>OV702292.1:336311289-337563328 GCA_916181665.1 Avena sativa
GCCTCGTTCTTGGAATTGGTTCGCCATGCCCAGATCCGGTGTTTCACCAGTCGGTGACTCCTTCCTTGGAGCTGAAGACACCTGCTCCCGTTGCTGAGGTGCCGTCTCCTAGAATCCCGCCATGCGTCCCTTGCACCTCCGCCCAACTTCCCTTCTCCTCGGTCTTTCCTGCAGTCCCACTCCCTCTACTTATCTCTCTCGGATCACTTGGTGAGGCCCCCTGACGGCACGGCCGAGCTTCTCCATCTCGCCGTCCCACCAAATCGACCGCCACCGAACAATCCCGTCCACCGGGCACAGTCGCAGCAGTCTCATCCGCGGGGCCGAGGGCAGGAACCATGAGAGTTCAATCCGGCGCCGCCACTGGTCCTGCAGGGGAGGCGGAAGGACCGCTCCGCTCGCCTAGAGGCCGAGAGCAGGGAGGCGCGCCTCGATCCACCTACTGTTAATTGGCTCTGTTATTGATTGTCAATTAGCACCGTCTGTTCATCATGCTAGAGGTTCTTCTGTTGATATGGATACTGCACGCAATTCATATGGCAAACAGCCGGTTTAATCTCTTGATGGTATTATTTTCTTCCTTTTTCTTTATTGATATCCCGTGAACTTATCAGTCCATAGTTAGCTCAATCTGTCAATAGACAGAGATGTTCTGTGAAACTATCATTTTTTATGGTCATAACTGCTTATTGAGTGATGCAAGCATCTTATTATCTTGCAACCTGCTTGTGATTGAATTACAAACGTTGAATCGTTTGGTGCCACCTCTAACAGAGCATAAATTGCCAGCCACGAGCACTAGAAAAAACATGACAGTTTATAGGTCTATCAATTTTCAGTTTTCTGTTGGTTGTATGCATGGAGCAAATTCACCGTGGTTGTTCTAATATAGGTATAGCTGTAAGTTTAGCTCTGGGCATGTTTTTGTCCTGTGTTTGATAGTGTGTACATATTTTCTTTGTAGGTCCTGGTTTTCTTGCATCTGCTGGGTTATCTTCTTCTCTTCCATGTGAATATGCAGCTATGCTGAGCTCGATTTGTTGGTCCATCTCTCCTATGTGTATAGTACAAGGTTAATTTCTTGAGCTATGTCAGTGTTCATGTACTCCACATCTGCCTATTTTGGAGGTGTGTTTGTTATTTTTGATTTGCTGACCAAGTGCTCCGCATCTCAATATCCGCAAAGATCGTATAAAGAGCGAGGTTGGTATGTTTATCAGGTCGTACAGAACATTTTGCATTGACAACTCTACATATTTGAGAAAATTACTTAATATGAAACAATTCTTTTTAGCACTATGAGCGTTTGCTGATGCTATGAAAGAATTATTTTCTATAAAAAAGATACTCTATCATGATAAGGGATAGCACTTCCCGTGTGTTCTGATTGGTGTTCCCTTGATCGATAATCTCATGGCGTGCTTTATATCTTGAAGGACGTAAAGTTGTAGTGCAACCTTCTACTGTTTTATACTATTTGCCATAATGCTTAAATGAACCAGGAAACAACTTAATATACTTTTATTTAATAGTATTTCTACTTCTTTGATTGCCCATAGATGAAAGCAGGTTTTTAATGGCCTTTTGAAGATTCAAACAATAGGGAACATAAATAATGTCTCAATATGTATCTAGGAGGCATTTCTGGTGTCAGAGAGCTAGGGCGAGCTGTAAATATTCCATATAAGTTGTTTTTCTTGCTATTGTTGAATTATTCATAATTATTAAATTATATAACACACCTTCTCTTATTGAATGCTAAGCAAGGTCACAAAACTATGATGAGACCAGACAATAAAGAAACTGAAAGCTGCTCCTGATGTTCTTCTTGGGTGTAACATTCAGTTTGGAATTCTGAAGTCCTCCCTATTCACGCTTTTGAGGCATGGCCTGCAAATCTTTTACTATCGAACGACATATATTTACATGTGTAATAAAGTTTGTTTATTTCTTCATGCAAGTAGTGAATTTAAATTACATGCCCTTATGTTCATGTGAGAAATTTTCTACACAGCTTCTAGCAGACCTTTATTTTATTTTAAATTTGGTAATACAAGGTGTGTAGCTTAGAGGACATTGTAGCTGAATTGGTCGACTTTGTTGAAGGTGCTTATGCGTTTGATGACCAGTTTAGGGGCCTGCTGCTACAGGCTAGGGTGAGTGCCAGGGTCTCTTCCTTCAACACAAGCATCTGTCAGGAGCGAAGAGAGTAAGCCGAAGTGGGCAGGGAGCCATCACCGACTGCTTGATACGAAGATAGATCTGGGGAGTTTCGTTCAATTTTCTGTCCAGACTATGGTAATTTTTCAGTGGGTGCAAAGTTCGTTCACTGATTTCATATCTGCAGAGTGGTTTGTTCTATGTGTGGTATATTCTTCCATGGGGATTTGATCTAGGTAGGCTGCTCTTTAGCTCACCCTCATCAACGAGAGGATGTCATATATTGTATGTTATCTGCGCTATTTAAGTTCTTCGAGGTTGCTGCCAAATTCTGGATGAACTGCCACCGCGTGAGAAGGTTTGTGGTGAGTAATGCATGATCGATGGCATCTCAGGATAGCTCTTAGTCTCAGTGCTTCCATTCAAGGACATCTATAATGTAATCTCCGATTAGGCACGGCCTTTATTTGCATTTAGTATTTTTGTTGAAGTTCCTTTGTGATATGAGGATCTCATTTAGTTGATTGGAAACATAAATTTTTATTTGATCGCACTGCCTTTGTGGGAGCAAGAAACTTAACCATTGTGATACTCAGGAAAATATATATTATGTGTTATTTTATTTTTTCGGAATAGCAGTTCAGAATCTCACGTGTACTCATTTTCTATATACAGAGGGAAGCTGAGCCTTAGTATATCATCCCAAATATGCATGTATTGAGAGTATGCTGATTCCCTCTCTCTTTTTTCTGATACCAGATGGAAATCCTGACTTACATTAAATACAATCTATTGCTACATGTGGCTGTATGGGTTATGTGTTTGAAGCAATCTATTTGTACAAAACAACTTGTTGAAGTGGAAGAACATATATACTGATAGGCGGATGTGTGGTAAGTTTTTTTTTGTTCCTGTATTATGTTCACTGTCCAAAATGGCAGCATGACGTCTTATGATTGTTGCGAATAGAAATTTGGGCCTTGGGATGGAAATATATTTTGTTTTCTTATCTTATATACTTGTTACTCTATAGGTTTGGTTGGCATGGAGCGATTTCAGGCCCCTTGCCATCGTGCTGCTGTTTGCTTTTTCTGCGTGTGGGCCTTCCTTTTGTATGTCGCTGGAGGTGGGCTTGCTGAGGCTGTTGTGGACGGTGGATTGGCATCGCTACATGTAGGTTGAGCGGTCTTTGGGTGCGCAGCCGTGTTTTCTTTACCGTCTGATGGGTGGGCTGGCGTTTCACGGGTCCCATTTGTCATTTGTAGTGTATGTTAGGTGGCTTCAGTTTCCTGTGTTGTCACGTAGGGTGAGGGATCGTTTTCTCTGGTTATATCCGCTGCTTTGACCCGGTCGGCGTGGATTTGTTTTTCTTGCGGTGGCTTCGCCAAACCCTCCAGACCCACACGGGCACTGAACCCTACCCGGCTCCTGCCGGCACCCTATCGACCACCACCCCCACCCATGCCCCTCTCCCCATATCCACACGGAGCTGCTGCAGAAGGAGGTTGACACAGACTTGGGGGCTTGCGACGCCGGAGAGCTCGACTCCTTCCCTGCCGGATTTGGGTAGGGAGCCCTCCTGGCTTGCTCCGTGCCCTCCCGTGCCTCGGGTCGCGGCTCGGGGAGTATGGACCCGGCGCCCCCTGGTGGCCCGGTCCAAGGTAGGAGTGGAGCGCGGAGGCGGCCTAGCCGGAGTGGATCATGGTGGCGTGGCTGGAGTAGATTCGATTGCCGCCCATGAGAATATGATACCTAGCTTCGGGTGTAGCGGGATTTTCTTGGATTGATGATTAGTATGCACGTTCTACTTAATCTTGGGTTTGTTTGCGTTCCAGATTGTCTAACGTGTGCAGAGGTTATTTTATTTTATTTTCATGCTTGGGTTAGACCAGATCCTTCATCTTGGGCTTGTGTTCCATTGCTATGTGATGTTCATGAAGAATCGAATGGAGTCACATTGCCACATCCTTATTCCGCTGCATAAAAACCACCAAATGTGTGTAAGCATGGATCAAGGTTAATCAGTATGTTATTGAGGATAGGAGTCATATGCCATGGTTATTGTCTAGAAATGATCTTTGCGTATGATTATTTGGACCTTTGCCAAATGGGTTATAAACCAATAGTTAGCCTGCAAACGAATTTTTCTGAATATTTTGGCCTACTCTTCATATAAAGTGCTCATATCTAATAGTATGTACTAAGAGCATCTCTAGCAAACACCCCATATCAGCCCCCATATAGCAATTGTGGCCGATATGTGGGTTTAGGCTGTTTTTTGGGACAGGCCAGACACCTTATCGGTGGTCTAGCTCTGATATGTTTTCCAGGTTGCAGCCCAAAACCGCTCTCTGCCGCTATATATCCCGTTCGGTGACACAGATGCAGGTCAAACCCCATCCGCCTCGCTGCCGCTTCTACTCCTGCCGACGAGAAATCCTCCGCGCGCATTCCACTCTTCGGCGAGCAATCCGGCAGATTCCCTTCCCCCCGCGCGCGTTCGAGCCATGGTGTTCGGCGGAGATCGAGGAGGCCGCGGCGGAGGGAGGGTGGGCGGCGCCGGATCCCCTTCCTCCTGCGCCTACAAACTGTTCGCCATCGAGGAGCTCGAGCGGGACCGTCGGGCCTCCGATGCCGCGCGCATCCGCGGCTCCTACCGCTACCTCCACCATGGCCTCAAGCCGCCACACATTCGAGTGGCGCGAATCGCATTTCTACCACGAACTGCAGGCGTCGAGCTCCCACAATCCGCCGCCGCGCCGCTCCACCTACAGCGAGGCGGCGAGCTCCACCGGTCTGCCCCCGCGCCACCTCACCTACAACGAGGCGTCGAGCTTGGCCCCGGTGCCGCGGTTCGATCCGGGCGACTACGCGGAGGAGGATGACATTCCGATGCTCGCCGCCAAGCTCGAGCTCGCCGCCCCGCGCTGATGGCCGGCGATTTTGTCCCTGACTCCGTCCTAGACACCGTCACGAAGCTGGTGGAGGAGCAGAGCCGCCGCGATGCCGAGAAGAACGCGGAATGGCTCTTCGAGCAGGCGGCGTAGGACGCCTGCTACGTCGAGCTCGACGAAAACCAGTGAGCTCCAGCTTGCTCCGCCGCCGTGGCACGAAGCTCTCCGATGCCGGTGAGCTGTATTTTGGTAGTCAGCGGCCGCGGCGGCGCCATTAACCTAGCTGTATTTTGGTAGTCATCTCCTTTGTCTGTCAAAAATGTAGGGAACAATCTGGTGCGAATGTTTGTTTTAAATTATGCAGTTCGGTTTGCAGCTTCTGGTCTGTGCGTTCATTTTTCAATCCGTAAATCTGCTTTGGGGTGGATACCTGCTTTTGGGGTTTGGGTGTCTACTAGAGATGCTCTAAGTAATAATCTTTTCCCTGGTGTATTTTTCTTCCCTCTATATTTATTTCTAATAGATATACATGTTCTGTTATTCAGGGAGAAGATCGCACCGGGAGGATATGAAACCTATCGTTTTGTAATTACGTGCCTGCGAGAATATTCTAATTTTCCCACCTTCTAGATTAGTTTCCTGAGGATGGTTCCTAACAGGCAAGAATCTTCACGTTTACTCAATACTGATTTATATTTTTCTTAGATTATTTGTGCATTTTATATTTGAGCTAAATCTGAAAGGTTAACTATTAAGTAAAATGGTGGTGATCAAAACGGATATGGTTCCTATCTCAGATTATCGACCCAGGAATAAAAAGAAAACTCGAATTCTAATGATTGATATTCAACCAGCTATCTTGTAGTAATTAATTGATGAATGCTGCCCATTTAAGTTTGCAATCTTTTTTGTAAAATCCGGCACAGGAAAGAACATAAAACTAGAATTCTAATGGTTGGTATTTAGCCAGCCGTCTTGCAATAATTGGTTGATAAGTGATTTCCATTTAAGTTTGTAAGCCTTTTTAAGCCGGCGCACGCAAGAAAAGAAAACTCGAATTGTAATGATCAAGTGTCTTGCAACAATTAAGTGATGAATGATTCCCATTTAAGTTTGTAAGCTTTTTAAAAGCTGGCACAACTTGACTATGCTTTGTGTACAAAGATGTGGCTGTATTTTTAGCTTTACTGATGTAGGAAGAAACACCATCTTGCTATAAGTTATGTACTGTTCTTGACTGTCAAATTGACTTAAGGCCAGTTTTGTTGCATTAAATTTTGGAGATGCACCACTAAGTCAATCCTCTAATAACCATACTTTCAGTGTGTCAGGATGAGGACATCAACAACAACCTGAGTCTTAACTTGTGTACAGATGTAAAGCTAATTTGCTACCCATATTTTAGAAACAATTTGGGCTAACCAAACGACACCATATGATGGAAGTTTGCTTATCTAACTATTGCCTTAGTACTTGCTTCAGTAATATAGTATAGTATTCATCTGGTGGGATACCGTGTTGTTATTAACAAAGAACTGACTGCATTTGTAACGCCTTTGTCATTAGGTTGCTTTTGTTGAACGGTGCCATGTTAATTATTGGAGATATATCTCTAAGATATAACCCTGAAGGGATGGGAGCTCTCTCAGGCCCTTTACCGCCATATTATCGCTGCCATGTGACCTTAGGTAACGTTGCTACCGATGAATTGTAGGTATGCCCGAATGATGGCGCTCCTTTCCTTGCCCTATGTTGGGCATCCTCTATTTTTTTGCTCTACCATATTGATGGCAGCGCATCAGTGATCAGGCCGAGATCCAGGCATCCACCTCTTCATCGCTGGAATCTGTCGCCCTATCCATTCCCGAACTAAGGCATGTCCTTCTAACTGTTCTCCTCTCCATCGATCCCCACTTGCCCCAATTCCGTGCTGCCTTTTTTAGCCCCAATCTTGCCTCTAATAGTCTTTGCTCCTGACGGCGTCGTGGTCCCTCTCCACCAGTGTTTTCACCTTCTCTGACCTCCGCCAAGCATGACGATTTCATCTCTCTGGAGTACAACAGAGGTCACTATGAACTGATCCTCCAACCCAGCGATTGAAAAGTTTAGCAGCGCTGGAAGCAGAGATCACTGTCCAGTTTGTTTCCTAACAGAGGCCAATATACACATGCAAAGTTTTCTCCACATCCCTTTTTTCATCTGAAGCTCTGGTTCCCTCGCCTGTAGCTATCATACTTGGCATCAAGGAGGTCGATCAAGTGTCTTTTGTGTTCCCCTCTTCCAATGTTTTTTTATTTTGTAGGTCATCATTTTTTCAAGCCATATGGAAGCTCATCTGACCATCTTTCTGGCACTCCAAATGAAATGGAAATCTTGAAACATTCCTGATGTAATAGTATGGGAGACATTACATACATAATTTGATTTGAATGGTTATCTATAATTTAGAGCTTACTGATGTTACCCTAATTGTTGTGGGGAGGAAGCAGCATAATTCTCATCTCATCTTTGATTTCCTAGGGTATTTTAGACTAATGCAGCAGTGTATGTGTAAAACATAATATATGAGATGTTAATGTCCTGGTAGCTTAAATTGTAATGGTCGAAGGATTGTTGACATGGTTACATATAAAATGCGAGATTTCAAGAGATTGTGTGACATGTGGTACCTAGGTTGTACCTATGGGTGCGTTAGTACACTTAACTTTTTTGTTGTGCTGCTCTTCAGCCTTTGCTAGGCATGGAGTTTAGCCTCTGTAACGGAGGGTTGCTTTTGCACCATTTTTATAAATTGTATGTACATGTAATTATTGTACATATAAATGCCAACATTTTATAAATTGTATGTACATGTAATTATTGTACATGTAAATGCCAACATATATCCTAATCAGTACTTTATTCTGACTGTAGTTATGGTATGTTCATGATTTAGTATGGAAAAGAGCATACATGATATGTCTTTGTAGGTTAGTGTGGCCTTCTAGAAAAATTACTTTTGGTGATATATGTCTCTCCTTTTTTATGGTTCTAATCAGAAGATTGGTTTATTTGTTAGGCTTATACCACTTCATAAATATTTTGTAGAAGGTCTAACAATTGAGTTTATAATAATTGAGTTGTAGAAGGCCTAACATAGTCAAATATATGTATCAATTGAGTTTATAACAATTGAATATGTTACATATATTTGACTATGTAACAATTGAGTTTATAATTTTATATTTTTATTTTGGCACTAACGAATAAAATTGTTTAATACACTGAGGGCTTTTATGTTAGATGTTAATGATTAGTCAGTTTGTAGACCAAAACGCTTGGCCAGAACGAAGTGTAGGTGGCGAGGCGAAGCTCGTCTTTTCGTCTAGTAAATATGAAATAGGAAGTAGATGGTGGAGATCCAAGTGCCAGAGTCGTTTTTTCAGCCATACGGGTAGTGCTCTGCCGCTGCGTGTGGGGCTGGTCATGGATGCAGCCTCATTTCTTTACAGGAGAGGCCTCTCTCACAGTAAAATAAATCTGCCTTACCAGCCCTGTTCACCGATATAGATAGATCCTATACAATAGACCCAACGGCTGTGGACGCATCTACCGGGAATAGCCTCAATAGGTGGGTAATCAACAAGGCTTACACCATAGAATAAGGTGCTAATCCCGTGAAGTTAATGCATGAACGGATGGTCAATATTACAGAAGCTATATCTCATTGGCTTTGTCTCTAAGAATTGTAATTAGTATGTGTGTCCTTCCACAATATAGAATTTGGTTCCCTTTTGATATGGATCCTTGCATAGGCAAATCCTAATCAGGTTGGAGACATAAGAAACTCACACATCCCATACCCCAAAAAAATTCGGATTGATCTTAGCATTAGCATACCAGAGAAAAGACAAAAAAGATGGGATCGTAAAAATGAAGCGAGTTGGGATCTCTAATTTTTCAGCTGATGTTCACTAGTTTGTCCAACTGAAACCAACATATATGTTTCAGGATGGGTAGTTAAATGCTGCCTATAGTGTGCCATAGGGATAAATTATGACTTCTGACAGTTCGCAAAACCTTGATTTTGATAGATATTCCAAGGCTTCTAATGAGCAGGCCCCAAGATATAACAACAAAATATTTCTTGTTTATAATATAGAGATACTCTATGCCCACCGACGATGAACAAAAAATAGTAATGAGCGGTGCAACTTGTTTATTTAATGGGATATTCTAACTATGAAGACTACAAACCTTCTTAGATTGACGTAGGGCAATATAATCCATAAGTTGGCTCAGCCAAAGTGTTTGCCGCGTCCAAATATCTTGGGTCCATCGTACCATCCACCAGTTCATCCATGTCAAGATAGCTGATACCTCCGATCTAGATTACAGATGTAGTATAACTCTTTTTTCCTAGTAGACCTAGGTTATCAAATCCACCAAATGCGTAGTGAAGTTACTTTAACGGACCTTCGGGAGTTTTAGAATTCCTTTTGTGTTTTCACCAGACCAGTAGCTTGCGTCTTTTTGTTATTGTCGATGATGGAGAGAGAGGACTTAGGGCGTTCAGTTTCACCTGTAGCTGTGCAAAAACATCTGATGGAAATAAATGATAGAAATAAACTATGTGTACTTGTTAGAGCAAGATAAATTATATGTGGGCAGTGCATCCATAATTTCTATTGCCTCCGCAACCACTTATAGCAATAATCTACTAGTCTCGTCCATAGAAGAAAGAGAACTAATGATATGCATAGTGATGTGACTGTTAATCCCAAGAAAATCCCTCACATACAGCCGTACTACCCCTTCTATCACTGGGGTTTCCAACCTGCAGATCAGTCATCACTCATACTCCCTATACCTGGCTCAACCCTCGGGGTCTCGGGTACCTGACAAGTCCTTGGATTGAGACAAGAGAGGATACAATAATTATCATGTCATACAGACTAATACATGATCCCATCTATGATAAATCACATGCACAATTGATATATGGCTAGGCCGAAGCCCTTAGCCCAAGGAGAATTACTCACACATAGAGATAAGATCAACAATCACAAACATTGTAATGAAAATCATAAGATTGATAGCAATAGTCTTACAATGTCACCAATCAGAGAAGAGATCTACTATTACAAGTGGTGGAAGATGGCTATGGAGATGGAGAAGGGTGTTGCGATCTGGAGGCGGCTTTCTAGCGAGGTATGGCTTCTTCGGGGTCTGGGGCGCAGTGAGAGAGATGTTTCCCGTCGCCTGAGGCTTCTTTATATAGGGGTCCCTTCATGAAAGTTGTTCTGTTTGACCTAATGGTGGCGGCGCCAACTATACGACCGATGCTATACGGTCGGAATTTTTGCTCCGGACGTATAGTTGGTCGTTACAGCGTCTGCCTTCGTTGGACGGCTCCTGATTTCTTCTGGTTGAAGGAAATATTGTATCTTTGACTTTAATGTAGTGATTCCCTCCTTTAGATGACATTATCTGCGCAGGAAAAATATAAGAACAAGATTGCATACCTCTCTGAATATTAGCATTAGTGGCAGGGTTTAGAGAGATATTTCATTAAAAATATGATTAATATCCAGTTTAAATGTGGACGTAGATGACTATATTTCAGAGCCATCAACCTCCCCAATCTTAAACTTGATCATCCCGAGCAAGAAAATCAAAATCAAAAAGGAACTTAACATTTAAACTGAAATAACGAGATGGTGATCTTACTCGTGATTAATAGTCTCATGTTTCCTCCACTTCATAAATCTGAAAAACTTCAGCATAGATAGAGTAATGGCAAGCATATCATACGGGTTTCATGCATCCTTATAGCACAACAAAATTATTGTAAGCATGGATGATTCAAATGAGTAAATTTTATTCCATGTCAAGTAATCAACTCATAGGCTTGCCTTTGAACAATAAAGTATAATCATGTAAATTAAGAGTGTGAGAGTTGTCATGAAAAGCATATATACTAGAGTATCTCAATTCTTCCACATCAATGAATCAAGACTTTACAAGCACTACTTTTCTATTCATTGTCCTTCAAGAATTTTTAGTTTTTAAGTAATTGAGAGCATGCCAAAGATTTTTATTAGTTTACTAGGTTGTGATGGACACTCGTGGCATCACTAAGGTTTTTGTTCCTTTACATAATGATTACTCATAATATCAGAGGAGTGATTCCACCATGATTACAACTACCTGGAAGTGCCAAGAATCTTACCCACTATAGTATTGCTTCTACAAGTGTTTAATCAACTCATAGCCAAAATCTAGGAGTTTCCTCCATGAAGATCGTTCGTAGGCTAGCGAAGTTGTTGGCATCCCATGAAGTTTGACACGTGTAAAGCTATATCATTCTTATGATTAACAAGTTAAACTTTGGCATGCTCACAAAAAGCGCTAAACATTAATTCAATCGAAACAATCCTTTCAAAGAGAGCTATTAAGTCAATCAACATTTTCAGTGGTGTCGAGTGTCTCTAGAAATAAGCCTTCAAGACTAAACACTACAACACCCAAGCCTTAAATTGTGAGACTTTTTCTTATTACAATTGTTTAGCAATTTTTAGGCAAGACTTGGTTAATTACGAGAGCTGGAACAAAATGAGCCCAATTAAATACCCATGCAAACGACAATCTTACTATGATACAAAGACTCACTCCACCAATATATTATCTCAACATTTACTACTAACTAGCATGGGTTTCTCAAACTTCAAAAGTGGGGAGTCATAAGGCATACCTCTCATGTTTGGTTCCACTTCTCTCTTCCTTTTTTATTTGTTTCTTGGAAACTCGAAGTCGATCACTCTCCTGCAAACATACGAAGACCTCAAGGCGGAAAGAAAAGAAAGAGAGAAAATAAGGAAACATGGAGAAATATTTTTGTGATTTTTAAGAGAGGGAAATAAAGAATAGAGAATTGGCGGCAAAGCTCAGATAGAAAATTTCGAAAGCAAATAGAAAGAACTAAAGATAAAGTGTTGGGGAAACCAACACGAGTGCTTATAAACTCAAATAAAAATGTAACATCGAAATAAAATAAAAGCAAATAAATGCCAACTAAATATACATGAGGAAACTTCCCCAAGCTTAGGCTTTTGCAAGCCCTTCAAATCATTGTGGTGGCGGGAAAAAGTCGTTACTCCAATTCGAAAATTGAGTGGAGAGGTTACTTATTGATTCTCGGTGGTTCAAAGAGAGGTTGTGCATCCTCTGCACAGTCCCTCCAAGTCCTTGGAAATCTTGGTATGTGGCGAACCGGGTTTGTGGCTGCTCCTCTTGATGAGGGGCTTCTTGCTCCTCCTCTTGGTCCTCATCCTCTTCAGGAATCTCCTCCTCGGGTTGGTACTGCTCAACCTGCACATCATATAGCAAACGTCCTTCCTCGATAGAGAAAAGACCATTAGGAAAAGGAGCGGGGTAGATACGCCCAACTCCAGCAATATGCATAATAAACACCACCTCTCCTAGTGAGCATTCCACAGGCCCTCAAGGTGGATAAACCAACACGCGTCGCACCTAGTACGGGTTGCAACTCACCTAGATCGATGTCTAGGGCAGTGGCAAACACGGTGATGACGCCTCCTCCTCCTGTAATTTTCCCTTGGCTTTGGGAGGCTTGCTGCTCCAGGTAGTGCACAAGGATGGCGCCCAAATTGAGTGACAGGTTGCAGTTGATGTAAGCAGCCTTGGCGAGGACTAGGATGTCCTCCCCGTTGAGTCTCCTGAACTCATTGCGTGCCTACAAGGTGTTAGCAAAACATAGAACAAATAGCGAGTTGCAGGGTGTTGAATATTCTTCCCCTTGTTCACTCTACTAGTGAAACTCATTCCATTATAGTATTGATCGGGGGAAGGGATTAAGCCAGTAAAGGATGCGCGCAAAGCATGAACATCATTGTTTAGCAAATTAAAGCATGCACACCATTCATCTAACGTTAAGGTGTAGTTGTTGTTCATCAGACGGAAAGAAATAATATCCTCTTCTTGCCACAGTTTAACAGTGCTTTGTAATGAACTTAGGAATTCAATGGTTAAGCGGTGATAAGTAGGTACATAATTGTACACAAAGTTTTGCAGGCCAGCTCTATTGCAAAGTAAATTGAAGTCATCAGAAATACCAAGTTGGTTCAACATAAGGGGGCAAGCCCACTTGGTGGCCTTCACTTCGCGGTTCTTGCTCTTGTTGAAGCGTTCGCGATGAGCCTCATCCCTGAACCGTATCCCCATGCATTCCTGGGTGATTGCCCGAGAAGCGCTAGCGGTGGCACGAGCACGAGTTTGGCTCCTTGTGTTCATCTTCTAAAACATTGAAGAAAGGCAAAAATAAAACTTTTTGATCCAACAACAGTAAGTATAATATGTTCCTCATCTAAGCACACTAAAGAATCTCCTCAAGATGATAATCTAGGTAAGAAATCATGGAAATTAGTTCATAATAGGTCTCACCCTAGACTGATAATGACAATAGATCGAAGATGAATTTGCAAAAAGTAATTGGAGGATCGGAGGAGAAACATACCGTAGATCACTTGTGTGCGAGGAAATCGAAAAAAATTGAGTAGAGATGAAGATCCCTTGAGGTTTTGAGAGAGTTTGGAGGTTGGAGAAAGAAAAATGATTAAAGTTTTGAAGTTGACAGTACCTTCCCGTGCGATTTCCTGGTCGGACGCAACTATACGGGCACAACTATATGGGCGGAACATGCGTTCCGGCCGTATAGTTGGTGTTCTGTCAAAATATTAGGTCTTCGTCCTGGCGGCGCAGCTATACGGCCATAACTATACGGGCGAAACAAAATATTCCGGCTGTATAATAGGTCGTTAAACTATCTGTCCCTGCGAAAGAAAATTTGCAAAAGGCATCGATATCTATACGACCGGAATTTTTATTCCCGCCATATAGTTGGTCGTTAAACTGTCTATACATAAGAAAAGTAATTGTACGGAGGCATTGATATCTATACGACCGGAACTATACGGCCGGAATTTTTATTCCCGCCGTATACATGGTCTTTATACTGTCTGTACATAAGAAAAGAAATTGTACGGAGGCATTGATATCTATACGAACGGAACTATATACGGCCAGTATTTTTATTTCCGCTGTATAGTTGGTCGTTAAACTCTAAGTACATAATGCTGAAAAAATTTCGATGGCAAAGATAACTATACGACCGGAACTATATAGCTGGAATTTTTATTCCCGCCATATAGTTGGTCGTTAAACCGTCTGTATGCATCAAAAAATTTATGTTTCTTCGTAAACTATTTCTTTTCTTGTAACTTAGTGATATACCTTGTTTTTGACAGAAAATTGACAGAAAATATTATTGACCAACAATAGCATGAATAATGCAGAAATTCAAGTACTACCAAATTTCTTCTCCTCAAATGGAGTTTTCTAGCACTCTTTATTGAACATGAACTTAAACTAAAACTAAGAACTTAACTCAAACCTTAATTTAACATGGGTTGCCTTCCATGGTGCGCTCTTTTATGGTCAATAGCTTGACCTTGATGATACTCACTTGGGCCAGATGAGTGGAACACCAACACCCACTCCTAAGTAATTGGCCTTTAAAGTGATTGCCTCATTTTTATCATGTTTGGCTTTCTTCTTCTTGGGGAAATAAATAACAAAAGGATCCCGCGAAGGCAATTGCAGCTTCACGTTCCCTTCATAAATGTTAATTAAAGCTTTTATAGTTCTTAAGAAAGGACGGCCTAGTATTATAGGAGCAACAGTATCTTCAGGCATGTCAACAATAACGAAATCAATGAGAGCAGGACAACCTTTGATGCAAACTAAAATGTTCTCCTTAATCCCTACAGCTTGTTTGTAGGTAGAATCTGCTAGATGCAATTTTAATTTAGTAATTTCAAAAGAGCCAAGATTTAACTTGTTAAAAAGACTCTTTGGAATTGTTGAGACGCTTGCACCAAGATCACAAAGTGTAGCTATCTCATTAGTTCCAATATTTATCTTAATAGTAGGCTCAAATATGTCATCTAGTTTAACAGGTAACTTTTCAACAATTTTCTTGTATTCCTCTTCAAGTTCGCGTACCTTATTGCTACTTGATCAACAAAGTGTTGATACATGGCTTCATCATTACCTTCACTTACCGGTATTTTGACGTTGATCCTTTTTACGAGATCTTCGATGGTGTAACTTGGTGAAGGGGCATTACTATAATCAAGTTCTTCAGGCTCCTCCCATTGGATCCTCATTATTTTAAGTTTTTCAACAAGATTGGGCTCATCTTTACCTACAAATTTAGCTAGAATGAAAGTTTGACTCTCGGTTATCTTACCTAGCTGTGCCTCAACGATCCTTGTTCTTTCTTTAAGGGCCTATAAATCATTTCTCAAACTAACAGCTTGGTTAGATAATTTACCAAGCATAGCATCATGGTTCTCCGTAATTTTGACTAGAATATTATTTTGTTCATTTTGCGAGTCTGTGAAAGACTTAAGCATTTCTTGGAGACTACCATTACCAGTTCCCATATTATTATTAGAGTTATTTGTAGGACTAGCATAATGTTTCTGAAAATTAGGATTTTAACTCTTCTTCGAAGCAGGATATAATCATTACGAGCTACGAAGTCTATTTCTTCTATATTTGTTTCAGGGGTGGTTCTTACCTGAGTTTCCTTACCTTTTACGGCTAGTATGAGTTCATCCAACTTAGCATTGAGATATGCGTTCTCTTGTGGTGAGACAAAGTTCACCTTCTTCGTGTTTGATATTTCAACATGCCATTGGGCATATTGTCTAGCAGCTGCTTTGCTTCGGTAATATGTTTACCCATGATTGTTCCTCTAGTTGCAGTATCAAGCATGGACTTAGACACATGATTAAGACCATTATAAAATAAATGGAGGATTAACCAATCTTCCATCCCATGACTAGGACAGTTTCTTAGGCATTCTTTCATCCTCTCCCATGCAAGCGCTAGTAGCTCATGCTCTTCCTATCTAAAACCAGTAATATTAGATCAGAGTTGCATAGTCTTTGCAGGTGGGAAAAATTTAGTCATAAATAAAGAAGTACATTCCACCCATAATATAATAGTATTTTTAGGCAAAGATAACAACCATTCTTTAGCTCTTCCTTTTAGAGAGAAAGGAAATAGACGTAATTTGACCGCATTAGGGTCAACGTCTTTTATACGCATCATATCATATATTTCAGTGAAAGTATTTAAGTGCAGACCCGCGTATTCAACGGCAGAGCCTCCAAATTGATTCTGTTGAACCAAACTTAAGTAATGGGGCTTAATTCCATAGTCATCAGTAGCAATTGCTGGCTGAGTAATACGAGTACACAAATATTTATTATTGGGAGTAAAAAACTCCCCAAGCTTCTTTTCAGCCATACTTCCTATGTTTTTGGGTTTTCTTAGATTAAGAATTATAACAATAAAAACAAGAATTTAAAGACTAACTAATTTTTTGGTTTATCAAATAAAGACTGAAAGCAAACTAACAAAATTAAAAATAAGAATTAAAACTAGCAAGATTCCTAATAACATCACCAGGGTAGCTATTGCTTCCCTGGCAATGGCGCCAGAAAAAGGGTTGATACCTTCGATCCGGATTACGGATGTAGTATAACTCTTTTTCCCTAGTAGACCTAGGTTATCGAATCCACGGGAAGCAAATGCGTAGTAAAGTTACTTTAACGGACCTTCGGGAGTTTTAGAATTCATTTTGTGTTTTTACCGGAACAGTAGCTTGCGTCTTTTTGTTGTTGTCGATGATGGAGAGAGAGGGCCTAGGACGTTTGGTTTCACCTGTAGCTGTGCAAAAACATCTGATAGAAATAAAAGATAGAAATAAAGTATGTGTGTACTTATTTGAGCAACATAAATTATATGTGGGCAGTGCATCCATAATTGCTATTGCCTCCGCAACCTCTTATGGCAATAGCCTACTAGTCCCATCCATAGAAGAAAGAGAACTAATGATATGCATAGTGATGTCACCGTTAATCCCAAGCAAATCCCTCACATATAGCCGTACTACCCCTTCTGTCACTGGGGTTCCCAACCTGTAGATCAGTCATCACGCATACTCCCTATACCTGGCTCAACCCTCGGGTCTTGGGTACCTGACAAGTCCTTGGATTGAGGCAAGAGAGGATACAATAATCATCATGTCATACAAACTAATACACGATCCCATCTATGATAAATCATATGCACAATTGCTATATGGCTAGGCCGAAGCCCTTAGCCCAAGAAGAATTACTCACATATAGAGATGAGATCAACAATCACAAACATTGTAATGAAAATCATAACATTGATAGCAATAGTCTTACAATATCGCCAATCGGAGAAGAGATCTACTATTACAAGTGGTGGAAGATGGCTATGGAGATGGAGAAGGGTGTTGAGATCTGGAGGCAGATTTCTAGCGAGGTATGGCTTCTTCGGGGTCTGGGGCGTGGTGAGAGAGATGTTTTCCCGTCGCCTGAGGCTTCTTTATATAGGGGTCCCTTCACGAAATTTTTTCTATTTGACCTAACGGTGGCGGCGCCAACTATATAACAGGAGCTATACGGTCGGAATTTTTGCTCTGGCCGTATAGTTGGTCGTTATGGCGTCTGCCTTTATTGGACGGATCCTGGTTTCTTCTAGTTGAAGGAAATATCGTATCTTTGACTTTAATATAGTGATTTCCTCCTTTAGATGACATTATCTGCGCAGGAAAAATACAAGAACAAAGGATTGCATACCCCTCTAAATATTAGCATTAGTGGCAGGGCTTAGAGAGATATTTCATCAAAAATATGATTAATATCCAGTTTAAATGTGTATGTAGATGGCTATATTTCAGAGCCATCAATAGCGATGCAAAAAGGACATACTAGGTGAATATATTCCATCCCATCATCCAACAGACTGCTAGCAGCTGAAACAACATTGCTTAAAATTAGTTGGTCTCTATAGCTATTGCTACTTGCTTATGCACACATTCCTCCCAAATGAAACTTGGGCTTGAGTCAGTTAGTTGATATAGTAAGGCAACCAAAAATGCAGCGCAAACTAAATTATTTTTCTTCCTAGTCACAAGTAAGCATTCGTGGTACCAAAAATAGATCCCATACAGGAATAAATAGACAACAAGGAAATATCATGATCACTCTATGCTTTGTACTTAATGGTTTTCCACAGCTTATGCACCCAGAAATAAGCATGCGTATAGACTTTCCTTTTAATCTCCATTTTTACATATTGGCACGTACACCATCATGGTAATTAATGAAAGATCAACATAGGTCGTCCACAACCTTTAGTTGTTTGTTTTGTTGGTCCATGGATGAAGTGAGGAATTGAGAGAATATGGAAAACTGAAGCAAGGTCATTTTGAAATGAGTTCGCCCCTAACCTACTTGCAGCTCTTTAGAAATTTTTAAATGCAGTGCATTATTACAATGCCTACGGTTTCTATACTTTTGCTCTCAGAACATGAGAGTGATGTGTTAAATCATTCTCTAGTTCTCCATGAGAGTGATATGTTAAAACATTGTTGAAACAAACTATAGAAAATTGGATATAAATGTGAGCTAGCTTTTTTCTTCTTAGAGATATTGAATTATTTTTCTTCTGTTTATAATGGATGTACCCTAAATACTCTTTGTGAATGAAGAGTAGGTACCTTATACGGTCCATACCTTTCTATCATAGTGTGGCAGATAAATATTATGCTATAAATAATCATGAAACTATCAGAACTAACCGAGAAAATTTGATATGCCTCTATGGCTTCAAGCTTTTTTGCTTTATCGATAGAATGTTGAAGCTCAGAATAGGTTGATGCTTCCGCATGGCATTAAGGGCCTAGAAAAGAATGGATTATTTGGCCAGTCAATAGAGAAGTACTTCGCATCAACACTCCTCTTTCAGATCTAATAGCAAAATCATCTGCGAAAATATCTGCAATAATATACTTAGGAAAGAAAACAAGTTCAGTAAATAAACACTGAGAGTTTGAAGAAATAGAGACTTATAACCTTAAGAGGGATCAGTGACTATAGACCAACACTTTGTTTACCAAGCGTTGTCGCAAAAGCCATACAACAACTGAAATGACAGACCCAGGTCTCTTATATTACCTTAAAAGCAAGCCTAATGAATGAAAACAATGGACATAAGTTTTTCAATTAAAGAACAAACATTTTCTTCCAAACTAAAATGACAACTGCTAGTTTTACACTTTTACTCGATCTACTACCTATGTTTTTATCCCATTTCCGAGATGATAGGAACCAATTTACAATTTTGCAAGTAAATAAAACCGATAGCAGTGATGGATATATGACTAATTGAACTACTTTGGTGGCATAAAGATAAACTGAGTAAGAAAAGTTTTGTTGTTCATGATATTAATCCATACCTAGTCTTTATTCTGCACAATGAACTCATTCTATAACACAAATGTATGTTAATCACGAAAAGGTAGAGAACATAATCAAACTGTGTAAACTGCATGAAAAATATTGTAACCTCAAATCGTGCAAGTTAAATGGTTTGCTGCTTTGCTTCATACCACCAAATACTAATAAAGAGAAGAAAAGTTGGAACTGGCACATGAATCAAAAACATGCAACAATGTGAGCCCTATTAATATTGCACTTTATAACCTTTCTCTTCTACATTTTTTATCATGCAATTTTTTTGCTGGAAAAAACGTAAGCTCTACCATGGATTTCATGAAGCATGTAACATACAAAACATTGCATCCACATAATAGTTTGTCCGTCATGTTGTCCTATAGATTGTATATATGTGTAGCCTACATGGTCCAATGCTAAATCGATACATGAATCATTCCGTGTATAATGTATTATCTATTTTACAATTTAACTCAAACAAAGGCTTAGAAGAAGTCACCAAGGCATGGCATGCATTCTAAGTTAATTTGGCCATGTGTGTGCCTCCCGGACGAAAATAGGAAAATGATACACTCAAAAAGAGTACAAAAATAGATCTTGCCGTGGAACACAGACTATCAGATTAAATTTTGGAGAAGAAATAAGATTAGTGAAAAAGATACCACTAACTAGCAATGACCATACAATTTTTTTGGTGATGTTGACGTTAGTTTTGTACTGGTTCCTACATATTGGTCTGATTAAGTCGGATTCTTTCTAAGCAAGGTACATGAACTAAATAATATAGCTTTGGCAGCCGTGGAGCCACCCGATACTGCGCAAACAGTCTAAAGAAAGAGGATTGTTGTCTCGCCAAGCCAGTCTGTGTCATTCCCCTAGCATAGACCTTGATCCCAACAGGAAACGGAGTTGTCCAGCCTTTGCCCATACCACCTGAATCGCCGATTTGGTGTAGAGTTGATCTAGTATAGGTTGGGTGGAGAGAACTGAAAAGGATGCTACGCTATGGGAGTAGTCGAGGAGAGTGCCAGGATTTCTAGAAGCAGGCGCCAAGAGTGGTGGGTGAACCTTGGAGACGGAGGAGACTCTGGATCAGTACTTGACTCGACACATCGAGGCGTGAGCAAGCTAGGGTTGGCTTCACATCTAGTCACGAGACAAGGGTGGAGGAGATGCACGGGGAGGCCATGACCAGAGTTGGATGGGATGGCAGCAAAAAACCTCACAAGGAGAGAGACCGAGGTCAAGGTGGCCCTCATGGCTGCACTTCCCAGTCTCACGCCCTCTTCATCGGCACTCGCGATATACGCCTTCTATCCCACCTACTGGAGGACCTCGAGCCCCGCTCGTAGCACATCTTACTGGGCGCCTTAAGCCCTGATGCAGGCCCAACTGCTTGGTATCTGGCAAGCTCGACCTCCCTGCTCCACAACTCGAGGTGTGGCAGCTCCAGGAAATGTCGGCTAAGTATTCATTGTATAATTGTTTTTCCCAATCTTGCTATGGTGCCCTCTCTCCCGATAATCCCAAATCGGTCCTAGGTCTAGTGCTATGGGACTCGAAGGCATATTCCTCATTGTGTACGCCCTACGAAATGTCGATGGAGTCCCAAAGGATTTCGGTAGACGCCACAAGAAGGTCCTCTCTCCCATCGTTGTACGACTATGTTGGGCCCCCCTGTCAGTTCTCGCCGTTATGTCGTTCCCGTCGCTTAGGCGGGGTGGCTGTCACATAGGCTTGAAGCGTTGGCACAGTGGATAGGACAACACCCCCTGTCCAGTGTATTGACGTGACAAAACAGGACACATGTATCGGTGTTATAATTATTTTTTGTTTACTCAGAAGCTAGAACGATCACCGCCACGTGTCTCTCCTTGGACTTCCGTCCCCGTCGTTAACCACTACCTTAAAAGCGCATTGATGGTTCCATCGTTCCCCTGCCTCGCAGAAACCACTCTTCTTCTTCCTGTCATCTGTCTTCTTCCCGTCTTCTCCTTGCCGCCATGGAAGGTCATCGCACTCTAGAGACAAGCTTCACTACCCATGATAATAAGAAGATAGACGTTGTCTACACCAACGAGGAGGAGACAGTGGTGCGTGTCCTGAGGATGTACGAGGGTTGGCTTGAGAAAGACGAGGACAAGTTTGTGGGATTGGACCTCGAATACACCCCGGAGCATCTATATGAAGGGAGTGAAGTCACCGTCGTTCAACTGGCCATGAGGAAACACGTCCTCGTCTACCACCTCTCTCGGTTTGTAGATCTGCTCTCTATAGCTAACCGCTTTTAGGGTTTTCTCCTCTTGTTCTTTATCCATTTGCTCATCTTGCAACTACTGGATTTTATTTAGGACCAAATAAATTATGATAAGACAATGTTGAGAGTCTTGATCTTGCATTTACTAAACTTTTCAAAATTATATTCAGATGATGATCTTGCATTGACAAAATATTTATAGTTACAAATTTTGGTGATGACAAACTACATACTTTCAGGACTGACATTAATTGTCCGACGCTGCGCCAGTTCCTTGTAGAAAAGGGAATTGTTTTCTGCACTGTCGACAATACAACTGATTTTTTGAAATTTTATCAAGAGGGAATTATAATTCTTGCGCACAACTGGATCAATACTCAGCGTATTGTCAAGATCCTAGGGAGCTCAAGGAAGGATGGAATGGCATCACTCGCAACTAGAATCCTTGACGAGTCATACAACAGAATGAAGGAAGATTTCCCTACGGATAGGCACGATTTCTGGGACGAGTGGCCGTTGTCTGATATAAACCTGAAGTATGCAGCCATAGATGCTTACGTGACCTACCAGCTGTACAAGAAGATCCATTTTTTTCTACGTTACCTTGTGTTTTGCCCTATTTGCAAGAGGGAAGACGAGCTTAGGGGAGCCCTTTGTAGAAAATGTATAATAGCTGAGTTTGAAGCTGCATATGCAAAGGAAATGACTGCATCTGAAGGAGCTGACAGAGAGGCTGCAGAAGCAGCTGAAAGAGAGCTTGCAGCTGAAGCTGAAGCAGCTGACAGAGAGGCTGTAGCTGAAGTAGCAAACGGAGAGGCGGCATCTTCTAGCGGCAACAATCAGGTCTGTGATGCACCGCTAATTGTGTCACAGGACGCTGAAGATAGAGAAGGCAAGTCAGATCCCAGGTGGGACGAAGCATTTCGTGAGTTGTGGAGTGCCAATAATGTAACATCCACCTGGAATGATCGCAGTTGGTCGCCTAGGAACAATGGCAAGCGCCTCAAGTGGGCTGATGTGAAGTGAATTAAATTTTACTTCTCAGTGTTATGTTTCTATTTTGTGGAACTCATTTATCTTATCAAGATGTCTAGCTCCTCAAGTGAGAGTAGTAAAATAAATTTAACCCTCTTTGTGTTATGTTTATGTATGTGTCTTGTAGCTTGTCAAGATGGTAGCTCATTAACTGACAGTTTGAAATAGCACCCTTTTCCTCTCTCGCTAAACAAATATGTTTCATTTTGCCCAAATTGGTAGCAAATCTAGATAATATTCTCTCTTTGATAATTCGTTCCCTTTCGGATCTCTTTTTGCCTCCGATCAGGTAGCAAATCTAGAGCAGCAAATCACACTAGTCATAATACATTCATTCAGAAAACAAAACAAATGTAGATATAGCTATGCGCAGCTAAATAGGATATAGCGATAGAAAGTAAGTTGCTTAACGAGGTTCGATGCATTCTGCCAGAAATAGGATGCAAGCAAAATATAGAAAATCAACAGAAGCTGCTTAGCAGCAGCAACCGCCACAGCAGCATATACATTCAAGGACACATCTAACCCGTCCTTCACGCGCCATACCTCCGCCTCCTCCCTCTGGTGCTTCCTCCACTTCTTGCTGCCCAGTCCCTTGATCTTGGGGGCCTTGGGCCTGATTGGAGGCATGCAACCCTCTTTGATGGCCACCCGCTGGAGGTTTCAGAGGTGAATGCCGAGAGCCCGGTGTTCAGCGATGTAGGCATTGATGTTCATGGTCTCACGCTCGCCGCCTTTGTGGATGCCGGAGCCCGGGGCCTCTGCATGCTTCAGTAAGGAGTTGAAGTCGGTGCCGACGAGACTCACCCAGCAGGCGACCCCCTTGCAGAAGGGGTAGCACCGGGAGCCGCCCCTGAAAAAGGCGTCGTACTGGCTGGCCCGTAGCCTCCTCAGCACCTGACGAGTCTTGGTGTGGATGGACTCGTCATCGCTGCAGACGTCGCTGCCGGAAACCTATTGGAAGAAAAGGAAAATGGGGGAGTAGATGATGTAAGAAGACCGAGCAATCAAAATGCGAACAAGCGAATCCTAATAAACCAAGATCTAGCATCCAACGATGGGAACAGTAGAAGAACTAGGGGAGGGGAGCAAACCCTAGTTACCTCTAACCATGGTCGTCGATGCTGGTGTTGTAGGGGTTCAACGGAGCGATGTACTTATCTGGATCGTAGGTGCCCAAGAAGTACTTGATCTGCTTGTGACTGGCGGGGGCCTCCTCTCCCGCGGGGGGCTCCTCTTCAGCGGCCCCGTCGGTAGCGGGGACGGGGGCCTGGACGGGAACAACGACTGACATTGATTGCTCGACTGGGGCTTGGACAAGGACGGCGGCTACTTTCAACATGTCGAGAGGGACCGGCGAGGAGACGGGGGCCTCCTCGTCGGCGGCCTCAGAGGCGACGATGGCCACCTTATCCTCCTCCGCCATCGCCGGCACGGACGGGGTATGCTCAGGAGTTTGCAGATGCTGGTGGGACAGTGGAGAGGGTTGCGTGGGGAGAGTGAGCGAGAGTGAGAGTGGGTGTGCGGAGAGGGGCTCTATAAAGGTGGATGGAAGCAAGGCACGTTTCGTTGCACCCCCGTGCAACGCACCGTGTAGTCTACTTCACCGCGACACGTGTACGGTACGTCACGTTTTTTCCCGGGCCATGCATGGCAGTTCTGTATTGAGCCGCATGCAAAGGGCGCATACATAATTTCTATGTACGAAGTTTGACACGGCCCTAAAATTGGAGATAGTTAAAAGTGGAAATGCAGAGGGGAAGGTAGGTGGCTGTACGACGAGATTTGTGGGGTTGTGCTAGATCGGGTAGAGGGATGCGTTGATGACTGCGAGTGACTCGATGAAGGCGGAGACGTTAGGTCTCGTCGAGCTTAGCTCTTCGGCCTCCGGCTAGCGCGTGCAAGTTTCTTATGGCGGGGCCTAGTTGGAAGTGAGATTGAGAGTCGTTGCGTAAAAAATGGGATATGTCTTATTAAAATCAAGTGGCAATAAATTGCAGCTGTCCATCAACGACCGTGCACTCGATGACGCATGTGTTGTGGTGTAGTAGTAGCAGTAGTAGGCTTTTCAGACTTGATTAAACATGACATGACCGCTCGACGACTTTTTCCATGGACGGCTCCGTGTTCCTTCTTGTAGAAGTCTCGCTGAGGGAGACGACCGTGCTGTCTCACGCTGTACTGTGAAGGGCACGACGTGTGCAACGATCATCGTTGGATCGCACACAATCAACGGTTGGTGCACACGATCCGCGTGACAAGTGTGACAACCAATCAGGGAGTAGCAGACAGAGTGAGCACATGTTTGGGCTTCTACGAAAGATAGAGAGAGGGGGGCAAAACTGAGTAGTATCAAAAAACCAAGGGCAAAACTGAGTTCAATGGATGTGTGCGATCCGACCGTTGATTGTGTGCGATCCAACAATGAGTGTCTTGTACAATGAAATACATCATGGCATACATCAAATTATGCCAAGATAGATCCACTAGAGTTCAATGGATGTGTGTTCTTCTCATAAACCACATGGACCAACTAGGGTTCATTGCTTGTCTGTTCTTTCCACAAACCACATATGGATCCACCGGTGTCATTGCATGTGTGTTCTTTTCATAAACCACAAGTTGATCCACCAACGTCATTGCATGTGGCCATTGCATGTGTGTTCTTCTAAACAAACCACACATGGATCCACCAATATCATTGCATGTCTTTTCTTTTCATGAACCACACCCAGTGTCATCGCATGTCTCTTCTTCTTACAAACCACATAAGGATCCACCAGAGGCATTGCATGCTTGTTCTTCTCATGAACCACATCTAGAGTCATTGCATGTCTCTTCTTCTCACAAACCACATAAGGATCCACCAGCGTCATTGGATGTGTGTTCTTTTCATGAACCACACACAGTGTCATTGGATGTATGTTCTTTTCATAAACCACATAAGGATCCACCAGTGTAATTGGATGTGTGTTCTTTTCATGAACCACACCCAGTGTCATTGGATGTGTGTTCTTCTCACAAACCACACATGGATCCACCAGTGCCATTGCATGTGTGTTCTTTTCATGAACCACACCCAGTGTCATTGCATGTCTGTTCTTCTCACAAACCACACATAAGGATCCACCAGAGTCATTGCATGGCAGTTCTTCTCACAAACCACATAAGGATCAACCAGTGTCATTGCATGTCTATTCTTTTCATGAACCACACCCAGTGTCATTGCATGTGTGTTCTTCTCATGAACCACGCATGGATCCACTAGTGTCATTGCATGTGTGTTCTTTTCATGAACCACAGCTAGAGTCGTTGCATGTGTGTTCTTATCACAAACCACACATGGATCCACCAGTGTCATTGCATGTCTATTCTTCTCATGAACCACTGCCAGTGTCATTGCATGTCTGTTCTTCTCACAAACCACATAAGGATCCACCAGTGTCATTGGATGTGTGTTCTTCTCATGAACCACACATGGATCGACCAGTATCATTGCATGTCTGTTCTTTTCATGAACCACAACTAGAGTCATTGCATGTCTGTTCTTTCCACAACCCACATATGCATCCACCAGTGTTATTGCATGTCTGTTCTTTTCATGAACCACAGCTAGAGTCATTGCATGTCCGTTCCTTCCATAAACCACATATGGATCCACCGGTGTCATTGCATGTGTGTTCTTTTCATGAACCACAACTAGAGTCATTGCATGTGTGTTCTTCTCACAAACCACATAAGGATACACCAGTGTCATTGCATGTGTGTTCTTTTCATGAACCACACCTAGTGTCATTGCATGTCTGTTCTTTTCATGAACCACACATGGATCCACTAGTGTCATTGCATGTGTGTTCTTTTCATGAACCATACCTAGAGTCATTGCATGTCTGTTCTTCTCACAAACCACACATGGATCCACAAGTTTCATTGCATGTCTGTTCTTTTCATGAACCACACCCAGTGTCATTTTATGTATGTTCCTCTAAATAAACCACACACGGATCCAGCTAGTGTGATTGCATGTCTATTCTTTTCACAAACCACACATGGATCCACCGGTGTCATTGCATGTGTGTTCTTTTCATGAACCATAGCTAGAGTCATTGCATGTCAGTTCTTCTCACAAACCACATAAGGATCCACTAGTGTCATTGCATGTCTATTCTTTTCATGAACCACGGCCAGTATCATTGCATGTGTGTTGTTCTCATGAACCACACATGGATCCACCAGTGTCATTGCATGTGTGTTCTTTTCATGAACCACAGTTAGAGTCATTGCATGTCTGTTCTTCTCATAAACCACACATGGATCCACCAGTGTCATTGCATGTGGTTTCTTCTCATGAACCATAGCCAGTGTCATTGCATGTCTGTTCTTCTCACAAACCACATAAGGATCCACCAGTGTCATTGGATGTGTGTTCTTCTCATGAACCACACATGGATCCACTAGTGTCATTGCATGTCTGTTCTTTTCATGAACCGCCGCTAGAGTCATTGCATGTCTGTTCTTTCCACAAAACACATATGGATCCACCAGTGTCATTGCATGTGTGTTCTTCTCATGACCACAACTAGAGTCATTGTATGTCTGTTCCTTCCACAAACCACATATGGATCCACCAGTGTCATTGCATGTGTGTTCTTCTCATGAACCACAACTAGAGTCATTGCATGTGTGTTCTTCTCACAACCACATAAGGATACACCAGTTTCATTGCATGTGTGTTCTTTTCATGAACCACACCCAGTGTCATTGCATGTCTGTTCTTTCCACAAACCACACATGTATCCACTAGTATCATTGGATGTGTGTTCTTTTCATGAACCACACCCAGTGTGATTGCATGTCTGTTCTTTTCACAAACCACAAATGGATCCACCAGTGTCATTGCACGTGTGTTCTTTTCATGAACCACAGCTAGAGTCATTGCATGTATGTTCCTCTAAACAAACCACACATGGATCCACCTAGTGTGATTGCATGTCTGTTCTTTTCACAAACCACACATGGATCCACCAGTGTCATTGCTTGTGTGTTCTTTTCATGAACCATACCTAGAGTCATTGCATGTGAGTTCTTCTCACAAACCACATAAGGATCCACCAGTGTCATTGCATGTCTGTTCTTTTCATGAACCACACCCAGTATCATTGCATGTGTGTTCTTCTCATGAACCACACATGGATCCAACAGTGTCATTGCATGTGTGTTCTTTTCATGAACCACAGCTAGAGTCATTGCATGTGTGTTCTTCTCACAAAACACACATGGATCCACTAGTGTCATTGCATGTGTGTTCTTCTCACGAACAACAGCCAGTGTCATTGCATGTCTGTTCTTCTCACAAACCACATAAGGATCCACCAGTGTCATTGGATGTGTGTTCTTCTCATGAACCACACATGGATCCACTAGTGTCATTGCATGTCTATTCTTTTCATGAACCACAGCTGGAGTCATTGCATGTCTGTTTCTTCCACAAACCACATATGGATGCACCAGTGTCATTCCATGTGTGTTCTTCTCATGAACCACAGCTAGAGTCATTGCATGTCTGTTCCTTCCACAAACCACATATGGATCCACTAGTGTCATTACATGTGTGTTCTTATCATGAACCATAGCTAGAGTCGTTGCATGTCTGTTCTTCTCACAAACCACATAAGGATACACCAGTGTCATTGCATGGTGTTCTTTTCATGAACCACACCAAATGCCATTGCACGTCTGTTCTTTCCACAAACCACACATGGATCCACTAGTGTCATTGGATGTGTGTTCTTTTCATGAACCACACCTAGTGTGATTGCATGTATGTTCTTTTCACAAAGCACACATCGATCCACCAGTGTCATTGCATGTGTGTTCGTTTCATGAACCACAGCTAGAGTCATTGCATGTCTGTTCCTCTAAACAAACCACACATGGATCCACCTAGTGTGATTGCATGTCTATTCTTTTCACAAAGCACACATGGATCCACCAGTGTCATTGCATGTGTTTTCTTTTCATGAACCATAGCTAGAGTCATTGCATGTCAGTTCTTCTCACAAACTACATAAGGATCCACCAGTGTCACTGCATGTTTGTTCTTTTCATGAACCACACCTAGTGTCATTGCATGTCTGTTCCTTTAAACAAACCACAAATGGATACAGCTAGAGTCATTGCATGTCTGTTCTTTTCACAAACCACACATGGATCCACCAATGTCATTGCATGTGTGTTCTTTTCATGAACCATAGCTAGAGTCATTGCATGTCAGTTCTTCTCACAAAGCACATAAGGATCCACCAGTGTCATTGCTTGTCTGTTCTTTTCATGAACCACACCCAGTGTCATTGCATGTGTGTTCTTCTCATGAACCACACATGGATCCACCAGTGTCATTGCATGTGTGTTCTTTTCATGAACCACAGCTAGAGTCATTGCATGTGTGTTCTTCTCACAAACCACACATGGATCCACCAGTGTCATTGCATGTATGTTCTTCTCACAAACCATATAAGGATCCACCAGTCTCATTGCATGTCTGTTCTTTTCATGAACCACAACTAGAGTCATTGCATGTCTGTTCTTTCCATAAACCACATATGGATCCACCAGTGTCATCGCATGTCTGTTCTTTTCATGAACACAGCTAGAGTCATTGCATGTCTGTTCCTTCCACAAACCACATATGGATCCACTAGTGTCATTGCATGCGTGTTCTTTTCATGAACCACAGCTAGAGTCATTGCATGTGTGTTCTTCTCACAAACCACATAAGGATACACCAGTGTCATTGCATTTGTGTTCTTTTCATGAACGACACCCAGCGTCATTGCATGTCTGTTCTTTCCACAAACCACACATGGATCCACTAGTGTCATTGGATGTGTGTTCTTTTCATGAACCACACCCAGTGTGATTGCATGTCTGTTCTTTTCACAAACCACACATGGATCCACCAGTGTCATTTCATGTGTGTTCTTTTCATGAACCTCAGCTAGAGTCATTGCATGTCTTTTCCTCTAAACAAACCACACATGGATCCACCTAGTGTGATTGCATGTCTGTTCTTTTCATAAACCACACAAGGATCCACCAGTGTCATTGCATGTGTGTTCTTTTCATTAACCATAGCTAGAGTCATTGCATGTCAGTTCTTCTCACAAACCACATAAGGATCCACCAGTGTCATTGCATGTCTGTTCTTTTCATGAACCACACCCAGTGTCATTGCATGTATGTTCCTCTAAACAAACCACACATGGATACTGCTAGAGTCATTGCATGTCTGTTCTTTTCACAAACCACACATGGATCCACCAGTGTCATTGCATGTGTGTTCTTTTCAGGAACCATTGCTAGAATCATTGCATGTCAGTTCTTCTCACAAACCACATAAGGATCCACTAGTGTCATTGCATGTGTGTTCTTTTTTATGAACCACACCGAGTGTCATTGCATGTGTGTTCTTCTCATGAACCACACATGGATCCACCAGTGTCATTGCATGTGTGTTCTTTTCATGAACCATAGATAGAATCATTGCATGTGTGTTCTTCTCACAAACCACACATGGATCCACCAGTGTTATTGCATGTGTGTTCTTCTCATGAACCATAGCTAGTGTCATTTCATGTCTGTTCTTCTCACAAACCACATAAGGATCCACCAGTGTCATTGGATGTGTGTTCTTCTCATGAACTACACATGGATCTACCGGTGTCATTACATGTCTGTTCTTTTCATGAACCACAACTAGAGTCATTGCATGTATGTTCTTTCCACAAACCAGATATGGATCCACCAGTGTCATTGCATGTCTGTTCTTTTCATGAACCATAGCTAGAGTCATTGCATGTCTGTTCCTTCCACAAACCACATATGGATCCACCAGTATCATTGCATGTGTGTTCTTTTCATGAACCACAGCTAGAGTCATTGCATGTGTGTTCTTCTCACAAACCACATAAGGATACACTAGTGTCATTGCATGTGTGTTCTTTTCATGAACCACACCCAGTGTCATTGGATGCCTGTTCTTTTCATGAACCACACCTGGATCCACCAGTGTCATTGCATGTGTGTTTTTTCATGAACCATAGCTAGAGCCATTGCACGTCTGTTCTTCTCACAAACCACACATGGATCCACCAGTGTCATTGCATGTCTGTTCTTTTCATGAACCACACCCAGTGTCATTGCATGTCTACTCCTCTAAACAAACCACACATGGATCCACCTAGTGTGATTGCATGTCTGTTCTTTTCGCAAACCACACATGGATCCACCTGTGTCGTTGCATGTGTGTTATTTTCATGAACCATAGCTAGAGTCATTGCATGTCAGTTCTTCTCACAAACCAAATAAGGATCCACCGGTGTCATTGCATGTTTGTTCTTTTATCATGAACCACACCTAGTGTCATTGCATGTCTATTCCTCTAAACAAACCACACATGGATACAGCTAGAGTCATTGCATGTCTGTTCTTTTCACAAACCACACATGGATCCACCAGTGTCATTGCATGTGTGTTCTTTTCATGAAGCATAGCTAGAGTCATTGCATGTCAGTTCTTCTCACAAACCACATAAGGATCCACAAGTGTCATTGGATGTCTATTCTTTTCATGAACCACACCAAGTGTCATTGCATGTGTCTTATTCTCATGAACCACACATGGATCCACCAGTGTCATTGCATGTGTGTTCTTTTCATGAACCACAGCTAGAGTCATTACATGTGTGTTCTCCTCACAAACCACACATGGATCCACCAATGTCATTGCATGTGTGTTCTTCTCATGAACCACAGCCAGTGTCATTTCATGTCTGTTCTTCTCACAAACCACATAAGGATCCACTAGTGTCATTGGATGTGTGTTCTTCTCATGAACCACACATGGATCTACCAGTGTCAATGCATGTCTGTTCTTTCCATGAACCACAACTAGAGTCATTGTATGTATTTTCTTTCCACAAACCAGATATGGATCCACCAGTGTCATTGCATGTCTGCACGTTTCATGAACCACTTCTAGAGTCATTGCATGTCTGTTCCTTCCACAAACCACATATGGATCCACCAGTGTCATTGCATGTGTGTTCTTTTCATGAACCACAGATAGAGTCATTGCATGTGTGTTCTTCTCACAAACCACATAAGGATACACCAGTGTCATTGAATGTGTGTTATTTTCATGAACCACACATGGATACACCAGTTTCATTGCATGTATGTTCTTTTCATGAACCACACATGGATCCACCAGTGTCATTGCATGTGTGTTCTTTTCATGAACCATAGCTAGAGTCATTGCATGTCTGTTCTTCTCACAAAATACACATGGATCCACCAGTGTCATTGCATGTCTGTTCTTTTCACGAACCACACATAGTGTCGTTGCATGTCTGTTCCTCTAAACAAACCACACATGGATCCACCTAGTGTGATTGCATGTCTATTTTTTCACAAACCACACATGGAACCACCGGTGTCATTGCATGTGTGTTCTTTTCATGAACCATAGCTAGAGTCATTGCATGTCAGTTCTTCTCACAAACCACATAAGGATCCACCAGTGTCATTGGATGTGTGTTCTTCTAATGAACCACACATGGATCTACCAGTGTCATTACATGTCTGTTCTTTTCATGAACCACAACTAGAGTCATTGCATGTATGTTCTTTCCACAAACCACATATGGATCCACCAGTGTCATTGCATGTCTGTTCTTTTCATGAACCACAACTAGAGTCATTGCATGTCTGTTCCTTCCACAAAACACATATGGAGCCACTAGTGTCATTGCATGTGTGTTCTTTTCATTAACCACAGCTAGAGTGATTGCATGTGTGTTCTTCTCACAAACCACATAAGGATACACCAGTGTCATTGCATGTGTGTTCTTTTCATGAACCACACCCAGTGTCATTGCATGTCTGTTCTTTTCATGAACCACACATGGATCCACCAGTGTCATTGCATGTGTGTTCTTTTCATGAACCATAGCTAGAGTCATTGCATGTCTGTTCTTCTCACAAACCACACATGGATCCACCAGTGTCATTGCATGTCTGTTCTTTTTCATGAACCACACCCAGTGTCATTGCATGTCTGTTCCTTTCATGAACCACAACTAGAGTCATAGCATGTGTGTTCTTCTCACAAACCACATAAGGATACACCAATGTCATTGCATGTGTGTTCTTTTCATGAACCACACCTAGTGTCAATGCATATCTGTTCTTTTCATGAACCACACATGGATCCACCAGTGTCATTGCATGTGTGTTCTTTTCATGAACCATAGCTAGAGTCATTGCATGTTTGTTCTTCTCACAAACCACACATGGATCCACCAGTGTCATTGCATGTCTGTTCTTTTCACAATCCACACATGGATCCACTAGTGTCATTGCATGTGTGTTGTTTACATGAACCATAGCTAGAGTCATTGCATGTCAGTTCTTCTCACAAAGCACATAAGGATCCACCAGTGTCATTGCATGTCTGTTCTTTTCATGAACCACACCCAGTGTCATTGCATGTGTGTTCTTCTCATGGACCACACATGTATCCCCAAGTGTTATTGTATGTGTGTTCTTTTCATGAACCACAGCTAGAGTCATTGCATGTGGGTTCTTCTCACAAACCACACATGGATCCAGCAGTGTCATTGCATGTGTGTTCTTCTCATGGACCACATCCAGTGTCATTTCATGTCTGTTCTTCTCATAAACCACATAAGGATCCACTAGTGTCATTGGATGTGTGTTCTTCTCATGAACCACACATGGATCTACCAGTGTCATTACATGTCTGTTCTTTTAATGAACCACAACTAGAGTCATTGCATGTATGATCTTTCCACAAACCACATATGGATCCACCAGTGTCATTGCATGTCTGTTCTTTTCATGAACCACAGCTTGAGTCATTGCATATCTATTCCTTCCACAAACCACATATGGATCCACCAGTGTCATAGCATGTGTCTTCTTTTCATGAACCACAGCTAGAGTCATTGTATGTGTGTTCTTCTCACAAACCACATAAGGATACACCAATGTCATTGCATGTGTGTTCTTTTCAAGAACCACACCCAGTGTCATTGCATGTCTATTCTTTTCATGAACCACACATGGATCCACCAGTGTCATTGCATGTGTGTTCTTTTCATGAACCATAGCTAGAGTCATTGCATGTCTGTTCTTCTCACAAACCACACATGGATCCACCAGTGTCATTGCATGTTTGTTCTATTCATGAACCACACCCAGTGTCATTGAATGTTTATTCCTCTAAACAAACCACACATGGATCCACCTAGTGTGATTGCATGTCTATTCTTTTCACAAACCACACATGGATCCACCAGTGTCGTTGCATGTGTGTTCTTTTCATGAACCATAGCTAGAGTCATTGCATGTCAGATCTTCTCACAAACCACATAAGGATCCACTAGTGTCATTGCATGTTTGTTCTTTTCATGAACTAGACCTAGTGTCATTGCATGTCTGTTCCTCTAAACAACCACACATGGACACAGCTAGAGTCATTGCATGTATGTTCTTTTCACAAACCACACATGGATCCACCAGTGTCATTGCATGTGTGTTCTTTTCATGAACCATAGCTAGAGTCATTGCATGTTAGTTCTTCTCACAAACCACATAAGGATCCACAAGTGTCATTGCATGTCTTTTCTTTTCATGAACCACACCTAGTGTCATTGCATGTGTGTTCTTGTCATGAACCACACATGGATCCACCAGTGTCATTGCATGTGTGTTCTTTTCATGAACCTTAGCTAGAGTCATTGCATGTGTGTTCTTCTCACAAACCACACAAGGATCCACCAGTGTCATTACATGTGTGTTCTTCTCATGAGCCACAACGAGTGTCATTGCATGTCTGTTCTTTTCACAAACCATATAAGGATCCACCAGTGTCATTGGATGTGTGTTCTTCTCATGAACCACACATGGACCCACCAGTGTTATTGCATGTATGTTCTTGTCATGAACCACAACTAGAGTCATTGCATGTTTGTTCTTTCCACAAACCACATATGGATCCACCAGTGTCATTGCATGTCTGTTGTTTTCATGAACCACAGCTAGAGTCATTGCATGTCTATTCCTTCCACAAACCACATATGGATCCACCAGTGCCATTGCATGTGTGTTCTTTTCATGAACCACAGCTAGAGTCATTGCATGTGTGTTCTTCTCACAAACCACATAAGGATACACCAGTGTCATCGCATGTGTGTTCTTTTCATGAACAACACCTAGTGTCATTGCATGTCTGTTCTTTCCACAAACCACACATGGATCCACCAGTGTCATTGGATGTGTGTTCTTTTCATGAACCACACCCAGTGTGATTGCATGTCTGTTCTTTTCACAAACCACACATGGATCCAACAGTGTCATGCATGTGTGTTCTTTCATGAAGCATAGCTAGAGTCATTGGATGTCAGTTTTTCTCACAAACCACATAAGGATCCACCAGTGTCATTGCATGTCTGTTCTTTTCATGAACCACACCCAGTGTCATTGCATGTCTATTCCTCTAAACAAACCACACATGGATACAGCTAGAGTCATTGCATGTCTGTTCTTTTCACAAACCACACATGGATGCACCAGTGCCATTGCATGTGTGTTCTTTTCATTAACCATAGCTAGAGTCATTGCATGTCAGTTCTTCTCACAAACCACATAATGATCCACCAGTGTCATTGCATGTGTGTTCTTTTTTATGAACCACACCGAGTGTCATTGCATGTGTGTTCTTCTCATGAACCACACATGGATCCACCAGTGTCATTGCACGTGTGTTCTTTTCAGGAACCACAACTAGAGTCATTTCATGTGTGTTCTTCTCACAATCCACACATGGATCCACCAATGTCATTGCATGTGTGTTCTTCTCATGAACCACACTAGTGTCATTTCATGTCTGTTCTTCTCACAAACCACATAAGGATCCACCAGTGTCATTGGATGTGTGTTCTTCTCATGTACCACACATGGATCTACCAGTGTCATTGCATGTCTGCTCTTTTCATGAACCACAACTAGAGTCATTGTATGTATTTTCTTTCCATAAACCGTATATGGATCCACCAGTGTCATTGCATGTCTGTTCTTTTCATGAACCACAGCTAGAGTCATTGCATGTCTGTTCCTTCCACAAACCACATATGGATCCACCAGTGTCATTGCATGTGTGTTCTTTTCATGAACCACAGCTAGAGTTATTGCATGTGTGTTCTTCTCATGAACCACATAAGGATACACCAGTGTCATTGCATGTGTGTTCTTTTCATGAACCACACCCAGTGTCATTGCATGTCTGTTCTTTTCATGAACCACACATGGATCCACCAGTGTCATTGCATGTGTGTTCTTTTCATGAACCATAGCTAGAGTCATTGCATGTTTGTTCTTCTCACAAACCACACATGGATCCACCAGTGTCATTGCATGTCTGTTATTTTCATGAACCACACCCAGTGTCATTGCATGCCTGTTCCTCTAAACAAACCACACATGGATCCACCTAGTGTGATTGCTTGTCTGTTCTTTTCACAAACCACACATGGATCCACCAGTGTAATTGCATGTGTGTTCTTTTCATGAACCATAGCTAGAGCCATTGCATGTCATTTCTTCTCACAAAGCACATAAGGATCCACCAGTGTCATTGCATGTCTGTTCTTTTCATGAACCACACCTAGTGTCATTACATGTGTGTTCTTCTCATGAACCACACATGGATCCCCAAGTGTCATTGTATGTGTGTTCTTTTCATGAACCACAGCTAGAGTCATTGCATGTGTGTTCTTCTCACAAAACACACATGGATCCACCAGTGTCATTGCATGTGTGTTCTTCTCATGAACCACAGCCAGTGTCATTCTGTAACATCCCAATTGTCTAACAATTGCAATGCTACTACCCTAGTCTATATATATGCTACTTCCTACATATAATTGTTGCATCATAATTATATCATGCTCATGTCATAATGCCACATTGCATTTGAGCAACATATAAAACCCTTTTCATTTGGTTCTTCTCTCATATGCATTAGTAATTGTAATTGCCTCTTGATATATTTATTTGGTTCTTGATATATTGTTTAATGCCCAAGTTGAGTTGGGGGCATATCTATTATTAACTCCACCACCTTTCTTGTCACCACCCCATAATTCCACCATCCAACTATATGTGAGCTTTGCATCTTATTTGGTTTTACCTCTAGCTCACGTGGGTTGGGATGAATCCTCTTCTATTTTCCACATGCTCCCATATATGCACCATATTGTTTTCACATTATTGATATATGAGGAGCCACATGGCCACCTTTGCATGCTATATGAGTGGTACCCCTTTTCAATCTTCCATATGGATTATTATGAATGTATGCTCATGTTGGGATATTTTTGAGGCTATTATTCATCTAGTGGAACATACACACTAGCAGGGCCAAATTATATTTAAATATGAGCATCATCCATCTACTCCCCATGGAACCTTCTTTTAATTCTTTTCGCTTGGCCTTACTCCATATTTTGGAATGCATATGTATAAATGCCATGATTATTTACTTTGTTTTCACAAGATTAAAACATGGCATTTAATGCTTTTGCATGGGCCATGCAGATCTCATCATCATCCCCTCCTTTTGGTTTTTCTTGTATTTTTGGAAGTGGAGCATGGTTCTTTGAGAATCCATTCATGTTGGCTCTATTCTTTTGCTCTTACCATAAAACCTCACCACCTTTTCTTGCTTGATCTAACTTTGACCATGTAAAACTCTAAATCTCTACCACCCTACCCCTACCTCTCCTTAACCTTCTTCACACACCTATGCCACCCCATGTCACCCTCATGCTTTTGATCATGAGAAAAAGCTAAACCCTAACCCCAACCCTACCACCTCACCCTCACCTTGCCGAGCCATCACCCCCTACCCTAACCTTGCTAACCTCACCACCACCCTAACCTGCCGAGCTACCCCCTCCTTCCCCTAACCTAACCGAGCTACCCCCAAACCTAGCTCCATGCAGAGCACACCTCTAGCTAAACCCCCCCTCTCTCTCGCTGCAAAAGGGTCCCGCCCGAGCCAGGCCCCACCTGCTCCGTCCCCTGGCCCAGCTGCAGTCCCCTGCACCCCCCTGCCCGAGCCGGTCGAGCACGTGAGGGGGAGGCAAAAGGTGACCGAGGCCACTTTTTTACTCAACCTGAGCCCCCACGGCACCTCTCCCTCGGCCCTCCTTCTTATCCTCCCCCTGACGCCCCTGTCGTACCAAAACCCTCCCCTGGCCTCGCGCCGCAGACCCATTCCCCTTCCCTTCTACCTCCAAACCACCCCAGCGCACCACCGTCGGCCTCCTCCAACTCCTCGACAAAATAGCCAGTGGCGTGGCGATCTTGGTTGTCGGGGAAGCGGAGATGATCCACGTCGTCGGCCCTGCGTGCCCCAGCGAGGAGGAGACGGTCCCCGCTTGCCGCTAGACGCCGACGGCCACCGCAAACCCTAACCTCGCTGGCGTCTGCGTCCTCGCTGCTACGTCCCTCCCTGGCCCGATCCATCGTCGTCGTCCACCTCGCGGTGAGCTGGCCTCCCTCTCTGACATCCTCTCTCTCTCCATCGCGGTCTGGTCTCGCCGATCGTTTTGCCAAACACTCTCTGTGCGCCGGCGGCCGCTGCTTTGGCTCGTCGCCGCGCCGCGTCACGCCTTAGCTAGTCTCCGTTCGCCCTCCTGTCAACATCCCTACCTCTAGCGCACTGGTTCCGCCTCCCGGTGCGCGCGCCCCGCGTCGCGGGTTCGATCCCCGCGCCGCGCCGTTTATCTGTCACGCACGGATCCCTCGTCAGTTAATTCAGAGAAGAACAACAGTAGCGAAGCGAATCTTGCAGATAACCCCCCTCTTTTTATTTCTCTCTCAAACCCGCGCTCCCCTCCGACCCCACCTATCAGCCACCGTGGTTGTTTTTCAAACAAGCACCCGCAAAGTCTGGGCCTCAACCCGCGGTCCCCGGCTCTGCCGCGTGGCACCCGCTCGCTCTGCCACTATCGCGTGGGTCCGTTGGCCCGCAGGACCCACCTGCCTGTCTCACAGGCTAGGCTGCCTCGCGGTAGGAAAAGTCCGCGGCGCGCCGATTCCGCCTAGTCAGCACTGGTCCCACCCGTCAGCGTCTGGGGCTAGCTGTCCGTGGGTATAAAAAGTCTGGCTGTTATCTGTTTAAATAAAACAATTTCTGGAAAATGTTTTAATATGAATTTAAATCTGTTTTTAATAACTTTTAAATTGTAATTCCAAATAATACAAATGATATATGTTTTGGAATCAGAAAAATGTGAGGATTTCAAGTATGCCATTCAAAATATCATTTGAGCAATTTAAATTTTCGAAATTGTTTAAGTGCAATAAAAATGTCTTTTCTTAATTAATTAATAACTTTAATTCTACAACTCCAAATTCGACAAATAATATGTCTAAATCGATCAGAGCGACGAGCCCGTTCTAACTATGCATTCCATGTTCTGAATTGCAGCATGCATCATATAAATATAAAGTATACAGCAAGTGTTATGAGAGCAAAACATGACTAAAACTTAGTAAAATGCTTTATTCTTGTACCCCACACCTCACCCATGCCATGCTACATTATTGCCATGTAAATTGTGCATCATTCATAATGGCATGCTTGTTTGCTTGTCGCATTTTAATTCATATGCTTGTGCACTTTATTTATGTTGGCTCTTGTTTGTTTGGTTCTTCTTCGAATAGACGCCGAGCAGGGGATATATCAGGAATCCCAGGAGCACTACCCAAATCCGTCTCTCGCTTCAACTGAGCTGCCAGGCAAGCACTACCACATGCTTGCATACATATAGTACCTATTGCCTCTATCTTATTTTTGCATCATTGAGTCGCGATTGCACTAAATTGAATCCCAAGTACTGCATAGCCTTTACTTTTAAACCCCACCGAGCTTGTTCCTCACTCCCATGAGCCATTACTACAGGAGTTGTTTGAGCCATGCGAGTCGTAGAACAGCATGTGTAGGGTATGTGAGTGTCTGATGGAATGAGGTACCTAAACAACTTAACCTGAGTAGTAATGGGATAACTAATGAAAGAGGCACCGGTGGGCAATATCTGCTATTTGGTTTTTCATGCTCACTTGTGTCCCGTAGGACCCCGAGTACTTGATTCCTGTTCCTTGACTATTCGCACTATCCACATCCGGGAGGCCTTATGGACCCCCCTGAGCCAAAGCTTGATTCATTTCTATTTCGTGGGGCCACAAAGTAGTTTGGGGCTTTGTTACTATCCTGTACTTATGCCATGTTTTACTATTTTATTTAAGATTGTGCGAGGAGCACCTGTACTGTTTAGGATTGTGGAGTGTTTTCGCGGTATCGACAAGCCCAGTCACACTTTCGGGTTCCCAGTCGTTTACAGCCATTGGCGCAAACCTTGGGTCCGTCTCGGAGCCGGCCAACTTTGTTGCGGGTAGCTTAATGGGGTGGCCCCCTGAAATATTTCTAAATCCTGTGATCGCTTTGTCATGAATGCCTCGTTGGGTTTTGATTTGGTTTTTCCGAGGTTGATCGAGTGTGTGTTGCTATTTGTGCACCCCTGCAGGGTAAATCTTTCTGAAAACCGTGTCCGCGGTTATGGACGACTTGGAGCACAGTTTCTTGATCATAGACAAGTATAACTAAAGTATCGCTTTTAATTTGACTAAGTACCTGACTAGTAAATAGTGCAATACTCATGGAATGGTCAATAAAACTGCCAACGGATGGGTTGTTCGTCCGCTTTCTCGTTGGTAAGCGAGAAGGAGGATGGATCTGTTAATTATACTGTTATAACTGTTGTTACTAATTAACAGACATCCGTCTATCATTGGTTAGACGGATGGTTAGCGAGTATCTATAGACTTGTTAGTTATTATCTTTTGCTGCAATTGCGTCACCCCAGGTATATGTCCCCTTTAGAGGCATAAAGACTTGCTGAGTACCCCTAGGGTCTCACACGATAAATTGTTTGATTCAGATGAACAAGTGTACTCGCAAGATGGATACTAGGTGGAGGAGACAGATGATGTTGGCAACGATCACTCGGTGTAGAGATTCCGGAGATGGGGATCCGCGAGATCTGTGGGCGGGATGTGTTTATTTATGTGGCATCTTATGCCGATTTACTTCTTATCCGTACTCGGATCTTGTTTTCCGCTTCCGCCTGATACTCTGATGTTTGATGTATGAGGAGCTATCCTAAACTATTATCTCTATCTAGGATATTTGGATCTTGCCGTATGGCGTTGCAATATTTTTATTTCTTTTAGATGGAATGGCTCTGAAAACTGTTGTATGGTGGCTTGCATACATACTCACTTGTGTATGTAGTTGATCCCTTCGCCTGCCGATTACGCCGCTCGTTCTTGTCCCGATGTTTTGGAAGTGGTTAGGACGGCTGAAAGGTCTACCTGTGAGTGGCCACTGGCCCCACCGTACTATTTTAACCACTTTCGCTCATCCAGGCATGGAACTTAGAGCGTAATTCACCGAGGTAGTTACAATTTGTATCAGAGCCATCCCGCCCTTCAGGGTCTCAGCCAAATGGTCGTTGTCAGTCTAGCAAATATTTTTGGTAGCTATGTATACTAGGGAAAACAAAACGTGAGAGTAGGACTGCTTCCATTTTTCTTCTTACCCACCCACCCACCCTTTTTCTGGTAAGGGAGTGTAACGTTTTCAATCCTCTTCTAAAATTCAAACTAGGATTCACGTGTTCTGGGTTCCGTAGTACCATAGGTTGTGTGTGTGTGTGTGTAATTATTTGTCTATCTGTTGCATCCAACTTGTTATCACAATCTGCCTTTGGTTATCAACTGTTGGTACATTCCATACTGACAGGCTTTTGTAAACCGGCGCGATCTATCCGACTCCTTGTTAACCGGTGCCATCTTGTTAAGGGTGTTCTTCCTTCCAGCATGCTTTCACAGAATGTGGAGTGCTAATCTCTATCTGATAAGTGGTTTTGCGCATCTATTGGTATGTGAATGCCGAAAAATGCGGATTTTTTTCTTTGATACACCTGTGTTTCCACACTCCTCTTCAGTCGTGTGTGAAATATTATCTTTCTTCCTTTTATTGGCATGTTCATGCTAACCCATTCTTTTGTCACCGGCGCTTAATCCTGGAGTTTTACTTCATCTTCAAATTCTCTTGGGCTAATTACATAACAAGTGTCGATCCGATGCTGGTGATTGTAAATTGGTTCTCGGCATAGCTATATGACACTTATCATGAGTGGAGTATGGTTAATGTTATCAATTTCATCCTCCAAATGGTGACGGTTATCTCCTATGACTTTGAGTTACACCATGATCATATCTATGCATATTCAAGTATCTTTGGCAATCCGGAGTTTCTCAAGGCACTACGATGGTCTATCATCTGTTTATCATGCTTCACATCTTTTTGGAACTCCATATCTGCAAAATTCTCTTTGATATGAGGGAATTGCATCTTTTTGTCTCTGATAGCTTTGCTTAAGGTAGGAGATATCATCGTTTCTTTATCCAAGATCTCTTTATCTTTGTAACCGATGACCCGATCGATGATGTGAACCAGGTGGCAATTTCTGTTCTCTTCCGAAGGACCAGATAATCTATTCTTCCAGTGCATCTCTTTCAACATGAATCCTTGCTTGTAATGTCGATCTTTCAAAGAGCGTTGAGCTCAGAAAGTATTTCGAGCATTTGTCTGTTTCTCCCGCCTTTTGAACTTGATATTCTGGAATTATCTTGTTAATCCATGGTGGTATATCTTGATGATATGCTTGCCTATTCTATATCAATGGAAGAACATGGAAAATCATCTATGTCTCTTTCTCTCAAGCTGCGAGAACACCGCTTGTGTGCAAAGTTCTCAAAAGTGTGAATTCTAGCTTCTTGAAGCCACCTCTCTTGACCATGTCCTTCTGCTAAATACATCGCTTCAATTCTGGAATCAGCAAGCCCATTGTTAATTCCATCCTCCATCTTCAACCAACCTGGAGTTTTTCCTTGTTGGCAAGTTATCATCATGGTTCCGCTGAAGATTCCTCAAGACTGCTAAATCTCGCTCAATCATTTAAAGAAGAACATGGAGTTCTTTTCACCTAGTTATCGTCAAGTAATCTTTTGAAACCCTCTCGTTCTATCGTCTATGCTCAATCCACCGGAGGCCATGAAGACTTTTCAGATCTTTGTATTCCTTCTGTTCAAGTTGGCGCTATTTTTTCTGTATCTGTTGAATCTTGCAGTTGTTCTCCATAATCTTCCTTCATATCTTTCCGGTGGCTTGGTACTTCCGACATGACGACAACATCATCATCTTTATCTATCTTTGAATCCAGCGAATCGGTTGCATGTCTGTTCTTTTCACAGTCCACACATGGATCCACTAGTGTCATTGCATGTGTGTTGTTTTCATGAACCATAGCTAGAGTTATTGCATGTCAGTTCTTCTCACAAAGCACATAAGGATCGACCAGTGTCATTGCATGTCTGTTCTTTTCATGAACCACACCTAGTGTCATTGCATGTGTGTTCTTCTCATGAACCACACATGGATCCCCAAGTGTTATTGTATGTGTGTTCTTTTCATGAACCACAGCTAGAGTCATTGCATGTGTGTTCTTCTCACAAACCACACATGGATCCACCAGTGTCATTGCATGTGTGTTCTTCTCTTGGACCACATCCAGTGTCATTTCATGTCTGTTCTTCTCACAAACCACATAAGGATCCACTAGTGTCATTGGATGTGTGTTCTTCTCATGAACCACACATGGATCTACCAGTGTCATACATGTCTGTTCTTTTAATGAACCACAACTAGAGTCATTGCATGTATGTTCTTTCCACAAACCACATATGGATCCACCAGTGTCATTGCATGTCTGTTCTTTTCATGAACCACAGCTAGAGTCATTGCATGTCTGTTCCTTACACAAACCACATATGGATCCACCAGTGTCATAGCATGTGTGTTCTTTTCATGAACCACAGCTAGAGTCATTGCATGTGCGTTCTTCTCACAAACCACATAAGGATACACCAATGTCATTGCATGTGTGTTCTTTTCATGAACCACACCCAGTGTCATTGCATGTCTGTTCTTTCCACAAACCACACATGGATCCACTAGTGTCATTGGATGTGTGTTCTTTTCATGAACCACACCCAGTGTGATTGCATGTCTGTTCTTTTCACAAACCACACATGGATCCACCAGTGTCATTGCATGTGTTTTCTTTTCATGAACCATAGCTAGAGTCATTGCATGTTTGTTCCTCTAAACAAACCACACATGGATCCACCTAGTGTGATTGCATGTCTGTTCTTTTCACAAACGACACATGGATCCACTAGTGTCATTGCATGTGTGTTCTTTTCATGAACCATAGCTAGAGTCATTGCATGTCAGTTCTTCTCACAAACCACATAAGGATTCACCAGTGTCATTGCATGTCTGTTCTTTTCATGAACCACACCTAGTGTCATTGCATGTCTGTTCCTCTAAACAAACCACACATGGATCCACCTAGTGTGATTTCATGTCTGTTCTTTTCACAAACCACACATGGATCCACCAGTGTCATTCGATGTGTGTTCTTTTCATGAACCACAGCTCGATCCACCAGTGTCATTAGATGTGTGTTCTTTTCATGAACCACACCTAGTGCCATTGGATGTGTTCTTTTCATGAACCACACCCAGTGTCATTGGATGTGTGTTCTTCTCACAAACCCCACATGGATCCACCAGTGTCATTGCATGTGTTTTTTTCATGAACCACACATGGATCCACCCAGTACGATTGCATATCTGTTCTTTTCACAAACCACATATGGATCCACCAGTGTCATTGCATGTCTGTTTTTTTCATGAGCCACACCCAGTGTCATTGCATGTCTATTCCTCTCATAAACCACATATGGATCCTAACCTTAGGACAACCCTAACCTTAGCCCCAATGGGTGGCCGTTAGACCGAGTATTCTAGAAGGCACGCCCTAACACAGTTGTTCAGCTTGACAATTGTTACATACCATTTGATCGGGGCGCTTGGACGATTGGGATGGTCTTCGTGATAGTGATCCGCGAGTAGGATGTTCTATGGCATGATTGGCCATGCTTGCTCTAGACAAACTGGCAACACAGGGCGCTCCCCTGTTGCGAGTGTCACGACTCACGAGTTGAGTGGGCCATATCCCAGTGGCACGTCCCCATTACTTCTCTTCCTCCTCGTACTTCTCTTCCTTCCCCTCGAAGCCACTTTCCCCACATCACTCCCATCCCGCTGTAGCCGCAAGCCGACGGTGCCTCCATCCCAATCCCCTCTCCGGTAGCCACCCCCTCCCCTCTCTCCATGGGTTCAAGGGGAGACGGCGAGGAAACGCGTCGTGACAACAGGGATGGTGATTTCGATGTGAGTCGTCTCATCTCTATCTCTATCATCTGTGGCCAGTTATCTATTTTTTGAGCTAGATCTACTCTGTTTACTCATGCGCGTATGATGTGTTAGGCCAACCAGATGATGTATGACTCCGACTATCATGGCTTAGTGGATGAAGACAGTCCTATGCTATGTAAACATGGACATGTGCCTGCTAAATTTGTAGCGTTCGAAGGACGAAACACAGGTAGGAGGTTTCTACAGTGTCAAGGACATCGTGCAATGATGCAAGGTGGAAGTTGCGGTGTTGTCAAATGGGTAGATCCAGAGTGTCCCAAATCGATCCAGAAAACACTGGACAAACTATGGGATATGACTGTTGAGTTGAAAGAATCCGTAGTCAGCTCACTCCTTGACAGTGTTGAGATGAAGCTATGGGACCCAGTTGACATGACCAAGCTTAACCGAGATCTCAGGAGGGTGCAAGACAAGGTTAGCAAAGTCGAGAAGGAGAGGGACGTGGCGTTGTCCCTGAAGGCTAAAGCAAGCAAGAACTGACTCAAGCAAGGAATGATCTTCACCAGGCCAAAGTCCCGCAGTTCAGAACTACGAGTATTGACAAGTGCCTGAGGAAAAATACAGAGAAACAATTGAAGCCGTGCAAGGAAGATGTTAAAAGGAAGGAGCAGACAAATCGATCCTTGCTCTCGCAGGAATATGCGCATCAGGCTAAGATTAGGAAGATCAAGGAGATGTGTGATAACTAGTTCTATTTAGCTTGAGCTCCGTGCCTTTTTAAGTTGTAATAGTAGTACTTGTTGACCTAGCGGTCTGAACTAGTGGTCCCGGAGTCCTGGGAGGAAAAAGTTGCTCTCCCGTTAGTCTGTCTTAACCCTGCATCACTTCCTTTTGTCTGATCATGGTGGTATTATGACATTGGTGGTTTTTTTAAACATAATCTACGTGGATTGTGCCGCATGGAAATGGCACAGCCACAATTTATAAAGTGGAAGCACATACACCCGGTTAGTGGAGATCCGGGAGCTTCACCAGACGCAGGGGATGCAGGAGCAGGGAGGCGGTGAGACAGACGGGCTCAAGCGTCTCGGCATTATCGGTTGCCATTGCTGTTTATGTTGCCACGTCGTTGTGCAGCATCTGAAATAAGTTGCTGCTTCGTGGAGTGTGGTAGCTTAAATAATTTATTTCTATGCCACTTATATTCTGTCGTATTTGGAGACCTCCTGCCCCTCAGCAATCGTGGAACCGGTGCTGCGTGTTTCCAGATAGCAGTGGCACAATCACAATTTCGGATTCAACTACTGACCCGGGCGTTTCCAAACCCTAAGTCGCGGTACATTTTACTCAGAGAACGTGGGTAGATTGTTTCGCCTAGTGCCGACTCGTGTATTAACGAGCTCGTTGGGGAACCCCAAGAGGAAGGTATGATGAGCACAGCAGTAAGTTTTCCCTCAGTTATGAAACCAAGGTTATCAATCCAGTAGGATCAAGGAAACACCCCAAAGGTGTAGCTAGCTGAACTTTGGCAGGTCGCACTATCGGTGCCAGCAGCAACATGGAGACCTGCACAACACAACCACAGAACTCTGTCCCCAACTTGCAATGAGGTTGTCAATCTCACCAGTTTTGCTAAAAACAAAGGATTAAACATATCGAGTGGAAGAAAGTAATAGTTTGCAGAAAGTAAACACAAAGCAGTAAACAGTTGATTGTAGATTGATAGTAAAAGAAAGGACCGGGGTCCATAGTTCACTAGAGGTGGCTCTCCTTAAGATAGATGACATGTTGGGTGAACAAATTACAGCGGGGCAATTGACAAACATCGAGAAAGCATACAAGCATATACTAATCATCTTGACTCCTTTGAGATTCGATTGGGCATTACAACATTATACATAGACCGTAATCCAACTGCATCTATGACTAATAATCCACCTTCAGGTTATCATCCAAACCCCCTCCAGTATTAAGTTGCAAGGAACGGATAATTGCATTACGAATTGCATGTAAAGTAAATAATACGATTGTTCTATGAACAAAGGATTGTTGTTTTCTCCCTAGTAGCAACATCACATATAGTACCTTAGAGATTTCTGTCACTTCCCCAGATTACCAGAGGCATGAACCCACTATCGAGCATAAATACTAACTCTTGGAGTTGCTAGCATCTACTTGGCCAAGATAGCTACTAACAACGGAAAGCATGCAAGATCACAAATAACAAAGACATGATAGAATCAATCGGAAATAGCATCTCAATATCCATCGGATCCCCGCAAACACAACATGCAGAATTACAAATAGATGATCTTGATCATGAATGGAGCTCACAAGTTCTAAACATGAAAGCACAAAGGAGGAGAACCAGCCATCTAGCTACTACATGGACCCGTAGTCTAGAGATGAACTACTCACGCATCACACCGGAGGCTTGCATGATGATGAAGAAGGCCTCCAGGGTGAATTCCCCTCTCTGGCAGGGTGCCGGGAAGAGCTTCAGATCCCTCCCGATCTAGGGATGGAGATGACGGTGGCTACAGACTCTTTCGTGGAATTTTGATCGGGTCCTTAGGGTTTCCGTATCAGAGGCAATATATAGGCGGGAGGAGAGGCTGAGGGGGTGCCTAGGGCGGCTAGACCACCCCCTAGCACGGGCCAGGCCTGGCCGCGTGGCCAGGTGGTGTGGCCGGGCCCCAGCCCCTCTCTGTCTCGTATTCTGGCTCCAGGTGTCCCTCGGTGAAAAACTGACTTTGGCTTTTGTCCCGTCCAATTTCGAGAATATTCATTTTCTGACTTTTCTGGAACCAAAAACAGCAGAAAACAGGCAGCTGGCACTGTGGCTCTTGTTAATAGGTTAGGACAAGAAATCATATGAAAAGTACTCCAAAGTGTGGACAAAACATAAGAAAGTAGATAAAACCAAGCATGGAACATCAAAAATTATGGATACGTTTGGAACGTATCAACATCCCCAAGCTTAACTCCTGCTCGTCTTCGAGTAGGTAAGTGATAAAAAGAAAGAATAATTTTTTAGGTGACATGCACCATCATAAACTTGATCAAAGTATTTATAAAACATTCAAAGCTAGGACCATAGTACTTCAATCATAACATGAAAGACAAAGTTCTAGCAATAAGACAAAGGAACTATGTTGCAACATGAAAAGGCACAAACAAAAGATTCATGAATAACAATACTTTGCAAGACGTTTGTTTGTTTCACATAAAGAAAACATAGCATAGTGGCATTCAGCTTGTCCCTCATAGAGTAGCAAACATAAATGCATAGGACACCTTCAAAGTTTATAAGAGTGACTAGATATAAATAGTTTAAAACAAGAAATATCAAGGTATGCATCAATCAAAAAGTCTTGGGACAATGCACATAGAACTAAGAATGGCCACTATGCTCTCAAAGTAGGTGCATCAAGGTAGAAGGTGGAGACTCAACATAAAAGTAAAAGAAAGGCCTTCATAGAAGGAAGTAGGGATTCAAGTCTCATAAAGAGCTTCCAAAAATTATGGTACTTAATATCTTTCAGCTCTCATTGCCCCTATCATAAGCATATTGAAGGTGATTAAGGTTAAAATGACACAACTAAGAGGATATGCTTGACAAGTTATAAAACGAAATCTCATGCCCCTTACTTACGAAGACCGAACCTCATGCTACTCAACTTTAGTCACAAGTAAGCTCTTGTCATTGTAAGTACATATGTATCATAGAGAACCGCCAATGGGGTACCCCTTGCACATGATACAGGAGCTATCCCATGATCAAAATGACAAGGCAAGCAGACAATGAGCATCTCAGTGATATTTTTATTTGCTATTTGCATAGGTTTTTATTGAGGATGCTTCATAGAGTGCTCATTATGGTTATGCTACAAGTTTCCACCATGATTAGGCATGGCTTAGGCTAGCAGCCCAGGCGTTTCTCTAACACAAATACAAACTCCATGATTTTACAAGTTCCCCTTTTATTTCACACCGCCGGGATCCATAAGCAAAAGAACATGATATCAACAGGGTACAAAGTACATGTGCAATGTTGAAAGCGTTCCCCATGATATATGGTTCTTCTAACTTCAACTTATAAAGCGCAAGCATATATGCAACAAAGATGGACGCAATGGTTCAGGTTTATTAAATGCAAAAAAGTAAAGTGTGCCATCAAGTTCATGAGAGCTTTAATCACTAGTTTTCTCATAACAAGTTTAACTTGGAAGGTAGACAAAAACATGAATATACTTGGAATAGCATATGCTAATAGGTAGGTATGGTGGACTCTTTGGAATAACTTGGTTTTAGGAGTTGGATGCATGAGTGTAACTTACACTTGGTTATGGAGGCTAGCAAAAGACTGGGAGCGACAAACTAAGAGAGCAATAATGGCCATAATCATGCAAAGCAACAAAACATTATTGATCAAAGCATAAAGTGATACTACAAGTTGAAAACTAAAGGATCATAAAGGCTTATGGTGACTTGGGATAGTCATAACATGGTGTGAGCATGTGCCAAGTCAACCCAAATAAAGCATCAAGGGAGAATACCACAATACTATGCTTTAATATGCTAAAACAACGCATGATTCTTCCAAGGCACATTAAGCAATCTCAATTGTTTATAACATGTCATGCTACAGCAAAGAATACTAAGCATAAATCCAAAACAATATCAAGCATGGCATAACAAAGCATATGCCACAGTCAAAAACAAGCTCTCTTTACCACTTAGGCATGAACTTTCCTATTCTTTTTCCAATCCAAACAAAACTATTTGAAAACCAATGTATGAAAGAGGGGGCCCAACCAATTTATTCAGCAACCTAAGCAAACTAAAACCAAAATGAAAACAAAAAAGAAGACGCTCCAAGAACAACACAACTATGCATGAAACAATAAAAATGAAGCGTTTGGAAGAAACCTGGGATTTTTATTGATGAAGAGGGGGATGCCTTGGGCATCCCCAAGCTTTGACGCTTGTACTTCTTGGATATTTCTTGGGGTGACACGCGTGGCATCCCCAATCTTGAGCTTTAGTCCATTATTCATCTCATTACTCATTCCTTCCATACACCTGAAATTTTTCCTTCATACAAAACTTCACACAATCTTTATTAGCAACATTAGTGCACTCAAGATAATAAGTCTTTAGGTTCAGTTACAACACCAATAAAACTTCCATTAAAACACTATATACTGTAGCACTTCCCTCAAAAATCTCAATTCCCCAAAAGAACTCAAAAAGGAACCAACAAGAAGCAAATGCAAAAAATGGCAGAAATCTGTCAAAACAGACCAGCAGGTAAAGACGAATTTTTTAGAAGACCTTATGTTGCTCAAATCAAAAAGTGTTGAACTAATGGAAGTTAGATAACAACCTGGGGAAGACGCACAAAAATTCTTGCCTCAAAAGGACTTATAGAGATTTTACACGAATTTTTACGGTGAAACACAGAAATCTGTTTTGGGACAGCAACTTTCGCAATCATTACTTCTCTCTCATTAGAGGTTACTCTTGGCACAAAAATCAAATAAAAAGGATAAGGAGAAGTTATTACTGAAGTAATAACTTCCAAGACTCATCTAAAAGTTTTGGGTTATCTCCCAATAAGTACTTTTCTTTAACGCCTTTAAGTTAGGCATAAGAAGCAAGAAAAAGAATCAAGTGTTCTCAAATGAAAAAGCATTAAGAGAAAATTTTGTTTTCATAGGAGAGGCAAAATAAATCTTCTCTCTCTTTTTAGGGAAGTGTTCTATACCTTTCTTGAGTGGGATTTGATATTTAATGGTGCCTTCTTTCATATCAATAATGGCACCAACAGTTCTAAGAAAAGGTCTTTCCAAAGTAATAGGACAAGAAGCATTGCATTCAACATCCAAAACATAGAAATCAACAGGGACATAGGCATTGTTAACCATAATAAGAACATCATTAATACTCGCCATGAGTTTCTTTTTAGCATTATCATAAGTGGGACATTCAAATAACAATCTTCAAGTGGTGGCAAATCAAGCATATCATAAATCCTTCTAGGCATAATATAAACACTACTATCAAGATCACATAAAGCTTTGAAATCAAAATCATTCACTTTCATATTAATGATGGGTTCCCAACCATCTTCTTGTTTTATAGGAATAGAAGCTTTATGTTTCATCTTTTCTTCTTTAATCTTTATGAGAGCATCGGTAACGTGTTTTGTAAAGGCCATATTCATAGCACTAGCATTAGGACTTTTATCAAGCTTTTGTAGGAAGTTAATAACTTCAGAGATATTGCAACCATCAAGATCAAAATCATAATTATCATCTAAAGTATTAGAGCTATTACTAGCCTCAACACTAGTGGTAGTGATAGTAGAAACACTAATGTTTCTAGCAATTTCATCTTCTCTTTCCCACTTAGCATGCAATTCAACTAATAATCTAACATTTTTATCAATTCTTACTTGTATGGCATTAGTAGATGCAAAGGGATTGTCAATAGTTTCAGGTTTAGCAGCCATTTTATTCAAAGAAGATTGAGCTTCAGCCAAAGATGCTATATTTCTTTCAGCATTAGAGAGTTTTTCCTCAATAGTTTCATTGAAAGTAGTTTGTTTACTAATAAAGTCCTTAAGCATAACTTCAAGTTCAGAGGGAGCACTCCTATTGTTGTTGTAGGAATTTCCAAAAGCATTACCATTGTTGGGAGGATATGGATTATAATTATTGTTACCAAAATTATTCCTGTAGGCATTGTTGCTAAAATTATTATTTCTTATAAAGTTCACGTCAACTTGCTCTTCTTGAGCAACCAAAGAAGCTAAGGGAACATTATTTGGATCAATATGGGATTTCCCATTAACAAGCATAGACATAATAACATCAATCTTATTACTCAAGGAGGAGGTTTCCTCAACAGAATTTACCTTCTTACCTTGTGGATCTCTTTCAGTATGCCATTCGGAGTAGTTAACCATCATATTATCCAGAAGCTTTGTTGCAGCACCCAAAGTAATGGTCATAAAGGTACCTCCAGCGGAAGAATCCAATAAATTTCTTGAAGAATAGTTCAATCCTGCATAAAAGGTTTGGATGATCATCCAAGCAGTCAGTCCATGAGTGGGACAATGCTTTACCAAAGATTTCATTCTTTCCCAAGCTTGAGCAACATGTTCATTATTAGATTGTTTAAACTTCATTATTTCACTTCTCATAGATATAATCTTAGCAGGAGGATAGTATTTTCCAATAAAAGCATATTTGCATTTAGTCCAAGAATCAATACTATTCCTAGTTAGGGAATTTAACCATTCTTTAGCTTTCCCTCTCAAAGAGAAAGGAAACAATTTGAGCTTAATAATATCTCCATCTATATCCCTATGCTTTTGCATCTCACAAAGTTCAACAAAGTTATTTAGATGGGCAACATCATCTTCATTACAATATCAGAAAATTGTTCTCTCATAACAAGATGGAGTAAGGCAGATTTTATTTCAAAGAAAGTAGCTTTAGGAACAGGTGGAGCAATAGGTGTGCTCATAAAATCATTGTTGTTGGTGCTAGTGAAGTCACACAACTTAGTATTTTCCAGGGTAGTCATTTTTTGTGTTTTTAATAAAGAAAGCAAACTTGTAAAACTATTTTTTTGTGTGTTTTTGATAAAGAAACAAGCAAACAAATCAAAAGGAAACTAAGCCAAACAAAAATTAAAAAGTAAAGAGATTGGTTATGAGGGACTCCCCCTGTGAAGATGTCCTTGACTCCCCGGCAACGGCACCAAAAAAAGTACTTGTTGACTCGTGTATTAATGAGCTCGTTGGGGAACCTCAAGAGGAAGGTATGATGAGCACAGCAGTAAGTTTTCCCTCAGTTGTGAAACCAAGGTTATCAATCCAGTAGGAGCAAGGAAACACCCCAAAGGTGTAGCTAGCTGAACTTTGGCAGGGCGCACTACCGGTGCCAGCAGCAACATGGAGACCTGCACAACACAACCACAGAACTCTGTCCCCAACTTGCGATGAGGTTGTTAATCTCACCGGTTTTGCTGAAAACAAAGGATTAAACGTATTGAGTGGAAGAAAGTAATAGTTTGCAGAAAGTAAACACAAAGCAGTAAATAGTTGATTGTATATTGATAGTAAAAGAAAGGACTGGGGTCCATAGTTCACTAGAGGTGGCTCTCCTTAAGATAGATGACATGTTGGGTGAACAACTTATAGCGGGGCAATTGACAAACATCGAGAAAGCATACAAGCATATACTAATCATCTTGACTCCTTTGAGATTCGATTGGGCATTACAACATTATACATAGACCGTAATCCAACTTCATCTATGACTAATAATCCACCTTCAGGTTATCATCCGAACCCCCTCCAGTATTAAGTTGCAAGCAACGCATAATTGCATTACAAATTGCGTGTAAAGTAAACAATACGATTGTTCTATGAACAAAGGATTGTTGTTTTCTCCCTAGTAGCAACAACACATTTAGTACCTTAGAGATTCCTGTCACTTCCCCAGATTACCAGAGGCATGAACCCATTATCGAGCATAAATACTAACTCTTGGAGTTGCTAGCATCTACTTGGCCAAGATAGCTACTAACAACGGAAAGCATGCAAGATCACAAATAACAAAGACATGATAGAATCAATCTGAAATAGCATCTCAATATCCATCGGATCCACGCAAACACAACATGCAGAATTACAAATATATGATCTTGATCATGAACGGAGCTCACAAGATCTAAACATGATAGCACAAATGAGGAGAACCAGCCATCTTGCTACTACATGGACCCGTAGTCCAGAGATGAATTACTCACGCATCACACCGGAGGCTTGCATGATGATGAAGAAGGCCTCCAGGGTGAATTCCTCTCTCCGACAGGGTGCCGGGAAGAGCTTCAGATCCCTTTCGATCTAGGGATGGAGATGACGGCGGCTACAGACTCTTTCGTGGAATTTTGATCGGGTCCTTAGGGTTTCCGTATCAGAGGCAATATATAGGCGGGAGGAGAGGCCGAGGGGGTGCCTGGGGCTGCCGGACCATCCCTAGCACGGGCCAGGCCTGGCCGCGCGGCCAGGTGGTGTGGTCGGGCCCTAGCCCCTCTCCGTCTCCTATTCTGGCTCCAGGTGTCCCTCGGTGAAAAACTGACTTTGGCTTTTGTCCCGTCCAATTCCAAGAATATTCATTTTCTGACTTTCCTGGAACCAAAAATAGCAGAAAACAGGCAACTGGCACTGTGGCTCTTGTTAATAGGTTAGTCCAAGAAATCATATGAAAAGTACTCCAAAGTATGGACAAAACATAAGAAAGTAGATAAAACCAAGCATGGAACATCAAAAATTATGGATACGTTTGCAACGTATAACCCAGCAACATGCCATACACAGAGCTCCAGAATTCAACCGAATTACATATATAGGTTCAAGTTCAACATATTACTATGCATCTTCATTCCCAGCAGCCTTCTTCCGCAGCCTGGGTGCCAAGCCTTCACGTCCACTGGCTTCTTCATTTCCTGCCTTCTTCCTCTTCCTCGGTGCCAATTTTCTTAGCTTCACGTACTCTGCATCGCCGGGACAATGGGCACCAGAATTGTGTCCAGCATCATCTTTCCACTTGTTTTTAATTTCTTCGGGTAACAAAATGACTAACCCGGCAGTCATGTTTCTAACCTTGCGGCGCTTCCTGTCAAAGAAACAGGACTGTTGCATAACTGCCCAATATCTACAGAGTAAATGAAACAAAAATTACAATTCAGCACAAACATGCGAACCCCAAGAGACTTTTGCTTACCAGGAGATAATTGGGTTTGAGCGACCACCCTGTCCAAGAATAGAAGGGCGACTCCCAGTTGCAGCAGCTTCCACATCCAGTTCATCACAATTCAGCTCAAACATGCAATCCGAAGCATACCTTTTCATCAACCCAATTAGCTGACTGTCACACATTAGAGGAACCATGATGCCACGTTCATCCATGAAGCTGAACTTTGCAGTCTGCTTCGGCCATAATTCATCATGATTACGCAGAGCAGCAACCATACCAGATATAGTGCAGATTTGCGCAGGCGCTTCTTCCATCGTGATACAATGGTATCCATACCACTTGCCCTTAGAGTCATACCTGAAGAGGACTACCGTAACCAGGTAAGGGTGGTCCGCGGAGATCCCACTTGATAGAAAACTGTGGACAAAATATGTTTGTCAGCGTTGGGCTAACAAACAATTTTAGGTTCGGTAGCCAGCTAGTAGTTATAATTAGTGCGAATAGCAAAGAGAAGGGTAGCTCACCCGCTTGTCGTCAGAACTTCTTCTTCCTTGGTAGTAGGATCTGCCATCCTCTGAGTTGCTCGGCTCGTCGGCGGCGGAGGTGGGCTAGAGCCTCGCAACGGCGGAGGCGGGCTAGAGCCTCACAACGGCGGCTACGGCATGCACCATTGGAGCTTGGGATCAGCGACTGGGCACAACAACTTGGCGCCGGAAGTCAAATGTCTAAAGGGATCGTCCTGCCTGGAGGGTGGATTCCGACACTGCTGGTGCTAGGGGAAAGGTGGGAATGGATTTGTGAAATTGGTCAACGCATCCAATCCACTTATTTACTCGATTTGCCTAAGAGGTTGCCGCGTTGGCGCTCGCGTCACGGACAGATGATCGACATGAGGGTCCCGACCGTCTACTTCACGGGGCAGTTTAACAGAATGTTTGAATTTGGCAGCGGTGAGATGAGTTTTCCTCGAAATGGCCCCTCTCAGTAGTTGGCGGCCCAACATTTCTAAACGCGGCAATAGCTAGTCACCATGCTTATGCCTATAGGATATGTTAAATACAAGTAAGCATGAAAAGATTGCATAATGCCTAAGCTAGAGGAGGGCCAATCCCAATCATGCTGCCATCCATGTTGGGTAAGAGTAGTCCTCATTGTGTCCTCCAAACGTGTACACACCTTCGTAAATAGGTCTCGATTCTCCACATGTTGTACAGCCGATCATAAATGTAGCATACACATGCATCTGTAGATAACCTGCATAAGAGAAGTGCATTTATTATTTAAAAGCTTGCCATTTACATAGCCAAAGCAACCAAATAATAGTGAGGGCTCCCACTCTAAGAATAATTTTAAACCCGTGATGTATCCCATGTAACCAGTTACCAAATATGTTAGCAACACTACATGGAGGGTACAAGCCAGAAACTACTTGGATGACTGCCCATATAGAACGAGCTAATTTACATTGGAAGAACAAACGTTTTATTGTCTCATCATGATAAAAAATACACTGTGTACTTCCATGCCAATTCCTCTTAATAAGGATGACTCCTCGACGAAGATACAATGCAAAGATTTTATTTTTTGAGGGGTATCTTCACGTTCCAAATCTTCTTATTGTTGCCAACTAGCACATCTAATCGGACCAAAGCTCTATACATAGAATCCACCAAGTAATTACCGCTCTCATGTAGATTCTAGCAAAATTCATCGGCTCCCTGGGATAATTGCACCATAGACAAGCGATGTACCAAAGCATTCCAAGATGCAAGTCTAGGAATCTCCTGAATGTCATATTTAGTGGAAAGATTCCAGAACCCTTGAGTTGGTATCACCCTTCTCACGCATAGTATTGTATAGAACTGGATATTGTTACCGGAGTGCAGTATTTCCTAACCAGTTATCCTCCTACAATCCAATTTCTGAGCCCTCGTTAATAGAAAAGGATTCATAGCAGAAGAAATGTTTCTTCATAGCCATAAGACTAGCCCAAAACTGTGAATCCATAGGATTCTGATATATCTAGGACACTGAATTTGAGCCCACATATTTTCTCCTTAGGAGGGTTTGTCATCCACCATCTTTCAATAATAGCTTGTTTTTGACCTCATGGTCATGAATACACGATCCTCCTGGATCTTTGGGATGACAAACTACACTCCATTTAGCCAATCGATATTTATTTTTCTCGCTATCTCCTTGCCAAAAGAATCTCGATCGGGAATAATTCAATCTTTTTAATACTTCTTTAGAATGTTGGAAGAATGAGTTCATATACAGTATTATATTACTAAGTACTAAGTTTATGACAACCAATCTTTCACCTAGAGATAGCGGTTTACCTTTCCAACAGATTAATCTTTGTTGTAGTCTCCCATCAACGTGTTTCCGTTCAAAATTTTTGAGTTTCTAATAGTGCATAGGTATCCTTGAATAACTAATCAGAAACTGACCTTGCTCGCAGCCAAACAGTTCTGCGCAGAGGCGGAACTGCACACCAGACACACCGAGCTGCTGCCCCGGTCATGGCCCTGTAACTTAGGTATCACCACTTGTAATCCTATCAAAAATTTGAAAACAAAACATGCACAGCCCGGGGCGTTAGTCCATGATAACCAAGGCTACTAAAAAGACTTATTTATCCTAAAAAACTAAAAAGGCTTATTAGCAATTTGCAATCCCACTAATCCAACACTGAAGCGTACAAGTTCTCATGTATCCTCCATGATACTCTTTTGACTAGTCCACATGTTTGTATTTCCCTAGATATGATTGCCCCGTTGTCGCCACGGCTGACACCCTGTTTTCAAGCTGGACCAACGCCGCCTGTTGGAATTTGAGGTATTTGCTTGTTGGGATTTTGGCCCATAGTGAATACAAATTCTGAAATTCTCTTTGTCTCAATATTTGTGGTAGCTCATGTCTGTGCTAGTGGAGCTAAAGTTTAATTCCACGTTGCTAGTTGAGAGGGAGTTGCACCACCTTATATAGGAGGCTATTCTAGCACTACTAAGTGAGTGAGAAGAGAAGTAGCTCTCGCGCTCTCCTCCTCCGACGCCACACCACACCACGTCTTGTCTCGACACATCGCACCATAGGTTACGGGAATCTCGTGGAGCCAAACTTTATTTAGCCAGATCCTTTTGATCGTGGGCTGTGTTGACTCGGACGTGGGCTAAGCCCCACGACCTACCCGACCAACACTATATAAACTACCCGCAAACCCTACATGGCTACAACTCATCACACACACCTCCTTCTAGTATATTGGGTCGCCGTCTACGTATTACCCATCCTGGCTTGCGGTGTGCACTAGAGATCAGGACAGTAGGCCTCTGGAATCCAGCCTCTCATGAACATGTACGGGTGAGGGGCGATCAAGAGCGCTCAAGCACGATTACTACATCCACGACGTCGTCTGACAACGAGTTCCCGAACGACGACTTCTTCCCTGATGTTACCGACCTCTTCCACAACCTCAACATGGGCGACAATGGTGTTTCTACCACTACGGCAGTGCTGCCGCTGTCGCTGCACCGTACGTGACCTTGAACTTTCCCTTTCATATTTTGCTAGAGTTTCTTGTTCTAGCATATGGAGTAGATGTGATCAGTTTATCCTGTCTAGATGAAATCTTTTAATCTACTCTATTAGTTTGTGTGATATGTTTAATTTCTATTTGTATGATCATGTTTTACCAATTATTTATTCAAATTAAATCATATGGATTATTGCTTATATTTTAACAATCCAAAACCTGATTATATGCAAGTAAATTCCACTCGTGTAGCCGCAGCTACTAGGTCACCTCCTTTTGATGGTATGCACTATAAGAGATGGCACACGAGAGCAGTTCTGTGGTTTGCAAACCTAAACTGCTATAGCGCCACTCTTGGTAAACCTAAAAGAGATCTTTCTGTTGAGCAGGAAGCATCCTTTAAGAAAGCCAATATCATGTTTATGGCGGCCCTTTTTAGTGTTCTTGGGGACAGTATTGTTGACCCGTACATGTCATTTGATAATGGCAAGGACGCATGGGATGCACTTGAGGCCAAGTTTGCAGTCTCGGGTGCTGGCACTGAGTTGCATGTCATGGAGGAATTCTATGAATATAAGATGGTTTATGAGCGCTCCATCGTTGAGTAAGCTCATGATATACAATCACTTGCCAAATAACTTGAGTAGTTCAAGTGTACCTTACCGAACAAGTTTGTGGCCGGTGACATTATTGCCAAGCTTCCTCCCGCGTGGAGGAACTTTGCTACTTCTCTAAAACATAAGAGACAAGAGTTTTCCATTACAGATCTCATTGGATCTCTTCATGTGGAAGAGAAGGTGAGAGCAAAGGACACACATAATCGAAAATTTGAGGGAGTTTCTAGTGCCAATTTGGTACAGAACAAAAACTTCCCATCCCACAAGTTCAAGAATAAGAACAAATCTAAAGGCAAAGGGAAGTTTGATGGTAAGAATAAGGCCACACATTCAACCAACTTAAAGAAGAAAAATTATAAGAAGAAGGCTTTTGCCATGTCTTTGGTGTTCCTGATCATTCCTAGCTGACATAATCGATTTGACAAGCGTCAACATGGGAACAGTGGCAAGACCGCTAATGTTGTTATTAGAGATACTAAGATGAAGGACGTTGGGTACGGTATTTTACTTACTATCCTTTCAATATGCCATTCTCCTGAATGGTGGATAGACACGGGTACTAATACACATGTATGTTCTGATATCTCCATGTTTTGTTCTTATCAGGTCACAAGGACTTCTTCCGTGCTGATGGGAAACGGCTCATGCGCTTATGTTCATGGTATTGGTACGGTAAATCTGAAGTTTACTTCGGGGAAGACCGTATAGCCAAAGAATGTGTAGCATGTTCCATCTATCAATAAGAATCTCACCGGTGGATTGCTTTTATATCGAGATGGTTTCAAGTTGGTGTTTGATTCCAATAAAGTTGTAATCTCTAAGTATATACAATTTCTTGGAAAGGGTTATGAGTGCGAAGGTTGTTCCGCTTATCTTTGTCAGACTCATGAACTAAGTTATTAATCATATTTGCAATGATAATGAGTCTAATATTTGGCATTCATGACTCTATAATATTAACTTTGGTTGCATGATGTGGCTAGCCAATGTGATTTTAATTCCAAAATTCACTACTGTCAAAGGTTCTAAGTGCCAAGTTTTCTTTCAAGAAAATCAACCCTACAAGTCTCATACGGCTGTAGAACCGAGAAACTTAGCACTGCTGGAACTTACACATTCAGATCTATGTGAGATTAATGGTGTTTTGACAAAAGGTGCAAAAAGATACTTCATGATGTTGATTGATGACTCCACTAGATACTTCTATGTTTATCTTCTGAAATCTAAAGATGAAGCTTTGAACTATGTGAAAATCTATAAAGCTAAAGCACAAAACCAACTTGATCTTAAAATCAAGCGGTTAATGTCGGATCATGGTGGATAGTACTTTTCAAACGAATTTGATTCCTTATGCACGGAACATGGTATTATCCATGAGAGGATTCCTCCAGACTCACCTCAGTCAAATGGGGTGGCCGAAAGAAAGAACCACACTCTAACTGATTTGGTTAACACCATGTTAGATACATCGGGTCTTTCCAAGGAATGGTGGGGGGAGGCGCTAATGACTGCGTGTCTTAACCATGTTCCCGTAAAGGATAAAACCATGACTCCAATTGAGGAATGGGAGAAGAAAAGGCTTAAACTCGCTTACTTACAAACTTGGGGATGTTTGGTGAAAGCGAATATTCCAATACCCAAAAAGCGAAAGCTTGGACCAAAAATCGTGGATTGTGTTTTTCTGGGATATGCTTTTCATAGCATTGGCTATAGATTTTTTTACAGTAAAGTCTGAGGTATCCAACATGCATGTTGGTACAATTATGGATTCGAATGATGAGACTTTCTTTGAGGACATCTTTCCCATGAAATGTATGTCTAGCTCATCAAATCAGGAGATGAATAGTTCATCTAGTCTGGAATTTGTTGTAATTCCTAATCCCACTATGACGATAGAACACTATGATGATCCTATGGAGGACGATAATGAAGATCCCAAAAGGATCTAGAGACAAAGGACCGTGAAGTCATTTGTTGATGATTTCATTGTGTACCTTGTGGATGATACCCACACTTCTATTTCAGAAACCTATGCATCTCAAGATGCTGACTACTGGAAGGAAGCGATCTGAAGCGAGATGGATTCCATCTTAGATAATGTAACTTGGGAAGTCACTGATCATCCTTATGGGTGCAAACCTGTAGGATTTAAGTGGGTGTTCAAGAAAAATCTTAGACCTGATGGTACTATTGAAAAGTACAAGGAATGTCTTGTGGCCAAGTGTTAGACCTAGAAAGAAGGTGAAGACTTCTTCGATACCTACTCACATGTAGCTAGACTGACCACAATTCGAGTACTACTATCCTTGGATACCTCACATGGTCATATCATTCATTAAATGGACATTAAGACATCTTTTATAAATGGAGAGCTAGATGAGGAAATTTATATTGAGCAACCTAATGGATTTGTAGTAGATGGTCAAGAAGGAAAGGTGTGTAAGTTAGTGAAGTCTTTGTATGGTATTAAGAAAGCTCCTAAGCAGTGGCACAAGAAGTTTGAAAGAACTTTAACCATTGAAGGCTTTGTTGTAAATGAAGCTGATAAGTGTGTGTACTATCACCATAGTGGGGGCGAGGGAGTTGTTGTGTTTCTCTATGTGGAACCTCGCTATTATTATGGAGGTCAAAGAGTTCCTATCTCGCTGCTTTGAGATGAAGGACTTGGGAGTGGCTGATGTAATCTTAAAGATGGCATTGTTTCCTGGAAGTCTTGCAAGAAGACCATCTTAACGAGGTCAACTATGGAAGCAGAACTCACAGTAGTAGACACAACTGCTATTGAAGCAGAGTGGCTTCATGAGATCTTGATGGACTTACCCGTGGTTGAAAAACCAATATCTTCCATCCCAGTGAACTGTGATAATGAAAATTTGATTGTCAAAGTAAACAATTCTAAGGATAATATGAAGTCATCAAGGCATGTGAAGAGGATATTGAAACCTGTCTGGAAACTGAGAAAATTTGGAGTTATTGCGTTGGATTATATCCAAACATCTAAGAACTTGGCATATCCCTTCACGAAGGGCTTATCATGTAATTTGATAGATAATGCATCGAGGGAGATGGGTTTGAGACCCACATTATGAGTTTCTTGTAGTCATGACCCACTTTATGTGATCTGAGATCCCGTGAATTCGAGTTAGGAGACAATCTGTTGATAAGCTGAGAGGAGAGTATTCCCATATTATATTTACATCTCCATAAAGATGCAATACTCTCTTAATCTACTTGGAAGGTTGATATTTATCTTAATGTGTTCCAGGTGACTTTTGTAAGCATAGATGGTGTCCTGTAGAACATCTCTTGAGGAACACACCTATATGAGTCTGATTGTTAAACATCATTATCCACAAGAGTTGGGTAATCTCTAATAAACTCATGAAAGGCCTTGGAGTATGACGCATAAGCTCCAATCCGCGGGGAAGCCAACGTCAACCCATTATCGGTTTAGGCTTTGTGTGAAACTAGTGTGTAGAAAACTTGTAGTTCAAGGCATAGTCCATTATTCAAGTGCAAGCTAGTGTAGCATGAAGTTTATAGTGGAAGTTAAACTTAACAGTATCCGCTAAACACTGGTGTAAAAAACAATGTTCTAGAATCAAGTGATGTGATGTGCCAATGAGCCTTTTTGGGGAATTGTTGGAATTTAAGGTATTTGCTTGTTGGGCTTTTGGCCCATAGTAAATACAAATTCTGAAATTCTCTTTGGCCCATTATTTGTGGCAACTCATGTGTGTGCTAGTGGAGCTAAAGTTTAGTCCGACATTTCTAGTTGAGAGGGAGTTGCACCACCTTATATAGGAGGCTGTTCTAGCATTACTAAGTGAGTGAGAAGAGAAGTAACTTCTCACGCACTCCTCCACCGATGTCATGCCACGTCTCGTCATGACGCACCGTGGGTTGCGGGAATCTTGCTGATCCGAGATTTATTCTGCTGTTGACGGGGCCTCCATTCAATGATATAGCTTGATCTCACAAAGCCATAGAGCTATGTCAGGGTTCTACTTTTCGGGTATATCCACAACCATCAATTATACTTGGAGATCAGGGTGGCCCACCTATGGTTAAAGCCTATGGCTCCATGGTCAGCCCAGTCAATGAGACTTATGGAGGACCGTCCAGCTACGATAAAAACCAAAATATTTGTCGACTTGGGCCTAAAGCCATAAGACTTGGAGTATAAGATGTAGTAGTTACCGATTATATTGTAATATTTACAGTAGTTGGATAGTATTCCTCCCTATAGGCCTTATACATGATGTCTATATAAGTCGGCATAAGGGCAACCATTAGGGTACGAGCAATCTCAAATTGCACTAGGGAACCATAATCAAACCCTCTGTAACCTTCTGCTTTGCTGGTTATAGTTGATTGTTTGCAGGAGTAGGATCCAACCACCACAGTTAGATCTGAACCTAGGTAACTTGTGTGCTCCCCGTACCACACATCCTCACATCCCACACCCCCTCTCTTTCCACTCCCCGAGGACCCCCTCATGGCGTACCAGTCATCAATCCGATGACAGTTGGCACCCACTGTGGGGCAGGCAATCTCAGGACTTCAGATCTAGGTGGGATCCAACTTTGTGGGAATCGGCAAAAACCTTGCCATCAACCATGTTCTGTATGCTGGTGATCTTCCTATGATCCCCAATGAGGAGACATGGGTTCTGCCTAACCACTACATCACCAGCTACACCATCGTGCCATTCAGAGGCATCTACATCTTCATCGGCTCGACCGATCCTTCAGGATTCAGAACAACTATAGAGCCTACCCAACCTAACCTAGCGGTGATGACCTCGGTGGAAGCAATATTTGGATATACTCTGTTCATGGAGATGGCAGAATTCCGGGTCTCTAACAAACCTACCAAGCATTCTCTAGAAGCGTAGAAAGAGGTGAAAGAAAAATCTAGATCTCATCTGTTCGCGGAGTCGGTAGATTTCTAGATCGCAAAGAACCGACCCAACCTACCCCAATGGAAGAGATCAAGGTGTAAGAATTATCCAAGGAGGATCTCCAAGCTGAGACTTGACCTAGCACACTGTGTTCAAGGGTCGGTGAAAACTCCAGAAGATTTCCTAACCAGGTGGCTCAGGATAAAAACGCAATCGACGGACTCTCGAACATAGTAGTGGTGCCCTACTTCATTAATGGGTTGATCAAAGGCTCGCTTTTACGGCCCAAGCTAAGACGGATGTCCATGGGGCCAAGGTTAAGCCTCGACAACGTGATCGAGATGGTAGAAAATTTCTCTAACATAGAGGCTGAGGACCGTGCCCTACTAAGTGTTAGATCCTCTCACCACTTTGTCGGCTATGTTGGCTCTAGATCCGTCATAGCCAATTTAGGAGCCTAAAATGACTTAGTCCCGGACGCAACCGAATCTGAGTTTGACCTACTGGATTCTCTAGTTGGGTCTTTTACCTCGAGCGAGCTATAGACATAAATCAATGAGCATGGGGATGAAGCCTAATACAAACCCACCACCAAATATACTAGAGGATCTGAAGAAACGCATTTGGCTCCTTGTCAGAACATGGAGGAGGGAAGCCTAGGAGAGATTCCAATGTACCCAGAAGTGTTGGCGGATCTAAGTCTACTCATCCCGACAGCACCGAGGGCAGCCTCTCTCTAGGATAGGGTCCAAAGTCTGTCCTCGTTACCATCTCTAAGGCCGGGGGAGAGCCTAGAGCTACGGATGATAAAAATATTCCAGCTCCTCCCCAGATCAACAACCTCCAAAATATCCTGGATCAAGCAGGCCATAGGTGTGCCATCGGCCGCGAACATGTATGGAGATGTTTTGATGGCTCCGATTAACACGGCAAAAGAGAAAACTACAGTGGATCTAGAAGCCAAGAGGTTATCGCTCATGAAGCAAGCCGAGAATATCGTCGAGACTAATAAAAACATAGAGTTGGAATACTTAGATCAGTTGCGGTCCAAGTACAAAAGGCTCACTACCCTCTATGAGGTAGAAGAAGGTGCACGCACAAGAAAAACCCAGAATTGCACAAGAAGTTGTTTAACAACTCAAAGAAATCTACTGTACCACACACCGCTAGCATACATATAGGTAAGTCACCGCTAGACATCAAAGGAAACCAGGTTTATAACACACTGATGGAGAATATGTACATAACCAAGGAAACTCTGAAGAATAATTTGACTCCATCGAAGATAAGACAATCCATCATACAATTAGAAAAAGCTTTGGAGCAGTAGGAGATGGTCACTTCCTTTAGTGGTAGGCTTGAGTCAAAATCCGCCCATTTCACAGAGATGCAGACATGGTGGATTCTGACTCACATCCTTAGGAAGAACAACGTTCGGCCAAGCAACACGCTAATCCCTAAGAGGAACATTTAGAAACCCGATCTTCATGTCAAAGGCGCAGGGAAGCGCGAGGCTGGAGCAATGTCATATTTATAGTATCAGAAGATGCATCCTAAGACTTACAGAATTAAGGACCTCCACCTCCCCCTACAATATAGCAGCACGCTGTAGCCTAGAAAGGAAAAAATTGGCAATAGTGGAAGTCGCAGCACATCGATGCAGAGACGAGCGCGACAGGGAAAAATGCCACCACCTCAGCAACCAACCCAGCCCACAAAAAACCGTTGTGGAGACGATAATCTTCTAGATGGGCATCAGGGTGAAGGACATAGAGATGGAAACCACATCGACTCGCGGCACCGCGAGGAACATCATGAAAAGCCAAGGGATAATCGATGCAATGATGTACTAGAAGGTAGTCGTCAGAGCAAAGTACATCAGCTGGTCCATCACCACAACCACCACCTAGATCCCCACCAAGTAAAATCCACCGTGGTGGTAGCATAAGCGGGGCGGCAACAGTGGTGGAAGAGGACAAAGAGATTCAAATCCACAACTGCACATGCGCAATGGCAATTGTTCACCACACGGACGCGAGGATGGAGAGTGTTATCTGCGTCGCTCGTTGCCACCTAGTGACGTGCGCAGCTTGATTAACTCCAACAAGGAAGCACAACTCTATGATTCAGAAGATATTTACGTGGGTCCAAAGCGCTCCGGCCCATGAATATTGAGGACTATGTTCCTGGAAGATTTTAAAATAGCCAAACACATTCAAACTTATGAAGGTATCGCTCAGCCAGATACCTAACTCCATGATTACTTCAAATATGTCTGCATCACCAAATGCAGCAACATCCTCATCGTCGTCCCATACCTTCCATTGATGCTCAGAAAAACAGCTCGCTCATGGCTTAATAAGCTGCCAGGACAAACCATGAACAATTGGTATGATATGCATACCATGTTCTTCAGAAACTTTGAGGGTACTTATAGAAGGCCCTGCACAATTACTGATATGCAACATTGTACCCAAATCTGGAAGAAACTTGTAGAGAATATCTCGAATGATGGATCGACACGAAGAACTGCTATGAGGGATTAAATGATTATACCGCGATTGAATCTTTCATCGCAGGGCTCCCAATTGGATTACTCTGTCACTGACTGAAGCAAGACAAAATCACCGAATTGGGACTAATGATAGAGTTGGCTAGCCAGTATGCTGATGTTGACGATGCCTCATAGGGGATTCCTGAACAATATGGCCAACCTGAACTAAAAAACGTCCAAGCAACAACATAACCAGAAGTGCAGGAATCCCACGATGACAAACCGAACCCGAATACAGTATCAGTAGCTACCACATTCGGTTCTGGAGGCCATGGTTGACGAGGTAGAGGTGGTCATGGTCAAGGCCGCGGTGGTTCCGGATCCCAGGGAGAGGTGAACAACATACTGACAAGAGCCTTAGCTATGTTGACATTGCTAATAAGCCATGCGTTCATCACCCGGACGGATTTGGGGGCTCTTCCCATACAAACCAAGTGTGTCATTTCAATGACCACATCAAGAAAGACAAAAACCCTAAATATAGATCCAAGAAGCAAAGGAACAAAAAGTAGGATAAGGATCCCAAGGAAGATTCTGACATGGATGATTTGAGCTTGCTCCTAAGTCAAACGGCAAAAAGGCATACGTAACCAAAAAAGATGCATACAACTGTTTCTTTGGATTCCAACCTGCTAAAGTTTAGAAAGCAGCTTTTCACAAGATCAACACTATGGTTCTAGTAGGTCCTCAGTACCTTGATTCGTCCTAGATGGCAATCACCTTTTGTTATGGGGTGACCCCTAGGGTGGCCCAATATTTCACGTCTTGTAGGATACCACTAGATTCATGGGGTGAGAGGGGGAGGAAGATCCAATCGAACTCACACACGAAGAACACAGTGAAAACATGGACGCAAACAGGATACAAAGCCGATGGCTCATGTTAGTGGCTACCGATCCAACACAATCCCTATGATTAGTGTTGAGCAAAATCCTCTCTGAGCCCAATCGATGAGGGGTAAGGATCTTGGCGAGATCTTGATAGATTTACAAGAGACCACTCAAGTAAAGATATTGTACAACTTGGATGCATGATGCATAATCCAAAGAGGCCGGGGATAATAGGTCTTCCTTGCAAAGGAAGATGAGACCAAAACTAGATAGATTCCTCTTAGTGCTTTCTTCTAGTTCTATTATTAATTCTAGGGTTTACAATAGATGGAGGTGGTCTATATATAGGCTAGCAACTAAGTAGGGGTATTTTTGGCAATAAACAAGAAGTTTGGGTAAAATTGGGGGTTACATGGGATGGGGCCCAATAGGCTTTAGTGGCCTGGTTCACTTAGGCCAGAGACTCCGTGGTGGCCAGAGACTCCGAGGTTATCTCTCGGGTAGACTTCAGGGTCCTTGTTGTAGCTTCTAGAAGTGGAGGCAGAGTTTGGTCTAGAGTTTTCATGTTCTCTGGGGATGTTTCCGAGGGTGTACTAGGAGCTCCTGGCATTAGTCCGGAGTCCTAGGAGGATACTCTGGTGTGTAGCACCAGAAACTTGAGTGCTGATAGCTGGATACTACGGTCTTTCTATGCTAGAAGCCTTAGCTTCTCGGCCATCTCCTTGTTCTTTTTCCGAGGTGGCTTGTCAATGAGTCAGGGCTTCGTACCTGAGTATGCATAGTGTAGTGGCATGAAGTAGAAAGTCATTCAATGGAGTATCAAAGTCGCACGAGGATAGGACCAAGTTAACCTTGTCATGGAGGATCTTGGCTCGAGCACAAGTCATGGGGCCACTTGGCAGACTTGGTGGTGAGGATATAGGGTTATCCATAGGATGGGCTACATCAGCGCCCTCTTGGGAACGATTCGTCCTCGGCTCTTCATCTTCTTCAACTCCATGAAAGGGTGATAGGTCCACCACATTGAAAGTGTTACTCACTAGATACTTGGATGTGGGGATGTCGATGATGTAGGCATTGTTATTCATCTTCTTGAGGGCCTTGAAGGGACCATCTCCTCTTGGCTTTAGCTTGGAGTCTCTCTCATTTGGGAAGCGGTCTTTTCATAGGTGTATCCACACGATGTCACCTTCATTGAAGATCATGTCCTTCTTGTCCTTATTGAGCCTTGAAGCTTGGTTAAGAACTTGTTGTTCAATAGTAGCTATTGTATCTTCATGTAGTTTCTTCATTGTTTGGGTGCACTTGTTGATGTCCATGTTGGTGTGCTCATGCAGAAGAAGCGGTAGGATGTCGAGCACGGTCATGGGTTCGAATACATAGATGGTCATGGATGGACTCTTCGTTGTTGTGGAGTGATTGGAACGGTTGTAGGAGAACTCGACTTGAGGAATGCATTCAAATATTTGATATTCTTCTTTATCAACACTAGAATAATACCCTCCGTTCCTTAATATAAGGTGTATAGTTTTTTGTGAAAAATTCCATAATATAAGGTGTATAGAGAATTTTGGGATTTGTTCCTCTTATTTAGGAGGAAAATAATCCAATCAGGAGAGAGAGAGGATACCCCGATTTCGTATGTTCTCTCTATATCATGTCAATCACCTCGGGTATTCACGTCCGAAAGCAAAGAAATTTGCCCTCCTAGCCTGTGCACTAATATTCGTGCAAGAAAACTATACACCTTATATTAAGGAATGAATGGAGTAGTTCCTAGGCTTTGGTTGACCACCTCAGTTTTTCCATCAGTTTAAGGGTGCGAGGCGGAGGATAATAGCAGCTTGACGCCTACCTTGGACATTAGTGTCTTCCACATATAACTCATGAATTTGACGTCACAATTGGAGATGATAGTTCTTGGCACACTATGTAGACGAACGATTTACTTGAAAAACAAGTTTTTGATGTGTGAAGCATCGTTGGTCTTATGGCAAGGAATGAAATGTTCCATTTTAGAGAAGTGATCATCAACAACAAAAATTGAATCATGTCCATGTTTTGATCTAGGCAATCCTAACACAAAATCCATGCTAACGTCTGACCATGGTGCATATGGAATAGGTAAAGGAGTGTAAAGACCAAACGAGTTAGACTTAGACTAAGCTTGTAAGAACGTTGTGCATCGTTGCACGAGATGCTCCATGTCTCTCTTCATCTTCGGCCAATAGTAGTGCATGGACAACATGTCATATGTCCTGTCATGAACAAAGTGACCCATTAAGCCTACACTATGAGACTCTTGTAGTAGCAAAAGTTGGAGAGATGACTTCAAAATGTAAAGCTTGTTTTGTTTGAAGAGAAAACCATTGTGCAAAAGTAGAAGTCATAAAATCCCTTATGTCTGGAAAAGTTAGCAATGATAGGTCCAAAGAATGGGTCAGAAGAATACAAACTTTTGATGTCATCAAGACCCAAAACATTAACTTCAAGACGCGTGAGTAGGATTGTTTTTTCGCAGGAAAGAGCATCTGCAACCACATTCTCTTTGCCCTTCTTGTATTTCACAATGTAGGGAAAGGATTCCTTGAACTCAACCCACTTCGCACGTCTTTTTCTCAAGTTGTCTTGACCCTTTAGGTCCTTCAATGGATCATGGTCGGAATGGATAATAAACTCCTTGGGACAAACGTAGTGCTGCCAAACTTGCAAAATGCAGACCAAAGAAAATAGTTCTTTGTCATAAATCAGATAGTTGAGACGTGCTCCATCAAGGTTTTTGCTATGGTAAGCACTCAGACATCCATTTTGCATGATGAGTCCTCCAATTCCAATACCACTAGCGTCACACTCTATTTCAAATGTTTTTGTGAAATCCGGTAAAGCAAGGAGAGGTGCTTTGGTGAGTCTCTTTTTAAGCTCATTAAAGGCCATTTGTTGTGCTTTTCCCCAAACGAAAGTGACATTCTTTTTGGTCAATTCATTTAGAGGGGAAGTGATGGTAGATAAATTTTGCACAAAATGATGATAGAAATTGGCTAACCCGTGAAAACTTCGAAGTTTGCTAACATTCTTGGGTATTGGAAGATCTCGTATGTCTTTCACTTTAGAATAATTGACTTCAATACCATTCAGAGAAACAACAAATCCAAGAAAAACCAACTTGTCTTTAGCAACAAGAACTTAGCAAGGTTAGCATAGATCTTTTAATTTTAAAGAATTTGCAATACCTCTTTAACATGATTAACATGTTCCTCAATCGATTTTCTATATACAAGGATATCACCAAATTAAACTACAACGTTCTTGCCAATGAGGGATCTCAAAATATGATACATAAGACGCATAAAGGTGGATGGGGCATTAGATAAGCCAAAGGGCATCACCAACCATTCATGGAGACCAAGTTTTGTCTTTAAGATGGTCTTCTACTCATCACCCACGACCATGTGTATTTGATGGTAACCACTATGAAGATCTATCTTAGAGAAGATCGTGGCTCCACTCAACTCGTCAAGCATTTCATCAAGACATGGTGTAGGATGTCGGTAATTCACGGTGATAACATTGATAGGATGATAGACCATCAATAACCATAATGTATCATCCGTTTTTGGGACTAGTATCACGGGCACTACACTTGGGCTTAAGCTCTCTTGAATCAAACCTTTGGACATGAGGTGGTGAATTTGGCATTCAATCTCCATCATCTCTCCTGGTTCATGTAGTAACTAGCGTGGTTTCATAGAGGCTTATGTGAATGAGGTCGATGCGATGGTCTATTCCACAAAGTGGAGGTAATCCATGAGGAAGCTCTTATGGGAATACATCATCCAATTCCTACAAAATAGTCATCAAAGAAGGAGGAATGTTTGTTAAGTCATTAGTTCCTTGCACCAAGCACTTGCATTTGGTGGTTATGTCTCTCACCACTCATCTCACTAGATGGTTTTGTGTCTTGCACCCTCGCTAAAGCCTTTGCATTGTCTGCAATTATTTGGATAGGAGTCATCGGTTGCAAAGCACATGTATTACCAAGCCACTTGAAGCTATACATACTTATGTGGCCATCATATAGAGCACCTTTTTCAAATTGCTATGGCCTACCACGTAACATGTGGCACACGGTCATGGGGACCACGTCACACTCAATCATATATTTATATGGTCCAACAGAGAACCTTACCAACACGGTGTGCTTGATCTTGATGACCCACTATCACTCAACCATTGCACATGGTAGGGGTGCTTGTGTTCATGCAGGTGAAGATTGAGCTTTTCACATAGCTCGGCTTGCTAGAGTAGGAAACTTCCTCTGTCAATAATGACTTTGATGGACTTCTCATTGATTCAGGCATGAGTTTGGAATATGTTGCATCATTGATCTTCGTGCTCTTGGGCTTGCACTAGTGGAGAACGAGCCTATAGTCCCGGCCCGTAAGGGACTTTAGTCCCGGTTGCGGTACCGAGACTAGAGAGGCGGGACTAGAGGCCCATCCACTAGTCCTGGCCCCTGCACACGCTAGGTCCACCCCCATTAGTCCCGATTGATATTACAAACCGGGACTAGTGGTTCTCTGCCGTGGTAGAGTTTTGGCCCCTTTCTCTACCACGACAGAGAATTCATTTTGTTTCATTTTTCATTTTAAAAATAGATTTCTACGCTACCACATACCGTACACGTTACCGGGACTAGAACATACAAATATATACATGATATTTACATGGAGAACCATTAGGATCGAGCATACATAAATATATACATGATAGTTACATGGAGACATCACAGTTACCGGGACTAGAGCCCGTCTATTCAATTACACGGTCGGGGGATCATCGGTAGCGCCTATTCACACTAAATTCTCCGGTATCATCTATCATCTCTTTCATCAAGAATCCTGCCAGTTCTTCAGTAATTCCTAGTACGCGTTGCTCTGGTAGGAGCTGATCCCGCATTCTATCAAACTATATATAAGAAAAGGAGATCAATATATTAATACCAATCATGATAACAAAAAGTGATGGTAATAAAAATAATGTTGTGAATGTATTTCTTACATCAACTTTATAATTTTTATGCTCAGTGGTAAATGTGCGAATGAACTCGCAAACGTAGAATCCACATAGATTCGTCCTGGGTGGCTACGAAGCGCACTTTATGAGAATAGAATTCAATCAAAATAATATTCTAGCATCATAATTGTATTGAAACTATAGAAGTAAAGAGATGTGTGTACTACTTACCGAGATTGGCTTAAACGTCAGCTTCTCACTAAAGTGACCCGTAACCGCATTCTTGAACTGGTTCCAAACCCTGCCCAGTAAAGAAAATGAATGAGTTATTTATTACGTGATATCTCAGGAAATCAACGAAAGAGACCGATGTAGCGCGAAAATTACCTCTGGAGCGTGTCTTGCATGTCCCTAAACTATTCCAGGGGTCTTCTTAATGGGTCCATGACTTGAACTCTTCCCTTATCAAGTTGAATGTTTAGCAGAATCCAATGGAGTCTGCACACACATTTATATATACATCAGTAACTCATCAATAACACTTAAATTGAGTAAGCAAAAGTGAATGTGTACACCAGAGTAAGACCCTCACTTGAAATTGTAAGGAAACAGTATATGGTCACAGAAATTTTGCTCCGTTAGAAACCTTAGAAGGTTTTCCTCTGTCTCCTCGGGTTTATCTGTTAACGTCTTTATATGTATTTTATCTGGGTCAATGAACTCAACACTAAAGAGTGACCTTCTTTTACATTCCTGGATCTTCATTCTGCATAATAATAGAGTACAAAAGGATATAATGAGGATAAATACATGCAATAAACTGAATAACTGAAAAATTGAACAACTTATATGTAGACAATGAATTCAACAACTTATAGACAATAACAACTCATGATAGATTTGTCGAGGGCGTCGAAAGTGTATAATTGTAAGAGTTCATGAAACTCAACTTGGACCTCTTCTTCTCGGAACTAGTAGTCATGTGGTACTTTTTCCACGATCGTTATTCTCTCCTCCTTTGCGGCTTTCAAGTACCAGTTATGTAAACTCCGCATTTGTGTTGGCAGTTGTTGCAACCTCTCTGGGGTGACCAACAACATCTCTGGGACATATTGAGGGACTACATCAGCCTTGGGTAACTTGTCGTCCTGCGAACGTAGAAGTTCCTCAACAGTCACATTCATAGCGGCCGCAAGCGCCGCAGCTTCTTCCATATCCTGCTGGGGAATGTCATAGGATGCCACCCTGAGGGGTGGGATCGATTTTTTGTCCTGTTCCCCGAGCTAGGGGACGTCCTTTCTTTTTTCGGTTGCACTTTGACTTGATGATTTGCTCCCGCTTGCACTTTTACTTGATTTGCTCTTCTTCACTTCCTTTTGAAGCGTGCGTAGATAGTCATCTGGCTTATGGTGCAAGTCATATTGCGATTTTGTGTTTAGAAAACCAAGTGCATACGCTTTTTGCTTCTCGGTGTATACCGGGGCGGGCTCAGGTTTCTTCTTTTGAAGCTGCGCAACACATTCGGCCTTTGCGATCGCTGCGGTTTCCTCTTAAGTACGATCATAAGGTCTTATGGGAAGATTCTTATGAGGCACTCTTGGGAGGGACGACATTTGTCGTTTTGGGCTGCTACGTCGTTTAGTACTCATCGACGGAGCACGCTTCCGCTTATTGTCCTTAGCGGGCGGCGAAGACGGCTGACCCTGCGACGGAGATCGAGATGGACCCGAGTTGTGGTGGTCGTAGTCATGGGTTGGGCTTCTTGGAGGTGATGGAGGTGAAGGTGACATACGAGGACTCGGAGGCAGTGTTGGCCTTGGCGCTGAGCCTGGAAGCTTGATGTTGTTCTTGTCCCATAGAATGATACCACCCAATACTTCTCTGAGTGTCCTCTCACCTTCAGGTCCAGGAATGTCAAGCTCCATTGAGTCCCACCCCGTTGCGATTTCATCCACCCCGACCTTAGCATAGCCAGCTGGAATCTCACGGCCATGCCAGCGTGTGTCAGGTGGACAAGATAAAGCACATCCGACCGCCACCTTGATGGATAGGTTCTTCACCTACTGATGGAGCTCACAAGATGTCTGCTCCTTGATTCCATCCACGGGGTAGCCGAGACCACCATCTACCATCCGTGCATTTTTAGACGGGACCTTCGATTCAGCCATGCTGCTTCTCTGCTAAGATGGGACGGCGGTAATTTCGAGTGCAGGATCTTGCAAGCGCGCTACTCCTTGAAGTTCGTCAATCTGTTGTTGATGAATTCGAAGTGTTTCTAATAACTTGGTGAACCTGTCTCCATCCTCCTCCTCCGTCGCCTCTTTGCTCTCTCTCTCGGCTCCTATAACTATCTCTGTCTTTGGGAAACCCCATCTCCCAAGTATAACTAGGGACAAGGCCTCGTACTCGTCCTCCGTGTTCTTTATTCCCGAGGGCCTTTGTCAGCAAGTCATTCTCTCTATCGGGACAGAACTTTGTTGTCCCCTCTTTGATTTCCTTCACCACTCTCTGCCATGTCTCCCGGGGTATCCTAATCCCGTCACTGCAAATAAGATCCCCTGTATTTTCGTCATACTCACTCCCATGCCCAAGCAACCAATTTCTTGCCCTCAAATCCCATTCTTCGCGTATTGGTTCTGGAGTGATCCCTTTAGCGAGCAACTCATTCTCTTTAGCATCCCACTTTGGCATGGCAGTCGTGTAATCCCCTGGCCCCAGGTGATGGTGATATTTCTTCTTCGCAGCATTTAACTTGTTTTTTTCTGACTTTTCCTTAGCAGCTTCTGACTCCTTGTACTTCACAAATGCGTCCCAGTTAGCCTGCTCCTTCGTTAGATAGGATTCAAATTTAGAAGGAGTCCTCTGCTTCTGATACTTTTGCCATAATGATTTCTTCCAGTTCTTGAATAGTTCGGCCATCTTTGTAAGAGTCCACTGCTTGACTTTCTTCCTCAATGCAGCTGTGTCGGTTTCATCCTCAAATTCTGGCAGGGTGAAATGTGTCATGAGGTCATTCCAAAGACCCTCTTTGTACCTGTCGGCGACATACTCACCCTCTCCCTCCCCTTTTGTCCTATTCCACTCTAGAACGGTGATCGGGATGCGATCCCTAACCATAACTCCGCATTGTTGTACAAATACACTTTTAGCCTTTTCGGGTTCCAATGGTTCACCCCGTGGTGATACCCGCATAATTGTATAATGCATAGATGTGTCCAACTTTTTGGTCGGGCCTCGTTTGGAATATTTTTGGCTCGATGTGGAGGCCTAAGAGAAGAAACATTCATCAATTTATATATATACAACTCAATTAATGCATCTACTCATCACCGGACTTCATATATATACCTCGTCGGACTTAGTTAAGGGTCCACCGGAGGCGTCGGCTTCTCCATCATCAGAGGCGTCGGCTTCTCCATCATCGATTCCGTCAGCTTCTCCCTGGTCATTTCGGTCGACCTCCTCACCCTCACCGGAGGGGTTCAGATACATCGACGGAGATTCGGGTGGATGAACATGGGGGCGCCGTTGATCATATTCTCGAGAATTTCTTCTTGTTCCAGGTCTCTGCGGATTGGACTAGGTGGATCCATAGTTTTCTGCAAAAATGCACACAATATAAAATAATACTAAATAATAATATGTACACATAATTCGCTACAATAAAACTAAACAATAGAAAAATTCTAGTGCAGCCTACCACCCTAACCCTAAGTCCGGGGGGCCTGCGAGCACTACCACCTAAACCCTAAGCCCGGGGCCCGCGAGCACCACCACCCTAACCCTAAGTCCGGGGGCCCACGAGTACTACCACCCAAACCCTAAGTCCCGGGGCCCGCGAGCACCACCACCCTAACCCTAAGTCCGGGGGCCCGCGAGCACTACCACCCTAACCCTAAGTCTGGAGGCCCACGAGCACTACCACCCTAACCCTAAGTCCGGGGGCCCGTGAGCACTACCACCCTAACCCTAAGTCTGGGGGCCCGCGAGCACTACCACCCTAACCCTAAGTCCGGGGGGCCGCGAGCACTACCACCCTAACCCTAAGTCCGGGGGGCCACGAGCACCACCACCCTAACCCTAAGTCCGGGGGGCCGCGACCACCCTAACCCTAAGTACGGGGGCCCGCGAGCACTACCACCCTAACCCTAAGTCCGAGGGCCCGCGAGCACTACCACCGAAACCCTAAGTCCGGGGGCCGCGAGCACCACCACCCTAACCCTAAGTCCGGGGACACACGAGCACCACCACCCTAACCCTAAGTCCGGAGGCCCTTGAGAACTACCACCCTAACCCTAAGTCCGGAGGATCACGAGCACTACCACCCTAACCCTAAGTCCGGGGGATCACGAGCACCACCACCCTAACCCTAAGTCCGGGGGCCCGCGAGCACCACCACCCTAACCTAAGTCCAGGGGCCCGCGAGCACCACTATATATTATATATACACTATATATTATACTAGAAAATATATTACACTATATATTATATTACTATTACACTAAAACTATATACACTAAAAAAATACACTAAACTATTATATAATACACTAATTAACATACTACACTAATATATACTACTAAAAAATAAAAAATACACTTACATATTATATAATACTACACTAATTAACATACGACGATAACATATACTACACTATATATTAAAAACATACACTATATATTACACTACTATATATACTACTAAAAAATAAAAATAAAAAAATAAAATTAACTAGCAGATCGTCGTCGTGGGTGCCGCCCCGGCCTGCTCGTCCGCACCACCGCCGGCGTGCACGGCTGCCGCCCCGGCCGGCCTGCTTGCTTATAGTGGTCGGCGCCGCCGCGCGCCGGCTTGCACGTACGGCTGCTCCACCGCAGCAGCCGGACGGGGGAAATGGGAGGGGGCGGGGTATACCTACTGGCCGGGGGCACGCGCGTGGTGGCTGGAGGTAGCGGATGACGCGCTGGTGATGGCGGTTGGGGTGGTGGCACTGGTGGCGGCCGGAGCTGGCGGGAGTGGTCGGGTAGCCTGCGGGCATCCTATGGTCGTCCTCCCGCGCTTCGTCATTCCCTGTAGAGTGTGGTGATTTGGGGAGAAGAAGGGGCGTGGAAATATAAAGGGGAGGGACCTTTAGTCCCGGTACGTAGCACGAACCGGGACTAAAGACCCTCTAGTCCTGGTGCGTCCTACAGGTCGGGAATAAAGGTACCCCCTTTAGTCCCGATGCGTGCCTCGCACCGGGACTAAAGGGTTTTCGGCACCATCCAAGGGGCGCGCGCCAACGACACACCTTTAGTCCCGGTGCGTAACAAGCACCGGGACTAAAGGTCCTTTTTCAAATTTTTGACCAAAATATTTAAGGGGCACGCCTGTTTTAGAAAATTTTAGTTTGCTAATTTTTTAAACATTTGAATTATAGAGTTTTTGCATACTTATGAATTTGAGAAAATTTTCAACATGAAAACTTCTTGATTTTGAATAAGTAATCCAAATCCATTTTCTGTTTTATAAATAATTATTCTAACTAGTCAAACTATTAACCATTTTGCCATATTTAATTTAAAAATACACTAACTATTATATTTTGCATATTTTTGAATCTCACTAAACTTTTAACATAAAAAATGCTTAAATTTGAATAAGTAATCCAAATCCATTTTCTGTTTTATAAAATATTTATTCTAACTAGTCAAACTACTAACCATTTTGCCATATTCAATTTAAAAATGCATTAACTATTATATTTTGCATATTTTTGAATCTCACTAAACTTTTAACATAAAAAATACTTGAATTTGAATAAGTAATCCAAATCCATTTTCTGTTTTATAAAATAATTATTCTAACTAGTCAAACTATTAACCATTTTGCCATATTCAATTTAAAAATGCATTAACTATTATATTTTATTGAAATCTCTGTTTCGGGTTTAGGGTTTAAGGTTTAGGGTTAGGGTTTTGGGTTAGGGTTTAGGGTTAGGGTTTAGGGTTTAGGGTAAGGGTTAGGGTTTAGGGTTTTGGGTTTAACTATTATATTTTGGGGCCTTTAATCCCGTTTGGAGTCAATAAACGGGACTTAATATATTTCCCGCCCTTGTCAGAGTCGTCAAGCCACGCGTCATGCTTTCCCGCCAGTTCCCTCCGCTTCCCGCCATATTTTCTCGCCTTTTCTCTCTATATCTAGGCTGGCCACGATGGCCATCCACACATCCACATCTTCCCCTCTCACAACAATGGACACCGCATACTGGGCCATTCTAACCCTAGAGGAGACTGAGGCGCTGTGGGCCTCCAGCTACCCATGCCCGCCAGGCTACCGGTTGCCCGCCGACTGGATGCTGAGCACTGGAGGAGTTCCGGTCCCTCCTGTGCCTCAAGGTTCCGCCCGCTAGGCGGCCATCACGAACCACTTCTACCTTGAGCTCACGCCAGAGCAGCGGATGGATCCCCATTGGGATCCCGACAACTACGACACCTGGAATGCCTTCTTCGCTAACCGGCAGGAAAGGGAGCTCGCCAGGTATGAGGTTAACGGCCCGCTCCCGTTGAACCACAACGAGGTTGGTCGCCGCCTGTGGTGGGCAAACCGGACTCTCGTCGGTGTGATGCGCTACATCGCCCAGGGAGATCATCCTCGCCTGCGGTGCCCGCACTTTGACCCTCCACAGAGCCACAAGAAGGATGGGGATGGTGAAGGTCGCGAGCTATGCAATGTCGTCATCCATGAACCCCCTCCCTCGCTCATCGTGAATCCGAGGCCGGAGTGGCAAGTACCCCTGGAATATGCCATGGCTGGGCTTAGGATCCAGTCGCGTGCGCCTTGCGACGATGACGATGATGATGACAAAGATGAAGACGACCCTGAAGCTGTGTACTATAGGGCTAGATATGAATATGACTAAAGGGGGACTTTAGTCCCGATTTCTTAGTCCCAGTTTTTTAATAATAATAAATGTCTTGAGTGTTAGTCCCGGATTGTGGCTGGACCGGCGGGACTAAAGGGGGAACTTTAGTCCTAATTCCGTAGTCCCAGTTAGAAACCGGGACTAATGGATCGTTTCCTACTAGTGTTGGTATCTCTACAACTTTCCTGAACTATGAAGATGTTCTATTGTTGTGCCGAGGAGCTAACTAATTTCACATATTAGAGAGTACATCTATGGCCAACTTGTTGGAGATGCCGGAGGACTGGGCTCCGGCGGCATCTCCCTCAAGTTGGCCGTAGTGTTGTCCCTGCTCTTGTAGTTCATAACTTCTCTACCTAGATCAATATGTCGGGGAGTTAACAAATTTCACATATTAGGGAGTGCCTCTATGGCCAGCTTCAGAGAGATGCCGGAGGACTGGGCTCCGGCGGCATTTCCCTGAAGTTGGCCGTAGTGTTGTCCCTGCTCTTGTAGTTCATAACTTCTCTACCTAGATCAACATGTTGGGGAGCTAACTAATTTCACATATTAGGGAGTGCCTCTATGGCCAGCTTCAGAGAGATGCCGGAGGACTGGGCTCCGGCGGCATCTCCCTGAAGCTGGCCGTAGTGTGTTGTCCCTGCTATTTCACACCATCTTGTTTGCAGTTGATAAGTTCACACGGATGCCTATTTATAGATTAAAACATCACAACATAGTGTCGACACTCACGACATAATGTCGACACTTACCCCTGTCATAGTGTCGACACTCACCCCTTAAGTCCTGGTTGGTTTCTTCAACCGGGACTAAAGATGAATCTTTAGTCCCAGTTGGAAACACCCACTGGGCTAAACATATTTCGTGCCATGTTTTCCAGCCACGTTTTCCTGCCATATGTTTTTCCTGCCATGTTTTTCCGCCACGTTTTCCCGCCTTGTTTTCCCGCCACGTTTTCCAGTCAAGTTTTCCTGCCACGTTTTCCCGCCATTTTTTCCCGCCATATGTTTTTCCTACCACGTTTTCCCGCCCTTTCCCTCTATATATAGGTCAGCGACCATCATGAACACCACACATCCACACATTTCCCGCCGCCTACTTTAGGATGCCCCCGCGTGTTCGTCCATGACTTGGCGGCAACAACAACGGAGTACTGGGCTCCATCAGGCATGTCCGATACTGGGCTTCGCCGGGCTGGCACTAAGAGGTGCTACCTTCCAGGACACGTATCCTGGTGAGGAATCCGGGTCCCGTCGTCAACCTGGAGCTTCTTTGGTGGCGGTCGCATGGTCTAGGTGCGGTGCAGAGGGAGCCAGCCCCCGAGGAGGTGGTACGGAGGCGTGTCAGGGAGGAGGACGAGCAGGTCCGCCGTTATATGTATATGTTGGAGGTCAGGTTTTGCAATACCTGGCAGCATCTTCCGGGACCTCACCCGAGCTATGCTCCTGTGATGGTTCCTTCTGTTTGGGTGACCACCTGCCGCGGCTCAAAATCTAGTCATCGACGTCCAGTTTGATTGAGCAAGATGTATTACATGAAAGGGGGCCTTTATATCTCAAATAAAAGGTTTAATACATTACATAGATTTATGTCTCAAATAAAAGGTTTAATACATTATTACACATCACCAACATCTAGTGTTGTGGTTTTCTTCTGCACCGTAGACATGGAGAATCTTCATCATTTAACAGGATGCTTGGGTCAGTTTTAACTTTGAATGGCGGAATTTCATGAAACTTCTTGTAATCTTCTGACATGTCTGTCTTGTTATCCACTCCCACGATAATGATGTCATGATGAACTTGAACCACTAGAGTGGTGCCATGAAGATCTTGATGCATGAGAGCGAGGTCTTGTGTTGTTCTCAAATTCGGTGACGAAACGTTGGAGGTTCTCGTTTGTCTTAGTGACGGTGCATTAGAGAGATTCGTTTTAATGTCCAAAATTGTGGTGCATGGCCTTTATTTATTGATCGATACCATCGACGCGATTGTCCATCCTCTTGAGCTTGGCTTGAGTTTCTCTGAATTTTTCATCTTGACGCGTCTCAAGGGCCTCACAAAGACTTCGAAACTCTCCTCGAATGGCAAAGTGATTATCGCTTGTAATGTGCGGCCCTTCTTCATCTTGAGGAGGAGGTTGGCTACTCTCGTCGCTCCTATCCATCAAGCACCAATGCAAGGGTTGTATATGGAATTGTAATATGTGGAGGTGGTTAGCCGTTAGCCTTTACCTCAGCTTGAGGAATTGTGTCAAACAAGTAGCCACACTTGAGAACCAACGACTTGCAAAATTAAAGCACAAATAAACCTCACACTAAGAACAACTAAGAGACTCAAAAAGCTTATGGTGGATGGGTTAGAATGGTGAAAAACTAAATGAAATGACCAAAATAAAAGGATGTTGTCAAAAGTGGACAAAACCCAAAAGAACCAAGTCAAAGGAAAAGATCCACAAAAGGTACAGCAACCTATAACTATAACACACATGTGTAGATAAATGGGGTTAGCACGACTATGAAAAATGAGCAACAAAATGTCCTATCGAAGACTACGCTCGGGTGCCGTTCCAACACAAGGAGAGACCATGGCTCGTTTGCTAAGAGAAAATAAGCAAAGAGTTTGTGCACTTGCCTTGGGTGCTCTTCTTTCTCTTGCTTACGAGGTTTGAGACTCTCTATGCTTTCGGAGACTATGTATTTCTTTCTATGTATCTTTTTATTTTTATTGAATTTTGCTCTCCCTTGATGCTACTAAGTCACTTTTACTTTTGCTCTCACACTATCACTACCCAAGTACAAGTGCACAATGCTTAAGCAAACACAAAATAATCCACTCTTGGTGGCATAGGTAATAGGCAAAGGAAGATATTGGGTTAATAAGATGACACAAGTTATACCTTAGTCAGTGATGTTGTTCTTGCAATCGGTGGTGTAGGAGAAGCTTGAGTTCCATGGTGTCATAGAGCGCAGATATTATTGTAGAAGATTGTTGTGGTTTAGACACGCACATGAAACACAAACAAGAAAGGAACATTAGTCAAATAGAAAATAGGCAAAATTGGGCATTGGTGTAGCATCCCGGTAAAACCACTACTAGAAAATCGCATGGTATTTTAATTTTGTGCATCATCATGATCGCATGCTCATGTCATCATGCCACATTGCATTTGAGCATCATCATGTCATCATGCATTTATTCGCCTAAAACTATTTTCTATAAGCCTATGTTGTTTTCTAATTATCCCCTTCTCTATTTAAAATTGAAACCTGGTACTCTCAGATCTTTTTTTTCTAAAAACCTATTTGCAAATGTTTTCTTTTAAAAGAAAGAAAATAAATACTATTCAAAACTATTTTTTGACCAGGTATGTAGTCTAGCCGGTCAGGGCAGAGGCCCAACCAGCCAGACCACCTACTACCCGGCCCATACAAACCCTAGACCTACCGACCCCAAACCCTAACCCTAGACTCCACCTAACCCAATCTACCCAGCTGCCACACCCCACTGACACACACCCAACACGCGCTGCGCTCGCGAGCCGCACCTGCCCGCTGCACACCCGAACTGACCCAGCAGCACACGACAACCAAACACACGCATGCATGCCACAACGACATGCAACGCACCCACCCGCACGGATGCACGCCACCCCGCATGCGGGCCCCACCCCCACCAATATCCCCGTGTCCGCAACCCGTAACCCACCTACCCTGCTACACGCCAGCGCAACCGGCCCCACCCCACGATCCGATCCCTCGGTCCCCATCTCGTCTCGATCGACCCCACCGCCGCTCTCTGCCATGCCACCTCTGGCCTACAAGCTCGCGCTGCCATCGTCCGTCGCTCTCTACCACGCCACCTCTAGCCTACAAGTTCGTGTCGCCATAGTCCGCTGCCACCAGCGACTCTCCCCACTGTCACTGCCAACCTCGCCTCTCCGACTCGCCTCCTCTACTGCTTTGCCACTGCCAGTGGCTCGAGCTCCAACCCGTGCATCGCCGCTCCTCTCCGGTCATCATCGCCCCACCTCGCAGGTGCCCCTGCTGGCCACACCCTCGCCAGCCCTTAGGTGCCTCCAACCTGTCCGAACCATGGCCTCCTCATCCGTGCTCTCTGTCACCGTCCGACCGACCTCCGCCGTCGTGCGCCTCCTCGTCCCCACCGCTAGGAGCTCCACGATCCCGACACCACCTCCTCCCACGGCCATCTCGTCCCTGACCCTGTAGGCTCCTACTGCGGCTGCACCGATGCCCTCATTGCCAAGCTCCGCCCCATCTTCATCCTCCCCGAGCCCTGCTCTACAGCGCTGTTGGGGGACCGTCGTCCTCGACGTCCTATTCGCCAAGCTCATTGGCCCTGCCTCGCATCTGCTTCCTCGACTCACGGCCGTGTCTAGGCCCTGCACCCTGTGCGTGGCATGGGCTTGCGAGCACGTCCGTATCCAGCTCACCCGACTATGTGCCACCGTGAGCCACTGTCCGTGCATCGCTGGTAGCCTTCAGCCATGCTCCTTCCAGTCTTTTCCTGCAGCACAAGGTCAACGAGTCCCCATGTTATCAACTCTATCCCGAACCTTGGCCTCCTAGATGCATGTGTCTTGTCTCTAATTTGATGTTAGCCTATTGATGACACTGTGTTGTGGTGTAGGGTTTCACAGGTCCCAAACAAGAGAACATGAAATCAAAGATTCTCGTCAAGATCTCCATGAGCCCATCCCTTGAACAAGCACCGTATTAAACCGATGTCGACAAGCCGAAGATTGAACATGGTACCCCTTGAAGATCCTGACACCCAAACCCAAGTCCGTCATCGGCACCAAAAAACAGAACCCCCAAGTACGACATGGAACACTAAGGCGATTTCTTCGTACTCGGAGCTCTCCATCTCGGATCTATAGATCCCGACCCTGGAAACCGAAGATCGATCCCGTCGAACCCCCTTCGAGCCCCAAGATCTTTGGACCTTCATGTGTGACCCCTTTTTCGAGACCCCTATTTTGATGAATATAATATACCTCATTGCATATAAATTGTTCATGCTCGCATACATATACTTTTGTTTGGGATTATTTTGTCGACTCGCCTAATAATTAAATATGGATACTATATGCGGGCTATTTTAGTCTTATATTGGCTCTATTTAAATTTGTGTAGCGAACTGATGAATGCTTTGCCTTATTAATACAACATTTAAATTGCGGGGCCTAAACAACTTGAATCTATTATTTAATTGTCGGAACTTCGATTCCGCTTAATATTGCCTAGTTGCATCACACCTTTGCCATGTCATACATCATACATGCATCATGCCCGATCTTCTACCGTGGTATTAAATAGTGCATCCGGTGTTTCTTTTAGTGCTTTGCTTCTTCCCGGATTTGGCCGATGAGTTGATGCGAGTATCGACAAGTTCATCGGATAATGTATCTTCGGCAGTGTTTTCTAGGCGAGCATTCTCCCCCTTACTACCTATTTTGCATTTATAGTCTTTACTTCTTCCTGTTGAGCTATTGCTATCCGTGTGCGATGCTTTACTTTCCATGCACATTTATATTCCTTGCAGCCTCTATATTGCCTTGGACACATCTTATTGCCTGTTGTTTGATAGACCGTCGCTGACAAGGGGTAACCTTGGCAATGCCCATGGTGATGGACTTAGGATTTCGCGGAAAAGAGAATGCTAGGGATTTCGTTAGATGTCAAGAAAACAATGGAGTCAAAGTCGGCTGAATATTGAGTAATCGCTGTATTACAAGTTGTCTTCTAGATTTCGGTACCCTCGCTTAGGCTTCTCCTGTCCTATATATAATAGGCTGGATCTCAAAGCTATGTGTAGATAGGTTTTACAGACGCGTGATTACAATACCAATACATTGTCGGTTCAGAGACTCTTTTCTCATACATTCAAAGTCTTTGTCAGTTGCTTCCTTGGGCTATCATCTAAAATCTTCATGGGTCGTAAGCCTTTTACCCAGCATAGGGCACCAAATCTCAAGCATCCGAGTAATCATACCTATGTTAGTAGCCCCCGAGACTCTACTTGAACTGTAGTTTCAGGTTGAGTCTCAAAGTTTATTTTCCTTTATTTTTATCACTTTTTGTGTTTTTTAGGGATTTGGTACAATGAGTATGATGCTTCCGATGGATCGGGAATCAGTTAATTGCTTTTAGGCAAAAACAAGGCTGTCCTACATCAAATTCAAGTCCCTAGGCTCAAATCCGGAATTTTCTACTAGCGTAATTCAGTGCGGGCCGCTGAGGTCTTACCGAATACTGAATTCCAGCTTCTTATTTTATCGGGTACCCAACGCGTCCGTCGGGATTTTTCGTCGTATCATTGATACGGATATTTTTCCGGCAGAGCGTATTCTTGTGCGATTAACAGGCCACAGAGGACGAATCCTGGAGTCTTACCTTCATGTTTCTGAACATGACATTCGGATTTTTATTGCGTTTGATCGCGGTCCGAGATTTTTGGCTTTTTTGGCGGTTGCCCTGCTGGGCTGATTTATCAAATAATTTTAATGCTTTATACTGGCTCCCGATGGGAGTAATATTTCTTTTGAAGATACCTTTTTGAGGATACATTGATGTAAAACTCAAAGGTGTTTTCAATCATGAATATTTTTGTTTTATACACAATTGGATTTCTATCAGGTGCGCGCCAGCGCTCCCGATGGGAGTAGCCCTCGAGGCTATGTTCGGATGCCTTATCTAGACATAGGCTCATAGTTGTTGTTAGCTTAATGGAAAATATAGATCTTTTGAACAATAATAGAGAGCTTAAGGTACGAAAAACTTATCTCTTTATACATAAGGCGAAAAACTGATGATACATTATTTTTGGGCGGATAGCATCTAGCCGTTGGCCTGGATATGCTGAGTTAAGAAGCCGAATTGTAACTCTTATCATATTGTAAGTAATGTTATGTGTAAGAGCATCGTAGCTATGCTACGTCCATGGATTTGAGTAATTTACTCCTGACTTCTTGTCTTGTAGTCGATATGCTCCTCCGGGAATAACTTCTGTGATGATGTATGGTCCTTCCCATGGCGATTCTAACTTCTTGTGGCCATCTTGCTTGAGGCGAAGAACTAGGTCCCCTACTGCGAAGGACCTAGGCCACAATCTTCTACTGTGGTAATTGCGCAAATTTTGTTGGTACATAGTTGATCTTTGTAGGGCTTCATATCGAGCTTCATCAAGTGCATCCACATCATCTTCAAGTGCTTCTATTGATTCCTCTTCATCATTTGCAACTACTCTGGGGGTTTCATGTGACACCTCAACAGGAAGCACGGCTTCTGCACCGTGGACCAAAAAGAAAGGTGTCTCTTGTGTTGAATTATTTGGAGTTGTACGTAAACTCCATAAAATAGATGGAAATTCATCAACCCATGCTCCTTTTTCTTTGTCAAGCGATGCTAGTAGTCTTTTCTTGAGTCCAACAGTAATTAGTCCATTGGTTTTTTCTACCTGTCCATTTGTTTGCGGGTGAGCTACTAAAGCGTAACTTGCTTTGATACCCATCTCCTACCAGTATTCCTTGAACTCATTGGAAGTGAAGTTGGTCCCATTGTCTGTGATGATGATGTTTGGTACGCCAAACCAAAATACTATAGATTTAATAAAATTCACTCCCGAAGTTTCGTCTTGGGTGGTGATAGGCATTGCTTGAATCCATTTAGTAAATTTGTCGACTGCTACTAGCAGAAAGACGTGTCCTCCTAGCAATGATTTGTGAAGTTTCCCATAATATCGAGTCCGCACTGAGCAAAAGGCAAAGCCAAAGGTATTGGATTCAACTCAGCGGCAGATGCTCCAGGCTTTGTTGCAAATTGTTGACATGCTTCACATGTTCTGACGATATCTTTTGCATCTTGAACAACGGTAAGCCAGTAAAATCCAGCTCTGAATGCTTTGGCAGCAATTGCTCGGCTGCTAGCATGATGACCACAAACTCCTTCATGTATATATTTGAGTATATTTTTTCCTTCTTCGGGTGTCACGCAGCACTGCAACACACCTAAGATACTTCTCTTGTACAACTCCCCTTTGATTATTCTGAAGGCCTTTGATCGTCGGATGATTCGTCGGGCTTCTATCATATCTTCGGGTAGTTCGCCCTTAGTCATATATGCTACATATGGCTGCATCCAGGTAGGTTCAATTAGCATAACCTCTTCAATTTCTTGTTCCTCTTCTTGATGGCCTCTTCCATATTCTTGGTCGCTGCTGGAGCCCCGAAGTCTTTTTGCGGATGTCTCTTTTTTCCAGTTTTTGGTGCTATGACCTCAGAGACTCTTTTGGCTTTGATCGATCGCTCTGTTATCTCTTCCTAGAAAACCCCAGGTGGCACTAGTAGGCACAAGGATCCGATGTTTGCTACATTGTCGGCTTCTTCATTGCTTGCTCTCCCTATGTGTGATACTTCGCATCCATCAAATTGAGCTTCCATTACGCCATATAGATCGTGATAAGAAACCATATTTTTGCTGATGGTGTAACACTTGTTCATTGCCTGCTGTGCCACAAGATTGGAATCTCCAAAGATTTTGAGGCGAGTCACACCGCAAGGTTTAGCCACTGGCATGCCGTGCAACAAGGCCTCGTATTCAGCTTCATTATTGGATGCGTTTGCAAAGCTGATCCAAAGTATATAGCACATTTTGTTGCCTTGTGGTGATACTAGCACGACTCCTGCCCATGCTCCTTTCGTTCTTTTTGATCCGTCGAAGTACATTGTCCAAGCGCTAGAAAGGTCAGGTGGACCTGCACATTGCAACTTTGTCCATTCTGTGATGAAATCTGGCAAGACTTGTGACTTGATCGCCTTGCGCTTCTCATACGTGATGTCTCGAGGGGATAATTCAATTCCCCATAGAGAGACACGCCCAGTTGCTTCTGGATTGTTGCGTATATTTTACAAAGGTGCTTCATTGACCACTATGATCAGATGTTCCGAAAAATAATGGCGTAGTTTTCATGTTGTCATAAATACCCCATATGCTAGTTCTTGGTAATGTGGGTACCTTTGTTTGGATGGCGATAAGACCTCGCTCAGGAAGTAGACTGGCCTCTGCACACCATGGGGTTTCCCTTCTTTGGGTCGCTTCACGACCAAGACCGTGATGACCACCTGATTTGTGGCAGCAATATAAAGTAGTAAAGGCTCTTTCTCTTTTGGCGACATGACAACAGGAGATGTCAAAAGTGTCCTTTTAAGATCTTCAAAGGCGCGCTAAGTTTCTTCTGTCCATTCAAATTTTTCCGATTTCCTCATGAGGGCGTAAAATAGCAGCGCTTTTTCTCCTAACTGTGCAATGAAGCTACTGAGTACCGCTACTCGTCCTACCAACTACTGTACGCCATGTAGATTTATTGGCTTCTTCATTGTTAGGATTGCTTGTATTTTCTCAGGATTAGCCTTGATTCCTCTAGCTGATACCAAATATCCGAGGAGTTGCCATGCCGGGACTCCAAAGGAACATTTCTTCGGGTTCAGTTTGATGCTAAACTTGTCGAGATTTTTGAATGTTTCTTCAAGGTCCTTGATGAGCAGAGATCCTTGTCTTGTTGTAACTATAACATCATCGATATATAGTTGTACGTTTGTGCCTATCTGGCTTCCCAAACACTTCTGCATCATCCGGTGATATGTTGCTCCGGCGTTCTTGAGGCCAAAAGGCATTGTTGTGTAGCAGAATACACCATAAGGCGTGATAAACTCTGTTTTCTCTTGATCTTCTTCCTTCATCCTGATCTGGTGGTATCCTGAGTAAGCATCCAAGAAAGAAAGACATTCGCATCTCGTGGTTGCATCGATTATTTGGTCGATTCTCAGCAATGGGAAGTGATCTTTTGGACAATGTTTGTTCAGTGCAGTAAATTCGATGCACATCCAAAGTTCTGTAGTATTTTTCTTTGGAACACATACTAGGTTTGCGACCCACTCTTCTTTTGTTAGTTCTTTGATAAAGTTGGCGTAAGTAAGGCTATGGATCTCCTTTCCAATGGCTGCTTTGGTTCTGCGAAGCAACGAAGCGGTTGCTTTACTGGCTTCGCCTTTAGATCCAAATTTAATGCGTGCTCAGCGAGTTCCCTAGGAATCCCCGGCATGTCAGAAGGTAGCCATGCGAAGATCTCCCAATGCTCATGGAGGAACTCGATGAGCATGCTTTCCTATGTGAGATCAAGATTGGAAGCCAAAAATGTTGTTTTCGTTGGGTCAACAAGGTGGATATGTACTTCTTTTGTGTCCTTTATCGTGTCAAAAGCCTGGTCGGGATTGACACGTGCTACTTCTAGTGGTTCTGCGTTTGCTAAATTTTGAGTTGTTCGTATTCCGTTGCCATCCCGAAAGATTCCGAAATTTTGTTGAACTCCCGATCGCAATTGTCAGCGCGTGTAAAGCTCCCTTTTACTGTGATGATTCCCTTTGGTGCTGGCATTTTCATCACTAAGTATGCATAATGCGGCACTGCCATAAACCGTGCAAAAGCTGGTCATCCCAGGATCGCATGATATTGTGATGGCCAGTCCATGACTTCGAATTCGAGTCTTTCATGCCTAAAATTTATTTTGGAACAGAAACAACGTCAAGAAATACTTTGCCTAAAGGAATTTCGGCTTTACCTAGTACTATTCCATGGAAAGATGTGTCAGTTGGCACGAGATTGTCTAGGGGGTAGCCCATTGTTCTCAGTGTTTTTGCGTAGATCAGATTTATGCTGCTTCCTGTGAAGACCTTGATCATATCAAACCCACCAATTTGTGCTTTGACTATCAAGGCTGAGTGACCCGGTCGTGGGACACGAAGCGGGCGATCGGCTCTGCTGACTGTGATTTCTTGCTCTGACCAGTGGAGATATTTAGGTGTGGTTGATGTTGCTGTTTTTTGCCATATTGATTTGTCTTGTGATGAGCTTCTGAATTCTGTTGGATGGACGCCCTTTCTGAATCATGGACATTGCTCCTTTTGACCTAGGGTACTCAGTGTTTTGATCATTTATATTTTGTGGTGGTGCCGCTGGTGGTGGTGCGCCAATGGCTAATGTGCCAGGCATATATGCATAGCCTTGGTTTGCCGCTTTGGTTGCCTTTGCATTACAAAGCTCCTGCATCTTCAGGAATGTATGGCAGTCTTTCATGAGGTGGTTAGATTGTCGTCTACCTGCTGAGTCGACGTAAAAATGCATATTACAGGGTCCTTCCAGCATTTGCATTGCGGACATGGGTGCGTCTCGTGCTCTTGGCTAATACCGCTCTGCTGACTGGCTTCCTCCGACATTGTCCCTATTCTAGCGGTATCCGCTGTTGTAGTCATTGCTTCTATTGTTACCTTCACCCGAAAAACCTGCTGCGACGTAACTTGGTCCCGTGTTTCCATCGTTGTTTCTTCTTCTATTGTTGCGTCGCTTGTCCCTATCTTCTTCGGGTGATCGCGTATGCTTATTGCGCAATGGGTCTTCTCCATCAGCCCAGCGATTTGCTATTTCCATTAGCTGTGAGATTATTGTGGGTTTAACCCATCCTAGTTCTTCTATGAATTTTTGGCGACAGAGGCCATCATTGAAGGCGTCGATGGACCTTTCGTCGGATATGGACTCAGCTGAGTTTTTGATGATATTCCATCGTTGGATGAATGCTCTTATTGATTCCCTAGATTTTTGTTTGCACGCTCGCAACTTCTCCAAAGATATTGGTCGTTTAAACGTGGATTGGAAGTGCCGGACGAACTTATCTTCCAGGTCGTTCCAGCTACCGATGGAATCTTTGGGTAACTGCCTGAGCCATGATCTTGCGGCGCCGGTGAGATGTAATTATAGGCTTTACATTGCGGTAGTTGTGGAGCCGCCTTGTAATTTGATAGTGGCCAAATAATCTGCTAACCATGCTTCGGGTTCCTGTAGTCCATCGTACTTGTGGCGGTCGTGTGGAAGTTTGAAGCCCTTGGGTACTAAGGTTTTGCGAATCCGCTGCGTAAAACAACTGGCTCCGCATAGCTCGTAATCATCTTTGTTGTATCCATCGTGATATCATCGGCTGCGGTTTCATCTCTTGATCCATCGCTCCTATGTTGCGTATTGTCATTTTTCTTGTGTTGCTTCACGTCTCGGGTCCTACGAGGTGCGCCTGGTGTGGTGATCGAGATCGTCGGGTGTGTCCCACTTGCCTAGGAGTGTTGTGACGGCGTGGGGATCTATCGGGTTGTCGCGTGATTCCTTGCTCTGCTTTCGCGAGAGAGGCTCCCACCATGCCAAGGTTCATCAGGGCGGAGCGGTGGAGGGCCGCACGCGGATCGTCGGGTGCTGGCTGAGTGGTGATTAGATATGTTTGCGCGGCCACAATGGCTACCTGAGCTGTTTTTTCCTTGATGTTTCCTGCTTGGTCAATCGACATGAATGATAGGTCGAGATCTCGGATGAGCCCACTTCTTTATGCTTTAGGGATATGTTGTAGTCGAGATGTTGCCCTTCTTGGTGGTTCTCCTCCTGTTACGCTCCCCGATCCTCGAGTAGAGCTTAACTACGCCCGTCATAAGCTGGATTCGTCGGCTAATATCTTTCTTTCGTCGAGTTGCCTTTGCATCCTAAGTAGGTCTCTCTTCTTGTGATGAATCAGATACTGGTATGCTAATAGATCCTCATGTGAAGCATCTGCTGTCATCATAACTGCTCCCAAAATTGCTTCCCTTGCTTTTTGCCATGCCGATGATGGTAGCCGAAGTCTTTGCCTCTCTCCTCCATGCGGTTCTTTGCCTCTTCTTTGGATTATGCGATTATCTGCTGTTTCTCCTCCGTTTCTATGGTCTCCTTCATTCTCGTGGTTTCCTGCATTGTCATCTTATAAAATATCATCGGGGTTGAGGATAGGATTATCATTGGAGTCGCGTGGTGTTGAGGTACCCCCGTTGATCATGCACACTGGTGGCGTGTTATGCGTGGGATGATGGCGTCATCTTCTGCTTCAAAGGATGTGCTGAAAGTATTCCGAGATTGTACTTCTAGATAGATCTTCGCCATCCTTTCTTCGAAGTCAACATTTTCGCTGCTTTCTTCGGGTTCTGAGTTTGTTGGGTTTGCTTCGCATGATGGAGTTGGCTGAGGACCTGTCTCGAGGGAGAGATTACCATGAAGGCCATCAAGGTCCCCTAGATCCATCTCGATTTGTTCGCCTTCTTTGCCTTCTTCGATCTGTGCTGTGACATTCGTGGAGGATCCGACGGACGATGCTGGTACCATCATAGGCGTAGGTTTTTGCACCGATGGTTCTGATGTGATTAGGGCCGAAGGGTGTGATTCTTGCGGGTCCACTACATGGAAGTGGAAGCTTCTGATGATTAGATCGGATCCGCTGTTCAAATCGGCGGGTACCAATACAGGGGTGGGCAGGCGTGGATCTACTTTCGTTGGGTTGATGCTTTGTGGAGAGCGGTCTTCTGAATCCATGTTTCCAGCGTTCATGTTTCCCACATACGGCGCCAATTGACGAGGGGTAACCTCGGCAATGCCCATGGTGATGGACTTAGGGTTTCGCGGAAAAGAGAACGCTAGGGATTTCTTCGGATGTCAGGAAAACAATGGAGTCAAAGTCGCCTGAATATTGAGTAATCACCGTATTATAAGTTGTCTTCTAAATTTCGGTACCCTTGCTTAGGCTTCTCCCATCCTATATATAATAGGCCGGGTCTCAAAGTTGTATGCAGATAGGTTTTACAGACGTGTGATTACAATACCAATACATTGTCAGTTCAGAGAATCTTTCCTAATACATTCAAAGTCTTTGTCAGTTGCTTCCTTGGGCTATCATCTAAAATCTTCATGGGCCGTAAGCCTTTTACCCAGCATAGGGCAGCAAATCTCAAGCATCCGAGTAATCATACCTATGTCAATCATAGTTGCTTGCTCAGGTGCTGCTTTGTGTCGTTGTTGTTCCACCGGTTGGCACATTCTTAATGGTGGAGATGATCATGACTTTCATTATAACTTGTCAATTAAAATGCTGGAAATAGATATAATGTAGAGGCACTGGTGGGTAATAGTCAATATTTGTTTTTTAACCGCCCACTTGTGTCCACCTAGGACCCGAGTTCTTGATACATGTTCCGAGATCGAGCGTGCTAACCACATGTGGGTTTGTGGTCACCCCATAGGCTTACTACCTGATTTCAAAGTACTGTATTGGGGGCCACAAAACTAGTTTGGGGCTGTATTACTATCATGTACTTATGCCATGCTTTACTGCTTTTTTTACGATTACGCGTAGAGTGCTTGTACTGTTTAGGAACCCCGTGCCACGTTTCCGCTATATTGACAAGCCCAGTCACACTTTCAGGTTCCCAGTCGTTTATAGTCATCGCCACATACCCTGGGTCCGTATCAGAGACGACCAACTTTGGTGGGTAGCTTAGTGGGGTGGCCCCCATGTACTTGCTTTGGGTCTGGAAAACATTTTGTTTGAAGCCTCGTCGCATACCATTGGGTGTATGTTCAGGATCTTGATCATATCAGATCTGACAACAAGGGTTGAAGTGTGTGTGGATACTTTGGTGCACCCCTGCAGGGTTAAATCTTTTCCAAAAGCTGTGTCCGCGGTTATGGACGACTTGGAGCACAGTTTCTCGAGCATAGACAACTATAACTAAATAATTACTATTACAATTGATGAGGATCTGATATGACTAGTAAGTTGAATAACCAACATGAAATGAATGAATAAAACTGCCAACTATGTGAGTTTCCTCGGAAGGACTTCCTCGTTTGGTCTCGAGGAGGAAATACCTGGATGTGTATGCTTGGTGTTAGCATCAGGTTGTTTCCGAATAGGTCTTTCTTATCCCTCTCTACTAGCTGGATAGTTGTATCGAGTCTATATAGCTTGTTTAGTGCATGCTTCGCTGCTGCTTCAGTCAACCATACCTATGTAGGCGAGAGCCGCTGAATTCTAGACTCGCTGTGTGCTGGCCTTAGTACTGACCGCTCCCTTTTTTTCCTTTGCCCTTTGTTGGCACGCCTTTTGTTTAACAGGTGTGAGTTCGACGTCCTTAGCAGGGTTACCCTTTCGGCTTGGCCCGGGAAGGGTTGTGAACGCCATTGGTTATTCTTCAGGGCTCTTAGCCCAATTTGCATCTTATCCGTACTCGGATGTTGTATCGATTTCAAGGTGATTTGAATCTTTGTATTGTATATCTGTATTCTTGACTCGTTCAATCGTTGTTATATATATATGGTTTTGTGGTTCCATCATGAACTATTGTGTAATGGTATTACTTCGTTTTCCACCCGCACGCAAGTGCTGGTGGGCATCTTTGAATCATTTCTATGCAGGTTTGGCGGGAATCGCTAAAATGTGCATAGGGCCGATTCGAGGGTGTTACAGTTGGGGGCAGAGACTCCAGGATTTGGGGCTAGAGATTCTAGTAGTCTTGAGACTCTGGTGCTATGGGAAAGTGACTCTGGTGTCACAGACTGCTGCATGAACTGCTCATTTTATTGAGCAGAAATCCTTGCCTCCAAACCTCAAATCCAATAGATTTTGACCAAATTGGGCTAGGAAAACGTAAGAGAAGATGGATGAAGTCCCAAGACAGAAATTTTATGGATGGATAACACTAAAAATGGACCAAATAGAGAGATCAGTCCAAAGGTATCTTGGGATGTTTTTTGAGGAAATTTTCGAATTTTTGAGAAATTTGTGATGAACAAGGCTCCTGATACCAATATGTTATGTGGTGACCCCTAGGGTGACCCGATCTTTCATGATTCTCATAGGATACAAGTGGATTCACGAGGGGAAAGGAGGAGGAAGATCCAATCAAACTCACACACAAAGAACACAAAGAACACAACGAAACACACACATGCAAACACGATACAGAGCCTATGGCTCATGTCGGTGGCTACCGATCCAACAAAATCCATAGGATTGGTGTTGGGAAAAATCCTCTCTCAACCCAATCGGCCAGGGGTAAGGATCTTGGTGAGATCTTGACAACTTTACAAGAGACCACTCAAGTAAAGATCTTGTACAACTTGGACGCATGATGCCTAATCCAAAGAGGTAGGGGGATAATAGGTCTTCCTTGCAAAGTAAGATGAGACCAAAACTAGATATATTCCTCTTAGGAGTTTTCTTCTAGTTCTATTATCAAGTATAGAGCTTACAATAGATGCAGGTGGTCTATATATAGGCCAACAACTAAGCAGAGGGTATTTTAAGCAATAGACATGAAGTTTGGGTCGAATTGGGGGTTACATGGGCTAAGGCCCAATAGGCTTTAGTGGCCTGTGTCACTTAGGCCAGAGACTCCAAGGTGTAGAGGCCAGAGACTCTAGGGTTGTCTCTGGGTATACTCTGGGGGTCCTTGGTCTAACTTCTGTAAGTGGGGGCAGAGTATGGTCTGGAGTCTTCACTTTCTCCCGGGATGTTTCTAGGGGGGTGGGTGTACTAGGAGCTCTAGACATCGGTCTGGAGTCCTAGAGGAGACTCTGGTGCTGAGAGCCGGAGACTCCAGTCTTTCTGCGCTAGCAGCTTCTCGTCCATCTCCTTGTTCTTCTAACGAGGTGGCTTGTCGATGAGTTGGGGCTTCGTACCTGAGTATGCATAGTGTAGTGGCATGAAGTAGCAAGCCATTCAAGGGAGTATCAAAGTCACATGAGGATAGGAGCGAGTTAACCTTGTTGTGGAGGATCTTGGCTTAGGCAAAGTCATGGGGCAACATGGGGGATTTGGTGGTGAGATGTAGGGACATTCGTAGGATGGGCTGCATCACCTTTGACCACTAAGATCACTGAAAGTGCCCTCACAGGTGGGGAAAGTATGCTCTGGTTATCAATCCATTGATTCACGACTTTGAGTTCTCGAAAGTTCGCATGGAAGGTGGTAGTAGCATCAACATACTCTACATCGAGACTCTGAACCACATCAAGATATCAGAATCACAATTGAATTATAGCAGCATGTTCTTCCATGGCATAGTCCCAGGTAATAAAGCCAACTCACTTGGTGAAATTACCTTGGATGTAAACTTCGCTGGGCTAGAAAATTTCCACACCGAGCTACTCTCTTTTGAGGTGGTGCCCTTCAAGAGTGCTTGCCATACCATATTTGCCCATCCATCTTACTAGCAGTTCATTACACGTACTTTCTACATCTACAACATCTTAAAAATGTCTGGTCCCACTGGTATCTATGGCAACCCGGAAGAGGCACGAGAGTGTGAGGTAAGCACTACCGCCTTTGCTGAAGTTGTGCTACATGCTCGGTTGCCTAAACTCAAGTTCTGAAGTCTTACCCAGAAACACATATGAAAGCGCGTTTATCAAGTTACTCTAAGCCAATAAAGATATCTTTATATGGCAGCCATCTGCCATGACCAGAGTATCTAGGGAACTTGTAGAGCACTCTATTAATGTATACAAAGATGCTAAATCCATCTAGCAGTCCTTATGATGGTTCAGTGATGAAAAGTGCAAAGCTATAACAAAGGAATTATCTTGCTCGAGATAGCCGGATTTATTAAAGAGGTCATCCATACTGAGTGGGTGGCAAACCCTATACTTGTCCCCAAAAATGACACTATTAAATTAAGGATGTGTGTTGATATACCTCCTTCAATTAACGACACATATTCTAGTTATCACTAGATGAGGATGAAGGCATCAGATCAAATCAAGACATTGTTGTCACACCATACGAAGCTTTCTTCTACATAACGATGCCTTTTGGCCTAAAAAAGTGCAGGGGCTACGTACGAACGAACGATGCAATGTTTCCTCCACGATCAAATCATATGCAATGTACATGCTTACCGGATGACATAGTAGTAATGTTGAAGAAGAAAGATTACCTTATTGCTGAGTTGGAAGAAACGTTCGCCAATCTCTAGAAATACAACATGATGCTCAACCCCAAGAAGTTCTTCTTTTGGTTTCCGCCGGAAAATTACTAGGCTTTATTTTATCCCATAGAGGCATTGAAGTAAACTGAGACAAAATCAAAACAATCATGAACATAACTATGCATACGCGTTTGAAGGACGTACAATGTCTCACTGGTTACAATAGTGAGTCAGTTTGTTAGCTGGCTTAGTGAAAAAACCTTGCCATTATAGAAGCTCCTGGAGAAAACCGACAAGTTCATGTGGAATGACGAAGCAGAATCTGCATTACAGGAATTAAAGCATGTACTTTCCTCTGCCCCTATCGTTGCAGTGCTAGAGGCTCGAGAGCCAACATTGTTGTACATTGCTGTGACAAACAGAGTCATCAGCATTGTCATGGTGGTAGAACGAAAAGACGATAAGCAGGAACAACTGGTCCAACATCCGACTTACTACCTCAATGAAGTCTTGACAGAATCCAAGCAGCGCTATCCACAGTACCAGAAGCTAGCCTATGGCATATTTTTTGCTGCTAGAAAGCTAAGACATTAATCATAGTGGTGAGGACAACTCCCTTGAAGGATATAATCAATAACTCCAATGCCAATTTAGAGTCACAAAGTGGGGCATCAAGCTAGCCACCTTTGATATCGAGTACAAGCCATGCCAAGCTATCAAGTCACATTCCCTTGCATATTTTATTCATATTGGAATGAGACAACAGGAAACACGACTATACCAGACTCAGAATCTTGGACACTTCACTTCAATGGTTCGAAGGCCATTGGGGGCTTGGGGTCTAGCATTGTACACAAATCACCCCAAGTATAAAAAATGTACTACATATTGCGATAGACTTCAAGGAAACCAATAATATCGCCAAGTATGAAGCTCTACCGCATGGACTTCACATTGCAAAAAATATCAGCATTAACTACATTATGTGCTACGGTGACTTAGATTTAGTTGCACAGCAAGTATCCGGCACCTACGATGCTAACAAGCACATGGTATCATATCACATTATTGTGAATAAGTTAGCTAAAGCATTCATTGGGTTTGAAGTTCATCACATTCCCCTAGCGCAAAATAAAGAGGCGGATGCACTATCACGCATAGGCTCTGCCCGAAAACCGGTTCCGTATGGTGATTTCTTGGAGAACCTTAAACCTGACAAAATGTGATGGAGCAACAATCACCAGATTCGTCAAGTTATTTGTCATCCGATTTGGTCTCCCACACAGTATAATCACTAACAACAAGACTAACTTCGCGTTGCGAGACTTGGTAGACTATTGCAAGGACCAAGGAATCTGAATCGACCTAGCGTCGGTCGCACATCCACAAGCTAATTGACAAGTCGAAAGAACTAACGGTCTCATTTTACAAAGCCTGAAGCCCCATATCGAGGCTCCCATCACGCTGCGGAGGCTTAGGAGAAAGAATTACCATATATACTATGGAGTCTGAGAGCAAATCCAAATCATTCAACAGGATATACACCTTTCTTCTTGGTTGATAGAGTTTAAGCCATCCTCTCAAGTGATTTGATACACAATTCCCCTCCGGTTGTAGCTTATGTCGAAGAGGATGTTGATTTATCTCGAAAAGATGATCGTGATTTAATCAAAGAAGTTCACATCATTACCGAGAAGAGATCTATTGTCTATCAGCAGAAGTTATGCAGATATCATAGCTTCCGAGTTAGGAACACATCTTTCAAAAAGGGTTATATTGTACTTTGAATTGTGCATAAAAAGAAGCACAAACTAGACCCTCCTTGGGAAGGACCCTTTATGGTTAGCTGAGTGTTGCATAACGGATCATAATATCTCATTGATATGCGAGAGAAAAAGATAGGCTAGAAAGCAAAAAAGAGGAAGCTTGGCAAAACAGACGACAAATTTTCCAAGCCAAATCGTCCGTGGAACATAGCAATGCTATGTCCCTTCTATTCTTAGCATTTCTACTTGTAATCACATTTTTATATATGACCATATAAAATAAAAATTTCTGTATCCTCATTTTTTATGCTGAGAAGTTTTATGCCATCTTAATTTTTGAATGATCACATTTAACTCGGCAAAATCTCAAGCTGCTCAAATTTTTTATGCTTGTTCTTAATCCTAATATAGATTTCTGACTCTATAAAAATGTAACTATCGCGTCTCGCCTACACTGACATCAGGGATGTTGGACACCCCCCATTTGTTCGGTAGTAGGCACGAAGCTGTTCTGGCCTCAACATCAATGAAGGAACTTGCTGATACGAGCACACAACACACACGGAGCACACATAGTCATTTTTTCCCAGGTTCCGGGCGCCCTTTGGCTAACAACCCTACATCCTGCTTTGGTGGATTATGTGGGGTGGATCGAGGTACAAGAAGATGATCTCTATGGTGCCGGGGAGCCGCTTTCTCTCTAGCTTCTACACTTCCTAGGCATCCTCTTTCTTTCTTCTCTCACTATTCTACCTCCCTTCCTTCTCTCCGGCATGGAGGAGGATATCAACTCTCTCTCTCTCTCTCTATCTATCTATCTACTCTACGCGAGATTTCTTACCCTTTGATCTCTTAGCTCTCTCACTCTTGATTGCCCTCAAAAGACCCTTTTCTAGCCAATCTCTCCCCTTCCAATGGCCAAGTGCCTCCATTTATACACCAAGGGGTCACAACAAGGGCCAGAGTGGAGTACCGCCAAGAGCGTTCCCAGGATCAATCACGGTATGCCACGCGGTCTTCAGGCAGATGGGTGGTGCCTGTGGCCAAAGGATGGCCAAGGGCGGTGCTCAAGCACACTTGATGGCTGAGTGATAGCTCAGGCTCCGAGCAGTCACTCCTATCGGTGGCGCGCTGTAGCAGACTACAGCGCCATGATGCTGTCCAACAACACTAGCGTGTCACCAATTCCCAAGGCAGGGCCTGACACGCCTTGTCAGGCTCAATTGACTCTGGTTCCTGGGCCGTGCCTAGCCTAGGAGAAGCATTCCCATGGTCTTTCAGGGCTCAGTCGAGACCACTCCCTCGCTTCGTTGTCCTCAGTCGTGCCCTTACCCTCCTTCCGGGAAGCCCCCGGAAGGAGGGGTCGGACCGGCCTGCGCTTGTTGTTGTCTTTTTCTTCTTGTATGCGCCCAACTAGCGGATCGAGGCTCATCTCATAGTGTTTGTCTCATCCAGAGGCACCTACATCACTGATGACATTTAGTCTCCATAGGCTCATCATGCCAAGACCATACCTGCTTGGAGCACATGGCACTACTAGGAAAAATCCTATAGGAGACATGCTTATAGGAGGCGCATCCCTCAAGCATGCGCCTCCACTACATACACGAGGCGCATGTCTAAACAGTGCGCCTCCTCTATATTATTACTTGAGGCGCATGTCTAAACAGTGCGTCTCCTATATTGCATGTATGGACCGGTCTGGCTGCTATACTTACTCGAGGCGCATCTGCTCCATATACCCCTCGAGTGGGTGGGCCTAGTGGTGGCATGTGCGACAATATAGGAGGCGCACCAGCTGATATGCGCCTCTAGTAATTTTAAGTATTGGAGGCGCATGACGTTGAGATGCGCCTCGAGTAAGTGATGTGGGCCCGGGGGTGGCAGGCGCCAGACACTCGAGGCGCAACTACCAGATGCGCCTCAGGTATTCTATGTATACAAGGCACATACTAGGTGGGATGTGCCTCAAGTAATCTCGCCACCTTTTTTGCACATGCACATGCACCCCACTCACTTCTCTCTCACTTGTTTTCTCCTCCACACAAAGATAGATCTGGTCGCCCCCTTCTCCTTCCCACCTTATTTTCTCCATTGTTTCACCATAGAAGCTTTGCTAAACCTCTATTGGTTGACACACATATGTAAGTGAAAGATCTTGCACTTCTAGATCTACAAGATCTCACTTTACTTCTCCTCCGGCTCTTGTACTCCTAGTCATCGTTGGAGGAAGTGTGAAGGCGTTGTTGCATGTATGCACGTTGTCGGCGACACCGACTAGATTGTATTGTGTGCTTCCTTTGTTTTGTGCAGGGATTTCATTTTGGGTTGCCAATGTTTCAGCAGAATGTCGATTCATTTCTGTTCCGGTGAATTTCTAGCACCCGCGGATGTCCTGTTTTTAGGGGAGGTCATGCCGATTTTTTCTGGCGATCTCGATGTCCATGCTCTAATTATTCTTTTGGTCTTTGTATACTACGCAGGCGACCATGGTCCGACCAGTGAGCACACCCCTCGTGGATAGGTGGATGAGATGCGCGAGGGCCGACATGGCATGGACAAACATGACGGAGATAAGATGTCTCTGTCGCGACTGCAAACTGATGTATTTGATAAAGCATGATTGCGGAATGCTGGAGTCGCACCTGCTCCGGTGAGGTTTCATGGATGGCTACACTCGGTAGATACGTGATGACAAAAATGATGATGAGGATGTCAATAATGGTGAAGACGTAGATCAAGATGCCGGCGGGGCAGGTGATCATGAAGAACAAGGTGGTGCCGGGCGTGAACATGATGAAGATCAAGCAGATGGTGCTAGGCATGAACATGAAGATAATCAAGGTGGCGTCAGGCAGGAACACGAAGATCAAGGTGTCGAGCATGATTCGAGCTGGTTGCGAGACCCACATTACCAAGAGCTGCTTCTCAGGGAGACGAGTAACGCTAGAGCCACCGCTAGAGAGAAAGCTAAGCTAGAGAAAATGAAGAAAGACATGGTTACTCCATTATTTGACGGATGCAATGACAGGCATACCCGTCTGAATGTAACGTTCGGGGCTCTAGCGATGAAGGTGAAACACAAAATGACCGACGAATGCTTCAGCGACAACATGGAATTCTAGCATGATCGTCTACCCAAGGGGAACACATGTCCGACTAGTACCGCTGAGGCCAAGAAAGTCGTGTACCCTCTCGATCTACCGCACGTGAATTACCATGTCTGCGTAAATGATTGCATCATCTACCGAGGCGAGGACACGGAGAAGACCACGTGTCCGGTGTGCAAGAGCTCTCGATACAAGAGAGGGACCAAGAAATCTCCTAGAAAAGTGGTGTGGCACTTTCCTCTAACTCCTCGTCTGCAGCAGTATTTCGTGGACCCTAAGGAAGCACAGCTCATGCGCTGGCACGCGGAAAGAAAGAGGCCAAAAGATGAAGATCCGAAAAGGGAGGAAATGCTGAGGTACCGTTCAGATGCTAGCCAGTGGAAGGCGCTGGACCTCGAATATTACCAACGCTTTGGTAAAGAGTCAAGGAATCTCAGGCTGGGCGTGAGCATGGACGGACTCAATCTATTCGGAAGCCAGAGCAGCACACATAGCACATAGCTCGTGTTTGTATGGATCTATAACCTCCCCCCTGGCTGTGCATGAAGAAGAAGTACGTAACCATGAGTATGCTAGTTCAAGGGCCAAAACTACCTGGTATAGACATCAATCTGTATCTCACGCTATTGAAAGAGGAGTTGGCCATGCTATGGGAATATGGAGCCCATACGTGGGACACCGCCGCACAAGAATATTTCGATATAAGAGCGGCGGTGATCACGACGGTGCATGACTATCCTGGTTACGGATACTTTGCAAGGCAGGTGATCCAAGGATTCTTTGTGTGTGTTAGATGCAAGGATAATACAACGTATCGCCAACTACAGAAAGATCCCGGGTCCAGGAAAATCGTGTACCAGGGGTCTCGAAGGTGGCTTCCAAAGAATCATGCCTAGAGAAAGTTGTCCCATCTGTTTGATGGGACAGTCAAGCTCCGAGGAATTCCATACCAGAGGAGCGGCACAGAAATTGATGAGCTATTGAAAAACTGGAAAGAGTGCCCTGTGCCAAGAAAGAACCAAAAGAAGCCAGAGCCATTGTTGAGGGTTTGGAAGGCAAGGTCTATTTTCTGGGACTTTCCATACTGGAAGCTCCTCCGCGTGCCTCATAGCCTTGATCTCATGCATATCACGAAGAACGTGGGGGAGAGTCTGCTTGCCACCATCCTTAACACCGACAAGACCCAAGATGGGCCGAAGGCACGGAACGACTTGAAGCATATGGGCATCAGGAAGGACCTTCAACCACCTAGTGACGATGAAGCCGATGATCAGTTGGAGGAGGAGGAGACAAAAACACATAATAGTCATCGTTGCAAGGGCAAAAAGGTCAAGAAGGCCGAAGTTAAGCTCAAGGCCTCTTGCTTCACTCTAAGAAAGGCGGAGGCCAAACAATTTATGAAGTTCCTCCTCGGAGTCAAATTTCCGAACGGCTACACGGGGAAGATAAGAAGCTGGCTAGACGAGGGAAATCAGCGCTTCACCAGGTTAAAGTCTCATGACATCACCGTGCTGATGACGCAAGTACTTCCGGTTGCGATCCGAGGGATAATGGACAAGCACGTCCGTGAAATGCTGTTTGGCCTCTGCAACTTTTTTGACATTATCTCTCGGAAGTCGATAGGCATTAAGCAGCTCATGAGGCTACAGGAGGAGATCGAGGTGATAATATGCGAGCTCGAGATGTACTTCCCTCCCACATTCTTTGATGTCATGCTTCATCTGCTGCTCCATGTTGTGGAGGATATTGTCCAACTCGGGCCTTCGTTTCAGCGAAGCATGATGCAGTTCGAAAGGATGAATGGACACATCAAGGGATACGTTCGTAATAGGTCCCGTCCAGATGGAAGCATAGCAAACGGCTTCCTGCCAAAGAGTGCATCTCTTTCTTCTCGAACTTTCTACAAACCGAGACCCCTATCGGTCTGCCATTCAACAAGCACCTTGGGAGGCTCGCTGGATGGGGTCACCACGAGGGTCAGTGCGCAAAGCATGTTGACTTCGAGGAGCGAACCAAGGACTTTGAAAGAGCAAACCTGGTCGCGCTACAACACCTGTAGGTGGTCGATCCATATATACATGAGCACAAAGAATTTATCAAGAAGAAGTACGTTGACCATGACCTGGTGTGGACGGAGGAAGATGTAATCAAAGAGCACAACTCCGGTTTCATGTAGTGGTTTAGGAATAAGGTTCTCGATAGTCCACCATAGGGCGAGTCTTCGGAGGATAATCAACTCATATTATCATTGTCACAGGGCCCAGGGCACAACCTGATGACCTATCAGGCATACGATATCAACGGATACATGTTCTACACCGAGGAGAAGGACAATAACTGTGATTACCAGAACTTGGGGGTAACAGGGATATTCTACACCAATGACGTCCCAGAAAGATACTACATTATGGAGAAGGTGTCGATGTTCCATGTCAGGTGGGCCAAGAGCGTCGAAAAAGAAGACCGGTATTTCACCACCATGGTTATACCTCCAAAGTCAAAGACCACCGGTGCAAACGTACCTGCGAGAAATGAGCCATGGGTTTTGGCTAGTAAAGTCGAGCAATGCTTCTACATTACCGACCCGTCAAAGCCTAGCCGGGTTGTCGTCAGGAGAGGCAAAAGGAATTATCATTGGAATGGACAGAGTCGCTAATGAGCAAGACTTTGACCAGTACGGTGACCCGAAGATGGAAGACGGATACAACGACCAAGCACCATACACCACAAGCCTACCTAAGTAAGGACTCTCGTTCAAAAGAAAAAGTGAAGACGTTCTGGACCTAACCTATTCAACCGCGACAAAGAAGGGCAAGAAGATAATTGTCAACAAGAGACGCTAATAACTAGCTCTGACGAAGAAGGGCATTATTATATATGTGTATCGACACATTCTTATTAGTTATCTCTTTTGTATGCCAATTGTTGGATGGAATATTATGTATCGACATATTTATATATAATTTATATGGTAATTTGATATTTAAAGTACTAAAATATATTTTGTAGTTTATATTAATGTTGGTAAATAATTTAACAATTAAAATGTCTTTTTAAAAAAATAAAAAAATTGTGGACACCACAGGATTCAAACCTGGGTGGCCAGAGTTTGGAAGGATTTGGACTAGGTGGCTAGCCACTAGGCTAATAAGTGTTTGATGTTAGAATATATGCAGCGATTCTTTTTAAGTATAGTGAAAAACATTATAGGAGACGCATCTTGCATAAATGCGCCTCACAATACGCTATACTGGAGGCGCATGTCTGTGAAATGGGACTCGCATAATGCGACTCCCAGCTCGATTCAAATAGACAGACATTCAGTATTTTTTCAGTTAGTCAATTTTTTGGATATTTAAAATATTTACACTATTTTTAATAGTTCATATTAATTTTAGAATATTTTTAATAGTTCATATGTATTTATTTTTTAGTTCCAAAAAGGGTAGCTCCCAAGAATCAAACCTGGGATGCCTGGGAAGAAAGGGTGGAGTGTGTAGCCACTAGGCTACGAAGTGTTTTGTGAAACAACAGGCCCTCTGTTCCTTTTGAATATAGGTGCAAGGCTATAGGAGACGCATCCTGGCAATATGTGACTCGCATAAGTTATTATACGAGTCGCATATTACCAGGATGCATCTCGCATAGTCTCTGGCTAAGATAGATGTCAATCACGTTCAGTTCATCAAACACTTCGTTCATTCCCCTCCTTATTCATTCCCCTCCGCTGTCGCCATCGAGTCCACTCCGTCGATCCCCCTCCGCTGCCGCCATCGAGTCCATGCCGTCGTGAGGTGCCTCCCCCTTCCCTTTTCCCCTCCCCCTTTGACGACCTCGCGTTGCTGTCCGCAGGAGCCAAGAGCCAAGAGCTAGGAGCCGCTGTTCGTAGGAGCCAGGAGCTAGGCGCCGCTGTCCGTAGGAGCTAGGCACCACCGTCTATAGGATCCAGGCGCCATCGTCCGCAGGAGCCAGGCGTCGTCATCCGCAGGAGCCAAGGAGCCAGGAGCATCGCCGTCCCCCTCCCCTCCCCCTTTGATGGTATGGTTCCAACGAAATTGTTTCCTCCAAGATGTAGATTCTCTAGGTTATTTAGGGCCCCAATCTAGTTGGCATAGCTTTGAAGCATTACCCACTGACTCTGGGATGTGGCCTTCAAGCTTGTTAGTGTGCAAGAAAAGATATTGGAGGACAGGGACCATATCACCAATGTTGGATGGCAGTGTGCCAGTTAAGATATTCATAGTCAATCTTAGTCCTTGAAGAGAGGATAGATTAAACTTGAAAAATAGCACCAATAGCACCAATAGCATAGATTATGGTCTCTATGAGCTAATCTCTGTGAGCTAATCTTTATAGATTATGGTCTCTGTGAGCTAATCTTTGTAGGTTAATTGGACATGTTTTTGACTGAACTTGAACAATAGGACCAATAGCATAGTACCAATTAGAGAAGAAATTGACAAAACTTTGAGATATTCATTCTCTTTGCTTAGTGATGCTAAAAGAATTAATCTTCTGTTTTTAATCTGACATGGTTAAAATTCCAAATACTATAGTTATTGTGAGTGTAAGCATGTTATTTCAATCTGGCATGGTTAAAATAACTGTTGCCTATCCACAAGACACTACATAGAAAGTACACTTGCAGTTTAATCAATCCATACACTTGCAGCAATATTTCTTGCAATCCATACACTTGCAGTTCTCTGCACACAGAACATTTGATAAAAAAGGGGTTGTGTTTTCTATCATTGTCGCTGCCTAAAACTCACAAAAAATATATCATACATGTAAAAATAAATGTGACAGTCCTAATGACACAAGAGGTTGTATGTGGAGGAATACTCCCAATTTTGGGCATAAAGGCCACAAGATTCCTTTCCATTACAGTATTGATAGCATCATGTCTGCTTGAAGCAATCATTGGGAGTATATATGTGGAAGAATACTCCCAGTTAGAACTGTTTTTGCAGTTGCAATCATTGCAATATCTGCCTGGATTTGATAGCTTGTATTGCTTGAATTTGATACCTAGAAATCTATAATTTGATAGCTTGTACTGCTTGTAGCACTCCTTGAAATTCTATAATGAAGTGTACTAATGACAACTTGTACTTCTTGTACTAATGAACTGCAGGTAGTGGCTCTTATTCCCTGTGATGTACATCTGGTACTAATGAACTGCTTGTACTAATGAACTACTTGTACTGCTTCAACACCTGCTATTTATTTTATGCATATATTGTGTATGCTTTCCAGCTTTTGCTGGAGTATTTAGGCCTATGTAGGCCTTTTATTGTGGACAAGTTGCTGGTTGTGTGTTTGTGCCTATTTAGGCCATTTTTTGTGTAGGATTTTTTCTTTTTGAGATGTCAATGTTTCACCGGAATGTTGATTCATTTCCGTGCCGGCGAATTTCTGGGACTCCTAGGTCTAGAAAATTAGCAAAGGTCATGCCCAATTTTTTTTTGAATTTTGGTGTTTATTATTTCCATTTCTTTTCGTGTTTAGACATGTCGGGTGGTAGACAACACAATGCTGAGGCGGGCATTTCTAGAAAGAAGGCCTATTGGGAGCATTTGGATGATATGGCATATAAGCAGACCTGGAATTCGTGCCGCGGGAGGAAGAGATGGAGGACGAGGATACATCATCTGATGAGGAGATGGGGGATGATTTCGGTGGCGAGGACGCCACTACCACTGATGGCGGTGGCGATGGTGGAGCCACAGACGGTAGCCGCCAACCGAAGAAGCTCCGGAAGGAACAGACCTCGATGACGGTCAGCCTCAAAAGGTCCATCTTCACAAGCGTGAGCGATAAAGGGGTGCCTTTGGAGCTGGATGAATTTGTCGCGTCGTACTCACTGCAGCTCTCTACAATCCTCCGGAACACCGTCATGATCAACACCGAGAACCTGAAGGGCGATGAGAACATGCGTTACCGCCATTAGCTCTTGAGGAAGCTACACGCAAGATACGCATACCCGGGTGATGAGGAGAACAAATACAACAATGACGATGTCAAAGGGAATCTGGTAAACAAGTACGCCCTCAAGACAATGACCAAGGCCTTGTCGAATTGGAAGGTGAGGGTGAAGAGGCTCATTTACAAGAAAAATCTAAGTTACGAGGAGCTCGTCAAGAAGGAGCCTATGGTCAAGGAAGAATACTTCAAGGTGTTCAAGGCCAGATGTGAATCCGCCGTGGGCAAGGCCAAGTGTCTGTACTTCAAGGAGTTGTACGAGATTAACATTGGTACCCACCATCTAGGCTCTAGCGGTTATAGAGCTACCATTCCCAAATGGGAGAAGGAGGACGCCGTAGCTCGTGAGAAGGGGGACACCTCCCTTTTCCAATATCGCTAAACCACAGGCAAAGTACTTTGTTAGGGCCCGGTTTTGCAAGCCGAAAAGGGAGTTCTGAATATTCCTCGAAACCCTGCGGTCCCTTTGCTCCGAAGGTGACGGACTTCATCAATAAATATGTAAGTAATTTGCATGCAAGTTGATTAATTACATTCACAATTAATCAATGAAGTCCAATTTGTCAAATACTTCACGTTCCCTTATGCGCAGGACGAGGAATGTAGGAGCTCCTCATCCCAAGGGCCGACGCCGGTAGCCAAGTGGGACACCACTTTTAACAGGGTGCTGAACCGGGTCAAGAATGCAGAGCCCCAGGCACCACCATCGTCGGCTGGCCATGTGCCTGGCTTTGGAGGTATTACATGGTCCGAATACTATGGCACCTCACCGCGGAAGGGTAGGAAGAAGGCCGGGAGCGCCGAGGTAAAACACCTAAGGGAACAAGTGGAGAAGTTTCTACAGCTTCTCCAAGATACAGTGAAGGAGGATGTGATAGCAGTCCAGACACAGTCCCAAACACAAGTCCAGACACAAGTGACCGAGAAGCTCAACACCATCCTTCCCGCCTACTTCGAATAGTACACCAAGTGGAAGAATAGTGGTAAACGGGGGGCTACACCTGGTTCCCAACATCGCTAGCGACCAATCGGAAAACGCGGCGCCGGAGGTGTTGGAGACTCCTCCGGTGGGGCCCAAATGTCCGGAGCTTACCTTGTATGGTGTAGCGAAGGCGCCGGACCGCACCTTGCCAGCAAGCAGCCACTCTGCCACTTGCGTGTTCGACGTCGGCGGTGGTGCCTCGACATTGGACGAGCTCAACTCCCTCAAGGTAACTAATTAAAGTAAGAGTTTTGGGAGGCTCAACCAATGACTTCATCTCCCTTCTCTCCCTATTTTACTGATGACCGGCCTATACATGTCTTTCGCAGGAAGACACTCCTTGCACTCTAATGCACTGGGTGAACGGCGAGTTGAAGGATGTTGCCAAGGGTTCCATCATTCAACCGATGAACCGCATCTTCCACAGCAAACCAATGGCACCTGACATGCTTATGGTTAAATACAGCATGGTGCTTCTGGGCTACGAGGGCTTGGAACCTCCCTCTCAACCTCATGGATGGGATAGTGACGAGCTGGCAGTCCTCAGTACCGGCTTCAGCTACATGTTCCTATGGTCGAAGAGCCAGATCCGTCTAGGGACATAGGGGCGGAGCACCACCCCAAAGGCAGCACAGCCTACACATCATGAAGACATTGAGATGGCACATCATGAAAACATCGAGGTGGCACAAAATCCCGCCGACGATGATGAAATTGATGAAAACTTTGGTGACCAGTTCTTGAACACAAGGTTTGGTGATGATGACCATGAGCAATAGGGAGGCTAGCTGTTCACGCAGATAGTTGTCGAGCCCCAGCCAACACCTGGACCCTTGGTGGCGAAACCTAGTTGCCAAGTGCGTCTCTTCCCATCTAGTCAGGAGATGCCGCCACCCAATTCCTTCAGCGAGCCTCAGATGCCAGCTCGTCCTATGATCAGCCCAGCACCCTCCATAGGGTGGTCGAGGAGGTAACGGCGGCTGATGACACTGTAAAGGGCAAGAAGGGTCGTAGAAGTAAGCCTAAGGTTGCGAGTCAAAATCCAAAGCCTGCTATCTAGGCTTAGGACGGCCCTGCAGAAAATCCCAGGAAGCGGGTGCATGAGGCAAGTACACCAATGCTCAGTGAATCGATGCTCGTGGTCGCAGGCACGCAGTAGTATTCAACATGGCTGTCTGTATGTTGAGACATGCCGCATTCAAGAGGGCGATCAGTCATACCTGGTTTACAAGGCTAAGGTGCCAAATGTGACTGGCTTCGTCACAGTAACCCCCGGGGATATTTTCTACGTGTGGCATACCGACCTCTTCGAGATGTTGCAAGGAAGCCAGCTGCATGATACCCTGGTTCGGCTGTTCTCGCTCAATATGGCCAGGCAGATCATTAGAGACGGGACCCCAGGCATCATGATAGTGGATCCCTACTTCATGCGTGACGCCGTCTTGAGAACACATGAGGGCATCCTAATGGCGACCGACTACATCTCATACTTCCTGCAAAAAAAATAGGGCAAGGATGTGATTCTTGTTCCCTACCATCCAGAGTCGGAGAGTGGTCACCAAGGCTGCGTGATCATATCCTTGGATGTGCAACACTCAAACGCCTTGTATCTCGGCTCGGGTAGTAGTGCGAAGAGGAAAGACTACTCCAACATCAAGAGAGTTATTGACGATGCTCTCAACACCTACATCGCAGCGGGGGGCGCCGCCCCTAGTAAGATAGTTAAGAGGCACGACATGCACGTGTTCGGCCACACAACTGAGTTCCCCTGCGTCAAGAATACGCCTGACGGCAGGAAGGATGCCTTCTACGCCCTACACCACATGAAGGCCTTTATACAGGCCCAGCATAACAGCGCGCTGCCATCTGACCTCCGAAGGTGGGCTGAAGATCTTGAACGTATACAATATCGCAACCTCAGGATGGATTTCTTCGATATCTAGGAGGAGATCTCGACAATCATGCACCAACAAGTCATAAAATCTAGGGGCCTCTTCTACGACAGCACTCCACCGCACAACAAGGAGATAGATGAACACTTAGCGAAGCAGGGTGACGGCAGGATGTTCGTGACATTAGCGAAAGGACATAAATGGGGCTTAATCAATATCCTCGAGCCGACTCATCAGCCAAAGAAGTCTTGATATTTCCTAGCTAGTTGTTAGTTCCGAACTTGTGTTGTAAAGTTTATCCCTATGTTAACTTTCCTAGCAACCTCTAGAGTATGTTTCGTAAACCGTTGAACTTGATTATGAGCGATGCTAGCTAGTTATTTGTGTTACGAAGTATTTTAGTGCTTGGTCATATGTTTCTTCTCATTCGTTACTACTGCCTTACTTTGAGGTTTGCTTTTTTGTATTTCTTTGAAATGTCGATGATTAAAACGTATTGTGGCACTATATATGTGTGTGACTATACCGCTACTGGATCTGGTGTGCCAAGTAGACTTGTAATTTGAGCTTCCTCTACTTGCCACACCAGATCCATCAGCGGCATTATTATTTTCTGTTCCCAACCTAAGTATGAGGCAATTAGACTTGTAATAATGTCGCCCAAGTTAATACTATTTCATCTCGTAGCCCCAAAGTTGAAAGAGGACAAATATTTTTGAGGTTCATATACATAAGACATAATATGTTTAGCGGTAAGCCAAGGAAAGGATTCTAGGTCCATGTCAACGACTCCTTTCGACACACCAAACTCGAAATGAGTCGTTGCCATGGAGACCGAGTCCTTTCCTGGCTTTACCACTGGACATATCATGCCCATGCTATATGAATCATGGAAGTATTTCTCTTATTTTGTCTTTGGCAATATGAATAGATTAGATAGCGTGAATTAAATGAAATGGTGAATTATGTAGTTTCAAATATCTCATTGTAGCCCCAAAGTCGAAAGGAAAGACATTACTTCACTATTCGTATAGCATTGGCGACATTGTTATATGAATCGTGGAATGATTTCTTTCCTTTTGTGTTTGGTGATACAATGAAATGGTAAACTATTTCATCTCGTAGCCCCAAAGTCGGAAGAGGACAAATATTTTCGAGGTTCATATACATAAGACATAATATGTTCATAGGTAAGCTAAGGAAAGTAATATGGGTCCACGATAATGACTCCTTTTGACACACCAAACTCGAAATGAGTTGTTGCCGTGGAAGACCGAATCCTCTCCTTGCTTTACCTCTAGACATATCATGCCCATGCTATATGAATCATGGAAGTATTTCTCTTCTTTTGTCTTTGGCGATACGAATAGATTAGATACGTGAACTAAATGAAATGGTGAAGTACTTAGTTTCAAATATCTCATTGTAGCCCCAAAGTCGAAAGAAAAGACATTACTTCACCATTCGTATAGCATTAGGGACATTGTTATATGAATCATGGAATGATTTCTTTCCTTTCATCTTTGGCAATATAACGAAATGATAAACTATTTCATCTTGTAGCCCCAAAGTCGAAAGAGGACAAATAGTTTCGAGATTCATATACATAAGACATAATATGTTCAATGGTAAGCCAAGGAAAGGATTCTGGGTCCATGACAACGACTCCTTTTGACACACCAAAATCAAAATGAGTCGTTGCCATGGAGACCGAATCCTTTCCTTGCTTTACCATTGGACCCCATGCTATATGAATCGTGGAAGTATTTCTCTTCTTTTGTCTTTGGCGATACGAATAGATTAGATAGTGTGAATTATATGAAATGGTGAATTATGTAGACTCAAAGTCGAGAGAGGAGACAAATAAGTTCGTGATTCGTATAACATGGTGATACTCGTATAGCATGGAACCCATATATATATGCATGATCTTATCTTGTGAACTACTATTGCTTTCCACTTACATAGCTAATATCATCTATCTTGTGTACATGAGATGGGGAAGAAGTGTTATGTCGTGTATGTCGGTAAGGTTCCAGGTGTGTACGAGGAGTGGGAAGACTGTCAGATGCAAGTGAACAAATTCTCGGGCAACAGCTACAAAGGCTACAAGACTAGAGAGGTGGCGGAAGAGAAGTGGAGGAAGCACGGGAGGAAGAAGTGGATGAACTTCGTCGTGATCTCCACCTTGCTCTTCAGGGTAGGTTGTGTGCTCTACTTCACCTAGAGAGCTCCACCGTGCATGTAGTTGTAATGCGATTGTGATCTTGTACTCTATCGGTCCCCCGAGAGATGTGAACTTGGTGTTGTGTGTGTGATGTACTCTAGTTGGTTGATGTGTGAACTCTAGTATGTCGCGGATTAATTCAAGTTGATGTGTGATGTACTTGTATTAGTGTTGGTTATACTATGTTTTGGCCAATTGCAACTTTCTGAAAATTTTGTGTTGTTTATACTCTATTCTGGACTATATAACACCTGTAAACTGCGTATTCTGGACTGTATTGTGGTTCTGTAAAATTTAAATTCGAAATTGATATTTGAGGCGCATCTTTGAACTTACTAAAGGCACATCTATAACTTATGCGAGGCACATCTATAATACATATTGGTATGCGCCTCACATATATAGATTATAGGAGGCACATCTAAAATGCGACTCTAGTAACAAATACTAGCAGCGGGGCGCTAGAGGTGCATCTATAATGCGAATCGAATGGCTTTTCATATGCGCCTTGAGTAGGCTTTTCCCTAGTAGTGTGGTGCTCGCATCCTTGCGACGCCCTTGTCGGTTAGGCCACACATTCACTGAGTCACTAAACGGTGCGTCATGGCCCACGCGCTACGGCACAATGCGAGGGACCCCCGACCTCATTACGCCGATAGAAGCCCTCGGGTGAGGGCCGGCAACTTGCAACGCTGGTCATGGTTCGACGAAGAAGGTGTTGCCAGGCTTCGCACTTCAATAGCACGTGGGCCCAGTCCTCGTCGCGGGGAGCACTACATGACTGGATGACATGCTTTCCCATCTCGCAGAGCTGACGTGTGCGTGCCTGCGCATTCAAGTGGCTGCGGGACTGCCAGGCCATGCCTTGGCTTCCGTAGCAGCCTGCATTGATTGAGCCCACTTTGATTCCTGCAAAAAAAATTTTGGGGGGCGTGATTTTTGCCCTCCCGTGAGCCGACGAGGTGGGCAGTAATCGTTCCCCCTCCTCATTTTCTATAAAAGGGAGGGAAGGCACGGGGCTGTGGCTTACTCTCCACCTTCCCCGCAGCCTTTCCCTTCCAACTCTCTGCTCAGTGGTGAAGACGATGACGTCGGGCAGTTCTGGTGATGACGATCCTCCTTCTCTGGTGGGGGAGATAGGTCCGGCCTCATCAGAGAGGCCGTAGTGCAGGTGCAGGCGCCGAGGTCGCCGCATCTCCTCTACCACTAGCGCAGATCTCCCGCAACCACACGTTGAGGCCCCGCCCTATCGCAGCCATCAGGGAGGCGGCAGTAGAAGGGGAGGCCCTCTCGGTCGCCACTCTTCTTCTCCAAGGTGTGGGCGCAACCCACCTTACTAGGGCCATGACGGAAGACGCTCAATTCTCCGCCCGGCCCCTTCAATCTCCCCGTATCAGTCTTGGGAGGAGCATATGGTGGACTTGGTGGGTTCCGAATTCTTAGGCATCCTAGGCGCAGGGTTTAGGAAGCTGTTGGTGCTTCCTCGTTCCCTAGCCGAGGATTTGAATGGTCTTCACACATGCGATGTAGAATCATCCAAGACCAGCGGGGGTCAACCCGCCTTGGATCTTCGGATGGACATTGACGAAGAGGGCCGCATGTTCCTGGGAGAGGGGTGGCCCTCATTTGCAGATTGATACAAGCTATGGGCCGACCATGTGCTGAAATTCCACTATCGCGGCGGGGGCTGGCTTGTAGTAAAGGTCTTCAATGATACCATGTGATGCCGCAGCTACCCTCCCTACCATGTGCGTCTTTCTCGTCGGACTCGTGCACAGGGCACCACTTCCCCACGGCGGGCTTGGCAGCGGCCACTTCTCCTTCTGGTTTGGACATCTTCTCATCTTCGGCCGGAGCACTAGGCTCCGCATCCAAAGCCTGTTGTAGGCCACGCTTACGCGAGACACTCTTCTTCGGGCAAAGGTCAGCCAATGCCCACAACTCATGGAGCGCAAGGCGTCCTTCCTCTGCTAAGGAGCAAAGGTCAGCCAATGCCCACAACTCATGGGTGCTCTTGACGGGATGCATGTTAAGTTCTTCGTGCATCTTGTTGTCACGCACATTCATGGTGAATGCGCGATGGCGGCGTCCTCCGCCTCCGGGATTGTGTGTGCGATCTGCAAAATCATAGCATGAAGTCCCGTAACCGCTCACCACTCCCCTGGACCACTGTGTGGAGTTGAATGAGTGTTCCCGGGCGCTTGAAGGATCCCTGGAACACGCTCACAAAGCGAGTACACAACTTGGCCTAGGAACGAATTGACTCCTTAGGTAGATGCATGAGCCAGGACAAGGTCGTGCCCTTTAGGGCCATTGGAAACGAATTGGCCATGACCTTCTCATCAGCACCCGCAGCCACCATTGTAGTGGGCCGTAGATGGCCAGAAACTCCATTAGGTCGGTATTGCCTTCAAACTTGATGGAGACAATGTGAAGGAACTTTGTCGGACATGCCACCTGCCACAAGGTAGGAGAGAAGGAAGGGAAGTTGCTTCCGTATCCCAAAGCCATGCTCCCTACCTTAACTGCGCCCTGCGGGTTAGGGATGGCTGCACCCGCAGCCTGTTGACACAGCTGCAGCAGATAATCTCGAACTAGCACCTTGTTCGCCCTGGCAGAATCGCCTTGGCACCCTTCAGCGCGCTTGTGTGCGGGGTCAGCAGATGACCCCACAGAGACGTGATCTTGTTCTGCAGGTCTCAGGGCGCTAGCCTCCAAGTGACCCATGGCATGGTTGTCGGTTCTCCTTCCACCGTCGCAGGGTCCAGCAGCCCCTGGCCCGGGGGTAGCATTCTGGGAACACGGCCTCGGGGCAGGGCTTTGCATGGGCCCTACAGCGGTGGTGGGAGAGTTCTCTTCCCACACCTCGGCGCTATGTTGTCCTGGGAACAAGCATGGGCAAACTCCTGATGCAGCCTGATGAACTCTAGCTACACGTCAAGGTCGTCCCTCCATGCCGCATACTTTGCCATCCCAGGAGCTGGTGGGTGCCGAGCTATGGCACGGGCAACATCGACTACTTCCCCCAAAGTTCGATTCCCATAGCGGTGGGAATGGGGTTGGCGGCTAATACTTGGTGCGGTGAGGCGAGTCCTGGTGTGAGCTAGGGTTGCTGCTTGATGTTCCGGCTCGTGGTCGGATCCTCCGGCCCCGACCGGTGCGATTCCTCCTGACAACTGGCCCCCTCAGGCGGCGTCTCCTATGCCAACGTGGGGTCATCTGTTGCGTCGCCTGGTGGTGGTACCTCTCGCACAGCAGCGCCTCCGCCAGCATGCTTGCCTTCCTCAACCGCAGGGTGTGGTTGCGATAGCGGTGGTAGTGGTACAGTTGCGCTTGGCCCTGGACGCGGGTCGGCACCTGCAATGGTAGTCGTGCATTGTGCATGAGGCTCGGCATCCAAGCCCCCAGTCGTGGGAAGGTCGTGGGTGCGAGTCTGTGCAGCGGGCGAGTCTATCGTGGTAGGGCCGGTCCCGGTGCTAGCACCTTTCCTTGGCGCCATGGATGACATGGGGGATGTTGGACACCCCCTATTTGTTCGGTAGTGGGCACGAAGGCATTCCGGCCTCAACGTCGATGAAGGAACATGCTAATACGAGCACACAACACACAGAGCACACACATTCATTTTTACCTAGGTTCGAGCCACCCTTTGGCTAACAAGCCTACGTCCTACTTTGGTGGATTATCTGGGGTGGATCGAGGTACAAGAAGATGATCTCTATGGTGCCGGGGAGCCGCTTTCTCTCTAGCTTCTACACTTCCCAGGCTTCCTCTTTCTTTCTTCTCTCACTTTTCTACCTTCCTTCCTTCTCTCCAGCACGGAGGAGGATATCAACTCTCTCTCTCTATCTGCTCTACACGAGCTTTCTTACCTTTGATCTCTCGGCTCTCTCACTCTTGCTTGCCCTCCAAAGACCCTTATCCAGCCAACATCTCCCCTTCCTACGGCCATGTGCCTCCTTTTATACACCGGTTTGTATTAAAAAATCCAACACCCTATGGGTCACTACAAGGGCCGGCGTGGAGTACTGCCAAGACTGTTCTCGGGATCAATCGCGGTATGCCATGTGGTCTTCAGGCATATGGGCGGTGCCTGTGGCCAATGGACGGCCAAGGGAAGTGCTCAGGCACACTTGATGGCTGAGTGACAACTCAAGCTCCGAGCTGTCACTCATGTCGGTGGCGTGATGTAGCGGACTGCAACACAATGGTGATGTCCAGTGGCGCTGGCGCATCGCCAGTTCCCAAGGCCGGGCCTGACATGCCTTGTTAGGCTCAGTTGACTCCGGTTCCCGGGCCACACCTGGCCTAGGAGAAGCATTCCCATGGTCCTTCTAGGGCTCAGTAGAGGCTACTCCCTGGCTTCGCTGTCCTCAGCCGTGCCCTTACCCTCCTTCCGGGGCAACCTCGGAAGGAGGGGTCGGACCGCCCCGCACGCGTCGTTGTCTTTTTCTCCTTGTCTACGCCCGAATGGCGGATCGAGGCTCTTCTTGTAGCGTTTGACTCAACCATAGGAACCTACATCACAGCTGGCATTTAGTCTCCATAGGCTCATCATGCCAAGACCATACTTGCTTGGAGCACATGGTGCTCGCATCCTTGCGACACCCTTGTCGGCCAGGCCACGCATTTGCGGAGTTGTTGACCTATGGGTCCTGACCCACATGCTATGGTGCAATGCAAGGGACCCCCAATCTCATTACGCCACTACTAGGGAAAACCCTACCCGAGGCGCACATGGTATGCGCCTCTAGCACCGCGCCTCTAGTATTTGTTATGTGAGGCGCATATCATATGCACCTCTAGTATTTGTTATGTGAGGCGCATATCATATGCACCTCCTATACTCATATATGCGAGGCGCATATCAGTATATGTGCCTCGCGTATATGAAGTATAGAAGGTGCATATGATATGCGACTCACATATGTTGTAGAATGCGCCTCCTACCCTATATGCGCCTCCTATACTTCACATATGTGCCTCGGATATATTTTTGAAATTCAAGTTTTACAACAATTTTCAAATAACATTTTACAGGTATTCAAATATACAATACATTCCAGAATACAGTATAAACATCACAGAATTTTCTAGAAACTTGCAATTGGCCAGAGCATAATAGAACCATCATGAATACAAGTACGTTACACATCAATCGCGACATACGAGTTCATACATCAACAAGTGCCAAGTTTTTACACAACACCAAGTGTTTGTGCCACAAGTTCACACTTCTGAGTACAAGTTCACAATCACATTACAACTCCGATGACAGAGCTCTATCAAGATGAAGTAGAGCACATAACCTACCATGAAGAGCAATAATGTTGTGATCACGAGGAAGTTCCTCCACTTCTTCCTCACGTGCATCCTCCACTTCTCTTTCGCCACCTCTCTAGTCTTGTAGCCTTTGTAGCTATTGCCTGAGAATTCGTTCACTTGCTTCTGGTAGTCTTCCCACTCCTCGTACACACCTGGAACCTTGCCGACGTACACGACATAGCACTTCTTTGCCATCTCCTGTACACAAGATAGATGATATTATCTATGCCAGTGGAAAGCAATAGCAGTTCACAAGATAAGATCATGCATATATATATGGGTGTAACAAGATGTAATAAATCACGTTCTAATCATCGGCATTTCGAAGAAAGACAAAAAAAGAAAACCAAGAATGACTTGGATTAGTGCCTCATACTTAGGTTGGGCACGAAAAAAACAATGCTTGATGTTTGATCTTGTGTGGCAAGTAGAGTATATGCCCAAATTACTAGTCTACTTGGCACACCAGATCAAACAGTGGCATAGTCATACACATGACGGCACAACATATTCTAATCATCGACATTTTTAAGAAAGACCAAAAAAAGCAAACCAAGAATTACTTGGATTCGTGCCTCATACAATTCGTATCGCCAAAGACAAAAGAAGAGAAATACTTCCACGATTCATTTAGCATGGGCATGATATGTCCAGTGACAAAGCAAGGAAAGGATTCGGTCTCCATGGCAACGACTTATTTCGAGTTTGGTGTGTCTAAAGGAGTCATTGCTGTGGACCCAGAACCCTTTCCTTGGCTTGCCACTGAACATATTATGTCTTATGTATATGAATCTCGAAAATATTTGTCCTCTTTCGACTTTGGGGCTACGAGATGAAATAGTTTATCATTTCATTATATCACCGAAAGGAAAGAAATCATTCCACGATTCATATAACAATGTCGCCAATGCTATACGAATAGTGAAGTAATGTCTTTCCTTTCGACTTTGGGGCTACAATGAGATATTTCAAACTACATAATTCACCATTTAATTTAATTCAGACTATCTAATCTCTTCGTATCGCCAAAGACAAAAGAAGATAAATACTTCCATGATTCATATAGCATGAGCATGATATGTCCAGTGGTAAAGCAAGGAAAGGATTCGGTCCCACGACAACGACTCATTTCGAGTTTGGTGTGTCAAAAGGAGTCATTGACACGTGGAACTAGAATCCTTTCCTTGGCTTACTGCTGAACATATTATGTCTTATGTATATGAATCTCGAAAATATTTGTCCTCTTTCGACTTTGGGGCTACGAGATGAAATAGTTTATCATTTCATTGTATCGCCAAAGACGAAAGGAAAGAAATCATTCCACGATTCATATAACAATGTCGCCAATGCTATACAAATAGTGAAGTAATGTCTTTCCTTTCGACTTTGGGGCTACAATGAGATATTTGAAACTACATAATTCACCATTTCATATGATTCATGCTATCTAATCTATTTGTATCGCCAAAGACAAAAGAAGAGAAATACTTCCACGATTCATATAGCATGGGCATGATATGTCCAGAGGTAAACCAAGGAAAGGATTCAGTCTCCACGACAATGACTCATTTCAAGTTTGGTGTGTCGAAAGGAGTCGTTGCCGTGGACCCAGAATCCTTTCTTGGCTTACCGCTAAACGTATTATGTCTTATGTATATGAACCTCAAAAATATTTGTCCTCTTTCAACTTTGGGGCTACGAGATGAAATTGTATTAACTTGGGCGACATTGTTACAAGTCTACTTGCCTCATACTTAGGTTGGGCACGGAAAATGACAAAGCCATTGATGGATCTGGTGCAGCAAGTAGAGTATATGCACAAACCTCTAGTCTACTTGGCACACCAGATCCAGCAACACATGGTCACACACATGACGCCACAACACATTTTAATCATCGGCATATCGAAGAAAGACAAAGAAAGCTAACCACAAGAAGTAGGGCGGCAATAACGAATGAAAAGCAACAAGCACTTAAAATAGTTCATAACACAAATAACTAGCTAGTGTCGCTCATAATCAAGTTTGACGGTTGATGAAACAGTTGAACATAGTGATAAGAGGTTACAACACGAGTATGGAACCAACAGCTAGCTACCCAGGCAATGCAATCATCAAGACTTCTTTGGCTATTGAGTCGGCTTTGGGGGCATTGATGAAGCCTAGCCGAGTTTTCGCCATATGCATGAACATCCTGTGGTCACCCTGCTGTGCTAAGCGTTCGTCTATCTCCCTGTTGGGCGGTGTATAGCCGCCGTAGAAGGTGCCCCGGATTTCATGACTCCCTGGTGCACGATTGTCATGATATCCTCCTGGATGTCGAAGAAGTGTTGCATGAGGTTGCGATCATGTATTATTTCAAGCCTTTCAGCCCACTTCGTGAGGTCAGATGTCAGCGTTTTGCTCTCCATGTCATTGAAGAACGCCTTCATGTGGTAAATGGCGTAGAAGGCATCCTTCCTGCTGCCAGACGGCTGCTTGACGCAGACGAACTTAGTGTTGTGGCGGAACACGTCCGCACCGAACTTCACATGTGGTGTTGCCGGTTTGACGCCTCCTGCTGCGATGTAGCCGGTGAGAGCACCATCAAGAATTTTCTTGATATTGGTGTAGTTTTTTGGGATCACACTATTTGAGTCGAGGTACATGGCTGTTGAGTGTTTCAAATTCAAGCATATGAGCACGCAGCATGTCCGATCATCCTCCGTGATGGGATAGTAGGGAAGGAGAATCCCATCCTTGTTCGAGTATGTTTGCAGGAAGGTTGAGAGGTAGTCGGTCGCCAGCGCTATGTCCTCAGCATCTTTCAGGATGACGTCACGCATGAAGTAGGGATCCACTATCTGGATGCCGGGTATCTTGTCTGTAGTGATCTACATGGCCATATTGAGGGAGAATAGTCGGACCAAGGTATTGTGCAGCCAGAACCCGTTCAACATGTCGAAGATATCGGTATGCCGCACATAGAAGATATCCTCGGGGGGTACACTGATGAAGCATGGCACAGAAGGCACCTTAGCCTTGAAAAAGAGGTGTGACTGATCGTTCTAGCGAATGCGGCGCTCCTCAATTGTGAGGCAGCTATAATGAAGATTGCGCATTTGAGAGCCTGCAGCCTCGAGCAACGAGTTACACATCATCGGTGCACCTGCCACGTGCTGTTGATTCCTGGCTTGCCCCGCAGGGCCGTCCTGAGCTCGGAGAACAAGATTTGGATCCTTGCCCCGGTCACCCTTAGGCTTCCTTTTGCGACCCTGCTTCCTGCCCTTTGGGGTGTCGGCCACATCGTTCACCTCACTGATCGCCTTATGGAGGGTGCTGGGGCAGATCAAAGGAACTGCTGGCCTCAGAGGCTCGGTGAAGGGGGCGGGTGGCGGTGTCTCCTGACTAGTTGGGAAGAGACGCACCTGGCAAGGGGGTTTCTCCGGTGCGTGTTGGGTATCGGCAACTTGATGTGTGCTTGATGGTGCCGGCTCATACCAATCAGAAAACCTTGTGTTAACGAACTGGTCATCGAAGTTCGGGTCAATTTCTCCATCATCATCATAGGGATCATGTGCCATGTTGTCCAAGTCTGCCATCTCGAAGTCTTCATCATGTGCTGGTTGTGCTGGCTATGCTGCCTCTGGGGTGATGTTGAGCTGGTCCTTCGTCCCCAAATGGATCTGGCTCTTTCGCAACAGGTACAAGTAGCCGAAGCCGGTATTGAGGACCGCCACCGTCTCCTCATCATCCCATCCTTGAGGTTGAGAGGGAGGTTCCACTTGCTCGTAGCCCGGAAGCACCATATTGTCTCTGACCATCATCATGTCGGGTGGCATTGTGACATTGTGCATTTTGCGGTTCTCTGGTTGAATGATAGTACCCTTGGCAACATCCTTCAACTGGCTGCCTACCCAGTGCATTAGAGTGCAAGGAGTGTCTCCCTATGAAAGACATGTAGGTCGGGCGTCAGTAAAATGGAGATCAGGTCATCGATGTGGTTAAGCCTCCCAACTCTCGCTTTAATTAGTTAGTTACCTTGAGGGCATCGAACTCGGCCAATGTCGAGGCACCACCACCAGTAGGCTTGAGCGCGCAAGTGGCGGAGTGGCTATCTGATGGCACGGTGGTGCGGGCCGGTGCCTTCGCTGCAGTGGGCAAGTTAAGCTCTGGAGTTGGAGGAGTCTCTACCACCACCAGCCCTGCTGGAGGAGTCACCAGCGCCTCCGGCCGCGCCATATTGTCTGATTGGGTGTTGTCGAGGTTGGGAACCAGTGGCGGCCCTCGTTACCACCCTTCTGCCACTTGCTATACTTTTCCATGTAGGCGGGAAGGATGGTGTTGAGCTTATCGTTCACTTGTGACTGGACTTGTGTATGAACTTGTTCTTGGAACTTTGTCTCAGCAGCCAACATAGCCTAGTTCACGGCATCTTGGACTATATTGGGAAAGGCTTCCACCTGTTCCCTTAGGTGTCTTACCTCGGTGCTTTCGGCCTACCTGCCCTTCCACTCCGGGGTGCCATAGTACTCGGACCATGTTATGCCGCCAAAGCCGACCACACGACCAGGCTACGATGGGGCCGCCAGGGGCTCAACATTCTTGGTCTGGTTCAGCGCCCTGTTAAAAGTGGTGTCCCACTTGGCGACGGCGCCGACCCCTGGGATGAGGAGATCCTACACTCCTCATCCTGCGCACAAGGAACGCGAAGCATTTGATCAGAAAACTAGACTTCATTGATTAATCGTGAACGCAATTAATCGACTTGCATATTTTCTCATGAAGTCCGTCACCTTCGTAGCGAAGGGGTCGGCGTGCTCCGAGGAATAATTAGAACTCCCTTTCGGCATGGCAAACCGGGCCCTGACAAAGTGCTTTGCCTGCGGCTCTTTTATGTCGTCAAAGGGAGGTGTCAACCCCTTTGCACGAGCGGCGGTGTCCTCCTTCTCCCATTTGGGAATCATAGATCTATAACCACCGGAGTCGAGATGGTGGATACCAATGTTCTTCTTGTACAACTCCTTGAAGTACAGAATCTTGGCCTTGCCCAGGGCGGATTCACATATGGCCTTGAAGACCTTGAAGTCTTCTTCCGTGACCAGAGGCTCCTTCTTGATGACCTCTGAATAACTTAGCTTGTCCTCGAAAATCAGCTTCTTCACCCGGACCTTCCAATTCGACAAGGCCTTGGTCATATTCCTAAGGGAGTACTTGTTCACCAGATTCCCTTTGAGATTGTCATTATTGTACTTGTGTTCCTCATCACCCGGGAATGTGTATCTTGCGTGCAGCTTTCGGAAGAGCTGGATGAGGAAACCTCTATTCTCTTCGGCCTTCAGGTTCTCCGTGTTGATCGCACGGTGTTCCGGAGGATTGCCGCGAGATGGTTTGAGTAACCCGCGACAAACTCGGCCTGCTCCAAAGGCGCACCTTTAGCGCTCACGCCTGTGATGATGGACCTTTTGATGTCGACCACGATCGGTGTCCGATCCTTCCGGGCCTTCTTCGATGTGCTACCACCGTTCGTAGTAGCTTCACCGCCGCCATCGGTGGTAGTGGCGTCGCCATCGGCGTCCCCCATCTCCTCATCACCTGACGAGGTATCCTCGTCCGCCTCCATCTCGTCGTCCCGCAGAATGAATTCCGGGTCCTCTTGGGATTCCATCTCTGCCTGCTGCTCCCAAAAGGGCTTCTTGCTAGAAGGGCCCGGCTCCGCCGACATTTCTAAACACACAAATAAATGGAACTAATACGAACAAAAATTCACAGAAAATTTCGGCATAACCTTTGCTAATTTTCTATGTCTAGGAGTGCCAGAAATTCACTGGAATGGAAATGAATCAACATTCCGGTGAAACATTGGTAACTCAAAAAGAAAAACCTGCACAAAAAAGCCTAAATAGGCACAAACATAGCCATTTTGCTTTCATCTTACACAAGCACAGCCATACACAACCAGCCAACTTGCTAATTCATTTCCAAACACAATAGATTGTAAACCAATGTGCAAACTAGCTATCCACAGAATAGAATGTGAACCTGAGATTGCATCACTACTGCAATCAGAATAATCACAGCTGGTTTGTTTCTGTGGTATGGAATGGAACTGTATGTCAATCAGCGGGCTGGCACAAAAGGACTAGCAAAACCACACTCGAAAGCACTCTCTCTGTTCTTTTAATCTACTCCCTCCGTTTCAAAATATAAGATGCATTATTACATTCTAGACCAAGTAGTTCTTCCATACAAATCTATATTCTAGCTTTACTAGTAAATAAAGACACAATATACTTTGGTTTGGTTGCTTACATATACAAGTAGTACTAATATAATTTCCTCTATGCACAAATGTGTACCACAGATACACCTATATTTTAGAAAAAACAAGATGAATATGTCCATATTTATGTGTGATGTACCCTTTATATCTATGGGAGCAATGCATAATACTACAGAACAAGGACACAATCGTTCAACACGTAGTAAAATAGCAGCAGATCATCACCATCACAACAATCTGCTGGCCAGGAGACCACTAGCTCCACCAGAATCACACACAACACCATGGCTCCATGGCCAAGTCACCAAAACATCACATAGCACGGGCGACAGAGCCAAGGATCATACCTTCCCAGAGGCATAGCTGAGGCAGTAGCTGTGGGAGGCGATGATGGACTTGAAGTAGGAACTGGGCCAGCCATAGTCTACCACCGCACCAAGGTGGCGGAGGCCACAGCTAGCCCAGGGAGGCAGCAATAGATGCCAGAGAGCGGCGAGGGTTAAATGAGTTTGATCAATCAAAAGTTCAGACCGTGTCTATCCTGATCAGCGTGCAGTTTGTATAGACAAATTTGTGCAAAAAGAGATGTATTTTCCCATTGTGTTACTCCACATATTTTAACCATAGAGAATGATGTGCTCCATCAATATGTGGTGAATTGCTAACATGAGAGATTGTCATCATGAAAAATGCAGGTCGTCAAAATCTAACTAGGTGCAGATCGTACTGTTCTCAATTCACGAATGTAAATTCCATTTGAGCAGAACGCAAACAGCAACAACTTAGCAGGAGCATCATCAACACACATGCAAAAGAAAAACATAGTACGAGAAAAGATATGTATGGCCGACGAGTCAGTCGACCAACCTGGGAGCGATGATGTACCACATATCCTACAAAATAGTTGGCCCAGAATAGCCAAGCACCATCACATCCTAGGTTTACCAAGCGCGTTCGTTCGTGCTAAAACATATAAAAGACAAAATGCGTTCGTTCGTGTTTACCAAGTGCGTGTGCCTAGCTTACTACTACTTGAATGATCATCTAGGAAGTACAGATGCACAGTTGGCATCCTTCAATAGATGTTTTTTTAGATCCAATAGATGTTTATATTATGTTGCCTAGCAGCGACTTGTATTGTGTGTCCTTCGTTGATGTCTTAGTGTTCTAATCTAGGGTCAGCAGTATTGGGACATAGGGGCTATATAGCAGAACCAACACCATAATCTGACACCTTCTTTGGCTACATTCTAGATGCCAAATAGAGATATTGCTTCTTTCTTGTGACTATAGAAGCAAATTAAAGTGCATAATGCCTAGCTGACTACTACTTGACCATCTATGGATCTTCTTTTTTTGAACGAATAGCAAATACAGATGCACGATTGGCATCCTTCAACAGATGCAAATGCAGAAGCTCAACAACATCTTTTTTGCACTCATGAGTCATGGACCTGATGGTCTATATCTCAACACTTCTCAAGGTTTTCAGTTACTGTATCCCAACACCTGGCACAGCAACAACAACGATAGAGGGAATCACAAGGAGCAGGGAGTAGGGAATCACAGGAAGAGGGGAGAGGGGAGAGAGAATGATCACCGCGGTGAGGGTAGACGACGGCGGCGGCAGAAGATGATAGGCGGGCTCCTCCTCCTGGGTGTGGCGTGGTGTGCTCCTCCTCCTGGGCACGGTGTGTTCCTCCTCCTAGGCATGGCGTGGGCGGGCTCCTCCTCCTGGGCGCGGGCGAGCGAAGGCGACGGCAGCAGCGGAAGGGGCGACGACGGCAGAGCGAGGAAGGTTGTAGTTCGTCTGATCCAGAGAAAAGGTGAAAGAGAAAAAAGGCTCAATCATAGACAAGTACCAGCTTATGCAAGGAGCATATTTGAAAATGCGCCTCATATAAGTTTACACGAGGCGCATCTGGCCAGAATGCGCCTCGGGTATTCTGCAGCACTAGTCAACTAGCTCAGTGCACTGAATTTGTCAACAAACAGACACTAGCCCACTGGCTTCTACCCTTGTCATATTCTGATGTCTAGACACCCAGGTTCGAATCCTGGTGGCTCAAATTTTTTGAAAGCTTTATTTGAAGGCCATTTTTCATGTAAAAACATTGTCCAAACACAATATGAACTATAAAATATACTGCAAATATTTTAAAAATTCAAATATTGCCAAAACAACAAAAGTGAGTATTATGAATGTGTCTCGTCGATACATAATATTCTCAATGCAATATTATAACATACAAAAAATGATAATTATGAATGTTTCGATACATAATAGTAGGCCACACACACACGACGGTTCTTGACAATGGTTGGAGCACGCTAGTGTTTCTTGACAATGGTCGTCTTCTTGCCCTTCTTTGTCGCGGTTGCATAGGTTAGGTCCAGGACGTCTTCAGTACTTCTTTTGAACGGGAGTCCTTTCTTAGGTAGGGTTGGGGTGTATGATGCTTGGTTGCCATATCTGTCTTCCATCTTCGGGTCACCGTTCTGGTCAAAGTCTTGCTCGTTGGCGACTCCGTCCATTCCGATGATGTTCCTTTTGCCTCTCCTGACGACAACCTGGCTAGGCTTTGACGGGTCTGTGATGTACCAGCATTGGTCGACCTTGCTAGCTAAAACCCAAGGCTCATTTCTCGCGGGTGCGTTCGCGCTGGTGGTCTTTGACGGTATAACCATGGTGGTGAAATATCGACCTTCTTTCTCGATGCTCTTGGCCCACCTGACACGGAACATCGACACCTTCTCCGTAACATAGTCGATCTCCCAAATCTCCTCGATCCTTCTGTAGTATCTTTCCGGGACGTCGCTGGTGTAAAATATCCCCGTAACCCCTGAGTTCTGGTAATCGCAGTTATTGTCCTTTTCCTCGGTGTAGAACGTATATTTGTTGATATCATATGCCTGATAGGTCATCAGGTTGTGCGAGGCGCCCCGTGACAAGGAGAATATGAGTATATCTTCCTCCGAGTACTCGCCCTGCGGTGGATTAGCAATGACCTTCTCCCTGAACCACCGCATGAAACCGGAGTTGTGCTCCTTGATAACATCTTTCTCCGAGTACTGGTGCCCCTGGTCAGCGTAATTCTTCTTGATAAACTCTTTGTGCTCATATATGTATGGATCGACCACCTGCAGGTGTTGTAGCGCGACCAGGTTTTCTCTTTCAAAGTCCTTGGTTCGGCCCTCGAGGTTGGCAGGCTTTGGGCACCGACCCTCGTGGTGACCCCATCCAGCGAGCCTCCCGAGGTGCTTGTTGAATGGCAGACCAAGAGGGGTCTCGGTTTGTAGAAAGTTTGAGAGAAAGAGATGCACTCTTCGGCCAGGAAGCCTTGTGCTATGCTTCTATCTGGACAGGACTTGTTCTTAACATATCCTTTGATGTGTCCATTGAGCCTTTCGAGCGACATCATGCTTTATAGAAACGGAGGACCGAGATAGACGATATCCTCCACGACATGGAGAAGTAGATGAAGCATGACGTCGAAGAATGTGGGGAGGGAGGGAATAGATCTCGAGCTCGCATAGTATCACCACGATCTCGTCCTGTAGCCTCGTGAGCTGCTTAATGCCTATTGAATTCCAAGAGATGACATCAAAAAAGTTGTAGAGCCCAAACAACGTTTCACGAACGTGCTTGTCTATTATACCTTGGATCGCGACTAGGAGTACCCGCGTCATCAGCACGGCGACATTGTGAGACTTCATCCCACTGAAGTGCTGCTTCGCCTCGTCTAGCCATCTACTTATTTTCCCCGCGTATCCGTTCGGAAATTTGACTCTGAGGAGGCACTTCATAAACTGTATGGCCTCCTTCTTACTCAGAGAGAAGAACGATGCCTTGAGCTTAACCTCGCCCTTCCTGACCTACTTTTTGCCCTTGCGATGATGGCTATTCTGCATTTCTGTCTCCTCCTCCTCGTCCCCATCCTCGTCATCGCTAGGTGGTGGTTGAAGTTCATCCTTGATGCCCATATGCTTCAAGTTGTTCCTTGCCTCCGGCCCATCTTTGGTGTTGTCGGTGTTAAGGAGGGTGGCAAGCAGACTCTCGCCCATGTTCTTCGTGATATGCATGAGATCAAGGCTATGAGACACGCGGAGGATCTTCTAGTATGGCAAGTCCCAGAAAACAGACCTCGCCTTCCATACCTTCACCAGCGGCTCTGGCTTCTTCTGGGTCTTTCCCTGTGCAGGGAATTCCTTCCAGTTATTCAACAGCTCGTAGATTTCCGTGCCGCTCCTCTGGTTCGGGATTCCTCGGAGCTCGACCATCCCATCGAACAGATCTCCTAGCTTTCTCTAGGCGTGATTCTTGGGAAGCCACCTCCGAGCCCCAAGGAACACGGTTTTCCCGGACTCGGGATATTTCTATAGATGGCGGTATGTTGTATTATCCTTGCACCTAACGCACCCATAGAATCCTTGGACCACCTGCCCCGAGAAGTATCCGTAACCGGGATAGTCTTGCACCGTCGTGATCACCGCCGCTCTCATGTTGAAGTATTCTTGTCTCGAGGCGTCCCACGTACGGTCTCCTTCTTCCCATAACGTGGCCAGCTCCTCTTTCAACAACGTGAGATACAGATTGATGTTTGTACCGGGTTGTTTTGGCCCTTGAACCAACATACTCATGGTTACATACTTCTTCTTCATGCACAACCAGGGGGAGGTTGTAGATCCATACAAACACGGGCCAGGTGCTATGTGTGCTGCTCTGGCTTCCGAACGGATTGAGTCCATCGGTGCTCATGACCAGCCTGAGGTTCCTTGAATCTTTCCCGAAAAGTTGGTAATATTGGAGGTCCAACGCCTTCCACTGGCAAGCATCCAAAGGGTGCCTCAGCATTTTCTCCTTCTCTAGATCATCATCTTCCGGCCTCTTTCTTTTCGCGTGCCAGCGCATGAGCTCTACTTCCTTAGGGTCCACGGAATACCACTGCAGACAAGGAGTTAGAGGAAAGTACCACATCACCTTTCTAGGAGCTTTCTTGGTCCCTCTCTTGTATCGAGAGGTCTTGCACACCGGACATGTGGTCTTCTCCGCGTCCTCACCCCGGTAGATGATGCAATCATTTATGCATACGTGGTATTTCACGTGCGGTAGATTGAGAGGGCACGCGACTTTCTTGGACTCAGCGATACTAGTCGGACATGTGTTCCCCTTCTTGGGAAGAATATCGTGCTAGAATGTAATGTTGTCGTCGAAGCATTCGTCGGTCATTCTGTGTTTCGCCTTCATCTCCAGAGCACTGAGCATTACATTCAAACGGGTATCCCCGTTGTTGCATCCATCAAACAATGGAGTGACCATGTCTTTCTTCATTTGCTCCCGCTTAGCTTTCTCTCTAGCGGTGGCTCTGGCGTTACTCGTCTCCTTGAGAATCAGATCTTGGACATGAGGGTCTCGCAGCCAGTTCGAATCATCGTCGACACCTTGATCTTCGTGTTCATGCCCGGCGCCACCTTCATCATCTTTGTGTCCATCATGCCCGGCGCCACCCTGATCTTCATGATCATCACCTGCCCCATCGTCGGCGTCTTGATCTTCGTGATCATGACTGACATCTTGATCTTCACCATTATTGACATCCTCATCATCATCTTCGTCATCATGTATCCAGCGAGTGTAGCCATCCATGAAACTACGTCGGAGCAGGTGCGACTCTAGCATTCTGGAATCGCGCCTTATCAGATACATCAACTTGCAGTCGCGACACAGACATCTTATCTCCGTCTTGTTTGCGCGTGTCATATTGGCCCTCGCGCATCTCATCCACCTATCTACGAGGGCTTTGTGGATCAGTGGTCGAACCATGGTCGCATATGCACGGTACAAAGAGCAAGAGAATAATTAGAGCATATATGGATGTGTGGATCGCCGGAAAAATTCGGCATGACCTCCCCTAAAAAGAGGAGATCCGCGAGTGGCAGAAATTCGCCGGAAAAGAAATGAATCGACATTCCGGTGAAACATTGGCATCTCAAATGAAATCCCTTCACAAAAGGAAGCATGCACGACAACACAATCATATAGTCGTGGTGTTGCCGACAACGCGCATGAGCATGCAAGCAATGCCTTCACGCTTCCTCCAATGACGACTTGCGCAAGAGAGCCGGAGGAGAAGTAAAGGGACATGTTGTAGATCTAGAGGAGTAAGAGACTTCACTTACATATGAGTGTCAACCAATGGAGATTAAGCAAGCTTCTATGGTGAATCAATGTGGAAAATGAGGTGGGAAGGAGGAGAGGGGCAACCAAATCTATCTTTTGATGGAGGAGGAAGAAGTGAGACAAGTGAGTGGGCTGCATGTGCCAAAAGGTGCAAAAAATGTGGTGCCAGGTTATGCGAGGCGCATATTGCACCAATGACACCTCCTATAATCTAAACTATGTGAGGCGCATATGCTCACATGCGCCTCGCCTATGCGGCCACCCAGGCCCGCAAGGGTTACTTGAGGCGCATTCTGCTGAATGCGTCTAGCCTATTATCAAGTATAGGAGGCGCATGTGATGATATGAGCCTCGCATATTGGACCACCGATCTCCTCCTGGGCCCACGCAACTTATGCGAGGCGCATTCTTCCCATATGCGCCTCGCCTATCTAACATATTGGAGGCGTATATTATCAGAATGCGCCTCGCATAATATGGGGCTGTTAGATTTCGTCCGTACAGTGACTATAGGAGGCGCATCCTACAAATATGCGCCTCGCCTATTTTGATACTAGAGGCGCACGTCAATGCAGTGCGCCTCGCCTATTTTATCAGAGGCGCATATAGTATAAATACGCCCCAGATGAGCATGTCTCCTATAGCCTTTTCTCTAGTAGTGGGTGAATCCTCATCTTTTATCTACCTTTGGTTTTTGTTTGGTTGCTTACATACGGGTTTTCTGAGTAGTGATTTGTTGGCACCATAAGTCAACTCTGTTTCCGTGTTTAAACTGTTTAGCGAGTGAGCTCTGTTGCTTGGCAGTGTTTACATGCCGTAGGTTGGCTGACTCACGAAAAGAATGAAGTGAACAAGCCTGATAAATGATAATCCTAGATAAGATGTTCTTAAATATTTTGCAAGCATCAAATTAGCAAAAGTGCTGTAGTCGCGAAAGTTACAAGCATGCCTAAGTTACTTGTTCAAAATATATAACAACTGGTGAAAATTAATGCACATGTTTTTCATCTATTCTACAGGAGGTAGAATCAACGAGTTGGGGGAGCTTGCACCTTCATCCTTATCTTTGTTATATGATACACCATCTAAGTCCAGACTTGACTTAGGAGAAGTATCACTTTCTGGTCGAGGAGGCACCAATACAGACTTGAAGAAGGGATTATTGTGGTCAGTTGAGGCAGCAACATGACGGGAAAATATGGCGACGGAGTTTTGGATGGATCCAACGTCAAGAGGAAGGTCAGCATGGTTAGTCGTCGCAAGGCCCTTCGTGACTTGGCGGATATCCATCTTGTCGTGATGGCTCAGCACCATAGCAAGCACTGTCTACGCAGAAGTCCTGGCATAGGATATTTTCCAGTCTTCAATAAGAACTGGAATTTTCTTGGCTTTATCGTTCAAGACCAAGGGAGCATACTATGTTACCTCAGAAATTCCGATGGCTTCACCCGCTTCCCATACGACTTCAAGGAAATCCTCAATCAGGTTCTCGGTTTCTTTGATCCATTGAGGGCAAGAACTGGAGCTTGAAGCATCTCTGAATCCAAGAGGATTTGGGAAATAAATACAAAGTAAATCATCCAAAGTCGGATAAGAAAACAAGAAAAGCGAGAATGAGAGTAAGAAGAAAAACTTAATATGTATGAAGCGATCAAGTGCATTTTGCTCCCAAATCCGGATCTCTAGATCCTCTCGGAGCAGAGTGACTGCTTGCCCTCGCTTCTCCATCTCCTTCAACAATTCTGATCTCTTCATTTTTAAGAGCCAAAGAATGCTTCAATTCCTTGGTGGGTTGGAAAGCTGATTCGGCCATGTTCTTGATGCTCTCATGAGATACCCTCAACTTCTCCAGCTCTGCGCGAAATTCATGGTTTTGTTTTTGGAGCAACTCGAAACTTTGGGAATCTTCCACCACCTTGTGAAACTTGGCAAGAAAATATAGATAAGTCAAGGTATCAAGATAATTAGTAAAGGTGAAGTCGGCACGTCAGAAGCACAGAGTCAGAAACAAAAATGAAAATATTTTACCATCAGCATCCTTCTTGGCACGAAGCAACCTAGCATTTTCCGCCTTCATAGCTTTCACTTCAGCTCCAACTTGTTACTAAATTTTTGCAACAATTCCTAGTTTAAATCAATAACTTTATGAATCAAGAAAAATTGGATAATAACATGAGTTAGGAGGCTCTAAAGTCTCGGGTTGTTTTTCACTACGTAAAGTGCAACACGAGTCTTGAGGAATACACTACTTCGTTATATAGTTTATCTAACCATTGATCCGGAATCTGACTAGCTACTTTCGACTCAACACTTGGTGGATGGAGGATATGATGAGCAATACTCCCTCCGTCCCAAGTCTTAAGGCTTATAATTTTTTAAAAAGTCAAGCTACAGAAAGTTTGACCAAACTTTTTAAAAAAACTATCAAAAAATATGATACTATATAGATACCACGCGAAAATATGTTTCATGATGTATCCAAGGGTATATATTTCATATTGTAAATATTAATATATTTTTCTAAAAACTTGGCCAAACTTTACATAGTTTGACTTTTTCAAAAAAGTATAGGCCCTAAGCCTTGGGACGGAGGTAGTATTACAGGTATGAAAAACATAACACATGTTCGACATGCAAGCGCTGGAAGCCAGAGATAATCGACTTGTAGACCTTCTTAGTCAGGGTTAGAGGTTCAAAGTCAGGAGGCAGAATATGTCCACCAGCCTTAGCAATTTCAGCATCCCTATCTTCGCAGCTTTCAACAAGCTCTCTATTTTGATATCCCATTCTTCTTCTTTATCCCCCTCCTAGGAGAAACTAGAAAGGAGGTTCTATAATTTTGTCCTACTGAGTGACTATTGGTCTAGTCGTCAACATGCCCATACCCTCTAGATAAGGGGATAGACTGCCAAAATATGAATCACTAACCATGGGATCATTAGTCGAAGTTTCACCTATAAAAGTATCCATATCTAAGATAGCACCTCTAGATGAAGTCATGGTTGCCTCCAACTCAGTTGTGATCTCCTTATTCGGGATAGTTTGGCTAAGCAGCTCGGGGGCACTCGAAGAAATCCCCACCACTGGTGCCACAGAAGATTGCGATGCAAGGGTGGGAGGAGTAACGACAGGGGACATCATATTAAATAGTGTCTAAATAAGACATTTTCCTTAGTACCTTTAAAAGGTTTAGATCTGTGTAGAAAACAAAAAAGTTAGCACAAATACACTAATAGATCTGCCGACTAGTACATGAAAGGCAAGAACTTACTTCTTAACTACGGGAAGCTTTGGTGGCACTACACCAAGGTTTTCTCTATCTAGGATAGAAATGGTGGCGGATTTGCGCTTCTTGGGCGTGGAACCTACTGCTCTTCTAATTCTTCCCCCACCTCCATCCTTCTTATGGATAACCCTCAAAAGGTGCAAGATCCTCTCCGAGAAGATCCTCTAGCTATAAGTCAGAAAATATATTTAGTGTGCAGGTTGGAAGAATAATTGAGATGCAAAACAAATGAAGACTCCGGAACTCAGATCACCTTGGGAACTTTCCTGCTAGTGGTATACATGGACAAAGGAACGTCCGAGATCTTGCGATCAACATGTTCCTTCACCAAAAACCTCATCCTCTTGAGGTACTCCGATCAGGGAATCCGAGTCAAAGTGAATCAGAGATCGTCCACCTTGCAGCCCGTGATTTCGCACACAAGGCGTTCATGCTGTTGCAGAGGCTGGATATATATGGCGGTCGATCTAGAAATGCACCAGTTCGGTGCCTCACATGATATTCTTCATCAAAAACTCAATCTTCCTCATGGCACAGATGAATATATCTAGAAGCTCGTCCGGCTTAGCTTCCCATGAAGACTTAGGGGTTGCTGCGCCGTCGATGAAAGGAGCACGACCTTGTGTCTTCTCTAGAGCTGGCAAATCCTTGTGGTAAAAGAAGATGCTTGCCCATTTCTTGGCTAATTCACTAGGGTAAATCCTAGGATACACTCGACTTTTCCTAAGCATTAAACTAGGAGTGCTAGTGTTGTATAAACACCCTTCGCTAGATAGAGAGTTTTTCTGGGTAGCAGAAGACTCGGCTTAATGCTGAAACATCCCTCGCAAAGAGCAACATGGGAACTAAGCTCTAAAATGCTATTGGTAGGAAGATTGTGGAGTTGCACTCTGTAGTGGGAGAGTACCTCTGAGAAGACCTCTGAGAAGAACATCGACGGCAAGAAGCTGAAACCTATTTTGATGTGCAAGCCGAAGTGGACCCGCCTTCCTTCTAGTGGCGCTGGAAGCTCGTCTCCAGCAGCTCACTGCCATGAGCCGGATTGGATGTAGCCTCGTCCTCAAGATCCCTGAGCCACACTTTAGAGAGGGTCGGGGGGATCCAGATCCCTTGCTCGCCCTTCTTGTCTTACTTTCTCTCCAGCACTATCATGGCAGCGGCGGATGGTGGGGATGGACCGTCCATCGCCGGTGAACTAAAAGTGGCGGCGCTAGGGAGTGGGAAGGAAATATTTGGGGCTTCGTAGGTCGAGCGCATTGAGGAAGAAGAAAATGGCAATGGGGTACTAATGGTGAGTCTGTTGCCTCCCTTTTTATAGCCATTTTGTGTCAAGATTCATGTGAGGCAAATGTGAAACCTATAAGATCTTCGCCACACGTCATGGAAACGGAACGACAGACTCGGGCTATGTGGTCGAGAAATCTCTACCTCCTCAATTCTCGTGCACAATTAATGGCCTCCTCGATCCCCGTTGACTGTGGGTCCTACCAACGGACATATTCGCGACGTGATTGATGTTTTTTAGTTTGACGTGACAACTCCTAAAACAACGTATAGGACAACGGTCCCCTCGGGTTGACAAAGAAATAAATCCGGCTCAGTTTGAATCGAGTCGAGAAATGAAAAAGGAGAACTAAACTTTTGCCTCACTTCATCAGAGTCGGATAAATTTCATTGATATAGTTTCTAGAACCCTTCAAGATTCACCACGTCGAAGACCACTCAAGCTAAATACGAAATCTGACTCAAGATCTTGGAGTGCTCCGTAGGCTACTATCGGGGTTATACTTTCCGGGTAAACCCATGACCAACAATTATACTCGGAGACCAAGGTGGCCCACCTGTGGTTAGAGCCTATGGCTCCATGGGCGGCCTAGTCAACGAGACATATGGAGGCATGTTTGGTTACGAGAAGGCCTAGAAGATTTACCGAGTTGGGCCTAAAGTCGGAAGGCTCGGGGTACAAGATATAGTAGTTATCGACTATATTGTAATCTGCACCGTAGCCGGATAAGATTCCTCCTTGTAGGATTTATGCCAGATGTCTATATAAGTCGGAATAAGGACAGTCCTTAGGGCACGAGAAATATCAACTTGCAATGGCGAGTTATAGTAAAACTCTCTGTAACCTCCGGCATTACCAATTATAGTGGATTGATTGCACAAGTAGGATCTGACCACCATGGTCGGATCTGAACCTAGATAAACTTGTGTGCTCCCCGTCCCAAACATATTGACGTCTCATATCCCCTCTCTTTCCACGTGTCGAGAACCCCTCATGCGGTACCAGTAATCAATACAATGACAAGCTACCCCGCCTCTACTCATGCTCGGGTGGTCGGTGCTACTGCGCAAGCATCGGTTCATGCTAATATTTCCTTCTACTCACTCGTGTATTGCTGGAACGATGGAACCTATATGAGTTCTATGTAAATTCGTTTTTAGAGAGAGAGTTATAGCCTTGTAGGTAATTTCTTAGCGTCTCATTCCAATTACTTCCCTTTATATAAACTAGCAAACATACCTGTGCGTTGCACCGGAAGACAAAACTTCTCGATGAGAATTGATAGGACCCAAATTTTACCCTAAAATAGATCGAACATGGTAACCCTAGCCAATCAAAGTCTAATGATTTGTGTCTTAGATTTGCATTAACGTTTTCATAAACCCTCCAATTCTGAATACCCAAATTCTCTATGTGATTTTTTATAGCACATTCCTTTTCTTCTACCTCCTGCCGATCCCTTTTTTATCCTCTACCAGCTCCGTCGTAATGTCCCTTCGATATGGCTGTGCCAAATCGAGTGGCAAGGCTATGTATCCTCAAAACATGGAATGCCTGGTCACGATGGAGGGACTAAGGCGGCGCCGCAGACGCGCAGTGCCGATGTTAGTCGGTTGAGGGCATGTAATCATCTAATATACACAATGTTGTTTGTTGATAAAACTCGGTTGAGGGTATGTGTCGTGAGTGAAGACTAAACTAAATTTATAAATGTTGTTTAATTGTTAGCATGAGCTTGTGGTGTGTAATTGTATGTTCTAAAAAACAAAGCAACTAAATAACTTTGATATATATACGTAAATATTAAGTGTGAGGTTTTTAAATTTAAAATTTGTTTGATCTCTTTTTGAATCCCAAAGTTTTCAAACCTTATCCTTTGTGTTCAGACAGAAAAACGAAAGAAAAAGATTAATAAGAAAAAAGGGATCAAATGACCCTGGAGCAGCTGGCAGAGCAATCATATCCTAAACCGTACACATGCATGCATGCAAGAGGCGGATACTCTTATCCTACACCGATGATACCTGACCCCGCTGACGCACCAACAACTCCATACATGCTTCTTCTTTTTCCTCAGCCACAGACCTTCTCTCCCTCACTAGAAACAGAAGTTCCGTCCGCTAGACCCTCCACGTCCGCCACATCCACCTCGGTCACAGTAGCCTATTTCCCACTTTCTTGGACCTCCCACTGGATCTGATTTTTAGGCTTGAAATCAAGGCGGTGTCGCTTGTTTATTCTAGAAGAGGCTGATTCAAGCCAATTTATGGAGGTATATAAAAATGGTGAAACTCGGTTGAAGGGAGCAATGTGGGACTGTTTAATACAAAATATACATACATCTCTCTTGTTTACTAATAGAGTTCCGTATAATCAGAAGTCAGACAGTCGGCCCAAAGAAAGCCCAGCAGCATCGCACTACGAGCGATCAATCATAAGCACGCCTTCACGTATAAAGGAAACATGTATCCAATCGATTACCCATCTTCTTTTCATATGCTACTATTCTTCACTCAACCTAAGCCCTCTATCATCTCCCGCTGCCCGTTGGTGAGGTGCGCGTACAGCTTCATGATCCTCTCCGGTGAGGCGTGGTATCTCACCTCCTGGATTAATTGACATCACGGGGATTGTCAGCGACTTACAACACAAGAAGAAATACAACTGGGTGAATGGAACCAGGGGTGGGCATCTGTTACTTTGTCGCCTGGTCCGGGACGGCGTCTGCTGCTCCCCCGTTTCCTCTACACACATTTCCTACTGACACCCAATCTGCCCATTCTTCTTTCCCTACTCGATGAGTCAAATGGCGATGGTGGCAGGATGTAATCTGAAAATCCACTTGGGCGGCATGTACAGCTCGTGCCGATCTAGGATAGAACAAAAATTCCAAGCATGCACATGCCTCTGATTAATCCATACATGGCATTTGTGGGTTGCAGAGAAAAAATCAATCCTTTGAGCTCCGTGCCGCCCCATCTCATGCAGCGCGTACGGGACGCCAATCACAGGAGCTCCTCGTACAGGGACTCGGTAGCGGGAGACCTGTAGCCTAGGGTCTGGGAGTTTTGTGGTCCTGTTCTACCGGCCGGAGGACGTGGAAGTTGACAGCCGAAGGTCAAAGTGGTGGCGGACAGGCGCGGTTCTACTCTGGTCGGGATGATAGAGCGAGTTCGTTCGGTCGGTGTGATTTGAGAGGAAAACACACACAGAACAGTTTTTTGGGACTTACCGGTGGCGTTGGTTGTAATATACGGTTTGGTGGGAGGCTAAATTGGTCCAAAAAAATGTTAGACCGCAAGAAACACTTAGTCCTTTATTATTAGGTATAGTTGCACCGGAAGAAAAATATCGATGATACAGATATCAAGTGAACATTTTATTAAACTCATTTGTTGATGGAAAACAAAGTTAGTTGGAACGATTTATCTCATAGGCATAGTTGTCTAGAGCTCAGTGTGTGATTTTCCCATCTCTAGTGCACTCTATCCTCTTTGGGTTGTTTAGAGCTCTGTACCGTGCACGCTTGTCCTCTTTGGGTTGTTTAGAGCTCTGTACCGTGCACGCTTGTCGTAGTAGAGCTTGCACCTCAGTCTCTTTAATTATGATCCATGCAGGTTTTGGCAGCCCACCATACTTTTCGTCTCCTTTAATTATGCTCCATGCAGGTGTTGGCCCAACAATCCGGTTTAAGCTCTCCTTTTAATCAATGTAGGATGCAAGGTACTCTTCTCTCAACTATGGGTGGCATGCAATCTACAATTCCGTTTAACCAACGCTCATGCCACATACTAAGTTTCATTGTGGCTGCTTGTTGAATACCGAGTTAGCTTGCTGATGGTCTGGACAAATTCAATGTATATAAACCGGTCAGGATTGGTGTAACATAGCAGGGTGGGACTAAAATACCTGGTCCTGATTTCACGCGACGGTCCAAGCTAGGGTCCTTTTGGTTGTTTGTGACCCTCACTGTCCGGCCAGGCCTAGTAGAAGCCCAACAGAACTTGCTCTGAGTCCAACAAATTATAAAGTAGATGGCACATATTTCTAGAATGGGCATTGGCAATGATTTCTGAAAACAATCATTAACCGGATTGATCGCCGGACATCCTGTGGTCGATGTAAGAATAGACGGCCGGCCAGCCCACGATGTGACAACGGATGGCAGGCCGGTGGTGGACATGATCGATTGAGGCCAGCGGCGGCGTGAAAGATCAAACGGGGATGCGGCACGCAGGATGGATCGCGGCGTGATGTGCTCGTCGTTCGACGTAGAGCTCGTTGGGAACCCCAAGAGGAAGGTATGATAAGCACAACAACAAGTTTTTCCTCGGTTATGAAACCAAGGTTTAATCGAACCCGTAGGATCAAGGAAACACCCCAAAGGTGTTACTAGCTGAGCTTTGGCAGGGCGCACTACCGGTGCTAGTAGCAATGTGGAGACCTGCACAACACAACCACAGAACTTTGTTCCCAACTTGCGATGAGGTTGTCAATCTCACCGTGTTTTGCGGAAAGCAAAGGATTAAACGTATCGAATGGAAAGAAGTAAAAGTTTGCAGAAAGTAAACACAAAGCAGTAAAAGATTGTAGATTGTATGTAAAAGACAAGGACTGTGATCCATAGTTCACTAGAGGTGGCTCTTCTTAAGATAGATAACATGTTGGGTGAACAAATTACAGCGGAGCAATTGACAAACACCGAGAAAGCAATACATGCATATACTAATCATCTTGACTCCTTTGAGACTTGACTGGGCATTACAACATAATACATAGACTGCCATCCAACTGCATCTATGATTAATAATCCACCTTCAGGTTATCATCCGAACCCCCTCCAGTATTAAGTTGCAAGCAACAGATTATTGCTTTACGAACTGCGTGTAAAGTAAACAATACGATTGTTCTATGAACAAAGGATTGTTGTTTTCTCCCTAGTAGCAACAGCACATCTAGTACCTTAGAGATTTCTGTCACTTCCCCAGATTACCAGAGGCATGAATCCACTATCGAGCATAAATACTAACTCTTAGAGTTGCTAGCATCTACTTGGCCAAGATAGCTACTAACAACGGAAAGCATGCAAGATCACAAATAACAAAAACATGATAGAATCAATAATCAATCTGAAATAGCATCTCAATATCCATCGGATCCCCGCAAACATAAGATGTATGAATTACAAATAGATGATCTTGATCATGAACGGAGCTCACAAGATCTAAACATGAAAGCACAAAGGAGGAGAACCAGCCATCTAGCTACTACATGGATCCGTAGTCCAAGGATGAACTACTCACGCATCACACTGGAGGCTGGCATGGTGATTAAGAAGGCCTCCAGGGTGAATTCCCCTCTCCGGCAGGGTGCCGGGAAGAGCTTCAGATCCCTCTCGATTTAGGGATGGAGATGACGGCGGCTACAGACTCTTTCATGGATTTTTGATCGGGTACTTAGGGTTTTCGTCCTGAGGGCAATATATAGGCGGAAGGAGAGGCCGAGGGGGTGTCGGGAGCCACCACACCACCCCCTGGCGCGGGTCAGGCCTGGCCGCGCGGCCAGGTGGTGTGGCCGGCCCCTAGCCCCTCTCCGTCTCGTATTCTGGCACTTGATCCCTTCCGGAAAAATAGGCACTTTGGCTTTTGTCCCGTCCAATTCCGAGAATATTCATTTTCTGACTTTCTTGGAACCAAAAACAACAGAAAACAGGCAGCTGGCACTGTGGCTCTTGTTAATAGGTTAGTCCAAGAAATCATATGAAAAGTACTCCAAAGTTGGAACAAAACATAAGAAAGTGGATAAAACCAAGCATGGAACATCAAAAATTATAGATACATTTGCAATGTATCAACATCCCCAAGCTTAACTCCTGCCTGTCCTCGAGTAGGTAAGTGATAAAAAGAAAGAATAAGTTTTGAGGTGACATGCACCATCAAAGACTTGATCAAAGTATCTGCAAAACATTCAAAGCTGGGATCATAGTACTTCAATGATAACATGAAAGACAAAGTTCTAGCAATAAGCAAAGAAACTATGATACAACATGAAAATGCACAAACAAAATATTCATGAATAACAATGCTTTGAAAGACGTTTGTTTGTTTCACATAAAGAAAACATAGCATAATAGTATTCAGCTTGTCCCTCAATAGAGTAGCAAATATAAATGCATAGGACACCTTCAAAGTTCATAAGAGTGACTAGATACAATAGTTTAAAACAAGCAATAACAAGTTATGCATCAATCAACTAGTCTTGGGACAATGCACATAGAACTAAGAATGGCCACTATGCTCTCAAAGTAAGTGCATAAAGATAGAAGGTGGAGACTCAATATAATGGTGGAAGAAAGGCCTTTTGTAAAAGGAAGTAGGGATTCAAGTCCCATAAAGAGCTTCCAAAAATTATGGTACTTGTAGGCTTCAGCTCTCATTGCCCCTATCATAAGCATCTTGAAGGTGATTAAGGTTAAAGTGACACAACTAAGAGGATATGCTTGACAAGTTATAAACCGAAATCTCATGCCCCTTACTTACAAAGACCGATCCTCATGCTACTCAACTTCAGTCACGAGTAAGCTCTTGTCATTGTAAGTATATGTGTATCATTAAGAACCGCCAACGGGGTACCCCTTGCACATGATACGGGAGCTTTTCCATAATCAAAATGACAAGGCAAGCAGACAATGAGCATCTCAGCGATCTTTTTATTTGCTATTTGTATAGGTTTTTATTGAGGATGCTTCATAGAGTGATCATTATGGTGATGCTGCAAGTTTCCACCATGATTAGGCATGGCTTAGGCTAGCGGCCCAGGCGTTTCTCTAACACATATACAAACTCCATGATCTTACAAGTTCCACTTTTATTTCACACCGCCGGGATCCGTAAGCAAAATAACATGATATCAGCGGGGTACAAAGTACAAGTGCATTGTTGAAAGCGTTCCCCATGGTACATGGTTCTGCTAATTTCAACTTATAAAGCGCAAGAATATACGCAACAAAGAAGAACCCAATGGTTCAAGTTTATTAGAGGCAAAAAAAGTAAAGTGTGCCATCAAGTTCGTGAGAGCTTTAATCACTAGTTTTCTCATAACAAGTGGAAGGTAAACAAAAGCATGAATATACTTGGAATAGCATAAGCTAGGAGGTAGGTATGGTGGACTCTTGGGAATAACTTGGTTTAGGGAGTTGGATGCATGAGTGGAACTCATACTTGGTTGTGGAGGCTAGCAAAAGACTGGGAGCGACAAACTAAGAGAGCAATAATGGCCATAATCATGCAGAGCGACAAAACATCATTGATCAAAGCATAAAGTGATACTACAAGTTGAAAACTAAAGGATCATAAAGGCTATGGCGACTTTAGATAGTCATAACATGGTGTGAGCATGTGCCAAGTCAACCCAAATAAAGCATCAAAGGAGAATACCACTATACTATGCTTTAATATGCTAAAGAAACGCATGATTCATCCAAGGCACATTAAGCAATCTCAGTTTTTTATAACAAGTAATGCTACAGCAAATAATACTAAGCATAATGCCAAAACAATATCAAGCATGGCATGACAAAGCATAGGCCACAGTCAAAAACGAGCTCTTTTTACCACATAAGTATGAACTTTCCTACTCTTTTTCAAACCAAACCAAACTATTTGCAAACCAAAGTATGAAAGAGGGGGTCCAACCAATTTATTCAGAAAACTAAGCAAACCAAGCAAACTAAAAACAAAATGAAAACAAAAAATAAAACGCTCCAAGAAAAACACAATTGTGCATGAAACAATAAAAATAAAGCGTTTGGAAGGAACCTGGAATTTTTATTGATGAAGAAGGGGATGCCTTGGGCATCCCCAAGCTTTGACGCTTGTACTTCTTAGGTATTTCTTGGGGTGACACACGTGGCATCCCCAAGCTTGAGCTTTAGTCCATCCTTCATCTCATTACTCATTCCTTCCATACACCTGAAATTTTTCCTTCATACAAAACTTCACACAATCTCATTAGCAACATTAGTGCACTTAAGATAAATAAGTCTTAAGGTTCAGTTCTAACACCAAATAAACTTCTAATAGAACACTAGCTACTGTAGAACTTCCCTCAAAAAGCTCAATTCCCCAAAAGAACTCAAAAAGGAACCCACAAGAAGCAAATGCAGAAAATAGCAGAAATCTGTCAAAACAGACCAGCAGGTAAAGCCGAATTTTTTCGATGATCTTCTGTTGCTCAAATCAAAAAGTGTTAAACTAACGAAAGTTAGATAACAACCTGGGGCAGAAGCACAAAAACTTACAGCTCAATCCGACATACAGAGCTCTCTCACGAATTTTTACGGTGAAGCACAAGAATCTGTTTCGGGACAGCAACTTTCCCAATCATTACTTCTCTCTCATTAGAGGTTACTCTTGGCACAAAAAGCAAATAAAAAGGATAAGGAGAGGTTATTACTGAAGTAATAACTTCCAAGACTCATCTAAAACTTTTGGGTTATCTCCCAATAAGTACTTTTCTTTAACGCCTTTATGTTAGACATAAGAAGCAAGAAAAAAGATCAAGTATTCTCAAATGAAGAAGCATTAAGACCAAATTTTGTTTTCATAGGAGAAGCAAACGAAATATTTTCTCTCTTTTTAGGGAAATGTTCTATACCTTTCTTGAGTGGGAGTTGATATTTAATGGTGCCTTCTTTCATATCAATGATGGCACCAATAGTTATAAGAAAAGGTCTTCCCAAAGTAATAGGACAAGAAGCATTGCATTCAACATCCAAAACATAGAAATCAACGGGGACATAGGAATTGTTAACCATAATAAGAACATCATTAAGACTCCCCATGAGTTTCTTTTTAGCATTAGCATCAAGTGGGACATTCAAATAACAATCTTCAAGAGGAGGCAAATCAAGCATATCATAAATCCTTCTAGGCATAATAGAAACACTACTATCAAGATCACACAAAGCTTTGAAATCAAAGTCATTCACTTTCATATTAATGATGGGTTCCCAACCATCCTCTTTTTTTATAGGAATAGAAGCTTTATGTTTCATCTTTTCTTCTTTAATCTTTATGAGAGCATCAGTAATGTGTTTTGTAAAAGCCATGTTCATAGCACTAGCATTAGGACTTTTAGCAAGCTTTTGTAGGAACTTAATAACTTTAGAGATATTGCGACCATCAAGATCAAAATCAACTTTATCATCTAAAGTAGTAGAACTATTACTAGCCTCAACACTAGTGGTGGTGATAGTAGAAACACTAATGTTTCTAGCAATTTCATCTTCACTTTCCCACTTAGCATGTAATTCAGCTAAAAGTCTAACATTTTCATCAATTCTTACTTATATAGCATTGGTAGCTGCAAAGAGATTGTCATTAGTTTCAGGTTTAGCAGCCATTTTGTTCAAAGAAGATTGAGCTTTAGCCAAACATGCTATATTTCTTTCAGCATTAGAGAGTTTTTCCTCAATAGTTTTATTGAAAACAGTTTGTTTACTAATAAACTCTTTAAGCATAACTTCAAGTTCAGAGGGAGCACTCTTATTATTGTTGTAAGAATTTTCATAAGCATTACCATTGTTGGGAGGATATGGCTTGTTGTTACCAAAATTGTTCATATAAGCATTATTACCATAAGCATTGTTGCCAAAGTTGTTATTTATTATGAAGTTCACATCAACTTGCTCTTCTTGAGCAACCAAAGAAGCTAGAGGAACATTATTTGGATCAATATGGGCTTTCCCATTAACAAGCATAGACATAATTATATCAATCTTATCACTCAAGGAGGAGGTTTCCTCAACAGAATTTACCTTCTTACCTTGTGGAGCTCTCTCAGTATGCCATTCAAAATAATTAACCATCATATTGTCCAGAAGTTTTGTTGCAACACCCAAAGTGATGGTCATAAAGGTACCTCCAGCAGCAGAATCCAATAGGTTCCTTGAAGAATAGTTCAATCCTGCATAAAAAGTTTGGATGATCATCCAAACAGTCAGTCCATGAGTGGGACAATTCTTTACTAAAGATTTCATTCTTTCCCAAGCTTGAGCAACATGCTCATTACCAAGTTGTTTAAACTTTATTATTTCACTTCTCATAGATATAATCTTAGCAGGAGGATAGTATTTTCCAATAAAAGCATCTTTGCACTTAGTCCAAGAATCAATACTATTCCTAGTTAAGGAATTCAACCACTCTTTAGCTTTTCCTCTCAAAGAGAAAGAAAACAATTTCAGCTTAATAATATCACCATCTATATCCCTATGCTTTTGCATCTCACAAAGTTCAACAAAGTTATTTAGATGGGAAGCAGCATCTTCATTACCAATACCAAATTTTTTTTCTCTCATAACAAGATTGAGCAAAGCAGGTTTTATCTCAAAGAAAGTATTTTCAGCCACAGGTGGAGCAATAGGTGTGCTCATAAAATCATTGTTGTTGCTGCTAGTGAAGGCACACAACTTAGTGTTTTCAAGGATAGTCATTTTTTTGGGTTTTCAAATAAGAAAGCAAACTTGTAAAACTATTTTTTTTTGTGTTTTTGAATAATAAAACAAGCAAACAAAGCAAAAAGAAAACTAAGCAAAAACACAACAAAGTAAAGAGATTGGTTATGAGGGACTCCCCTTGTGAAGATGTCCTTGACTCCCTGGCAACGGCGCCAGAAAATCTTTGATGTGCTTGTCGTTCGACGTAGAGCTCGTTGGGAACCCCAAGAGGAAGGTATGATGAGCACAGCAGCAAGTTTTCCCTCGGTTATGAAACCAAGGTTTAATCGAATAGGAGCAAGGAAACACCCCAAAGGTGTTACTAGCTGAGCTTTGGCAGGGCGCACTACCGGTGCTAGTAGCAATGTGGAGACCTGCACAACACAACCACAGAACTTTGTGCCCAACTTGCGATGAGGTTGTCAATCTCACCGTGTTTTGCGGAAAATAAAGGATTAAACGCATCGAATGGAAAGAAGTAAAAGTTTGCAGAAAGTAAACACAAAGCAGTAAAAGATTGTAGATTGTATGTAAAAGACAAGGACCGGGATCCATAGTTCACTAGAGGTGGCTCTCCTTAAGATAGATAACATGCTGGGTGAACAAATTACAGCGGGGCAATTGACAAACACCGAGAAAGCAATACATGCATATACTAATCATCTTGACTCCTTTGAGACTTGATTAGGCATTACAACATAATACATAGACCGCCATCCAACTGTATCTATGATTAATAATCCACCTCCAGGTTATCATCCGAACCCCCTCCAGTATTAAGTTGCAAGCAACAGATTATTGCTTTACGAACTGCGTGTAAAGTAAACAATACGATTGTTCTATGAACAAAGGATTGTTGTTTTCTCCCTAGTAGCAACAACACATCTAGTACCTTGGAGATTTCTATCACTTTTCCAGATTACCAGAGGCATGAACCCACTATCGAGCATAAATACTAACTCTTGGAGTTGCTAGTATCTACTTGGCCAAGATAGCTACTAACAACGGAAAGCATGCACGATCACAAATAACAAAGACATGATAGAATCAATAATCAATCTGAAATAGCATCTCAATATCCATCGGATCCCCACAAACACAAGATGTATGAATTACAAATAGATGATCTTGATCATGAACGGAGCTCACAAGATCTAAACATGAAAGCACAAAGGAGGAGAACCAGCCATCTAGCTACTACATGGATCCGTAGTCCAAGGATGAACTACTCACGCATCACACCGGAGGCTTGCATGGTCATTAAGAAGGCCTCCAGGGTGAATTCCCCTCTTCGGCAGGGTGCCGGGAAGAGCTTCAGATCCCTCCCGATCTAGGGATGGAGATGATGGAGGCTACAGACTCTTTCGTGGAATTTTGATCGGGTACTTAGGGTTTTCGTCCCGAGGGCAATATATAGGCGGAAGGAGAAGCCGAGGGGGTGCTGGGAGCGGCCACACCACCCCCTGGCGTGGGCTAGGCCTGGCCGCACGACCAGGTGGTGTGGTGGCTCCCTAGCTCTTCTCCGTCTCGTATTCTGGCACTTGATCCCTTCCAGAAAAATAGGCACTTTGGCTTTTGTCTCGTACAATTCCGAGAATATTCATTTTCTGACTTTCCTGGAACCAAAACAGCAGAAAACAGGCAGCTGGCACTGTGACTCTTGTTAATAGGTTAGTCCAAGAAATCATATGAAAAGTACTCCAAAGTTAGAACAAAACACAAGAAAGTGGATAAAACCAAGCATGGGACATCAAAAATTATGGATACATTTGCAATGTATCAAGGCGGCAGCGAACCGGATGAAGCGTGGTGGCGGCCACAACAACACACCACGCACGCACCAGGACCATGCACGATCACGCTACACATGCACACCACACAGCACAGGGGACCACCCCGCATCGCGACCTACCCACCGCCTCTCTCGCTTGCCATCGCGAATCGCGATCCCCTCCTCCTGTCCCCCTCTTCAGCGTGCCGACGGCCATGGCCACCGGCCTCCTCCGTGCCTCCTTGCATCGCTGTCGCGTGACCTCCTAGTCCCCGCGGCATCGCTGCCCTAGGCCCTTCCGCGAGCTCACTCCCGAGCACCATGGTGTACGCCTCCATCTGCACCACTGCCTCGCCCTCAACCTCCGTCCGGCCATCTCCTAGCCCTGCCCCGAGCTCCCTTCCCCGACCGTGACAATCGATGCCAGCCACCGCTCGCGTCCCTCGACCTGCGGCCGCCGCTCGTGCCCCTCCACCCCGCGTGCAGATATCGTTGCCTGCAGGAGCCCCTCGACCTCCTCCGCGTCCAGCTGGACATCGTCGAACCGATGGCACGTCTCGCCTCTTGCCATGGTCTTCTTCGCCTCGGTCGGTTCCACTCCTGCATGTTGCGTCCTCTGGCCGCCATGCCTCTGGTCGTGCGCCGCCTCTTTTCGTCCAGATGCCACGAAGGTCCGCTGCATCTTCGTCACCTTGGGAGGCCGAGGGCCCAACCAGCGCAACCCAAGGACCCCGACGACTAGCTGGACGTCGTCAAACGGATGGCACGTCTCGCCTCTAGCCATGGTCTTCCTCGCCTCGGCCGGTTCCACTCCTGCAAGTTGCGTCCTCAGGCCGCCATACCTCTGGTCGCACACCGCCTCTTTCGGGCCAGATGCCACGAAGGTCCGCTGCATCTTCGTCACCTTGGGAGGCCGAGGGCCCAACCAGCGCAGCCCGAGGACCCCGAAGACGATGTCGTCTGTGTGGCCTCTCCGCCGCCCAGGTGCAGGACGAACGAAGAAAAGAAAAAACGAACCATTACTCACCGCTGACTTAGGGATGGCATGGTGGGTAATTCTTTGCAAATCACAGGGCAAAATTGTCCAAAAACGGACGAAGGACAGAAACATTGCGTTCTTTATTATTAGGTATAGATATAGATATAGATTTTCAATTACTTAAATTAAGATTAACCATTCACAACAGATATTTAGCACTCACTCCTTCCCAAAATAAGTGACTCAATTTTATCTAGATACGTATATATCTAGACATGTTTTCTGACTAGATTCGTATGTATCTAGACAACATGAAGTCACTTATTTTGAACAGAGCGAGTATATGTAATATTGTAATGGACAATGAGGTCCAAGACATGCTCAACCTCACGAGTATGCATCTTCTATTATTTTGGTATGATCTTGAGTATGCATCTATGTCATCGCTTTTCTATATTTGCCTCCCTTTTCTTGTTGTGTTGTTGGTTTAAGCACGATAACTCAAATTTAAGTTTATAATATCGATAATAAATTTGTGGTGTATTTTGGCCATAAAATTTTGCTAATTGAGGAGGAAGGGTTTCTACAAATTCCTCCACAACCTTTTGCCATTATACAGTTTCAGCCCTAGTCATGACGAATTCCTTTTTTTTGAAATGGCGCTTTATTACTTATTAAGAAACAGTAAAACATAGCTACCTAGGAACGACTACAACGATTTCACGCTTCTTACCATCCGATCAAACTAGTGGACATGCTAGATCTTCCTGTGGTTCAGTTGACCATCACTCAGGCTTTTTCACCTTGCGAGCCTGCTAAGTGCCGCTCAGCCTATCATGGTTGGGCTGCTACTCTGCAGACTATTCTAGGGGCTTTTTTATTAACCGGGCCCTGCACACTGGTTGGCCGATTTGACGGCCCAAATAACTCCCCAAATCTGATCCAATCTAGCGTCGTCTCTGCAGCTTCTTCGTTCGTTAAACCAAAGGGTGGAGGCGGTGTAACGGCGAATTGGCGACGGTTCTCGACCGTCTCCTCATTATTGTTTCTCGTAGTGGAGGTGCATTAAGCCATCATTCTTCTCATTTTCCTCCTCACGCATCCATAAATCTGCATGTAATCGTCTCTTCCTACCTCCCGTCTGGCATCCGTGTAGCCTTGCCTTCGGTAGCCTTGCTGCTCTCTACATGTAATCGTCTCTTCCTACCTCCCGTCTGGCATCCGTGTAGCCTTGCCTTCGGTAGCCTTGCTGCTCTCATGGTCGCTGCTCTGCTAGTAAACACGGCAGATTGCCGTTCAATCGTCCGAGACTGCACATAATCGTTGCATGCCTCCAAGTCGTCCGTGACCGGTGAGTCCCTTTGGAGCGGCTTACTCTGCCATCTGCTTGATCTACTTTTATCGGCATGTTGATTGCCTGATGCAGCCAAAAGTGGATCCTCTCAGGACGATTCGTATCTGAATCCAGTCCCTATTTTTCATACAGAAATGTTGTCTATCACACCATAGTACAAGGAGAGTATCTTGTATTGAAGTTTCCTCGGTTTAATAAAGGTTTATTTCATTATTAAAAGGAAAGACAATAGAGTAGAGTCTGAAGGTGGAAACCCTAGCTGTCGGCGGTAGGGGTCCCTCCTCCAACCTCCCTCGCTGCGCCGCCGCTTGAGGGGCCGCCGGCGAAGCCGGGCTCGTCTCTAGGATAGTGGCGGCGGGGCGGTTTTGCTCTGGCGGTGGCTATGCACGCATCCCTCCTGCGCCCCCTCCCCCGCCATTGCTTGGTCGCCGCCGGGCTCGCCCCGCGCGGCCGACGACGGCGGTGTGGCGCCCCTCCTCGCGCGTGGGCAGGCGGGTCGTTCCCTCCTTCTCGCGGTGGCCCGTGCTGGCGGTGCGCCTTCTGGGGGTGCCTGTTCTGGCTGGAGGCGCTCCGGCCGGTCGGCTTGGTGGCCCTGGCCGGTGTGCGTGGGGGCTGCCTCGGTTTCGACCGGGCTGGACCCGGTGCCTCGGCATGGGACCGTCGCGGCCGCGGTGGTGAGGTTGGGCGCCTGGGTGGCGCCCCCATCGCCGGGGCTGCAGGGTTCGGATGGTTGGCGGCGTCCAGATCTGGATCTAGGCCCACGGGCCTAGATTTTGGGATGGCGGGCTCGGAGGTGGCCAGATCTGGACTTGTGGGCCTAGGTCAGGTCAGGGTAGCCGTCCCTGTGTCCCCATCCTGTTCACGGCACTCGGTAGTTCTGGGTTGGGTCGGTGTCCGACAACTACCGGGTGTTGTCTTTGCCGGTTTGCCGGGCGGGGTACCTGGCGCCGGTGCATGCTTGCCGGGGTAGGTAGCATGTCTTCCCCTGACCCTCGGGTGGGTCGATGGTGCGGTGGTGATTTCGGTCGGGTCCGTGTTGCAGCCTCACGTCGGCGTCCGGATTTCGGTTGGGTGGGATCTCGGCGAAATTTGCACTTGGCTTAGGCTAAGCCCGGTGATGACGTCACCTCCGGGTGTCGTTCCCTTGTTGAAGGTGTCCCGACATTGATCCCCTGGGTCTGCTTGATGGATTCCGTCCCTCCGCCCCAAGCTGTTCCCAGGGTCGTCTCGCCTCAGGCTAGTCCCTCTGGTAGTGTCCTGTGAAGCACCCTGTGTCCTCTCGCGAGTGTCGCAGTCCGCACATCCCGTCGGCCTGGATACATTTACACGGTATGGCTGCGATCCTCTAGCGCCTTGGGGGCCTCTGCTAGGGGGGCGTCTGGTCGTAGCCATTACCGGTGGGCTATTCCCAATGCCAGGGGAAGATACCATGTGTGTGTTTGGGCCTTGCCCGAGCTCCGGGGGTGGTGGGTCAGGGTCTGGGTGAAAACTTTGCAGGACCTCGGCTCCTGCTGACGACGATGACGCGTTCTTGTGCCATTCACCTTCTTGGAGGCGTCGCCGCAAGACCCCCCCCCTCCCCTCCTCCTTTGGCTCTTCAAGTTCTACTAGGTGGATGCCCCGTCGTCGAGCCTCCCGTGGGCTACTACCTTGGTACGGTGGAGGTTTGTTGGTGTAGATTCGGTCGCGATCACCCCGGTGCAACAGAAGACAAGGCTCAGCATTGGCTATTTTTTATTTCACGAAAGAAACTTTTCTATCAACTGCTTCTTTTTATTTTGCGTGATTCTGAGCAACTTGCAGTTTCGGGAGGACTTTCATAAAATTTGAACGTGTCATGTCATATCCGAAATAATTGGTGTATGTAGCTTGCATCTCTTGCTCCCTCCGCTTCTATCTTAATCTAAATTCTAGAAATTTAAAGACAAATTAGCAAGTCATTTAATACTACTACTTTGATACCTAAACAACCAATCCAAGCTATATTAAAATTAATGACATCGAATATAGAAAGTAAGACCGTTCCATTTTCTGCATTGGTGTTGATTACATAATAGTTTTCGTAGATTAATATGGAACAAATTTTTAGTCTAGAATGTAGATTAAATCAAATGGAAGGATTATGTTCGTGACTCTAATGAGATTTATACTAAAAAGACACGTATGACAACCTTTTCCTAGAGGTTAAACTTTGGTTGTATATTTCTTCTCTTAGTTTGGATCTGTTGTGTTGGATATTTTTCGTGAGCATGGATGCGCAGTCTGCAGCCAGAGTTGGACACAGGTCAATGTCTCATTGCAGATATTGTTCAGCACTTCGTAGATGCCAAGCTGGAGTTGGATGGCCCTTGTGTATACGAGAATGTAGCCAAATGGATTCAGCCTGTCCACGGAAGTGGTTTAGTTACAGAAAAGTTCTTGCCGAGCAATAGAAATTTCTGATTAAAATGTACTCAATACTGTTATCTGATTCCTATATCTTAGTATTGTGACCCCTTATTTTAGCTGAAACCTTGTATATTTTAAGATTATATATTACATATATTAAGGCCCACGCCCTTAGAGCCCTCTCGTCGCACGTTACACGTCGGGATTACTGTAGACATCTACAGTAACGCACAGTGATATGGGCCAGGCTCCTCCCGTTCGTTTTTTAAATTTGGATACCGGTGTACTGCTTTGCCACGACTCGTTTCGTTTAGTACACGTGTTCAGCCGCCGCTTAGTTCTCATCGTGACTTCCTTCCTCCCTCGGTGGCTTCTCCCCTGTTTCTCCCTGCCGCCTCCCCCTCGATTGCCGATCCTTCCTCACCGCCCTGCCACGATTTGGGTCAGTCCCTTTGCTGATTCGCCGTTCATTTGTTCCCTTCTGTCTGATTTGATACAGTTTTTCAGATTGCCGTTTTCCTTTAGAGATTTTGATGTCAGCGTCGTCGTTTTCTTGGCAGGATTCTCTATGCCTGCCCATGCTGCCGCTGCCCGGCGGCGCCCACGCGCTCCTTCTGCCTCGCCTCCTTCACCACCGCGGCGGCGCCGCCACCCAGCGGAGGTCCCTGTCCTGCCGAGTCCCTCTCCATCGCTCGCACGCCGTCCCCGTTCTCCTGCTACATCCCCTCCTCCTACACAACATCGGCGTGGTCTAGCGGATGTGTCCGCTGTGTCGATTCCTGCTCTGCCGTGCCGTCGTCGTGCTCGCGGCCGTGTTCTATTCTCAGGCGATGCCTCCGATTCTCAGTTTTCTGTGTCTTCTGAATTTTCTGTCCTGTTGGAGGGCTCGCCCCGTGACGTTACGGCCGAGTGTAGCCCCTCACATGTGCCTTTCGTTCCTACTGTCGTATCGCAGACCACCTTGCCTGTGGAAGAGGTTCCTTCGGTTGCAGCCCACACTCATTTGCCTGTCTGTCCGCCGGTTCTGCCTCGCTCCCGCCGGCGGCGTGGTTTGGACGAAATTCCCCGTAATTCTGCTCCTTTGCCGCTCCGTACCCTGCGTTCTACGACGGCCTCTCCGGTTTGGGTTCCTGCGCGCTCTTCGTCTGCCCGTGTTAGTTCTTCTTTTCCTTCTGCTGCTCCTGCGCGTCCGGATCTTGCAAATACGCCTCCTGTTCATTGCTATTTTACTGAGATGAACTCTGCATTGCCTGCCGTATCAAATCGGTCCGTCTCCATGCTTACGCCATCCGAACAAGAAGCAAGACGACGGGAAATACGACTGGGCAAGCGTCCAGCTGATGATGTGCCATCTGTTCCTACTGAATCTGGTTTGTGCTGCCATACCCTGTTGTCAGTTAGTATATTCTGTGTTTTCATGCTACTTTCTGGCTATGTTCTCTATATTGCATACGACCCATTCCTGTCTTTTCCTACCCTGACTTTCTCTGTATTTCTAAACCTGGTTAATGATACAACACTTAGTAATACCAATAATAAAAAGGCCATGAAAGACAATCATATCGCATGGAGTTACACTCCTTAAAAAAAAGGGTATGCTACCTTCCAAATTTATTCACTGCAGGCCCATCAATGGACTTTTGGAGTTTCATGTGCTCTTTACAGGGTTGATCTCTGTAGATGGAAGGGAAAAGCCTTGCGATTTCACATACAGACCACACTGAATTAATCTAGGTTAAAAAAACTCGGATGAAAGCCGCACAGAAAAAGGTCATACAGCTTCAGATATTGTTTTATCCCATTTTCTTAAGCTTTGCTGTAAGAGATCTCCCCATAACCTTTACGAAAAAGGAAACAACTGACTACATATTTAGAGATGTAACGTACATACAAAAGAACAGGTTGTTGTACTACGTCAATGATTTCTCCATCATGGAGTCTGTTGGTTCCATGACCCAGCTTTTCATTTCATTATATGATAGCTTAATCTTGGTACACTGCTCTGTCTTTGGATAGTTTCAGGTTAATTCAGAATGCTCTTACATGATAGCACACTACTGCCTCACTAATGCACTGTTTTCCTATGCAATCTTGCTTACAGTGCCGTATGTGGACTCTTCCGACGATGAGCTTTCTTCTTACCGCTCAGCCCTGGCCACTGGTTTTTTCCCGGATGGCGAGTCTTCCAATGCTACGACTCATGTGGATGTTCCCTCCAACCTCTCTGCTTTGAATGCTTGGGCTCCGTTTCCACCGGGTCATTCTTTGGCTCTGGGTTCATTTGCTCAGCCTGGACCTTCTTTGTCTCAAATTGTCGGCTCTGATGATGACTTGCCTAATATGGGTACGCCTCATGCTTTTCCGGCGCTCCATGTGGGTGTAGGCCCCGATTATTTAGCAAGCGGTAAGAATTTTCTTTACGTTTGTTTCGTACACTGGTTATTCTGGTTAATTGCCATCTTTGTGCTCATGTTTTTTGGACATATTTAGCTATACTCTGTTATTGGTTTTGCATTTTAGTTCATCCAACCCCATGTATTCCTGCAAGTAGAAGCAGCTTGAACCGACGAATGCGTGTGGCTGTCCGTCGTCACCGTGCCTTCCTTCAGGCAGGGTATCAAGCAGGTGTTGTTCAGCTGCCTTTGTCGGCTGATTTTATCACCATGCTGAAACATAATTCATTTGATTCCTTCTCCTTTTGTTCATTCATGAAACTTGCATTGCTTCCTGTTGTTTTGTTTTCTTTCATCTTAACGATTCTTCCTTTCCTCTTTTAGGTGCATGGCCTGATCGGTCTTACTACCATGGACCTCACCACCTATGCGTGCACTGTGGAGCGTCTTTCTGGTTTCGGGAGCGGTGTAAGCGTTCCACCAGAGAACGACACCGGTCCGTCTACAATGGTTGTTGCCATGGTGGTAGAGTGTCGCTTCCTGTTTATCCTAATTGGCCGCCTCCTATAGATCAATTGCTTAGCTTTAATGGAGGACCAGAATCAAATCGTTTTATGCGACTGATTCATGAGTACAACTCTATGTTTGCTTTCACTTCGCTTGGTGTTCATGTTGATAACAGTATTAACATTGGAGGTGGCCCTTATGTTTTCAAGATATGTGGGGTTGTTTGTCATCAGATTGGTTCCCTCCTCCCTCCAACTGACAATCCTGTTCCCAAGTTTGCTCAACTCTATATTTATGACACACTGAATGAATTGGATAATAGGATGGGTATACTTTCTGCTGATGACAGTGATGTTGACGATTCTGTTCCTTTGAGTAGAGGTTGCTATCCTTTTCTCGTGATCGCTGTTGCCAGCGAGATATGCAGCATAGACGTGAGTTGGATGCTCTTTCTGGTCGTACAACTCGCCACCGTCGAGCCCGCAGAGAAGAACCTGCCTGTTCTATAGTTGATTCGTTGCGGACAATGCTTAATGCTCACAATCCTCTGTTGCAGACTTTCCGTATGGCTGAGCAAAGGCTTTTTTCACCTGATTGTCCGCATGTCGCTATTCGCCTATTTGGTCATGAAGGGGCGGATCATGGGAACCGTTACTCTCTTCCTGCAGCACCTGAATTAGCGGCTCTAATAGTTGATGACTTCTCTGTAGAGGCAAATAGATTTGATATTATTGTTCAGAAAGATGCTGGGTTCTTCCAGCGTGTCTCCCCTCTTAATCCATCTCTTATGGCTTTGCAGTACCCACTCTTATTTCCTCATGGTTCTATGGGGTTTCACCTTGGGATTAAATATCAAGATGTTGAAGGTGTCCGTCCTGGGACAAGGCAGGACATATCTATGCTTGAATACTATTGTTACAGATTTCATTATCGAAAAGGAGAGCCTAACCCTTATACATGTTGTGGCCGATCGTCCAATCAAATTATGGTGGACTCTTTTTCTTGTGTTGAGTCCTGTAGACTTAGTTACCATTTTCTGAATCAAGAAACTCCCCGTTTTGAAACATATCAAGGTCTGTCGGATGCTCTTGGAGATGGTAATTCCACTGGCAAGAATATTGGGATTGAATATATTCTGCATTCCAGTTATACAGGAGGTCCTCGATACATGATTCAAAATTATCAGGACGGAATGTCTATCTGTCGTGTGCATGGTGCTCCTGATCTTTTCATTACCTTTACATGTAATCCGAGGTGGGATGAGATATCTGATGCTCTTCTTATCGAGCCTGGGCAAACTCATGCTGACAGACCGGATATAGTGACACTTGTGCTCAAAATGAAGATCAACCATTTCAGTAAGCTTATTAGAAAAGGGAAAACTTTTGGCCCTGTTAAAGCATGTATGTATATCTCATTATTTAGACTTCCTACCTCTCCATCTGTTAGTGTTACGTCTATTGTTAAAAATAATCCTTCTCTCTACATCTGTACAAGTTTAAGGTTTTTTGGGTTCGCGTACCTTATCTTTTTAGGACAGATACATTTTCTATTTTTTTATACATTTTCCCTTTTTTACATGCAAAGCGTTGACTGAGCCACTTTCTATTTTCTTATTTGCCTCTTAAGTAATACATTCCCTGCTTTTTTAAAGTAAAAGTATCCTAATTTTGCAGATTTGTATGTCGTCGAATTCCAGAAAAGAGGCCTTCCCCACATACATGCACGTGTGTGGTTGAAAGCTGATACGGAAGATCCTAGGCCAGCAACGATTGATTCTTACATTTCTGCGGAGATACCTGACTACACCGTAGATCCACTTGGTTATGCACTTGTGGAAGAATTTATGGTGCATGGCCCTTGTGGCAGATATAATCCGAACTCGCCGTGCATGAAAGATGGAGTTTGTTCTAAGCACTATCCCAAGGAATTTAATGAGGAAACAACGATTGATGGACTTGGTTTTCCAGTCTACCGTCATCGTGAGAATGACCGTTACATTACAAAGAACGGGCATCGCTTGAGTAATAAGTGGATTGTACCACATAACATGGCATTGCTCAAGAGATTTCAGGCCCATATCAACGTAGAGTGGTGTAACAAGACAAATCTTCTTAAATATCTCTTCAAGTATCTAGCCAAGGGCCCTGACAAGGCTCGGGCACGTTTACACTCTATGTATCAACCTTCAGGATCTGAATCAGCAGGGATTAATGAAATTGACAAGTATGCCAGCTGCAGGTGCGAGCCCACTACTTTCTTCTCCTACCAGCCTCTGTCACTTTGTCGTTACATAATCACATTCCCTGTTGTCAAGATTCTTTTCTCCTCTGAATTGTTTCCCTTTATGATTATAAAGTCTATGTTCATGTATCCGTCGATGTCATGCATTTTTCCCGTTCGCTACTTCGTTTTAAGTTTTGGTTTTTTCCCTTATGTTTAAGTTCCCATTCTACTCTGGTGCAGGTATCTATCCACATGTGAAGCATGTTGGCGGACTTTTTCTTTTGATATTCATGTTAGAGAGCCATTTGTTCAAAGGCTGACAGTGCACTTACCCAATATGAACCGAGTTATCTACCGCGACCGTGACAAAGAGTGGTATCTTCTCTTCGATGAGGCAATTCAGTGGGCTTCTTCTTTCCAACTAAGACATCTGTTTATGACAGTTTTGCTATTTTGTGGTGTCATTGATGGCCATAAGCTTCTTCAAAAGTACTCACAGTACATGACTGATGATCTGGCAGCTCAGATCCGTCACTCTATGAATGACAGTGCATTGGTAATCCCTCCAGATTATTTGCACTCCGAATTGCTGCTGGAACTCTCGAGTATGTTTGGCAAGAATGGTTATTCCCTGGCATCTTTCAACATTCCAACTCAGGCTTTGCATGATGCTAGGCTTCTTAGCAACAGATTAGTACTAGAAGAGATGCAATATAATAGAGACGGGTTGAGGGTGACAGCTTCATCACTTCATCAGAGGTTAAATGAAGGGCAAATAAACATCTATGATCAAATCATGACTGCAGCTGCCAGCTTGATTGGTAAGGTGCTCTTTATTTCGGGCCCTAGGGGTACGGGCAAAACTTTTTTATGGAATGCTATTATTACAGCGTTACGGGCTGACAACCATATAGTTCTAGCCGTTGCTTCTTCTGGGGTGGCTTCTCTACTTCTCCCGGGTGGAAGAACAGCCCACTCTCGGTTTAGGATCCCACTTGACATTGGTGATCAGACTATGTGCAACATATCTCGGGGAACAAATTTAGCTGAACTCGTGGAGAAGGCAAAGCTAATATTGTGGGACGAGGCACCGATGACACACAGGCAATGTTTTGAAGCTGTCGACAGGAGCATGAGAGATGTTCTGTCCACAAATGATAGTTCCAGGAAATTGCTTCCCTTTGGTGGAAAGACAGTGGTTTTAGGTGGAGACTTCAGGCAAGTGTTACCTGTTATCGAGGGTGCAAGCAGGAGTGAAATCCTAAATTCATCTCTTATGAAGTCACCTTTGTGGCAGCACGTTACTGTACTTACATTGGAGGAAAACATGAGATTATCTAATCCTACTCTAACTGAGGACGAGAAGAGCAAATTAGATGCATTTGCACATTGGGTTCTTAGTGTTGGGGACGGAACAATACCTATGGAGATTCGGGAAGGGGAGGCCACTCCTTGGCTCTCTCTGCCACCAGATGTTGCATTACTGCCTGCTTCTGACTATATTTTTTCTATTGTCAACGCCATATATGACTCTTTTGAAGATAATTTCTCTGATATATCTTATCTGGCTCAGCGTGCAATAGTTTGCCCAACTAATAAGATTGCTGATGAAGTTAATGAAATCCTCTTCAGCATGGTTCCTGGGAAAAACATAGTTTTTGAGAGCTCTGGCAGTATTTGCAAAACACTGGACCATATAGCAGATGCAGATATACTATACCCTCCTGAATTTCTTCATAAAGTAGACCCTCCAAACTTTCCACGCCATAGTCTTACACCCAAAATTGGAGTCCCAGTTATATTATTACGAAACATCAACCAATCTATTGGACTCTGTAATGGCACACGTCTTATGGTCACCAGATTAGGGAAATGGGTTCTTGAAGCTAAAATTATGACTGGAAGTAATATTGGTGATCATGTTTGCATACCCAGGATTGTATTGCATATACCAGCTAGAAAGTGGCCTTTTACTCTACAACGTCGGCAGTATCCGATTCGGTTATGCTACGCAATGACGATCAACAAAAGCCAAGGTCAAACACTTAAAAAAGCTGGTGTCTATTTACCGAAACCTGTATTTTCTCATGGACAACTTTATGTAGCTCTATCAAGGGTAACATCTAGGGAAGGGCTGAAGGTGCTCGCCCTTGACGAAGATGGAAAACCGACTGCAGAGACGAGGAATATAGTTTATCGTGAGGTACTTGAAAGCCTTTAGGCAATGTTGATATGGGTGCTCTATGCTCCAGTTTGTAGCACTGTTTTATACTGGTATTTCCTTCTAACTTTGTCGTTTCTATTTCCAAAAGACTCTCCGGTATGCCCTTCGCACTATGCTTTTAAGACTATTTCTTTATATCCTTTTCTAGGTTCACAGCCTGCGTTCCTATCTGTCTTGGTTTAATGTTGTTAGTCGATTTTGCTGCTTCTTATCTCAGTTTGTTTTTTTTGACAATAAGTTGCTATGCGTCCTATTCCCTTTACGCCTACTTTCGATCAGTTTAGAATATCAGTCTGCGCCGATACCGTCCATTTCACGTCATGCCAGCAAGCTGCTAACATTCCATACGGCCGCCCTTCAGAAACTGCTACTTCACTTCATATGAATAAAGCTGCTTATATTTATTAAATAACTAAGTGATCAGTGGCCAAAGTTACAAAGTTAAAATATAAAGCATACACGAACTGCTTACACCTCTACCAAAGAAATACGGATCTACAAACAAAACCTACATAGATTTAAAAATGGAACTCGACGTCTGGCATTTCATCTTCTAGCAGATCTGCATCATATATTGTGGACTGATACACTTTAGCGCATTGCAGTACCCCATCTTCTATTGGAAACATTTTGCCATGGAGATCCCATGCATCACTTTCAAACCAAATCTGAGCAAAAACAGAGACGCCATTTGCTCCAACTCTTACACGATAAAAAACACTGTTGCCAAAATAAGAAAATAAGAACCTGCGCACGGTCTCCTCTAATGGAGCATCGCTCTCTTTTAACCAGAACTGAATGACATTACTATCCTGAGGCATAAAATCTGCCCTCCCTCCAAGCAGATGGCCAGGCATCTAAATCTCAATTCGACGCAGATACTGCACCAAATATAAATGGCTGGATGGATATACCTGCTCTTGCAGCGCATCTCTACCTCCGGCGCACTGGCCTCTATTTAAAGACTTATGGATAAGCTCCTTATCTGCTACCTTCAAGAGGCTTCTAGAACAAACTCTCTAGAAAGAAACAACTCTTTGTGAAAAAACTACACGTCGCACAATATTGTTTACATGCAATTTACAACTGTACGTGCTATAGACAGGCTGGCATACAGCTCTGCACGTATACAGAAAACGTACCACGCGGCAGCAAACGATGCTCCCACCGCTGGCATCACCAGAGCCACCCAAGAGATCAAACCCAAGGACGCCGGCGCCACCATCTACCCCAAGTTTAATAAAAAATACAACAGGTCCTCCTCTGACTACAAAACACGCCATCCATTCAGACACGCTTAATACAAAAAAAAAGAACTGTGTCAATGCTTCGTTTTTCCCTCAAATGGAGACTAAAATTTGCGGCAAAGTGCCGCGCCACATGTACCTAGTATGAAACTGTATGTGTGACAGGGATTTTGAACTTTTTTGTGCCTTGAATTCAGATAGCGTGGGCTCCTGAAATTCAGATATGACAAACCCGGATTTTTTCAAACATTTCCATCTTGCTTCCACTAAGACGTCCTCAAGATTGACAGGCGCGGCAACACGCGCCTATATGTTCTAATTTAAGTAACATTTACACCTGGTATCTTCATAACTAGGATGCACACAGCCGATGAATCACAAAAAGTATACAAAAAAGAAGCTAGGCCAACATTCCACAAGCACTATTTTAGTAAAAGGCATAGATCTAAGGAGGATCAATCCGCAGATCACACGGCCATCCAAGTCGGGGGAAAATATCCCTCGCCATATCCTCCAATCGCGTACACCCCCCGCCAACAAGTCTCGATACACCACTCATTGTCGATTAGTCCATACGCGAAGAGTAGTCGTGGCACGATAAATAATCTGCAAGTTAGAAGACACTTTGTTATTGAAAATCTTGTCATTTCTACAAAGTCCTGAATTTATAATCGATTCCATACAACCAGTTACCAAATACATTAGGAACCGAACGTGCATGAGATAAATCAAAGGCTATTTGGATGATTGACCATATAGAACAATCGGATTTACAATGGAAGAATAGATGCCTTATTGTCTCCTCATGGTGACAAAAATGCATTGTGTACTTCCGTGCCAATTAATATTTATAAGATTATCTTTTGTAAGAATTACCCCCTTATGAAGATACCATGAAAATATCTTTGTCTTTAGTGGTATCATCATCTTCCGAATTTTACTATTATCATCGAACGGAATATCAGGTTGTATCAAAGCTTTTTATACACTGAATCAACAAAATAAATACCTCTCTAGTAGTTTCCATTTACACTCGTCTACACCATCCGACAACTGCCTCGTGGATAATCGTAGCAATAGATTATTCCAAGATACCAATCGAGGGCCGGTTTGATCTCTTCTAAAATCCACATTCGGAGGATTAGATTCCTTTTCTGTGAAAAGTGTATCCTCTTTATGCCTCATAATCGAATAAAGAGCCGGATATTGTTCCCGAATATTAGTGTGGCCAAGCTACTTATCTTCCCAGAATCTAATTTTGATCCATCCTTGATATTAAAAGCACCAAATCAGAAGAAATGTTTTTTGGATGCCATCAGTCCAGTCCAAAAGTGTGAATCACCGGGATTCTAAACCACTTGAGACATGGCTTTTGAGCCAACATATTTCCTCCATAAAATGGTTTGCCAAACACCATCTTCTGTAAGTAGCTTGAAAAGGCATTTACCTAGAAGCGCAGTGTTTTTGACTTGCAAGTCATGAATGTCAAGCCCACCGCATTATTTCGGTCGGCAAACCACATTCCATCTATCTAGTCGATATTTCTTTTTTTTACTATCTCGCTGCCAAAAGAATCTTGAGTAGAAATAATCCACTTTGTTCAAGATACCTTTCGGTAACTGGAAAAACGAGATCATACATAGTACCATATTAGTGAGTACAAAATTTATGAGTACAAGTCTTCCCCCAAGAGATAATAATTTACCTCTCCAACTATTGAGATGTTTTTGAAGTCTTTCCTCAACGAGTTTCCATTTAGCATTCATGAGATGCCAATAATGAAATGAATCGGTATTCCTAGATAGTTGATTGGAAATTTCCCATACCCACAGCCAAAGAGATCAGCATATAGGCAAGCCTCATTTTGGGACTCGCCAAAACAATACAAATCAATCTTATGGAAGTTTATTTTCAATCTAGATAGTTGCTCGAATGTTGATAGTATTAATTTAAGATTCCTCGCTTTCTCTAGATCATATTCCATAAATAAGATTGTATCGTTAGCGAATTGAAGAATAGAGAGTCCACCATCAACAAGATGTAGAACTAATCCTTCAATTTGGCCATATGCCTTAGCTCTCTCGATCAGGATTGCCAACATGTCCGCCACTATATTAAATAGCATACGTGATAGTGGATCCCCTTGTCTCGGTCCTGATGAGAATAGATACAGGGATTATGATGATTCTGATTGCTTGAACTGGAAGAAAATATTGAGTCAAATCAATGATGACTATCAGGTGAATTCATTCCTAGTTGAACGTGATGCTTTCATTTATAAGAACTTTATACTGCCTAAGTCTTTGTGCTATTGTATGATCAGGTATATGGGAGAAGAAGGCGTATCACGGAGCGAGGAGTTGAAGCATATGGAGCATGGCATATTGATCAATGAAGAATGTGCGAGGGAGGAGAGGGAGGAAGCGCAAGGAGCTACCAATAAGAAGATCAACACATGGCAGGATCTCTGCCGCGACAGAGAAACGACGCGTTTTCCTGCCACGACACAAAAACAGAGTCCTTTTCTGCCATGGCAGGCTACCGCGACAGAGAAACAAGCCCAATGTCTGTGACGGCAGAACCCTGAGCTGAACCCAACTTTGGGTCGGTTTGTATCATAGTTAGGTGGGACCAAGTCATCCCAAGCTTAGGCCGCCGCCCCCAAACCTCTTAAATAGATGGGGCCCCACACAAGTTAGTTTTAGACCATGTTTAAACTATTTTGGAGTTGTTTCTTTCAAAGAACCTCTGGAATTACCCTGTGATCAAATTATACTACTACAATTGAGTGTGATCTATTGTTCCATTGGGAATTAGTAGATTGCAAACTACCGTTCGTGGTCGACAGCTGCGTACGCAAGAGCGTGATGTGGTGAATATCCCACGGGGTTCGAGAGTTGTTGCATTGGCATTAGGTTTCGAGCGGGAGAGTTCATAGCTACAGACTAGTTATCTATCCACCATTATCATCATTGATAAGTGCTTGCTGAGAAGATCGCGCCACCCCATATCATCTTGGTATCAGATTTCCTCGTTTACTCAGTGAGCAATCCATAATCCATCCATAGATTAGTTCGTGTGTTTAGTCCTATACAGAAAAAGCCTTACAAAAAGATTCTCCATAGCCTAGATTGCATTGCTTTCAAGTTTTAGTCGCTGATCATTCTATCTCGTAGATCCGATCTATAGTTTTGATCCGTAGGAGTCCAGGTTTCGGTTTAGATCTAGTTTTTTCTTTCATACGTGTTCCCCACCATTGTTTTCCGCCGCCACAAGTTTAGATCTGATCCCACATAAGAGTCCTAGTTGTGTACTACTTGGCAAGTCGAAATTGCAAAAAGAAAAATGTTGCCGACTCTGCCGTAGCATAGAAACTGCCCTTTTCTCTGCCAGCGAGTCCGTGTCTGCCACGGATCTGAGTCCTGTCGTGACACGTTTTCTGCCTGTTTCTCTGCCGCGGTACAGATTCTCTGCCACGACACAATTTGGCCTGTTTTTCTGCCACGACAGAGATATAAAAAATTGTGACAGTTTGCAATTTTCCCAACCTTAGCTACAACCGTTCTATTCCAAAGGTGTAGGAACTTGCCATTGAGACTAGTTTCTGCTCTTCCAGGCTGCTCATAGGGTTTTGGTGTTGTGCATTATAAATTCGCCGTGATATATATATTAAAAAAAAGGATATAGCAAAAGAAAAAGCAAAAGGAGAAAGAAGCTATACAAAAGAAAAAAGAGAAAAAGAAAAGGAGAATTGAGCAAGTGGCCTAGTGATATCTTTATGCACCAGTAGATTGAGCAATCTTGTGCCTGTTTACTTTGAGCTTTGCTAGTGTCTCTCCAGCATAGTGCAACACCCTTCATAGTTGCATTGCCACGTTTATCTCCGCGTGTGTGTTTCTTTGGTTTTGTACGATTAGCACTAGGATTTGTTTGCGGTGTAGATAGGATAAAATACCTACAGCTCCACCATAAATAACATGTGTGCCTATGATCGTTCTCTATACCCTTGGTATTCACTTCATCACATCTGTGCACAAGTTGTTGATTTGAATTGGTGAGCATCACTATTCACATTGGAACGGTAAGATTTGTTTTCTTGTCAGTTTTGAGTGAGTTGTGAGGGCTCCACCACCAGATTTTGTTTTGTGCACTAATGTACTAATCATGTCTTCTAGTAGTGTTGATGTGAGGCAGAAAAAGGATGCCGATGATTATCCCTTTCCAGTACAATCCTACTACAGCAACACATTTTGGGAAGAGGAGTCAGGAGTGGTGCCTACTTCGGGTTTGTTCCACTTCATCACAGAAATTAATGGTAGACAAGCTGCTCCTACCATTGATACTTGTTCTTACATAAATTTGGTTAGTGTTGAGGTTTTTGAAAAGCTACAATTATACACAAGTGCATTAAAAACCCATTTATGTTAGCAACTTCTGGTCATGCACTACCAGTTACTCAGATCACATTTGTTCCACTCACCATTTATGGCCCTAGCAGGAAGATTTCTTGTTTTGTTGTTCCTAGAGCGTTTAACTCCTACCATATCATGTTGGGAACAAAGTGGTGTAATCAATTTTAGGTTGTGTTTGGTAGTGAGTGTTCTGATCCTACTATCTTTTGGAATGGTAATCACACATGGTTAACATGTTCAAATATTAAGCAATTTCAGGAGATTAGGCATCAAAAGCTATGTGCACCTGTAACCACAAACATAAAACCACATGTTGATCCTATCATAGAATAACCGAGAGTGAGAGTTGATGAGACAAATGCGGTTTCTACTAATGTAATCATCTCTACTCCTAGTGTTGTTTCTTGTGATATCCATGTTGCTTTTGAAGAAAGGGTGCCGTCTATTTTATAACCTATATCACTAGTCTGTGCATTGTCACTTGTGGAGGATGTTTTAGTACCTACTACAACTGAGGAGATTGTTGATGACATTGGTAGTGATTTGGAGTTCAGCCAACATGTGCGACATATTGTGAGTCTATTCCTTTACTGAAGCCTCTTTGTGACTTTCCTTGCACTACTGTTTTAGCACCATGTGATAGTTTACCAAATTCAAATTTTGATCATGTGGTACTGATAACACATAAAGAAATACTTGCTCGAATACCACCTGCTGATATTGTGTATTCCATCATGCTAAATGAACCTATGAGTATGAGTTGTGCTATGGATAAGATTTCTGAAATTTCATGTCTAAATTCTAGCACATATTCTCCTTGTTTCACTTTCAATCTAATTGGTGAATATAGCATGGATGAAAATTTTCTTGTGGATCTCATATGCATTACTTGTGATAGAATCGCTGAACTGAAACAAGCTATTTTCAGCCATATATGCAATGTGTCACAAAATGTTTGCTATGGGACAATAGTTCATGTTCGAGATATTATGGAAATACATTCTGGTCTAGTTGATATATTGCAACCAACACAAGTAATTTTACATATGTTGGATTGTTCTAATCTTGCTAGAATAGAACCCAAGTTTTCATATTTGTTGTGTTTGTCCCAAAAGTCTTAGTCTAGTTATGTTACTACTTTAGACTTCACTGATATTTGCAAATTGAGTTGCATCTTACATACTGGACAACATGATAATGTTCATACTAATCAAAGTAGCGCAGTTGAAGCATGGCATGAATCAATTTGGTTTTCAGATATATTGAATTGGTCTGATCTTGTTCATCACAAATTGGATCATCGATCGTCTTTGAGAAAACTGAATTTAATATTAAAGAACAAGACTATATATCTATTTGTTTTTCACCATGGGCATGATTCTTTGAACTTCACTTATACCTGCAATTTAAGTTGCTTGATGTATATTTGATACATTGCAAATGTATCTATAATTTTTGATGTTCCATGCTTGGTTTTATCCACTTTCTTGTGTTTTGTCCACACTTTGGAGTACTTTTCATATGATTTCTTGGACTAACTTATTAACAAGAGCCACAGTGCCAGCTGCCTGTTTTCTGCTGTTTTTGGTTCCAGAAAAGTCAGAAAATGAATATTCTCGGAATTGGACGGGACAAAAGCCAAAGTGCCTATTTTTCCAGAAGTCATCAGATGCCAGAATACGAGACGGAGAGGGGCCAGGGGGCACCACACCACCTGGCTGCGCGGCCCAGCCTGGACCGCGCCAGGGGGTGGTGTGGCCGCCTCCGGCACCCCCCGACCTCCCCTTCCGCCTATAAGATGCCCTCGGGACGAAAACACTAAGTACCCAATCAAAAATCGACGAAAGAGTCTGTAGCCGCCGTCATCTCCATCCCTAGATCGGGAGGGATCTGAAGCTCTTCCCGGTACCCTGTCGGAGAGGGGAATTCACCCTAGAGACCTTCTTCATCACAATGCAAGCCTCCGGTGTGATGCGTGGATAGTTCATCCTTGGACTACGGATCCATGTATTAGCTAGATGGCTGGTTCTCCTCCTTTGTGCTTTCATGTTTAGATCTTGTGAGCTCAGTTCATGATCAAGATTATCTATTTGTAATTCTGCATGTTGTGTTTGCGGGGATCCGATGGATATTGAGATGCTATTTCAGATTGATTATTGATTCTATCATGTCTTTGTTATTTGTGATCTTGCATGCTTTCCGTTGTTAGTAGCTATCTTGGCCAAGTAGATGCTAGCAACTCCAAGAGTTAGTATTTATGCTCGATAGTGGGTTCATGCCTCTGGTAATCTAGGGAAGTGACAGAAATCTCTAAGGTACTAGATGTGTTGTTGCTAATAGGGAGAAAACAACAATCCTTTGTTCATAGAACAATCGTATTGTTTACATTACACGCAATTCATAAAGCAATAATCTGTTGCTTGCAACTTAATACCGGAGGGGGTTCAGATGATAACCTGAAGGTGGATTATTAGTCATAGATGCAATTGGATGGCGGTCTATGTATAATGTTGTAATGCCCAATCGAATCTCAAAGGAGTCAAGATGATTAGTATATGCATGTATTGCTTTCTCGATGTTTGTAAATTGCCCCGTTGTAATTTGTTCACCCAGCATGTTATGTATCTTAAGGAGAGCCACCTCTAGTGAACTATGGATCCCGGTCCTTTCTTTTACATACAATCTATAAACTGTTTACTGTTTGTGTTTACTTTCTACAAACTATTACATCCTTCCATTCGATACGTTTAATCCTTTGTTTTCAGCAAAACACGGTGAGATTGACAACCTCATCGCAAGTTGGGGACAGAGTTCTGTGGTTGTGGTGTGCAGGTCTCCATGTTGCTACTAGCACCGGTAGTGCACCCTGCCAAGGCTCAGCTAGCAGCACTTTTTGGGTGTTTCCTTGCTCCTACTGGTTCAATTAAACCTTGGTTTCATAACTGAGGGAAACTTGCTGTTGTGCTCATCATACCTTCTTCTTGGGGTTCCCAACGAACTCTACATCAACACCGAGCCATCAAGCATTTTTCTGGCGCCGTTGCCGGGGAGTCAAGGACATCTTCACAAGGGGAGTCCCTCATAACCAATCTCTTTACTTTGTTATTTTTTTGTTTTGCTTAGTTTCTTTTTTCTTTGTTTGCTTGTTTCTTTATCAAAAACACAAAAAATTAGTTTTACAAGTTTGCTTTCTTATTTGAAAACACAAAAAAATTAGTTCCTATCTTGAGTTGCCATAACGTCTAGCCTTGCTCCAGTCACTATGTCACCCGAGGAAATGATTTTCACTTTTAAACAAGGGATTGATGAAATTTTTAAGGAAGCTTGGTCTAGAATCTCTGTTCTTCATGAAAAAGCTGAGCCTAAAATGACTCAAAGCTTGTTCCTTAGCAGTTTTTACCTTGGAATTGCTCTTTGATATAGATATGCTTTAGATGCTGTTGTGGGAGGAGATTTCCTCCAATGTAATGAGGATGACGCTATTAATTCTATAAAGAAATTGATCCTCACTTACAACTTGCCTAGCCAAACTGATATTTCTTTCGTAAGAATATTTGCTAGATTGAACACTCTTGAGACTGGCACTGCTAGCTTAAAAGATTGCTATAATACGCTTAGGGAGCATCACAATTATGTTCCAATAAATTCTGAACCATCAAAGTGGCTCCCTACAGTAAAGATTGAGATAAGCACTGAAACTTTTCAAGCTCGCTGTGATATCATGTCTGAATTTTGTCTTATGCCCAAAGATATTTATGAATCTCTGAATGTTTGGGGGCTTACTGAAGGAGGAAAAGAAATATCTCTTGCTAATAATGCTACCATATTACCTATTGGAATAGCTGAAGGAGTGTTTACATAGATCCTTGGGAAAATGATTTCTACTGATTATCTTGTTATTGAATGTGCAGGAAAAGGACAAATTACACTTGGAAGGTCCCTATTAGAACTCATTGGAGCAATAATAGATGTGGGAAAGGGGACCATGCACCTTTCTTCTCCACCAAACAATCATATTTTCCCCAAGGTTAAGAATAAAAGTAAGAGAGGTAAGGTCAAGAAATTTGGTTGTAATGTTTCTTCATTTGAGAATACTTGATTCTTTCTTGCTTCTTATGCCTAACTTAAAGACGTTAAAGAAAAGTACTTATTGGGAGATAACCCAAAAGTTTTAGATGAGTCTTGGAAGTTATTACTTCAGTAATAACCGCTCCTTATCCTTTTTATTTGCTTTTTGTGCCAAGAGTAACCTCTAATGATAGAGAAGTAATGATTGGGAAAGTTGTTGTCCTGAAATAGATTTCTGTGCTTCACCGTAAAAATTCGTGTAAAATCTCTGAATGTCTTTTTGAGGCGTGATTTTTTGTGATTCTGCCCCAGGTTGTTATCTAAATCAAGTTAGTTCAACACTTTTTGATTTGAGCAACAGAAGGACTTCGAAAAAATTCATCTTTACCTGCTGGTCTGTTTTGACAGATTTCTGCCATTTTCTGCATTTGCTTCTTGTTGGTTCCTTTTTGAGTTCTTTTGGGGAATTGAGCTTTTTGAGGGAAGTGCTACAGTAGCTAGTGTTATAATGGAAGTTTATTTGGTGTTATAACTGAACCATAAGACTTATTTATCTTGAGTGCACTAATGTTGCTAATAAAGATTGTGTGATGTTTTTGTATGAAGGAAAAATTTCAGGTGTATGGAAGGAATGAGTAATGAGATGAAGGATGGACTAAAGCTTAAGCTTGGGGATGCCATGCGTGTCACCCTAAGAAATATCCAAGAAGTACAAGCGTCAAAGCTTGGGGATGCCCAAGGCATTCCCTTCTTCATTAATAAAAAAATCCCACGTTTCTTCCAAACGCTTCATTTTTATTGTTTCATGCACAGTTGTGTTGTTCTTGGAGCGTCTTCTTTTTCGTTTTTGTTTTGGTTTTTGTTTGCTTTTGTTTGCTTAGTTTTCTGAATAAATTGGTTGGACCCCTCTTTCATACATTGGTTTTCAAATAGTTTGGTTTGGTTTGGAAAAGAGTAGGAAAGTTCATGCTTATGTGGTAAAAAGAGCTCGTTTTTGACTGTGGCCTATGCTTTGTCATGCCATGCTTGATATTGTTTTGGCTTTATGCTTAGTAATATTTTCTATAGCATGACTTGTTATAAACAATTGAGATTGCTTAATGTGCCTTGGATGAATCATGCGTTGTTTTAGCATATTAAAGCATAGTATTGTGGTATTCGCCTTTGATGCTTTATTTGGTTGACTTGGCACATGCTCACACCATGTTATGACTATATCAAGTCACCATAGCCTTTATGATACTTTAGTTTTCAACTTGTAGTATCACTTTGTGCTTTGATCAATGATGTTTTGTCGCTCTGCATGATTATGGCCATTATTCCTATCCTATTTTGTCGCTCCCAGTGTTTTGCTAGCCTCCACAACCAAGTATGAGTTCCACTCATGCATCCAACTCCCTAAACCAAGTTATTCCAAAAATTCCACCATACCTACCTACTAGCTTATGCTATTCCAAGTATATTCATGCTTTTGTTTACCTTCCAAATTAAACTTGTTATGAGAAAACTAGTGATTAAAGCTCTCACAAACTTGATGGCACACTTTACTTTTCTTGCCCTTAATAAACTTGAACTATTGTGTCGTCTATGTTGTATATGCTTGCACTTATTTGTTGGGGATTAGCAAAACCATGCTTTCATGGGGAACGCTTTCAACATTGCACTTGGTACTTGTACCTAGTTGATATCATGCTCTTTTGTATATGGATGTCGTCGGTGTGAAATGAAAGGGGAGCTTGTAAGTCCATGGAGTTATGTATATGTGTTAGAGAAACGCCTGGGCCGCTGGTCTAATCCATGCTGACATGGTGGAAACCTGCAGCGAAACCATAATGAGCTGTCTATGAAGCATTCATCTTATAAAAAAAGAGTCCTATATTGAGAAAAAAGAGAAAAAGAAAAAAAAGATTATGAAAAGAGGAAAGAGAGAAAAAAGCACCATATTCCCATGGTAAATAAGAAGATTGCTGAGATGCTCGTTGTCTGCTTGCCTTGTCATTTTGATATGGGGATTCTTCCATATCATCGGGCAAGGGGTACCCTGTTGGCGGTTCTCTATGATACACATGTACTTACGATACCAAGAACTTACCGGTGACTAAACTTGAGTAGCATGAGGAGTGGCCCTCGTAGACTTATACTTCATCAAGCATGTACACCATAGTTTGTTCACTTTAACCTTAATCACTTCAAGATGCTTATGATAGGGGCAATGAGAGCTGAAAGCTATAAGTACCATAATTTTTGGAAGCTCTTTATGAGACTTGAATCCCTACTTCCTTTTATTAAGGCCTTTCTTCCACCATTACATATTGAGTCTCCACTTTCTATCTTTATGCACCTACTTTGAGAGCATAGTGGCCATTCTTAGTTCTATGTGCATTGTCCCAAGACTAGTTGATTGATGCATAACTTGATATTGCTTGTTTTAAACTATTTGTATCTAGTCACTCTTATGAACTTTGAAGGTGTCCTATGCATTTATATTTGCTACTCTATGAGGGACAAGATGAATACTATTATGCTATGTTTCCTTTATGTGAAACAAACAAACGTCTTGCAAAGAATTGTTATTCATGAATCTTTTGTTTGTGCATTTTCATGTTGCATCATAGTTTCTTTGTCTTATTGATAGAACTTTGTCTTTCATGTTATGATTGAAGTACTATGATCCCAGCTTTGAATGTTTTACAAATACTTTGATCAAGTCTTTGATGGTGCATGTCACCTCAAAAATTATTCTTTCTTTTTATCACTTACCTACTCGATGACGAGCAGGAGTTAAGCTTGGGGATGTTGATACATTGCAAATGTATCTATAATTTTTGATGTTCCATGCTTGGTTTTATCCACTTTCTTGTGTTTTGTCCACACTTTGGAGTACTTTTCATATGATTTCTTGGACTAACCTATTAACAAGAGCCATAGTGCCAGCTGTCTGTTTTTTGCTATTTTTGGTTCCAAGAAAGTCAGAAAATGAATATTCTCGGAATTGGACGGGACACAAGCCAAAGTGCCTATTTTTCCGGAAGTCATCAGATGCCAGAATACGAGACGGAGAGGCGCCAGGGGCCACCACACCACCTGGCCACGCGACCCAGCCTGGCCTGCGCCAGGGGGTGGTTTGGCCGCCTCCAACACCCCCTCGGCCTCCCCTTCCGCCTATAAGATGCCCTCAGGACGAAAACCCTAAGTACCCGATCAAAAAATCCACGAAAGAGACTATAGCCGCCGTCATCTCCATCCCTAGATCGGGAGGGATCTGAAGCTCTTCCCGGCACCATGCCGGAGAGGGGAATTCACCCTGGAGGCCTTCTTCATCACCATGGAAGCCTCCGGTGTGATGCGTGAGTAGTTCATCCTTGGACTACGGATCCATGTAGTAGCTAGATGGCTGGTTCTCCTCCTTTGTGCTTTCATGTTTAGATCTTGTGAGCTCCGTTCATGATCAAGATTATCTATTTATAATTCTGCATGTTGTGTTTGTGGGGATCCGATGGATATTGAGATGCTATTTCAGATTGATTATTGATTCTATCATGTCTTTGTTATTTGTGATCTTGCATGCTTTCCGTTGTTAGTAGCTATCTTGGCCAAGTAGATGCTAGCAACTCCAAGAGTTAGTATTTATGATCGATAGTGGGTTCATGCCTCTGGTAATCTGGGGAAATGACAGAAATCTCTAAGGTACTAGATGTGTTGTTGCTACTAGGGAGAAAACAACAATCCTTTGTTCATAGAACAATCATATTGTTTACATTACACGCAATTCGTAAAGCAATAATCTGTTGCTTGCAACTTAATACTGGAGAGGGTTCAGATGATAACCTGAAGGTGGATTATTAGTCATAGATGCAGTTGGATGGCGGTCTATGTATAATGTTGTAATGCCCAATCGAATCTCAAAGGAGTCAAGATGATTAGTATATGCATGTATTGCTTTCTCGATGTTTGTCAATTGCCCCGCTGTAATTTGTTCACCCAGCATGTTATCTATCTTAAGGAGAGCCACGTCTAGTGAACTATGGATCCTAGTCCTTTGTTTTACATACAATCTATAAACTGTTTACTGCTTTGTGTTTACTTTCTGCAAACTATTACATCCTTCCATTCGATACGTTTAATCCTTTGTTTTCAGCAAAACACGGTGAGATTGACAACCTCATCGCAAGTTGGGGACAGAGTTCTGTGGTTGTGTTGTACAGGTCTCCACGTTGCTACTAGCACCGGTAGTGCGCCCTGCCAAGGCTCAACTAGCAACACCTTTGGGGTGTTTCCTTGCTCCTACTGGTTCGATTAAACCTTGGTATCATAACTGAGGGAAACTTGCTGCTGTGCTCATCATACCTTCCTCTTGGGGTTCCCAACGAGCTCTACATCAACACCGAGCCATCAATATTGGACCTATTTTTCATGTGAACAACAATAATACAACATGTTATATATACATATACTTTGCGTACATGTTGTTCTTTTTGTTTCTTCCACTTTAAGCATACCCCAAGCCATGGACGGCTTTTCCTGAAGAAAGGGAGGATGATTAGGATATATACAAGGATTATGATGATTGTGACTGCTTGAACTGGAAGGAAATATTGAGTCAAATCGATGATGACTATCAGGTGAATTCATTCCTCGTTGAACATGATGCTTTCATTTATAAGAACTTTATACTGCCTATGTCTTTGGGCTATTGTATGATCAGGTACATGGGAGTAGAAGGCGTAGCACGGAGCAAGGAGTTGAAGCATATGGAGCATGGCATGTTGATCAATGAAGAATGTACGAGGGAGGAGAGGGAGGAAGCGCAAGGAGCTACCAAGAAGAAGATCAACACATGGCAGGATCTCTGCCGTGGCAGAGAAACGACACGTTTTCCTGCCATGATAGGCTGCCGCGGCAAAAAAACAGAGTCCATTTCTGCCACGGCAGGCTGCCGCGACAGAGAAACAGGCCCAATGTCTGCCATGGCAGAACCCTGAGCTGAACCCAACTTTGGGTCGGTTTGTATCGTAGTTAGGTGGGACCAAGTCATCCCAAGCTTAGGTCGCCGCCCCCAAACCTCTTAAATAGATGGGGCACCACACAAGTTAGTTTTAGACCACGTTTAAACTATTTTGGAGTTGTTTCTTTCAAAGAACCTCTGGAATTACCCTGTGATCGAATTATACTACTACAATTGAGTGTGATCTGTTGTTCCATTGGGAATTAGTAGATTGCAAACTACCGTTCGTGGTCGACGGCTGCGTGCGCAAGAGCGTGGTGTTGTGAATATCCCACAGGGTTCGAGAGCTGTTGCATTGGCATCAGGGTTCGAGCGGGAGAGTTCGTAGCTACAGGCTAGTTTTCTATCCACCATTATCATCATCGACAAGTGCTTGCTGAGAAGATTGGGACACCCCATATCAGGTCCCTTCTTAGTCTGAAAGTAATTGCCACTGTCATTATTGACTTTTATACCAACACTACCTCCAGAAACAAAAGAATGTATAGAGTGTTTACTGAAGGAAAGACCAATTAACTTTATCATACGCCTTCTCAAAGTCAAATTTGAATAGTACTCCATTTAATTTTTGGAGCATAAATTCAGTAATTGTTTCATGCAGAATTACTACATCATCTAGGATGTTTCTTCCTTGCATGAATGCAGTTTGAGAAGGTCAAACCACATGGTCAGCCACTGAATTTAGTCTAATCGTAGAAACTTTTGTAAAAAATTCAAAACTAATGTTAAGAAGCCAGATTGGACGATAATGTTGTATTCGTTCTGTGTCATTAACCTTAGGTAGTAAAATTATGTTGCCAAAATTTAGTCTAAAAATATCAAGTTGACCAACCTGCAAAAACCCAAACAAATTCATTAGATCCACCTTGATAACATCCTAGAATTTTTGATAAAATTCCGTTGGAAAGCATCAGGATCTGGCGCTTTGTTATGTTCCATCTGGAAAATAGCTTTCTTGACCTCCTTTGTCTAAGGAGCGGTTAGGAAATTGTTTTCATACACGAAAACTTGGGGAATATCCATCATTTGGGACTCATCCAAAGAAAATGAATTTTTCGAAGATGCCCTAGACAAACTTTTATAATAACTTGTAATATAAGACTTAAGTTGCTCATGTCCCTCAATAGTACCCTCATCCTGTGTCAGAGAGTGAATAATTTTATTCTTGTGCTTGCCATTGGCGATAACATGGAAGTATATTGTATTCGCATCTCCTTCCAGAATGAAATTCGCTTTAGAGCATTCGTACCACTTGAGGTCCTCCTCTCGTAGAAATCACACAATCTCCACATTTGATTGGAGTTTAAGATCAATCTCTTGTGCAGATAATGGCCTGACTTCCGCAGAGGCCTCTAAGTAATTAATGATAGATGAGAGGCGCATTTTTTAGGATTCCAGGAGTATGTCTAGCCCAACCACGAATGAATTTGCGTAGAGCATGCATTTTATTATTCCATCATTGTATAGGCGTTTGACCATTGACATGTTTCTCCCAAATGGCCTTCACCATCTCGTGGAAGCCATCACGAATCAACCAAACCAACTTTGAATTTGAACGCATGCTTAGTTTTTCATGGAGGAAAACCGACAGATAAAAGTAAAGGAGCATGACCTGACAAAGCCTCAATATGCTCTAGAGCAGGAACAATTACCATATGGAACTTCTCTTCCCACTCAATATCCATAAGCACTCTATCTAATTTTTCATATGTCAGCTCTGGAAGACTGTTAGCCCAAGTAAACTTTCTTCCTAACATGGTAACCTTTCTTAAGTCCAAGCTGTCGATGACAGCATTAAACAAGAAAGGCCAATGTTCATCGAAGCGCCCCCGACTTTCCTCTTGAGGAAATCTTAGCAAACTGAAATCACCACCTATGAGTATAGGGTACAAATTGTCTTTTTCTAGATTTATGAATTCACGTAAAAACTTAACTTTATACACATCCTAGGCAGTCCCATACACAGCGACTAGAGACCATGTGAAGTCATCAGATTTATTTTGGATATGGAGTTTGATATAAAAAACTCCAACCAAACTATTTAATATCTCCATAGTATCATCTCTGATTCCTAGTAGCATACCTCTAGATCTACCACGAGGCGGACGTGAAACCCATGTAAACTCCAATCCACCTAAAAGGCGATTGAGTAAAGTTTGCGAGAATTCACGTTTACCAGTTTCAGAAATACGCAGGAAATCCAACTTATAGTCTCTTTCACTATCCACAAAGAACGAATGTTTAGCAAAGTCCCGAAGACCTCTGCTATTAGAAAACATTCCATTAACTGAGAAACTATAGGAGAATTGGATACATGGATTCTCTTAGGAGATTTCTGGCCCTTTGATTTTTGACTAGACGCTTTAAGTTCATACATCGAAATAAGCTTAGTCTCATCAAAGTCCACCTCCGACACTTCACCAATTAAGTGAGAAAGGAGTTGACTATCTACTGTGGCATGCAACTCCTCCTCCTCTGTCGATAAAGAGTTAGGAACGACAAAAACCTTAGGAGTAACCATTAAAAGGTCAAACTCCATATGTCTCAAGATAGAACTAGATAAATTAATTTCCTTTATAGAAGTACCCATGTTAATACCAACTTTGGCCAGCTTGTTAACAATAACTAGACGAGAGAATGATAGAAAGTATTTTGAAGATTGTTTTATACCAGGTGAATCAAGATTTTTCTCCGCCTTTGTCCTCATAGCCTTGACCAAGGAATCCTCATATGTAGATGACGCCCCATTGGCATCATATCCGTGACGAGAGCTTCGACTCGACGAAGTACCATCTGGCAATTGCACGCCCATGGTGGCAGCACCCAAAAAAATGGCGTATAGCCTGTTGATCGATTCGGATTTGTTCTTAAGCTCCATAGTACCGCTGGTAGTTCTTCTATCCAGCACCCTGCTAATCTTTGCAGCGGCTCAATGAGCCAGGGTTTTATCCCGGATAATACTAATCTGTTGGATCTTTCCACTTGTCGGTTCGATGCGGGGTGGGCTACCGAGGCGATGTCGAGTCAGATCTTCTTATCTCGGCAGAAGCGCGCAAATGCTCCTTCCGCAAAATTTGTTCCATTGTCTGTTATAATACTATGTGGATAACCGTATCTCAAGATGATGTCTTTGAGAAATGTCACGGCCGTTGCTCCATCACATTTTCTTATAGGTTTCACTTCAATCCATTTTGTAAACTTGTCCACCATGACCAAAATGTGTGTCATGTTTCCTCTCGCCGGTTTGAACGGGCCAACCATATCCAAGCACCATACAACAAATGGCCACGTAATTGGTATGATCTTGAGTTCCGACATAGGCATATGTGTCTTGGTGGCGTACCTCTGACAACCATTGCATTTTCTCACCAGATCTTCTGCTTGTTCCATGGCACTTGGCCAGTAGAATCCATGCCGGAACGCCTTTGCCACCAAGGCTCGGGATGAGGCATGATGCCCGCATTCTCCTTGGTGTATATCTCGGAGGATGTCAAGCCCTTCTTCTGGGTCAACGCATCTTTGGAGAACATTGGTTACACTCCATTTGTATAACTCGGAATTGATGATTGTGTATGCTTTTGCTCTCCTCTGAGTTTTCCTGGCTAACACCTGCTCAGCGAGTAACGTTCCGTCTTTCAGGAATTGGAATATAGGTAGTGCCCAAGCTGGTATCGCTCGTGGAGGGAACATCTCCTCATCAATTTCCATCTGATCCACCGGCATAACTTCAGCCGGATCATGCTGAGCAGTGCCCGGGTCTAGCGAGGTAGTCCCCGGGTTTGCCGAGGCAGTTCCCGGGTTTGCTGATGCAGTCTCCGGGTTTCGTGTACTACCTCCCGTGTCAATGTCCATGGGCTCAGCTCTGGATTCCGTATTTTCTGGGACATAGATCGAGTCGGTTCCTAGGGACGGCCTGATAGATGGTTTTCTGAGGTGCTCCAATGCTACACCCGGTGGAATTGCTTGTCTGGTCGATCCGAGCTTTGACAACATGTCGGCAGCCTCGTTTTCCGCCCGGGGTACATGGTGAAATTCACACCCCTCGAAGTAACCAGATATCTTCTGCAAGTGAAATTTGTATAGTGCCATGTTTGGATCCAGGGCGTCCCACACTCCGGACACCTGCTACACCACCAGGTCCGAGTCGCCAAAGCATATTATCCGACGTATGCCAATCTCCTTTGCCACTTTGAGCCCATGCACAAGAGCCTCATACTCAGCGACATTGTTCGATGCCGCGAAATGGATCTGCAATACGTACTTTAGCTGATCCTTCTTTGGCGAGGTAAGCACAACCCCGGCGCCTAATCCGGTTTTGGTTTTTGACCCGTCAAAGTGCATCCTCCAGTAGTTCGGATCTGGTGGCGGTGGTTCGTATTGCACCTCGGCCCAATCCACAAAAAAGTCTGCCACAGCCTGAGACTTGATCGCTTCTCTTCTGTCGTACTGGGGCGCATAAGGGGCCAGCTCAATTGCCCATTTTGCGATCCTGCCACGCGCATCTTTGTTACCCATTATCTCGGGTATAGGAGCCTCACATATTACTTTGATGGGGTGCTCCTCAAAGTAATGCTTTAACTTCTTTGCCGCCATATAGACACCGTATGCCACCTTTTGAAAGTGTGGGTAGTTCTGTTTTGAGGCAGACAATACCTCGCTCAGGTAATATACTGGCCTCTGCATCGACTTACCCTCTTCAGTGCGCTCCACTATGATTACTGCACTTACAACTCGGTTGGTTGCGGCTACGTAGAGCAACATTGGCTCCTTTGATAGTGGAGAGGCTAACACTGGCGCGGTGGCCAACATCTTCTTTAAGTGGGCAAAAGCTTCATCGGCCTGTGGCGTCCAAACGAATTTATCCGACTTTTTCATGAGTTGGTAGAGAGGCAGTGCCTTTTCTCCTAACCGACATACAAACCGACTCAACGATGCCAGGCATCCAGTGAACTTCTGGACATCATTGAGACACTTCGGCAGCTCCATTCGTTCGATGGCTCGGATCTTGGTTGGATTAACTTCGATACCTCGGCTGAAGACTAGAAATCCGAATAGTTTTCCAGCCGGGACACCGAAGGTACCTTTTTCCGGGTTAAGCTTCATCCGGAACCTTCTCAAGTTCGCGAATGTTTGCATTATGTCGTCAAGGAGCGTTGTGCTTTCCTTGGTCTTGATAACCACATCATCCACGTATACTTGTACGTTTTGACCTATTTGGTCGTGCAAACATTTTTGCATACATCTTTGGTACGTTGCACCTGCATTACGTAAACCGAACGGCATAGTGCGATAGCAGTAAGCCCCGTACAGGGTAATAAACGCCGTTTTTATTTGATCATCCGGGTTCAGAGGTATCTGGTGGAAGCCAAAATATGCATCAATGAATGACAATAGTTCGCATCCCGCGGTTGAGTCTATGACCTGATCTATCCTCGGCAGTGGAAATGGATCTTTTGGACACGCCTTGTTCAGGTTCGTGTAATCAATACACATGCGCCAAACCACTGCCACATTCGGATCGTCCTTCTTCTTTTCTACCAGTACCGGCTTAGAGAGCCAATCCGGATATAGTACCTCCATGATAAATCCTGCTGCTAGTAACCGAGCTATCTCGTCTCTAATGACTTTTCTCCTATCCTCGGCAAAGCGGCGGAGAGGTTGCTTCACCGGCCTTGCTCCAGGTGTTACGTTCAAAGAGTGCTCGGCCAACTCCCTCGGAACACCTTGAAAGTCCTGTGTAGACCAAGCAAAAATATCCCGATTCTCATGGAGGAAGTTGACGAGCTCGCTTTCCTATTTGTCAGTTAACCTGGCACCAATTATTACGGTGCGCTCCGGAAACATGTTATCAACTGGAATCTTCTTGGTGTCCTTTGCGGCTTGAAATGAAACGCTGCCATGCGGGTTACTTAATGCCGACATATATTGCTGCGCGGACTGAGCTAATGCCGCCACCTCTTGGATTTTTATTTTCTCTTGCGCAATCACGAGTGACTCGGCGAGGTTAGACCCGGCTGAAGCACACTCCATGGAACGTCGGAAATCTCCAGCAATGGTAATCACTCCATTTGGCCTAGGCAACTTCATCTTCAGATAACTGATGTGACAGCTTGCCATGAATTTGTTCAATGCTGGTCTTCCGAGTAACGCATGATATGCACTTTCCAAGTTCACCACCTCAAACTCCAGATTTTCTGTTCGGCAGTTATCCCTTGTGCCGAATAACACGTCGACCCGGACTTTGCCTATGGGCTCGCAAGAAATGCCTGGTACAATGCCATGGAAAGTTGTTCTCGTAGCCTGGAGCATGTTCTCCGAGATGCCCAACTTGCGCATCGTATCCGCATACATGATGTTAATGCTACTGCCATTATCAATCAAAACCTTGGAGAACCTCACATTGATGTTCGGTCCAATGAATGTCGGATCTAGCATTAGCGCATACGAACCTGGGCTCGGCATAAGTTTAGGATGATCTTTGATGTTCCAGGTGATTTCCTGGTCTGACCAAGGCATGTACCTCGTCACTGCTGGCATGACCGCATTGACCTCCATATGTCGGTGTTGCAAGCTCTTTCTATCTGTCTCCTCGGTTGTGAACACACAATAACTCTGGTGATGTTCCCTGTACTCATTCCTTCCCTCGTTTCCGGGGTATCTCTGATCCGGTTGTTGCTGATTTTCCACCTGATGCACCACATCCCTTCTCTCATTGTTGTCATACCTCGGCGGAGGGGGAGGCAACATTAGCTGCTGCGTGTTTGCTCCGGAGAGAAATTGCTGCCGGGGTAACTCTTGCCGAGGTTGATCATTCCGGGGTGCCTGAGCATTCCCCGAACCACCTTGCTCTATCTTACGCATCCACTCACATTGCCTCGTCGTGTGACCCGCCGGGCTATTCAGATTTGGCATGTGAAACTTACATGGCTGGTCCAATATTGACTCGTAGGTATACCTCGTATGGTCTTTCTTTTCCTGCCAGTGTTTCTTTTGCTCTAGAGTCCATGTCTTCTTGCCATCATTTCTCGGAGTCCATTGCCCTCCCGTTCTCTGGCCCTGGCTGCTCCTTGCTCCGGGTTGATCTTGATTCACAGCTGCAACTTGTTGCGAACCGTAGCAATGATCCGGTCTATCATCTCTCCTTTTTCCTCTGTAATCGTTCCTCCAGGACGACCTAGCTCCATCCCTCTGATAGTATTCCTCATTTGACTCGCTTGACGCGAGCCTAGGTTGAGTCGGATCGCGCAAAGCATATGAATCAGCAATCCGGATCATTTCTGCTAGCGTAACTGGCATTTTCCTTTGCAGCTTCATCCACAGCTCGCTGCCATATCTGCATCCCTGTGCAAACCACGCTATGGCCTGTGACTCTATGACACCCTCACATGAGTTTCTCACTGTACACCACCGGGTCAAGAATTCATGATCCGTCTCGTTAGGTCTTTGCTTGCACATTGCTAGGGTCTGCGGTCTATTCGGCCTCTAGTATGTACTTGAGAAGTTGCTGATAAACGTTTCTTCAAAATCTATCCAGCAGTTGATGCTTCCGGGTGGCAAGTTATTCAGCCATACTCTGGCCGGGCCTTCCAACATCTGGGGCACGTAACGCACAACCCATCTCAAGTTGCCAGTTGCGATTTTCACCGCCGTAGCATAGTTTATCAGCCAATCCTCTGGCTTGGTACTGCCGTCATACGTCTTCGTGCCTCTGGGCAGCTGGAAGTTATGTACCGGTGGCTCCTTCATGATCCGGGGTCAAAAGCACGCTGGACCCGGAGGACCTTGACATTCGATCTGTTCCGACCTATACAGACGATCCAGTTTTAACCTAGCGTCATCCAACATCAAATCCCTGCTTCCCAATCTCGACCCTATCACATAATAGTCTGGTCTGGGGTACCCTGCGTTCACCATCTCCGAATCACCATCGTTGTATCGGTTGTGCTCTCGTTGCGCACCTTTCTGCTGCATACCTCGGTCGGCGCTTTGCTCTTGCCTCGGTATATTCCGCTGCTGCGGTTGTCCTGCTCCTGCGGAGTTGTGCTGTCCGGCATTGTCGTTGGCAGCGTTCCCTTGACCGGCATTGCCTTGGTCGTGATTACCTCGATCATCACCTTTCCGCATCTCTTTTTCTTTTCCCGTATGTGTTGGGTCGTACTGGATAATCTGTTTGTTCCGTCGGGCCGAGGTTACTACCTCTTCTCTCCTTGGACCGCCATGAGGCGATGATGCGGCTCCAGCGGATTTCTCTGGGTTACCCGTCACCGAATGGACAATCTTGGAAGCCCTAGCTCTCTCCGGGTTAGCTCTCAGCAGCTCCTCGTTCTGCTTGTTCGCGATCCGAACTAGCTCGTTAACCCTGTCTTGCTATCTTTGACGGGCCTCACCCGTCAGACCCTCTAGCTCAGATGCAGCCGCATCTGCTGCTCTGAGGTTTTTCGCCGGGGTACTATACTTCTGCAACCCCACAGACAGGTAGTTTTCTGACCCTTCTGCTCCGTCATCACCTTCTCTGTTCATCTCGCTTATGAGATTTCTCCCCTTCACTTTCACCGCATCAACTTTGTTTGCCTTTGCGTACTCACGCAGCGTCATGTTCAGCGACTGCTGAGCCGCGGCTATTTTCTTTGCGCCCTCCAGTATCTTTTGCCAAGTTTCCTCTAGCTCGGCATGTGCCTGAGCCGGATCTACCACTACCGCTACCGGGTTAGCCAAGCTATCCATAGCTTCCCTCAGTACGTTCTCAGGCCTCTCTAGTGGAGGTCCTCTACTTTTCCTCGGTGCCTTAGGTGTTACCTCCGGGTCTGGCGCTGGGTCCTTGCTTGCGCCTGCACCTGGCGCAGTCATCATCACCTCCGCTTGGTCCGGGGAGCGAGTGATACGCGCCCTGCGAGCCACAGTGAGGGGTGGTTCCCCCGTATCGACGACACGACGCGGATGAACGCACGAGACGTCCACAACAACGTAGACCTTGTGCGTGCCGAGCTTGACAAATAGGCCGTTGCGCGGAAGCGGGCGCGTGCCGAAGCAGCCAGCATTGTCGCTGGCGAAATCCAGCGCTCCAAAGCACTGTTCGGGCCCGGAGACGATGCGTTCGCCGGTGCCGATGAAGTTTCCCGTCCAGATCTTCACCCCTGCTAGCGCCGCTAGCCCCACGGTGGGCTCCAGTTGTCGTGGTGGTGTCACGGCAGATGCCATGGATAGGCTAAAGGTGGGGACTAATACACGCTAGGGGAATCCAGGGAGGGATAGTGGAGTGATTCTCCACACAGAAGTTTGTATTGCTATATCTCCAAGATTACAAGTCCTCCTTGAGCTGTATTGGCGAGAGGAGGAAGAAGGTGCTCTCTTACTCTTGCCTACTATCTTGCCCAAGAACCCTAGATCAACTAGTGCTATGGAACTCCCAAACCAACTAGTGCTCAACCAACCCCCTCTACCAGAACCCTAACCTCCCTTATATAGAGGAGGTTCGGTCCTGGCCTAGGGCATACGTGGAGGCATATTCCTAAGAATATGCCCCCTCCCAAAGTGGTAACCCGACCGGGTTGCTTTTCCCCCGCGTCCTACATGCTTTAGCGACGTAGCCTCTGCGGTGCCCGCGTCAGCCGACGTGAGCGTCATCACCCTTGTCGGCCATGACCCGGTGGTCCTGCCCTTGCTTTATTCGCTCATGCAGTGCGTATCGGACCTTCTTTTTTGACCAGAGAGATTCCTTCCTTCTCCCAGAAGCCAAGCAAGGATCCGGATCATAGTAGATCCGGCCACACATGTTCCTGCATATAAGTTAGACAAGTACTTCCGACTTACTCCTTAAGCCGGATGAGACAATGTTAGGCGACCCCCCTGGTCCGGGTTACTCCGTGATCTGGCCTGCCTTGAGGTGACTCGGCCAGCATCCGCTTTGACCTTGCCGAACCTCGGCTAACTCGGCCCTTATACCCCGGAGTGACCCTACCCGGAGGTATCCCTCCAACAGTGATAATGCCGTTAGGTCCCGGCATCTTCATCTGGAGGTACGCATAGTGTTGGACTACCATGAACCTTTTGAATGCTACCCTCCCGAGGATAGTGTGATATTGGGATGGTCAGTCGACCACCTCAAACTCAAGGCGCTCTCATCGGAAGTTTGTGAGCATGCTGAAGATGATGTCCAACCAGATTTTGCCCAGGGGATATACTCCTTTCCTTGGTACGATGCCGTGGAAGGTTGTTTCAGATGCTTCCAGGCTAGAGAGTGGAATATGCATGGCGCGTAGGGTGCTGGCAAACATGAGGTTGATGCTGCTGCCCCCGTCCATGATAACATTGCTCATCTCGAATCTGCCGATCTGCACCTCGATCACCAGGGGAGAACGGTCTGGGCGAGGGACTTGGCACGAGCGGTCGCTCCTATCTAAGGTAATGCAGCACTCCGACCCGCTGAGGTACTCAGGGGTTGAGGGTGGAGTGTTGACTGCTAGGTTGACTTGGCGAGTGATTTTTTTCTGCGTCCTGTTCGATGGACGTCCCTCATGGATCATACACATGTTCCCGAGTGGGAGTGGGTATTGCTCTCCTCCATTGTTCAGTGTCGGTGCAGCCGTAGGCTGTGCGGGTGCTCCAGGTGGTGGTGGTGACGCGCAGTAAGCTATGGCGCTTGGCACGGCTCCGTACCCCTGGTTTGTCGCGTCGCAATGTAGTTGAATGTACCCTTCATGGAGCTTTTGGAATTCTCGGCAGTCTTTGAGGAGGTAACTGGCTTTCTTCTTGTCGGCATGCTTGTTAATGTAGAAGTGGATGTTGTAGGGTCCGGATAGCTTCTCGAAGACACTAGGTGCACCAGGTGTGTCGTCACGGGTGCGGCGTTTCCACACTTGCGTGGTTTTTCACTATCGCGGTAGCTGCTACTGTGGTACCCACTATTGCGGTTACGCGTAGCTGGCTGCGGCCATATCGACCTCCTCGCAGTCTTTGTAACCACACATTTGACGCTTTCCTCGGTGATCGCGTCTGCAGCCGAGGTCATCCTCATCATCGCAGTAAACGCGATTGTTGTTTATCGAGTCTTCTCTGTCTGCCCACCGGTTCGCAATGTCCCTCAGGTGTTCAATGGTTTTGGGCTTGGTGCGCCCTAGCTCCTCCCTAAGCTCTCGACGATATAAGCTACCGTTGAACACGTAGATTGTGCATTCCTCGGAGATGTCTTCCGTGGAATTCTTGATGATGGACCATCTTTCGATGTAGGAGTGAAGGGATTCGCTCGGCTTTTGGCTGCAGGCCCTGAGCTCTTCAATTGATATGGGCCACTTATAGGTGCCCTGGAAGTTGCGGACAAAGCTGTGCACCAACTCCTCCCAACTGCATATCGAGTCGTGGGGCAAATTATTGAGCCAGACCCTGGTGGCGCCCTGCAGCTGAAGTTATAGGCACTGCATGGCTGTGTTCTTGCTGCCACCGTGCAGCTTGACTAAGCATATGCGGTCATCCGGCCAAATTTTTGGCTCCTGGAGGCCGTCGAACTTTGGGTTATCCAAAGGGATAGTAAAGCCTTTCGGTAGCTGGTGACACAGAGCACTATGTCTTCATCTTCCGACTCTGTTGAGTAGGCACGTTTGGAACGCATCTTGTCGATCTTGCACTACGTGATTTCATCATGCGCATCGTAGTTGTGGCCTCTTCGCCACGGGCTATAGAGTCGCTGCGATAGGTCATGCTCTTCCTTTCTAGAAGATGGCGAGCGATACCTTGCGAGTGGAGCCTTTGATTTCTTCGGCTCTAGTGTTGGCTTTTTGGCGAGCACAACTTCTACCAATCCGTGTCCGGCGATGGCAAACCGGTGCACGATAGATCGTGGATCTCCAGCTGGTGGCTGGTTCGTCAGCAGGTACATGGTAGCTGCTATCACCGCGACTTGTAGTGTTTTGGGGATCATGTTACCCCGAGAGTCCACCAACATGAACGAGAAATCAAGGGCCTTGGTGACTTCTTATCGATCTTGGTCGTTGAGGTGGTCCAGTCGAGAGTGCCTTTTGGTGACTCCAGGATCATTTCCTTTGAAGAGGATCATCCGATGGAGGAGAGTGCTTCCTGACGGGCACTTGACGCGTCGGCGGCCTGCCTGCAAGCCTCTAGTTCTGCGTTCACTACATGTTGGAGGTTGAACTCCTTGATGAGCATCAAGTGGTATCCCATCAGCTAGTCGCGTGATGCGTCTAGTGGGAGGGGGTTTCCCTGCAGGGCTTCCCTGACTCATGCCCATCCAGCCTCATTGAGTTGGATCTATTAGCACTTCGTCCTGTTGTTCGTGTTTACACCCTGAGTGTCAGGATTGGGAGGGTTGGACTGCCCACCGTTGGTGGGGACATTGGTGGGGGCTCCGAAGGTGGGCCCTTTGTTGCTGGTGTTTCCTTCGGTGCCGCCACCATCGTTGGTGATGATGGTGCACATGTAGTTGTTGGGGAGGTTGTTGCTTTCGCAACTCTCCGATCCGGAGCCGTAGGTGCCTTCCTCCGAAAACATGTCGCATAGATCGGAGTCGCAACTATTGTTGTTATCCGTGTCGTAGGCTGAATCCAATGTGTTGAGTTTGCTCAAGGTGTCGATCGGTGGTGGGAACCACGAGGCAGGTGCAATCGAAGTCACTGGCGAGTGATCGGGGAAGTGGAGCGTGCCAATCTTGCTGACCTGGAAGCGTAGGCTCCCGATCGTCATGTTTATTCTGTCGCCCATGGACTCAAAATCCAGGCGGGTCACCAGCAAGTAGACCATGAAGTCGAATGTGCCAAAGAGGAGGTGATTCTCTGCTGCAGCAGAGTTGTAGATTGTGGGTGATGGTGCAATGAAGCCTCAACATCAACACTCCAGGTTCCCACAAACTGCACCAATTGACGAGGGTTAACTCATCAATGCTCATGGTTGATGGACTTGGGTTAGAGGAAGTGGGGAGCACTAGAGGTAGCGATCAGCTAGCAAACCAGCACATTGGGGACTCGCGGTTTACCCAGGTTCAGGCCCTCAGAAGGGACACTACTCCTGCTTTTCTGCTCTTTGTTATTGATGGAATCGAAGATTACAAGGGGTGCGCAGATGCAATCTAGCGTTGTGTGAACTAGGGTTGCGCATGTCCTCTCGGTGCCCCTCCTAGCCTTTATATAGGGGGCCAGGTCTTGGGATAGTAGGCTGAGTTGGTTACAAATTAGGGTTTTTTCCCTTTAAGTTTCCTATCTACACATTGTCGTGCTTCCCAAGGATTCGTGTCTTGTTGGACTTGGTCCACCCGAATCTTCTTGGTCCTTGCCATGGGCTTCTCTTGGGCTGCACTTATGGGGATATGCCAAAGGGGGTATGCCTAGCAGGATGTTCCGATTGGGCCGAAAGGCTTGTGAGTGCGCTTGGAGGATGGCGACTGGACTACAGCAGAAGGAGAGGCCCGGCGACTGGCGATTGGAAGCCCAGGAGCGTAACAGAAGCCCAGTCGGATTAGGTCAAAACCTCTGAATCCTTATCTTGTTCGGTTGTAACTTGTAAACCCTAGCGAGGTGCCTCATATATAAACCTCCATAGGGTATCCTAGAGACTCACGTTCCATCATACACCCCCTCAAGCGACTCGCTGCATAGCCGCCGAGCTTGCCACCCCTGTAACTCGCTCTCAAATAATCTAATCTAGTAGGAGTAGGTCTTTACCCTCCGGGGGCCGAACCTGGGTAAACCCATGTGCATCCGCCCCCATCTCGCACCGCAGATGGCCACCCACTCTTCCTAATGAAACACTCAATCGTTGCCAGTGGCAGCGACTGCCGTGGCCATTTCCACGACAGTGGCGCCCACCGTGGGGCATAGCAGGACTGGCCTGAGTTCTGCGGCGAGACCCTACTCGCCGATCGATCGGCCGCTTGCCACCGGTCGCATGATCGCCATCGGCGGGATCTTACGGATCCTTCCCAGCAGCTACATCCCGATGTCACGCCCGGTCACTCACGGCGCGGTGATGCCGGTCGGCTCCATCAACCTCTTTGTCGGCTTCACCGGCGCGGTCGACCCAGCTGCAACGGTGATCATCGGCAGATCGCCGCCGCACCGCGATCTGCTTTCGGAAGAGCAGGTCTGCTCCATCAGGAGCCTCGTCACCGAGTACGACTCGGCCACCAGCGACATTGTCGAGACTAGCGCCGCCACCAACGATGACACCCTGAACGACGACGCCGACTCTGCGACCCCTGCCTCGGTTGACGGATCCAGCACCGCCGCATCACGGGAGGACTCCATCACGCGAGTCTCGAACCCCGAGGACTTCGAGGACTCCTCCATCTTGGGGATCTTCGACTCCGATTCGGGCTCGGAGTCCCCCGATGATTTTCGCGCCAGATCCAATCACTTCAACGCGATCTACATGGCGGGCAGCACGGCCGCCCCGCCAGATCCGTTCGCCACGCTGATCCCGCCGACTGCGACGGCCACGGTGGTGGAGCAAGCCCGCCTGCGGCTCACAGAGGCGCAACACAACAAACTCGCCGAGCGCGAGAAATACAGCCTTGAACGAGAGACGGCACGGGAGTTGTCGCTCTATCACCAGCGCCGCATCAGGACCCGCCTGAACTCCAATGTCCAGGGTCGCGTCCTGAACTTCAATGACGAGAGCGACCCTGCACGCGCAGCCGAGCGCGAATACTGCGAGAACGCGCCACCAGGCGGAAGCAACCCTGCGAGACCACCACCTGGTGCACCGGCAACCGGAGCCTCTCCACCACCCATGGCCCACGCGCCCCGCCGGACCAACCGCGGATCATCATCTCGCCTCAAGCCCGTGACGCTAATGGGCTACCATTATACTCCATCCCGATGGACAACATCGTCATGACCAATGCCGCAATTGCCAACCTCGACGTCCAAGGCGACGGCGCGCTACAAATCCAGTACGCCAAGGCCCTACTCGTCAGGGCCGTCGAGCAACAAGCTGCGGGAGTCGACCCGCGGGGACGGATGTACTCCCGCTCATCAGCAAGCAAGGCGGCATCAAGCGGCCACCCCACCGTGGCCAACGCATTAATTTGCCCACCACCGCAGCCCCTGACGAACCAACCACGGGCCGCCAATCCCGCGCTGTCCACCAACGAGCCGCGACCGGCGAATAACACAGTCGCCGCCAACAGGCAGCCTGTAACAACCTCGGACCCTATGCTCTAAGTTGAAGCCTAGAGGAACCAAAAGTGGTTAAGGGTTTACAGCGGAGTCCCAGGGCCACCCACGTGTAGGCCCGTCGACCGCCCTAACCACTTCCAAGAACATCGGGACAAGAGCGAGCGGCGTAGGCAATAGGCGAAGAGATCAAATACATAAACAAGTGAGTATGTATGCAAGATACCTTACAAAAGTTCTCAGGGCCATACCATCTAAAAGAAATAGAAATATTGCAATGCCATACGGCAAGATCCAAATATCCTAGATAGAGATAATAGTGTAGGAGAGATCCTCATACATCAATCAACAGAGTATCAAGCGGAAGCGGGAAACAAGATCCGATTACGGACAAGAAGCAAATCGGCATAAGATGCCACATAAATAAGCACATCCCGCCCACAGATCTCACGGATCCCCATCCCCGGAATCTCTACACCGAGTGATCGCTGCCAACATCATCTGTCTCCTCCACCCAGTATCCATCTTGCGAACACACCTGTTCATCTGAATCAAACAATTTATCGTGTGAGACCCTAGGGGTACTCAGCAAGTCTTTATGCCTCTAAAGGGGACATATACCTGGGGTGACGCAATTGCAGCAAAAGATAATAACTAACAAGTCTATAGATACTCGCTAACCATCTGCCTAACCAATGATAGGCGGATGTCTGTTAATTAGAAACAACAGTTATAACAGTATAAAGTAACAGATCCATCCTCCTTCTCGCTTACGAACGAGAAAGCGGACGAATAACCCATCCGTTGGCAGTTTTATTAAACATTCCATGAGTATTGCACTAATTACTAGTCAGATATTTAGTCAAATTAAAAGTGGTACTTTAGTTATGCTTGTCTATGATCGAGAAACTATGCTCCAAGTCGTCCATAACCGCGGACACGGCTTTCAGAAAGATTTACCCTGCAGGGGTGCACAAATAGCAACACACACCCGATCAACCTCGGAAAAACCAACTCAAAACCCAACGAGGCATTCACGACAAAGCGATCACAGGATTCATTAAATATTTCAGGGGGCCACCCCATTAAGCTACCTGCAACGAAGTTGCCGACTCCGAGACGGACCCAAGGTTTGCTTCAATGGTTGTAAACGACTGGGAACCCGAAAGTGTGACTGGGCTTGTCGATACCGTGAAAACACTCCGCATCCAAAACAGTACAGGTGCTCCACGCACAATCTTAATAAAACAGTAACATGGCATAAGTACAGGATAGTAAATAAAACCCCAAACTAGTTTGTGGCCCCAAGAAATAGAAATGAATCAAGCTTTGGCTCAGGGGGGTCCATAAGGCCTCCCGGATGTGGATAGTGCGAATAGTTATGGAACAGGAATCAAGTACTCGGGGTCCTACGGGACACAAGTGAGCATGGAAAACCAAATAACAGATATTGCCCACCGGTGCCTCTTCCATTAGTTATCCCATACTACTCAGGTTAAGTTGTTTAGGTACCTCGTTTTCCATCAGACTCTCACATACCCTACACATGCTGTTCTACGACTTGCATGGCTCAAACAACTCCTATAGTAATGGCTCATGGGATGGAGGAACAAGCTCGGTGGGGTTTAAAGTAAAGGCTATGCAGTACTTGGGATTCAATTTAATGCATTTGCGACTCAATGATGCAAGAATAAGATAGAGGCAATAGGTACTATATGTATGCAAGCATGTGGTAGTGCTTGCCTGGCAGCTCAGTTGAAGCGAGGGGTGGATCTGGGTAGTACTCCTGGGATTCCTGATATTTCTCCTGCTTGGCGTCTATTCGAAAGAAGAACCAAACAAACAAAGGCCAACATAAATAAAGTTCACAAGCATATAAATAAAATGCGACAAGCAACAAGCATGCCATGATGAATGATGCACAAATTACATGGCATAACCTAGCATGGCCTGGGTGAGGTGTGGGGTACAAGAATAAAGCATTTTATTAAGTTTTTAGTCATGTTTTGCTCCCATATAACTTGCTGTCCACTTAATATTTATATGATGCATGCTTCAATTCATATCATGGAATCCGTAGTTAGAATGGGCTCGTCGCGCTGATTGATTTAGACATATTATTTGCCAAATTTGGAGTTATAGAATTAAAGTTATTAATTAATTAAGAAAAGGCTTTTGTTTTGCAATTAAACAATTTCGAAAATTTAAATTAGTCAAACATTATCTTGGATGGCATATTTGAAAACCTCACATTTTTTTGATTCAAAAACATATATCATTTATTGTCGTGGTGGTGTCACGGCAGATGCCATGGATAGGCTGAAGATGGGGAATAATATGCGCTAGGGGAATCCAGGGAGGGATAGTAGAGTGATTCTCTACTCAGAAGCTTTGTATTGATGTTCAGTCTCCAAGCCTACAAGTGCTCCTCGAGCTGTTTTGACTAGAGGAGGAAGAAGTGGCTCTCTTACTCTTGCCTATCCTCTAGTCCTAGAACTCAAGACCCACAAGTATTTCCCTTGCTCTGTATCCGAAAAGACCCAACCCCCTTACCAGAACCCCAACCCCCCCCCCTTATATAGGGGTGGTTCGGTCCTGGCCTAGGGCATACGTGGAGGCATATTCCTAAGAATATGCCGCCTCCCAAACTAGTAACCCGACAGGGGTGCTTTTCCCCCACGTCACTCTTGCTTTAGCGACGTTGCCTCTGCAGCGCCCGCGTCAGCCGACGTGAGCGTCGTCACCCTTGTCGGCCACGATCCGGTGGTCTTGCCTTGCTTTACTCGCTCATCCAGTACGCACCGGGCCTTCTTTTTGACCAGAGATATTCCTTCCTTCTCCTAGAAGCCAAACGAGGATCCGGATCACAGTTGATCTGGCCACACCTGTTCCTGCATATAAGCTAGACAGGTGCCTCCGACTCACTCCTTGAGTCGGACGAGACAATGTTAGGCGACCTCCCTGGTCCGGGTTACTCCGTGATCCGGCCTGCCTTGAGGTGACTCGGCCAGCATCCGCTTTGACCTTGCCGAACCTCGGCTAGCTCGGCCCTTATACCCCGGAGTGACCCTACCCGGGGTTATCCCCCCAACATTAGTCCCCGAAGCTGGTGCGGCCTTGGCGGCCTTGGTCGCTAAGGCCACATCAGTTTCAATCGTATCCAAGCTTCGGACATTCGTCCCGGATTATATGGATTTATGTTCCTTTCACACGCTCCAAGTTGTCACTTGCCGGCCGGATCACCACTTTGGCTCGGATCGTTTGGTTTTACTTTCCCTTCGCACGGTTCAAGTTTTCACTCGCCGGCCTGGTTACCACCGTGGCTCGGATCCGGGCCGTGCTTCCTTCTCTCATACGCCAACCCACGTAACGGTTAATCATTACGTTGCCTTACTTTAAGGGCCTGCGCAGTAACCGCCGCAGTAAATGTCAGTGATTACTGTGCGGGGGTTACGTCACGCCTGTCTCCTCGTTTACCGCAACTGCACGTCGTGTCATTGGATCACATTCACTCCGCGGCCCCCGGTGTGGCTCCTCTCTGATTGGTCGACGTTAGTGATACACGGCCACATCGTGTGGTTTTCCTGCGCAGCACGATCCCACTCGTTGATGACTGGGGGCGGTTAAATAGGGGAGGGGCGTGCCCCTTAGAACTTTTCCATCTCCACGCCCCTCGCCTGTTCCTGTTCTTCTTCTTCGCAACCGTGCCGCCACCAGTGCCTGTTGCAGCAGCGTCGCCGCCGCATTTTCTTTGTTCCTCCGCACCGCAATCACCGCTGCGCCTCTGTTCAGCCACGGGTCCTCGTCAGTCTAGACCGCAGGGCTCCGCCGCCGCCAGCTCCAACGAAGACACCGGAATTGAGATGACGGAGGAAGAGCTCGCCGTTGTTGAACAAGATATGGAGGAGGACGCCGGCGCGGCGGACCACGGCGCGTGGGCCGGCTCCTGGGTCTGCGAGGATGACCTCTCTTGGCTCTACCGGACCCGGCGCATCCCCGCCGGCGTCGCTGCTCGTCTCCCCTCCTCGGAGCTGGCCCCCTCACCCAATCCAGGCGAATTTGTTGTTTTCTTATCCCATTTCCAACGAGGATTCGGGCTTCCAGTGAGTGATTTCTTCCGAGACTAGATCCGGACCTATCACTTGCAACCACATCATCTCCCGGCGAACGCCATCACCTCTCTGTCCGCTTTCGTTTCTTCGATTGAGGGCTACACCAGGCTATGGCCTACGAAGGAGCTGTGGATCCAGTTCTTTGGCCTCCGTCGCAACGTGGTCCCCAATATCCATGTCGAGTCGGAGGACAAACAGCTAACTCAGTTCGGAGCTGCCTCGATCTTGCCCCGGAGGTCTTCAATCTTTCCCCGGGTCACCGGGCTTGACTCCTGCAAAGGGTGGGCCCGGACCTTCTTCTACGTCCGGAATGAAGGCACGGAAGATTTGATCCGGTTGCTGCCCTATGCTCCGGGTCCCCCTGACACAGATTTTTGGGAGGAGGTTGCCAAGAAGCCTACAGCCCTGGCCAACCAAGTGAACAAAAGGTTTGCGGAGCTGAAGAAGCTCGGATTGCGCAACGAGGATGCCATGATCACGTTCGTGCGCAACCGAATCTCTCCCCTTCAGCGGCGCACTCACAAGTTGTGCCATATGAGCTTTAGTCGCGACCCCAACCGAACCTCCTCATTCGAGTTGAGCAATACGGAGATCTTCCGCCGGGTCAAGGCTCTTTTCACCACCCATAAGGACTTCTCCGCCGAATGGACGTGGGGAATCGAGCATTACTGCCGTGACAGGCTCCCTCCCGCGGTAAGCTTCGCGGGGTAAACTTGTCTCGGATCAATTTCATGTCAGCTCTTATCACATTCTTGACTTTGCCCCTTGTGCTTTTTTCTCAGCTGTTTCTCCAGCAAACCCTCGAGGATGGCCCGGATCCGACTCTTAAGTGGGCCCCAGACCGAGAAATTCCGGACGAGGAGGAGCCGGACCAGGAGATGTTCCTCCCCACCCCCGATGCCACCAGACGACCCAGCAGTAAATTCTCTTCTCTTAGAGATTGGCCCGATGATGAGGATGACTCGGATATCGATGTGATTGAACCTGTTGAGGCTGTCCCTCTGTCTTTTGCTTACCCGGCATCAGCTAACCCCGGTGGGCACATCCACGAGGATCCTCCCCTTGCCACGGGCAAGCCTGCTCCGGCGGCGTCAAAGAAGAAACACGGAACGCACGTCGAGTTCTTCTTCCGGACCTTCTCAGCCTTCCAAAAGGCAAAAGAAGGCTGGAGACAAGACTGCCTCCAAACGGGTAGGCAATGCCCCGGCAAGGAGGGCCCGGAAACCTAAGGAGGCAGAGACCTCGGATGCGTAAGTTCGCTCCTGACATTATTGCGCAACACACTTCTCCCTGCTTCGGGGTAATTTCACTCCTGACATTATTTTCTCTTGCAGGGCTCCTATGGAGGTCCCTCAGAGCGGATCGAGCATCTCCTCCCCACTTCGGTCTAGTCTTTCCCCTCCCCGTGACGACGAGTCACACCCGCTGAGCCCTATTCCAGAAGGCTCTGCGGCCGCTCCGGGTTCCGCAATACCTCCTTCAGAGGGACGTGACCTCGGATCAGGAGGGGTCGGATCGGCCGAGGCGATGGGGTCCGACACTTCGGCATTGCCGCAACCAGCAACAATTAAGTCTACCGCAACTCCAGCCCCAGCAGCAGCTCCAGCACCAGCCACCGAACCAGCGCCTGTCCCGGTTCCAAAGAAACCAACAGCAGCTCCAACGCCAGCCACCAAAGCTCCTGCGCCAAGCTCATCTGCCTCGTCCGAGTCATCTCAAGCTCGGCGAGGACCCACTCCAGCGGTTTCCGGGGGCAAATCCACTGCGGTCACTTCCTCCAAGCAGGCCAAAGGCAAGTTCACCTCCGCCGAGGCTGGGCAGCGAACCTTGTCATCGATGCTTCCAAAGAAGAAGTCATCAGGCTCGACGGATCCTCCCGCCGAGCCAGCTGATTTGCAGCAGATGGTTCTTCACACTAGCCCGGCTCTTGCCCTGATTGAAAGGAAGGAAGCTCACGCCAAGGGCTTGGTGGCACCTCACATGCCCACTGACGAGCGGTACCCTCCGAGCCTCATCGAGTTTGTCATGAACTGGAATAAGGCGGAGTTCATCTACAACGACGATCTCCCGGAAAAGTTTGGCCCAGCTGAATTTTCCGCTCAGATGAATACCACCGCCAAGGCCATTAACCTTGCTGGGCGTATGATGGAGGTACGTTGTTTCTTCTTTACATGCTGTAGATAATAACCATTAGTCCCCGAGCCTCCGGCGGAGTAACCTGTTATTCGGCCGGATGCTCCTTAGAAGATCAACGTAGCTGCATGTAAACTTCAAATATGTACACACCTAGAGCCGAGTTAAGTTCCGCTTGGCCTGGATTTTGCACACTTCAAATATGCACATACCTAGAGCCGGGTTAAGTTCCGCTTGGCCCGGATCTTGTACACTTCGAATATGCACACACCTAATTTTACACGCCTGTGCCTTTGTCAAGTAACTATCAACCATCGGAGCGCCGAGTTTCAGCGCCTGCTTGATACCCATAAGACCTTGCGCGCAAAACACGTTGCACTTGGCACGGAGCATGAAAAGAGGGGTAATTTCCTCTCTTAACACCTCATCGTTTCGTTTGTTTCTGCCGGATTAACCTCCTTATTCGGTTTTTTGCAGCTGGGGTGGAGGCTGAAAACAAGATTATGCGAAAAAACTTGGAGGAACTCTGAGGTATGTCCCCTTTCGGTCAACATCGTTGTGCTCTCCATTCTTTCTTTTTCTTGGCTCGGCAAACATTCACTCCTCGGCTTTGCCGGGTCAACACATCATTTCAGCATCGCTTGAGGATAGTGTGCCCGTGCCTGATATGATGCTGCATTTTCTCGAACAAGCAGGACAACATCAAGCCGAGCTGAAGAAGAAGGACGACGAAATAGCCAAACTCAAGGCCGAGATGGAGACGATGAAGGCCCAACACAAAACCGAGCTCCAGAAAGTTGTCCAGAACTACACCGAAGAGCGTGAGCGCTTTACCCTTCAGATCTCCAAGGACCAGGATCTGCTCAAGGAATCCGAAGTCCGTCTTGGGTCGGCGCTCACCGAGCTTGAACAACTTCGGCAGAGACGCGATAGTTGTATCCTGGAGTTGACCCGGATCCATTACCATATCTCACGTAAGTTTCTTTCTCTTGCCCGACGCAGTTTTCCGGGTTAACTCATATGCCGGTGCTTCAGCATCCTCCCTGTCCCTATTTTCAGATAACTTTCCGGAGGGTACTGCTATTGCCAGCGCTGCCGTTGCCAAGTTTCACCAGGAGAGGGGTACTCCCATTGCTCCTGATGGTGAGAGTATCCCTTTAGACCTGGAGGACCTGTTGGTTAGCGTGTCAGCCCGGGTGGAAACTATCAAGAACTATGGCAAGGATCTCCTCGACGTTGCGGTCCGGATCTTCAACGCATTCTGGCCAAGCGAGGACGCTCTAGAAAGGGTCACACTTCTTGCGGACAAGCTAATGGAGATTGATACTCAACTCGACCTCTGGAGGGAATCCGCCGGGCGGGCCACGGCAGATACCCTTCTCCATCATATACTTTCATGGTACGAGAAAATCGATCTGAGCCTTCTCACCCGTCGGTGCACCGGATCCAAATGGACTGATGATCCGGAGTGGGTAGCTCGGCGCGCAGGCTTGCGCCTATAGCCTCATCGAATATTCTCTAGTCCATGACTGGGTTGAGGGGCCGAGCTTTCTGGAATCCGGCGAGGAGGAACAGATGGAGAATGTGGAGGATGGGTCGGGCGATGACGGAGAAGATGCTGCTTCAGATATCAAAGACAGTGATGATGACGCCGAACTTCCTCCTCCTGCTGCTCCTTAATTCTAAAAAACTTGAAAATTTATCAGATCCCCGGTATGCCGGGTCCACTTGTATGCTGGATATGTGATATTTTGCTAGTACAATTCTATGCCGGATTAACTTGGGCGTAGTCCCCGAGTTTCATTTTCTTGTTCGTCCAATTCTCTGGCTCGGTCCGTGTCTACCTTGATTCGGTTTTATGACTTACGAACACAAGCTTCAAAAATTGTTTTAACAATACTTAGAAACTTTTAGGTTTAGCTCAAAATAATTCAGCATAGTAACTTGAAACTAAATACAGGGTTAGTCTGAAAAACAAACATTAGCTCGAATAAACTCGTTTCCTTAGTCGTTTTTCATGTGCCACGCAATTCCAAACTTGTTCCCTTGCTTGCCATGAAGCCAATTCTTGTTGGACAGCAGCGAGTCGAAAGGTTGGGTTTTTGGTGCTCACACATTACTAATCCGGGTTAAGGGAAACGAGTCATTCCAGCTAATGCATAAAAAATAACCACAATCATTTATTAAGGCAGTCCCCGAGTTACTGCTCGAGGCCCTGCTATTTCATTGATAGGCTCATTGCCGACATACATACCGACATATGAGGATGACTTGGGTACATACACTCTTTAGCTAAGTGTAGAACGGACGAAGTAGTGCTACATTCCACGGTCGCTTGGATTCCTCTCCGGAACTGTCCGCCTTGTTCTTTTCCTGTGGCTTTGCATCTATGAGATAGTAAGAGTCATTGTGCAATGCTTTGCTCACAATAAATGGTCCTTTCCAAGGTGGGGATAATTTATGCATGCCAGTGGTACGCTGTACCAACCGGAGCACCAGATCGCCTTCCCGGAAGACTAGGGGGCACACTTTCCGGCTATGATAGCGTCAGAGATTTTGCTGATATATGGCGGATCTGGACAGTGCCAGTTCTCTCGCTTCTTCCAGCAGATCAACATCATTTTGCCGGGCTTCTTGCACTTCGGCTTCTATGTATTGGGTGACCCTAGGCGAATCATGCTCTATGTCGGCTGGTAATACAGCTTCTGCCCCATATACCAGAAAGAACGGCGTGTAGCCCGTTGATCGATTTGGAGTTGTTCTTAAACTCCACAATACCGCTGGTAGTTCTTCTATCCAGCACCCCGCTGATCTTTGCAGCGGCTCAATGAGCCGGGGTTTTATCCCGGATAGCACTAATCCGTTGGATCTTTCCACTTGTCCGTTCGATGCGGGGTGGGCTACCGAGGCTATGTCGAGTCGGATTTTCTTATCTTGGCAGAATCGTGCAAATGCTCCTTCAGCAAAATTGGTGCCGTTATCAGTTATGATACTATGAGGATAACCGTATCTCAAGATGATGTCTTTGAGAAATGTCACAGCTGTAGCTCCATCACACTTTCTTATAGGCTTCACTTCGATCCATTTTGTAAACTTGTCCACCATGACCAGAAGGTGCGTCATGTTCCCTTTGGCTGGTTTGAACGGGCCAACCATATCCAAGCACCACACAGCAAATGGCCATGTAATTGGTATGGTTTTGAGTTCCGACATAGGCATATGTGTCTTGTTGGCATACCTTTGGCAACCATTGCATTTTCTCACCAGATCCTCCGCTTGCTCCAAGGCGCTTGGCCAGTAAAATCCATGCCGGAATGCCTTTGCCAGTAAGGCCCGTGATGAGGCGTGATGCCCGCATTCTCCTTGGTGTATATCTCGGAGGATGTCAAGTCCTTCTTCCGGATCAACGCACCGCTGGAGGATATTGGTTACACTTCGCTTGTACAGCTCGGAATTGATGATTGTGTAAGCTTTGGCCCTCCGCTGAGTTTGCCTGGCTAGCAGTTCCTCAGTGGGTAACGTTCTATCTTTCAAGAACTGGTATATAGGCAGCGCCCAAGCTGGTACTGCTCTCACAGGGAACATCTCCTCGTCAATTTCCATCTGATCCACCGGCATAACTTCAGCCGGATCACGCCGAACAGTCCCCGGGTCTGGTGAGGTAGTCCCCGGGTTCGGCGTACTACTTCCCACGTCAATGTTCATGGGCTCAGCTCCGGATTCCGCGTTTTCCGGGACAAAGATTGAATCGGTTTCTGGGGACGGCCTGATAGATGGCTTTCTGAGGTGCTCCAATGCAACACCCGGTGGAATTGCCTGTCGGGTCGAGCTTCGACAGCATGTCGGCAGCTTCATTTTCCACGCGAGGTACATGATGAAACTCGCATCCCTCAAAGTAACCCGAGATTTTCTGCACATGAAATCTGTATAATGCCATGTTTGGATCCAGGGCGTCCCACACTCCGGACACTTGTTGTATTACTAGATCCGAGTCGCCAAAGCAGATTATTTGACGTATGCCGATTTCCTTTGCCACTTTTAGACCATGCACGAGAGCCTCGTACTCGGCGACATTGTTTGATGCTGCGAAATGGATCTGCAACACGTACTTGAGCTGATCCTTCTTTGGCGAGGTGAGCACAACCCCGGCACCTAATCCGGCTTTGGTCTTCGATCCGTCAAAGTGCATCCTCCAGTAGTTCGGATCCGGTGGCGGTGGTTCGTATTGTACCTCGGCCCAATCCACGAAAAAGTCTGCTATAGCCTGGGACTTGATCGCTTCTCTTCTATCGTATTGGGGTGCGTATGGTGCTAGCTCAATTGCCCATTTCGCGATTCTGCCGTTCGCATATTTGTTACCCATTATCTCGGATATGGGGGCTTCGCATATCACTTTGATGGGATGCTCTTCAAAGTAGTGCTTTAACTTCTTTGCCGCCATATAAACTCCGTATGCCACCTTTTGAAAATGCGGGTAGTTCTGTTTTGAGACAGACAATACCTCGCTCAAGTAATACACTGGCCTCTGCACCGACTTACCCTCTTCATCTCGTTCCACTACAATCACTGCACTTACAACTCGGTTGGTTGCGGCTATGTAGAGCAACATTGGCTCCTTCGACAATGGAGAAGCTAACACTGGTGCAGTGGCCAACATCTTTTTTAAGTGGGCAAAAGCTTCATCGGCCTGCGGCGTCCAAACGAATTTATGTGATTTTTTCATGAGTTGGTAGAGATGCAGTGCCTTTTCCCCTAACCGACATACAAACCGACTCAGCGACGCCAGGCATCGGGTGAACTTCTGGACGTCGTTGAGACACTTCGGCAGTTCCATTCGTTCGATGGCTCGGATCTTAGTTGGATTAACCTCGATAACCTCGGCTAGAGACGAGAAATCCGAGTAATTTCCCAGCCGGGACACCGAAGGTACATTTCTCCGGGTTAAGCTTCATCCGGAATCTCCTCAAGTTCGCGAATGTTTGCCCTATGTCGTCAAGGAGCGTTGCGCTTTCCTTGGTCTTGATAACCACATCGTCCATGTAAACTTGCACATTTTGACCTATTTGATCATGCAGACACTTTTGCATACACCTTTGGTACGTTGCTCCGGCGTTTCGTAAACCAAACGGCATAGTGCGATAGCAATAAGCCCCGTATGGGGTAATAAAAGCAGTTTTTATTTGATCGTCCGGATTCAGGGGTATCTGGTGGAAACCAGAATAGGCGTCAATAAATGACAACAGTTCACATCCCACGGTAGAGTCGATGACCTGATCTATCCTTGGCAGCGGAAATGGATCTTTCAGACATGCCTTGTTCAGGTTTGTATAATCGATACACATACGCCAAACCACTGCCACGTTCAGATCCTCCTTCTTCTTTTCTACCAGTACCGGGTTAGAGAGCCAATCCGGATATAGCACTTCCATGATAAATCCTGCTGCTAGCAAGCGAGCTATCTCGTCACCAATGACCTTTCTCCTATCTTCGGCGAAGCGTCGGAGAGGCTGCTTCACCGACCTTGCTCCGGGTCTTACATTCAAAGAGTGCTCGGCCAACTCCCTCGGAACACCTTGCAAGTCCTGTGTGGACCAAGCAAAAATATCCCGATTCTCACAGAGGAAGTTGACGAGCTCGCTTTCCTATTTGTCAGTTAATCCGGCTCCAATTGTCACGGTGCGCTCCGGAAACACGTTATCCACCGGTATCTTCTTGGTGTCCTTCGCGGCTTGAAATGAAACGCTTCCATGCGGGTTACTTAACGCCGGCATATACTGCTGCGCCGACCGAGCTAATGTCGTCACTTCTTGGATTTTTCTTTTCTCTTGGGCAATTACGAGTGACTCGGCTAAGTTAGACCCGGCTGAAGCGCACTCAATAGAACGTCGGAAATCCCCAACGATAGTAATTGCACCATTTGGCCCAGGCAACTTCATCTTCAGATAACTAACGTGGCAACTTGCCATGAATTTGCCCAGCGCTGGTCTCCCGAGTAATGCATGATACGCACTCTCCAGGTTTACCACTTCGAACTCCAGATTTTTGGTTCGGCAGTTATCCCTTGTACCGAACAACACGTCGACCCGGACTTTGCCTATTGGTTCGCAGGATATGCCGGGCACGATACCATGAAAAGTTGTTCTCGTAGCCTGGAGCATGTTCTCCGAGATGCCCAACTTGCGCATCGTATCCGCATACATGATGTTAATGCTACTGCCATTGTCGATCAGTACCTTGGAGAACCTCACATTAATGTTTGGTCCAATGAACGTCGGATCCAACACTAGTGCATACGACCCCGGACTTGGCATAAGCTTGGGGTGATCTTTGATGCTCTAGGTAATTTCCTGGTCTGACCAAGACATGTACCTCATCACTGCAGGCATAACCGCGTTAACCTCCATATGTCGGCGCTGCAAGCTCTTCCTATCTGTTTCTTCTGTTGTGAACACACAATAGCTCTGGTGATGTTCCCTGTACTCATTTCTTCCCTCATTTCCGGAGTATCTCTGATCCGGTTGTTGCTGGTTTTCCACTTGATGCACTGCATCCCTTCTCTCACTGTTGTCATATCTCGGCTGAGGGGGAGGCAACATCAGTTGCTGCGTGTTTGCTCCGGAGAGCAATTGCTGCCGGGGTAACTCCTGCCGAGGTTGATCATTCTGAGGTGCCTGAGCATTCCCCGAACCACCTTGCTCTATCTTGCGCATCCACTCACATTGTCTCGTCGTGTGACCCGCCGGGCTGCTCGGATTCGGCGTGTGAAACTTGCACGGCTGGTCCAACATTGACTTGTAGGTATACCTCGGACGATCTTTCTTTTCTTGCCATTGCTTCTTCTGCTCCGGAGTCCATGTTTTCTTGCCATCGTTTCGAGGAGTCCATTGCCCTCCCGTTTTCTGGCGTTGGTTGCTCCCTGCCCCGGGCTGGTCTTGATTCACGGCCGCAACTTGTTGCGAGCCATACCGATGATCCGGTCTATTGTCTCTCCTTTTTCCCCTGTAATCGTTCCTCCGGGATGACCCGGATCCGTCCCTCGGATAGTACTCGTCATTTGACTCGTTTGAGGCGATCCTAGGTTGAGTTGGATCACCCAAAGCATAAGAATCCGCGATCCGGATCATCTCTGCCAACGTGACTGGCATTTTCCTTTGCAATTTCATCCACAACTCGCTACCATATCTACATCCTTGTGCGAACCATGCTATAGCCTGTGACTCTATGACTCCCTCACACGAGTTTCTCACGGTACACCACCGGGTCAAGAATTCACGATCCGTTTCGTTAGATCTCTGCTTGCACATTGCCAGGGTCTGCGGTCTGTTCGGTCTCTGATACGTACTTGAGAAGTTGCTGATGAACATCTCTTCAAAATCTATCCAGCAGTTGATGCTTCCGGGTGGCAAATTATTCAGCCAAACCCTAGCTGGACCTTCCAACATTTGGGGTACATATCGTACAGCCCACCTCAAGTTGCCAGTTGCAATTTTCACAGCTATTGCGTAGTTTATTAGCCAATCCTCCGGCTTTGTACTGCCGTCATATGTCTTCGTGCCCCTGGGTAATTGGAAATTGGGTACCGGCGGTTCCTTCATGATCCGGGGTCCGAAGCACGCTGGACCCGGAGGACCTTGACATTCGATCTGTTCCGACCTATACAAGCGGTCTAATTTTAGCCTAGCGTCATCCGACATCAACTCTCTGCTTCCCAATCTCGACCCTATCACATGATAGTCCGGTCTTGCGTATCCCGCATTCATCATCTCCGAGTCTCCATCATTGTATCGGTTTTGCTCCCGTTGTGGTCCTCTCTGTTGCATACCACGACCGGCAATTTGCTCTTGCCTTGGTGCATTCCGCTGCGGCGGTTGATCTGCTCCTGCGGAGTTTCGCTGTCTGGCGTTGCCGTTGGCGGCGTTCCCTGGACCGGCATTGCCTTGATCATGGTTACCTCGGATCACACTTCGTCGATCGTCGTTTTTCCGTATCTCTTTTTCCTTTCCCGCACGCTTTGGGTCATACGGGACGATTTGCTTGTTCCGTCTGGTCGAGGTTACTACCTCTTCTCTTCTAGGGCCACCATGAGGTGATGATGTGGCTCCAGCGGATTTCTCTGGGTTACCCATCACCGAATGGACGATTTTAGAAGCTCCAACTCTCTCCGGATTACTTCTCAACAGCTCCTCATTCTGCCTGTTCGCGATCCGAACCAGCTCGTTAACCCAGTCTTGCTGTCTTTGGCGAGCTTCACCCGTTAGACCCTCTAGCTCGGACGCCGCGGCATCTGCTGCTCTGAGGTTCTTCGCCGGGGTACTATACTTCGGCAACCCCACAGACAGACAGTTTTCCGACCCTTCTGGTCCATCATCACCCTCTCTGTTCATCTCACTTATGAGGTTTCTCCCTTTTACCCTCACTACATCCACCTTGTTCGCTTTCGCGTACTCACGCAGCGTCATGTTCAACGACTGCTGAGCCAGTGCTATTTTCTTTGCGCCCTCCAGTATCTTTCGCCGGGTCTCCTCTAGCTCGGCTTGTGCCTGAGCTGGATCTACCACTGCCGTCACCGGGTTAGCCAAGCTATCCATAGCTTCCCTCAGCACGTTCTCGGGCCTCTCCAGCGGAGGACCCCTAGCTTTCCTTGGTGCTTTGGGTGTTGCCCCCGGGTCTGGCGCTGGATCCCTGCTCACGCCCGCGCTCGGTGCGGTCATCATCACCTCTGCATGGCCCGGGGAACGGGTGATACGCGCCCCGCGAGCCACAGTGAGGGGTGGTTCCCCCGCATCGATGACGCGACGCGGATGAACGCCAGACACGTCCACGGCTACATAGACCTTGTGCGCGCCGAGCTTGACGAAGACGCCGTTGCACGGAAGGGGGCGTGTGCCGAAGCATCCAACGTTGTCGCTGACGTAGTCCAGCGCACCGAAGCGCTGAACGAGCCCGGAGACGATGCGTTCACCGGTGCCGATGAAATTTCCTGTCCGGATCTTCACCCCTGCTAGCGTCGCTAGCCCCACGGTGGGCGCCAACTGTCGTGGTGGTGTCACGGCAGATGCCATGGATAGGCTGAAGGTGGGGAATAATATGCGCTAGGGGAATCCAGGGAGGGATAGTAGAGTGATTCTCTACTCAGAAGCTTTGTATTGATGTTCAGTCTCCAAGCCTACAAGTGCTCCTCGAGCTGTTTTGACTAGAGGAGGAAGAAGTGGCTCTCTTACTCTTGCCTATCCTCTAGTCCTAGAACTCAAGACCCACAAGTATTTCCCTTGCTCTGTATCCGAAAAGACCCAACCCCCTTACCAGAACCCCAACCCCCCCCCCCTTATATAGGGGTGGTTCGGTCCTGGCCTAGGGCATACGTGGAGGCATATTCCTAAGAATATGCCGCCTCCCAAACTAGTAACCCGACAGGGGTGCTTTTCCCCCACGTCACTCTTGCTTTAGCGACGTTGCCTCTGCAGCGCCCGCGTCAGCCGACGTGAGCGTCGTCACCCTTGTCGGCCACGATCCGGTGGTCTTGCCTTGCTTTACTCGCTCATCCAGTACGCACCGGGCCTTCTTTTTGACCAGAGATATTCCTTCCTTCTCCTAGAAGCCAAACGAGGATCCGGATCACAGTTGATCTGGCCACACCTGTTCCTGCATATAAGCTAGACAGGTGCCTCCGACTCACTCCTTGAGTCGGACGAGACAATGTTAGGCGACCTCCCTGGTCCGGGTTACTCCGTGATCCGGCCTGCCTTGAGGTGACTCGGCCAGCATCCGCTTTGACCTTGCCGAACCTCGGCTAGCTCGGCCCTTATACCCCGGAGTGACCCTACCCGGGGTTATCCCCCCAACATTTATATTATTTGGATTTATTAAATAAAAGTTATTAATTTCTAGATTTAAACATAATAAACTTTTCCTGAAATCCTTTTTACAAAATGAAAAAGAACCCGGGGCTTTTATACCCACAGGCATGCTAGCCACAGACACTAGCGCGTGGGCCTGATGCTGGCGCGACGCTGAGCTGGCAGAAATGGCGCAGCAGCTCCGCTTGGTCCTTTTTGCACCGCGGGGTTAGCTAGCCGGTGAGATTGACAGGTGGGACCCGTGGCGTGCGGACCCACACACGTGCAGACGAGCTGGGCGTCAACACGTGGCTGAGCGGAGGGCTGTGTTTTGGGAAGAGAAAAGGCCTAGGGGCCTATTTGCAAAATTGTGAAGTATCTACTGTGTCCTGTCTAAAGCTCGACTATTTGATCCACGAAAAATGGCTAGCTGGGCAGATCTTTGGATGAAGATTTCGGCGAACCCGCTGGGAATTTGGAGATGGCACAAAAAACAAAGTTGAAGAGGGCAACAAGATGTACAACTTTCATTTAAGCAAGTTTTTCAGAGGAGGACTGTGCAGGCCGGGATCTCGCGATGAACAGAGGCAAAAAACACGTCCGGCGCGAACCGGATTTCGTCAGGTAACTACTGAGCTAAAGCGATCTTGCGAGGACGATTACTACCACGTTACTGAACCGAATTGACCGTGGCCTAGCTCGTTCGAAAGAGGGTATATAGGACTACGATTTCGGTATTTGCAGTTTCCTAAGGGGAGGCCTACAACGACGAGAAAACATGAAGAATAGAGGGGTCTGCGGCTTACTCAACAGACCGGTTCAGAGACAGAGGCGCGGGGCTGTTGCTGTTCGTCCGTCAGGCAAAACGCGCGCGGCGAGCTGCTGCTACAATCTAGAAGCGGGCACGCCGATCTAAGGAGCGATTGATGCAAAGACAAAGGGAGGAAGGGGTTAGTGCTTGCCTCGCCCGATTCCCACCGGAATCAAGGAAGATAGCGCTCAGGATGACGACGGCGGCAGAGCTGATGGCACGGCGAAGCTCCAGGTACAGACTGTTGGGTCCGCAGCATAGAAAACAAAAAATTTCCTATGGTGTGAACTACACGCCAAGATCTATCTATTAGATACAGAGCAACGGGTGGACATACATCCATGGGGAACTTACCCTCGAAGACAACAAGCTTTGTTAACGAGTAGGAACTCTTGGTTGATGTAGTCGTACACTTGCCGATCTCAAGATCGTGATGAAGTCCAGGAGGTCCGGCTCCAGCACGTCCATCAGATCCAGCTCCAGCACCACCAAGTCTAGCACCGCAAAGCAGCGGTGCATCCGTGATCGCACACACGTCCGGTACCCCGACAACCTCCGTCCCTTGCTCCAGCAAAGCAGCGGAAGCAGCAACTCCTTTCCAGATAAAGCCACCGGGAACATGTATCTCCCTAATCCGAGACCATGGGGAAATAATACTAGAGGGGGAGAGAGATCCTTCACAAGGAGGTGTGTGTGAGATGTGAGGAGGGGGTGGCCTTTTATAGGAGGAGGGGGGTTCCCCTCCTTCATGGCCGGCGCATGGAGAAGGTGACTCTTCACCTCCTCCATTCATGTGGTGGTAACTCCCTCCACATAAATTTGCCCCTTCACATTCTCTTTTAAAGTCTCCACTTTAAATGCATTAAATTTCTCCAAATTTAATGCTCTATCATTTAATAAAACTCTTTTATTATTTTTATTCAGAATTTTGTTAATTACTTTAATTAAGAAACATTCACATAAAACCCCATGCAACATTTCAATATTACATGCAGAACCAATTTCAGCATTTTCACCCGAAACAGTTTTGGTGTCTATTGAAATAATTCCAGCGCTTTCTTAAATCTTTATCTCAAACATAATTGCTCCAAATGGTGTCGGTATCCCTTAAGTGCGTCACCCAATGGTTCACGAATAATGCAGACATGATCGAGACCCCTCTCAGATCAATAATCAGAAGCGGGACCTGGAGATCCATACTGACTCCTACACATTCAACGATGACTTCTGTGATCGTGAGAACCTTTAACGCTAGTAACTAAATCACTTGGTCTCGTGATATATTACATGTCTGAGATTCGATCATCGGTATATCCATACCTAGTTTGATCTCGTTACCGACATGCACTCTTTTCTTGTTCCCGTGATGTAACATTCTAGTGATCACATCACTTGCTTGCAAGCTATTTCAATGTGATATCACCGAGAGGGCCCAGAGTATATCTATCCGTCATCGGGATGGACAAATCCCACTCTTGATCCATGAGCGTCAACATAACACCTTCGTAGCACTGAACCCACCTTTATAGTCACCCTGTTACGGTGTGACGTTTGATGTTATCAGGATACTCTTCCGGTGTTAGCAATTAACACGATCTCATGGTCTAAAGACTAAGATTACTTCGTATGATGTTATAGCAATATAAACATAATGACTTGATCGTAATGCTATACTTCGGATGAATGGTCATCACATCATTCCACCAATGGTGTGACCTTGTTATTAACAACATCCAATGTCTATGATCAGGAAACCTTGATCATCTTGTTAATCAACAAGCTAGTCTATAAGAGAGGCATAACTAGGAACCCCTTTTTGTTTATTAAACACACATGTATTGATGTTTCCGATCAATACAATTATAGCATGCAAAATAAACATTTATCATAAACATGGAATAAGATAATAACCACTTTATTATTGCCTCTCGGGCATATTCCCTTCAGTCTCCCACTTGCACTAGAGGCAATAATCTAGTTTGAAAAACTTTGCGTATTGAACACCTATGGCTTTCTGGTGTTGCATATACGCAATTGCTAGTGGTTAACATAATCTCCGGATCTGACAGTTTCGGGTCCGTGTGTATTTGCATGTCTTTGCGTCTCTACGCATCACTCATTCTCAAATGAGATGGTATTGTATAAATTTGGTCCTCTGGTGAGACCTTTAGTTCGTTCGGGTTAAAATATGTTGATATTATTGTCACACAATATATCTTCATAGTATTAGCCCACTTTGAACCACACCTAGTTTGATAACAAACTACTTAACACAAATGCCCTCCTATGCTGCTACTATAGCAGTCATATACTTAGCCTTTTGTTGTAGTATCCGTCACAATATCTCAACTTTGGAACTCATCCAAATCCATCATGGAACATCCTTTCCATTATATTGTGCCATCCATAGTCTAAATTGAGATAAATTTAATTTGTATCTTGTGACAAAACTAGTATCAATGTAACACTTTACAATGAACTACCTTTAACTATTTGTCACTTATACATTATATATTCTTAGTTCTTCCAAAGCTCATAAGAATATCTTTACTATTGTCCAATGATCATCTTATGAATCATTCTAGTATATGCTCATAACATTTAGAGCATAGGACATTCTGGATATATACATATCATGGTATAATCGATGAAAATCTTCATGTGATTTTACTCACCAAGTGTTGAAACACTTGAATTTTGATACAATCCTTTCCATGCAGCAAGAACCTTTCTTGTTGTTTCCATATTGAACCCTTTCAATATCTCATATATGTATGTCTGGCATAACCATATTAGCGCCTTAATCTATCCATATAGATATTGATGCCTAATATTCCGGGTTTGCCCAAGTCTTTCATCGAAATCTTATTTTAATGAAATTCTTAACTTGTGTCAATACAAGATACATCATTTCCAATCAACAATATGTCCTCTACATAATGTATTAGAAATATGTCTCAGCACTCCCACTTAATTTCTTGCAAATGCAAGCATCTTCATCATCTCTGATGAATTTAAACTCTTTTAACAATTTCATCATGGTGAAGATTCCAACTCCGCTATGCTTACTTCAACTATTGAAGTTTACATGCCCTTTTAGCACCCTTTGAATTAACAAAACCCTTCGGACCATGTCATGTACATGTCCTAGGTTACCGTTCTATTAGAAGAACCTTGTTTTGTTTATTCAACTACCATATACCAAATTATATGTAGTGGTTGCTACATTAATCCGTCAAGACTATATATCGCTATGAAAGATCAAATCTTGTCATAGTCAACTCCTTGAACATTGTCGTAAACTTCTTTCTGACATGTCGACTATTTCATAGATGTTAAACATCCATGTCTTATTTCTTTATAGATCCAAACATGACCGATAGGCTTCACGCCTTTCCGGAGGGTCTTCCAAGTTCAGAAACTTGTTTTCTCGTGTATGGATACTATCACGGATTCTATGACTTCTAGTCATTTTATGGAGTCAGGGCCCATCATCGCATCTTTGCATGTAGTTGGTTCATCATTGTCAAAACAATAACGACTTGCTTATCAAATCTTACTATTTGATTCTTACCGACCCACATGGTTCTATAGGAACTCTAATCTCCGAGATCACACCTTTTGTAATCACGAGAGCCATGAGCATTGTGGCCGCCACCGGGACACTTTCTGGCGCTGCGCTACTTTGCACATATAGCTAAGGTTCAACAACCTTATCAAAGTTCTATTGTCCTCCCACTTAACTTTTCACGAAAAATTCCTTCTCAAGAAACTTGACGTTCCAAGTAACAAACTCTTTTTTCCTTGGTGTTATGGAGAAATTCCCAACAAATTCTTTGGGATAACCTACAAAGACGTTCTTATCCGACTTTGGTTGTAAACATTTTACTTATGCATAGCATACCAAAATTTAAGAAAAGACAATTCGGGTTTTATCCCAAACCATAACTCATATGGTGTCATTTCAATGGATCACAATGGTGCTCTTTTCAGTGTAAAAGCGGTAGTCTCTAAAGCTTCAATCCTTAAAACTTAATGGCAGTTTTATAAATGACACCCATGATCTTATCATGTCAAACATGGGTTGATTTTATCTCTCGAATATGCCATACTCCTATGGTTTATCGGGAAACACAAATCATGGAACAATTCCTCAAGTCTTAGATGTTTTTGCTAAACATGTAACTCAAATATCTTCCTTTATGATCGAATCATAAACTCTTTATTTTCTTGTTACAATGATTTTCCACTTCATCTTGAAAGTCTTTGAACAATTTTCAAATGTTTCATACTTCTTCCTTATTAAGTAAATATACAGATATATTCACTCAAATTCTTGAAGAAAGCATATGAAGCAAAAAGATCCATCGCATATGGCTACACATAATGGACTATGCACATCACCATGCACAATTTCCAATAAGCTAGTCATCCGTTCCTCTCTGGCCTATGGACGGAGTTTCAATTATCTCGAGGAAAGTCTCACATGCGTCAATTGATCAAAATCAAGGACTCCAAAATTCCATCAACATGGAGTTTCTTCATGTTTTCTTTCAAATATAATTCAAACAGCGATGTCACTTCATAAGCGATATTTCAATCATTTGTCTTGTGACATTTTAGCAATAGTGTTTATGGATGTGATTTCTCCAACTAGACTTGTAAAAGTTCATCCATCCTTTATGGAATGCGGTAATTATTTGAACAACCATTGTTCTCATAATACTGGAACAAAATAACAATTATTTAAACAAATCTTGAAGGCTTGGTTTGATGACAACGAAAAACACAACAACACTTTATTTGTTTTCGATGAACATCATCACTCATTCTCTTGCTGGTTACTTAGGCCATTGTAGTTCATGAATTGCGTTGTCCTGTATGACACTTCATACCAACCAATTCGGTATCCAATACCTCATAACCACATTGTTTAACAAGCAAGGAATATAGCCATAACATGTATATCTTCTATATACCCAAGTTGGACATCTCCAACCTTTTATTTTCTGCCAAATATTTTATAGATTCTCTTTCAGCAATTCCTTTTTCTTTTAAAAGAATCTATCAACATCAATAGTGGTGTCATCAACATGACACATGGTAAAAAGCGTATATAGTCAACTACTAATACCTTTGGACTTGCACTTTGAAGTGGATCACCATCATCAAATGTTTGGTATTCTTTCAAAAATCCATTCTTTAGTAATCTATTAGTGTAGTAAACATTTTACTTACATCTTCTATTCATCCTTATCATGACAACTTTCATGATCAAGCTACTATAGCCTATAAGGAAGAATCGCAGTATAATATCAGTTCCCAAAACCTTTTTGGTAGATTTGGATGCCTAGCATCTCCATCCTTCACAAATTCTCATACAATATGAGAACATGTATTTTGCTAAATTATACTTATCATAATGCAACCAAAAACATTGTTTTAGATATCACAATATCTTTCACACATGATGGTTTCTGAAACAATTTTCAGCTCCAATATAATCTTGATATTAAAACAACTTTTTGAATATCAATAATCATGGAGGCAAACATGATACTTTAGATACTAACATTGGAATTCTTACTCTTGATTTAATACTACTTATTAAACTTCATGGAGTAAATAGAGTTTGCCGAAAGTTTGCAATAGGACTTATAAACTTTAAATTGACATTCAAAACAATACGATACCAGTTCGTAAAGTAAATATCCAGAATTCTATAGTTCTATTATCTCAAATAAAAACTAAGCCTAAGGTAGAAAATGAATGCCAATGACTACAACAAACTATGCAAATTCACATTGATTTAATTTATGACAAATTTGGTTCGACTAATCCAAATTAGAAATGAACTCCCACTCAAAACGACATCCCTCGTGTCCTTTTGGTGATTACATGAACCAAATCCACTACACCAAGTCCGATCATCACGTGAGTCGGTGTAGCTTCAAAGGCGAGCATCTATATGGGCATCATATCAACTATATGACTCATGCTTAACCTTTCGGTCCGTGTTCCAAGGCCATGTCTGTACATGCTAGGCTCGCCAAGTAAGAACCTTAGTATTCGCGTGTGTAAAACTGTCTTACACCCGTTGCATGAAAGCGTAGAGTTGAGAACACCCGATCATCACGTGATGTCTCGAAACACGATCCATAGAACGGTGCATACTTAAGGAAGAACAGATTTTATCTTGATATTTAAATGAGGGATCATCTTACAATGCTACAGAAAACGCCAAACTAGCAGTATAATATGCTAACATCTAATGTGTAAAGTGAGATGATATGGTCCATGCATTTGATCTCTATCACTTGCATCGTGGTATGATCTCTATCATTCCTTTGAGTGTAAGGCCAAGGTCTATGGAACTTACACGTTAAGTGAGTTGTAAGAGTATCTATCATACATCTACTTACAACAATACCATATCAATACACTAGCCTAGCAACGATCTAAACTAGACGCCTCTAATTTATCAATTGCAAGTTTTACGTGGCTTAGGGCTTTCGGAGATAGAACCGGTCTTACCTACGAACATGAACCACAACGAGGATAACCAAGTTATTAGCAACTCGTTGTAAATCAGATATTGACTATAGTAGGAGAGACAGACACCCGCCAGCCACTTATGCAAAACAAGTTGCATGTCAGTCGTGGAACCGGTCTCATGTACGATGACATGTAAGGTTGGTCCGGGCCGCTTCATCCCACTATGCCACCAATATCCAAAGTACATAGAAGATGCAATAACATGATCATCATCGCCCACATATAAACATATGTGTACTACCCGTGCAAAGCACCTACGCATAGATCAGGCTCTGGTACCACTATTGGGTCCGCAGCATAGAAAACAAAAATTTTCCTACGGTGTGAACTACACGCCAAGATCTATCTATTAGATACAGAGCAACGGGTGGACATACATCCATGGAGAACTTACCCTCGAAGACAACGAGCTTTGTTAACGAGTAGGAACTCGTGGTTGATGTAGTCATACACTTGCTGATCTCAAGATCGTGATGAAGTCCAGCAGGTCCGGCTCCAGCACGTCCATCAGATCCAGCTCCAGCACCACCAAGTCTAGCACCGCAAAGCAGCAGTGCATCCGTGATCGCACACACGTCCAGTACCCCGACAACCTCCGTCCCTTGCTCCAGCAAAGCAGCGGAAGCAGCAACTCCTTTCTAGATAAAGCCACCGGGAACATGTATCTCGCTAATCCGAGACCATGGGGAAACAATACTAGAGGGGGATAGAGATCCTTCACAAGGAGGTGTGTGTGAGAAGTGAGGAGGGGGTGGCCTTTTATAGGAGGAGGGGGGTGCCCCTCCTTCATGGCCGGCGCATAGAGGAGGTGACTCTTCACCTCCTCCATTCATGTGGTGGTAACTCCCTCCACATAAATTTGCCCCTTCACATTCTCTTTTAAAGTCTCCACTTTAAATGCATTAAATTTCTCCAAATTTAATGCTCTCTCATTTAATAAACTCTTTTATTATTTTTATTCAGAATTTTGTTAATTACTTTAATTAACAAACATTCACATAAAACCCCCTGCAACATTTCAATATTACATGCAGAACCAATTTCAGCATTTTCACCCGAAACAGTTTCGGTGTCTACTGAAATAATTCCAACGCTTTCTTAAATCTTTATCTGAAACATATTTGCTCCAAATGGTGTCGGTATCCCTTAAGTGTGTCACCCTACGGTTCGCGAATAATGTAGACATGATCGAGACCCCTCTCAGATCAATAATCAGAAGCGGGACCTGGAGATCCATACTGACTCCTACACATTCAACGATGACTTCTGTGATCGTGAGAAACTTTAACGCTAGTAACTAAATCCCTTTGTCTCGCGATATATTACATGTCTGAGATTCGATCATTGGTATCTCCATACCTAGTTTGATCTCGTTACCGACATGCACTCTTTTCTCGTTCCCGTGATATAACATTCTAGTGATCACATCACTTGCTTGCAAGCTATTTCAATGTGATATCACCGAGAGGGCCCAGAGTATATCTATCCGTCATCGGGATGGACAAATCCCACTCTTGATCCATGAGCCTCAACATAACACCTTCGTAGCACTGAACCCACCTTTATAGTCACCCTGTTACGGTGTGACGTTTGATGTTATCAAGATACTCTTCCGGTGTTAGCAATTAACATGATCTCATGGTCTAAGGACTAAGATTACTTCGTATGATGTTATATCAATATAAACATAATGACTTGATTGTAATGCTATACTTCGGATGAATGTTCATCACATCATTCCACCAATGGTGAGACCTTGTTATTAACAACATCCAATGTCTATGATCAGGAAACCTTGATCATCTTGTTAATCAACAAGCTAGTCTATAAGAGAGGCATAACTAGGAACCCCTTTTTGTTTAGGAAACACACATGTATTGATGCTTCCGATCAATACAATTATAGCATGCAAAATAAACATTTATCATAAACATGGAATAAGATAATAACCACTTTATTATTGCCTCTCAGGCATATTCCCTTCACAGACCGGGAAGAAGAAGCCGCGGTGGCGCTCCCTAACGGCTTCGGGTTTGCAGCAGAAGAGGCCGCGTACATTCCTCCGCCGCTTAGCTTGCTCCGGCAGCGACTGTAGAGACCGCAGTAAGGCGTGCACTCCTACAGTCATGGTGGTGGCGGTGGCATGACAGAGATGGAAGAAGAAGGCGAGCTAGGGTTCTGGGCTCGAAGGGGATAAGAAGAGCGTGCAGCACACGGACGACGCGAGGTGGAGACGAGGCATACGGAGGCGGGACGGGTACCTGCTACTGCCGTGAGTTGCACAGAGAGGAAGGTAAACGGAAGAAGAAGAAGAACAGGAAAACGGCGTCGGCCTCCTCTGCTCTGAAACGATACAGGCCGAGAGGGGGTTGCAGCTAGACCTGGGCTGCGCTGGGTCAGGCCAGGAAGGGTATAGGTGGGCCTCTTCTTCTCTTTAAGAAAAACCGATTCAAATTGTTGTCTAATTTGTTTGTTTGTTTACAAAAGTTTAACCATCAGGTGTGACTTGGAAAACTTAGACAAAGCAAAAACAACTAAGAGGGAGGCAGAGTGGAGTAGATGGTAGGATAGATAGCTAGGTAGATACAAATGAAAAGGCTTGCTTGATCTGAACTTGAATCGCATAAAAGAAAACAAGAAGGGGCAAGTTGGTGGAATTCTTGCATGGGACATGCATGAGCCATAATAAACCATGGTTTGTTGTGAAAACAACTAGAGTCGAAGAGGCATATTTGAGTAAGAATGGAACATGCTAGTGTGTGTGAGCCACTAGATATTTATTTGGTCCCATTTCTATTTAAACATGACCATATATTCAACAGACCACATGAGGATATAAGCACCCCCACATGTGTGCCCACATTATTTCTATTGTGGAAACAATAATAGACATGAATGGGGCATGTGGTATATAAGTGGATCCATCTTACTAGATGTGAGCTAGACAAAAGCCAAATGAGATGCAACTGCCCACATGTAGTTTGGATGGTGGAATTTAAGGTGATGACAAAGGAAGAAGGCGATGAAGTCAAGAAAAGATATGCCCCCAACTCAACTTGGGCATCAAGCATTTATCAAGAACCAAACAGAATTTATTAAGAACCAAATACAATTGATAAATGCATATGAGACAAGATCCAAAAGAAAAGGGTTTTATATGATGCTCAAATGCAAGGTGGCATGATGACATGAGCATGATATAATTATGATGCAACAATTATATGTAGGAAGTAGCATTTTATTACTAGACCATGTAGCATTAGAGATGTTAGACGGATGGGATGCTACAACTCTCCCCCACTAAACAGGAATCTCGCCCCGAGATTCTAGGAAGAAGAAGAAGACACGAAGAGGGTAGGATACTTGGCACGGAGCTCATCCTCGCGTTCCCAAGTGGTTTCATCAATAGAATGGTGTGACCACTGCACCTTGCAGAACTTGATAGACTTGCTTCGAGTCTTTCTTTCTGTGACTTCTAGGATTTTTGTGGGGTGTTCTTGATAAGACAGATCTTCTTGGATATTGATGAGATCATGATCCACAGTCCTGTCGGGATCTTTGAAGCACTTCTTGAGTTGAGAGATATGGAAAACATCATGGACCTTGAGTTTTTCAGGGAGCTCAAGAGCATAAGCAACTTCTCCTCTTCTTCCACGAACTTTGAAAGGACCGATGTATCTAGGAGCCAGCTTTCCTTTGATACCAAAACGGTGCGTGCCTCTCATGGGGGTGACACGAAGGTAAATAAGATCACCAGGGACATACTCCATGTCCATGTGCTTTCTGTCATAGTTGCTCTTCTGGCGACTTTGAGCAACCTTCAGGTTTTCGAGAATGATGTGAACCTTCTCCTCTGCTTGAGTTACAATGTCAGGGCCAAAGAATGTTCTTTCACCTGCGCTCGACCAACCAATCGGAGTTCTGCATTTGCGGCCATAGAGAACCTCAAATGGTGCCATCTTTAGACTCCTCTGGAAGCTATTGTTGTAAGAGAACTCAGCATAAGGAAGGCATTCTTCCCACTTCATGCTGAAAGAGATGACGCAAGCACGGAGCATATCTTCCAGAATCTGATTGATCCTTTCAACTTGTCCTTGTGACTGAGGGTGGTAAGTTATGTTGAAGTTCAACTTTGTTCCCAAAGCATTTTGGAAACTTCCCCAGAACTTGGAAGTGAAGATGCTTCCACGGTCTGAACTGATCTCAAGAGGAACCCCATATAGAGAGACAATTCTGTTGATATAGAGCTCAGCCAACTGAATTACAGAAATTGTTTCCTTGACAGGAAAGAAGTGAGCCACTTTAGAAAGCCTGTCGATGACAACAAAGATTGCATTGTTGCCCTTCTGCGACCTTGGAAAACCAGTTATGAAGTCCATCTCTACTTTCTCCCATTTCCATTCCGGAGGCTTCAATGGTTGTAGAAGACCGAAAGGTTTCTGATGGACAACTTTAACTCTGCGGTAGACGTCACACTCCGAGACATGCTTGGCACAATATCGTTTCAATCCAAGCCACCAATATTGTGTTTTCAGGTCCATGTACATCTTTGTGCTGCCAGGATGGATAGAAAGAACTGAATCATGAGCTTCTTTAAGAACTTGCTCTCTCAAACCCGGATACTTCGGAACAAACATCTGGTGCTCAAAGAATAGAGTGCCTTGGTCGTCGACATGGAAGGACTCATACTTCGGCAGCTGAATGCTGGAGATGATGTTTTTGGTGTAAGCATCATCACGCTAACTAGCACAAATCTTTTCTTCCAAGATAGGGGTTTCCTGAAGATTCAGAAGATACCCTTGATCCATAATTTCAAGGTTGAGCTGGCGGAATTCCTTGCACAAGAGAGCCTATTGTTCTTCCACCATGAGGTTGTTGACATAAGCTTTTCGGCTGAGAGCATCGGCCATGACATTAGCTTTGCCAGGAGTGTAGTTGATGGTCAGATCGAAATCATTAATTGCTTCAATCCACCTTCTCTGACGAAGGTTGAGATCAGGTTGTGTGAAGATATACTTCAGACTCTTGTGATTAGAAAAGATCTCACAACGGTTGCCAAGCAAGTAGTGCCTCCATACTTTCAAAGCAAAGACAACTGCTGCGAGTTCGAGGTCATGTGTTGGATAGTTGAGCTCATGAGTTTTCAAATGACGGGAAGCATAAGCAACGACTTGCTTTTCTTGCATGAGGACCGCACCCAATCCTTGCAAGGAGGCATCACAGAATATCTGGAAAGGCTTTGATGTATCTGGAGGAATCAAGACTGGTGTGGAAGTGAGCTTCTCTTTGAGTGTTTCAAAGCTAGCTTGACATGCAGGAGACCAAAAGTATTTCTTGCCTTTCTTGAGGAGATCGGTAAGAGGCTTCACAATCTTCGAGAAGTTCTGAACGAAGCGACGACAATAACTAGCCAAACCAAGGAAACTTCGGACTTCTTTGACATTTTTGGGTGGAAGCCACTCAACAATTGTCCGAACAGTTTCTGGGTTGACGGCAATGCCCTTAGCAGAGATGACGTGACCCAGATAGGTGACTTCAGGCAGCCAGAACTCACACTTGGAGAACTTTGCATACAGGCGGTTCTCACGAAGCTTGTTTAGGACACACTGAAGGTGTTCTTCATGTTCTTCCTTTGACTTAGAATAGACTAGAATGTCATCTAGATAGACCACGACGAACTTATCAAGATACTCCATGAAAACCGAGTTCATAAGCCTCGAGAAGGTGGCAGGTGCGTTGGTGAGACCGAAGGACATGACCGTGTACTCGTACAGGCCATAGCAGGTGGTGAAAGCTGTTTTGGGAACATCTTCCTTGTGAATCTTGATTTGATGATAACCACTTCTCAAGTCAATCTTAGAGAATACCACAGCTCCAGCTAGCTGATCGAAGAGATCATTAATCCGTGGAAGGGGATATTTATTCTTGATGGTTTTAGCATTGAGAGCCCGATAGTCAACACAAAGTCTATCAGTCCGGTCTCGCTTCTTGACAAAGATTGTTGGGCTGCCCCAAGAGGAAGTGCTATGCTGAATGAAACCCAACTTCTCTTGTTCATCAAGCTGACGTTTGAGTTCGGCCAACTCAGCAGGACCCATTTTACAAGGCCGCTTGGAGATAGGAGCGGTACCAGCTTCAAGCTCAATCACAAACTCGACCTCTCGGCCAGGAGGCATACCTGGTAACTCTTTAGGAAAAACATCTGGGAACTCGCGGACCACCAGAACACTCTGAATAGCCTCCATAGCATCATTATTCAGAGCCACCAAAGAGAAAAGCTGAATTGCAGGAGTCAGACTTGGAGAATAGACTATATGGCCTTTAGGAATTTTCAGAGAAACCGAGCGTTCAGCACAATCAATCACAGCTGCATTTGCTGTCAACCAATCCATGCCCAAGATAACATCAATGCCAGAATTGCCCAGAATGATTAAGGAAGCCGGGAACAAAGAGCCACCAATCTCAATTTGATTGCCATGGCTGATTTTGGAAGATGCCATTGTTTCCCCAGGAGAAAGGACCATCAAGTGCTTAGGAAGCGCATCCATTGCTAACTCATTCTCATTTGCAAACTTGTGAGAAACAAAAGAATGCGATGCACCAGAATCGAACAAAACTCGTGCAGGGACTGAGTTAACAGGAAGCATACCCATCACAACTCCAGGTGCATGTTCAGCTTGAGCGACGTTGACACAGTTGGCACGAGCAACAATGGACCCGGGCTTGGTGTTGATGTTGAGAGCCTGAGGTGGAGGTGCACGAACCATAGAAGAACTTGCTGCAGGTCTTGGAGGTGGTGGAGGAAGAGCTTTGTTGTTCATGGGACAACTCCAGTGTTGATGCCCAGTGTTCCCACAAGTGTAACAAGCACCAGGTGGACATGGAGCAGCATAGCCAGGGACTCCGCCAGGTGCTCCAGGGTAGTTGTGGTTGTAGCCCCTAGGAGCCGCGGTGAAGGAGTTTGGTGGCCTTGCTGCGTAGCTTGGAGTTCTTGGTGGAGCCGGGAGTGGCGGTGCGGTATTAGGAACCCACACGCGACGCTTAGAAGGAGCTGTCATAGCTGAAGAGCTTGTTGCGTCACGATTGTGTTTCTTGGACTCCTCGAACACTTGCATACTGGCTTCTTCCTATAGAGCTGCATGTTGGAGTTCTAGAAAAGACCCCGGCCTTGCATGAGTGATTGCATATTTGATAGATGCATTGAGCCCTTGCCTGAACCTCTTTTGTTTCTTCTTGTCATCAGAGATCTCATCGCCACCATACCGAGAAAGATTCATGAAGTTTCTGATATAGGTATTGACATTGCCATTGCCTTGCTTGAGATTGAGAAACACTTCCTTCATCCTTTCCATGACAATTTCTGACAGGTATTGCTCTTTGAAAGCCCCAGTGAACTGCTCCCAAGTAGGCTGAAAACCAGAGTGGTTTGCCTTGAGGTAATTCTCCCACCATAGAGCTGCGTCTCCCTTCAGAAGGTGCGTGGCGCATTTTACCCATTCTTGTTCAGGAACATCAGCAGTCATCAGCAACCTTGACATCTCACGCAGCCAATCATCAGCATCCAGTGGCTGATCAGACACCTCAAAGTGGCGCGGGTTGAACTTCAGAAAACCCTTGATGTCTCCTCGCTTGGGAGGTGGAGGTAGCGGAACAAACTCATTCCTCCTGACACTTTCTTCAAAGCGTTGCTGGTTCTGCTGCATTGCTCCCAAGGCATTAGCAATACTTGCCAACGCAGCCCCCAGTTCAGGTGGTATGTCCTCCTCAGTGCGGCGTGGTGGTGCCATCCTATGGTTGATATAAAACTCAAGTCAATACCATAATGGAGAATAATAATAATCCAAAATGGAATTAACCAAGATTAAGGATACAAATTACTAAGATGATATTAAAATATCAACAAAGTTCAAAGCACCTAGAAGATAGTAAGCATATCACACACGACTGAACAAGGAGTGTGGTACATAAAGCTATCAAAGAACAAATTTCCACAAATTTCGGCATTAAAATACCACTATATGCGCAAAACCACTTAACGAATCAAGATTAGTAACTCTACCAATTCAATATACAAGAGCGAATGACAAAAGTAGTGGTATGGTCGCGACTCCATCCCGCACTCAAACCATTACTCCGCACATGAATAAGTAAAAAACATATCCCAACTCTCTTCCTTCTTAAGATGAACCTAAAGATTAGAAACTATGGAAAACAAACACCCCAAACAAGATAGCGTCGGATAACAAAGAGTTAGACAGATCGCGTCGGTTTACAACGAATCAGATAGATCGCATCGGTTTATCAAAAGCCTGTCGGTATGGAATGTACCAACAGTTGATAACCAAAAGGCAGATAGTGATAACAAGTTGGATGCAACAGATAGACAAGGAATTACACACACACTCACAAAACCTATGGTAATACAGAACCCAGAACACGTGAATCCTAGTTTGAATTTTTAGAAGAGGATTGAAAATGTTACACTTCCTTACCAGAAAAGGGTGGGTGGGTGGGTAAGAAGAAAAGTGGAAGCAGTCCTACTCTCACGTTTTGTTTTTCCCTAGTATACATAGCTACCAAAAATATTTGCTAGACTGACAATGACCATTTGGCTGAGACCCTGAAGGGCGCAATGGCTCTGATACCAATTGTAACAACCTCGGACCCTACGCTCTAAGTTCAAGCCTGGAGGAACCAAAAGTGGTTAAGGGTTTTACAGCGGAGGCCCAGGGCCACCCACGTGTAGGCCCGTCGGTCGCCCTAACCACTTCCAAGAACATCGGGACAAGAGCGAGCGGCATAGGCAACAGGCGGAGAGATCAAATACATACACAAGTGAGTATGTATGCAAGCTACCTTACAAAAGTTCTCAGAGCCATACCATCTAAAAGAAATAGAAATATTGTAATGCCGTATAGCAAGATCCAAATATCCTAGATAGAGATAATAGTGTAGGATAGATCCTCATACATCAATCAACAGAGTATCAAGCGGAAGCGGGAAACAAGATCCGAGTACGGACAAGAAGCAAATCGGCATAAGATGCCACATAAATAAGCACATCCCGCCCACAGATCTCACAGATCCCCATCCCCGGAATCTCTACACCGAGTGTTCGCTGCCAACATCATCTGTCTCCTCCACCCAGTATCCATCTTGGGAATACACCTGTTCATCTGAATCAAACAATTTATCCTATGAGACCCTAGGGGTACTCAGCAAGTCTTTATGCCTCTAAAGGGGACATATAGCTGGGGTGACGCAATTGCAGCAAAAGATAATAACTAACAAGTCTATAGATACTCGCTAACCATACGCCTAACCAATGATAGGCGGATGTCCGTTAATTAGAAACAACAGTTATAACAGTATAAAGTAATAGATCCATCCTCCTTCTCGCTTACCAACGAGAAAGCGGACGAACAACCCATCCATTGGCAGTTTTATTAAACATTCCATGAGTATTGCACTAATTACTAGTCAGATATTTAGTCAAATTAAAAGTGGTACTTTAGTTATGCTTGTCTATGATCGAGAAAATATGCTCCAAGTCGTCCATAACTGCACACGGCTTTCAGAAAGATTTACCCTGCAGGGGTGCACAAATAGCAACACACACTGGATCAACCTCGGAAAAACCAACTCAAAACCTAACGAGGCATTCACGACAAAGCGATCATAGGATTCATTAAATATTTCAGGGGGCCACCCCATTAAGCTACCCGCAACGAAGTTGGCCGACTCCGAGACGGACCCAAGGTTTGCGTCAATGGCTGTAAACGACAAGGAACCCGAAAGTGTGACTGGGCTTGTCGATACCGCGAAAACACTCTGCATCCAAAATAGTACAGGTGCTCCACGCACAATCTTAATAAAACAGTAACATGGCATAAGTACAGGATAGTAAATAAAACCCTAAACTAGTTTGTGGCCCCAAGAAATAGAAATGAATCAAGCTCTGGCTCAGGGGGGTCCATAAGGCCTCCCGGATGTGGATAGTGCGAATAGTCAAGGAACAGGAATCAAGTACTCGGGGTCCTACGGGACACAAGTGAGCATGAAAAAACAAATAACAGATATTGCCCACCGGTGCCTCTTTCATTAGTTATCCCATACTACTCAGGTTAAGTTGTTTAGGTACCTCGTTTTCCATTAGACTCTCACATACCCTACACATGCTGTTCTACGACTCGCATGGCTCAAACAACTCCTGTAGTAATAGCTCATGGGATGGAGGAACAAGCTCGGTGGGGTTTAAAGTAAAGGCTATGCAGTACTTGGGATTCAATTTATCGCGACTCAATGATGCAAGAATAAGATAGAGGCAATAGGTACGATATGTATGCAAGCATGTGGTAGTGCTTGCCTGGCAGCTCAGTTGAAGCGAGGGGTGGATCTGGGTAGTACTCCCGGGATTCCTGATATTTCCCCTGCTCGGCGTCTATTCAAAAGAAGAACCAAACAAACAAGGGCCAACATAAATAAAGTGCAGAAGCATATAAATAAAATGCGACAAGAAACAAGCATGCCATGATGAATGATGCACAAATTACATGGCATAACCTAGCATGGCCTGGGTGAGGTGTGGGGTACAAGAATAAAGCATTTTATTAAGTTTTTAGTCATGTTTTGCTCCCATATAACTTGCTGTCCACTTAATATTTATATGATGCATGCCTCAATTCATATCATGGAATGTGTAGTTAGAACGGGCTCGTCGCGCTGATCGATTTAGACATATTATTTGCCAAATTTGGAGTTATAGAATTAAAGTTATTAATTAATTAAGAAAAGGCTTTTGTTTTGCAATTAAACAATTTCGAAAATTTAAATTAGTCAAACATTATCTTGGATGGCATATTTGAAAACCTCACATTTTTCAGATTCAAAAACATATATCATTTGTATTATTTGGATTTATTAAATAAAAGTTATTAATTTCTAGATTTAAACATAATAAACTTTTCCTCAAATCTTTTTTACAAAACGAAAAAGAACCCGGGGCTTTTACACCCACAGGCATGCTAGCCACAGACACTTGCGCATGGGCCCGATGCTGGCGCGGCGCTGAGCTGGCAGAAACGGCGCAGCGGCTCCGCTTGGTCCTTTTCGCACCGCAATGTTAGCTAGCCGGTGAGATTGACAGGTGGGACCCGTGGCGTGCGGACCCACATGCGTGCAGACGGGCTGGGCATCGACACGTGGCTGAGCGGAGGGCTGTGTTTTGGGAAGAGAAAAGGCCTAGGGGCCTATTTGCAAAATCGTGAAGAATCTGCTGTTTGCTGTCTGAAGCTCGACTGTTTGATCCGCGAAAAACGGCTAGCTGGGCATTTGACGAACCCGCTGGGAATTAGGAGATGGAACAAAAAACAAAGTTGAAGAGGGCAACAAGATGTACAACTTTCATTTAAGCAAGTTTTTCGGAGGAGGACTGTGCAGGCCGGGATCTCGCGATGAACAGAGGCGAAAAACACGTCCGGCTCGGACCGAATTTCGTCAGGTAACTACTGAACTGAAGCGATCTTGCAAGGACGATTACTACCGCGTTACTGAACCGAATTAACCGTGGCCTATCTTGTTCGAAAGAGGGTAGATAGGGCTACGATTTCGGTATTTGGAGTTTCCTAAGGGGAGGCCTACAACAACAGGAAAACATGAAGAACAGAGGGGTCTGCGGCTTACTCGACGGACTGGTTCAGAGACAGAGGCGCGGGACTGTTGCTCTTCGTCCGTCAGGCAAAACGCGCGCGGCGAGCTGCTGCTACAATCTAGAAGCAGGCACGCCGATCTAAGGAGCGATTGATGCAAAGGCAGAGGGAGGAAGGGGTTAGTGCTTGCCTCGCCCGATTCCCACCGGAATCAAGGAAGATGGCGCTCAGGACGACGACGGCGGCAGAGCTGATGGCGCGGCGAAGCTCCAGGTACAGACCGGGAAGAAGAAGCCACGGTGGCGCTCCCTAGCGGCTCCGGGTTTGCAGCAGAAGAGGCCGGGGACACTCGTCCACCGCTCAGCTTGCTCCGGCAGCGACTATAGAGACCGCGGTCAGGCGTGCACTCCTGCAGCCATGGTGGCGGCGATGGCACGACAGAGATGGAAGAAGAAGGCGAGCAAGGGTTCTGGGCTCGAAGGGGATAAGAAGAGCGTGCAGCACATGGACGGCGCGAGGTGGAGACGAGGCAGATGGAGGCGGGACGGGTACCTGCTGCTGCCGTGAGTTGCACAGAGAGGAAGGTAAACGGAAGAAGAAGAAGAACAGGAAAACGGCGTCGGCCTCCTCTGCTCTGAAACGATACAGGCCGAGAGGGGGTTGCAGCTGGACCTGGGCTGCGCTGGGTCAGGCCAGGAAGGGTACAGGTGGGCCTCTTCTTCTCTTTAAGAAAAACTGATTCAAATTGTTATCTAATTTGTTTGTTTATTTACAAAAGTTTAACCATCAGGTGTGGCTTGGAAAACTTAGACAAAGCAAAAACAACTAAGAGGGAGGCAGAGTGGAGTAGATGGTAGGATAGATAGCTAGGTAGATACAAATGAAAAGGCTTGCTTGAACTGAACTTGAATCGCTTAAAAGAAAACAAGAAGGGGCAAGTTGGTGGAATTCTTGGATGGGACATGCATGAGCCATAATAAACCATGGTTTGTTGTGAAAACAACTAGATTCGAAGAGGCATATTTGAGTAAGAATGGAACATGCTAGTGTGTGTGAGCCACTAGATGTTTATTTGGTCCCATTTCTATTTAAACATGACCATATATTCAACAGACCACATGAGGATATAAGCACCACCACATGTGTGCCCACATTATTTCTATTGTGGAAACAATAATAGACATGAATGGGGCATGTGGTATATAAGTGGATCCATCTTACTAGATGTGAGCTAGATAAAAGCCAAAAGAGATGCAACTGCCCACATGTAGTTTGGATGGTGGAATTTAAGGTGGTGACAAAGGAAAAAGGTGATGAAGTCAAGAAAAGATATGCCCCCAACTCAACTTGGGCATCAAGCATTTATCAAGAACCAATTACAATTTATTAAGAACCAAATACAATTGATAAATGCATATGAGACAAGATCCAAAAGAAAAGGGTTTTATATGATGCTCAAATGCAAGGTGGCATGATGACATGAGCATGATATAATTATGATGCAACAATTATATGTAGGAAGTAGCATTTTATTACTAGACCATGTAGCATTACAGATCTTAGACGGATGGGATGCTACACAGCCCCTCGATGCCCGTACGAACATCATCAACAACCAGGTGTGGCGGTTGCGCCAGCCCAACGATCTGAGGCACACCCTCACCAACCGCGGTGACCCGGAACCAAGAGGCTCACTCAGTCGAGTTGGGCCGCAATGCTTTGGGCCCATGATTCGCCGGACCCGGTACACGCTTCTCACAGCGACCTGTCCCTCCCATCCTCGTGCAAAGCGACTCGAACGGTTAAAGTACCATGCACGGGGACTCCGCAAAATGGGAACCACCACGCGGCTCGGGAACACACCAAGTAAGAGAGCTGCCTTGGACTCGCCAAGCGACTGGCTCTCCGGGCCAGGGGAGGAGACGCGTTACAAACAACGCATTCGCAACCTACAACAGGGATATGACCAACATGGTCGAGCACCACGCTCGGGGACTCGCCTACAAATCAGCCCCACTCACGCTCGAGGACTCGCCACTCAGAAGACGTGATAGATAAAAACAGTGCACAACCAAAACAATGCACAAAAGTATACAACCGAGTTATACCCCATTAAAGGGCGGACGCGCTCGGGGACTCGTTCAACCAAAAACAAACACACCACACAATCCTAGTCGCAATACGAGTCGATCGACTCCCCTTGACATATATTGCAAAATACTTTACAGTAGTCGCCACTTGGCATACATCGCAAATTGGAAAATTACATTGTTTATTCCACAGGCCCTGATGAAGAAGCAGCGCCACCCCCCTTGACATGAACAAAAGGCTGCCACGGGTTCGTTGGGTACGTCGTCAGCGACTTTGACAACGATGACTGGAAGGGCTGCTCTGACTTCATATCGCGATGCTCCGGCTCGGGGTCGCCAGGCGCCAACACCGTCTCCTGGTACAGCAGCAGATCCCCTATCGCCAAGACCTGATCGGCGTAAGGGGCGGCCTTCGCGGTCAGCTTCAGCACCTCTGACATCTCCACCGTGCCGGTCGCTGATGGGTAGCCACTCGTCACGTCATCAAGGTCAAAGTCGTCGAGGAAGTGGGCAAGACCTAAGCTCAACGTTGTGGTGGCCCTGCGCCTGAACGCCGAGCGCATCATCCACTCCACAATGGCAGGCACCTCCTCTGGATAGCGCCACACCTCCGTAAGCCCCCCAGGAATAACTTCGGTGGGAGACATGCCTCGAAGAGCCGCTTGGACGCACAATGCCGAAGCCGTGGCCGCATTCACCACGGCAGTCACGCACTGCGAAGCATTGTAGGTCTGCACCACCGGATCTCTTTGGCCTACCACAGCTGCAAAGTCAGGTGTCAGTGAAACTATGAAACCCCCAAATCAGGGACTCTACAAACAGGTTAGGCAAAGACGGAGACTCACCAAGATGTTTGCGGCAGTTCTCCGTGACGTGCTTCTCCAAGGCGGTTTGCTCGTTGTGCAGCCCCACAATGATGGAATCCGTGGCTTTGCGTTCCTCCTCAGCCGCAGCAACGGCAGCCTTCGCTCGCTCCTCCGAGGAAACTAAGGCCACTTTCGCTTCCTCCAAGTCCTGGACCAGGGAGGCTATTCGTCCATTCGCCGAGTCCAGCTCGGTGATTGGAACATACCCTTCACGGGCCTTGGAAATCACAGCCGGGAAACCATCTGCAAGAGAAACCATCAGCATGCTGTACACCACTAGTTCACACCCGACAGAGGAAAATAAAGACAAACAGATACTCACCAATAGTTTCCTGAAGCCACTGGTTTGCCTCTTGTACTTCACGCAAGTCACGCTCCAAGCGCTCTCTTGCGGCCTGCTGATCGGTCGACTCCTTTTGCAATCCCTGCAAACAAACAACACACCTCAACATTTGACAAAACAAAAACCCAGTTCCCAGCCGCTGAAATTCAGCGACCAGGAACTCGGGGACTGGAGAAGGAGAAAGAAACTCAATTCCTAGCCGCCGAAATTCAGCGACTAGGAATTCGGGGACTGGAGAGGAGCAAGAAGTTCAGTTCCCAGCCGCTGAAATTCAGCGACTAGGAACTTGGGGACTGGACATACCTGAATAGCAGCGCCGAGCATCCTATGAAGTTCTCCGGCGTCAGTCGACGGGATCGTGAAGGAAGTGCGCCCATGGTGGGACCCAATGTACGCATCCATGATCTCTGGACTCTGCGGAGACTGGGTGTCCGCCACACCTGGAAACCCCCTCGCCATGAAGCGCGAGAACTTCGCCGACGCTCTGGCGGGGCCACTAGTCGACGGGGCCGGCGCTTCTGGCACGGACGCAGCCAAGACTGGTTCCGATCGCGCCGCCACCACCTCTTCGGCGACTGACGCAGCATCTGGCTCCATGGCACTGTCCTTGGCTGCGGCGTTGTCGGCACCCCCCTTCTACTTCTTCGCGACTTCCGCGGTCGCCACATCTCCAGCGGCCTTTCTCTTCTTGGGGAGGTCGCCCTCCCCCGTGGGGGCGGTCGGTGGAATCTTAGCCATCGAAGGACAGCCAATCTTCTTGGCCCCCGACCTGCACGAGTTCCCACAATCAATATAACGACAATACGAAAAGAGCGAGGCGAATCAGGATGAAGGAGTAGTACTCACTTAGCGACCGGGAGGACGCGAAGCCCGGTGCTGATGTGGGCGGGCTTGTCCAACTCAGGACCCAACTTGCGGGTGAGCCCCCTCTCGAAGACGTCTGAAGCCACAGAAGCGTAGCTGACTTTGATGCCCAGGTTTTCACAAAAATCCTTCGTGGTGAAGTTTTTCCCCTTGTCGGTATGATGTTGTGCGGAACCCCGAACCTGAATACGATGGATTCGAAGAACTTGATGGTAGTGGCTCCAGTTTGGTTGGTCACCGCCATAGCCTCGATCCACTTGGTGAACTTGTCGCCTGTGAAGAGGAGGAAGACATACCCTCCAGGCGATGATTTTTGTAGCTTGGCGACCATGTCGAGACCCCACTACGGGAAGGGCCAAGCCACGGGTATTGGCCTGAGTTCTACGCCTGGCGCGTGCGGCTTGTCCGGGAATCTCTAGCATGCATTTCATCTCTCAACGATGTCATTTGCATCGCGCATCGTGGTGGGTCAATAGAAGCGAGCTCGTAGAGCTTTAGCGACGAGGGCGCGACTGCCAGTGTTATGTTCGCAGATGCCCTCGTGTATTTTGAGGAGGATTCCTCTACCGTCACCGTTGGTGACGCATCGTTGGAGGATGTCTGTGATGCTTCACTTGTACAACTCACCGTTGATTATTGTGAAGGCCTTGGATCACCGAGCGATGTGTCGCGCATCCATGGGGTAATCCGGCAGCTTCTTGGTGAGAAGGTACATGATGTAAGGATGTGTCCAGGATGGATCAATGAGCATGATCTCCATGGGGCCTTCAGGTGCAGATCCTTGTTCTGTCTCCCTGGATCCTTCTGACCCTTCGGGTGGCATAGTTCCCGAGTGCGCTGCTGCATCTGATGGCCCTGCAGTAGCCTTCATCTTGATGGATCGCTCCCAGATTTGCTCCAAGAGTATGCCTGGTGGCACCGGGGCGTAGGTGGAGCCTATGTTGGCAAGTGTCTCGGCCTCCTCCTTGCTTTCGCGGCCGACGTGCCATAGTTCACAGCCATCAAAGTCCCCTTAGAGTTTGTTGTAGAGGTCGCGGTATGCTATCATGTTGTCGCTCAAGACGTCGCACTTATTCATGGTTTGTTGGCCATTCACATCCTATGGATCAGTGCCTCGTACTCTGCCTCATTGTTAGATGCACGGAACTTCATCCGCAGGATATACCACATATTGTCGCCTTGAGGAGATGTCAGGATGACAATGTTGCTAGCTCCTTCTTTATGTTTGGATTCGTCGAAGTTCATAGTCCATAGATTGGACATGAGCGGTGTGTCTGGGAGCTGGTTCTCCATCTAGTGGACGAGGAAGTTCGGTAGTACTTGCGACTTGATCATTATCCACCGCTCATAGGTGATGTCCCGTGGGGACAGTTCGATGCTCCAGAGGGCGACCCACCCCATTGCATTGGGGTTGTTGAGGATGTGGTTCGGCGGGGCGTCATTTACCACAACTATCGGGTGCTCCTGGAAGTAGTGTCACATGCGCCGTGCTATCATGAAGACACCGTAGGATAGCTTCTGGTAATTTAGGTATCGTTGCTTAGTGGGTGTCAATACCTCGATGAGGTAGTACATTGGACATTGCACTCCATGGATCTTGTTATCTTAGGCCCGTTTGACCACCAACACGGTACTGACCGCCTGGTTGGTGGTTGATATGTATAGCAACATTGGTTCCTTCTCCCTGGGGGTCAACAGAATAGGCGAGGTGGAGATCAGGCTCTTGAGATCTTCAAATGCTTCTTGCACCTCATTCGTCCACTCGAACTTGTCCGTCTTGCGGAGGAGTTGGTAGAATGGTATTGCATATTCGCCCATCCGACTAATGAATCGGCTAAGTGCTGCAATTCGTCCAGCAAGCTGTTGGACGCCCTTGACGTTCTTTGTCTTCTCCATGGTTAGTATGGCCTTTATCTTTTTCAGGCTAGCCTCTATTCCCCCGGCGGAGATGAGCTACCCGAGCAGTTGCTCGGATGGGACACCGAAGGCACACTTCTCCAGGTTCAACTTGATCTTCCAGCAGTTGAGGTTGTCGAAGGTCTTGCGGAGATCATCGATGAGCGTAGTTTAATCTTTGGTTTTGATCACTATATCATCGACATAGACCTCAACGTTGCAGCCAAGCTTGTTCTTGAGGCAGGCCTACATGCACCATTGGTAGGTGGCTCCTGCGTTCTTTAGCCCGAAGGGCATCGTGGTGTAGAAATAGACGCCGAAAGGTGTGCTGAAGGCCATATTCTCTTGATCCTCTTCCTTCATTCAGATCTAATGATAGCCTGAGTAGGTGTTGAGGAAACAAAGGCATTAATAGGAAGTGGTCCTTCGGGCAGTGCTTTGTTGAGGGACGTGAAGTCCACGCACATCTGCGGGATGTCTATTTCCTTTTTAGGAACGAGCATAGCGTTAGCCACCCAGGTTCTTTCCTTGATTTCACGTATAAATCCAGCGTCGAGGAGTCTATTGACTTCCATGCCAATTGCTTTTTTCCCTTAGTTATAACATTCGACGCATCGACTTCTTGACTAGTCTTGCGTCTGGAGACACGTTGAGTACGTGCTTGGTGAATTCCTGGGGACCCTTGGCATGTCTGTAGGACACAGGCGAATATCTCCCAGCACTCATGGAGGAATTCGATGAGCACGAGTTCCTATGTGAAACTCAGGTTGTTGGCGACGAGGGTTGTCTTGGTCGGGTCCGTCGGGTGAACCTGGACCGCCTTGGTGTTCACCGTGGAGTCGAAGGCCTGGTTCGATGTGTTCTGCTTGCTCACAGGAGGAAGACTATTGTCTGTCGACTCCTTGAGCCTTGCCAGCTTGTCTTGCATGTCGAAGGACTAGGAGATTCTGTTAAATTCCTGGTCGCAGCTATCGGACTTGGTGAAGCTTCCAATTATGGTGATAATGCCGTTAGGTCCCGGCATCTTCATCTAGAGTTACGCATAGTGATGGACTACCATGAAGCTTTCGAATGCTACCCTCCCGAGGATAGTGTGATATTGGGATGGTCAGTTGACCAGCTCAAACTCAAGGCGCTCTCGTCGGAAGTTTGCGAGCGCCCCGAAGATGACGTCCAACCAGATTTTGCCTAGGGGATATACTCCTTTCCCTGGTACGATGCCGTGGAAGGTTGTTTCGGATGCTTCCAGGCTAGAGAGTGGAATATGCATGGCGCATAGGGTGCTGGCGAACATGAGGTTGTGCTGCTGTCCCCGTCCATGATAACTTTGCTCATCTCGAATCTGCCAATCTCCACCTCGATCACCAAAGGAGAACGGTCTAGGCGAGGGACCTGGTGTGGGCGGTCGCTCCTATCTAAGGTAATGCAGCACTCCGACCCACTGAGGTACTCAGGGGTTGAGGGTGGAGTGTTGACTGCTAGGTTGACTTGGCGAGTGATTATTTTCTGCGTCTTGTTCAAGGGACGTCCCTTATGGATCATACCCATGTTCCCCAGTGCGAGTGGGTATTTCTCTCCTCCATTGTTCGGTGTCGGTGCAACCGCAACCTATGCGGGTGCTCTAGGTGGTGGTGGTGGTGCGCAGTAAGCTATGGCGCTTGGCACGGCTCCGTACCCCTGGTTCGTCGCGTCACGATGTAGTTGGATGTACCCTTCATGGAGCTTCTGGAATTCTCGGCGGTCTTTGAGGAGGTGACTGGATTTCTTCTTGTCGTCGTGCTTGTCAATGTACAAGTGGACGTTGTAGGGTCCGGACAGCTTCTCGAAGACACTAGGTGCACCAGGTGTGTCGTCGCGGGTGCGGTGTTTCCACACTTGCGTGGTTTTCACTGTCGCGGTAGCTGCTACTGTGGTACCCACTATTGTGGTTACACGTAGCTGGCTGTGACCATATCGACCTCCTCGCGGTCTTTGTAACCGCGCATTTGGTGCTTTCCTCGACGATCGCGTCTACGGCCGAGGTCATCCTTATCATCGCAGCAAACACGATTATTGTTAATCAAGTCTTCTCTATTCGCCCACTAGTTTGCAATGTTCCTCAGATGTTTAATCGTTTTGGGCTCGGTGCGCCCTAGCTCCTCCCTAAGATCTTGACGATATACGTTGTCGTTGAACGCGTTGATTGTGCATTCCTCGGAGATGTCTTCCGTGGAATTCTTGATGATGGACCATATTTCGATGTAGGAGCGAAGGGATTCGCTCGGCTTTTGGCTGCAGGCCCTGAGCTCTTCAATTGATGCGGGCCACTTGTAGGTGCCCTTGAAGTTGCAGACGAAGTTGTACACCAACTCCTCCCAACTGCATATCGAGTCGCGGGGCAGGGTATTGAGCCAGACCCTAGTGGCGCCCTGCAGTTGAAGTTGTACGCACTGCATGGTTGTGTTCTTGCTGCCACCGTCCAGCTTGACTGAGGATATGTGGTCATCCGGCCAAATTTTTGGCTCCTGGAGGCCGTCGAACTTCGGGTTATCCGAAGGGATATTAAAGCCTTTTGGCAGCTGGCGACGCAGAGCTCTTTGTCTTCATCTTCCGACTCTATTGAGTAGGCACATTTGGAACGCATCTTGCCGATCTTGCACTGCGTGATTTCATCATGCGCATCGTAGTTGTGGCCTCTTCGCCACAGGCTACAGCGTCGCCGCAATAGGTCATGCTCTACCTCGCTAGAAGATGGCGAGTGATACCGTGCGAGTGGAGCCTTTGATTTCTTCGGCTCCAGTGTTGGCTCTTTGGCGAGCACAACTTCTACCAATCCATGTCTGGCGATGGCAAATCGGTGCATGACAGATCGTGGATCTCCGGCTGGTGGCTGGATCGTCAGCAGGTACATGGTAGCTGCTATAAGCATGACTTGCAGTGTTTTGGGGATCATGTTACCCCGAGAGTCCACCAACATGAACGAGAAATCAAGGGCCTTGGTGACTTCTTATCGATCTTGGTCGTTGAGGTGGTCCAGTCGAGAGTGCCTTTTGGTGACTCCGGGATCATTTCCTTTAAAGGGGATCCTCTGATGGAGGAGAGTGCTTCTCGACGGGCACTCGACGCGTCGGTGGCCTGCCTGCAAGCCTCTAGTTCTGCGTTCACCGCATGCTGGCGGTTGAACTCCTTGACGAGCATCGAGTGGTATCCCATCAGCTAGTCGTGTGATGCGTCTAGTGGGAGGGGTTTCCCTGCAGGGCTTCCCTGACTCGCGCCCATCCAGCCTCATTGAGTTGGATCTATTAGCGCTTCGTCCCGTTGTTCGTGTTTACACCCTGAGTGTCAGGGTTGGGAGGGTTGGACTGCTCACCGTTGGCAAGGCCATTGGTGGGGGCTCCGAAGGTGGGCCCTTCATTGCTGGTGTTTCCTTCGGTGCCGCCACCACCGTTCATGATGATGGTGCACATGTAGTTGTTGGGGAGGTTGCTGCTTTCGCAACTCTCCGATCCGAAGCCGTAGGTGCCTTCCTCCGACGACATGTCGCATAGATCGAAGTCGCAACTATTGTTGTTATCTGTGTCGTAGGCTGAAGCCAATGTGTTGAGTTTTCTCAAGGTGTCGATCGGTGATGGGAACCACGAGGCAGGTGCAATCGAAGTCACCGACGAGTGATCGGGGAAGCGGAGCGTGCCAATCTTGCTGACCTGGAAGCATAGGCTCCCGATCGTCATGCTGATTCGGTCGCCCATGGACTCAAAATCCGGGCGAGTCGCCAGCGAGTGGACCATGAAGTCGAATGTGCCAAAGAGGAGGTGATTCTCCGCTACAGCAGAGTTGTAGATTGCGGCTGATGGGGCAATGAAGCCGCAACATCAGCAGTCCAGGTTCCCACAAACGGCACCAATTAACGAGGGTTAACTCATCAATGCTCATGGTTGATGGACTTGGCTTAGAGGAAGTGGGGAGCACTAGAGGCAGTGATCGGCTAGCAAACCAACACATTGGGGACACGCGGTTTACCCAGGTTCAGGCCCTCGGAAGGGACACTATTCCTACTTGTCTGCTCTTTGTTATTGATGGAATCGAAGATTACAAGGGGTGCGCAGATGCAATCTAGCAGTGTGTGAACTAGGGTTGCGGATGTCCTTCTCGGTGCCTCCTCCTAGCCTTTATATAGGGGGGCAGGTCTTGGGATAGTAGGCTGAGTTGGTTACAAATTAGGGTTTTTCCCTTTAAGTTTCCTATCTACACATTGTCGTGCTTTCCAAGGATTCGTGTCTTGTTGGACTTGGTCCACCCGAATCTTCTTGGGCCTTGCCATGGGCTTCTCTTGGGCTGCACCATATAGGCCAAACCTGGTTGCCCGTGAGGCTTCCTATGTCACTATGCAAATAAATTTTGGTCATGGCCAACACCATCCATATAAGATGTATGCCAATGCGACTTCTGAACGGGGCATCTCAAAGTAGGATGGGCCGAACAATCACACATATAACATTAGTGCACAACTTTGTAGTCATTTGAAGCATGAGTGTCAACTGCACACTTCCAACATCTGACTACCTTAGTAGGGCAACCGAATCCGGATTATGAGCCACTACCGGATTCACTCTGACCGAAGGTGCATGCTGAGGAGGTTGAGCCTGCGGTGTCCCCGATGGAAAAGGAAGAACAAAGATGCCAGGACAATGAGAAATACCATAGTGTTGCTGACCTTTCTCCTGAGGCTGCTGAGGAAGTTCTGCTTAATTAACCAACTAACCATATTGAACCTGAGGTTATGGTTACACCGGAATCTTCTTCATCTTTCTCTTCGGAGCGGTGGCCACAACCGCATCCAACCCGACCGCAAATTGATGCGGCCCTGTCACACCACCCATCTGATACGCAGTCGGTGCACCATACTGATGTCCACCATGCTGCACAAAGCCAGGGGCGCCCCCTGCACTCCACCCATGAAGTTGCACTGCGGCATCCCAACATACGCATTAGGAGCCGTACCTTTGTATGTCAGTTGTAGCAGACATAACTGGGTAGACTGTTCCTCGCTAAAATAGGCCGTGGGTGGTCTGAACTACGATCCTAATTGAAACCCTAGAGGCCCTGATTGCGGTGGTGGAACATGCGGCACCCGACTATGCAGCGGTGGGCTATGTGATGGCAGAGCGGTGGGTGGTGCGGTCGGCGGCACAACCTGTGGAGCGGGTGCGGACAACTTGGAAGCACCTGATCCCCTAGTCATCCCATCCGCAGGCGGCCCCCGTGGAGGGTTGGGGCGTAGGATGTGTCTCTCCATGGAGGAGGCAGCGACAACCTCAGCAAAGGAATATCCAGGCGAAGGAGTAACCAGCGACGACACAGCCAGTTCGGGAGTCAACTAAGGAATCAACATTGAACTCACGGCATACTTCGACGAATCACGTGGCGGAGTGGCGGCTGATCTTGGAACACTAGGGCACCCCGAGACCACACTTTGCTAAACCTTCCTGCGATCATGGTCCAAGAAAAACTTGGATCCGACGGTACTCGCAGTGGGCCCAAATATCAGTTCCACATCGGCAGCTACATCAACAATCCGCGGAGATAGCTGATATTGAAATAGTCGGGGCTGCACATGCTCGAAGGCGGCTGCGACGATTGTCCCTAGCACCGGCGGTGCAGAAACCCTTCTCGGCGGAATCGGTCCCTTCCACGGCTGGACTCGCGGACCCTGGTGCAGCAGAACACCCGTCGACGAAGCTACATACCCATGTCACACAGTCAATGGAGATGTAGATCTTCTCCTTCTTGCAACCTCCTCCATTGACAGAAGCAACTCACGCGGTGGCGAAACAGATCCCTTAGAATCTGGGGTAGGAAATCCCATATCCTCCCAGAACGCATGTCGCATCTCCTCATTTGTCTTCCTCCACCAGCGATAGACAGTTGTCCAACCAAACTCACTGGTGTCATCCTTAAGATCCGCGAGCACCTCCCTAGCCGCAAAAGCCTCCTCCCCATCTGACCCCGATTTTGATCCAAGACAATGGAATCAAGAGCTAGAGCACCCCGTAGCCCGCCAGGCCTAAGGCGGCGGAGCAAGATCCCCATGCGCTAGGGTTAACCGCCTACCTCTCATCCCTCCGATATGGGTGGGAATTCGACTTACTAGGCTGGGCAAAATCTATACCTAGCTTAATCCTCATCACTGGTTTAGCGTACATGTGGGCCTATTCATGAGCCTCATCAAAACAAAACAATTCATTTTTATGAAAAGTTGATCTTGAGACTCGAAAGCTGCTCAAAGGCTGATAAAATTAATTTTAGATTTCTTGCTTTTCAAGATCACGTTCCATGAAGATTGTCCTATCATTGGCATATTGAAGAATAGAAAGTCCATCATCCACAAGATGAGGAACTACCCCATCAATTTGGTCAATTTGCATGCTCGGAATTGATAGCTAACATATCAGCCACCATTAAATAACATGGATGATAATGGGTCACCTTGTAGCAATCCTTTCTTTTCTAGAAGTCACTACAAGAAAAGTTGGCTTTTATAATAGAAGATTTCGTGGTTGAAGGCCCATTTTTCGTGGCTAAAAAGTCTTCTGCAACGGATGGCCTTCGTGGTAGAAGCCCGTCACAAATGAATCAACCATGGATTTTCTAACCATGGCGGATCGCACCCTTTGGCCACAAAAACTTGTTTTGTCGTAGATTTGTTCTCCAACTACGTTGACTGCTGACGTCATCAAAACTGCCATGTGATAGCCACCATTAACGGTCGATTACCTCCGTTAACGGTCATAGAAACCGTGGTAGAAGCCTGGCCCACTCAAGGCCTGCTAATTATTAAGTGGGCCAACCCATGAGGAGAGCCTAATAAGTAGACAGCCCATTACTATTTCGTCATGCACTGCTTAAAATGGCCCATTAATGCAGCCAGTTATTACCCGCAAACTTTTAGGCCTGATACTATTTCGGCCTATAGAAGGCCCACATTGGTCCAACATTGTGCGGTCCATTAGCAGCCTATGCCAAGTCAGTCCTGTACTATTAAGGCCTGCATTCGGCCCATGTTCACGCATCCTGTCATGGCCCGCCTACTACCGGCCCTTCTTAGAGAAGGTCTGTTACTATTCTAGCCTTTTACTGTTCCGGCCGTTAATTGTTTAGTCCCACAAGTGGCCTGTTACTGTTCTAGCATAGTAATTTTGTTGACCTGTTATTGTTCTCGTCTGGAAATTTCTCGATATGTTACTTGTTGGCGGGATGACCTCCGGATACCCCAACCAGACAAGAACTACGGCAGTCGATTCGCATCCGGCTGGATGAGCGCAGCCGGACACGAGTGAATCATACTGGCTACTTTACGGTAGTCGGAACCAAGAGGAGCAACAAGACACAGGACCGGCTACATCAGTGTTGCCGAATGCAATCAAGAGGATAAAGCGACATGTTGCACAGTGCGCGATACGCCCTGGTACGATGACTAGACCTGCAACTACACGGCCATACCGAAGACTTTGCTGGGTGACGCGGGCATAGTGGCCAGATGCTGACGACAGGATCGCACGACGTTCAGTGTACCCACGACGACCCTACCGCATGTACCTCGATGGGATGTAAGTGTACCGGATACTGTAGATGACCAGTCGGCTGGGACCCGCCTGTGGGGCCCGCCAGCCGGACTGGCCAGTGAGACCATTGCCCCTCTACCTATATAAGGAGAGGCAAGTCTCTCGTAGCAAGGGTTGGTCTCGGTGCATTTAAGGAGGTAGATAGATACAGCTCAAGGAGCGATTGTAGCCCGTATACCACTCATAGTCAGATCGGCAGGAGTAGGAGATTTACCTCACCACGAGGGCTCCGAACCTAGGTACTTCTTGTGTCTCACTACACTTGCTCGTATCCAATCCCGCCTGCGGATGCCATCTAGATCTTCCCTGCTAGTCCCCACACCTCTATCTAACCTGTTTAGGTACTGTCGTTCCCAATACAACGACAGTTAGCGCCCATCTTGGGGCGAGATGGCTTCGACCGGAGTCACGTTCCGGACGGGACTGCTGACTCGTGTATTAATGAGCTCGTTGGGGAACCCCAAGAGGAAGGTATGATGAGCACAGCAGTAAGTTTCCCTTAGTTATGAAACCAAGGTTATAAATCCAGTAGGAGCAAGGAAACACCCCAAAGGTGTAGCTAGCTGAATGTTGGGAGGGCGCACTACTGGTGCTAGCAGCAACGTGGAGACCTGCACAACACAACCACGGAACTCTGTCCCCAACTTGCGATGAGGTTGTCAATCTCATCGGTTTTGCTGAAAACAAAGGATTAAACGTATTGAATGGAAGGAAGTAATAGTTTGCAGAAAGTAAACACAAAGCAGTAAACAGTTTGTAGATTGTATGTAAAGGTAAAGGACCGGAATCCATAGTTCACTAGAGGTGGCTCTCCTTAAGATAGATAACATGCTGGGTGAACAAATTACGGCGGGGCAATTGACAAACATCGAGAAGGCATACAAGCATATACTAATCATCTTGACTCCTTTGAGACTTGATTGGGCATTACAACATTATACATAGACCGCCATCCAACTGCATCTATGACTAATAATCCACCTTCAGGTTATCATCCGAACCCCCTCCAGTATTAAGTTGCAAGCAACAGATTATTGCTTTAAGAATTGCGTGTAATGTAAACAATACGATTGTTCTATAAACAAAGGATTGTTGTTTTCTCCCTAGTAGCAACATCACATCTAGTACCTTAGAGATTTCTGTCACTTCCCCAGATTACCAGAGGCATGAACCCACTATCGAGCATAAATACTAACTCTTGGAGTTACTAGCATCTACTTGGCCAAGATAGCTACTAACAACGGAAAGCATGCAAGATCACAAATAACAAAGACATGATAGAATCAATAATCAATCTAAAATATCATCTCAATATTCATGAACCCTGATGCCAATGCAACAGCTCTCGAACCCTGTGGGATATTCATAACACCACGCTCTTGCGCACGTAGCCATCGACCACGAACGGTGGTTTGCAATCTACTAATTCCCAATGGAAGAACAGATCGCACTCAATTGTAGTAGTATAATTCGATCACAGGGTAATTCCAGAGGTTCTTTGAAAGAAATAACTCCAAAATAGTTTAAACATCGTCTAAAACTAACTTGTGTGGCGCCCCATCTATTTAAGAGGTTTGGGGGCCGACGGCCTAAGCTTGGGATGACTTGGTCCCACCTAACTACGATACAAACCGACCCAAAGTTGGGTTCGGCTCCGGGTTCTGCCATGGCAGACATTGGGCCTGTTTCTCTGTCGCGGCAGCCTGTCGTGGCAGAAAAGGACTCTGTTTTTGTGTCGCGACAGCCTATCATGGCAGGAAAACGTGTCGTTTCTCTGCCACGGCAGAGATCCTGCCATGTGTTGATCTTCTTCTTGGTAGCTCCCTGCGCTTCCTCCCTCTCCTCCCTCGTACATTCTTCATTGATCAACATGCCATGCTCCATATGCTTCAACTCCTTGCTCCGTGCTACGCCTTCTTCTCCCATGTACCTGATCATACAATAGCACAAAGACATAGGCAATATAAAGTTCTTATAAATGAAAGCATCATGTTCAACGAGGAATGAATTCACCTGATAGTCATCATTGATTTAACTCAATATTTCCTTCCAGTTCAAGCAGTCACAATCATCATAATCCCTGTATATATCCTAATCATGCTCCCTTTCTTCAGGAAAAGCCGTCCATGGCTTGGAGTATGCTTAAAGTGGAAGAAACAAAAAGAACAACGTGTACACAAAGTATATGTATATATAACATGTTGTATTATTGTTGTTCACATGAAAAATAGGTCCAATATTGATGGCTCGGTGTTGATGTAGAGCTCGTTGGGAACCCCAAGAGGAAGGTATGATGAGCACAGCAACAAGTTTCCCTCAATTATGAAACCAAGGTTTAATTGAACCAGTAGGAGCAAGGAAACACCCCAAAGGTGTTGCTAGCTGAGCCTTGGCAGGGCGCACTACCGGTGCTAGTAGCAACGTGGAGACCTGCACAACACAACCACAAAACTCTGTCCCCAACTTGCGATGAGGTTTTCAATCTCACCATGTTTTGCTAAAAACAAAGGATTAAACGTATCGAATGGAAGGATGTAATAGTTTGCAGAAAGTAAACACAAAGCAGTAAACAGTTTGTAGATTGTATGTAAAGGTAAAGGACCGGAATCCATAGTTCACTAGAGGTGGCTCTCCTTAAGATAGATAACATGCTGGGTGAACAAATTACGGCGGGGCAATTGACAAACATCGAGAAAGCAATACATGCATATACTAATCATCTTGACTCCTTTAAGATTCGATTGGGCATTACAACATTATACATAGACCGCCATCCAACTGCATCTATGACTAATAATCCACCTTCTGGTTATCATTCGAACCCCCTCTAGTATTAAGTTGCAAGCAACAGATTATTGCTTTACGAATTACGTGTAATGTAAAAATTATGATTGTTCTATGAACAAAGGATTGTTGTTTTCTCCCTAGTAGCAACAGCACATCTAGTACCTTAGAGATTTCTGTCACTTCCCCAGATTACCAGAGGCATGAACCCACCATCGAGCATAAATACTAACTCTTGGAGTTCCTAGCATCTACTTGGCCAAGATAGCTACTAACAACGGAAAGCATGCAAGATCACAAATAACAAAGACATGATAGAATCAATAATCATTCTGAAATAGCATCTCAATATCCATCGGATCCCGGCAAACACAACATGCAGAATTACAAATAGATGATCTTGATCATGAACGGAGCTCACAAGATCTAAACATGATAGCACAAAGGAGGAGAACCAGCCATCTAGCTACTACATGGACCCGTAGTCCAGAGATGAACTACTCACGCATCACATCGGAGGCTTGCATGATGATGAAGAAGGCCTCCAGGGTGAATTCCCCTCTCCGGCAGGGTGCCGGGAAGAGCTTCAGATCCCTCCCGGTCTAGGGATGGCGATGACGGCGGCTATAGACTCTTTCATGGAAATTTGATCAGGTACTTAGGGTTTCTGTATCAGAGGCAATATATAGGCAGAAGGAGAGGCCGATGGGGTGCCTGGGCTGGCCACACCATCCCCTAGCATAGGCCAGGCCTGGCCGCGCGGCCAGGTGGTGTGGCCGCCCTCTGGCCCTTCTCAGTCTCGTATTCTGGCTCCATGTGTCTGGGAGCAGCCACACCACCCCCTGGCGTGGGCTAGGCCTGGCCGCGCGGCCAGGTGGTGTGGTGGCTCCCTGGCCCTTCTCCGTCTCGTATTATGGCACTTGATCCCTTCCGGAAAAATAGGCACTTTGGCTTTTGTCCCGTCCAATTCCGAGAATATTCATTTTCTGACTTTCCTGGAACCAAAAACAGCAGAAAACAGGCAGCTAGCACTGTGGCTCTTGCTAATAGGTTAGTCCAAGAAATCATATGAAAAGTACTCCAAAGTGTGGACAAAACATAAGAAAGTAGATAAAACCAAGCATGGAACATCAAAAATTATAGATACATTTGCAATGTATCAGGGACCCTGCACTTTAGCCGGTGAGCGCGTGGCCTCCGGCCTAGTGCTTACGCTCAGCAAGTTTGACTGCGTCATCGACAACGCTTCGTGTTTCGCCGGATCCATGTTTCCGACGAACGGCTCTATTCTGCTCTTCGGCGACCTCCCTGTCTATGTCGCCACCGTGCTAGAACATTTCCCTAGAGAGATCGCCTCCATCATGGAGCCGCTGTACCTCAGCAACGGTGCCTCCGTCGCTCCTCGCGGCATCGAGGTCATGATGGCCGTCTCCAACTCTTAGCCCCGATAGCCTCGGGAGCGAGGCGCGGACGAGGTCGGAACTTCCGCTCCGCCGCAGCCTAGGAACCCGGTGGAAGAAGCCATCGACCGTGTCCTCATGCCGGTTAACCCTGGGGATAACCTGGAGGAGGTGGAAGCCAACTTCGCCATGGGGAGGCAGCTTCTCCTGCAGGAGGCCATGGAGCTGGCTGCGACCAGGAAGCAGATTGAGATCACCCGGCGCGAGTACGACCGCGCACATGGCCACACTCCGGCTACCGCGGATCCGAGCCGGTGCAGACAAGTACGGCGTCGGGGCGGCGAGCTAGGCGGAAGGATGGAAAGGGACGGTGAGACGGATCCGCCACCTGCTCTCGTTCGGCCCGCCTACAATACCCCCATCAGGAACCTGCACGCGGCACGAGTCGTGACAGACAAGCTGCCCAACTTGGAGGGCGAGGAGCGAGACTAGCAGCATGCCTGGGTGGAGGAGCTCCTCCGGATCGCGGATGAGCAGGCTGATGCCATCTGGCAGATGCACGAGGACCCCAGCTGCTCCTGGGGAAGCAAGCCGCCCGGCAACAACAAGGGCGCACCCCGTGAGACCCAGCAGGTGTCCTCCCCTCTGGCGAAGGCCCACAGGAAGCGTCGCAGCTCTGGCAACAAGGGCCAGCCGTGCCAAGAGCAAACAGTGAACAACAACCCACCACCTCCCCCTCCACAAACTAGAGCGCCACGACCCGTCGGTTCCCTTCTCTCGGGCCGGGTAGGAGCGCCCAACCCAGACCGTCGGATGCTCACGACCGCATCGAGCTCCTCGCTCAAGCGCGTGCCATGGAAGAGGTTCCACTGGACCGGTTTGTTTCGGACCCTGCATCCGGAACGAGCCGTTTCCAGATAAATTCACCCTGCCTAGGGATACCCCCAAGTACGACAGCAGCATGAAGCCGGAAGACTGGCTGACCGACTACACCACGGCAGACCGCATCACCCATGGGAACAAGCGCACAGCTGTGCGCTATGTCCCCCTCATGCTAACCGGGTCAGCGAGGACATGGCTCAACAGCCTCGTGCCCAACAGCATCAACGCCTGGCTAGATTTTGAGAAGGTGTTCGTCCGCAACTTCAATGGCACATACAAGCGTCCGGGCCGCCCACGCAACCTGGCCTTGTGCATCCAGGGCGACCGCGAGTCAGACCGCGAGTACCTCGTCAGGTGGACGAAGCTGCGCAACACCTGCAAGGGCATCCTGGAGAGCTAGGCGATCGGGTTCTTCGTTGAGGAGTGCCGAGAAGGCACCATGCTTAGCCACCGGGTACTGTGTGACGATCCGAAAACCATGGCAGAGCTCATGACGGTTGTGGACCAGTATGCCATGCCGGATGCCGCAATGAAGAAACCTCTCTAGGTGAGTGTTGACGGGCGTCCGACTCCCTCGGAGCCGGCTCGCGACCGGCCAAGCAATCCGGCTGGAGAAGCCTGATCCTCCAGGCGCCACGACAACGACAACTGGTTCCACGGGCACTGCCAAGCCGGACAGCAGAAGCCTCGCTACCACGCGCGACAGGTCAATGCTGTGGAGGGCGCGCCCGACGCACTGGCTAACGACGCAAGAAGGCAGAAGCCACGGCTCATCTTCGACCAAATGTTTCACGGGCCGTGCAAGTGGTATAGCGGTCCCTTCAAGCCGGTACGCACACCACCCGGAACTGCAGCTAGACCCGCCAGCTAAAGGACCAAGGCAGCTAGCAACGGTTATCCCCACCTCCTCTCGATGGACCCCCACCGCCGGCTAGGGGAGCCGGCAATGATGCTAACGGCGGAAACGGTGGCAACAAAAACAGCTACCCACAGCTGCACGCCGCCTACCACATCTTCGAGACCGAGCTAGAGGACAAGCACAGCCGCAAGCGGCGCTCTAAGGAGGTCAACGCCATCGTCTCCCTAGTCCCCTAGTACCTGAACTGGTCGGAGACCCCCATCACCTGGAGTCGGGAGGATCAGCCAGACCAGCTTCCGAATCCTGGGGGCTACGCCATGGTGCTTGACCCTCTCATCATCTCCAACAAGCACACCTGCCGCATTTCACGCGTCCTCATTAACGGGGGCAGCAGTCTCAACCTGCTCTACTCGTCATTGCTAGAGAAGCTTGGCATCCGCGAGCGCGACCTGCGCCCGACTACCACAATGTTCCACGGCGTACTGCCGGGGCCGGCTTGCGCTCCGCTGGGTAAAATCCAGTTGGACGTCATCTTAAGGAATGAGGAGAACTTCCGGCGCGAGCCGGTATGGTTCGAGGTAGTGAACTTGTTAAGCTCCTACCACGCTCTCCTCGGGCGCCCTGCCCTTGCCAAGTTCATGGCCGTCCCCCACTACACGTATCTCAAGATTAAGATGTCGAGGCCAAACGGCATGATCACCGTCGCCGGCTGCTTCAGGCGGTCGATGGAGTGCGCCTCAGTCGGCTTCACATGGGGGTCGTGCGCCGGCTCATCGTTCTGGCTGGGGAAGACGTCGCCATCCCCATCTGACTCCTCACCGGACCGGCAAGCGCGTGGCTCGATAAGGTTAGGCGTAAAGTTCTGGTGGGGGTCTTGCCCTCCTCCCGGATGATGCAGGGGAAGGTCTGCTAAAGAAAGAAGACAAGGGTCATCCGAATAAAAAGACGGAACAAGAAAACAAAAATCGGCTGGCGAGACTTACCCGGGGCGCGCGGTTGTCGTGGCTGTAGGGAGCCAGCCCGAACTTCTAGTACTCCGGCATCTGCTCCTTCATGATCATCCACACCCAGTCCTTTAGGTTGTGGTAGTGGCAATCACGATGGGACAGCCGGGTCGGGTCCAGCCGGCCGGAGTAGTAGCACATCTTGTGTGTGCGCTGCTACAGCGGCATCATCACTCGGGACATCCAACTGAGGGTGATGTCGAGGCCGGTCAAGCCGGCGGTGACGAGGGAGCGCATCCTCTGCAGCATCGCGTCCGACTCCGCCTTCTCCCCGTGGATCTTCAAGTCCCAATTATGCCAGCTAGATTCCACGTCTTGGAAAGCCGGCAGATTGATCCGGTCCATGTCGGTGATGTTGCGGACGTAGAAGTACGACTCCTACCACAGTCGCACTGTGTCCTACAACCGGAACTTCGGGTAGCCGTTCTGCGTGCGGGAGTAGATGGAGGCGCCGCCGCACGTCACCAGCGGCCCTTGGGTGAACTGCACCTGTGGCCGGACGCGGAATAGCCGGCAGAACAACCCAAGATCCGGCTGGATCCCGAGATAGCTCTCGCAGAACGCCACGAAATGCGCCAGCGTGCCAATAGTGTTGGGCCGAGGTGGTGGAGGCGGAGATCGAAGATGGCGAGGAAGGTGAGAAAGAAGGGATGCACCGGCAGCACGAAGCCGCGGGCGAGGTGCGAAAGGAAGATAACCCGCTCTCCCTTCGCCGGGTGTGGCGACTCCTCTCCCGCCGGTGCCAGCCGCACCACCACCTCCGTCTCCGACGGCAGTACGTGGGTGGCGTGGTACTTCTCTATATGCTCCTCCGTCACGGAGGAACCGCACCAAGCTCCACGCTCGGAAGCCATCTCCGGCTCGCGGGGCATCGCACCGGCTGTGGAGTGGTGGTGGCCCATGTCTCCGGCGATGCTAAACGGGCGACACGGCGAACTACAACGATAGGAGCAAGCGAGGCAGGGCGAGAAGGAAAGGGTGCAGGGAGGCAACTGGGAAGGCAATGAGCAGAAGGAGGAACCGCCCTCCCCCGGGCGACCCTTTAAAGGCCCGGAAGGACAACCGTCCGTGGTGCCACGTGGCGCCCATCGAGCCGCGCCCCGCTCCCTCCACTGCGCAGGATCCTTTGTGCAGGCATCGGGTGCGCAGAAGATCCCGGAGCAGAAACTGAAGAGCCAAATAGCAGTTTCCCGAGGTGACGTGCGACGGGACGTTACACTACACGCCGCAGTGCAATGATGGAGCGTGCGCGCGTGGCCGGTGTCAGCACTGACGTCACGGGTAGCGCAACTGCCAGACGTAGCCGGTCACAAATTTCAAAGTTGGGGAGGAGCGCACACACATTTCACCTAAGGGCAAAGTCTACACGCGCTCGGGGGCTAGTGTCAGGGGATGACCTCCGGATACCCCAACCAGAAAAGAACTACGGCAGTCGGTTCACATCCGGTTGGCTGAGCGCAGCCGGACACGAGCGAATCATACCGACTACTTTACGTTAGCCGGAACCAAGAGGAGCAACAAGACACAGGACCTGCTACATCAGCGTAGCGGACAGAACGACATGATGCATAGTGCACGGTATGCCCTAGTACGATGACAAGACCCGCAACTACACGGCCATACCAAAGACTTTGCTGGGTGACGTGGGCACAGTGGCCAGATGCTGACGACAAGCTCGCACGACGTTCACTGTACCCACGATGACTCTATTGCATGTACCTCGATGGGATGTAAGTGTACCAGATACTGTAGATGACCAGCCGACTGGGACCCGCCTATGGGGCCCGCCAGCCAGACTGGCCAGTGAGACCGTTGCCCCTCTACCTATATAAGGAGAGTCAAGGCTCTCGTAGCAAGGGTTGGTCCTAGTGCATTTAAGGAGGTAGATAGAAGATATAGCTCAAGGAGCGATTGTAGCCTGTATACCACTCATAGTCAGATCGACAGGAGTAGGAGCTTTACCTCACCACGAGGGCTCCGAACCTAGGTACTTCTTGTGTCTCGCTACACTTGCTCGTAGCCAATCCCGCCTCCGGACGTTGTCGAAAGCTTCCCTGCTAGTCCCCACACCTCTATCTAACCTATTTAGGTACTGCCGTTCCCAATACAACGACATTACTGTTCTGGCTCGTTACTATTCTGGCCCTTTACTTTTGTGGCCTGCTACTGTTCTGGCCCATTAATCCTCAGGCTTGTTACTGTTCTTTCCTTTTAAAGTTTCTTGCCTTTTACTGTTGTGCTCTGTTACTATCCTAGCATGTTTCTGTTCTATCATGCTGCTATCTGGCCTTCTACTATTCTAGCCTGTCACTGCTATGGCATGTTACTATTACGGCCTATTACTGTTACTAGTTCCCACATGTGGGTTGGTCCATTATGTTTACGGTCTTTTATAGTTTTGGCCTTTCTGAAGCTCATGCCAATATCATAAAGTGTGTATAATTAGCGAGCATCTTTTACTGTTCATCATCGATCGAATACAAGACAGGCCAATAACAAAGCACGATATTGTTCCCTAACCAACCTGGCTAGCATAGTTATGGTACCGCCTACCACCATGTGTGGACGGCGTCAACTAAATGCCTACATGGGCTATGCGAGTTATCTAGATATTACATCACCTGCTAACTTATTAACATTATTACATATTATCAACTCAAGGGAAAGAAAATTCGGCATTTCAGTTGACAATTGAGTTGATGGCGGAGTCGTCAATTTGCTTTCTCAATCGAGCACATGCATCTTCCTTTGAGTGTGACATCTACATTGGAGGAGACATGATCTTGCAGCCCCCTCTTTGGTGGCGATAACAATAATTGCAGTCTAAAACTAAGTAATAACAAGTGATTTGACTGATATGGCAGGAGCTATGAACTGGAGTTTACAACTGGTGAATGGTTCAATTATTGACCAACATGTCAAACAAACAGGACAAGCAAGAACGCATTAAACAAGTGTGCCTACCGTGAAATGAGCAATCAAAAAATGTGTGTGTGGCTTAGAATTTTAGCAAATATAAACTAGCCAGGTCATTTCAACAAATATATATGGAAGCAGTTGTATACCCTAAAATGCAAGAGACATTGGGTGAATTAGAATTTGCGCTAAGCTACACAATGGCATGTAGTTATTGCAGTAGCTAAGAATGAACCAGATATAAATTATAACCGCATCATACAAGAACTCATAGAGCAGGAATGCAAACCACGAATGAACTATATATAGTAGAGGATAGTTATGTCGTTTCTTAGAATGAACCAGAACCAGATGCCAGATATAATGGTGTCACTCGTGAACCTGTAGAACAGGACAAACAAGCATTAGACAAGTGTGCCTACAATGAAATGAGCAATCAAACAAACTATTTCTTAGAATTTCAGTAAATATAAACTATCCAGGTCATTTTAGAAAATATATGGAAGTAGTGGTATCTCCTGGAATGCAAGAAACGTTGGGTGACTCAGAATTTGCGGTGACCTACACAATGGCATGCAGTTACTGTCATAGCTAAGAATCAACCAGACAGAAATTATAATGGCATCATAAGAGAACTTCTAGAGCAGGAATACAAACCACGAGTGAACTACATAGTAGAGGACAGTTATGTTGTTGCACGGGATGAACCAGCACCAGATAAGGAAATGATGGCGTCGCTTGTGAACCTGTAGAATAGGCTATGCAAACTAACATGTTCATTGTTCCATTTTGAGCTCTATGCAAGAAAAGGAAAATACTTAGTGATACAGCTTTTCAAGAACAAGATGGCAACAACAAAATCATAATCGAATTAGTACAAAGTGTTTAAACGGCTACTACAGGATAGCAGAATGATGCCAAGGAGGAAATAATAGCAGGAACTGATCTTAGGACGAACCAGATAGATTCAGTAATTGTAGAGCAGGGAATCCACACTAATATTTTCCACTAACTTCAGATTTTGCAAGAATTACACGGTAGCAAGAAATTACAGTTGTACGGAGTAGCTAAGAACATGTGCATGACAAAATAACAGACATGTGCATGACTTGAAATTTGTAGAGAAGCGAATGCAAACCAACATGTCTAATGACCTTGTATGTACTAGCACGAAGAACATGCATGCCCAGTGACTAGTATGTACTAGCACGATTAGAAAAATGCAGTTCACTGCGATAGGCTTGAACCTGCTATATTGTTGACAAAACAAAAACAGGTTGGAGATTTGGTTAACCTTGGTCGGAGAGGCATCTAAGCATCATCTGTACCATGCGGGTGACGTCCAGGTCATGGAGGGTGTTGTGGTTGTGGTGGTTGTTAGCGTCGGGGAAGCAGAACTTGGGTGGTCGATGACGGCTTGAGCATGGTGGACGAGAGTGTTACTGAGGCAGATCTGGTGCAGTGAATAGCGATTGCCGTGTAGCTGGTCTGGAGTGGTGGACATGGAACTCCTTGAACTAGATCACGTCTAGTGGGCACTGGTGAAGTGGATCCGATACGGTTGGGTAGCTTTCGGCAGCAAAGAAGCCGATCTTGGGCGGTCGATGATGCCATCGGCGTGGCGAACGACACCGCAGCTCCGGTGCAGTGGCAGAGACACCCGGTGACGAGGGTTTAACTCGTCAATGCCCATTGTTATGGACTTGGGTTTTGGAGAAGGAGGGAGCGCTAGAGACATCTATCGGCTAGCAAACAAGCACACAGGGGACAAAGGATTTACCCAGGTTCAGGCCTCGTAGAGGTCCCTACGCCTGCTTGTCTGCTCGTGGAATTATCGAAGGAGTCGAAAGTTACAATGGTGCACAGATGCAATCTGGCAAGGGTTGTGGAAACTAGGGTTGCGTGTGTCCTCCTCGCCGCCCCCTCCTAGCCTTTATATAGATAGGATAGGTCTCAGGTAGTAGGTCGAGTCGGTTATAAGTTAGGGTTTTCCCCTTCAAACTTTCTATCTTTAGCTTCTTCTTGTCCTTCAAGCAATCGAGAGTCCGTAGGTTACTCGAGTCCCTCCATCCGGGCCTTGGCGACACCGTGGGCCTGTATGTATTTGGACCGTATATACCAAGCTCGAGCACCTGTAGGGTATACCCATGTCAGTAGCCCCCGAGTGTCCAGTGGAATCGCAGATTCGACTGGGGACTTTTTGAAGCCTTCGAGTGCCTAAATGAGTACGTTTCGATTGCTTTTATTTGTGTCATAGGGATTGTTGATATATGTGCCTGATATAGCCGAAGTATCGGTATCAGTTAACCACCTTAGGGTGAAACAACGCAATCTACTCAAATTCGAGTCCCCGGACTCGAATCCGGAAAAGTTCTGGTGTAATTCGACTCAGGCCGCGGAGGTCTTACAGTAGTCGAATTCCAGTTATATGGGTGTGAGCACTTGACGTGTCCGTCAAGGCATGTTCATCATGCCTGTAGGCACAGATATGTTTCTGGTAGTGCGCAGTTAAATGTGTTGCTAGGCCTTATTCAGGTCTTAACTTCACCCCGTAGGCGTGACATCCGAATTTTATCATCGCGGAGATGATTCGGGTAACCCAGGAGACGCAGTCTCTTTGTAGGGGGAAAATTATGAGGCGGTGTCGCCATGAGTTTCGAGTGTGGATGTTATCAACACATAGTTTTTTGTACAAATAATCATAGGGTGCGCGACAAGCGCTCCCTATGGGAGTAGCCCCCGAGTGCCTGGTTGAGTCGAAGACTCAGGCAGGGACTAAAGAACTTTTGTGACTGCTGTCGTCTTTTGCTTGCTTGTTTCAGTCGATGACTCAGGCAGGTACTAAAACACTTTTGTGACTGCTGTCGTCTTTTGCCTGCTTGTTTCAGTCGATGACTCAGGCAGGTACTAAAACACTTTTGCGACTGCTGTCGTCTTTTGCTTGCTTGTTTCCGGCGCTCCCTATGGGAGTAACACATGTCCATAATCGAAATGTGTTTCGAGTGGTTGGGTTTGCTTTTGTCATTGTCCATGTTCCTGCAACAAGAAAAAGAAAAGTCGTAGGGTGCGCGGCCAGCGCTCCCTATGTGAGTAGCCCCCGAGTGCTTGGTGGAGTCGTAGACTCTAGCAAGGACTAAAAATAGTCGAAGTTTTCCACTGCATAGCCTTGGTGACGTCAGTGCTGACGCTTGTATGACCTTAGTTGCCCGCGTGAGCAATTTTGACGGGACGTGACGAGCGGTGGGTCCCACTTTCTGACTTTGATTTGACTGGGCGTGCGTAATCTTATTTTTAACTGTGCCTCCTCGATTTCCGCACGTAATGGTAGAAGTGGGGGGACGGTTCGCGCTTCCTCTTCTCCACGTGTCCAACGCGATGCGTGCCACGCGTCCAATAGGTTTTTTGTCAGCCGTTGGATTGCATCTCCTAGGGGTTAAGTAGCGATGCTACGGCAGTAATTTCCCATCTGCGCTCTTTCTTCCTTGCTGCCATCACCATTGCTGTTGCTTTTCTGCTTTCCCCTACACCCATCTTCTCCACGATGCTGGACCAGCTCCGTTCGTTCCCAAGCTACTTCCTTCGCTCACATCGCCGCCGCGCAATGGGGAAGAAGAAGGGAGGCGCTGCCGTTGATTCCGTGGCCACCATTGCTGCAGCGAAGAAGAAAGGTGGCTCCGCTGCTCGGGCACCAGCACCGCCGCCGGCGGGAAGAAGAAGGTCGCGGGCACCCGCGTGACCAATGGCGCATGGCGCCCCTCTATCATCAAGGCGTCGGATCTCCGTCTTCTTCGCCAAGATGGAGTTATCTCTGTGGCAGTCACCGATGCGCGCGTCCCTAGCAGTGAGGCCATTCCTGCTCCTCCCACTTGTTTTCGAGTGATGTTTCTTGCATTCATCATTCATGGTCTTTCCTTGCCTCTTCACCCCTTTCTTAGGGGTCTTCTTTGTTTCTATGGGCTCCAGCTCCATCAGCTGTCCCCAAATTTGCTCCTCCACATCACTTGTTTCATCACTCTCTGCGAGTGCTAGCTCGGAATCGAGCCACACTTTGGTCTTTTCAAGCGCATCTTTAAATTGAAGCGTCAGTCCGCATCTGGCTCTTTAGTTTATGACGTAGGTGGTTGCGGAATCCACGTCGACCCATCCGCCACCTACTTCGACATTAAGCTCGCCAAGTCCGTCTAGGGATGGAGGGACAGATGGTTCTATGTTCGCGACCAGAAGGCCAAGGACGAGCACTATGGACTCGCGCCTTTTGATCCCGCGACTCCCTGCAAGAAGATGCGTTCTTGGAAGAACGTGATCATTGAAGGAAATATGCCCTGAGAGGCAATAATAAAGTTGTTATTATGTATTCCTTGTATATGATAGATGTTTATTTTACATGCTATAATTGTATTGATAGGAAACATCAATGCATGTGTGTTTAATAAACAAAAAGGGTTCCTAGTCATGCCTCTCTTATAGACTAGCTTGTTGATTAACAAGATGATCAAGGTTTCCTGATCATGGACATTGGATGTTGTTAATAACAAGGTCACACCATTGGTGGAATGATGTGATGAACATTCATCCGAAGTATAGCATTACGATCAAGTCATTGTTTTTATATTGCTATAACATCATACGAAGTAATCTTTATGCTTAGACCATGAGATCATGTTAATTGCTAACACCGGAAGAGTATCTTGATAACATCAAACGTCACACCGTAAAACGGTGACTATAAAGATGGGTCCAGTGCTATGAAGGTGTTATGTTGAGGCTCATGGATCAAGAGTGGAATTTGTCAATCCAGATGACGGATAGATATACTCTGGGCCCTCTCGGTGATATCACATTAGGATAGCTTGCAAGCAAGTGATGTGATCACTAGAATGTTATATCACGGGAACGAGAAAAGAGTGCATGTCGGTAACGAGATCAAACTAGGTATGGAGATACCGATGATCGAATCTCGAACATGTAATATATCGAGAGACAAAGGGATTTAGTTACAAGCGTTAAAGGTTCTCACGATCACAGGAGTCATCGTTGAATGTGTAGGAGTCAGTACGGATCTCCAGGTCCCGCTGCTGATTATTGATCGAAGAAGGGTCTCGATCATGTATGCATTATTCGCGAACCGTAGGGTGGCACATTTAAGAGTTACCGGACACCATTTTGGAGCACATATGTTTCAGACGAAAGAATTGCAAAGCGCAGGAATTGTTTCAATAGAAACCGGAAATTGTTTCGGGTGAAATTGCAGAAGGTGGTTCTGCATGTGATATTGAAATATGACAAGGGGCTATATGTGAATGTTTGTTAATTAAAGTAATTAACAAAATTCTGAATAAATTTAATAAAAGAGTTTTATTAAATGAGAGAGCATTAAATTTGGAGAAACTTAATGCATTTAAAGTGGAGACTTTAAAAGGGAATGTGAAGAGGCATTTTAATGTGGAGGAGTTACCACCACATGAATGGGGGAGGTGAGGGGTCACCCCCCCCATGCGCCGGCCATGGAGAGAGGGGGCACCCCCCTCCTCCTATAAAAGGCCACCCATTCCCTCCTTCATCCTCACACCTCCTTGTGAAGGATCTCTCTCCCGCTCTAGAATTATTCCCCCATGGTCTCGGATTAGCGAGATACATGTTCCCGGTGGAATTTCGTCTGGAAGGAGTTGCTGCTTCCGCTGGATCGCTGGAGCGAGGAGGTGGAGGTTGTCCGGTGGCTTGAACGTGTGTGTGAGTGCAGATGCGCTGCTGAGTTGCGGCGCTCAGACTTCCTCACGATCTTGAGATCGGCAAGTGTACGACTACATCAACCACGAGTTCCTACTCGTTAACAAAGCTCGTTGTCTTTGAGGGTAAGTTCTCTATGGATGTATGTCCACCCGTTTCTTTGTACCTAGTAGATAGATCTTGGCGTGTAGTTCACACCGTAGGAAAATTTTAGTTTTCTATGCTGCGGACCCAACAGTGGTATCAGAGCCTGATCTATGTGTAGGTGCTTTGCACGGGTAGTACACATATGTTTATATGTGGGCGATGATGATCATGTTATTGCATCTTCTATGTACTTTGGATATTGGTGGCATAGTGGGATGAAGCAGCCCGGACCAACCTTACATGTCATCGTACATGAGACCGGTTCCACGACTGACATGCAACTAGTTTTGCATAAGTGGCTGGTGGGTGTCTGTCTCTCCTACTATAGTCAATATCTGATTTACAACGAGATGCTAATAACTTGGTTATCCTCGTTGTGGTTCATGTTCGTAGGTTAGACAGGTTCTATCTCCGAAAGCCCTAAGCCACGTAAAACTTGCAATTGATAAATTAGAGGCGTCTAGTTTAGATTGTTGCTAGGCTAGTGTTTTGATATGGTATTGTTGTAAGTAGATGTATGATAGATACTCTTACAACTCACTTAATGTGTAAGTTCCATAGACCTTGGCCTTACACACAAAGGAATGATAGGGATCATACCACGATGCAAATGATAGAGATCAAATGCATGGACCATATCACCACACTTCACACATTAGATGTTAGCATCTTATATTGCTAGTTTGGCGCGTTTGGTAGCATTATAAGATGATCCCTCATTTAGATATCAAGATAAAATGTGTTCTTCCTTAAGTATGCACCATTTTGTGGATCATGTTTTGAGGCATCACGTGATGATCGGGTGTTTTCAACTCTACGCTTTCATACAACGGGTGTAAGACAGTTTTACACACGCAAATACTAAGGTTCTTACTTGACGAGCCTAGCATGTACAGACATGGCCTCGGAACACGGACCGAAAGGTTAAGCATGAGTCATATAGTTGATATGATGCCCATATAGATGCTCGCCTTTGAAGCTACACCGACTCACGTGATAATCGGACTTGGTGTAGTGGATTTGGTTCATGTAATCACCAAAAGGACACGAGGGATGTCGTTTTTGAGTGGGAGTTCATTAGTAATTTGGATTAGTTGAACGCAATCTATCATAAACTTAGTCTAAATATACTTTACAAATTCTGTTGTAGATGGCACCACCTGCTTTTAATTTCAATGTGTTCATGGAGAAAGAGAAACTTGCTGCGAATGGTAGCAACTTCACCAACTGGGCTATGAATTTGAGGATTCTCCTCACTGCTGCACAAAAGCAATATGTGCTAGATGCGCCGCTAGGCCCCCCACCAGCTCCTGATGCCCCTGACAAGGAAAAGAACGTCTATATAACTCGTCAGGAGGACCATAACTTAGTTCATTGCGGCATACTGTATGGGCTAGAGCCAGAACTTCGAAAGCGTTTCGAAAATGGCAATGCCTTTGATACCATGGGAGAATTGAAAATGATTTTCGATACCCATGCTGCCATAGAGAGTTATAATGCTACAGAAAAGTTCTTTAACTGCATGATGGAGGAAAACAGCTCCGTTAGTGAGCACGTACTCAAAATGTCTAGGTACACCGATAAGCTTGTGTCCTTGGGAATAACGATTCCCATTGACTTAGGCATACATCGTGTTCTCCAATATCTGCCACCTAGCTACAAGAGCTTCGTGATGAACTATAATATGCAGGGCATGAAGAAGTCTCTTCCCGAGCTTCTGTCAATGCTTAAGACTGTAGAAGTGGAGATTAGGAAAGAACATCAAGTGTTGATGATCAATAGGACCACCGGTTTCAAGAAGGACAAGAAAGGCAAGCACAAGGGAAAGAAGGGTGACAAGTCTGTTGCCACGCCTGAAAAGAAACCCCGAGCTGGCCCTAAGTCTGACACCGAGTGCTACTATTGCAAGGGGATTGGCCATTGGAAGCGCAACTGCCCCAAGTATTTGGCGGACAAGAAGTCCGGCAAGGCAAACAAAGGTATATGTGATATACATGTTATTGATGTGTACTTGACTAGTACTCGCAGTAGCACCTGGGTATTTGATATGGGATCGGTTGCTAATATATGTAACACGGTTCAGGGGCTGCGGAACAAGCTACAACTAGCAAGGGATGAGGTCTCGATGCGGGTCAGCAATGGATCAAGAGTTGATGTGATCACCGTCGGAACGCTGCCTCTCCATATGCCATCGGGATTAGTTATAAACCTAAATAATTGTTATTTGGTGCCTGCACTGAGCATGAACATTGTATCCGGATCGTGTTTGATGCAAAGTGGTTATTCATTTAAGTCTGAAAACAATGGTTGTTCGATTTATATGAATAATATCTTTTATGGTCATGCACCTATGTTGAATGGTTTATTTCTGTTGGATCTCGATAGTAGTATTACGCATATTCATAATGTTGATGCTAAAAGGATTAAACTTGATAATGATATATCTACATATATGTGGCACTGCCGTCTAGGTCATATTGGCGTTAAACGCATGAAGAAACTCCATTCTGATGGACTTTTGGAATCACTTGATTTTGAATCATTTGATACATGTCAGCCATGCCTTATGGGCAAGATGACTAGAACGTCGTTTTCCGGTTCAATGGAACGGGCTATAGATCTATTGGAAATCATACATACTGATGTGTGTGGACCAATGAGTGTGTCGGCACGAGGTGGATATCGTTATTTTGTTACTTTCTCGGATGATTTGAGTAGATATGGGTATATCTATTTGATGAAACACAAGTCTGAAACTTTTGAAAAGTTCAAAGAATTTCAGAATGAAGTGGAAAATCATCGTAACAGAAAGATCAAATTTCTGCGGTCCGACCGTGGAGGAGAGTATCTTAGTTACGAGTTTAGCACACATATGAAAGATTGTGGAATAGTTTCACAACTCACGCCTTCCAGAACACCACAACGTAATGGTGTGTCAGAACGTCGTAATCGTACTTTATTGGATATGGTTCGATCTATGATGTCTCTGACTGACTTGCCACTGTCATTTTGGGGTTATGCACTGGAAACCACTACATTCACTTTAAATAGGGCACCATCTAAATCCGTTGAAAAGACACCGTATGAATTATGGTTTGGAAACAAACCTAAGCTGTCATTTCTTAAAGTTTGGGCACGCGATGTTTATGTGAAGAAACTTCAACCGGATAAACTCGAACCCAAAGCGGAAAAATGCGTCTTCATAGGATACCCTAAGGAAACGATTGGGTATACCTTCTATCACAGATCCGAGGGCAAGGTCTTTGTTGCCAAGAATGGATCCTTTCTTGAGAAGGAGTTTCTCGCGAAAGGTGTGAGTAGTCGGAAGGTAGAACTCGAAGAGGTTATTGAACCTTCTCTTCATGAAATGGCGAGTAGCGCAGCTCCAGAAGTTGTTTCGGAGTTGACTTCACCTAGTGAAGAGAGAGCTAATGATATTGATCATGAAACTCCGAAAGAGGACACTACCGAACCTCGCAGGTCAAGCAGGACACGTGCAGCTCCTGAACTATATGGCAATCCTGTTATGAATTTCATGATTGATGAAATGGATGACCCTGCGACATATGAAGAAGCGATGATGAGCCCGGATTCCAACAAATGGCTAGAAGCCATGAAATCCGAGATGGAATCCATGTACGAGAACCAAGTTTGGAACTTGGTGGACTTACCTCACGACCGAAAGGCCGTTGAGAATAAATGGATTTTCAAAAAAAACTGATGCTGATGGTAATGTGACCATCTATAAGGCTCGACTTGTCGCAAAGGGGTTTCGACAAATTCAAGGAGTTGACTACGATGAGACATTCTCTCCCGTAGCGATGCTTAAGTCGGTTAGGATTATGTTAGCAATTGCTGCATATTTTGATTATGAAATATGGCAGATGGATGTCAAAACTGCGTTCCTCAATGGTAATATTGAAGAAGAGTTGTATATGATACAACCTAAGGGTTTTGTCGATCCTAAGGATGCTAATAAGGTGTGCAAACTTCAGCGATCCATCTATGGACTGAAGCAAGCATCACGGAGTTGGAATCTCCGCTTTGATGAGGTGATCAAAGAGTTTGGATTTGTCCAAACTTATGGAGAGGCTTGTATTTACAAGAAAGTGAGTGGGAGCAATGTGGCATTTCTGATATTATATGTGGATGACATATTATTGATTGGAAATGATTTAGATCTTTTAAACTGTGTTAAAAGTTATCTAAACAGCAAATTTTCGATGAAGGACCTTGGTGAAGCTTCATATATATTAGGCATTAAAATCTATAGAGATAGATCAAGACGCCTAATTGGGCTATCGCAGAGTATATACCTTGATAAGATATTAAAGAAGTTTAATATGGACGGAAGTAAGAAGGGGTTCTTACCTATGTTGCAAGGCAAGACATTGAGTAAGACTCAAAGTCCGGGTACGGCGGAAGAAAGAGAGATGATGGATAAGATCCCCTATGCCTCAGCCATAGGCTCTATAATGTATGCCATGCTATGTACAAGACCGGATGTGGCACATGCTATTAGCTTGACTAGTAGGTACCAATCTGATCCAGGTTCGGAACACTAGATAGCGGTCAAGAATATCCTTAAGTACTTGAGAAGAACTAAGGATATGTTTCTTGTATACGGAGGTGAAGAAGATCTAGTCGCTAAGTGTTATGTTGATGCTAGCTTTGACACTGTTCCGGATGACTCTAAGTCTCAATCCAGATACGTATTTCTCTTCAACGGAGCAGCAGTTAGTTGGAGGAGCTCCAAACAACCTGTGGTGGCTGGATCAACAACGGAGGCGGAATATGTTGCTGCTTCAGAAGCAGCACAGGAAGCGGTTTGGATGAAGGAGTTCATAACGGAACTGGGTGTGGTTCCCAGTGCGTTGGACCCGATGGTGATCTATTGTGACAACAATGGAGCCATAGCCAACACCAAGGAACCAAGGTCTCACAAGAATTCCAAGCATATTAAGCGCCGGTTTCACTCCATCCGCGAGCATGTCAAGGATGGAGATATAAAGATTTTGTAAAGTGCGCACGGACCTGAATGTAGCAGATCCGTTGACTAAAGTACTCCCTAGGGCAAAACATGATCAACACCAGAACTCCATGGGTGTTAGATTTATCACTATGTGAACTAGATTATTGTCTCTAGTGCAAGTGGGAGACTGAAGGAAATATGCCCTGAGAGGCAATAATAAAGTTGTTATCATGAATTACTTGTATATGATAGATGTTTATTTTACATGCTATAATTGTATTGATAGGAAACATCAATACATGTGTGTTTAATAAACAAAAAGGGTTCCTAGTCATGCCTCTCTTATCGACTAGCTTGTTGATTAACAAGATGATCAAGGTTTCCTGATCATGGACATTGGATGTTGTTAATAACAAGGTCACACCATTGGTGGAATGATGTGATGAACATTCATCCGAAGTATAGCATTACGATCAAGTCATTGTGTTTATATTGCTATAACATCATACGAAGTAATCTTTATCCTTAGACCATGAGATCATGTTAATTACTAACACCGGAAGAGTATCTTGATAACATCAAACGTCACACCGTAACATGGTGACTATAAAGATGGGTTCAGTGCTACGAAGGTGTTATGTTGAGGCTCATGGATCAAGAGTGGAATTTGTCAATCCAGATGACGGATAGATATACTCTGGGCCCTCTCGGTGATATCACATTAGGATAGCTTGCAAGCAAGTGATGTGATCACTAGAATGTTATATCACGGGAACGAGAAAAGAGTGCATGTCGCTAACGAGATCAAACTAGGTATGGAGATACCGATGATCGAATATCGGACATGTAATATATCGAGAGACAAAGGGATTTAGTTACAAGCGTTAAAGGTTCTCATGATCACAGGAGTCATCGTTGAATGTGTAGGAGTCAGTACGGATCTCCAGGTCCCGCTGCTGATTATTGATCGAAGAAGGGTCTCGATCATGTATGCATTATTCGCGAACCGTAGGGTGGCACATTTAAGAGTTACCGGACACCATTTTGGAGCACATATGTTTCAGACGAAAGAATTGCAAAGCGCAGGAATTGTTTCAATAGAAACCGGAAATTGTTTCGGGTGAAATTGCAGAAGGTGGTTCTGCATGTGATATTGAAATATTGCAAGGGGCTATATGTGAATGTTTGTTAATTAAAGTAATTAAAAAAATTATGAATAAATTTAATAAAAGAGTTTTATTAAATGAGAGAGCATTAAATTTGGAGAAACTTAATGCATTTAAAGTGGAGACTTTAAAAGGGAATGTGAAGAGGCATTTTAATGTGGAGGAGTTACCACCACATGAATGGGGGAGGTGAGGGGTCACCCCCCATGCACCAGCCATGGAGAGAGGGGGCACCCCCCTCCTCATATAAAAGGCCACCATTCCCTCCTTCATCCTCACACCTCCTTGTGAAGGATCTCTCTCCCCCTCTAGAATTATTCCCCCATGGTCTCGAATTAGCGAGATACATGTTCCCGGTGGCATTTCGTCTGGAAGGAGTTGCTGCTTCCGCTGGATCGCTGGAGCGAGGAGGTAGAGGTTGTCCGGTGGCTTGAACGTGTGTGCGAGTGCGGATGCGCTGCTGAGTTGCGGCGCTCGGACTTCCTCACGATCTTGAGATCGGCAAGTGTACGACTACATCAACCACGAGTTCCTACTCGTTAACAAAGCTCGTTGTCTTCGAGGGTAAGTTCTCTATGGATGTATGTCCACCCGTTTGCTTTGTACCTAGTAGATATATCTTGGCGTGTAGTTCACACCGTAGGAATTTTTTTTGTTTTTTGTGCTGCGGACCCAACAATCATGCCCTCCGAACTCGCGAAGACAGACGTGCTATATCAACACGTCTGCGACCTCGAGAGCCGCATAGGCGTGGAAGAGGGAGGTTGCGCCCTTGTTAGGACTTGGCTGCGTCATTGCGTCCAGCCTCTCCAGGCCAGAGTCCATCCCATGTTTCAATGGGGTGGCGCTGATGATGCCACTTGCGTGTCTGCCGATGGCATGTCCGCGAGTGAGGTAGATAAGAGGGTGTGACTTGTCACGAAGTACACCTTCAAGGATGTGCTTCCAAATGAGCCAGTCGTTCCTCCCTTAGATGCTTCGAATCCTCCTCCCGATGTACAGTTGTGCTACGTAGTAGCTTATTTTCTCGATTGCGTTTTCTGTTGCTTACCTGTTATGTTTGCTGATTTTTACTGTTTGTATGCAGGAGTGGGCGGTGTCGCCTTGGATGCCTCCCCTCCCTGAGGGGATTATTCCTCGTGAAGCTTTGGAAGAGGACGAGTCTGAGTCGACTGTCCCTTCCGATGTGGAAGAGGAAGCCCCCGAGTCCAAGAGCCCAGATACTCGCAAGCGTTCGCGTAGCGAGGATTCCGACGCGTCAACTCCTTCAACTCCAGGAGGCGCAGCTGTTGGCGCGGAGTCGCCAATTCCAGCTGTTCCTGTGAGGGCTATGGCACCGTCTTCTCGCAAGAAGATGTGATTGCCCAAGGAGTCTTCATCGGAGTCGGCGGAAGCCACGTTTGATCTTGACAAATTTGACTGGTAAGTTTGCTAATGCATTCGTTCTTCTCTGTTTTCTTCTTGTTGGTTTTTTCCCTGGAGTTTGCCCTTTTCTCAATGTGGATTTTGTCTTGCAGTCAAGAGGCATCGTCATCTTCGGGCGACGTCGAATTTTTGAAGGAATCGGGAGTCGCGACTTCAAGGGCCAAGGTAGAGGTCGAGCGCGCTCCTTCTCCGGCGGCGGCCCACTCCGGGCACAATTCTTCGAGCTCTCCTCACGTAGGGGAGCATCGAGTAGTTGCTCGGACGACGGTTCAGTGAACTTCTTCGGAGTCGCTGGAGGACCATGTAAGTATAGCTTTCCTTCTTTTTTTTTAATGTGGTAGTCAACGCCTTCTGCTGCCCTCTGTTGAGTCCTTGTTTTGTGCGACAGCTCCTTGTAAAGGAAGCCATGCAGGTGGCGGAGCAGGTGATGGCGATGGGTCACCAGCATGCGATGCTGGAGACGCGCCACCGCGTGGTCGAGAGTAAGTGTTCTATACTTATTCTTTTCATCTTCTCTCTGTTTTGGTATAATCAACTAACACCCAATTATTTGACTGCCATGTAGCTGAGCATAACGCTTTACTGCATGTTGTCGCCACGTTGGAGAAGACACTAGCCGCAGCTGTGAAGGGGCGCGACGAGGCAATCGCGGCTCGTGATGATGCCTAGAAGCGCGAAGAGGATCTGCGCGCCTCCTTTGCGTCCAGGGAGAAGTTGTTCGAAGAGCAACTATTCTCAGTCGCCAAGGCCCTCTCAGGTACCTTTACTGGTAGATATTTTATTGATGTTCTTCTCTTCCTCTGTAGTGCTGGTGGCACTAGAAGTTTGATCCATGTGTGTACTTTGGTCTAGATGCTGGCGGCTTGAGTTTTGATCCACAAGCCCTTTGTCGCGATGACGCTCTGGCGGGCGCGGTATCTGCGGTCGAGGATCGTAACGCCACTGTCCAAAATACGCTATCCAAAGCCAAGGCCACCCCGAGTCGCCTCCGAGAGGAGCTGATGCCGAAGGCGGAGCTGGTCGACAATGTGGAAGAGCTGGTGGAGTCGCTCGCTGGGGGTGTGCCTGCCACATACAAGAACTCCCTCCGCGCAGTTGGCGCGACCATGTCGCTTGCCATGGTGCAAGCCCACAGAGTCGAAGTAGATCCTTCTGCGGTGTCGAAGACGATGCCTGTTGGCGCGGATGGTCAGCAGGTAGTATTTGCTCCCTTTGCGACTGCCTGTGCCAAATATGGCCATTCCTTGATAAACACTATTGACAAGTATTCGAAGGAGCTCAATCGTGCAAAGAAGGCGCCGAAAACTTCGGCCTTAGGGGCCGGTGGAAAGTCAGTGGCATCTGATACTGCCACGGACTTGATGAAGCCCCCGAGGTCATCGAAGTCGAAGAAGCCAACTGCTCCATAGTTAGTTTCTTGTAATAGCTGATGAACTTGCTCTTTTGATTGGAGAACATGCCTGTTAGCGAATGTGTTTGTAGATACTTTTATTGATCCTGAATGCATCTGTTACTTTCGACTTTTGAGTTGGTCGCCTTATTTGCCTCTGGCTTGATTTTTGGTAGGGTACATCAAGTGGTCCTGTGGGGGGAACCCCGGACTCGCCATCTCTTGAGGATAGAATGGCACCACCATGCTCCAGGGTAGAGGAGCTTTCCTTGCTTTCGCGACTTCGTGATCGCGTTAAGCAACTGGAGCGTGAGTTGCCCGTGATCCGCGGTAGCGCGGACGTGTGGAAGTCAATGGCTGAAAAAGCCGCCGCCCGCGAGCAATATCTGCTTGGTGAGGTGACGCCGCTGGGCGACTAGTTTAAGTGTTAGTTTGCTCATCCTCGTCTTTTCCTTTGTAGTTAATCGCAATGGTACGTTGTACTCATGCTGTTGATGCTGCTTCGTGTAGTTGTTAGCGCACGCCATCCGCAGGAGGAGAGGCATAGGATTGCCATCCGTCTTCATGATCTCACCCAGGAGCAACTTTAGGAGAGTGGATACTTCTGGGTAGATCATGATCGTGCGACTGTGTTGGCGACCCTGCAGGATCGTGCCTCGCGAGTGCTGCTCTTTCTGAAGAAGTCACAGTCGTGTTTGAAGAACATCTATTGGGCGATGTTCCCGCTGGATGATACTCCATCAAGCCTGCTGGCTCTCCTGACCAAATTTCAAGATATGTCCGCGGTTCGCGAGTGCGTGAGGCAGCAGTTGGTGGCTGGTGCCAAGGCTGCCCTTTCCATGGTGCGTTTGCACATGCCTGACGTGGATGTCGCCGCCATTGCCTCTGGGCCACCGTTGCCACCAGTAGGATCTTCCTGGAACATGGTGCCGCATTATCAGGCGGTGGACCGTCCAGCCAAGGAGGTCATCCACTTCTTCGAGGAACAGACTAATGTTCTTCTGTTGCAAGGGTAGCCAAATATGTATCCTGCACATAAGTGTACTAGTGTTGTAAATCTCGTATACATTTGTAGATAATTTACTGTTGAATGTGTACAAATAGCTTTAAGCGTGGGGTGAGTTGCTGTTATGCGAGTCCTTTTCGTTAGCCTGGCCATATTTGTATCGTTCCCTTGTCAACCTGTCAGGTGCATTCCAGCTGGGTTGAGTTTGTGTTAAGGGGTTCGATTGATGTGCCAGCTACTCAGGATGTCGCGTTATTGTTCGAAGAACATATGTGTATGGGGTGGCGTAGCCCCCGAGTATGAAAATTGACAAAGTAAAGGAGAACACGGAGTTTTGGGGCACTTAGCTTTTATTTATTCGAAGAACAGTACGAAGTACAATGTGCGGCTAAGTAGCCTTGGCTGAATAGCCTTATTTGCGATGCAAAAGTATAGAAAAACTACTAAGGGTAGAAGCGTCGCAATTGTGCGACGTTCCAAGGGTTGGAGTGTGCGACTCCTGTCTCTAAATCTTGAAGGCAATAGGCGCCACCTGGGATTACTTCTGTAATCACGTACGGTCCTTCCCAGGGGGACTCGAGCTTGAGATGCCCCTGCTGCTTCAGTCGCAGGACTAGGTCACCTTCGACGAAGGATCTGGGGCGAAGCCTTCTGCTATGGTAGTTGCGCAGGTTCTGCTGGTAGATCGTGGATCTTTCTGCGGCGATTTCTCTTGCTTCATCAAGGAGGTCGACGGAGTATTCGAGTGCGAGGGATGACTCCTGCTTGCTGTAGGCGACTACGCGTGGTGCTTTGTACCGTACCTCGGCGGGTAGTACTACCTCTGCTCCGTGTACCATAAAGAATGGTGTGTAGCCGGTGGTGCTGTTTGGAGTTGTACGCAGGCTCCAGAGTACGGATTGCAGTTCGTCTGGCCAGCAGCCCGCGGCTTGTTCGAGTGGTCGGAGGAGTCGCTTCTTGATGCCGCTACAGACGAGCCTGTTTGCCTTTTCCACCCGACCGTTGGTCTGTGGGTGTGCTACTGAGGCGTAGCTGATGTTGATCTCCAGGTTCTCGCAGAATTCTTGGAACTCCTTGGATGTGAAGTTCGTTCTGTTGTCGGTGATGATGCTGTGCGGCACGCCGAAGCGGTAGACGATGGACTCGAAGAACTTGACTGCGCTGTGCCCTGATTGCTTGGTTACTGGCATGGCCTCAATCCACTTGGTGAATTTGTCAACTGCGACCAAGAGGTAGACGTAGCCTCCTTGCGAGGACCTTGGAAGTTTGCCAACCATGTCGAGTCCCCACTGGGCGAAGGGCCAGGCCAATGGAATATGCCGGAGTTCTGCGCCTGGTGCGTGTGGCTTGTCCGTGAATCGCTGACAAGCGTTGCACTTTTGGACTATATCTTTGGCGTCGCGCATGGCCATGGGCTAGTAAAATCCAGCTCGTAGAGCTTTGGCAACGAGGGCACGACTGCCGGCGTGGTGCCCGCAGGTCCCTTCATGGATGTCGAGAAGGACTGCTCTTCCATCGGCTAGGGAGACGCATCGTTGTAACACGCCTGTGATGCTCTGTTTATACAGTTTGCCGTTGATAACGGCGAATTCCTTGGAGCGTCGCGCGATGTGCCGTGCGTCTGTCGGGTCGTCCGGTAGGCGCTTGCTGAGGAGGTACGTAATGTACGGCTGCGTCCAGGATTGTTCAATCATCATGACGCTCATTGGTCCCTCGATTCCTGTGTCGAGCTCCAAGTCATCGAGTGTTATTGGCTCATTGGGTGGCGTAGCCCCCGCGTCCGTTGCTGCGCTTGTTTTCTTCTCTACAGCCTTTGGCTTGATGGAGCGTTCGCATATGCACTCGAGAAATACCCCAGGTGGTATAGGTGCGCAGGTGGAGCCTATGTTGGCGAGTGCGTCCGCTTCCTCATTGCTTTCGTGACCTATGTGTCGCAACTCGCAACCATCGAAGTCTCCTTCAAGTGTGTCGTAGAGGTCGCGGTATGCGATCATGTTGTCGTTCAGTGCGTCGCACTCGTGCATTGTTTGGTTGACGACCAGCTTAGAGTCGCCATATATGATTAGCCTCTTTGCACCGTAGGCTTTTGCCATTCTCATCCTGTGTAACAGGGCCTCGTATTCAGCCTCGTTGTTTGAGGCTGTGAACTGCATTCGCAGGACGTATTTCAGCTTGTCCCCTTGAGGCGATATCAGTATGACACCTGCTCCTTCTCCATCTTTCCTCTTAGACCCATCGAAGTGCATTGTCCAGAGGTAGGACATGTCTGGCTTGTCCGGGAGTTGGTTTTCCATCCAATGTACGAGGAAGTCAGGGAGAACTTGCGACTTGATTGCGCCGCGCTTTTCGTAGGTGATGTCTCGTGGAGACAGTTCGATTCCCCAAAGCACGACTCGTCCTGTGGCGTCAGGGTTATTGAGGATATGTCCCAATGGGGCGTCATTGACTACCACGATTGGGTGTTCCTGGAAGTAATGGTGCAGTCGTCGGGCGGTCATAAAGACGTCGTACGCCAGCTTCTGGTAGTGCGGGTACCGCTGTTTTGTTGGCGTGAGGACCTCGCTGAGGTAGTATATCGGGCGTTGTACGCCGTGGACCTTGTTTTCCTCGGCCCGTTCGACGACGAGCACTGTGCTAACCACTTGGTTGGTGGCAGAGATGTACATCAGCAGTGGTTCCCTTTCTCGTGGAGTTACCAATACTAGCGAGGTGGATAGCAGGCACTTGAGGTCTTCGAATGCTTCTTGCGCTTCATTGGTCCACTCGAATTTGTCAGCTTTGCGGAGGAGCTGATAGAAGGGCAGCGCCTTTTCTCCCATTCGACTGATAAATCGACTGAGGGCCGCGATTTGCCCGGCTAGTTGCTGAACGCCTCTTATGTTCTTTGGCTTCTCCATGGCCAGTATGGCCTTTATCTTTTTCAAGTTTGCCTCAATCCCTCTCGCGGAGATGAGATACCCGAGCAGCTGCCCAGAGGGTACGCCGAAGGCGCATTTGTCCGGATTGAGCTTTATCCGGTAACGATCGAGATTGGCGAAGGTTTCACGCAAGTCGTCGATTAGAGAGGCTTCTTCCTTGGTTTTGATTACTATGTCGTCGACATAAACTTGGATGTTGCGACCTAGTTGCTCGTTGAGGCAAGCCTGCATGCACCGCTGGTACATGGCTCCTACGTTTTTTTAGCCCGAAGGGCATTGTGTTGTAGCAGAACACACCGAAGGGCGTTGTAAACGCGGTCTTCTCCCGGTCTTCCTTCTTCATTCGAATTTGGTTATAGCCTGAGTAGGCGTCGAGGAAGCAGAGGCGCTCGCATCCAGCGGTGGAGTCGATTATTTGATCGATCCGTGGTAGCGGGAAGTGATCTTTTGGGCAGTGCTTGTTTAAAGAAGTGAAGTCCGCGCACATTCGCAGGATATCCGTGTCCTTTTTTGGCACGAGCACCGTATTGGAGAGCCAAGTGCTTTCCTTAATCTCGCGTATGAATTTGGCCTCGAGGAGTCTGTTGATCTCCATTCTGACTGCCTGTGCCCGTGGCTCAGACAGTCGCCTGATTGTTTGCTTGACTGGCCTTGCGTCGGGGTTGACGTTGAGTGCGTACTCGGCGAATTCCCTGGGAACTCCTGGCATGTCCACAGGACACCAGACGAAAATTTCCCAGTGCTCACGGAGGAATTCGACGAGCGCGAGTTCCTATGCGGGACTCAAGTTGTTGGCGATGAGGGCCGTTTTAGTGGGATCTGATGGATGGACCTGCACCTTCTTTGTGTGCACAGATGAGTCGAAGGAGAGGTCAGGTGAGCTTGGCCTACTCAGGGGGGCAGACTGTTGTCTGTCGTTTCCTTCAATCGCACGAGCTCCTCCTGCATGCCGAAGGACTGGGAGATTCTGTTGAATTCCCTGTCGCAACTGTCATATCGCTCGAAGCTCCCGTTGATCGTGATGACGCCATTGGGACCTGGCATTTTCATCTGCAGGTAGGCGTAGTGGGGTACTGCCATGAACCTAGCGAACGCGACGCGTCCGAGGATGCAGTGGTATTGTGAGGGCCAGTCGATGACCTCAAAGTCGATGCGCTCGCGCCAGAAGTTCCTTGGCGTGCCGAATATGACGTCGAGGTTGATTTTGCCCAGGGGGTATACGCCTTTCCCTGGGACGATGCCGTGGAACGTTGTGTCCGATGCCTCCAAGCAGGTTAGAGGGATCCTCATTGCTCGCAAGGTACTCGCGAATATGAGGTTGATGCCGCTTCCGCCATCCATGAAGACGCGACTCATGTCGAAGCCTCCAATTTGCACCTCGAGTACGAGGGGGCAATGACCTGGGCGAGGTACTTGAGGCGGTTGGTCGTGTTTGTCGAAGGTAGTGCACGACTCACTACCACTGAGGTACTCAGTAGTGGATGGTGGCGAGTGCGTGGCCAAATTGACTTGGCGAGTGATGGCCTTCTGCACCCTATTGGAGGGGCGCCCCTTTTGGATCATCATGGTACCCATGGCCCATGGGTATGGTTCACCTCCGTGGTGCTGGTCCGGTGCAGCTCCGTTTGGGGGTGGCCCAGGTGGTGGTGGTGGTGCGCCATGTGCCACGGCGCCTGGAGCGGCTCCGTAGCCTCTTTCGACTGCATTGTGGTTCATCCGAACCAATCCCTCATGTAGCTTGAGGAACTCGCGGCGGTCCATGAGGAGGTGGCTAGACTTTCTCTTGCCATCATGCTTGTCGATGTAGAAGTGTACCGTGCATGGCCCGGACAGTTTGTCCTCGATGGAGGTCGTGGGTGCTTGATCGCGAGTGCGGCGTTGCCACACTTGCGTGGTTTTCCCAGAGTCGCGGTACCCGCCGCTGCGGTATCCGCTGTTGCGGTTATCGTCGCATCTATCGGCGTAGCCGGCTGCGACCATGTTGATGTCATCGCCATCGTCGTAGACGCGCATGCGACGCTTACTCCGGCGGTCGCGTCTTCGTTCGAGTTCTGCCTCCTCGTCAGAGTGAACGTGGTTCTTCACCGGATCTTCTCCATCAGCCCACCGATTCGCGATCTCCATCAGGTGGTCGATGATCTAGGGCTTTGAGCGGCCTAGCTCCTCCCTGAGTTCCATGCGGCGGACACCACCATTGAATGCATCAATCGTGCAATCTTCCGAGATGTTCTCCGCGGAGTTCTTGATGATGGACCACCTTTGGATGTAAGAGCGCAGCGATTTGCCAGATCTTTGCTGGCAGCATCTCAGTTCTTCGATTGAGGCGGGGCGTTTGTACGTGCCCTTAAAGTTGCGCACGAAGATGTAGACCAGCTCATCCCAGTTGCGAATGGATCCGCGTGGGAGGTTATTGAGCCATGCCCGGGCGGCGCCCTGCAGCTGTAGCTGCAGGCATTGCATGGCAGTACTTCGACTGCCTCCATGTAGCCTGACGGAGGAGATGTGATCCTCCAGCCAGATCTTGGGGTCCTGCAGACTGTCAAATTTCGGGTTCTCCGATGGGAGTTTGAACCCTTTAGGCATTCGCTTTTGCCTGATGGATCTGCTGAAGCATCTGTCGCCACAGAGCTCCCCATCTTCTTCTTCCGAATCAGTCGACCGAGCATGTCGTGCCCTTGACTTGTCGATCTTGTGCTGCGTGAGTTCATAGCGTGCATCGTAGTCGCGATCGTGTCGCCGTGAGCGGCGGCGCCGAGACAGGTCGTGACTATCATCGCTAGACGAGGGCGAGGAGTAGCGCTTTGCTAACGCTTTGCCCTTTTTTGGTCTGGTACTGGTTCTTTGTCGAGGGCGGCCTCGATTATCCCTAGGCCCGCGATCGTAGATCGGTGCATGGCCGTTCGGGGATCTCCAGCTGGTGGCTGGTTATTGAGAAGGTACATGGTGGCCGCTGTCACCGCGTCCTGTGGTGTCCTGGGAACCACGTTGCCTCTCATATCGACTGTCATAGAGCCGAAGTTGAGGACTTTCACGGCGTCTATGCGTTCTTGTTCGGTGAGGTGGGCCATCCACGATTGCCTCTTCCTGGCGAGATGCTCGTTGCCTCTTGAGGAGGATCCTCCGTAGGAGGAGAGCCCAGCGCGACGAAGGCTCGACTCGTCCGCCGCTTTTTTACGCGCCTCAAGTTGCGCGATTGCTTGTTTTTGGCGCTTGAATTCCTCTTTTAGGAGCCAGTGGTAGCCCATCAGCAGTTCCTACGGGGACCTGAAGGGTAGAGGTGCACCTCGTAGGGCTTCGCGGCAGTGTTCCCACTCTTGCTCATTGAGCCTGATCACGACGCGTTTGCCGGTTTGCTCGTTGATTATGCTGGGAGGTTCGACTGCTCCTCCATTGCCGCCGTTGCCGCTGTTGGCGGCGTTGGGCGGGTCGGTGTCGTTGCCGGTGTTACCACCATTGCCGCGATTGGGTGGATCGGTGTTGTTACTGGTGTTGCCACCATTACCGCAATTGGCGGAGGTGTCGTCCGCGTTGATGACGGCGCACATGAAGTGATTTGGGAAGCTGTTGCTTCCACAACTTTCAGATCCGGAACCGTAGGTTCCATCTTCAGTGGCCAGATTGCTTAGATCGGAGTTGCGACTGTTGTCGCTGACCATGTTCCCAACTGCCGCCAGAGCATTGAGCTCATTGAGGGTGCCGATCGATGGAGGGAACCATGACGCTGGGGCAATCGTCGGTGCCGTCGGCTGATCGAGCATGCGAAGCGTGCCCATCTAACCAACTTGGAAGAGGAAGCTCCCAATCACCAGGCTGATTCCGTCGCCCACGGACTCGAAGGCCGGGCGAGTAGCCGGCGTGTGGACGATGAAGTCGAAGGCGCCGAAAAGCTGGCGAATCTTCGTTGTTGCAGAGTTGTAGATTGCATTTGATGGGGCCGAAGAAGCCGCAACATCAGCACTCCCAATTCCCACAGACGACGCCAATTGACGAGGGTTTAACTCATCAATGCCCATTGTTATGGACTTGGGTTTTGGAGAAGGAGGGAGTGCTGGAGACATCTATCGGCTAGCAAACAAGCACACAGGGGACAAAGGATTTACCCAGGTTTGGGCCTCGTAGAGGTCCCTACTCCTGCTTGTCTGCTCGTGGAATTATCGAAGGAGTCGAAAGTTACAATGGTGCGCAGATGCAATCTGGCAAGGGTTGTGGAAACTAGGGTTGTGTGTGTCCTCCTCGCCGCCCCCTCCTAGCCTTTATATAGATAGGCTAGGTCTCAGGTAGCAGGTCGAGTCGGTTACAAGTTAGGGTTTTCCCCTTCAAACTTTCTATCTTTAGCTTCTTCTTGTCCTTCAAGCAATCGAGTGTCCGTAGGTTACTCGAGTCCCTCCATCCGGGCCTTGGCGACACCGTGGGCCTGTATGTATTTGGACCGTATATACCAAGCTCGAGCACCTGTAGGGTATACCCATGTCACCCGGTGAACTAGATCTAGTGGGTGAGAGTCGGTGAAGCAGATCCGCGGCGGTGCACGAGACCGCAGCTCAAGCCAGTGCACGCGGTGGTCGTGGAGGGGACATAGGAGCTTGGGATTTTTGGGAGGGCCGTCGGGAAAAACTGGGTGAATCGGGGCCATAGAGGTGAACAGAAAAAATAATTATGATCGTGCCCCTAGCTACTGACTTTAGCATGCCCATTTGTCGTGTGAACAATGGGTAGAATTGGAATTTTAAATTCTAAAGTTTTTGAAATGGAAGGGTGTGAAATGATTCAAAGTCGGTGTGTGGTTTTGCCTCTTGATTGAGAGTTTGAATTTGGCTAGCACCCATCTAATAATAATAGAAAAATGGCACTCTTGGGATATTTTGGCTGAAAGTTTTTAAAATAGTGGGGCAGGAAATGCTTCAAGGTAGGTGGATGGTTTTGCCGCTTGATTGAGATTTTGAATTGGGCTAGGGTCCATCTACTAATAGAAAAAAGGTAGTCAACTCTACGTGATCTGCCCAGAAATTAAAGGCCGAGAGTCACATCAACTGATCATCCATAACCATATTTTTGCACAGAAACATGGATACCTTCGATTCACAAAGCGTAGGCGGTAAATTTTGCCGCTTGATTGAGATTTTAAATTTGGCTAGCATCCAAGTAATAATATAAAAATGGTACTACCTCGGTGGGGGATTTTGCCTCAAAATGTTTGAAACAGAGGGGTACGGAATGCTTCAGGGTCGGTGGGTTATTTTGCTACTCGATTACGATTTTGCATTTGGCTGTCAGCCAAGTTTTATTGCTAGAAAAAAGGTTATCTAGACCGAACGCCATCTGGTCATAAATTTAAGGTGAGAGTCACATCAATTGATGCCTCCGATTCAAACAGGGTAGGCTGCAGGTTTTCGCGGTTGACTGTGATTTTGAATTCAGAGATAGTCCAAAGAATAATTAAAAAATAGGTTGTTCTCCCTCTATTTCAGGGATCCAAGTCTAGGAGAGTGATTATCTACCACGCGTATGAAAATGCAGATCTCCGATACAATAATGTTTGTTTAACATAACAACAAACAAATATCTGAAGTAGCTCTGATTCAAGCATGTGAAAATGGTGTTCAACCAAGGTCTATTAATTATTTAGGTGTCAGCACATACTCTTGTACAGGAAGCACTAACTAAATGTTAGTACTAATTCAAATCAAATAAAAAGCCTGCTACAAAACAAATACTCCTACTACTACATATTATCAAAACACAAACACCAGCTAGAAGTATATGTAGAACACATAAAACAAGATTTCATCACACATACACTACTATATAGAGAACACCATTTCATCATATAAAACAATGTTTCATTAGACACGCATAGGCCCCCAAAACAAACAAACAGCTCTAACATTCCATCCCTTGCCGATGTGACTGCAGCACAAACAAAGGTGCCGCCACCGTTCCATCGGCTACCAAAACAGACAAACATTAGACTGCAGCTCCAAATAACACAACATGGGAAAACACATGCTTGCCTAAACAAGCCTTGCTTGTTCTTTCGAGTGTTATTTTCATCTCCTTGATGTTGTGGTGTGAATCAGCTATGTTGCTGATAGGACTTCCTTTTTGTTTCTTTGATTTAGCACTCCGAATCACATCGATTGCTGAAGGAAATGAACAAAATAATCAGCAAAATCATAGGTGTACAAAAATGTAAGGGTTGCACATGAATGACTGCACTAACCAGGTGTCATTATGTAGGGATGTAAAGTACACCAACATTTATGAGATTTGAACTTCTTAGTTTCATGCTGCTGAGATCTAATTCGAATACTCCCTCCTTCGCCCATAAAACCACCATTTATTTATCCTCAAATGCGTAGAGTAACCTTACTGCATCTTTCCCACCATATTCCCATGATTTCTCAAGGCCAAGGAGAGTATCCAACTCAACCTTTATATGAGGCACCCAAGCTTCCCATTTTCTTGTGGATGATCTTACACTGTACCACGTGTTTAGATTGAAGTCCCTTATAACCGCAAGGGTAACATCTCCATTATTCCCCTTAGCGATGACAAAATTGCGTATGGAAATATCATGTGTCTCATGGGGAACTCAATATAACACAGTTTTGTTGTCACGTTGAAGGCAATTATATATCTGGAGTTCATTGTTGGCCAGTACAAAATGTCCCATATGAGAGTTGATGGCCTGGGATCAATCTTAGCTAGCATCTCAGCAGGTTCAGTCCGGTCCTCCCATTTTCCTAACTCTAATGAGTACCTCTAGACCAGTGCTTGGTTACCTTGGTTACTATCCAAACAACCCAGAAATTGCTGCAACAGTGTGAAGACAATTTCCATGGTTTCTTGAACAGAGAATTGTGCCACTATCATACTCACGTCTCTGCCAAATTGGTGGTTCTGGTATCACTGTTTCACTTCCACTGATTGGATCCTAGGCTTTTGTCATGTTAGACCCTTGCGGATAATGAAGTAGCACCCTACCATTGCAACATCCGAATACATATGGTTTGTAGGTTTTATGTACTTCCACCAGGTTGTTCAACTTCTGGAAGATGGATTGGTCAAGATTATGATATGTTAAGAATTGAGTGTCCTTGGATTTGTTGCTGCAAAATACAAGTAACGGATTCCTCTATTGTGTGACAAGGTTAGACTTTTGAAATCGTTGCTTCCCATGAAGTCCATCCAATATTTTTGGGCGACTTATGCCGTCAATATGCAGGATGGATGCAGAAGAAGCCTGACAAGAATCTGACCAAATACATCACCTGGAAAGTCGTTGATTGTTGCATATGTTCTTCCATTAAAGCTAGTAGGATGATCCAAATAGCACAAGTGCATCATCAGAATTAAGTAAACATCACAATGCACAATGCACAACCCTAAAAAAGAATTAAGTAAACACCGCAATGCATCATATAATTTGACAGGAAAATTTATCATTGAAATTTCCTAAACTACACGCATGTCATTGAAATTTGACAGGAGCAAAAGTAGTTTTCTTAGACTCATGTCTCTAGTTTTCTTAGCTACTTCTAGACACTGCACATGCCCTTACTAGATGTAGCTTAGAAATTTACTAGCCTCATGTCTAAGAAAATAAAATCCGCTCCACCGTTTAGACTAGATAGGGGACCCACTAATCCGAGTAGAGAGAAACAATAAATAAAACCTTCTAGACACTAACGAGTGGGCCTGAATGCCATTTGATTCTCTTAGACATGTGTCTTGTATAGACCTAGGGTCCAAAAAACTTAGCTAGACTCACCCTCTATGTTATTTAGACCTAGGTCTAGTAAGAAAAAGATTCTCTTAGAGTACACCCCAAAATTCCAACATTGCACATGCTCTCAGTGACCTAGTTTGAATTGCATCATATGTACTTTTCTATAACCGAGCAAAACTTAATACAAACCAAAGGCCCCTCACACATTTTTTTGCGAAAATCCAATACAAAACATAGACACTCGCAAATGCATACACACACTCACCCCTATGAACGCACGCACACCCTACCTCTATATTACCACCTACGAAAGACTGTGTCTTGAGACTAATCCGGGGGGATTGAGATTGACGAAGTCACCATACACACCAAGATATATACGGGGACATCGCTTCCCACTTAAGAATATTATTCCGCCTTTTATGAGACACCAAAGTGCCAAACCTGATGGGGGGTTGAACTCTGGTGGGCTAGGGGTACCACTTCCCTCAGAACCATCCAACCACGGGTTAGCTCGATCTCTCTCTCTATCTCTTTCTCTCTCTCTTTTGTATAGTACACCGTACACAATAAATAACTAGCATACAAGAAATTAGGCGAACGCACTTTCCAAGCTCTTTATTGTGACTAAGCTCTTAACGAGTAGCTCGCGAAACTCTTTAACTATATTGTTTAGTATGCTGACATTAACGAGCAAAAAAAATCTCACATAAGTTTGTTAAGAAAACAAACCAAGCTCGAACAAGTTCACTAGACGAGATAGGGCTCATTAAACTTGCCACATGAGAGCTTGCCACCGCCCATTTTTAGACAAATTAGATGTGTTTAGGGTTTAGGGTTTTAAGGTATAGGGTTTAGGGTCCTTGTGATAAATGCATGGACTTGGATGCAATTTTCATTTATTATGAGGTCCTTGATGTAACTTGTACTTCCACCGATCGTGTTAACTCAAGCACCTCGCTCCTACGGGACCAACCATAGTTAAAAGAAAATGCAACCGCCCCAATTAAATATCACACAAAGTGGAATATGGTTTATTATATGAATACCCAAGTTCTTAGTACGAGGAGTTGTCAAGCTTCCTACCTAATTTCGCACACTTTAGATACTTCTTGCTGATTTAACAAACTAAGGTCAAACTTGAGCTACAAGTAAGAACGATAGATTGCTCTTGAATTAAATGTCTTTTTGGAGGTATAAGGGTGTATCTAATTGTAGTAAACAATACCATCAGTGTGAGTTTCCAACTATCAGGAAAGAACATTCTCAATTTCTCAAGTGATGTCACGAGCCAAAAATTTAACAAAGTAAATGTCTTTTTGAAATTATAATAGGTCGAATTTGAACTACAAGTGAATTGTAGGTTGCTTTGAAAGTTTTATGAAAAATCTTTTGGAGGTACCCATCGGGGGGTCAATTAATATATCATAAACATCAGAGAGTTTTGACAACAACTTCAACATCTTGCTAAGATTTTGCATCTTGACAGTTTAACATAATTAAGCCAAACTTGAGCTACAAGTAAGCGTGATAGATTGCTCTTCAAGGTAGATGGGTGCATCTTCTCTTGTAGTAAACAATGTCGTCGGTGTGAGCGTCCAACTATTAGGAAAGGACATTCTCAATTTTCCGGGTGAAGACGAGATCGTTCTTTCCGTAAAGAAAAGTCCAAAGAATATTGGATATGAATGCCACAAGCCAAATTTACAGACATATATAGTGGACCAACATGTTGTACCAATGATTCCTATATTTTATGAGTTTTCAAACATTCTAGCTAACTCCACCTGCCTGAATGAATTTATGTCGATTTATCGAAATTAGGTCAAATTGGAAACTATAAGCAAAATTGTAGGATTTGTTTGAAAGTTTTACAGAAAAGCTTTTGGAGGTACCCATCCGAGGATCACAATTAATATATGAGAAACCACCAAGAATTTTGGAGACAGGTTCAACTTTTTCTTAGATTTTGCATCTTGACAGTTTCACAAAATTAGGTCAAACTTGAGCTATAAGCAAGCGCGCTAGATTGCTCTTGAAATAAATGTTTTTTAGAGGTAGATGGGTGCATTTTCTTGTAGTAAACAGTGACGTTGGTGTGAGTTTACAATTATCAGGAAAGAAAATTCTCAATTTTCCAAGTGATGGGGAGCGAGGTTATTCTTTTCTATAAAGAAAAGTCTGAAGAATATTGGATCTAAATCCCACAAGCCAAGTTTACAGACATTTATAGTGGACCAACATGTTGTACCAATGATTCCCATGTTTTATGAGTTTTCAAACTTCCTAGCTAACTCCACCCACTTGAATGACTTTATGTCGATTTATCGAAATTAGGTCAAATTTGAACTATTACAAGTAAATTGTAGGCTGCTCTGAAAGTTTTACAAAAAAACTTTTGTAGGTACCCATAGGGGGTTCATAGTATAATTAATATATCAGAAACTACCGAGAGTTTTGATGATAGGTTTAACTTCTTGCTAATATTTTGCATCTTGACAATTTAACGAAATTTGGTCAAACTTGAGCTACAAGTAAGCGTGATAGATACTTTATGCCGATTAATCAAAATTATTAGGTAAAAATTGAACTACCACAAGTAAATTGTAGGATGCTTTGAAAGATTGACGAAATACTTCTTGGAGGTACCCATCGTGGGGAGGGGTCAATTATTTTATCAGAAACCACCGAGAGTTTTGACGATATGTATGGTTCAACTTCTTGCTAAGATTTTGCATCTTGACAATTTAATAAAATTGAGTCAGACTTGAGCTACAAGTAATAGCGATAGATTGCTCTTAAATTAAATGTATTTTTAGAGGTAGATGGGTGCATCTTCTTGTAATAAACAATGCCGTTAGTGTGAGTTTCCAACTATCAGGAAAGAACATTCTCAATTTTTCGAGTGATGACGAGGTTAATCTTTCCCGTAAAGGAAGTGCGAAGAATATTGGTCTAAATGCCACGAGCCAAGTTTTCACACACACATATATATATATATATATAGTGGACCAACATATTGTACTTATGATCTCCCGTGTTTTATGACTTCTCAAACTCCCTAGCTAACTCTGTCCACTTGAATGACTTCATGTAGATTTATCAAAATTAGGTCAAATTTGAACTACTATAAGTAAATCGTAGGTTGTTGTGAAACTTTACGAAAAAGCTTTTGGAGGTTCCCTATCAGGAGTCACAATTAATATACGAGAAACCATCCAACGAGAGTTTTGATGACAAGTTCAACTTCTTGCTAAGATTTTGCATCTTGTCAGTTTAACAAAATTAGGTGAAACTTTAGCTACATGTAAGCGCGATAGATTTCTCTTTAATTACATGTATTTTTGGAGGTAGATATAGGTGCATCTTCATGTAGTAAACAATTTCACCAGTGTGCGTGTCCAACTATCTCAGGAAAGAACATTCTCAATTTTTTGAATGATGTTGAGATTGTTCTTTCTCGTAAAGAAAGTCATAAGAATATGGATCTGAATGGCACAAATCAAGTTTTCAGACATATATAATGGACCAACGTGATGCACTTATGATTTCCCATGTTTTATGAGTTCTCAAATTTCCTAGCTAACTTCACCCACTTGAATGACTCTATGCTGGTTTATCGAAATTAGGTAAAATTTGGACTACTACAAGTATATTGTAGGTTGCTTTGAAAGTTTTACGAAAAGATCTTGGAGGTACCGATCGGGGGGGGGGGGTGAATTAATATATATCAGAAACCACCGAGAGTTTTAACGACTGGTTCATCTTCTTGCTAAGATTTTGCATCCTGGAAGTTTAATGAAATTAGGTCAAACTTGAGCTACAAGTAAGCATGATAGATTGCTCTTGAACTAAATGTCATTTCAGAGGTAGATGGGCGCATCTTCTTGTAGTAATTAGTGTCATCGGTGTGAGTGTCCAACAACCAGGAAAGAACATTCACAATTTTCCGAGTAATGGCGAGATCGTTCTTTTCCGTAAAGAAAGTGCGAAGAATATTGGATCTGAATAACACAAGCCAAGTTTTCAGACATATATAGTGGATCAACAACATGTTGTACTTGCGATTCCTATGTTTTATGAGTTCTCAAGGTACCCATCTAACCCCGCCCACTTGTTGAATGAATTTAGGATGATGTATCAAAATAAGGTCAAATTTGAACTACAAGTAATAAATTGTAGGTTGCTTTGAAAGTTCTATGAATAAAAGATTTTGGAGGTACCCATCGAGCAGTGAATTAATATATCATAAACCACAGAGAGTTTTGACGACTGGTTTGACTTCTAGCTAAGATATGGCATCTTGAAATTTTGAACCCCTTTTGAAAATGATCACATAAAATTATGAGAGAGGGGAAATTATTTTTCTATTCTCTATGGGCAACCCATAAGCTTGAGGTGCACCTTAGGATTAAAGACAACTTTATTTTTTCCAAAATGTATAAGGTGACCCTTAGCGGATGCCACATACTAGGCCTTATTAAGGTGTACTTTTTTACACATTGCAGGAGTAGTATATTTCTTTACTTAGATATATGGTCACCTCTGTCCACGTGATATACATGCTGAGAGAATAAAATGTTGGTAGGGGAAGAGGGCAGGAGCGAAGAGGATTTGAAGCCGGTTCCATATCAGAGCAAAGTTATGATGGGTTACTGACACGAGGTACTCCTGTGGCCTTATGATACATTGCAAATGTATCTATAATTTTTGATATTTCATGCTTGGTTTTATCTACTTTCTTATGTTTGGTCCACACTTTGGAGTACTTTTCATATGATTTCTTGGACTAACCTATTAACAAGTGCCACAGTGCCAGTTGCATGTTTTCTGCTGTTTTTGGTTCCAGGAAAGTCAAAAAATGAATATTCTCGGAATTGGACCGGACAAAAGCCAAAGTTGGTATTTTCTCGGAAGACTCACGGAGCCAGAAGGAGAGTCGGAGAGGGGCCACAGGGTGGCCACACCACCCCTAGGCACGGGTCCCCCTTGGCCGCTCCAGGGCATGGTGTGGGCCCCCTGGCCGCCCACCGACCTTGCCTCTTCACCTATAAGAAGCATCCCGATGCATAAACCCTAAATCGTCAAGCCTCCAGCCACGAAAAGTTCCGCAGCACCGCCGCCACCGAAGGGGACATTCGGGGATAGAAAGTCTCTGTTCCGGCACCCTGCCGGGACGGGGAAGTGCCCCCGGAGCCATCTCCATCGATATCCACCGCCATCTCCATCACCATTGCTGATTCCCATGATGAGGAGGGAGTAGTTCTCTCTCGAGGCTAAGGGTTCTATCGGTAGCTATGTATTCATCTCTCTCTCTATGCATGATCTTATTGAGATCATGAGCTTGTAATCTATAGATCTACCTTGCTACTCAAGTGCTTTAATAGATCTCTGCTCTCCGCATGTGTGTGAAGTTGACAGTATGCACACCATGGTGGCACTTAGGCTAGAGATTACAAATACTTGTTATGAGTTATATTTGGAGTTGGATGTCTTTATGAAATTGTGGTGTTTGTTGGATCCATCTAGTGCTCAAGGTGACGGTGTGGGGTTATCTAGAGGGGAAAGGCTTACTTTGAGGTGTGCTATTATAGCCATACCATCGATTAGAGTGTCCAACCGGAGAGTAGTTCAGCATAGTATCATAAAGAAGAATATATTTATATGAGAGTGGTCACTAGTGAAAGTATGATCCCTAGGCCTTGTTTCTAAGCACTGAAACACCGTTTGCTATTAGATCTATTACATGTTTGCTTGCTTCTATCTTTATTTCAGTTTTACTTTAGTCTCTTCCACACCATCAAGCTATTTTCTATCACCATTACCACTTGTATTTCACTATCTCTTCGCCGAACTCGTGCACCTATACACCTGACAAGTGTATTGGGTGTGTTTGGGACACAAGAGACTTCTTGTATTTTGATTGCAGGGTTGCTTGAGAGGGAATACCTTTGACCACTTCCTCCCTGAGTTCGATAAACCTTGGGTGATCCACTTAAGGGAAAACTTGCTGCTGTTCTACAAACCTGTCTACAAGAATAGAAGTGCGTAGACATCAAGCTATTTTCTAGCACCGTTGCCGGGGAGGTAAGGTAAAAGGTACTCACATCCTCCGATGTGAGTGCTCGAAGTTATTTCCTTTAGATTCTGCAATTTTGTCTTTTTGTTTCTTGTTTTCACTAGTTAGGCTTAATGGAAAACAAAAAAAATAGGGAGCTTTATAGTATTTATCTTGAGTTTGGACATGAAGTGTTTAAAGAGAAAATTAAAAAACCTATGGAACTTTATTTGCATGCTAATAGAAATGTTGTTAGTATGAATTCTTTGGACACCATGATTGCTAATGTTATGGAAAAGTCTAAGCTTGGGGAAGCTAGTTTTTATGAAAATGATCTTTTTAGTTCCCCAGCTTTGGAAGATAGCTATTTTGTTGCTTATGATGATACCAAACCTCCAATATATGATGATTACAATGATGAATATGATATTTTCAGTCCACCTACTATTGAGGAGAAAATTAATTATGATTACAATATGCCTCCTATATTTGATGATTATGGTGATGAGAATAATAATGATAGCTATTTTGTTGAATTTTCTCCCACTACAATTAACAAGAATAACTATGCTTATGTGGAGAGTAATAATGATTATATGCATGTGGCTCATGATAAGAATGTTTCTTGTGATAGTTATATTGTTAATTTTATTCATGATGCTACTGAAAGTTATTATGATAGAGGGAAACATGGTTTTATGTATCTCAACAATATTAAGTTTCCCCTCTTTATGTTGAAAATTTTGAAGTTGCACTTGTTTTGCTTTCATATGCTTGTTGCTTTGTGCTTTCATGACTTGTTTCTTTACAAGATTCCTATGCATAGGAAGTGGGTTAGACTTATATGTGTTTTGAATTTGCTTCTTGATGCTCTCTTTTACTTCAATTCATATTTCTTATGTGAGCATCTTCTCAAACTATCAAGCCTAACTTAAAGGCGTTAAAAAAAGTACTTACTGGGAGATAACCCAAAAGTTTTAGATGAGTTTTGGAAGTTATTACCTCAGTAATAACCGCTCCTTATCCTTTTTATTTGCTTTTTGTGCCAAGATTAACCTCTAATGAGAGAGAAGTAATGCTTGGGAAAGTTGCTGTTCCAAAACAGATTTCTGTGCTTCACCGTAAAAATTCGTGTAAAATCTTTGTACGTCCTTTTGAGGCGTGAATGTTTGTGCTTCTGCCCCAGGTTGTTATCTAACTTTCGTTAGTTCAACACTTTTTGATTTGAGCAACAGAAGGTCTTTGAAAAAATTCGTTTTTACCTACTAGTCTGTTTTGACAGATTTCTGTCATTATTTGCATTTGCTTCTTGTTGGTTCTTTTTTGGGTTCTCTTTGGGGAATGGAGAGTTTTGAAGGAAGTGCTCCAGTATCTTGTGTTTTAATGGAAGTTTTATTGGTGTTAGAACTGAACCTAAAGACTTATTATCTTGAGTGCACTAATGTTGCTAATAAAGATCGTGTGAAGTTTTGTATGAAGGAAAAATTTCAGGTGTAAGGAGAGAATGATGTAATGAGATGAAGAATGGAGTAAAGCTCAAGCTTGGGGATGCCACGCGTGTCACCCCAAGAAATATCCAAGAAGTACAAGCGTCAAAGCTTGGGGATGCCCAAGGCATCCCCCTTCTTCATCAAGAAATATCTCAAACACTTCATTTTATTGTTTCATGCACAGTTGTGTTGTTCTTGGAGCGTCTTCGTTTTCGTTTTGGTTTGCTTTCTTTTCTTAGTTTGCTGAATAAATTGGTTGGACCCCCCTCTTTCATACATTGGTTTTCAAATAGTTTGGTTTGGATTGGAAAAGAGTAGGAAAGTTCATGCTTAAGTGGTAAAGAGAGCTTGTTTTTGACTGTGGCCTATGCTTTGTCATGCCATGCTTGATATTCTTTTGGCTTTATGCTTAGTATTCTTTGCTATAGCATGACTTGTTATAAACAATTGAGATTACTTAATGTGCCTTGGATGAACCATGCGTTGTTTTAGCATATTAAAGCATAGTATTGTGGTATTCTCCTTTGATGCTTTATTTGGTTGACTTGGCACATGCTCACACCATGTTATGACTATACCAAGTCACCATAGCCTTTATGATACTTTAGTTTTCAACTTGTAGTATCACTATCTGCTTTGATCAATGATGTTTTGTCGCTCTACATGATTATGGCCATTATTGCTCTCTTAGTTTGTCGCTCCCAGTCTTTTGCTAGCCTCGACAACCAAGTATGAGTTCCACCCATGCATCCAACTCCTTAAACCAAGTTATTCCAAAGAGTCCACCATACCTACCTATTAGCAATTGCTATTCCAAGTATATTCATGTTTTTATCTACCTTCCGAATTAAAATTGTTATGAGAAAACTAGTGAATAAAGCTCTCATGAACTTGATGGCACACTTTACCTTTTTGCATTTAATAAACTTGAACCATTGTGTCGTCTATGTTGTATATGCTTGCACTTATTGGTTGGGGATTAGCAGAACCATGTTGTCATGGGGAACGCTTTCAACATTGCACTGGTACTTTGTACCTAGTTGATATCATGCTCTTTTGTATATGGATGTCGTCGGTGTGAAATGAAAGGGGAGCTTGTAAGTCCATGGAGTTATGTATATGTGTTAGAGAAATGCCTGGGCCGCTGGTCTAATCCATGATGACATGGTGGAAACCTGCAGCGTAACCATAATGAGTTGTCTATGAAGCATTCTTCTTATAAAAAAAGAGTCCTATAATGAGAAAAAAGGGAAAAAGAAAAAAAAGAGATTATGAAAAGAGAAAAGAGAGAAAAAAGCACCATATTCCCATGGTAAATAAGAAGATTGCTGAGATGCTCATTGTCTGCTTGCCTTGTCATTTTGATATGGGGATTCTTCCGTATCATCGGGCAAGGGGTACCTCGTTGGTGGTTCTCTATGATACACATGTACTTACGATGACAAGAACTTACCGGTGACTAAACTTGAGTAGCATGAGGAGCGGCCCTCGTATACAAGGGATATGAGATTTCTGACTTATACTTCGTCAAGCATGTACACCATAGTGTGTTCACTTTAACCTTAATCACTTCAAGATGCTTATGATAGGGGCAATGAGAGCTGAAAGCTATAAGTACCATAATTTTTGGAAGCTCTTTATGAGACTTGAATCCCTGGTTCCTTTTATTAAGGCCTTTCTTCCACTTATATATTGAGTCTCCACCTTCTATCTTTATGCACCTTCTTTGAGGGCATAGTGGCCATTCTTAGTTCTATGTGCATTGTCCCAAGACTAGTTGATTGATGCATACCTTGATATTGCTTGTTTTAAACTATTTGTATCTAGTCACTCTTATGAACTTTGAAGGTCTCCTATGCATTTATACTTGCTACTCTATGAGGGACAAGCTGAATACTATTATGCTATGTTTTCTTTATGTGAAACAAACAAATGTCTATCAAAGCATTGTTATTTATGAATCTTTTGTTTTTGCCTTTTCATGTTGCAACATAGTTGATTTGCCTTATTGTTAGAACTTTGTCTTTCATGTCATGATTGAAGTACTATGATCCCAGCTATCAATGTTTTACAAATACTTTGATCAAGTTTATGATGGTGCATGTCACCTCAAAAATTATTCTTTCTTTTTATCACTTACCTACTCAAGGACGAGCAGGAGTTAAGCTTGGGGATGTTTATACATCGCAAATGTATCTATAATTTTTGGTGTTCCATGCTTGGTTTTATCTACATTCTTATGTTTTGTCCACACTTTGGAGTACTTTTCATATGATTTCTTGGACTAACCTATTAACAAGTGCCATAGTGCCAGTTGCCTGTTTTCTGCTGTTTTTGGTTCCAGGAAAGTCAGAAAATGAATATTCTCGGAATTGGACCGGACAAAAGCCAAAGTTGTTATTTTCCCGGAAGACTCACGGAGCCAGAAGGAGAGTCGGAGAGGGGCCATAGGGTGGCCACACCACCCCTAGGCGTGGGTCCCCCTTGGTCGCGCCAGGGCATGGTGTGGGCCCCCTGGCCGCCCACCGACCTTTCCTCTTCGTCTATAAGAAGCCTCCCGATGCATAAACCCTAAATCGTCAAGCCTCTAGCCACGAAAAGTTCCACAGCGCCGCTGCCACCGAAGGGGAGATTCAGGGGACAGAAAGTCTCTGTTCCGGCACCCTACCGGGATGGGGAAGTGCCCCCGGAGCCATCTCCATCGATCTCCACTACCATCTCCATCACCATTGCTGATTCCCATGATGAGGAGGGAGTAGTTCTCTCTCGAGGCTAAGGGTTCTACCGGTAGCTATGTGTTCATATCTCTCTCTCTACGCATGATCTTATGGAGATCATGAACTTGTAATCTATAGATCTACCTTGCTACTCAAGTGCTTTAATAGATCTCTGCTCTCCCCATGTGTGTGAACTTGACAGTGTGCACACCATGGTGGCACTTAGGCTAGAGATTAAAAATACTTGTTAAGAGTTATATTTGGAGTTGGATGTCTTTATGAAATTGTGGTGTTTGTTGGATCCATCTAGTGCTCAAGGTGACAGTGTGGGGTTATCTAGAGGGGAAAGGCTTACTTTGAGGTGTGCTGTTATAGCCATACCATGGATTAGAGTGTCCAACCGGAGAGTAGTTTAGCGTAGTATCATAAAGAAGAATATATTTATATGAGAGTGTTCACTAGTGAAAGTATGATCCCTAGGCCTTGTTTCTAAGCACTGAAACACCGTTTGCTATTAGATCTATTACATGTTTGCTTGCTTCTATCTTTATTTCAGTTTTACTTTAGTCTCTTCCACACCATCACGCTATTTTCTATCACCATTACCACTTGTATTTCACTATCTCTTCGCCGAACTAGTGCACCTATACACCTGACAAGTGTATTGGGTGTGTTGGGGACACAAGAGACTTCTTGTATTTTGATTGCAAGGTTGCTTGATAGGGAATACCTTTGACCACTTCCTCCCTGAGTTCGATAAACCTTGGGTGATCCACTTAAGGGAAAACTTGCTGCTGTTCTACAAACCTCTGCACTTGGAGGCCCAACAACTGTCTACAAGAATAGAAGTGTGTAGACATCACCTTATAGTGTACACTCTACTGGTAGTAAATTTTAGGACCTATGCACACACAAAAATCGTGTGTTTTCTCTCTCCTTTGCTATCCTCCATCTCTTCTCCCCTTTCCCCTCGCACACCGGCCCAGCTGATTTCTCCCTCGTCCACAGTGTGGCGCATCGTTTGCCTTGGTACGGCGGCACTGTGTCTCTAGCGTGTCCGGAAGCCGCGTTGGTGTGGAGTAGGGACGAAGAGTACATAGAAAGGAAACCACTTTGGTCCTTGGCGGACAAAAAATTGATAGTTTTCGGATTTTTGAAATTTTCACTTGCTTCCCAAACATCGGGAGGGAAGGTTATTCAAAATATCGGCCATTCGCAGTACTTCTTATCTTATCTTAATCTTGTCTTATCTCTTACAATACCATACCATTGTATATTGTACAGAACATTGACCAAGGAAGGCGTTAAGAGACCCTCCTAGCCCAACCCTAGATACTCTAAGATCCTTTTTCAAACCTACTCTGCTCCCATTTAAGGAAAAAAAGAATTTCACATTCTTCCTGAAAGGACTTAAATACTCTTTAATAGATGAAAATCAAAGGATTTTGAATTTCGATAGTAACATAATGTTGTATCCATTACTTTTGAATTGTTTGATCAAGACTGGAAAATGCAAACATTGCTAACCGTTGGATCTTCTTTTCTATTCTTAGCATCTAGAAAGATTCTACTTACAGTCTTTAGCACGATGAACGCTAGTACTCCCTTCGTTTCAAAGTATAAGATGTTTTAGATTTGGGAAAGGAGTGTATCTAGCCTCCTTTTAGTGTGTAGGTTCATTTAGGTTTGAAGTAAACATACACACTAAAAGGGGCTCATACACTCCTTTCAAAAAGCTAAAACATCTTATATTTTTAAACAGAGGGAGTATACGCAAACCTCAAAGCACACACTTCATTGCTCAGTTTCAGGGTCCTAGTGCTAAATGCATGGACTTGGATGCAATTTTCATTTTTAATGAGGTCCTTGATGTAACTTGTACTTCCACCGACCGTGTCAACTCTCAAGCACCTCGCTCCTACGAGACCTACCATTAGATCGGCCATTCGCAGTACTTCTCATCTTATCTATATCTTTTCTTATCTCTTATAGTACCATACCACTGTATAGTGTATGCATTAACTTTGAACATCGATCGTTGGATCAAGACTGGCAAATCCAAACATTGCTAACTATTGGATCTTCTTTTCCATTCTTAGCATCTAGAAAGATTCTATTGATAGTCTTTAGCATGATGAACGCTAGTATGCGAAACCTCAAAACACACACTTCATTGCTCAGTTTCAGTGTCCTTGTGCTAAATGCACGGACTTGGAGGCAATTTTCATTTTTTATGAGGTCCTTGATGTAACTTGTACTTCCACCGTCCATGTTAACTCTCAAGCACCTCGCTCCTACAAGACCTTCCATTAGATTGGCCATTCGCAGTACTTCTTATCTTGTCTTATCTCTTACAATATCATACCATTGTATAGTGTACGGATTAACTTTGAAAATTGACCGTTGGATCAAGACTAGCATATCCAAACATTGCTAACAGTTGGATCTTCTTTTCCATTCTTAGAATCTAAAAAGATTATATTGATAGTTTTTAGCACGATGAACGCTAGTATGCGGAAACCTCAATACACACACTTCATTGCTCAGTTTCAGGGTCCTTATGCTAAATGCATGGACTTGAATGCAATTTTCATTTTTTTATGAGGTTGTTGATGTAACTTGTACTTCCACTGACCGTTTTAACTCTCAAGCACCTCTCTCCTACAAGACCTACAATAGTTAAAAGAAAATGTAACCACCCAAATTATCACACAAACTGGACCATGGTTTCTTATACGTAATACCCAAATTTTTAGTACTACGATTTTTAATCTTCCTAGCTAACTTTGCACACGTCAGTGACTTCTTGTCAATTTAATGAACTTAGGTCAAACATAAGCTACAAGTAAGTGCGATAGATTGCTCTTGAATTAAATGTCTTTTTAGAGGTATATGGGTGCATCTTCTTGTAGTAAACAATGTCATCGGTGTGAGGTTTCAACTACCATGAAAGAAAATTCTTAGTTTTCCGAGTGATGACGAGATGATTCTTTTCCGTAAAGAAAGTTCAAAGAATATAGATCTAAATGCCATAAGCCAAGCTTATAGAAATATTAGGTGGACCAACATGTTTTACTTACGATTCCCATGTTTTATGAGTTTTCAAACTCCCTAGATAATTAACTCTGCCCCACTTGGATGACTTCAGGCTGATTTATTGAAATTAGGTCAAACTTGAACTACAACTAAATTGTAGGTTGCTTCTAAAGATTTACGAAAAAACTTTTGGAGGTACCCATCGCGAGGTCAATTAATATATCATAAACCACCGAGAGTTCTGACAACAGGTTTAACTTCTTGCTAAGATTTTGCATCATGACTATTTAATGAAATTAGATCAAACTTGAGCTACAAGTAAGCGCGATAGATTGCTCTTGAAATAAATATGTTTCTAGAGGTAGCTGGTGCATTTTCTTGTAGTAAATAGTGTCGTTGGTGTGAGTTTCCAACTACTAGGAAATAACATTCAATTATCAATTTTCTGAGTGATAGTGTGTGAAGTTATTCTTTTCCGTAAAGAAAAGTCTGAAGAATATTGGATCTGAATGCCACAAGCCAAGTTTACACACACATATACATATATATAGTGGACCAACATATTGTACCAATGATTCCCATGTTTTATGAGTTTTCAAACTTCCTAGCTAACTGTGCCCATTTGAATTAATTTGTGTCATTTTATCGAAATTAGGTCAAATTTGAAACTACAAGTAAATTGTAGGTTTTGCTTTCAAAGTTCTACAAAAAATCTTTTGGAGGTACCCATCAAGGGGTGACAATTAATATATTAGAAACCTGCGAGAGTGTTGACGATAGGTTCAACTTCTTGCTAAGATTTTGCATCTTGACAATTAACGAAATTAGGTCAAACTTGAGCTATAAGGAAGCGCGATAGATTGCTCTTAAATTAAATGTCTTTTCAGAGGTAGATCGGTGCACCTTATTGTAGTAAACAATGTTGTTAGTGTTAGTTTCCAACTATCAGGAAAGAACATTCAATTCTACATTTTCCAAGTGAAGACGGTCGAGGTTGTTCTTTTCTATAAAGAAAAGTTTGAAGAATATATGATTTGAATGCCACAAGCCAAGTCTACAAATATATATAGTGGAAAAATATATTGTACCAACGATTCCCATGTTTTATGAGTTTACAAACTTCCTAGCTAACTCTGACCATTTGAATGACTTTATGTCGATTTATCAAAATTAGGTCAAATTTGAAACTACAAGTAAATTGTAGGTTGCTTTGACAGTTCTATGAAAAAGCATTTGGGGGTACCCATCGCGGGGTCACAATTAATATATCATAAACCACCAAGAGTTTTGACGATAGGTTCAACTTCTTGCTAAGATTTTGCATCTTGACAATTTAACGAAATTAGGTCAAACTTAAGCTACAAGTAAGCGTGATAGATTGCTCTTGAATTAAATGTCTTTTCGGAGTTAGACGGGTGCATCTTCTTGTAGTAAACAATGCCGTCAGTGTGAGTCTCCACCTATCAGGAAAGAACATTCTCAATATTCCGAGTGATGGTGAGATTATTCTATCCTGTAAAGAAAGTCCGAAGAATATTGATCTGAATGCCACAAGACACGTTTTCACACATATATAGTGTACCAACGTATTGTACTTATGATTTCCTATGTTTTATGAGTTCTCAAACTTCCTAGCTAATAACTCTATGCACTTGAATGACTTTATGTCGATTAATCGAAATTAGGTCAAATTTGAACTATTATAAGTAAATTGTAGGTTGTTGTGAAAGTTTTACGAAAAAGCTTTTGGAGGTACCCATCGGGGGTCACAATTAATATATGAGAAACCATCCAACAAGAGTTTTGACCACAAGTTCAACTTGTTGATAAGATTTTGTGTCTTGTAAGTTTAACAAAATAAGAGCAAACTTTATCTACAAGTAAGTGTGGTAGGTTGCTCTTGAATTAAATGTCTACTCTTAGGTAAATGTAGGTGCATCTTCTAGTAGTAAACAATGTTGCCATTGTGAGTTTCCAACTATCTCAGGAAAGAACTATCTCAATTTTCCAAGTGATGACGAGATTTTTCTTTTCCGTAAAGAAAGTCCGAAGAATATGGATCTAAATGGCACAAGCCAAGTTTTCAGACATATATAGTGGACCAACATGATGCACTTAAGATTTCCCATGTTTTATGAGTTCTCAAATTTCCTAGCTAACTTCACCCAATTGAATGACTTTATGCCAATTTATCGAAATTAGGTAAATTTTGTACTACTACAAGTAAATTGTAGGTTGCTTTGAAAGTTTTACGAAAAATCTCTTGGAGGTGCCCATTGGGGGGTCAATTCATATGTATCAGAAACCACTAAGAGTTTTGACGACAAACTCATCTTATTGCTAATATTTTGCATCCTAATAGTTTAAAGAAATTAGGTCAAACTTGAGCTACAAGTAAGCGTGATAGATTGCTCTTGAATTAAAAGTCATTTCAGAGGTAGATGGGTGCATCTTCTTGTAGTAAGAAGTGTTGTCGGTGTGAGTGTCCAACTACCAGGAACGAACATTCTCAATTTTCTGAGTGATGACGAGATCATTCTTTTCCATAAAGAAAGTGCGAAGAATATTGGATCTGAATGCCACAAGCCAAGTTTTCAGACATAGATAGTGGATCAATAGCATGTTGTACTTGCGATTCCCATGTTTTATGAGTTATCAAGGTATCTAGATAACCCCACCCACTTGATGAATGACTTTATGTCGATGTATCAAAATAAGGTCAAATTTGAACTACAGGAAATAAATTGTAGGTTACTTTGAAAGTTTTATGCAAAAAGATTTTGGAGGTACCCATCAAGCGGTCAATTAATATATCGTAAATCATGGAGAGTTTTCACGACTAGTTTGACTTCTAGCTAAGATTTTGCATCTTGAAAATTTTGAACCCCTTTTGAAAATGATCACATGAAATAAGCAGAGAGGGGAACTGATTTTTCTATTCTCTATGGGCGACCCACAAGCTTGATGTGCACCTTAGGCTTAAAGATAACTTTATTTTTTCCACAATGTATAAGGTGAACCTTAGCGGATGCCACATACTTGGCCTTATTAAGGTGTTCTTTTTCACACATTGTGGGAGTAGTATATTTATTTGCTTAGACATATGCTCGCCTTGTACATGTTGAGAGAATAAAACATTGACAGGGGAAGAGGGTAGCAGCAAAGAGGAGTTGAAGGTGATTCCATGTAAGAGAAAAGTTATGATGGGTTCCGAACACGAGGTGCTCCTACGGCCTTACAGTGTACACTCTACTAGTAGTAAATTCCAGGACCTATCAACGCAAACACAAATCATGTGTTTTCTCTCTCCTTTGCTATCCTCCATCTCTCATCCCCTTTCCCCTCTTGAACCGGCCCGGCTGATCTCTCCCTCGTCCATAGCGTGGTGCTGCACACATGTGCCTTGGTATGGAATCTCTGTGTCTCTGGCGTGTTTGGCAGCCGTGTTGATGTGGAGTAGGGACAGGGAGTACATACGAAGGAAACCACTTTGGTCCTTGGTAGCCAAAAAGTTTAAACTTTTCCAGTTTTCAAAGTTCACACTTGCTTCCCAAACATCGGGAGGGAAGGTTATTCAAAAGATCGGCCATTCGCAGTACTTCTTACCTTATATTTATCTTGTCTTATTTCTTATAATACCATACCACTGTATAGTGTACGGAACATTGACTGTTTGATCAAGACTGGCAAATCCAAACATTGCTAACCGTTGGATCTTCCTTTCCATTCTTAGAATCTAGAAAGATTCTATTAATAGTCTTTAGCACGATGAACACTAGTACTCCCTCCGTTTCAAAATATAAGATGTTTTAGCTTTGTTAAAATAGTGTACATACACACTAAAAGGGGGCTAGATACACTCCTTTCACAAAGCTAAAACATCTTATATTTTGAAATGGAGGGAGTATGCGCAAATCTCAAAACACACACTTCATTGCTCAGTTTCAGGGTCCTTGTGCTAAATGCATGGACTTGGATGCAATTTTCATTTTTTATGAGGTCCTTGATGTAACTTGTACTTCCACCGACCATCTTAACTCTTAAGCACCTCGCTCCTACGAGATCTACCATTAGATCGGCCATTCGCAGTACTTCTTATCTTATCTATATCTTGTCTTATCTCTTACAATACCATACCATTGTATAGTGTACGGATTAACTTTGAACATTGACCATTGGATCAAGACTGGCATATCCAAACATTGCCAACCGTTGGATATTCTTTTCCATTCTTAACATCTAGAAAGATTCTATTTATAGTCTTTAGCACGATGAACACTAGTATGTGCAAATCTCAAAACATACACTTCATTGCTCAGTTTCAAGGTCCTTGTTCTAAATGCATGGACTTGGATGCAATTTTAAATTTTTATGAGGTCCTTGATGTAACTTGTACTTCCACTAACCGTGTTAACTCTCAAGCACCTTGCTTCTACGTGACCTACCATCAGATCGACCATTTGCAGTACTTCTTAGCTTATCTTTATATTATCTTATCTCTTATAACACCATACCATTGTATAGTGTACGGATTAACTTTTACCATTGACCGTTAGATCAAGACTAGCAAATCCAAACATTGCTAGTTGTTGGATATTCTTTTCCATTCTTAGCATCTAGAAATATTCTATTGGCAGTCTTTAGCACGATCAACACTAGTATGCACAAACCTCAAAACACACACTTCATTGCTCAGTTTCAGGGTCCTTGTGCTAAATTCATGGACTTGGATACAATTTTCATTTTTAGATCCTCGAGGTAACTTGTACTTCCACCGACCGTTATAACTCTCAAGCACCTCGCTCCTATGAGACCTACCACAGTTAAGAGAAAATGCAACCATCCCAATTATCACACAAACTGGACCACAGTTTCTTATATGTAATACCCAAGTTTTTAGTACGAGTATTTTTCAAGCTTCCTAGCTAACTTCACACACTTCACTGACTTCTTGCCTATTAATCGAAATTAGGTCAAAATTGAGCTACAAGTAAGCGCGATAGATTGCTCTTGAAATAAATATATTTTCAGAGGTAGATGGGTGCATTTTCTTGTAGTAAATAGTGTCGTCAGTGTGAGTTTCCAACTATCGGGAAACCATTCGAGGGGTCATGATTAATGTATCAGAAACCGATCGAGAGTTTTGACAACAGGTTGTTTCTAATTAAGATTTTGCACCTTGATAATTTAACAAAAAATTAGGTCAAACTTGAGCTACAAGTAAGTGTGATAGATTTTTCTTGAATTAAATGTCTCTTTGGAGGTAGATGGATGCATCTTCTTGTAGTAATCAGTCCTGTCGCTGTGAGTCTCCAACTATCAGGAAAGAACATTCTCAATTTTTCGAGTGATGATGAGATTGTTCCTTTCTGTAAAGAAAGTTAAGAGGATATGGATCTGAATGCCACAAGCCAAGCTTTCAGACATATATAGTGGACCGTCATTGACATAGGTATGATTACTCGGAAGCTTATAATTGGTTACCCTACATTGGGTAAGAGGCCTACGGCCCATGAAGAATACAGATGACGGTCCAAGGAAGCAACCGATAAAGACTTTGATTGTATTAGGAAAGAAACTATGAACCGACATTATGTTGGTATTGAAATTATGCGTGCATGAAACCTATCTGCATACAGCTTTGAGACCCGGCCTATTATATATAGGACGGGAGAATCCCAAGCGAGGTTACCGAAATCTAGAGGACAACTTGTAATAGTGTGTTTTCCCAATATTCAGGCGACTTTGTTTTCATTGTTTTCCTAACATCCGACAAAATCCCCAACGTTCTATTTTGTGAAACCCCAAGTCCATCATCATGGGCATTGCCGAGGTTACCCTTCGTCAATTGGCGCAGTCTATGGGAAACCTTAACACTGGAAACATGGATTCGGCGGAACGCTCTCCACCAAGCATCAACTCGATGAAAGCAGATCCACGCCCACCCACCCTTGTATTGGTACCCGTCGATTTCAATGGCGGATCTGACCAAATCATCGGAAGCCTCCACTTCCAAGCAGACAACATGCAAGAATCACACCCTTCGGCCCTGATCGCATCATAACCGTCGATGGGAAAAGCTACACCCATAGCAGTACCAGCATCATCCGTTGGATATTCCACGTACATCACAACACAGATCGAAGCAGGAGAAGAAGGTCACTAGCCAACCCCACAACACAAAGAAACCCAACAAACTCAAAACCCGAAGAAAGCAGTGAAAACATCGACTTTGAAGAAAGGATGGCAAAAATCTATCCAGAACTACGATCTCAGAGTACTACCAATACACCTGCAGAAGCAAAAGACGACGCCATTAGACCACGCATAACATTCCACCAGGTGTACATGATCAATGGAGATACCTCAACACCACACGATGAAAACGGTAGTCCTATCCTCAACCCCGATCATATTTTATCAGATGACAATGCAGGAAACCACGACTATGAAGGAGAACACGGAAATGGAGGAGGAACAACAGATAATCGCATAGTCCAAGGAGGAGGCAGAGAACCTCACACAAGAGAGAGACAAGGACTTCGGCTACCAGCGTCGGCATGGCAAAAAGCAAGGGAGGAAATTTCGGGAGCAGTCCCAATGATAGCGGATGCTTCACATGAGAATCTATTGGCATACCAATATCTGCTCCACCACAAGAAGAGAGACCTACTCTGGATGCATAGGCAACTCGATGAAAGAAAAATATTAGCCGACAAATCCAGTTTACGACGGGCACAATTAAGCTCTACTCGAGGATCAAGGAGTGTAACAGTAGCAGCACCACCAAGAAGGGCAACATCTCGACTACAGAATATCCCCGAAGCTGAAAGAAGTGGAATCATCCGAGATCTCGACCTATCATTCATGTCAATTGATCAAGTAGGAAACATCAAGGCAAAAACAACTCAGGCAGCCATTGTGGCCACGCAAACATATCTGATCACCACTCAACCCACACCCGACGATCCGTGCGCAACCCTCCACCGCTCCGCCCTGGCGAACCTTGGCATGGTAGGAGCCTCACTCACGGAAGCAGAACAAGGACTCACACAAAGATCCTCATGCCATCACAATAGTCCTCGGCAAGTAAGACACACCGACGATCTCGATCACCACACCAGGCGCATCTCATAGGATCTGAGCCGCTAAGCAATACAAGAAACGACAACACCCAACATAGGAGCAGCGGACCCAGAGATGAAAACCACACCCGACGATATCAAGATGGATATGACGAAGATGACCATGAGCTATGTGGGGCCAACTGTTTCACACAGAGGATTCGCAAGGCCTCAATACCCAAGGACTTCAAACTTCCACACGACTGACATAAATATGATGGGATCCAAGAACCCGAAGCTTGGTTAGCAGACTATTTAGCCACCGTCAAATTACAGGGTGGCTCCACAACTACCGCAATGCAAAGTCTACAACTACATCTCACTAGCGCTACAAGATCATGGCTCTAGCAGTTACCCGAAGATTCAATTGGTAGCTGGAATGATTTGGAAGATAAATTCATCCAACATTTCCATTCTACGTTCAAATGACCAGCATCCTTGGTGCAGTTACGAGCGTGCAAACAAAAATCTGAAGAGTCAATAAGATCGTTCATACAGTGGTGGAATATTATGAAAAACTCAGCTGAATCCATATCCGATGAAAGGGCCATCGACGCCTTCAACGACGGCCTCGATCGCCGAGTATTCATAGAAGAACTAGGACGGGTTAAACCAAAGACAGTATCACAGTTAATGGAGATAGCAAACCGCTACGCTGATGGAGAGGACGCGCTACATAATAAGCGCGCACGATCACCCGAGGAAGATAGGGATAAACACGGCAATGATAGAATAAGAAGGAACAATGATGGAAACACGGGACCAAGTTACGTCGCAGCAGGTTTTTTGGGTGAAGGTGACAACAGAAGCAACAACCACAACGGCAGATACCGCCAGAATAGGGACGACATCGGAGGAAGCCAGTCCGCATAGCGGTATCAGCCAAGAGCACGAGACCCACCTATGTCCGCAATGCAAATGTTGGAAGGGCCCTGTAATATGCATTTTTACGTTGACTCGGTAGGCAGACAACAATCCAATCACCTGATGAAAGACTGCCGAACATTCCTGAAGATGCACGAGTTGTGCAACACAAAGGCAACCGAAGCAGCAAATCGAGGATACACATCCACGCCTGGCGCACTAGCAATCGGTGCACCACCACCACCAGCGACACCACCACAAAACACAAAAGATGAAAACAATGAGTACCCTAGATCAAAAGGAGCAATGTCTATGATTCAGAAAGGGCGTCCATCCAACAGAATTCAGAAGCTCATCACAAGACAAATCAATATGGCGGAAATAGCAACATCAGCTACACCCGAATATCTCCATTAGTCAGAACAAGATATCACATTTAGCAGAGCCGATCACCCACTTCGGGTCCCATGACCAGGTCACTCAGCTCTGATAGTTGAAGCACAAATTGGCGGGTTTGATATGAGCAAGGTCTTCATGGTGCATGAAGTAGCATAAATCTAATGTACGCAAAAACACTGAGAACAATAGGCTACCCCCTAGATAATCTCGCCCCAACAGAAACATCTTTCCACGGAATAGTACCAAGTAAAGCCGAAATCCCTTTAGGCAAAGTTTTTCTTGATGTTGTTTTTGGTTCCAAGATAAATTTCAGGCAAGAAAGACTTGAATTTGAAGTCATGGATTACCCAGCACAATATCATCCAATCCTGGGATGACCAGCCTTTGCATGGTTTATGGCAGTGCCGCATTATGCATACTTAGTAATGAAAATGCCAGCACCAAAGGGAATTATCATGGTACAAGGAAGCTTCACACGTGCCGACAACTGTGATTGAGAGTTCAACAAAATTTCTGAATCTTTCAAGATGGCAACGGAGTTTGAACAACTCAAAAATTCAGCAAACGCACAACCTCTTGAAGTAACACGTGTCAATCCTGATCAGGCTTTTGACAGGGCAAAATACACAAAAGAAGTACAGATCCACCCCGCTGACTCGATGAAAACAACATTCGTGGCTTCTAACCTTGATCCCGCATAGGAAAGCGCGATCATTGAGTTCCTCCATGAGCACTAGGAGATTTTCTTATGGCTACCTTCTGACATGCCAGAAATCCCCAGGGAACTCGCTGAGCACGCATTGAATCTAGATCCAAAGGCGAAGCCAGTAAAGCAAACACTTCGATGCTTCACAGAACCAAAGCGCAAGGCCATTGGAAAGGAGCTCCATCGCCTAACTGATGCCAATTTTATCAAAGAACTAACGAAATCAGAGTGGCTCGCAAACCCAGTATGTGTTCCAAAGAAAAACACTACAGAACTTCAGATGTGCACCGACTTTACTGCACAAGCATTGCCCAAAAGATCAATTCCCATTGCCACGAATCGACCAAATCATCGATGCAACCGCGGGATGCGAACTTCTTTCTTTCTTAGACACTTACTCAGGATACCACCAGATTAGGATGAAGGAACAAGATCAGGAGAAAACGGCGTTTATCACGCCTTATGGCGTATTCTGCTACACAACAATGTCGTTTGGCCTCAAGAATGCTGGAGCAACATATCAGCGGATGATGCAGAAGTGCCTAGGAAACCAAATAGGCACAAATGTGCAAGTGTATATTGATGATGTCATAGTTACAACATGTCAAGGATCTGTGCTGATCAAGGACCTAGAAGAAACATTCAGAAATCTCGACAGGTTTGTCATCAAACTGAACCCGAAGAAATGTTCCTTTGGAGTCCCGGTAGGGCAACTCCTCGGATATTTGGTATCAGTTAGGGGAATCGAGGCTAATCCCGAAAAAATACAATCAATCCTCACAATGAAGAAGCCAACAAATCTACGTGGTGTATAGCAACTAGCGAGACGAGTGATGGCACTAAGTCATTTTATTGCGAGGTTACGAGAAAAAGCGCTGCCATTCTATGCCCTCATGAGAAAATCAGAAAAAATCGAATGGACGGAAGAAGCTCAGCATGCCTTTGAAGATCTTAAAAGAACACTTTCGACATCCCCTATCGTCGTGTCACCAAAAGATAAGGAACTATTACTCCTTTATATCGCTGCCACACATCAGGTGGTCAGCACGGTCCTAGTCGTAGAGCGACCCAAAGAAGGAAAGACCCACAGCACGCAGATGCCAGTTTACTTCCTGAGCGAGGTTTTATTGACATCTAAACAAAGGTACCCACACTACCAAAAACTAGCATACGAGGTATTTATGACAGCACGAAAACTATGCCACTATTTTTTAGAGCACCCGATCATAGTAGTCAACGAAGCGCCAGATTTCATCACAGAGTGGACGGAGTTGCAATGTGTGGGTCCACTAGACCTTTCCAGTGCCTGGACAATGTACTTTGATGGATCAAAAATAACAGAGGAAGCAGGAGCAGGAGTTGTATTAATATCACCTCAAGGCGACAAAATGCGCTATATTCTTCGGATGAGCTTTACAAACGCATCTCACATGGAATGTAGCACAACTACGACGCTTTTACGCATCAGATTATTTGCAATATGATAAGAGTTACAGTTCGTCTTATTAAGCCAAGATGTCCAGGACAAATGCTAACAGCCATCCGCTCAAAGAATAATGTACCATCGATTTTCGCCTTATATATAAAGAGATAAGTTATTTATTCAAAAGGTCAAATGCTTTCCATCAAGTTAACAGCAACTATGAGCCTATGTCTAGATACAGGCATCCGAACATAGCCTCGGGGGCTACTACCATCGGGAGTGCTAGCGCGCACCCGATAGAAATTCAGTTGTATATGAAGTATATTGATAATTGCAAAAACCTTTTGAGTTTTACACTAGTGTATCCTTAAAAAGGTGTTACTCCCATAGGGAGATAGTATAAAATATTAAAACTATCTAATATAATCAGAAAGATTGGCAGCCTAACAGGCCAACCGCCAATAAAGCCAAAAACCTCGGATCACGCTCAGACACGACAAAAAATCCGAATGTCGTGTTCAGAAACATGAAGGTAAGACCCCAGGATTCGTCCTGTGTGTCCTGGTAATCGCACAAGAATGCGCTCTACTAGTAAAAAATCCGTATCAACGATACGATGAAAAATCCCGACGGACGCGTTGGGTACCCGATAAAAATAGAAAACTAGAATTCAGTATTCGGCAAGACCTCAGCGGCTCGAACTGAATTACGCTAGTTACAAATTCCGGATTCGAGCCTGGGGACTTGAATTTGATGTAGGTCAACCTTGTTTTTGCCCAAGAGCAAGTAACTGATTCCCGATCCGTCGGAAGCATCAGACTCATTGTACCAAATCCCTACAAAATGTAAAAAGCGACAAAGATCAGGGAAAAAGAAACTTTGAGACTCAACCTGAAACTGCGCTTTAGGTAGAGTCTCGGGGGCTACTGACATAGGTATGATTACTCGGAAGCTTATAATTGGTTACCCTACATTGGGAAAGAGGCCTATGGCCCGTGAAGATTACAGATGGCGGTCCAAGGAAGCAACCAACAAAGACTTTGATTGTATTAGGAAAGAAACTATGAACCGACATTATGTTAGTATTGTAATCATGCGTGTATGAAACCTATCTGCATATAGCTTTGAGACCCGGCCTATTATATATAGGACGGGAGAAGCCCAAGCGAGGTTACCGGAATCTAGAGGAGAACTTGTAATACTGTGTTTTCCCAATATTCAGGCGACTTTGTTTTCATCATTATCCTAACATCCGATCAAATCCCCAGCGTTCTCTTTTCCGTGAAACCCTAAGTCCATCATCATGGGCATTGCCGAGGTTACACCTCGTCATTCATGTTGTACTTATGATTCCCATGTTTTATGAGTTTTCAAACTTCTTCCTATTGCTAACTCTGCCCACTTGAAAGTGACTTTATGTCAATTTATCTAAATTAGGTCAAGTTTGAAATACAAGTGAATTGTAGGTTGCCTTGAAAGTTTTACAAAAAGCTTTTGGAGGTACCCATTGGGGGTTCATTCAATATATTAGAAATGACCGAGATTTTTGATAACAGGTTAAACTTCTTTCTAAGATTTTGCATCTTGACAATTTAACGAAATTACGTCAAACTTGAGATATAAGTAAGCGCGATAGATTCATATTGAAATAATTATCTATTTGGAGGTAGATGGATGCATCTTATTGTAGTAAACAATGCTGTCATCGTGAGTTTTCAACTATCAGGAAAGAATATTCTCAATATTCCGAGTGATGACGAGATTATTCCTTCCTATAAAGGAAGTTTTTAGACATATATAATGCTACAAGCCAAGTTTTCAAACAAATATAATGGACCAACATGTTGTACTCATGATTTCCCATGTTTTATGAGTTCTCAAATTTCCTAGTTAACTTTGTCCACTTGAATGACTTTATGCCGATTTATTGAAATTAGGTAAAACTTGAACTACTACAAGTAACTATAGGTTGCTTTAAAAGTTTTACGAAAAAGCTTTTGGAGGTACCCATCGGGCGTCAATTAATATATCAGAAACTGTCAGAAATTTGTCCCGCAAAGGAGTTAAGGTCCAACGATACCTTGGTTCGTGAGGGGCCTGAACAGACGATTCCGAAGGATCTCGGCGGTGGTTACGGTGATGGAACGAGCGCACGACAGAGAGTTGACACCGAGGTTTTTTACCCAGGTTCGATCCCTCGTGAGGAGGTAAAGCCCCTACTCCTGATTTGTTGTATTGCCCGCTTGCCTCGCGAGGTTACAATGGAGGATGAAAGTCTAGGGTTTTAGATCTCTAGGATACATCCCTTGCAAGGTAGGAGAAGGGCTCCTTATATAGGGCGGCATCAGGCCTCTTCCCCGGTTCATGGGAGGGAAGGGTCACCACATTCCCACCAATGGATTTGGACCTGCCTTGTCTTCTTGCGACTGCCAGCCAGCTGTTGTGCCAGGGTGAGGGTCAGCCACCCTTCCACTTTATGTCGTCACTTTGTTCTCCTCGCATCGAAACGGTAGTGTTAGATGTTGTCTTCTCCTTGCGTCATCCCACCACCTCTGTGCACCTTACTTTCTTCGGGTGGACCGGCCACTGCATGGACCGACCGTTGGCGCGTCGCCTTTCACGGTACGCCCGTACTTGGTGAGTCTCCCCTCCCGAGGTCCTGCTGGGAGGTTTTGCCGCCTGGCCGTGACTAACCCAAGCATTTGTAGAGGATCCAGGCTTCATCCCCCCTCCGAAGGCTTGCTCCCTTCAAGAGTCCTCGAGTGGGTGCTCCTGTTGAGCCCAACAATTCGACGAAACGGGATACCCCGGTACCAATAGTCCGACAGTAGGCCCCGGTCGCTTGGCTTGAATGCCACTGATGAAGGGGCAAGGAATTCAAGGGACCAACTGGAGCCGAGCCTAGTGAGTGGTGGCGTCACTGCACGAACCCCGAAGTCGCTGCCCGTGTCTTCCACGTGTCCGCGTAGGACGTGGCGCACGCTGGGTGTGGGAACCTTCGCTTCACTACCTAGCCTTGGGGTCGAGTTGCACGCAAAACCCCAAATCCCAAGGGACTCGCCAGCTTCCGTCCACCTCCACCAGCAATTTGTTGGAGCTCCACGTAGCACCACTCCTTTCCCTTTCGCAACATCCGTGATGGCACTCAAGAGAACGCGTGCCACCACCAACTCCCTGAGCTTTCCCCCGCCAATAGTGCGAGCCCTGCTACCTGCGACAATCCTCAACGAGGAGGGATTGGAGAAGGTCCGCAAGTTGATGGCCTCCGACTCGAACGAGTGGGACGCCTCGCGCGTGCGATGCGCCGGTGTTGGGGGGAGTGGGTGGCTAGCCACCGCGGCTCCCGTTTTCACCCACTTCATTGTCGCCGGCCTTGTCCCGTCGTTTTCTCCCTTTCTCATGGCCATCTTGGACCATTACTACATCCAACTCCTCCACCTCCACCTGCAGAGCATGACCTCCCAGGCCGCCTTTATGTTCTGGTGCGAGGCCTTTGTCGGGGTGGTACCATCCTTAGCTTTGTTCTGGCACTTCTACATCCTCCGTGTCCTCGTGTTGGGGGACATGCTCGGTGGTGTCAGGTTCATTGTCAGGGAGGAAGGAGACTTCCTGCCTATCTCCATCCTCGGCACGGTGTTGGAATTCCACCGCAACTAGGTTCTGGTGGACGCTGGTCAGGCCTGGCCTCCCCTTCATGCTCCCGCGGGGGCAGTAGGGGAGAATCCAGGTTGGGCTCCCGAGGCGGCTGCTCATATGGGTCCTAGGCCGCTCACGAGGCGTGTGGAGTACCTCAAGAGCCATTGCTTGTCTGGCGCGATGGTGGTGAGGTAGTTCTTGCGACAACATATCGCCCCTCTTCAGGAGCACAAGAGGCCCGTGTGGACCATGTGGCCTGGCAGTGACGTGGTCCAGCTCTCCGAGGGACCCCGCATGGAGAATACCGTGTTCACACTCATGCTACTGCTCCTTGGCGAGGACACGGCTACGGAGCTGCCCCTGGGTGCGCACCCCCTATACTAGGTGGGTGATGTGAGCGCCCCTCACGTGAGCCTCCCCACCTTTGACGCCAGGGGGTGTCTCCCATGGTCGAGCTGGACGACGAGAACGAGGGGCCAAGCCATGCCTTCGAGCTGCCCCGACGCGTGCGACACGGGAGAATGATTAGTAGTGTGTCGTCTTCGGAGGAGGATGCCAAGAGCCTCCCCTGTGCCGGGCCGACGGCCCTTCTAGCGGAGGCGTCTGCGAGAAGCGGGCCGAGCCCGAGGCGTCAGCCGCCCCGACACCAGCGCTGGCGGTCGAGAAGCGCCATAGGTGTGGTGGTGGTGGTGCCTTTCTGCCTCCCGGTGCGAGGAGGGCTCTCTAGTCCTTGGTGAGAGGAGAAACATGGAGGTAAGATACACTCGTGAAGCTTCCCCTCTTAGTCTGCTCCTTTCTCCGTTTCGTCACCTTGTTCTATCGATGCAGGTGCGAGGAGAAGAGGAAAGTGAAAGCGGTGAGGGCCTATCCAGGAGGGGCGGTAGAGCGTGCCGCAGGCAGCTCCGCCTCCCCATCTGCCCAAGAGTGGGCCATGGCGAGGGGCAGCCCGGTTGACAAGGGCCTTCCTGTCTCTAAGGTGGTCGCTGGAGATGGTGAAGCCCTTCTTCCCGACGACCCCATGGGAGCGCAAGAAACGAATCCGTTGCCAGCCCGTGACGACCGGGGAGAGTCTGCCTGAGGCAGCCCCCAAGCTCTCGACATGGCAGGGCCAAGGGGCTGGCATTTCTACCACCCGAGTGTGGCTCCTTGGGCTGGTCGGGGAGTCTGCGGGGCGTTGTCACGACCACCCGCGCCGAGCTTGACCGCTTCCTTGCTGAGATCACCGCAGAGGAGCATCGCCTGGCCGGGGTGTGGGGTTGCCTTCACTTGGAGCGGGCCGCTCTCGACCAGGCCCAGGAGCAGTGGAGAGCTCGCGGTGAGGCCATGAGCTCCGGGGGCTGTCGGGTTCTTACGGAGTCGCCTCGTGAGGTTGTGGTGACTTTTGCATTGGCCGGGGTTCCTGTCCTGCCTCCTGGGGCCTGCCCCGAGGGCCTGGCCAGTGCCGCTCAAGACTTCTCCGTGTGCAAGCGCGCACTTGCCTTCTCTGAGCAGGAGGTCGAAGAGGATCACCGGAGAGTTGCCTAGAGAGATCGAGATGTGGCCCTTCATGAAGAGGCGGTCCGCCTCAGCAAGGATGAATCTCAGCTGGAGAGGAGCCGTCTGGAGGCACTTGGGGTCCAGCTGGGAATGGTTTAGCAAAAGCTCGAGGAGCATACGCTTGATGTCGACTGTCGTAGCATGAACACCGACGAGCGCCTTCGTTGCTGCTACACCAAGGTTGCTGAAGCGAGGAAGCAGATGAAGAAGGACAACAAGGTGGAACTCTCGTAGCTTCGCCAAACCCAACGGGCAGAATGGCAAGGGAAAGCCAAATTCCAGGAGGCCCTCTGCCTAGAGAAGTGAGAAGAGCTATAATATTCTCTTCGTTCATCGGAGGAGCGCCTGGCCCAGGCTCTTGTTGATCAGGGTACCTTGAAGGGGCTGCAAGCTGCCCACCAGGAGCTCTAGAAATGTTGGGATCTCTGCGATCAGGCAGAGCGAGACCTCCAGGTGCTGGAGATAGAGAGGTGCAAGATGTACCGGGCAATCACCAAGCGCGTAGCCACCACTCTGCGGGACTTCGGGGTGAGTGATTTTCACACTGGTCCCCTCGCTGATGCCAACACGGATGGCGCTTTCCTGACGCTCTTCTACCGGATCACGGTGGCACTGGAGGGGAAGGCCGAACTCCACCACGAATACCACCTGGATGAGTGTCGTTAGACGATGTGGGTCGTAGCGACCCATGTTCTCTCTGTCCTCTACCAGTATGACACCAACTTCCTGTTGGAGATATGCCCAAGAGGCAATAATAAAAGTGGTTATTATTATATCTTTGTGTTTATGATGAATGTTTACATCCCATGCTATAATTGTATTATTAGGGAACACTGATACATGTGTGTTTTGTAAACATAAAAGAGTCCCTAGTAAGCCTCTTGTTGAACTAGCTTGTTGATTAATAGATGATCATGGTTTCCTGATCATGGACATTGGATGTCATTAATAACAAGGTTATATCATTAGGAGAATGATGTGATGGATACACACCCATAGTAAGTGTAGCATAAGATCAAGTCATTAAGTTCGTATTGCTACAAGCTTTCAAATGCATAGTAACCTAATCCTTCGAGCATGAGCTTATGTTAATCACCATCACCGGATGGGTACTTTGATGACATCAAACACCGCTTCGTAACTGGGTGGTTATAAAGGTGTCATTGGGTATTCTGAAAGTATGTGTTGAAGCGCATGGACCAAGATTGGGATTTGTCCATCCATATGACAGATAGATATGCTCTGGGCCCTCTCGGTGGAATGTCATCTAGTTAGCTTGCAAGCATGTGACTAGGTCACAAGGGATGACATATCATGGAACGAGTAAAGAGTACTTATCAGTAACGAGGTAGAACTAGGTATGGAGATACCGACGATAAAACCTCGAATAAGTAGAGTATCGCGTGACAAAGGGAATTGGTTTCGTATCTTAATGGTTCTATCGATCACGAAGTCATCGTTGAGTATGTGGGAGCCGTTATGGATCTCTAGATCCCACTGATGGTTATTGATCAGAGAGGTGTCTCCATCATGTCTGCATATTCACGAACCGTAGGGTGACACACTTAAGGTTCGATGTTGTTTAGGTAGATATGGAATGTGCGTTGGAGACCGAATGTAGTTCGGAGTCTCGGATTGGATCTGGGACATCACGAGAAGATCCGGAATTGTTCGTAGAATAAGATTCATATAATGGAGATCTTTTTCTAGGTTCGGAAATGTTCCGGAGTGTTTATATGGGGATTCTAGAAGGTTTCGGAATGTTCCGGAAAGTTCCAGAAGGTTCCGTGGACTTTACTTGAAAACCAAGAAAGGAAAGGGGAAGACTTGGGGGGGAAGGAAACTCCCTCCCCCCTCTCCCTTGTGCGCCGGCCCTAGGAGGTGGGCCTAGGGGTGGGAACCCTAGGCCGCACCCCTCCCTCTATATATAGAGGGGTGGAGGTGCCACCCCCCTTGCCCCTCCACTCTTTTCCCTAGCCGCCTCTCTCCTCCTCCTTCGCTCTGCTCAGGCTTAGGCCAAGCCCTGCAGAATTCTCTACTCCACCACCACCACACCGTCATGCTGCTGGGATTCCGTGGAGAGATCTACTACCTCCGCTGCTCGCTGGAACAGGGAGAGGAAGGTCTGCATCGACTCCGCACGTGTGACCGACTGCGGAAGCGCTGCCGGAACGCGGCGCCAGAAGGATCGTCCACTCGATCTTGAGATCGGCAAGTGATCGTCTACATCAACCACAAGATCCGATCTCGCACAAGGCTTTCGGATCTACAAGGGTTAGTACAGATCTATCTCGTTGCACATGTTTAATAGATTCGATCTTGGCTTTTATCTAGATTAGATCTGGGTTTTGTTCGTTCTTGCGGTAGAATTTTTTTGTTTTCCATGCTACGAACCCATCAGTGGTATCAGAGCCGTGTCTATGCGTAGATCTGTTGCACGAGTAGAACACAATGGTTTTGTGGGTGTTGGTTCTCGTGCCATCTTTTGCTTTGTGTACTTTGCATCTTGCGGTATGGTGGGATGAAGCGACTCGGGCTAACCTTACATGTCATCGCACATGAGACTTGCTCCACGCTTGATGTGTAACTTGCTTTGCACAAGTGGCTTTGCGGGTGTCTGTCTCTCTCACCATAGTATAGATCCAATTTACACTTTGCACTTGATAGCACTTGTATCAACATTGTGGTTCAGTTTCGTAGGTAAGATCCGTTCTTATTCGAAAGCCCCAAACCACGTAAAACATGCAAAGAAAATTAGAGGCGTCTAACTTGTTTTTGCAGGGGTTTTTGTGATGTGATATGGCCATCATGTGATTGTGATTATATTTGATGTATGCAATGATCCTTGTTGTAATATGGCAACCGGAAGGAGCCTAATGGTTGTCTTTAATTCTGTTAAGACCTGCGTGTCTATTCATCTTGTAATAGCTTTATTCCAAGTAGTCGTAATAGTTGCTAGTGATGATGGACAACCATGAAGCAGCGCCACTGACCTTGACGCAATGCTGGTGATGATGGAGATCATGTCCATGCTTTGGAGATGGAGATCAAAGGCACAAGAAGAAAGGGCCATATCATATCACACTAATTATGAATTGCCTGTGATGTGAATCCTTTATGCATCTTGTATTGCTTAGATCGTGACGGTAGCATTATAAGATGATCCCTCTCACTAAATATCAAGTAATAAAGTGTTCATCCTTAGTTGGCACCGTTGCTAAGACTCGTCGTTTCGAAGCATCTCGTGATGATCGGATGTGATAGATTCTACGTGTGCATACAATGGGTGCAAGCCAGATTTGCACATGCGGAAACTAATGTTAATCTTGACGAGCCTAGCATGTACAGACATGGTCTCGGAACACGGAATACCGAAAGGTAGCGCATGAGTCATATAAATGATATGATGAACATGAAGATTGTTCGCCGATGAAACTACCTCTTCTCTCGTGAAGATCAGACTTGGTGTAGTGGATTTGGTTTGTGTAATCACTAGGACAACATGAGGGATGTTGTTTTGAGTGGGAGTTCACCTAGTTAATTTAAGAATTAAAATTGAACTCAATTTATCATAAACTTAGTCTAAACTACTTGCAAATTTGTTGTAGATTATGGCGAACCTCTCCATCAATTTCAATGCGTTCCTAGAGAAAGAAAAGCTTAAGAACAATGGAAGCAACTTCACGGACTGGCTCCGTGGACTGAAGATTGTCCTCAGGGCTGGTTAGTTGATCTATGTGCTCGAAGCACCGCTAGGTGACCCACCTGCAGAAGATGCCACCGATGACGTAAATAATGTTTACGCCACTCGGAAAAATCACTACTCCACAGTTCAATGTGCCATCCTGTATGGTTTAGAAACGGAGCTTCAGAAGCGCTTTGAGCACCACGACCCGTTTGAGATCATTAAAGAGCTCAGGCTGATTTTTGAGACTCACGCGGCCGTGGAGAGCTATGAGGCCTCCAAAAAGTTCTTTAACTGTAAGATGGAAGAGGGTAGCTCCGTTAGCGAGCACGTGCTCACCATGTCTGGGCACGCAAACAAGCTCCAAGAGTTGGGGATAACGATTCCTAATGAGTTAGGGATTCACCGTGTCCTCCAATCACTGCCACCAAGTTATAAGAACTTTGTGATGAACTACAATATGCACTGCATGAACAAGACGTTGCCTGAACTATCGTCCATGCTGAAAACTGCTGAAGTGGAGATCAAGAAGGAGCACCAAGTGTTGATGGTTAATAAGAGCACCAATTTCAAGAAACAGGGCAAGCCTAAGAACAAGGGCAACTTCAAGAAGGACGGCAAGAAAGCTGCCGCACCTGCTAAGAAGCCCAAGGCTGGTACTAAGCCTGAAACTGAATGCTTCTACTGCAAGGGTGCTGGTCACTGGAAGCGTAACTGCCCCAAGTACCTAGCGGATCTGAAGAATGGCAACATCAAGAAGAAAGGTATATTCGATATACATGTTATTGATGTGTATCTTACTAGTAATCGTAGTAGTGCCTGGGTATTTGATACTGGTTCGGTTGCTCATATTTGTAACTCGAAACAGGAGCTACGGAATAAGCGAAGACTGGCAAGAGACAAGGTGACGATGCGCGTTGGAAATGGCTCCAAGGTTGATGTGATCGCCGTCGGCACGCTCCCTCTACATCTACCTTCGGGATTAGTTTTAAATTTGAATAATTATTATTTGGTGCCTGCGTTAAGCATGAACATTATATCTGGATCTTGTTTATTTCGAGACGGTTACTCTTTTAAGTCCGAGAATAAAGGTTGTTCGATTTATATGAGTAATATCTTTTATGGTAATGCACCTGAGATGAATGGTTTATTCTTACTGAATCTCGGTAGTAGTGATACACATGTTCACAACATAGATGCTAAACGAACAAAATTGAATGATAATTCTACATACATGTGGCACTGTCATCTTGGTCACATTGGAGTGAAGCATATGAAGAAACTCCATTCTGATGGACTTCTTGAATCACTTGCTTTTGAATCACTTGAAAGATGCGAGGCATGTCTAATGGGAAAAATGACTAAGACTCCATTCTCTGGAATAATGGAGCGAGCAACAGACTTGTTGGAAATAATACATATGTGTGTGGTCCAATGAGTGTAGCGTCACGTGGTGGATATCGTTATGTTCTCACTTTCACGGATGACTTAAGTAGATATGGGTATGTCTACTTTATGAAACATAAGTCCGAAACTTTCAAGAAGTTTAAGGAATTTCAAAGTGAAGTGGAAAATCATCGTAACAAGAAGATTAAACTTCTGCGTTCTGACCGCGGAGGTGAATATCTAAGTTATGAGTTTGGCATGCATTTAAAGAAATGTGGAATACTTTCGCAATTGACACCGCCGGGAACACCATAGCGTAATGGTGTGTCCGAACGTCGTAATCGAACTCTCTTAGATATGGTTCGATCTATGATGTCACTTACAGATTTACCGCTATCATTGTGGGGCTATGCATTAGAGACAGCCGCATTCACTTTAAATAGGGCACCATCTAAATCCGTTGAAACGACACCGTACGAATTGTGGTTTGGAAAGAAACCTAAGTTGTCGTTCCTTAAAGTTTAGGGTTGCGAAGCGTATGTAAAGAAGTTACAACCTGATAAGCCTGAACCCAAAGCGGCGAAATGCGTCTTCATAGGATACCCTAAAGAAACAATTGGGTATACCTTCTATCATAGATCTTAAGGCAAAGTTTTCGTTGCCAATAATGGATCCTTTCTTGAGAAGGAGTTTCTCTCGAAGGAAGTGACTGGAAGGAAAGTAGAACTCGACGAGGTTATTGAACCTTCTCTCGGAATTGAGAGTAGCGCAGCACCGGAAGATGTTTTGTGCTTCCTGCACCAATTAGAGAGGAAGCTAATGATGGTGATCATGAAACTTCGAACGAAGTTGTTGCTGAACCTCGCAGGTCAACGAGGGTTCGTACCACTCCTGAGTGGTATGACCCTGCCTTGAACGTCATGTTGGTGGACAACACTGATGACCCTGCGACGTATGAAGAAGCTATGGTGAGCCCAGATTCTGGCAAATGGCTAGAAGCCATGAAATCCGAAATGGGATCCATGTACGAAAACCAAGTGTGGACTTTGGTGGACTTACCGGATGGCCGTAAGGCTGTCGAGAACAAATTGATTTTCAAAAGAAAAACAGATGCTGATGGCAATGTTACCGTCTATAAAGCTCGACTTGTCGCGAAAGGTTTCCGACAAATTCAAGGAGTTGACTACGACGAGACATTCTCACCAGTAGTGAAGCTAAAGTCTGTGGGGATTTTTTTAGCAATTGCTGCATATTTCGATTATGAGATTTGGCAGATGGATGTCAAATTGGCGTTCCTTAATGGAGACATTGAGGAAGAGTTGTATATGGTACAACCCAAGGGTTTTGTCGATCCTAAAGATGCTAACAAGGTATGCAAACTTCAGCGCACCATTTATGGACTAAAGCAAGCATCCCGGAGTTGGAATCAACGTTTTGATAAAGTAATCAAAAACTTTGGATTTATACAAACTTATGGAGAAGTTTGTATTTACAAGAAAGTGAGTGGGAGCTCTATAGCATTCCTAGTACTATATGTAGATGACATATTGTTGATTGGGAATGACATAGAACTTCTTAATAGTGTCAAAGCCTATTTGAATAATAGTTTTTCAATGAAGGATCTTGGCGAAGCGGCATATATTCTAGGCATCAAGATTTATAGAGATAGATCAAGACGCCTAATAGCGCTTTCACAAAGTACATACTTGGACAAAGTTCTAAAGAAGTTTAGAATGGAAGAAAGCAAGAAAGGGTTTGTGCCCATGTTGACAGGTAAGACCTTGAGTAAGACTCAAAGTACAGCTACGACAGAAGATAGAGAGAAAATGAATAATATTCCCTATGCCTCGGCCATAGGTTCTAACATGTATGCCATGATGTGTACAAGACCGGATATAGCACATGCTGTTAGTTTGACTAGCAGATATCAAAGTGATCCTGTAATGGAGCACTGGACAGCGGTCAAGAATATCCTAAAGTACCTAAATAGGACTAAGGATATGGTTCTTTCTTATGGAGGTGATGAACAGCTTGTTGTAAACAGTTACACTGATGCTAGTTGGAACACCGATCCATATGACTCGAAATCACAGTCTGGATACGTATTTATTTTGAATGGTGCTGCAGTGAGCTAGAGGAGTGTCAAGCAAAGCGTTGTGGCGAAATCTTCAACTGAATCGGAATACATAGCTGCTTCGGAGGCTGCACAAGAAGCCATATGGATGAAGGAGTTCATTACTGAACTTGGCGTGGTTCCTAGTGCGTTGGACCCGATGGCCATCTACTATGACAACGCAGGTGCCATAGCTAATGCACAGGAGCCAAGGTCACATAGCAAGCTGAAGCACATCAAGCTACGTTTCCATGCTATTCGCGAGTATGTCCAAGATGGTGACATAAAGATTTGCAAAGTACACATTGATCTGAATGTGGCATATCCGTTGACTAAACCTCTCCCAAGAGCAAAGCATGACCAACACCAAAACGCCATGGGTGTTAGGTATATTACCATGTAATCTAGATTATTGACTCTAGTGCAAGTGGGAGACTGTTGGAGATATGCCCAAGAGGCAATAATAAAAGTGGTTATTATTATATCTTTGTGTTTATGATGAATGTTTACATCCCATGCTATAATTGTATTATTAGGGAACACTGATACATGTGTGTTTTGTAAACATAAAAGAGTCCCTAGTAAGCCTCTTGTTGAACTAGCTTGTTGATTAATAGATGATCATGGTTTCCTGATCATGGACATTGGATGTCATTAATAACAAGGTTATATCATTAGGAGAATGATGTGATGGATACACACCCATAGTAAGTGTAGCATAAGATCAAGTCATTAAGTTCGTATTGCTACAAGCTTTCAAATGCATAGTAACCTAATCCTTCGACCATGAGGTTATGTTAATCACCATCACCGGATGGGTACTTTGATGACATCAAACACCGCTTCGTAACTAGGTGGTTATAAAGGTGTCATTGGGTATTCTGAAAGTATGTGTTGAAGCACATGGACCAAGATTGGGATTTGTCCATCCATATGACGGATAGATATGCTCTGGGCCCTCTCGGTGGAATGTCATCTAGTTAGCTTGCAAGCATGTGACTGGGTCACAAGGGATGACATATCATGGAACGTGTAAAGAGTACTTATCAGTAACGAGGTAGAACTAGGTATGGAGATACCGACGATCAAACCTCGGATAAGTAGAGTATCGCGTGACAAAGGGAATTAGTTTCGTATGTTAATGGTTCTATCGATCACGAAGTCATCGTTGAGTATGTGGGAGCCATTATGGATCTCCAGATCCCGCTGATGGTTATTGATCGGAGAGGTGTCTCCATCATGTCTGCAGATTCACGAACCGTAGGGTGACACACTTAAGGTTCGATGCTGTTTAGGTAGATATGGAATGTGCGTTGGAGACCGAATGTAGTTCGGAGTCTTAGATTGGATCTGGGACATCACGAGAAGATCCGGAATTGTCCGGAGAATAAGATTCATATAATGGAGATCTTTTTCTAGGTTCGGAAATGCTCCAGAGTGTTTATATGGGGATTCTAGAAGGTTTCGGAATGTTCCAGAAGGTTTCGTGGACTTTACTTGAAAACCAAGAAAGGAAAGGGGAAGACTTGGGGGGGAAGGAAACTCCCTCCCCCCTCTTTCTTGTGCGTCGGCCCTAGGAGGTGGGCCTAGGGGTGGGAACCCTAGGCCGCACCCATCCCTCTATATATAGAGGGGTGGAGGCGCCACCCCCCCTTGCCCCTCCACTCTTTGCCCTAGCCGCCTCTCTCCTCCTCCTTCGCTCTGCTCAGGCTTAGGCGAAGCCCTGCAGAATTCTCTACTCCACCACCACCACCACGCCGTCGTGCTACTGGGATTCCGTGGAGAGATCTACTACCTCCGCTGGTCGCTGGAACAGGGAGAGGAAGGTCTGCATCGACTCCGCACGTGTGACCGACTGCGGAAGCGCTGCCAGAACACGGCGCCGGAAGGATCGTCCACTCGATCTTGAGATTGGCAAGTGATCGTCTACATCAACCACGAGATCCGATCTCGCACAAGTCTTTTGGATCTACAAGGGTTAGTACAGATCTATCTCGTTGCACATGTTTAATAGATTAGATCTTGGCTTTTATCTAGATTAGATCTGGGTTTTGTTCGTTCTTGCGGTAGAAATTTTTTGTTTTCCATGCTACGAACCCATCACTTCCCTTAGAGGGTGCTCCTGGAGAAGGTGACACACCCTACGAGGACCCCGCCTAGCGAGATCGCGCAATTCAACCAGCTTGTGGAAGAGAGCGTTGACGAATTCCTCCTGATCTTTATGTTGGTCAAAGAGGAGGAGGGCTCTAAGGCCAGTGAGTCCTTAGACGACGAAGATGGAGGTTCCCCGCTTGGCTCACCTAGTGTCGGGGGCATGACGAGCCATCCCTGGGAGATAGCGCTTCGGAGCCATTGACCTGAGGGGCCCTTCTGACTATAATCCGTTTAATGTACACTGACATAACAGCCGTGTTTCGGACCTGATATCTCTTTTGTGGTGCGTACTTGTCTGTGTTCTTGTCGAGGGTCTATGTATGCTGGGGAACGCCTGTAGCGAGCTCTCGTGGCGAGGCGTAGGCGGCATTACCTGCAGGTGAGGTGACTCGTAGTTGTGATCGAGCGGCAAGTTTAGAGCTCTGCCTAATGAGCCCCTCAGCTTCCTGACAAGCAGAGGGGAATGTGTCTCGTGAGCCGTCATGCCGTCCTCTCAAGGAGGGGGCTGTCCCGTTAACGTAGGTATTTTTAGTCTTTTGAGGGCCAGGAACCGTGGGTGAGGTGACTTGCTGTAGCATCCTAATTGTCTAACAATTGTAATCCTACTTGCCTAGTCTATGTATTGCTACTTCCTACATATCATTATTGCATCATCATTATATCATGCTCATGTCACCATACCACCTTGCATTTGAGCATCATATAAAACCCCTATTCCTTTTGGTTCTTCTCCTCACATGACATTGTCTTGCATAAAAAATACTTTGCTTCTTGATATATTGTATTTGGTTCTTGATAATTGTTTACAATGCCCAATATGAGTTGAGGGCATGTCTCTCTAATTATTTCCCACACACTAACTTGTCATGTCAACTTTCTTTCGATACCATTCTAATTCTACCATATATATGTATGTGGCCATATTATTTTGTTTGGTACCTTAATTCAACACACACACCTATGTATGAATCACTTCCACCAAGTGTTGTCATATGACCCTGCTTTGACGACTCCACACCTATATCTACCTCTCACATATTTTCCATGTGTTCCTTTGACTCCTTCTATTAAATCTTGACTCTTAGCACACATGCCATCTTGCCATTTGATCTTATCCTTGAGTTCCACCATACATGTATATGTGGTCCTTAACATTTTCTTCTTGGTATTTATTGCATGCCCATCCATATATATAGTATGGATCCACCAATATTTTTCTTCACGCATGGGTTGATTCAAACCATTTAAAATAAGCCTTGTTTTTGTTCATACTAAATCGTGTTATTTGTTTTCTCTTCACTTAAAACACCACATGCATGCATTTGTCTCACATGCATGCAAGTATGCATTATTGCATGTACATGCAATATAAAGCCACCTAATCTAGTCACATGAAATATTGGACCCTTTTTGACAATTGCCTCTTATAAAATTCTTTTTGGATCTTGTTGGCTTTTTTAATATGATTCAAACATCACCAATCTATTTCTACCTAGCATACCCCTCCTAACACCCCTTGGTCTTGGTCCAATACCACCCCTTCCACCCTTCTTCTTGTTGTTTTTATTGCATGCATTTTTGTTGATAAATTTTGCATGGCTTGATAATTCAAACAAGGTTTTGAAAACAAATTCAAAAACCAAACAAATATTAAAAAAATAATCCTATATCTACCTAAATCACTAACCACCATCGACACCACCCATCTTCCATCTCACCATCTATCTACCAAGTGTGTGTATGTGCCTTATGCATGTGATATGCGTGTGCATGTGCACCATTCCTTTCCCCCTCTTCCCTTGGCTAGAAAGAGGCCACTTCCCTCTTTCCTTTTCTTGCCAAGAAAGAAGGTCACCATGACCAGCACTCCCTGGTCCCTCTCTTCCCTCTCTAAAGCTACAGGACAAGTGGAGAGATGTCCTCTCTAAGCCCTAACCCGTGCCTCCTTTTCCCTCTCTTGCAAAAAGGAGAAACCAAGCCCCATGTGCTCCTACTTTTCCTCTCTACCCCAACCACCCCACCTCTCAGATCTCGATCTAAGATCATCTCCATCCTCTCCTTCCTCCCTATCTTCGCTCAACCACCTTGGCCATAGCCTAGCCCATGCCTCCCTCAAAACCCTAGGTCGGCCAGGAGCTCTACCCGAAGTTCTGGAGCTCTCTGAGACGAACCAAGAGCACCAGCGGACTCCCCTGCTTCCTCTGCTTCACCCTGTACCGGAGCACGCCGGGAAACAAGTCTTCTTCTAACGAGAGCCAAAAAATCCTCTCACGTCTCTCCCCTCCCCCTCCCCGAGGGCGCGGGACGCTGCCAACCACCCTCTCCACCTCTTCTCCCCCTTCGCTATCGTTGGCCTAGGTCGCAGGGTGAAGCCCTGGTGGCGCCGGCACCGGTGGACTGCCCTTCCCTGCGTCGGTGCGAGCGGGTCGGGGCCCGTGTTCTCTCCGGTGATGGTGCCACTAGGGAGGCGATGGTCCGCGTGACGGCGGGGGGATCTTGTGGCGGCGGTGCAGGCTGGCGTAGTGCGGATGGCCAGAGCAGCGGGGCACCATGGCGGCAGGCTCACCAGCTCGGATCTCGGCCCAGATCTGGGCCCCTTGGGTCCCATCTGTGCCTGGGCGGGCCAGCGGTTTTGTAGGCGGCGGGGCCTCCTAGAGATGGCGGCGATGACGAGGCGTGTACCAGGGATGGAGACGAGGAGCCATGCTTGTTGCAGCAGGGCGGCGGAGGCTTCACGGGCTCTTGATCGGGGCCCAGCCAGGCCGGCGGGCCTGGTGTGCCTCTGCTTCTCTGTCCGGTCGACTACCGCCGCTCGGTGGTGGAGTTTGTTCCCTCCCGCGTGGCTGCGGTGTCGCCGTCCCTAGTCCTTGCGAAGTCGTTTGCCTCCGTCTTGCAGGTTGTCTGCCAATGGTCCTGAAGAGACAACGAGGGTGACTCCAAAATCATGATGGCGCATGCCGATGGGCAGCGAGCTTGGTGGTGGTGCTCCGTTGCACCTGGGGTTTTGTTGTGGATGGGTATCGGGAGAAATCCTTTTCGGCCAGTTCGATCCTGATGCGGTGCTGCCTTTGGGTGGCACATCTCCTTCCTGAAGGGCATCGGGAGTATCCCCAGTCCATTTTACCCCGGGTACCGGGGGAAACCCTAGGACCAGCAACGGTCCGGGCAGTAGCTCCATGTTGACGGTGCCCCCTTCTTGAAGGTGCTGCTTGGTACTGGGCGCCTCGGAGTACTTGGAGTGTGGTGGGACAAAGTCGGAGGGCGCAGCGATGGCGGGTCATCTTCGTGCAGTCGATTCGTTATTACCTTCATTTCTTTTTTGTCTTTGGGCATGTTGCCGCTGTTGCCCTAACATCTTCCTTGGTTCGAACTCTTGTATCGTGTGTGGTTGCTATATTAATATAGCGGGGCGAAAACCTGATTCGAGAGAGCACGCCGGAGAACCTTGCTGGAGAAGTACCAGCGCCGCCGTGAACCGAAGCTAGACTGAACTCTCCGTCCGTGACCCCGCTGCAGATCATGGACGCCTCAAGCCGTACTACCTTCACCCGCAACCCCAGGGTGAGATCCACGACCTCCCAGACATCCTCCCCATGCATATCTCGTCGTTCCCGGCTGCCGGGCGCGACGCAGTGCGCGCTCGCCGCCGCGAGAGCTCCACAAGTTTCATGTTGTCTCTATTAAACGAGTCGTAGTTGCCTATGTGGTGCTCCTCTTCGAACTAGACCTGAACGAAAGTTGTAGATCTCGACTCCCTTGTCAAAACTAGCTAAAGAACGTTCGAAACCATCTAGTATAGCTCTCGGAATCTTGATAGCAAGATCGATGTCCAAACAGTTCTCCAGGTTCCTGTTGTTTTCGTTCTTCGCGAGACTGCACGAGACTTTGTCCACCCCAGCACGCGTCGATCATATCAGTGCGTAGATCTTTTTCTCCCGATCATTTCGAGTATCTATACACCCCAATCCTTCTTCTGTAGCCGCCGTGGTCATCCCCGCAAGATTATGCCATCGGTATATTCATAGCTCGAGCAACCTTCGTTCGTTAGTTAAAAATCTGTCTATTTTCTTTTCTTCAGAGTAACCACAGCAGCAACGGAGTAAAAAGAAACGCAAGCCAATAATCTAACTCAAACCAACGGCAGCCCATCTGGTCCATGCTTTTGATCTATCTCTTGGTCGAGCTCAGAGGTTGGGTTTCAAATCCCGTCGGCCACCTTTTTTGTTCCTGTTTTTCAATCTGACAAGTATGCCCCAGCAATCAGTCTCACCGTAGCCGCATCACCAGCACCTGCCATCTCAGCACCCTGTCCCCACACGTCATACACACTGGCTAGGGTAGCACCAGTAACAAAAGTATTTTTCCGCCTCTCTTTTGCAGAAAAAGATTAAAATGGTATAAATGCATATATTATATTATATCTTTTAAATGCCAAACCAAAATAATACATACTATAATATATGTTTTTGGATCAGAAAATACCAGGAATTCAAATATGCCATCCAAAATAATTTTTGAACAATTTAAAATTTTGAAATTATTTAAATGTCAATAAATGCTTTTTCTTAATAAATTCATAACTTTAATTTCGTAATCCCAAATTCGATAAATAATATGTCTAAATCGATCAGCGCGATGAGCCCGTTCTGTTTATACACTCCATGATATGAATTGAAGCATCCATCAAATAAATATTAAATAATCAGAACTGTTTATGGGAGTAAAACATGCCTAAATAAATAAATAAAGTGCTTTATTATTGCTTTCACACCTCACCATGCCATGCTATGTTATGTCCTGTAATTGTGCATCATTCCATCATGGCATTCTTTGTTTTCCTATTATATTTATTCATATGATTATGCACTTTATTTATTATGGCTCTTTGTGTGTTTGATTATTCCGGACAGACACCGAGCAAGAGAACTACCAAGAGAACGAGATTACTACCCGGATTCCGTTTATACCATTGCTGATCCGTCAGGCAAGCAATTCCCCATGATTGCATACATATAGTACATATGCTTCTATCTTACTCTTGCAACATTGAGTCGTGATTGCATTAAATTGAATCTCAAGTATTGCATAGCATTTATTTTTAAACCCCACTGAATCTTGTACCTCAATCCTATGAGCACTTACTGCAGGAGTTGTTAGCACCATGAGAGTCGTATAATTGCATGTGTAGGGTTTGTGCGAGTCTTGGATAATGAGGTACCTAAACAACTTAATTTGAGCAGTAATGGGATAACTAATAAAAGAGGCATCGCTGAGCATTATCTACTATTTGGTTCTTTAAGCTCACTTGTGTCCCGTAGGACCCCGAGTACTTGATTCATGTTCCTTGAATATTCACACTATCCACATACTGGAGACTCTATGGATCCCCTTCGCCTAAGCTTGATTCACACTTTATTTCTTAGGGCCACAAACTAGTTTGGGGCTTTATTATTATCCTATACTTATGTCATGCTTTACTGCTTTATTTATGATTGTGCGTGGAGCACATGTACTTTTTAGGACTTGTGACATGTTTATGCTTTATCGACAAGCCCAGTCACACTTTTGGGTTCCCAGTCGTTTACCACCATCGACACAAAACCTGGGTCTGTCTCGGAGCCGGCCAACTTCGTTGCGGGTTGCTTTGTAGGGTGGGCCCTGAAATAATTTATGAATCCTGTGAATGCATTATCGTGAGGCATCGTTGCATTTTATTTGGTTCTTTCCGAGGTTGATCGTGTGTGTGTTGCTATTTGTGCACCCCTACAGGGTAAATCTTTCTGAAAATCGTGTTAGCGGTTATGGATAACTTGGAGCACAGTTTCTCGATCATAGACAAGCATAACTAAATTACCGCCTTTAATTTGACTAAGACATGACTAGTAAATAGTGCAACACTCATGGAATGGTCAATAAAACTGCCAACGGATGGGATGTTCTTCCGCCTTCTCATCGGTAAGTGAAAAGGAGGGCAAGCGAGGTTATTTATGTTGCTTATATAACTGTTGTTATTAATTAACGAGCGTTCGTCCATCTCTGGTTGGGCGGATGTGTAGCGTGTCTCTATAGAACTTTGTAAATGTTATCTTTCGCTGTAATTGTGTCACCCCATGTTGTTCCCTTTAGAAGCATCAAGACTTGCTGAGTACTCCTAGTGTCTCACACGATAAATATTTGGTTCAGATGGACAGTTATACTCTCAGGAAGGCTACTAGGTTGAAGATATTGATGATGGTGACAACGACTATCAGGTGTAGATATTCCGAGGATGGAGATCCATGAGATCTGTGGGTGGTATGTGCTTATTTTAGGACATCTTATGCCAATTTGCTTCTTATCCGTACTCGGATCTTGTTTTCTGCTTCCGCTTGATATTCTGATGTTTGATGTATGAGGTGGTATCCCAAACTATTATATATATCTAGGATATTTGGATCTTGCCATATGGCATTGAATACTTCCATTTCTAATGTTTTAGAGGGTGTAGCTCTGATGTCTATTATATGTTGCTGACATACATACTCATTTGTGTATGTTTTGATCGCTTTACCTGTCGACTACCCCGCTCGCTCTTGTCCCGATGTTCTAAAAAGTGGGTGGGATGGTTGGCCAGTACCGTGCCCTGCTCCACGAGGTGGGCCTACTGTGTTCGGCTGTGTGGACCCATAGTACGTCCTGCCTACTTTTGGTTCATCTAGGCTTGAGCTTAGAGCGTAGGGTCCGAAGTATTACAATTGGTGTCAGAGCTATTCCGCCCTTCAGGGTCTCAGCCAAGATAGTCGTTGTCAGTCTAGAAAATATTTTGGTAGCTATGTATACTAGGAAAAAACTAAATGTGAGAGTAGGACTGTTTCCATTTTCCTTCTTACCCACCCACCCACCCTTTTCTGGTAAAGAAGCGTAACGTTTGTCTATCCTCTTTTGAAAATTCAGACAAGGATTCACGTGTTTGGGGTTTCCGTAGTACCATAGGATGCGTGTGTATTTATTTGTCTGGATATTGCATCCAACCTTGTTGTCGCAATCTACCTTTGGTTATCAACTGTTGGTACATTCCATACCAACAGAATTTGTGTAAACTGACGTGATCTATCCGATTCTTTGTAAACCAATGCGATCTGTCTTACTCTGCGTTACGACGCAATCTTGTTAAGGGTGTTCTTCCTCCCTTCATACTTTCATAGAATGTGGACTTGCTAATATCTATCTGTTAAGTGGTTTTGTGCATCTAGTTGGTATTTTAATGCCAAAAAATGCGGAAATTTTTTCTTTGATACATCTGTGGTTCCACACTCCTTTTCAGTCATGTGGGATATGCTATCTATCTTCTTTTTATTAGCATGTCCATGCTAACTTGATATTTTGCTACCGGCGCTTCAATCTGGAGTTTTACTTCATCTTCAATTCTTTTGGAATAAATACATAACTTGCGTTGATCCGATGCTTATCATTGTAATTTGGTTCTCGGTATAGCAATATGACACTTATCCTGAGCGGTATATGGTTAATGCTATCAATTTAATCCTCCAAATGATGGCGGTTATCTCTTGTGATTTGAGTTACACCGTGATCATATCTTTATCAGATTCAAGTATCTTTGCCAATACGGAGATTTCTTAAGGCGCTATGGTGGATTATCATCCGTTTATCATGCTTCACATGTTTTTAAACTCCATATCTGTAGGCTTCTCTTTGATACAGGAGAATCTCATCCTTTCATCTATGGTAACTTTGCTTAAATGTGTGAGTTATCATTGGTCCTTATCCAGATTCTCTCCTCTTTTCAACTGGTGATCCAATCAAGAAGGTGAACAAGTCATTATCTCTTTTCTTATCCGAAGGTCCAGATAATCTATTCTTTCAATGCATTTTTCTAAACACCAATTATTGCTCTTAATGTTGATCTGTCAAAGATTGTTGAGCTCATAAAGTGCTTTGAGCATCTGTTCGCTACTCTTGCCTCATGAACTTGGTATTCTTGGAATATCTCGTTAAATTCATGGTGGTATATCTTGACGATATTCTCGCCTATTCGATATCAATGGAAGAACATGAATAATGTCTTCTTTTCATCCTATCAAGCTTCATGAGCATCGCCTTTATACAAAGTTCTCAAAGTGTAAGTTCTAACTTTTTGTAGTCACTTATCTCGGCCACGTCCTTCTGCTGAAGACATTTCTACAATTCTATAATCATCAAGTCAATTATTAATTCCATCTTCCACCTTTAACCAAATCCGGATTTTTTCCTTGTTTGGCAAGTTATCATCACCATTCCGCTGAAGTTTTTCTCAAGACTGCTATATCTCTCGGATCTTCTTAAGAAGGACAAGAAATTATGTGGTCTTCTTCTCATAAAGAAACCTTTTTAAACCCTCTAGTTTTATCTTCTATCCTCAATCCACCGGATGCCGCGGAGATTTCTCCAGATCTTTCGTAAGTCTTGTATTCAAGTTTCGTGCTATCCTTAATCTATCTATTGAAGCCTTCATCTATTTGCCATGAGCTTCCTTCATATTTTTTCGATGGCTTGGTACTTCCGACATGACGACAACATCATCATCTTTATCTGCTTGGATCTCACGAAGTGTTTGCATCACCTCCTTGTTTTCTTACGAAGCTTCATGAATTCTTCTTGTCAAGATCTTCAGTCTAAATTTCTGAGAGTTGGGTTGCACGATTTTCCTATTCATGTATGGAGTAATGCTTTGGGTGCGGGATGGGTTAGCTACCATACACTTACTCTTATCATTTCCTCTTGCACATTGAGTTGGGTGGATAATGCGATTTCACTCATCCCACGGAAGTTAGAAGTGGCCTTTATCTCTTGATACTTTTACTTCCGTCCTTGTTTTCTAGAGAGTTCTCTCGAAGAACGTAATCAATAACCTCTTGTTGGCAGGTCTCCTCTATTTCAAGATGGAGCAAAATCTTTAATGATTTGGTCAAAGCAAATGCAAAATCTTGTCCGTCCTCTTCATTCTGCCGGTGTTCTATATTGCCATACAAGATGGATGGAAGATATATGTTACTTCAATTTTGTCAATTCCTTTCTCTTGGTAAAGCCAATTATGGTTGATGCCATCAATCGCAAAATCTATTGCAATAACCTCTTGGGTAAGGAAAGCAATAAGCATCTCTACAATAAACTTCAGATATTCAACATTCAACTTCTTCTCAGGATCCACCATAAGCTAGCGTTACCTCCTTCTTTTGAAGATAATCCGCGCACCTTAATTGCGTGATCCTTTGGTCCTTACCAGCGCAAGAAGAATCTAATCCGAGAATTTCTAACCCAATTATGTTGTTGATATCAAGGAATTCTATTTTTTGAAGGCAATATTGTTTTCCGGACTTCAATTCTTAAATATAAGGGAAGAAACAATGATGTTTTCATAGTGGTTGTTAACTTCTCCAAAATCTCTCTTTTCTTCTAGTGAAACAAAGAATCATCCTAACTTGCAGCTATTGATCTTGAATCCTAACGATGTGTCTTTTCTTTCTCCTCGATACATCGTTTTCATATATTCTTTCACGAAGTGTTTATATTCTTTTATCGTGTTTTTTGAGAGTACCTGAACTATGTTCTTCCTATCTTTCTCGTCTCACCACAACCTTTTAGTTTCTCAAAGTCCATTGTTTTTAAGAAGCAAAACACAAGACTCGCAACAAGTCTTGTAAGTTTTGCTAGATGTCATGGTCGCACCATACAGTTGTTCATCAACTTGGGAACGTAAGGATCACCTTTGTTCTGAACACCCGCTTCTTCTTGTGCATTTTTATTTTTCCTAGGAATCTCGGGGCGAGATTTCTTGTTTAGTGGGGGAGAGTTGTAGCATCCCAATTGTCTAACAATTGTAATGCTACGTTCCTAGTCTATGTATTGCTACTTCCTACATATCAATATTGCAGCATCATTATATCATGCTCATGTCACCATGCCACCTTGCATTTGAGCATCATATAAAACCCCTATTCCTTTTGGTTCTTCTCCTCACATGACATTGTATTGCATATTAATACTTTGCTTCTTGATATATTGTATTTGGTTCTTGATAATTGTTTATAATGCCCAATATGAGTTGAGGGCATGCCTCTCAAATTCTTTCCCACACACTAACTTGTCATGTCAATTTTCTTTCGATACCATTCTAACTCTACCATACATATGTATGTGGCCATATTATTTTGTTTGGTACCTTAATTCAAGCCACACACCTATGTATGAATCCCTTCCACCAAGTGTTGCCATATGACCCTGCTTTGATGACTCCACACCTATATCTACCTCTCACATATTTTCCATGTGTTCCTTTGACTCCTTCTCTTAAATCTTGACTCTAAGCACACATGCCATCTTGACATTTGATATTATCCTTGAATTCCACCATACATGTATACGTGGGCCTTAACATTTTGTTCTTGGTATTTATTTCATGCCCATCCATGTATATTTGTATGGATCCACCAATATTTTTCTTCACACATGGGTTGATTCAAACCATTTATAATAAGCCTTGTTTTTGTTCATACTAAATCTTGTTATTTGTTTTCTCTTCAATTAAAACACCACATGCATGCATTTGTCTCACATGCATGAAACTCTGCATTATTGCATGTACATGCAATATAAAGCCACCTAATCTAGTCACTTGAAATATTGGACCCTTTTTTACATTTGCCTCTTATAAAATTCTTTTTGGATCTTGTTGGATTTTTGAATATGATTCAAACATCACCAATCTATTTCTACCTAGCATACCCCTCCTCACACCCCTTGGTCTTGGTCCAATGCCACCCCTTTTACCCTTCTTCTTCTTGTTTTTGTTGCATGCATTTTTGTTGATAAATTTTGCATGGCTTGATAATTCAAACAAGGTTTTGAGAATAAATTCAAAAACAAAACATATATAAAAAAGAATCATATATCTACCTAAATCACTAACCACCATCTACACCACCCATCTTCTATGTCCTTCTCAAAATAGGCATACGCCCAGCTATATTAATACAGCAACCATTTGGGACCGCTGCTGGGCCAGACAGCACACCGTCGAAAAGATTAAACAAAGAAACCAAAAATAAAAATAAAAGAAAGCAAAGCCGATAACAGTGGCTCGACGAAAACAAGGAGGAATCGTGACCGTTGCGTCCTCCAGCTAAGTTCCACCACACGCCTAGCACTCCGATGCGTTGCGCACCAAGCAGCACCTCTATGAAGGAAGGTGACGATGACGACGTTGCTGCCCGGACAGGTCCTAGGGTTTCCCCGGGCACGCTCCAGGAGGTGGGAAAGAGGTACACCAGACGCCCTTCAAGAAGGACGGTGGCACCCGCAGGCGTCACCACATTGGTGGCAAGATGACAAGGATTTATCCCGATCCCTCAAAAAAACCACACCCTGGACACTTCGCAGTGCACCACCATGCTCGCCGCCCGCCAGCACACGCCACATCGGTCTTGAATCCGGCACCGCCGTCTCACCATGACACATGAAGTAGGGCCGATAAACAACAAAGAGGAAGCGACGATGGGTGTTGCCAAAACAACAGTGCGCGGGAGGGAACTACCTCCACCACCTGAAGGCAGTAGCTGACCAGATATAGCCGCAGGGCAAACCAGGCCCACCTGGCCTGGCTGAGCCCACCAGGACTCGTGAAGCCCACCGTCGTACTGCAGCAGGGGAACCGTCGTCCAAGGCAACCCCACGAAAGCCCCTACTTTGTCGTCCATCAGGGGATCCACTGCCACCGTCGATCCCTGCCGGCAAGTAGCAATACCACCACCACCATGCGCACCCGGGATTACCGGCCCACTATCGGTCTGAGATACACCATGGCCTCCACGAGCTCAACCCCTCGGAACGACAGGCACCACCGTGGGGAGAACCTTGGTGCTAACATGGGGTCCGAAGCAAGATCCAGGCCCACCTGGCCTAGATCCCTCGACACCGAGGAAGGGGCGCTGCGGGATCCTCCACGTAGCTTGTTGTCATGCGCCAGGAGGTGGGGTTCCAACCTGGAACCGTGCGCACGGCCCGGGCCGGGCCAGCCCAGATCGAGCCCAATCTGGCCTAGATTTGGGCCGATTCCCCACAGCACCACCGTTCACCTCTGCCCGCCACCTCGAGTCGAGTGCCGCCACCCTGTCGTCGGCTCCAGGAGGCTCCTCCACCGCCGCGCCTCACCGCCAACCTTGGGGACGAGCCCGCCAGAGAACCGGCCAGGCCCGTGCCGCCCACTGCCAGAGAAGGAGCTGCCCGAAGGACTCCACTGCCTCCGACCAGGGAACGCGACCACCCAAATCCGCGCCGCCACGCAGCCCTCCGCGCCGCCACGACAACTCGCTGCCGCGCCGCTGCAGCCCGTGCCCCGCAGCGTCCTGGAGCACCACCGCCGGCCCGCGCCAGCCCACCGCTCGAGGAGGAGAAAGGACCCCGCCGCCGCCAGCGACGAGGGAGGAGAAGGGGACCGGGGGCGAGGAGGTTCTAGCGGCTAGGGTTCCGCCCGGTCGCTCGTGGTAGCGACGTGGGGGAACCGGGTCCTTTTCCGCCTCTATGTTTTCACCCATCTTCCATCTCACCATCTATCTACCAAGTGTGTGTATGTGCCTTATGCATGTGCTATGCGTGTGCATGTGGACCATTCCTTTCCCCCTCTTCCCTTGGCTAGAAAGAGGCCACCTCCCTCTTTCCTTTTCTTTTCTTGCCAAGAAAGATGGTCACCACGACCAGCACTCACCCTCCTCCTTGGTCTCTCTCTTCCCTCTCTAAAGCTACATGAAAAGTGGAGAGATGCCCTCTCTAAGCCCTAACCCCTGCATCCTTTTCCCTCTCTTGCAAAAAGGTGAAACCAAGCCCCATGTGCTCCTCCTTTTCCTCTCTACCCAACCACCCCACCTCTCAGATCTCAATATGAGATCATCTCCATCCTCTCCTTCCTCCTCTATCTCCTCTCAACCACCATGGCCATGGCCTAGCCCATGCCTCCCTCAAAACCCTAGGTCGGCCAGGTGCTCTACCCGAAGTACTGGAGCTCTCCGAGGCGAACCAAGAGAACCAGGGGACTCCCCTGCTTCCTCTGCATCATCTTGTACTGGAGCACGCCGGATAACCTCGCTGGAGAAGTACCAGCGCTGCCGTGAACCTAAGCTAGAATGAGCTCTCCGTCCACGACCCCGCTGCAGATCATGGACGCCTCAAGCTGTACTACCTTTAGCCGCAACCCCAGGGTGAGCTCCACGACCTCTCAGACATCCTCCCCGTGCATATCTCGTAGTTCCTCGCCACTGGGCGCAACGCCATGCGCGCTCGCCGTCGCGAGAGCGCCAGAAGTTTTGTGCTATCTCTATTAAACGAGTCCTAGCCGTATTTGTGGTGCTCCTCTTCGAACTACACCTGAACGAAAGTTGTAGATCTTGACTCCCTTGTCAAAAATAGATAAGGAATGTTCGAAACCAACTAGTATAGCTCTCGGAATCTTGATAGCAAGATCGATGTCCGAACAGTTCTCTAGGTTCCTGTTGTTTTCGTTCTTCGTGATACTGCACGAGACACGGTCCACCCCAGCACGTGCCGATCATACCAGTGCGTAGATCGTTTTCCCCCCGGTCATTTTGAGTATCTATACACCCCAATACGTCTTCTTTAGCCGCGGTGGTCATCCCCACAAGATCATGCCACCGGTATATTCACAGCTAAATCTGTCTAATTTAGTTTCTTGTGTAACCGCAGCAGCAACGGGGTCAAAAGAAACACAAGCCTATGCTCTAGTACAAACCAACGCAGCCCATCTGGTCCATGCTTTTGATCTATCTCTTGGACGAGCTCAGAGGTTGGGAATTCAAATCCCTTTGGCCACCTTTTTTTTTCCTGTTTTTCAATCTGACAAGTATGCCCCAGCAGTCAGTCTCATCGTAGCTGCATGACCAGCACCTACCATCTCAGAACCCTGTCCCCACACGTCATACACACCGGCTAGGGTAGCACCAGTAACAAAAGTATTTTTCCGCCTCTCTATTTTGCAGAAAAAGATTAAAATGGTATAAATGCTTATATCTATTTCTTTTCAATGCCAAACCAAAATAATACATATAATATATGTTTTTGGATCAGAAAAATGCCACAAATTCAAATATACCATCCAAAATAATTTTTGAGCAATTTACAATTTCGAAATTATTTAAATGTCAATAAATGTCTTTTCTTGATAAATTCATAACTTTAATTCCGCAATTCCAAATTCGACAAATAATATGTCTAAATCGATCAGCGCGATGAGCATGTTCTGTTTATGCATTCCATGATACGAATTGAAACATGCATCATATAAATATTAAATAATCAGAATTATTTATGGAAGTAAAACATGCTTAAATAAATAAATAAAGTGCTTTATTATTGTTTCCATACCTCACCCATGTCATGCTATGTTATGCAATGTAATTGTGCATCATTCCATCATGGAATCTCTTGTTTGCTTGTTGCATTTATTCATATGATTGCGTACTTTATTTATTATGGCCATTTGTGTGTTTGGCTTTATTCTGGACAGGCGCCGAGCAAGAGAACTACCAAGGGAACCAGAGTACTACCAAGATTCCGGTTATACCACTGCTGATACGTCGCGCCAGAAATTCCCCATGCTTGCATACATATAGTACCTATGCTTATATCTTACTCTTGCATCATTGAGTCATGATTGCATTAAATTGAATCTCAAGTATTGCATCGCATTTATTTTTAAACCCCACCGAAGCTTGTACCTCAATCCTATGAGCCCTTACTACAGAAGTTGTTTGCGCCATGCGAGTCGTAGAATTGCATGTGTAGGGTTTGTGTGAGTCTTTGGATAATAAGATACCTAAACAACTTAATTTGGCTAGTAATGGGATAACTAATTAAAGAGGCATCGGTGAGTATTATCTACTATTTGGTTCTTTAAGCTCACTTGTGTCCCGTAGGACCCCGAGTACTTGATTCCTATTCCTTGACTGTTCGCACTATCCACATACGGGAGACTCTATGGATCCTCCTTCGTCTGAGCTTGATTCACACTTTATTTCTTGGGGCCACAAACTAGTTTGGGCTTTATTACTATCCTGTACTTATGCCATGCTTTACTGCATTATTTACGATTGTGCGTGAAGCACCTATACTGTTTAGGACTTGTGACACATTTATGCTGTATCGACAAGCCCAACCACACTTTTGGGTTCCTAGACGTTTACCATCGTCGACATAAACCATGGGTCCGTCTCGAAGCCGGCCAACTTTGTTGCGGGTAGCTTTGTGGGGTGGCCCCCTGAAATAATTTATGAATTCTGTGAATGCATTGTCGTGAGGCCTTATTGCGTTTTATTTGGTTCTTCTCGAGGTTAATCGTGTGTGTTGCTATTTTTTGCACCCATGCAGGGTAAATCTTTCTAAAAGCCGTGTTCGCGGTAATGGACAACTTGGAGCACAGTTTATCGACCATAGACAAGCATAACTAAAATATCGCTTTTAATTTGACTAAGACATGACTAGTAAATAGTGCAACACTCATGGAGTGGTCAATAAAACTGCCAACGGATGGGATGTTCTTCTTCCTTCTCGTTAGTAAGCGAGAAGGAGGGCGAGAGAGGTTATTTATGTTTCTTATATAATTGTTGTTATTAATTAACGAGCATCTGTCCTTCTCTGGTTCGGCAGATTTGTAGTGTGTCTCTATAGAACTTTGTAGATATTATCTTTCGCCGCAATTGCGTCACCCCAGGTTGTTCCCTTTAGAAGCATTAAGACTTTCTGAGTACCCCTAGGGTCTCACATGATTAATATTTTGTTTAGATGGATAGGTATACTCTCAGGAAGGCTACTGGGTCGAAGAGACTGATGATGGTGACAACGACTGTCAGGTGTAGAGATTCTGGGGATGGAGATCAATGAGATCTATGGGTGGGATGTTGTAACACCCTCGAATCGGCCCTATGCAAGTTTTAGTGATTCCTGCCAAACCCGCATAGAAACGATTCAAAGATGCCCACCAGGCACTTGCGTGCGGGTGGAAAACGAAGTAATATCATTACACAATAGTCCACAATGCGACCCATAGAACATATATATACAACAACGACTCCATGAGTCAAAAATACAGATATACAATACAAAGATCCAAATCACCTTGAAAACGATACAACATCGGAGTATGGATAAGATGCAAATGGGGCTAAGAGCCCCGAAGAATAATCAATGGCGTCCATAACCCTGCCCAGGCCAAGCCGGAAGGGTAACCCTCCTAACGACATCGAACTTATACCTGTTAAAAAAAAGGGGTGCCGACAAAGGGCAAAGGAAAAAGGGAGCGGTCAGTACTGAGGCCAGTACACGGCGAGACTAGAATTCGGCGACTCTCGCCTACATAGGTATGGTGGACTGAAGCAGGAGCGAAGCATGCACTAAACAACCTATAGAGACTCGATAAACTGTCGGCTATTAGAGAGAGATAAGAAAGACCTATTTGGAACCAACCTTATACTAACATCAATCATACCCATCCTGGTATTCCCCCTCGAGACCAAACGAGGAAGTCAAACCGAGGAACTCATGCAGTTGGCAGTTTTATTCATTCCATTATAGTTACAGCACTTACTAGTCAGATATAGATAGCACGAGTCATCCTGATATCATAAGCAGTGGGCAGTTTTAGTTAACCATTCCATTGTGGTTGCAATACTTACTAGTCAGATACAAATAGCATGAGACCTCCCAAAACCAGCAGTTGTTGGCACTTTTATTTACTCATTCTGTTGTAGTGAATCTGATTACTAGACATGTCAAAGTCAAATTTATAGAACTACTTTAGTTATAGTTGTCTATGATCGAGATACCGTGCTCCAAGTCGTCCATATCCGCGGACATGGCTTTCAGAAAGATTTACCTTGTAGGGATGCACAAATAGCAACACACACACGATCAACCTCAGAAGAACCAAATAAAAAGCAACGAGGCCTCACGACAAAGCATTCACGTGATTCATAAATCATTTCAGGGGGCCACTCCACTAAGCTACCCACAACGAAGTTGGCCGGCTCCGTTATAGACCCAGGGTTTGTGTAGACGGCGGTAAACAACTGGGAACCTAAAAGTGTGACTGGGCTTGTCGATACAGCGAAAACGTGTCACGATCCAAAACAGTATAGGTGCTCCACGCACAATCGTAAATAAAGCAGTAAAGCATGGCATAAGTACAGGATAGTAATAAAGTCCCAAACCAGTTTGTGGCCCCACGAAATAAAGTGTGAATCAAGCTCAGGCAAAGGGGGATTCATAGAGTCTCTCGTATGTGGATAGTGCAAATAGTCAAGGAACATGTATCAAGTACTCGGGGCCTACGGGACACAAGTGAGCGTGGAACAACCAAATATTAGCTATTGTCTACCGGTGCCTCTGTATTAGTTATATCTATTCCCAGCATTTTAATATCAAGTTGTAATTAAAGTCATGATCATCTCCACCATTAAACATGTCCACCATTAAGCATGTGCCAACCTTCCATCAACGGTGGAATGACGGCGACACGAAGCGGCACCTGAGCAAGCAACTACAACTCGCAAGACCGACTGTCTATCAAACAATAGGCAATAGGATGTGTCCAAGGCAATATAGAGGCTGCAGGGAATATAAATGGTGCACGGAAACTAAAGCATCGCAACACGGATAGCAATAGATCAACATGAGGAAGTAAAGACTATAAATGTAAAATAGGTAGAAAGGGGGAGATTGCTCGCCTGGAAACATAGCCGGAGATACATATCCGAAGGACTTGTCGATACTCGCATCCACTCAATGGCCTAATCCGTGAAGAAGCAAACACTAAAAGAAACACCGGATGCACTATTTAATACTACGGAAGAAGATTCAGCATGTTCATGATATGATGCATGACATGGCAAAGATGCAGTGAATTAGGCAATATTAAGCAGAACCGGGGTCTCGACAATTAATTAGGTGGTTCAGGTTGTTTAGATACCCTGCAATTTAAATGTTGTTTTAACAAGGCAAAATATGGCATCGGTTCTCTACACAAATTTAAATGGAGCCAATATAAGACTAGAAAAGCCCGCATATGATCTCCATATTTAATTATTAGGTGAGTCGATAAAATACCCCCAAACACATGAATATGTATGCCATCATGAGCAGTTTAATATGCAACAGATGAATGTCATATTTTATAAAAATAGGGGTCTTGGATAGGGTAGGGGTCACACTTGGGTGTTCAACGATCTTGGTTCCGGGGGGTTCGATGGGGTTCGGGTTCGTTCTTTAGATCCTCAGGATCAGGCTTCGGATCCAAGCGAGCAATCTTGCGTGTCTATGCCGAAGAGCTAGATGTCCCGGGTCGGAGATCTTGAGGCGCCCGCTTCACCGTGTCCAACAGGAGTTCTCGGTGTTCCATGTAACCTTGGCGAAACCAGAAACGACGACCTTCACGGGGATTCGATATTCTCTGGTTGACACCACGCCAACTTAAGGAGTCTACCATTTCTCCATGATGTCACATCTCCAACACACTTCAACTCCACCTACACGGTACACCACTCATATTGTATAAGCTACAGCACATCACAACACCGAAACATTCCAACAACGGGCACCTAAGCCAAAATTACCGAAGGAGCAAATGCGAAAAACACCTTGAGGGCACCTGGGAAAACGAGGCTCCAACGACCATGGTGAGCTTGGAACGGCACGTCGCTGGGCATGCTGGTTCGAGGCCGGGGCAGCTCGAGCAGGTGGCGCATGGAGCTCGCAGGACCGGGTCGATGCGAGGGCGAGCTCGAGAGGTAGCGATGGGGCATGGGGATGTGTGTCGTGTCGAGGACTCGGGTGGGTTGTGGGCCGTGTACGCAGGAGCATCATGAGTGAGCGGCATGGTGGGGCCAGGCGGGGTGCGAGAGGCGAGGCCGGGTTGGTCAGGTTGCATGCTGTGTTGCAGTGTGCAGGTGTGTGTGACCGGGTGGGTGGCATGCGCGCACCGGTGGGCGGCTGGGTGATGGGTTTGGTTGGGTTTGATTTAGGGTTAGGGTTTGGTCAAACGGGCTAGGCCAGCCGGGGTGGTAGGTGGCCTGGCCTACGGGCTGGTCTGCCTCCCCCGATACAACTTTTATTTAAAACATTTGTTTGTTCTTATTTGAATATAAAAGATTTTGTAAATAATTTTAGACAAACAAAATATCTAGAGAGACTGGGTTTTATAGTTTGAAATAAAGAAGGGTATTTAGAAAATAAAGGTAGGCTTTTGGAAAATAGTTTTAGGCAAAATATGCATGCAGACATGAAGATGCTCAAATGCAAGGTGGTATGATGACATGAGCATGCAGTCATGATGATGCATAAAAATAAAAAACAAGAAGCGATTTTCTAGTAGTGGTTTTACCGAGGTGCTACAGATGTGCTTATTTCAGGGCATCTTATTCCAATTTGCTTCTTATCCGCACTTGGATCTTGTTTTCCGCTTCCGCTTAATATTCTGATGTTTGATTTATAAGGAGATATCCTAAACTATTATATATATCTAGGATATTTGGATCTTGCCGTATGGCATTGAATACTTTTGTTTCTAATGTTTTAGATGATGTGGCTCTAATGTCTATTGTATGTCTCTAACATACATACTCATTTGTGTATGTTTTGATCGCTTTTTCTGTCAACTATGCCGCTCGCTCTTGTCCCGATGTTCTAAAAAGTGGGTGGGATGGTTGGCCGGTACCTTGCCCTGCTCCACGAGGTGGGCCTACTTTGTGTGGCTGCGCGGACCCCACGGTAGTACGTCCTGCCCAATTTTGGTCCATCCAGGCTTCAGCTTAGAGCGTAGGGTCCGAGGTATTACACTTGCAGCCAACGAACATGCCATAAGTTCAGAGCTCGACACTTTAGGTCCTGGAGAGCTCGGTCCACAGAGGGAAAACGCCTCATGAGCCGTCTGCAAGGTATGTATGCATACGTTTTAGTTAGGAACTATGGGTGAGGTGACTTACGACCGAGGAATGAGTCACAAGTTCAGAGCTCGACACTTTAGGCCCTTAGGAGCTTGAGCCGTGTATGGACAGTGCTTTTCAAGCCGTCATTGCGAGGTATGTATGCGTATGTTTTAGTTAAGAACCGTGGGTGAGGTGACTTGCGACCGAGGAACGGGTCACAAGTTCAGAGCTCGACACTTTAGGCCCTTGGGATGGATAGTGCCTCGCGAACCGTCATTGTGATGTCTTTTTGTGCCAGGGACCGTGGGTAAGGTAACTTGCGACCGAGGAATGGACCACAGTTCAGAGATCGACGCTTTAGGCCCTAGCAATTTAGGGCCACTGGAGGGTAGTGCCTCATGAGCCGATAGGAACCGTGGGTGAGGTAACTTGCAGCTGAGGAATGGGCCATAAGTCCAGAGCTTGACACTTTAGGTCCTAGAGATTTTGGGCTGCTAGAGGGAAGTGCCTCACGAGCCACCTCGTAAGCCTCTCAAGGAGAGCACCATAGTGCCCATGCTATCCCATGATCTTCTCGAGGAAGAGATCGTGGGTATCACACGTTGTGGCGGTCCCGGTCGAGGACGGGTGCATCCTGGCCGAGCCGCGTTCCCTGTGTTGCCTCGTTCCATTAGTAAACCATACGAGGGTCTCGAGTGCTAGGGATTTGTGAGCGATGTGACTTATTGCCAGAGCTAGTCCGTAAGTTCAGAGATCCATCCTTTAGTCCCTAACATCGACGGAGGCGATCAGGCGATAGGCACCATCCCAGGCCCCACTCATATGATCGATATACGGTGACGTGGCCAGCACGTGGGCAGAAAGAATACCAAAGAACGAAAGAATTGACCCAAAAACAGGCAGAAATCGTCAACAACTATGGCTGTCTCCTATCCCGGGTGCCCTGCCCTGGTAAGGGGCGCAAAAGTATCACCTAGCGGAGGAGAGGCAAGGTCTAAGGGTCACCTTGAGGGGCTAGGCCCTATGGAGGCGCGTGCGCCTGGGGTGCAGGGCTCCTCAGATTCCATGAGCTCCCCAAAAGGATTGAGTCTTCTAGCGCTGCTTCTTGCCCAACCCCCGAGCCCTCTGTCAGAGCTATGGGTGAGGGACCTTGGGGCACCAGGGCCTATTGCGTTTGTTGCTCTGTCCATGCCTCTTCTTGTTGTCATATTCCTCCCTTACCTCCCTGAGCTTGATGCACTCGTTGGTATCATGGCCCCGCCTCTGGTGGAAGAAGCAATACAGGTGCGGGCCGGTAGAGTTGTCCGCTTCTCTCCTGAGGAGGTGTTGCTTGTCGCCTTTTCCCAGGTGCCTGATGGGGCTCGTCTCGCCCCTCATGGCAGGGTCTGTGGGCCCAGTCTCGCCGCGGGCGAACAAATCTCGGCTTCTTCCTTGGCGCAGTGGTCGACCACCGTGAAGAGCTCGGCCATCGTGGATAGGTTCTCCCCGTGGCAACCGATCTTGTCGAGCACCTGAGCATCAGAAACGCCCTCGCAAAAGTCGTGATGACTTCCACGTCGGTGGCCCCACTGACCCTGACGAGGCTTTGGTCGAAATGTTGCAGGTACTTGTGCAAGGTCTCTGCAGGTCCTTGGCACACCTTTCTAAGGACCTCGCACGTGCACGCGGACTCATCTGCATCCCCGAACTTCGTGACGAAGAGGCCACAAATCTCGGACCACGAGCCGATGGTTCCCTCGGGAAGGTTCAGAAGCCAGGTGCACGCCTCCGGCCCCAGGCCCATAAGGAACCAGTTGGCGTGTATGTGGTCGTATCCCCGGCTTCTTCTACGCCCGTGGTGTAGAGCTGCAAGAATTCCATGGGGTTGGTGGTGCCGTCATACGGGGGCGGTATCTCCGGCTTGAACTTAAGAGGCCACACCACCCGACGGAGGTGTTTGGTGAGGGCGGGGCAGCTGGAGCTGCGGGTCTCCACGCCATCGGTGAGTTTCGCTCGGTTCTGCAGTCCTGCAACTAAGATGGCCTGGAGGGTCCGGGTCTCATGGCCCCTGTGCTTGGCCAAAGTCACACGCACATATTCCACCGAATGGGTGACTTTCGTCTGGGGTCAGACCTGCCCTAGGCTCACCGTGCTGGGCAGCTTCTCCTTGTTCGAGCCCCCGGGCCCGTCACGGAGGGAAGGAGGTGAAGCCGTGCCGTAGGCTATGTCGCTTGGTCATGCCTCGCATGCTGCAGGGTTATCCTAGACGACGTCCATCAAGGTCGCGAGGCACGCCTGCCACTCTTATCTTGCCTCCTCGGCGGACGTGGGTAGCGGAGGAGCTCTTTCGCCATGAAGCGAGCCGCTTTTGGGGTGAGGGGGCGCGAGACGCCCGGGTTGGAGAGGTGCTTGAATAAGAAAGGTCTCCACCCGTCCTAGCGTAGGGGCGTTGGCGGAGCTCGTTGCCAGCCCTGGACCAAGATGGGGGAGTGGGGGTAGCCTGACGCGAGCCCTCGAGTCTCCCTGCTCACTCCCACCGGGAGCGGCTATCGCGAGGCTTGCTGCGAGCGACCATGCTGATGCCGCTGGCTAAAGTCCTCCGGGTCGTTCCCCAGCCCCCTACCTGGCGCGCCAAATGTCAGAAATTTGTCCCGCAAAGGAACTAGGGTCCAACGGTCTCTTGGTTCGTGAGGGGGTTGAACACACGATTCCGAAGGATCTTGGCGACGGCTACGACGGAGGAATAGGCGCATGACAGAGAGTTGACACCAGGATTTTTTACCCAGGTTAGGGACCCTCGTGAGGAGGTAAAGCCCCTACTTCTGCTTTGTTGTATTGCCCGCTTGCCTCACGAGGTTACAATGGAGGATGAAAGTCTAGGGTTTTAGATCTCTGGGGTCCATCCCTTGCAAGGTAGGAGAAGGGCTCCTTATATAGGGCGGCGTCGGGCCACTTCCCCTGGTTCATGGGCGGGAAGGGTCACCACATTCCCGCCAATGGATTTGGACCTACCTTGTCTTCTTGCGACCGCCGGGCAGCTATTGTCTCAGGGTGAGGGTCGGCCGCCCTTCCACTTTACATCGTCACTTTGGTCTCCTTGCACCGAAACGGCAGTGTCAGATGTTGTCTTCTCCTTGCATCATCCCACTACCCTGCGCACCTTACTTTCTTTGGTTGGACCGTCCACTCCTTGGACCGAACATTGGCGCGTTGCCTTTCTGGGTATGCCCGAACCTAGTGAGGCTCCCCTCCCGAGGTCCTATTGGGAGGCTTTGCCGCCTGTCCGTGACTGACCCAAGCGTTTGTAGAGGATCCAGGCTTCATCCTCCCTCCAGAGGCTAGCTCCCTTCAAGAGCCCTCAAGACGGTGCTCTTGTTGGGCCCGACAATTCGACGAGATGGGGTACCCCTGGTACCGAGAGTCCGACAGAAGCCACTGAGAGTTTTGATAACAGGTTCAACTTTTTGCTAAGATTTTGCATCTTGGCAATTTTGAACCCGTTTTGAAAAGGATCACATGAAATAAAGGAAAAAAACAAAAAACAAAAGATTTATGCATGATGTCCTATCATGTCGTGTGCACCACGTTTCATGAAAATAGTAACCACGAAATTAGACAAGTTTTGGAACATTAGCTTCACAATATTGTCCTACCGTGTGTATGGATATTATTGGTTTTATTTCAACCCGAACGACCAAGGTCATCACGGCCATATCGACATCGTAGTTTATAATTTGATAAGAGTTCTCACAATAGTTTGGTAGATGGGTGCATCTTGGCATAGTAAGCATTATTGCATGTGGGAGTTTCCAACAATTAGGAAAAAATACATTCAATTTTCCCTAGTGACGACAGTGATGTTTTTTTGTGAAGAAAGTCCAAATAATATGGTTTAGAATGCCACAAGCCAATGGTTCACACATAGTTGATCAAGGTTCCTATCTAACTTCGACACTTAAATGGCTTTATGTCGATTTATCAGAACTTGGTCAAATTAATTTGAAGTACAAGTAGGTGGTAGATTTCTCTTAAGATTTTACATAGGGCCTTTGAAGGTATTGTACCCACCAGGCAATCAATATACGTGAAGGACCAAGAGTTTTAAAAGATTCAACTTCTTGCTAACAATTTGCGTGCCGACAATATTGACCCTATTTTGAAATCAATAGAATAAACTAATGAAAAATCCTAAAAACAAATACTTACTCATGGCATCCTTTTGCGTGTATTACCTGCCATGAAAAATGGTAAACATGAGTTTTGACAACTTTGGAAAAACCTTCCTCACAAAATTGGCCTAGCATGTATGTGAACAGGTTTCAAGACGAAAGACCAAGTTCATGGCCATATCCAACATCATTTTTTTGATAATTTCCCATATTAAGTAGATTGGTGCATCTTGGCATGGCAAACAATGTTGCCAAGGGGAGTTTCCAACAAGTATTAGGAAAACAGACAATCTCAATTTTCCAAGTGAGAGGAATGTTTTTCTATAAACCAAGTACAGTAGTACTAGCCCCCCTCCCCGCAAAAAAAGTACAGTAGTACTAGTACTACGAAGAATATGGTTCGAAATGGAGGGGAAAATCGAAGAGCGAGAAGAGACTGTGAGAATAACGTAGGCAGAGCGAGAGGAGTTGAAGGCAGTGCGATGTTAGAAGAAAAGTTACATATTACGATGGGTTCCTGACATGCGGTACTAGTACACGTAATACTGGTAGATTTTCTATCTCCTTCACCCCCTCTCATCATCCATCCACCATCCTCCATTTCTCCTTCCTTCCCATGTAAGCTTTCGCACAATGATTATACTTCTAGTCTGAGATGCAGCGGTGCAGAAAAAGATGAGGCCCACACCATATCACCAGCAATCAAGTTTGGTGAAACAACTTTGTGAAGAGTATATACTAGTACTATAGATAATCATGTAGAGACACTTAATTTTTGACGAAGGAAGTAAGAGACACCGAGTAATTCAGTAGGATCTGCATGATTCTCTTCATTTTTGGATAAAGTGGGCGCCTCCTGAATTCTCTAGGCCGAGAAAAATTAAGAATTGACAAGTCTGGTACAATCTATTTATGATATTTTGGGATACTTTTCAAGGTATTAACACAAGCACGACTATAAATAGACATTATAAATTGCAACCGTACGCACCCCTCCTTTCACCCAAAACACCCAACCTGTCGTTGCTTAGAACTTGATCTCTCTCTATTTCATTCCAAAATGTCGTATGACAACTCTCTCCAGAACACGTCGATCGACCTAACAAACTGTAAAGGCCCTGTGACATGGGTATACCCTACAGGTACTCGCGGTGAGCCTATACGGTCCAGTCCAAGAGGAGTCCATGGTGCAGACAAAACCCAATAAGGATTCGAGTGGCCCACAGGAACGCGACTCCTTGGAGAACATGGCAAATAATAGATAGAAACTTGAAGGGAAAACCCTAATCTGTAATCGACTCAACCTGCTATCCTGAGACCTAGCCTCCCTATATAAAGGCTAGGAGGGGGCGACAAGGAGGACAATCCACAACCTTCACATACACCTCGCCAGATTGCATCCGTGCACCCATTGTAACTTTCGACTCCCCAATAACCAAGATCAGACAAGAAGGAGTAGGGTCCTCTTCGAGGCCTGAACCTGGGTAAAACCTCATGTCCCCCTATGTGCTTGTTTGCTAGCTGATCAATGCCTCCAACACTCCCCAATTACTCGAACCTAAGTCCATCAACGATGGGCATTGAAGTGTTAACCCCTCGTCAATTGGTACCATCTGTGGGAATCGGGAGTGCTGATGTTGTGGATTCCTCGGCCCCATCAACTCTGAACTACAACTCTGCTGCAGTGGAGACTCGCCTCCTCTTTGGCGCTTTCGACTTCACCATCCACTCGCCGGTGACTCGCCCAGATTTCAAATCCGTGGGCGATGGGATCGGTCTGGTGATAGGAAGCCTACGCTTTCAAGTCGGTCAGATTGGCACGCTTCGCTTCCCGATCACCCACAGACTCCTACGATTTCCCCTACATTGTGGTTCCCACCACCGATTGGTACCCTAAGCAAGTTCATTGCCTCGGCATCAGTCGAGGATACGATAGCAGCAATAGTGTTGCGAGTATGATCTATGCCATCTAGCACCAGAAGGTGGAGCCTAAGGCTGCGGATCTAAGAGTTGTGGGAGAAACAGCTTCCCCGACCATTACATGTGTGTCGTCATCAACATCGGCGGTGGTGGTGGCACCTAAGGGAACACCAGCACCATCGTCAACAATGGTGCCCCAGTCGACAATGGTGCTCCTAGCAATGGTGCCCCTACCAATGGCGCTCCTACCAATGGTGCCCCCACCCCTCCCAACCCCGACAACAACGGTGAGCATGCCAACAACGGGATGGAGCGCCAACAAATTTACCTCAACCAGGTAGAATGGGCGAGGTGCAAAGGAGGCCTTGCACGAAAATCCCCTGCCACCAAACGCGTCACAACAGATGCTAATGGGGTACCATTGGCTACTTATTCAGGAGTGCAACCACCAGGAGGCGGTAAAGGCATAACTCAAGGCCCACAGGATAGCCGCGGACGCGTCGAGTGCCCGACAGGAATCACTCTCTTTAATTGGTGGATCCTCCTCCAAGGGCAACAGACCTGCGGTCCCCAAAAGGTGCTCACGCATGGACCACCTCACCGGCAAGGAGCAATAAAAGGCCACTCGATTCCTCCACTTCTCTCTCTCCTGTCGGTGGACTCACGGGGTAACATGACCCCGAAGATGCCACAGGCAGCGGTGACAGCAGCCACCATTTACCTACTCAACAACCAACCACTAGCGGGTAATCCACGATCTTCCATGCACTGATCTACGATCGCCGGCCTTGGACTGGTCGAAGCCGCGGTCGTCAAAGACCCAACACCGAAGCCAAAGGGATCAAATAAAAGCAAGGCTCCACCCAAGTACTACTCACTCTCTTCCAATGAGGACGAGCATGACCTGTCGATGCAACGCCGATCACGTCGACATGATTGCGATTACGACGTGCATGATGACATCACGCAGTGCAAAGTCGACAAGATGCGCGCCAAGCACGCCCTACTCAACCGAGTCGCAGGATGAAGGAATAGAGCTCTGTAGCGCCAGCTGCTTTAGCAGAGCCATACGGCAGATGTGAATGCCGAAAGGGTTCAAGCTTTCTTTGGAGAACCCAAAGTTCAACAGCTTCCAGGACCCCAAGATCTGGCTGGAGGACCACATCTCTTCCGTTAAGCTGCATGGCGGAAACAAGTGCACATCCATGCAATGCCGCCAACTGCAGCTGCAAGGAGCTGCTCGTGCATGGCTCAACAATCTACCCCGTGGGTCGATCTGCAGCTGGGAGGAGCTGGTCTACAGCTTCGTGCGAAACTTAAAGGGCACCTACAAGCGGCCCGCGTCAATCGAAGTGCTTAAATCTTGCTGCCAAAAGTCGAGCGAATCCCTTCGCTCCTACATCTAAAGATGGTCCATCATCAAAAACTTGGCAAAATATATCTCCGAGGATTGTGCAATCGATGCGTTCAACGACGGTGTCCACCGCAGAGAGCTCAAGGACGAGCTCGGTCGTAAAAAGCCCAAAACCATTGACCACCTGATGGACATCGCGAATCGGTACGTTGATGGAGAAGACTTGGTGAACAAGCATCGTGTTCACTCAGATGACGAGGACGACCTTGCCCACAGACACGGCCATCAAGGAAAGTGTCGGACGCGAGGCTAAGAAGACCGCGAAGAAGTTTACATGGTCGTGGCCAGCTACATGGACAAGCATGATGAAGGCAACCGCAACATCGGGTACCGTAGTGGCAGCTACCACCACAGCGGAAAAACCGCGCAAGTGTGGCAACACCGCACCCACGACAAAGTACCTGGAATATCCATCCAGGAGAAGTTGCATGTACCCTACAATGTTCACTACTACATCGACAAGCACAATGGTAAGAAGAAGTCCAGCCACCTCCTCAAGGACTGCCGTGAGTTCTTGAAGCTCCACGAAGGCCTAGTCCAGATGAATCGCAACGCGATAAATTAGGGCTACGGAGCTTACCTAGGCTCCAAACTCATGGAGCTCCACCACCCGGAGGCCCCGCGCAGCCCGCGGCTGCGCCGGTACAAAACAACGGAGGCGAGCTATACCCACAAGAATTGAGGAACATGGATATGATCTAGGGGCGTCCCTCCAATAGGGTGCAAAAGTCGACCACTCGCCAAATCAATTTGGCGATCTAATCTCCACCCACTACCACTGAGTACCTCAGTGGGTGTGAGTCCTGCATCACCTTTGACAAGCGTGACCACCCATGCCAAGTGCCTCGCCTGGGTCACTCTCGCCTGGTGTTCGAGTCATAGATTGGTGGTTATGAGATGACTTGCGTCTTCATGGACGGTGGCAGTGGCATCAACCTCATGTTCACCAGCACCCTGAGTGCCATGCGGATCCCCCTCTCCTGCCTGGAGGCATCCGAAACAACGTTTCACGACATCGTCCTAGGGAAAAGCATATACCCCTTGGGAAAAATCAATCTGGACGTCATTTTTCGGATGCCCGCAAACTTTCAGCGAGAACACCTCGAATTCAAGGTGGTCGACTAGCCCTCACAATACCACACAATCCTCGGATGTGTTGCATTAGCGAGGTTCATGGAGGTCCCGCACTATGCCTACTTGCAGATGGAGATGCTAGGACCCAACGACATTATCACCGTCAGGGGAGCTTTGCCAAGTCAAATAGCTACGACATCGAATTCAATAGAATATCCCAATCCTTCGTCATGCAAGAGGAGCTAGAAATACTCAAGGAGTCAACAGACAACATTCTTCCTCCTGTGAGCAAGCTGAATGTACCAGACCAATCCTTCAACTCGTCGGTGAACACCAAGGTGGTCCAGGTTCACCCAACGGACCCGACCAAGACGGCCCTCAATGCCAACAACTTGAGTCCCGCATAAGAACTTGCGCTCATCGAATTCCTCCATGAGCGCTAGGAGATCTTTGCCTGGTGTTCAATAGACATGCTAGGAGTTCCCAGGGAATTCACTGAGCACGCACTCAACATGAATCCAGATGCAAAACCAATCAAGAAGTCGATGTGTCGATTGTCAGAACCAAGGGCAAAGGCAGTCGACATGGAAGTCAACTAACTCCTCGACGCTGATTTTATATGCGAAATAAAGGAAAGTACCTGGGTAGCTAACCCCATGCTCGTTCCTAAAAAGGACACGGATATCCTGCGAATGTGCGTGGACTTCACTTATCTCAACAAGCACTGCCCAAAGGACCACTTCCCATTACCACGGATCGACCGAATAATCGACTCCACCACGAGATGCAAACGTCTCTGCTTCCTCGATGCCTACTCAGGCTACCATCAGATTCGAATGAAGGAGAAGAACTAGGAGAAGACGGCCTTCATCACGCCCTTTGGCGTTTACTGCTATACAATAATGCCATTTGGGCTGAAGGATGCAGGAGACACCTATCAATGGTGTATGCAGGCCTGCCTCAAAAACTAGCTTGGCCGGAACATCCAAGTTTATGTCGACAACATCGTCGTAAAAACCAAGGAGGAAGCTACACTCATCAAAGATCTTCACGAGACCTTCGACTTCTCGACCGCTATCAGATCAAGCTGAATCTGGAGAAGTGTGCCTTCGGTGTACCATCGGGGAATTACTCATGTACCTCATATCCGCTAGGGGAATCGAGACTAACCCAAAGAAGGTAAGGGCCATACTAGCCATGAAGAAGACGAAGAACATCAAAGGAGTCCAGCAGCTGGCTAGGCGAATCGTGGTGCCCAGTCGATTCATCAGTCAAATGGGCGAGAAGGCACTACCGTTCTACCATCTCCTCCGCAAAACTGAAAAATTTGAGTGGACGGCTGAGGCGCAAGAAGTATTCGACAATCTCAAGTGCCTACTCTCCACCTCACCCGTGCTGGTGACCCCTAGGGAAAAGGAGCCAATGTTGTTGTACATCTCCGCCACCAACTAGGTGGCCAGTATCGTGCTGGTGGTAGAACGAGCCGAAGATAACAAAGTTCATGGAGTATAGCGCCCAGTCTACTACCTCAGCGAGGTACTGACGCCAAAAAAGCAGCAATACCTGCACTACCAGAAGCTGGCCTATGGTGTCTTCATGACAACGCGGCGACTGCACCACTACTTTCAGGAGCACCCCATAGTTGTGGTGAATGATGCCCCGCTAGGTTACGTCCTCAATAACCCCAACTCTATGGGATGGGTCGCCCTTTCGGGAATTGAGCATCCCCCTAGGATATCACATACGAGCGCCGAGTGGCGATCAAGTCGAGTTCTACCGGACTTCCTCATCCACTGGATGGAGAACCAACTCCTAGATACAACGGACATGTCCTGCCTATGGACAATGCACTTCGACGGATACAAGCATTAGGAGGCAGATGGCACCAACGTCATCTTAACATCACCACAGGGTGACAAGATGAGGTATGTTTTGCGGATGAAGTTCCGTGCCTCCAACAACGAGGCGGAGTACGAGGCCCTGATCCACGGGATGCGGATGGCCAAAGCATGTAGCACAACACGACTCGTCATCTACGGCGACTCCAAGATCGTGGTAAACCAAACCATGAACCGGTGCAATGCTTTGAGTGACAACATGATCGCATACCATGATCTCTACGACGCACTTGAAGGAGACTTTGATGGTTGCGAGCTGTATCACATAGGCCGCGAAAGCAATGAGGAGGCTGACACGCTCACTAACATAGGCTCCACCTATGCCCCGGTGCCACCATATATATTCCTCGAGCAGATCTGCGAGCGCTCCATCAAGCCAAAGACTGCTGCAGGATCATCTACCACATCAACAAACTCGGGGGCTGCGCCACCCGAAGAAGTTGAAGGTTCCAGCAATGCAGAACAGGGATCTACAACCAAAGGTCCCATGGAGGTCATGCTCATCGAGCCATCCTGGACACAGCCATACATCACATACCTGCTCATCAAAAGGCTGCCAAATGACCCAACAGATGCGCGACACATAGTGCGGCGCTCCAAGGCTTTCACCATCATTAACGGTGCGTTGTACAAGCGTAGCATCACGGGCATTCTCCAGCGATGCATCACCAATGGCGTCGGAAGAGGCATCCTCCTCAAGATACACGAAGGCACCTACGGGCATCACGCTGGCAGTAGCGCCCTTGTCGCTAAATCTCCACGAGCTGGCTTTTATTGGCCAACCACGATGCACGGTGCCAAGGACATCATCCAGAAGTGCAATGCTTGCTAATGATTCGCGGATAAGCCACATGCACTAGGCGTGGAACTTAGGCCAATACCTGTGGCTTGGCCCTTTGCGCAATGGGGACTCGATATGGTTGGCAAGCTGCAGAAATCATCACCCAGAGGAGGACGTCTACCTCCTCGTCATAGTCAAAAAGTTCACCAAGTGGATCGAGGCCATGTCGGTGCCAACCAGACAGGTGCCACCGCTGTCAAGTTCTTTGAGTCCATCATCTTAAGGTTCGGAGTGCCACACAGCATCATCACCGACAATGGGATGAACTTCACCTCAAACGAGTTCCAGGATTCCTGCGAAAACCTGGGAATCAACATCATCTATGCCTCCATAGCACATCCTCAGACCAACGATCAAGTCAAGAAGGCCAACGGCCTTGTCTGCAACGCCATCAAGAAGAGACTCCTTTAACCACTCGAGCAAGCAGCTGGTTGCTAGGCTGATGAGCTACCCTCCGCATTATGGAGCCTGCGCACGACTGCGAACAGCACAATGGACTACACCCTGTTCTTCATGGTGCATGGCGTTGAGGCGGTGCTACCCGCTGTCGTGGTGGTGGCACCGCAGATGCCATGGATAGGCTAAAGATGGGGCCAATGAGTGCTAGGGGAATCCAGGGAGGGAAAACGTGGTGATTCCACACACAGATGTTGTTATATTTCCTCTATCAATGGTGAATACAAGTTCTCCTCGAGCTGTACGTGAGAAGGAGACAATGTCTCTTACTCCCCACAACCTTGCCCCAGAGTTCTACCTTAGACAGAAAATGATCGATCCCTCTCTATGGAGGCCCCGGTGCTCCTTATATAGGGGAGCCTGGGTTACAAAGTTAGGGCACACGTGGCAGCATATTCCCCGAATATGCCCCCTGGTTAAAGCTAGATGCTTCTTTATTCCCTTTAACGGCTCGTCCGGACTTTGGACGTAACCCACAGCGTAATCCTTGCCTTTAAGCGTCACCAGACACGGGCTACGTCAGCCGACATTGCCCGCGTCATCTTGGTCGCCCCTGTCCCGCTGGTCCTTCCCTCTTCTTTGCTTCACTCACGATACAGCTAACAAAGCCACCTTTTGACCAGCGGGAGATTCCTTCCTTCTCTTGGAAGCCATATGATAGTCCGGCTAGCACGTGGCTAACCCGGCTACGAGGGTACCTGCATAATAGATAGACAAACATGGTCTGCATATATTTTATGCCGGTCGGGCTAAGGCTAGGGAGATGCTCCACGGGCCGGGTTACTCTATAGGTCGGCCTGCCTTGAGGTGACCCGGCCAGCACTTGCTTTGACTATGTCATACCTCGGCTAACTCGGCCTTTACACCCCGGCGTTACCCTACCCGGGGATATCCCCCCAACACCCGCAGAAGTGCGCTACAAGGCCCAAAGGGTCATTGCTTACAGCGAGGCCGAATCTATGCCACACTCGAGGATTCCGTTGAAATTCTCGACGAAGCACGTGAAATTGTGGCGGAGCGATCAACGATCTACCAGTAGAGTCTCCGCAATTAACACAGCCGACGGCTATGTCCAAGATCCTTCATCGAAGGATATCTCGTCCTGTGTCTGAAGCAGGAAGGGCACCTCAAGTTCGAGTCCCCCTGGAAAGGAGCCTACGTGATCACGGAAGTAATCCCAGGTGGCGCCTATCGCCTGAAGGACGTAGAGAGTGGAGTCGAATACTCCAACCCATGGAACGTCACGCAGCTACGACGTTTCTATCCCTAGATGTTTTTACTTTACAATAAGGCTACTCAGCCATGCCACTTAGCCACACATTGTACCTCATGATATTCTACGAATAAATAAAGCTAAGTGCCTCAACTATGTGTCTTGTTACATTTACTTTCATCCCTATTTTGCACATGGGGGATGCGCCTCTTCGACAACCTCGTCACTTATACAATCTCACAACGCAATGACCCGAGTAGCTGATCGTGCTGTCAATCGAACCCTTGATAACCCTAACCCAGTTGCAACGCAGCTGACAGGTTGGCAAGGCGTTGATATCCGCGAGCGTCAATCTAACGAAAAGGCATTGAATAAGCAGCTTACTCACAACACACATAGGCTAACAAGCTTTACATATGGTATGGGTACCAAAACACCTAGTTGAAAATATTATACAAGCTTTACAACACTTATATACCTTGTGTAGGACAAAACTACTCTACTGACACTGAAGGAGTACATTGGTGCGTTTGTCGAACAAATTTACAATCCTCTCCACTGGCCCGACGACCGCTCGATAATGCATCACCATGTTCCATGCCATTCCCTCTGGAGGTGCTGGCAGACCTTCTGCGATTGCCTCCAAATCCATGTCTGGGTGCTGCATACGCACAAGTGCTAGCGCAACCTTGGCACCCGTGATAAGTTGTTGATGCATGCACTCGCGTATAGCACCAGCATTCTGAAACCTACGAAGCAAAGCCAGCAGGCTCACCGGGACAGCGTCCAATGGGTACATCACCACAAATATATGCCTCAAGCATGACCAGGCCTTCTTTAGGAAATACAGTACCTGCGACACGCGATCCTGCAATGTTGCAAGAAGAACTGCACAATTTTGGTCGGTCCAGAAGAACCCACCAGCTTCCAGCTGCTCCTGAGTCAAGCAGTTTAGTTGGATGCTAATGCGATCCCTCTCTTCCTGCGGAATGAGATAGACAATTGCACCAATAGCAATAGCAATAGCAAAAATGTCAGTGAACACATTGATAACATAGAAGAACAAGAACAAAGGGAGTCGAAAAACACCCACATTGCAGCTGCTCATTGATTTGAGCCACCTCGCCAAGAATATTAGCTCCTCTCTCTGTAGCCTTTTTGCCTTTGACTTTCATACATTGGCATTGCCACGAATCACCAGCGCGTCTCGCTCCAAGTGCTTCACGCGATCATGCAAGCGAGACAACATCGACAATTCTTCCACTTTCAAGAACGGTGGTCCAGCGGCACATCAGGAGAGCCACGACTGGCACGCCACTCAACGACCCCTAGCCAAGGAAGCAATCACGGAATAAGAGGCATAGCTCGACGAGCACAAGTTTAAAAGGAAAAAAGAAAGGCATCAACCAACCAACATTGGTACATCATACTTAAAAGCAAGCTCAGAGAAAAATAGCACACATACAAAACTACTACTAGACCATTAAAGTTTCTGGACAGTTATTCAATCAAGCAAAGGACACCTAAACCGGCGATTCGGCACTCGCGAGATTCATCGACTCCATGGCAGCTCGACGCCGTGGCCTTCACAACAACAACCTCTCATGCCGTGGCCTTTGCCGCATTCAGCCGTTTTTGCTCCGCCGAGTACTTCGCAAATGTCTCTATGAGCCGAGGCCCATATTTTATGACAATGAGTAGCAAAAGGAGCGAAAGCTACCTCGTCACCATATATGGTCGTCGACATCTTGGAGGTAATCTTCCTAATGTTCAGGTTAGCACCACAGGCATGTGCCATCGCCAACCCCAATGATGCACCGGCTCCCTTCTGCACATTCTTGAAATCTGCAGGAACGCCACCAGTAAAGGATTCAACTAGGCCACCAATGTATTCAATAAGATTGTCCTTGGGGAGCATCTCTTCATGGAGGCGCCCAAGCACGACCTTGTCTTTCTTGAGTGAGTCTTGTGCGGAAACGTTGCGATATTCGACTTCAGCAACGGTACCGGCTAGTGCGTCCTTGCGAGCTAGAGCCTAACGGTCAAAGCCCACTCTAGTGGCATCTACGATTGACACAAGTCAGCAATGGAACAACCAAAGACAAAGAAGAAAATTCGAATTGAGCAAAACTGCAACAGCACATACCAGAAAGTGCTTGGGAGACAAAGAGAAGTTGATCTGCGAACCCTTTCTCTCTGTCAGCTAAAGTGGCTAGGAGCTCCTCTTGGCATTTCTTCGAGTCATGCTTGAGGCACTCGAGGGTTTCTAGTGCCTCATCCCGCTTGGTCTTAGTGGTGCTGAGTCCATTTTTGAGGGAGCTCAAACGACGAAGAAGGTCATTGTTTTCCTCTAGCAAAATGAAGGAAAACATGTCAGGAACAATCTAAAAGCATGCTTAGCAAAGCAAGGCAAGAATAAAACACCTACTCTACAACTAGCGATGCTCGTTATCTAAACAAGCATGCTGATAGCCAAGGTTCACAATTTGCTCGCCGAGACGAACCGCGTCTTGGAGGATAGACTGCATAAGGAAATATGTCATAACCCAGGGTGACACAAGTGAATTTTTGAGCAATACACCTACATACACTTACATGGTCACCGAAGACTCCGAAGGTTCTTTCTGAGAAGATGTTCGGGCAAGAACCTTGTGCTTCCCTAAATTAGGAGAACTTGAGGAACTCGTGCCAGAGGAGGCCGATGTCTTTGTGGAGGGCTCGAATTCGTCAATATCTTTGCTCGTCGAGTATACGACTCCCATCTCCTCTAGAATGTGGCAAGTGCCAGAGGATGACGATGCAGTCGGGCTTACAAAGTGCAAAATAAAGCTTTCAGCACATAGACACTGTAGCCAAGATAGACACTCAAATACATCGAGCAGCGGAGACTCACCCATGAAAGTTGTTGAGGTCAAAGTCCTCGTCTACCTTCTCCTTCAGCTTCGTCAGTTTCTTCAACGGAGGAGGAACCATGCTGCAAACAGGTACTACCGGAATGGGATCTATGGTACCCGCATTAGGCGAAGGATGCTTCAGCGCCTCCGGTGTAGACGCATATGAATCATCACTTTGGGAGCGCATGCGGGTGTCGTCTTTGCTAGACTCGGGGGCTCCCTGAACCTCCGTAATGGGTATTGTTGACCCTGATTCTTCTTCCTCCTCAGGTTCGGAAGGAAGTATCCCCTCTGGCTAAGGTGGCAACACACTCGCTACTTTCTAGTCCTAGCACAAAGCATCAAACTACAATCACAAATAGTCTCGCCGACAAGAATAAAGAAGAAGAGTCGAAAGAAATTTTACCTCAGGAAGGGAGTTACTCGCACGGAACTTTTCTATCCACCTCTCCCGAAGACAGATCCTCAAAAGAAATGCGAGTCGGGTCACTCACACTGGTCCAACACGACATTGGGTGAGCCCTGGCCTATAGCGGCTGCACCCGATGGTGCAACCATGTGCGAATGAGATCCATGCCGGTCACTACTTGGCCTCGGACAAGCTGAATGTCGCAGACATGCTTGTACAATACCTCGACCTCCTCTTCTTTTCCCGGCATCACCACATTCTTCTAGGATCTCCTCCTCTTTAGCTCGGCCTTCGAGTCAAAAGGAGGAAGCCCAAACTTTTCTCCGTCCACCTTCTGGTCCTGGATATAAAACCACTTGTCCCTCCACCCTTGGGCGGACTCGACAAGATTAAGGCTGAAATATTGGACATTGGGGTCCACATATATCCCGCATCCACCAAGATCATACGTCACCGAGCCAGACCCAGACTGCCTCTTCAGCTTGAAGAGCCCAAAGTGTGGCTCGATTCTGAGCCAGTACTCATAGAGTGTGATATAGCACGCGATGTGCAAGATGGAGTTGGGAGTCAACTTATGAAGTTGAAGCCCATAAAAGCAAAGAAACCCTTGCATGAACTTGTGGGTGGGGAGAGAGAGAGAACCTAGAGGATAAATGCCAAAAACATCACCTGAAACCCAGCAGGAGGATCGGGGATTACCTCGGGTCTTTGCAATCCGCCGCATTGGCCGACAGCAGACCATCCTGGCATCTGGAGTTGATGCTCCTTCAAGGTGGAACGCCACCATGACTCGTTGGTCACATGGGTCCCAGCCTCTTTCTTCTTCGAGGCTGCAGCGATGGTGCCTGACCCGGCAGCAATGGCGGAACTCTTCGTCTTTGATGCAGCGGGGATGGCAATAAATCCTGCAGCAGCAGAGCCCTTCTTCTTTCCCATCCTTCGGGGGCAAAGTGATCAAAGGAAGTAGCTTGGAAAAGCCTTGTGAATGTCTAGTGCAGCATGGATGATGAGCACGGTGGAGAAGATGAAGAACGACAATGGCAGTAGTGCGAAAGGGGGAAGAAGCACAGTGCGAGAATTACCGCACCGGATCCCTACTTAAGCACCAAGGATTGCAATCCAACGGCAAAGAAACTTCCATCTAGATGTGTAGAGAAAATCGGCAAGCACACGTGGCAGCGTGCATACTGAACCATCACTGCACGATCCCCACGCTGCACAAAAATCGAGGAGGCACGGTTAAAACCGTAATTTATTCATGACTGGTCAAATCCTAGTCATATTTCGGGGCCCACCTCTGTCACGTCCCATCAGCACCTCTTATGGGGGCAACTGACCTCATCGGATCATCAGCACTAACGTCATCAAGATATGCACTCCAGCAGGAGTTCCCTTCGGCTGGTCTAGTCCTTGGTAGACTCTACGACTCGGCCAAACACTCGGGGGCTACTCCTAACAGGAGTGTTGGTCGTGCACCCAAAAAATTTAAAAAGGCACATAATTGCCCTGGTAAACATACACAGATATTTACATCTCAACCCCCTCTTTTGAATCAATGATTCGATCGTAGACTCGGGGGCTCCTCCCATAAGGAGCACTAGAAGCACAATCGACAAGATATAACGACAACAGTTGACAAATGTTCAAAGTCCCCACTCGAGTCTGCGACTCAAGTAGGCACTTGGGGGCTACTCCCATAGGGAGCGCTGGTCGCACACCCTATGAAAAGAAAATATACTTGAACCAGGCAAAAGCGTTGACCATGACCGCACCATGAGCATTCAAAGCATTCGACGACTTCGCCTCACAATCACTGAACATGCCCTACAAAGAGGCAACGACTTCTAGGTCACCCCGAATCACCTCCACGGTGACAAAAAATTTGGATGCCGCGTTTACAACATGAAGATAAGACCTGAAAGAGGCCTGGCAACGCACCTGATGCGCTCTACTAGAAATAAATTGTGCCTACAGGCACGATGAAAAAGCCTTGATGGATGCGTCGAGTGCTCACACCAAAACACAAGAGTTCACCTCTATAAGACCTCCATGGCAGGAGTCGAATTACGCCAACAATGTTCCAAATTTGAGTCCAGGGACTCGAGTTTGAGTAGATAGCGCTGTTTTTCCCTAAGGTAGTTAACTGATCCTGATCTGTTAGATGAATCAGGAACGCATATCAACAATCCCTATGACACAAACCGAGGCACCCGAAAGAACTTCGGATGGGCCTACATTCCATGCACTCGAAGAGTTATACTCTCCACCTAAATCTGCAATTCGACTGGGGGCTACTAACATGGGTATACCCTATACGTACTCGCGGTTAGCCTATACAGTCCAGCCCAAGAGGAGTCTATGGTGCATACAAATCCCAATAAGGATTCGGGTGGCCCACAGGAACGAGACTCCTTGGAGAACATGGCAAACAATAGATAGTAACTTGAAGGGAAAACCCTAATCTGTAATCGACTCGGCCTGCTATCCTGGCTAGGAGGGGGCGGCGAGTAGGACAATTCACAACCTTCGCATACACCTCGCCAGATTGCATCTGTGCACCCAATGTAATTTTTGACTCCCCGATAATCAAGAGCAGACAAGAAGGAGTAGGGTCCTCTTCGAGGCATGAACCTGGGTAAAACCTCGTGTTTTCCTATGTTCTTGTTTGCTAGCCGATCAATGCCTCTAGCGCTCCCCAATTCCTCGAACCTAAGTTCATCAACGATGGTCATTGATGAGTTAGCCCCTCGTCACCCTGAAACTCCGCCTAGAAACTCAGACTCAGTCGATGGGCCATGGCTGATGCCGTTGTCCGACTCCTCTAATTAAGAAAATAGCCACTGGCGGCGCTTTTTCGAAGGGACGCCACCAGCAATGCCGAGCAACTCCAATAAGACGGACGATGAGACTGATTAAGAGGAGGATTCTGAGGTCGACGTTGAGGAGGAGGCTGAAGACGACGACAGGGAGTAGATCGAGGACCACGAGGAGGATGTCTCTTCCCCCTAAAGAAGCGTGCACGGGTGCAAAGTTAAATGGCATCTAGAGAAGAGGCGGGAAGTGTACTATATCTCGTTCTAGGAAGCATCTTGGCTTTAGTAAATAATGTTGTCAATGAGAGTTTCGAACTTTTAGGAAAATGCTTTTCAATTTCGAAGTGATAGGATTTATTTTTTAGTAATTAAGTATGTCCGTGTAATTTGGCTTAGAGTGCACTCACTGTATTCTAGCAAAATATAAATAATTTCCAACACATGTTCGTACTATATGAAAATACTTATTTCAATGTGTGTAATGATACCTAGTTTTTTTTGGGGGGGTGTAACTATACATAGATGAAACTTAAATGGTAATACTTTTTCTGTGGTATTGGTCAAACTTGATACTATTTGTCTTTCCGGAAAGTTAATACTATATACCTTACTTTGTAGAACGAAGGCAGTATATTGTAAGCACCAAGAGTTTTGAAAGGTTCAAATTCTTGCTATAAAGTTGTGTGCCAACAATTTTAAACCTGTTTTGCAAAAAATCAAAGAAATTAAATGGAAATGAAAAAATAAAAATCTTCGCATAGTGTCCTCTTATATATGTTCTTGTTTGAACGAAAACTACAAACATGGATTTGGACAACTTTCAAAAAACTTGCTACACAATATGGTCACAACCATGTATGAACATTGTTCACATTTTAAGCCAATTTACCAATGTCGAGGTCATATATGCATCACTCGTCCCATTTATTTGGGTTAAATTAAAGAAAAGTAAAGAAAACAATAAAAAAGTTAAGCACTTATGTATGGTGTCCTCTTCCGTAAATGTAAACATGAATTTTGACAAGGTTTATAAACACTTGCTTCACAATATGACCAACGATGTGTTAACATACATGGGTTTCAAGTTAAATAATGACAAACGTCATGGTCATTATCTACATAGTTTATAATAACGTGTCCATTTCTGATAGACGGGTGCATCTTGGCATGTCATACTAATGTTGGTAATGGGACTTTTCAACTTTTATGTATAGAATTTTTTAAATAATTTTAGAAGTGCCACATATAATTATTTTTTAAAGAAAGTACAAAGAGTATGGCTCTAAATGCCACAACACACTAAATTTCCACAAAATAGAGTATGTTTTATGGTTAACAAGTTTCATTAATTTTCAAGCCTTCTAGCTAATTTTGCATACTTAAATGACTTTTTTTCAATAAAACCAAAGTAGGTAAAATTTTAACTACAAGTGTGTGATAGATTGCTTGTAAATTTGTCCGAAATTAATATATAATTATTATACCCACGCAGTCATACTGAAAACCAATGACTGTTTTGAAAGATACAACTTCTTTGTATGAATTTTCATGTGGACACATCTGACCATGTTTTAAAAAAGTGAAACAAAATAAGGAAACATGGAAAGAATTACCAAGGTCATGGCCATATTATACAACAGTACTCTAAAAAACAATGGTTCGTATCCAAGGGGCGGAGGCATAGAGTTGGCTCTAGAATATATTGGATATCATCACAACTCAAAACAATTCCGGTATTTTTTTTGAAAAGGGGGGTAGAACCCTAGCCTATGCATTGGTTGATGCACACAACCTTTTAGTATTAAAATTCATACTTGTAAAACAGTAAAAATGATGTTGTTAAAGTTTCAATATAAGGGACCTAGGCACCTTCACCGGCCCTCCATAATTAACCTTTCTTCCTCTTCTTCCCCTTGCTCCTTTACGACTTTGTAGCTATGGCTCCGAAGACCGGAGCTCCCCGTGGGAAGAAGAAGAAGACCCAGGTGGTAGCGACAATGGCCGTGGAGAAAAAGAAGACATGTCACCGGTTTCCAAATCTTGCTCTGGCCACTCCAGGTCACAGTCTCGCACCAGGCAGCCATAGGAAGAAGCAGGTGTCGAGGTCCGTCAAGGCCGGGCTGCATTTCTCTGTCGGCCGTATTGGGCGCTACCTCAAGGAGGGTCGGTACTCCCAGTGCATAGGCTTTGGGGCTCCCATCTACCTCGTGGCCGCTCGAGTACCTCACCGCCGAGGTGCTGGAGCTCGTCGGGCAAGCCGCGAAGGATAGCAAGAATATATGCATCATCCTAAGGCACGTGATGCTCGGCATCATGCGCGACGAGGAGTGTCGTCGGATTGATGACAAGTACGCCACGAGGGGGTCCTCGAGGCATGCGGAAGAGAGGGGTGTGAGACGTACGATGTTCCAGGACGGTGAGCACACAAGTTTACCCAGGTTCGAATCCACCGGCTTTGGACGGATCCTACTCCTGCTAGCAATCCAGTAATATAGTAGAGCTGGAATATGGGTTACAAGGGTTCGCCTGTGCGAGTTGAGATTTTGATTGTAAGGGGTGCCCTAAAGGATCTCCCTAGGACAGCTTATATAGATATCCGGCCTAGGGTTTACATGAGAGATACATCCGGCTACGACTAAGAGTCGGTTACAGAGTACATCTTGAACTACAAGTAAAACTATTTGCCTATATCGGTAAGTCTTCTGGGCCGTCCCGTAGTCGGATTGGACTCCGTCTCTTCTCCCTGACTGGGTCGCCCTTGAATCAAAGCTCTAACCCAAAGTGGGCCAGACTAGTCAGTGAGGACTGTGAGGATACCCGAAAAGTATATCCCCAATAGCAGCCCCCGGAAGTCTCCAAGATCCAAAGTCAGATTCAGCATCGTCTAGCTTGATATTCGGCTTGCAGAATCTTGAAGGGTTCCTGAAACTTCAAAACAAAAGATACGATCCGGGTCTCAAAAGTAAGTCGGACCTATCAGTACGCTATTCGGATTTCCAGCTTGATATTCAAACCAAGCCGGATCTTGGTCTCTGACGTCATCTGACACTGGTCATGGTCAAGTCACGTCACTGATAGACATCCTGTCAGCACGACCGTTGGTAGGTCCGCCGTTCGCGGAACCGAGGCGCCGTTTTAATGCGTGCACGGAGATCAAGGCGACGTAATCATCGTGTGGGAACTTCCCAGTTTGTTCCACGACGCGTGGCATATTTACTATGCCATTTGCACGAATCTTGGCGCGGTTTGGTGGTTATAAGGGGTGAGTATTCCCTTTCCCTCATCTTCTTCACCTATTCCCCCTGTCGTTTCCTTCTCCTCCACTTCTCCCACGCGCATAGAGCTCCCTTGCCTCCAGATTCCCAGCGTCGCCCACCCAAGGTCACCGGCGCACCGGAAGAATGGCTTCATCATCATCATCCGGCTTGGCTGTGGCAGCTGCGGCAGCGACGGCGGCAACAGAGAAAGAAATCAACCATAGGGTTTGGATCCCGTGCGTCCTCGACGACGCCAAGCTCAGCGGCGTGGAGAACGAAGGACTCCTCTGCGCCGGCGACTGGCGGAGCGGTTTCGGCGAAACCATCCCCAATCCACATGCCGACGAGCGGGTGCACTTCGACACCCACCTCGATAGAGGTTTGTCTTTCCCTCCCTCGGAATTCTTTTCTGAGGTGATAGATCACTATGGTGTTCAACTTCACCATCTCCCCCCAAACTCTCTTTTAGAGATGAGCGCCTATGCGGCTTTGTGTGAGGGGTATCTCGGCATTAGGCCGAGTCTCATTCTCTTCCGGTTTTACTTCCATGTTCGGAGAAACTCCATCACTGCCGGTAATCCTTACATTACCGGCACAATTAGTCTTTCGGTTATACATGAGCGTGTCTATCCTAGGATTTTAGCTAGTGAGTCAGTCAAACAGTGGCCGGCCACCTTCTTTTATCATAAGAATATCGTTGACAGAGCCGCCATGGCCCGAGCATCCTGGGACGAGGCTCCTCCGGCTCTCAGCGACGATCTGCTTCTCCCCAAGAGGCGGATCGAGTATCTGATGAAGCACAAGGGCCTGAGAGGGTCTGACTTGGTCCAATCTTGGGTGGCACGCCGGATCCAGCCTCTCCAGCACCACGGTGACCGACTGATGCATTCCATCACGGTGTCGAAAAATGACTCCCACTGCATCAGTCCCAAGGCTTTAAAGCCACAGGATTACATAAGCCAGATCAAATGGCTGATAAAGGAGCGGATCGAGAGAAAGATCCTGGATTTGTCCCTGGACATGCATATAGCGGAACACCTTGTAGTGCCGGTAAGCTTTAGCAATAAACCCTTTTTATATGTTTCACCTTTAATTTATTTCGCAACACTGAGATATTATCTTGTTTTCAGCTTGCCGACCTCCCCGAGTCGAAATTTGCTCCTATCGAGGGATATCCTCCCGAGTTTTCTCAGGAGGAGGAATTGGTCCCACTGCCGGATGTTGTGCCCAGGAAGCGCAAAGCTCCGATAGTGGCCATCAGCACAAAGGAAGTGCTAGTTGTGAAGAGGTAACTTTCCACACAACTTCCGCCTTTGTACTTTACTCGTAATTTCTTCCGAGACGTAATGTTCTTTATTCTATTACTTTCTCAGAGCTAAGCAGCTCATCAAGGGCAAGGGGAAGGGGAACAACTCGAAGCCCCTGCGTCAGACGAAGCTAATTATGACTTCTCCTGCCGTAGCTCCTCCGACTCCTGCCCCTCAACCTTCTGCAGCGCCGGTGATTACCCCATCCCCGGTCGTCGCAGAAGATCCGGCTCCCTCAATGGGGCCATCGACCCTTGAGTCACAAACTGACGTCACCATGGGTGGCTGAGGTTTTGATAAGGGTGAACCCTCTTCGGGTAATGATCCCTCGGCAGAGACCTTCCCTGAAAATCTCCTAAACAATCCGGGACTTGCCAAATTTGGCTTGTCTCGGAAATCTGCGGAGGAAATCTAGCGGCTGGCTCGGCAATGCCTGGAGAGCCGTAATATCTCTGCCGAAGAAGAAGCACAAGAAGCGGAGGACATTAAGTACTCCGATCTTCTCGAACAAGTCCACCTTCGCGACGAGGGACTAAGAGCTGGTGTGCTTCCACCACCTCTGGTTATTCCACTCACCCTCGCCGAGAAGGTTACCACTAAGGTGAACATGTGCTTGAGCAAGCTCACACATGAACATCATGTAAGTCGGAATTCCAACTCATGCTTTTCTTTATTGTACTTTATATCATATCCTCTAGCTCCAAAGCATGAAGTTGGATAAACAATCCGGGTTTATGCTTCATTAGGATGCCAAAGAATGAATTAGTATAGCCCCCAAGGCTCGTGCTGATATTAGCTACAATATTAGCCCGAGTCTTTAGTAGACCTCTGACTCTGGGTATTCTGACTTACAGAAAGTTAATTCATATAATCAGGAATTGTTGAAGAATGTCTGCAATAAGCGGAGAGAGATCAAAGCTCTCCGACTTAAAAATGTTGAGCTTAAAGTTTCCAAGGATGAGGCCGAAGGTAAACATTTCGAGGCTCAAACTGCGTTTTCATAGTCGAATATTTTTGCTGAACTGTTGTTCTTTTTGACTTACAACACTGATAAAGCAGTCCTGTGCTATGATCGAAGAGGCCGAGAATCTGAAGACCTTGGTGGTGGAAAACAAGGATCTCCGCCGAGAGATAGACCAGCTTAAGGCGGACCATGAGAACAGCATTGCTCAAGTTCTCGAATCCTCCTCCATGGCCACCGTGGAGCGTGATCGCAAGATGACACTCCACGAGCAGAAAATCTCGGATCTCAATGACGAGCTTTTCAGAGAGAAGGACCTTTCCGAGGCGCTCCAGGCTGAACTCCGGAGTCATCGTGAAGAGAAAACAAAAGTTGATGATGTCATCTTTGGTATGTTTTCCATCTTTCTGACTTGTTTACATTCTTCGACTCTTTCGATGTTGGATTTATTTAACCATTTTGCGTTATATGCATAGGTCCTCTAAACTTGACGGACTCCACCTCTGTCGAGCCTCGCACCCACCGGCTTACCCAAGTCAGTGATTTGCTTCATGACTTCCACCAATCCATCGAGGATATTGGCGAAGCTCTCAGGGTTCTGGACATGCATAGCATGTACGACTTTCAGGTGTGGTACAAGGAAAAGGAGATGTCGCAGCTGTTGGGTCCGGAGCATAGAAAACAAAAAAATTCCTGCGGTGTGAACTACACGCCAAGATCTATCTACTAGGTACAAAGCAACAGGTGGACATACATCCAACGAGAACTTACCCTCGTAGACAACGAGCTTTGTTAACGAGTAGGAACTCGTGGTTGATGTAGTCATACACTTGCCGATCTCAAGATCGTGATGAAGTCCAGCAGGTCCGGCTCCAGCACGTCCATCAGATCCAGCTCCGGCACCACCAAGTCCAGCACCGCAAAGCAGCGGTGCATCCGTGATCGCACACACGTCCGGTACCCCGACAACCTCCATCCCTCGCTCCAGCAAAGCAGCGGAAGCAGCAACTCCTTTCCAGATAAAGCCACCAGGAACATGTATCTCGCTAATCCGAGACCATGGGGGAATAATACTAGAGGGGGAGAGAGATCCTTCACAAGGAGGTGTGTGTGAGAAGTGAGGAGAGGGGGGCCTTTTATAGGAGGAGGGTAGGGTACCCCTCCTTCTTGGCCGGCGCATGGGGGAGGTGACCCTTCACCTCCTCCATTCATGTGGTGGTAACCCCTCCACATTAAAATGCCCCTTCACATTCTCTTTTAAAGTCTCCACTTTAAATGCATTAAATTTCTCCAAATTTAATGCTCTCTCATTTAATAAAACTCTTTTATTATTTTTATTCAGAATTTTGTTAATTACTTTAATTAACAAACATTCACATAAAACCCCCTGCAACATTTCAATATTACATGCAGAACCAATTTCAGCATTTTCACCCGAAACAGTTTCGGTGTCTATTGAAATAATTCCAGTGTTTTCTTAAATCTTTATCTGAAACATATTTGCTCCAAATGGTGTCGTTATCCCTTAAGTGTGTCACCCTACGGTTCACGAATAATGCAGACATGATCGAGACCCCTCTTCGATCAATAATCAACAGCGGGACCTGGAGATCCATACTGACTCCTACACATTCAACGATGACTTCTGTCATCGTGAGAACCTTTAACGCTAGTAACTAAATCCCTTTGTCCCGCGATATATTACATGTCTGAGATTCGATCATCGGTATCTCCATACCTAGTTTGATCTCGTTACCGACATGCACTCTTTTCTCGTTCCCGTGATATAACATTCTAGTGATCACATCACTTGCTTGCAAGCTATTTCGATGTGATATCACCGAGAGGGCCCAGAGTATATCTATCCATCATCGGGATGGACAAATCCCACTCTTTATCCATGAGCCTCAACATAACACCTTCGTAGCACTGAACCCACCTTTATAGTCACCCTATTACGGTGTGACGTTTGATGTTATCAAGATACTCTTCCGGTGTTAGCAATTAACATGATCTCATGGTCTAAGGATAAAGATTACTTCGTATGATATTATAGAAATATAAACATAATGACTTTGATCGTAATGCTATACTTCGGATGAATGTTCATCATATCATTCCACCAATGGTGTGACCTTGTTATTAACAACATCCAATGTCCATGATCAGGAAACCTTGATCATCTTGTCAATCAACAAGCTAGTCTATAAGAGAGGCATAACTAGGAACCCTTTTTGTTTATTAAACACACATGTATTGATGTTTCCGATCAATAAAATTCTAGCATGTAAAATAAACATTTATCATAAACATGGAATAAGATAATAACCACTTTATTATTGCCTCTCGGGCATATTCGCTTCAGTCTCCCACTTGCACTAGAGTCAATAATCTAGTTTGAAAAAACTTTGCGTATTGAACACCTATGGCTTTCTGGTGTTGCATATACGCTATTGCTAGTGGTTAACATAATCTCTGGATCTGACAGTTTCAGGTCCGTGTGTATTTGCATGTCTTTGCGTCTCTACGCATCACTCATTCTCAAATGAGATGGCATTGTATAGATTTGGTCCTTTGGTGAGACCTTTAGTTCGTTCGGCTCAAAATATCTTGATTTTAAATTCACACAATATATCTTCATAGTATTAGCCCACTTTGAACCACACCTAGTTTGATAACAAACTACTTAACACAAATGCCCTCCTTTGCTGCTACTATAGCAGTCATATACTTAGCCTTTTGTTGTAGTATCCGTCACAATGTCTCAACTTTGGAACTCATCCAAATCCATCATGGAACATCCTTTCCATTACATTGTGCCACCCATAGTCTAAATTTAGATAAATTTAATTTGTATCTTGTGACAAAACTAGTATCAATGTAACACTTTACAATGAACTACCTTTAACTATTTGTCACTTATACATTATATATTCTTAGTTCTTCCAAAGCTCATAAGAATATCTTTACTATTGTCCGATGATCATCTTATGAATCATTCTGGTATATGCTCATAACATTTAGAGCATAGGACATTCTGGATATATACATATCATGGTATAATCGATCAGAATCTTCATGTGATTTTACTCACCAAGTGTTGAAACACTTGAATCTGAATACAATTCTTTCCATGCAGCAAGAACCTTTCTTGTTGTTTCCATATTAAACCCTTTCAATATCTCATATTTAACCCTTTCAATATCTTATATATGTATGTCTGGCACAACCATATTAGCACCTTAATCTATCCATATAGATATTGATGCCTAATATTCCGGGTTTGCCCAAGTCTTTCATCGAATCTTATTTTAATGAAATCCTTAACTTGTGTCAATTCAAGATACATCATTTCCAATCAACAATATGTCCTCTACATAATGTATTAGAAATATGTCTCAGCGCTCCCACTTAATTTCTTGCAAATGCAAGCATCTTCATCATCTCCGATGAATTTAAACTCTTTTAACAGTTTCATCATGGTGAAGATTCCAACTCCGCTATGCTTACTTCAACTATTGAAGTTTACATGCCCTTTTAGTACCCTTTGAATTAACATAACCCTTCGGACCATGTCATGTACATGTCCTAGGTTACCGTTCTATTAGAAGAACCTTGTTTTGTTTATTCAACTACCATATACCAAATTATATGTAGTGGTTGCTACATTAATTCGTCAAGACTATATATCGCTATGAAAGATCATATCTTGTCATAGTCAACTCCTTGAACATTGTCGTAAACTTCTTTCCGACATGTCGACTATTTCATTTGAAAAGCTTGTAGCAAAACGAACTTTAATGACTTGATCTTATGCTACGCTTACTATGGGTGTGTGTCCATCACATCATTCTCCTAATGATATGATCTTGTTATTAACGACATCCAATGTCCATGATCAGGAAACCATGATCATCCATTAATCAACAAGCTAGTTTAACAAGAGGCTTACTAGGGACTCTTTTATGTTTACAAAACACACAAGTATTAATGTTTCCTGTTAATACAATTATAGCATGGGATGTAAACATTTATCATAAACATAAAGATATAATAATAACCACTTTATTATTGCCTCTTGGGCATATCTCCAATCTTTTCGTATTTTAAATGGTTCTATCGATCACGAAGTCATCGTTGAGTATGTGGGAGATGTTATGGATCTCCAGATCGCGCTAATGGTTATTGATCGGAGATGTGTCTCCATCATGTCTACATGTTCACGAACCGTAGGGCGACACACTTAAGGTTCGAAGTTGTTTTAAGTAGATATGGAATGTGCATTGGAGACCGAATGTTGTTCGGAGTCTCGGATTGGATCCGGGACATCACGAGGAGATCCGGAATTGTCTGGGGAATAAGATTCATATATTGGGGATCATTTTCTAAGTTAGGAAATGTTCCAGAGTATTTGTATGGGGATTCTAGAAGGCTTCGGAATGTTCCGGAAGGTTCTAGAAGATTTCTTGGAGTTTACTTGAAAACCAAGAAAGGATCAAGGAATCCTTGTGGGGTAAGACAAGGATTCGTGGGGGAGTAGGACTCTCCCCCCACCTCCTTGATCCGCCGGCCAAGGGAGAGGGGAGTCCTACAAGGACTCCACCTCCCCATGGCGCCTCCCTCCTTTAAATAGAGGGGTGGAGGCACAAAATAACAAGCCCCTTCTATTCTCTAGATCTCAAGTTGCCTCTCTCCTCCTCCTTCCTTCTGCTCTGGCTTAGGCAAAGCCCTGCAGAATTCTCTACTCCACCACCACCACCACGCCATCGTGCTGCTGGGATTCCGTGGAGAGATCTACTACCTCTGCTGCTCGCTGGAACGGGGAGAGGAAGGTCTGCTTTAACTTCGCATGTGTGACCGACTGCGGAAGCGCTACCGGAACGCGGCACCGGAAGGATCGTCCACACGATCTTGAGATCGGCAAGTGATCGACTACATCAACCCCGAGATCCAATCTCGTAACGCTTTCGGTTCTACGAGGGTTAGTACAGATCTATCTCGTTGCACATGTCTAATAGATTAGATCTTGGCTTTTATCTAGATTAGATCTGGGTTTTGTTCGTTCTTGCGGTAGAAATTTTTTGTTTTCCATGCTACGAACCCATCAGTTGCTACATTAATCCGTCAAGACTATACATCACTATGAAAGATCATATCTTGTCATAGTCAACTCCTTGAACATTGTCGTAAACTTCTTTCCGACATGTCGACTATTTCATAGATGTTAAACATCCATGTCTTATTTCTTTATAGATCCAAACACGACCGATAGGCTTCACGCCTTTCCGGAGGGTCTTCCAAGTTCAGAAACTTGATTTCTCGTGTATGGATACTATCACGGATTCTATGACTTATAGTCATTTTATGGAGTCAGGGCCCATCATCGCTTCTTTGCATGTAGTCGGTTCATCATTGTCAAAACAATAACGACTTGCTTATCAAATCTTACTATTTGATTCTTACCGACCCACACGGTTCTATAGGAACTCTAATCTCCGAGATCACACCTTTTGTAATCACGAGAGCCATGAGCATTGTGGCCGCCACCGGGACACTTTCCGGCGCTGCGCTACTTAGCACATATATCTAAGGTTCAACAACCTTATCAAAGTTCTATTGTCCTCCCACTTAACTTTTCACGAAAAGTTCCTTTTCAAGAAACTTGACGTTCCAAGCGACAAACTCTTTTGTCCTCGGTGTTATGGAGAAATTCCCAACAAATTCTTTGGGATAACCTACAAAGACGTGCTTATCCGACTTTGGTTGTAAACATTTTACTTATGCATAGCATACCAAAATTGAAGAAAAGACAATTCGGGTTTTATCCCAAACCATAACTCATATGGTGTCATTTCAACGGATCACGATGGTGCTCTTTTCAGTGTAAAAGCGGTAGTCTCTAAAGCTTCAATCTTTAAAACATAATGATCAGTTTTATAAATGACACCTTTGATCTTACCATGTCAAACATGGTTTGATTTCATCTCTCGAATATGCCATACTCCTATGGTTTATCGGGAAACACAAATCATGGAACAATTCCTCAATTCTTAGGTGTTTTTGCTAAACATGTAATTCAAATATCTTCCTTTATGATCGAATCATAAACTCTTTATTTTCTTGTTACAATGATTTTCAACTTCATCTTGAAAGTCTTTGAACAACTTTCAAATGTTTCATACTTCTTCCTTATTAAGTAAATATACAGATATATTCACTCAAATTCTTGAAGAAAGCATATGAAGCAAAAAGATCCATCGCATATGGCTACACATAATGGACTTATGCACATCAGCATGCACAATTTCCAATAAGCTAGTCATCTGTTCCTCTTTTGCCTATGAACGGAGTTTCAATTATCTCGAGGAAAGTCTCACATGCGTCAATTGATCAAAATCAAAGACTCCAAAAATCCATCAACATGGAGTTTCTTCATGTTTTCTTTCAAATATAATTTAAACAACGATGTCACTTCATAAGTGATCTTTCAATCATTTGTCTTGTGATATTTTAGCAATAGTGTTTATGGATGTGATTTCTCCAACTAGACTTGTAAAAGTTCATCCATCCTTTATGGAATACGGTAATTATTTGAACAGCCATTGTTCTCATAATACCAGAACAAAATAAAAATTATTTAAACAAATCTTGAAGGCTTGGTTTGATGACAACGAAAAACACAATAACACTTTATTTGTTTTCGATGAACATCATCACTCATTCTCTTGCTGGTTACTTAGGCCATTGTAGTTCATGAATTGCGTTGTCCTGTATGACACTTCATACCAACCAATTTGGTATCCAATACCTAAGAACCACATTGTTTAACAAGCAAGGAATATAGCCATAACATGTATATCTTCTATATACCTAAGTTGGACATCTCCAACCTTTTATTTTCTGCCAAATATTTTATAGATTCTCTTTCAGCAATTCCTTTTTTTAAAGAATCTATCAACATCAATAGTTGTGTCATCAACATGACACATGGTACAAAGCGTCTATAGTCAAATACTAATACCTTTGGACTTGCACTTTGAAGTGGATCACCATCATCAAATGTTTGGTGTTCTTTCAAAAATCCATTCTTTAGTAATCTATTAGTGTAGTAAACATTTTACTTACAGCTTCTATTCATCCTTATCATGACAACTTTCATGATCAAGCTACTATAGCTTATAAGGAAGAATCACGAATATAATATCAGTTCCCAAAACCTTTTTGTTAGATCCGGATGCCTAGCATCTCCATCCTTCACAAATTCTCATACAATATGAGAACATGTATTTTGCTAAATTATACTCTATCATAATGCAACCAAAAACATTGTTTCAGATATCACAATATCTTTCACACATGATGGTTTCTGAAACAATTTCCAGCTCCAATATAATCTTGATATTAAAACAACTTTTTGAATATCAATAATCATGGAGGCAAACATGATACTTTAGATACTAACATTGGAATTCTTACTCTTGGTTTAATACTACTTATTAAACTTCATGGAGTAAATAGAGTTTGCTGAAAGTTTGCAATAGGACTTATAAACTTTAAATTGACATTCAAAACAATACGATACCAGTTCGTAAATAAATATCCAGAATTCTGTAGTTCTATTGTCTCAAATAAAAACTAAGCATAAGGTAGTGAACAGATGCGAATGACTACAACAAATTATGCAAATTCACTTCGATTTAGTTTATGACAAATTGAGTTCGACTAATCCAAATTAGAAATGAACTCCCACTCAAAAACGACATCCCTCGTGCCTTTTTGGTGATTACATGAACCAAATCCACTACACCAAGTCCGATCATCACGTGAGTCGGTTTAGCTTCAAAGGCGAGCATCAATATGGTCATCACATCAAATATATGACTCATGCTTAACCTTTCGGTCCGTGTTCCAAGGACATGTCTGTACATGCTAGGTTCGCCAAGTACGAACCTTAGTATTCGCGTGTGTAAAACTGTCTTACACCCGTTGCATGAAAGCGTAGAGTTGAGAACACCCGATCATCACGTGATGTCTCGAAACACGATCCATAGAACGGTGCATACTTAAGGAAGAACACATTTTATCTTGATATTTAAATAAGGGATCATCTTACAATGCTACAGAAAGCGCCAAACTAGCAGTATAAGATGCTAACATCTAATGTGTAAAGTGAGATGATATGGTCCATGCATTTGATCTCTATCACTTGCATCGTGGTATGATCTCTACCATTCCTTTGTGTGTAAGGCCAAGGTCTATGGAATTTACACGTTGAATGTGTTGTAAGAGTATCTATCATACATCTACTTACAACAATACCATATCAACACACTAGCCCAGCAACGATCTAAACTAGACGCCTCTAATTTATCAATTGCAAGTTTTACATGGCTTAGGGCTTTCGGAGATAGAACCGTTCTTACCTACGAACATGAACCACAACGAGGATAACTAAGTTATTAGCAACTCGTTGTAAATCAGATATTGACTATAGTAGGAGAGACAGACACCCGCCAGCCACTTATGCAAAACAAGTTGCATGTCAGTCGTGGAACCGGTCTCATGTACGATGACATGTAAGGTTGGTCCGGGCCGCTTCATCCCACTATGCCACCAATATCCAAAATACATGAAAGAAGCAATAACATGATCATCATCGCCCACATATAAACATATGTGTACTACCCGTGCAAAGCACCTACGCATAGATCAGGCTCTGATACCACTGTTGGGTCCACAACATAGAATTTTTTTCCAACGGTGTGAACTACACGCCAAGATCTATCTACTAGGTACAAAGCAACGGGTGGACATACATCCAACGAGAACTTACCCTCGTAGACAACGAGCTTTGTTAGCGAGTAGGAACTCGTGGTTGATGTAGTCGTACACTTGCCGATCTCAAGATCGTGATGAAGTCCAGCAGGTCCGGCTCTAGTACGTCCATCAGATCCAGCTCCAGCACCACCAAGTCCAGCACCGCAAAGCAGTGGTGCATCCGTGATCGCACACACGTCCGGTACCCCGACAACCTCCGTCCCTCGCTCCAGCAAAGCAGCGGAAGCAGCAACTCCTTTCCAGATAAAGCCACCGGGAACATGTATCTCGCTAATCCGAGACCATGGGGGAATAATACTAGAGGAGGAGAGAGATCCTTCACAAGGAGGTGTGTGTGAGAAGTGAGGAGAGGGGAGACTTTTATAGGAGGAGGGCAGGGTACCCCTCCTTCATGGCCGGTGCATGGGGGAGGTGACCCTTCACCTCCTCCATTCATGTGGTGGTAACCCCTCCACATTAAAATGCCCCTTCACATTCTCTTTTAAAGTCTCCACTTTAAATGCATTAAATTTCTCCAAATTTAATGCTCTCTCATTTAATAAAACTCTTTTATTATTTTTATTCAGAATTTTGTTAATTACTTTAATTAACAAACATTCACATAAAACCCCCTACAACATTTCAATATTACATGCAGAACCAATTTCAGCATTTTCACCCGAAACAGTTTCGGTGTCTATTACAATAATTCCAGCGCTTTCTTAAATCTTTATCTGAAACATATTTGCTCCAACTGGTGTCAGTATCCCTTAAGTGTGTCACCCTACGGTTCGCAAATAATGTAGACATGATCGAGACCCCTCTTCGATCAATAATCAGCAGCGGGACCTGGAGATCCATACTGACTCCTACGCATTCAACGATGACTTCTGTGATCGTGAGAACCTTTAACGCTAGTAACTAAATCCCTTTGTCCCGCGATATATTACATGTCCGAGATTCGATCATCGGTATCTCCATACCTAGTTTGATCTCGTTACTGACATGCACTCTTTTCTCGTTCCCGTGATATAACATTCTAGTGATCACATCACTTGCTTGCAAGCTATTTCAATGTGATATCACCGAGAGGGCCCAGAGTATATCTATCCATCATCGGGATGGACAAATCCCACTCTTGATCCATGAGCCTCAACATAACACCTTCGTAGCACTAAACCCACCTTTATAGTCACCCTGTTACGGCGTGACGTTTGATGTTATCAAGATACTCTTCCGGTGTTAGCAATTAACACGATCTCATGGTCTAAGGATAAAGATTACTTCGTATGATATTATAGCAATATAAACATAATGACTTTGATCGTAATGCTATACTTCGGATGAATGTTCATCACATCATTCCACCAATGGTGTGACCTTGTTATTAGTAACATCTAATGTCCATGATCAGGAAACCTTGATCATCTTGTTAATCAACAAGCTAGTCTATAAGATAGGCATAACTAGGAACCCTTTTTGTTTATTAAACACACATGTATTGATGTTTCCGATCAATACAATTCTAGCATGTAAAATAAACATTTATCATAAACATGGAATAAGATAATAACCACTTTATTATTGCCTCTCGGGCATATTCCCTTCAGCAGCTTGTCCAGGACTGGAACATGTCCTACTCGCGATCCGCAACGCAGAATGCTCTCACCATGGTCATGAGCCACCATGAAAGCATGGAAATCTGACAAGTGACCAGAGGGTACTCTATTATGGACGAAGACGGCCAGAAGCAAGATATCAAAGCCATCATGAACTCCTGCGCCGGATATGGGTGCCACGTAGCTGACTTGACCTGCTATGACACTCCCTTCTTCAACCGCGTGGACACGCCGCCTCCGCCTCCGGAAGAAGCAGCCGAAGTTTCTAATGATGAACAAACCATATCGGATTTGGACATCTCAGATCATTATCAAGCCAAGGCCGATGCATCCAGCGAGCCGACAGCTCCTACCTCTTCTGCTGCATCATAGATCATCAGAAACAAATGTGTTATTCTGAAATAATTATGGGTCTGTAAATATGTAGTATGATACTTTTTGCTAGTGCTAAGTTTTAATCTATTCAGCACTTTTGGCTTTGATTTTTGTGTGCCTGAAATGTTTACATAAGCACTTATACTTTTTTGTCTACACTTATCGTTTATCTGGCTTTCTGCCTTGTCCCTTTCGTGAGCCGGCTAAACTTTCAGCTCGAAAACTTTGTCGAGCAATGGAGCTCAATTGCTAAACCAGTTTAAACTCGGAAACAAAGTCGGCTTCCAGTACCAACAATTCACTACTCGGAAAATACCCGCATCTGGCAATCAGACAAATAACCAAAGTATACACTAGAAACTTTAGAATTATACCCGAGGGTAGCATATTTTAGAATCAGAAATCTAAACCAGAACAAACATGAGCATAAAGTACTTTCAAGTATTCTAGGATTTTCGACTGTGACATGATCATTCGGAAATAAGATGGTAAAGACTTCTCAGAAAAAATTTGAGGCAACCAAAACTTTTATTTCTCTCAGAACATGTACATATATATGATTACAAAGAAGGATAAACTAAGAATAAAAGGGACGTAGCTGAGCAATATTCCACGGTCTGTCTGACTCATCCGGATTTGTACTGTCTCCAGCTCTCTTTCTCTTCTTAGTAGCAGGTCTTTCTTTGACTGGCCTCATATCAGTTAGGTAGTATGAACTATTCTGCAATACTCGACTAACTAAAAATGGCCCTTCCCATACAGGGGAAAGTTTGTGCTTTCTTTGTTGCACAAGCCAGAGAACCAAATCACCTTTATTGAAAGATCTGTTCCTGACTCTCTGACTATGATACTTGCATAACTTCTGATGATAGGCTGTTGATCTTATTTCAGCAACAACACGAACTTTTTTGACTAAGTCGAGATCATTTTGTTGAGAAATCTCGGCATCCTCTTTGATATACGCGGCCACTCTAGGAGAAGTGTGAATCAAATCACTAGGAAGAACTGCTTCTGTGCCATAGACCAAGAAGAAAGGTGTGTACCCGGTTGACCTGTTCGGAGTTGTTCGTAAACTCCATATTACAGAAGGTAATTCCTCTGCCCAAGCCCCCGCAGCACGTCGTAGTGGTACTTTGAGTCTCTGTTTTAGGCCTTGTAGGATTAAACCATTTGCTCTTTCGACTTGTCAATTAGCCTGTGGATGTGCGACTGACGCAATGTCAAGACGGATATTTTGTTCGTTGCAGAATTCGGCAAGTTCTCTCATAGAGAAATTACTCCCGTTGTCCGTGATAATACTATGCGGATAACCAAACCGGATTAGACATCCTCGACAAATATTTTGGATGTTGCTCCATCACAACTAGTGACGGGTTTAGCCTCAATCCATTTGGTAAATTTATCCACCATCACTAAGAGGTGAGTAAATCCACTTGGAGCCCGTCTAAACGGTCCTACCATGTCAAGCCCCTAGACCGCGAAAGTCCATGTTATAGGTATTGTTTGCAGCTGATTAGCCAGAACGTGAGCTTGTTTGGCATACTTTTGGCAGCCCTTGCACGTCTTGACCAGCCACTCAGCATCTGCCTTGGCTGTAAGCTAGAAAAAACCGTGTCGGAAAGCTTTTTCCACTAAAGATTTGGCTGCAGCATGGTGACCACACTCACCTTCGTGGATTTCTCTTAAGATTTCCACTCCTTCTTCTGGAGATACACATCGCTGAAAGATCCCAGATACACTCTGCTTGTAGAGCTCACCATTAACTACAGTATAGGCTTTCGCTCGTCGGATAATCTGCTGGCTCAGAACCTCGTCTTCGAGTAATTTGCCATCTACCAAATAGTCAAGGTAGGGTTGAGTCCAACTAGGAATTACAGCCATAACTGCTACTAGAGGTGAGTCGGATTTGGTGGGATATTCCTCGTCCACTCCCTTTATTGAGGGAACTTTGAGGTGCTCTAAAAAAGCGCCATCCGGGACCTCTTTCCGTGCAGAGCCTATCCGAGATAATGCATTTGCTTCCTCATTTTCTTCTCGAGGGATGTGTTGAACCTCAAACCCTTCGAACAATTTAGATAAATCATCCATGACAGCTTTATATGCTGCCATGTGTTTATTTGCATTACAAATATCCGACACTTGCTGAGCAACAAGATCCGAATCTCCGTAACACATCAAACGCCGGATGCTGATATCCTTAGCAATCCGGATTCCATGCAGCAGTGCTTCATACTCAGCAATATTATTTGTCGCTATGAAGTGGATCTGCAACACGTATAAAAGTTTATCTCCTTGGGGTGATTTGAGCACCATGCCAGCACCCGAGCCCCCGCGAGCCTTAGACCCATCAAAATATAGGGTCCAATATTTTGACTCGGAGAGGGTCATATTCTCCTTCGTCTCTGTCCAATTAGCAACAAATTCGGCAAGGATTTGGGATTTGATTGCTATCCGAGGTTTGTAATCAATATCGAAAGCTGGGAGCTCTATGCCTCATTTGGCGATGCGTCCTGTGGTGTCACTGTTGTTGATTATATCTCTCATGGGAGCTGTGCTCACCATGGTAATTGGATGCTCCTGAAAATAGTGTTGTAGCTTACGAGATGCTAAGAACACACCATAAGCTAGCTTTTGATAGTGCGGATACCGCTGTTTCGATTTTGTCAAGACCTCGCTGACAAAGTAAGTCGGACGCTGCACCAAGTGTTCTTGATTTTCCTCCGGTCTCTCCACTACCATGACAATACTGACGACTTTGTTTGTCGCAGCGAGATAGAGCAACATCGGTTCCTGTGGCTCCGGCGCAGCAAGGATAGGAGCAGATGAGAGTACTTTCTTCAGGTCTTGTAGTGTGGCTTTAGCTTCGTCAGTCCACACAAAATCCTTGGTCTTTTTCAGGAGTTTGTATAATGGTGCGGCTCTTTCACCGAGTCGGCTTACGAACCGACTGACTGTAGCAATGCAACCAGTTAGTCTTTGTACGTCCTTGAGGCGAGTTGGCCTAGAAATATTGAGTATAGCCTTGATTTTGTCTCGGTTCACCTCTATGCTTCTTTGAGACACGATGAAACCTAACAATTTTCCGGCCGGGATTCCAAAGAAGCATTTCTTCGGATTAAGCATCACCGCAATATCATCCACATATGCATGTACATAGATTGGCGAATGTTTCCTCCAAGTCGGAAATCAATGTTTCCTTATTTTTGGACATCACCGCAATATCATCCACATATGCATGTACATTGCGTCCGATTTGATCGTGGAGGCAACGCTGCATTGTATGTTGGTACGTAGCTCCTGCGTTCTTCAGCCCAAAGGGCATCGTAACAAAACAGAAGGTTCCGAAGGGGGTTACGAATGAAGTTTTGACTTTGTCAGATTCCTTCATCCGGATTTGGTGATGACCGGAATATGCGTCGAGAAAACAGAGGAGTTCCGAGCCTGCCGTAGAATCGATAACTTGATCAATCCTAGGCAGAGCAAACAGATCTTTGGGACAAGCCTTGTTCAAGGCAGTATAATCAACACACATCCTTAAATCAGTGGTGTCCTTTTTAGGGGCCATTACAGGATTGGCCGACCACTCAGTGTGGATGATCTCTTCTATGAATCCGGCTAACTCGAGCCGTGCTAGTTCCTTAGCTATTACCTTACGGTTTTCATCGCCGAAACTTCATAAGGACTGTTTAACGGGTTTAGCGTCCGGGTTTACATTTAAAGAGTGCTCGGCAAGTTCCCTAGGTACTCCGGTCATGTTAGATGGCTGCCATGCAAAGATATCTTGATTTGCTTTGAGGAACTTGACGAGCACACTTTCCTATGCGCTATCTAGGCCTACGCCTATCTGGGTAACCTTGGAGGGGTCATCATCCTTCAACGGCATCTTCTTCGTCTCTTCTGATGCCTTGAACTCCAGATTCAAATTTGTCACCTCCTTCTTCGTTGCTGGCATCTCGGATGGATCTATGCTCTTCTTGATCTCCTGGTACTCCTGGGCGTGCAGCACGGCTTCAGCAAAGCTGGCATTTCCATCCTCGCACTCTCGCGCTTTCTTCGGGTCTCCCCTGATGGTGATCACGCCGTTGGGACCTGGGATTTTCATCATATTATAAATGTAACACGGACGAGCCATAAAAGCCTAGTAAGCCGGACGTCCGAATATAGCGTGGTACGCGCTCTTGACCAGGACCACTTCGAAGGAAAGTGCCTCCGTCCGATAGTTCTTTGGAGTTCCGAAGGTAACATCCAAAGTGATTTCTCCCTGGGAATTTGCTTGTCTTCCCGGGACAACCCCGTGAAAGATCACAGTGTTGTGGTTCAGCTAGGTCTCCGAGATCTTCATCCGGCGTAGCGTTTCGACATACAGAATATTAATACTACTGCCACCATCCATGAGAGTCTTGGAGAAACCATAACCGTCAATAAGTGGATTGACGATTAAGGCGTATTTTCCTCGCCTGTGCAACTTAGGCGGATGATCAACGCGGTCAAAGGTGATTGCCACTTCCGACCAGTCCAAGAATTGAGGGACAGCCGAAACTATTGCATTGAGATCATGTAGAACTGCCTTTTTGACCTTTGCTGGTTGAGATCTGAGGAAGGTGACATAAGTGTCTTTCTTGTTCAGAAAATTTTTCTTCCCTTCCGGCTTGGGATTTGAAGCGTTAGCTTCCTCCATGTCGAAATCTTCCTTGATCTCTTTATCCTTTTCGGGATTCTTCTTTCCCTTCTTCCGCTTAGCTTTGTAGCCAGCGGTATCATCTCTTTTAATGTCATCATTGGAACGACACTCGGCGTTTGTGTGGGACGAGCCCCCATTGGCGTCTAAGTGATGCACACATGGGTTATTGGCAATGTCGACCCAAGAGTAGGTTTTTCTGGGTTGCTGGTCTCCTCTACCTTGGACTCTTGACGTCCCACGACCGCGTCCGCGGTCACCGCCACGTCCTCCAGACCCAAAAGTAGCAGTGACCACTGTCGTTTCTGTGTTGGGTTTTTCTTTCGAGGTATTCTTACACTTTTGAGCTTGTTGCTTTGGTTGTTTTGCCGACTGTGGCACAGCCAGGGCGTTAAGTAATCCCTCTACGTTGTCGTCAGCATCTACATACTTGCTCGCTGTTTCAATCATCTCTCCCAAATCAGTGACTTTGTCACACTTCAAGCGATGACATAGTAAACCAATTGGGAGACCTGCAATGAAAGCTTCAAATCACAGTTTGGTCATTTACTCCTTCACAAGAGTTCTTGGTGTCAATCCATCGTCCGAGATAATCCTGGCAAGTTTCTCCGGCTTTCTGGGTGCAACGCTGTAGGTCTCCGACCGACAGGGCCTCCGGTATGTGCCTTCAAAATTCCGAAAGAACGCACTTTGCATGTCATACCAGTTGTGGATGGTGTTCTCCGGAAGTTCATTGAGCCATGATCGTCCCGTCTTCCACAACATAAGTGGGAGATATCGTGTCGCGACCAGGCTGTTTCCGCCTTTGGTGATGCAGCAAGCTTGGAAAAAATCCGGTAGCCAAGTATCTGGCCGAGTTATGCTATCGTAGGCTTGAATATGTCTTGAGATAGAAAATCCTTCCGGGAACCTTGTATCTCTTATGCGTGGTCCGAAGCACTTTGGGCCCACGTATATGTCATCATTTTCATAGCTCGCGCCTCTATGTTGGAGTTGATCCTGTGCCTTGTGTCATTTGGGGATAGAGATTGTCCCGAGTGACGGCTATGGCTGCGGTGCCTTGGAGCCAGACTTCGGCTTCTGCCACCACCTCCTCCACCACGACTCCCTCCTTGGCCTCCTTGGGAGCCGTTGTGATGGCTACTTGGCGGAGAGGGTGGAGCAGCTAGGTTATTTCCGGCTGATCATCGGCCTCCGTCCGGAGCGTCATTATTCTGGTTCCGGGGAGGGTCTTCATTGTGACGAGCCCCCTGCCGGCTTGACTCGGCGCGGTGTCCGTCGTTCCTTCGCCCATCATCTGAACGGCTTGCATGTCTAGGAGGTGGCATTATTTTTCGGTCCTCCTCCCGACGTTTCTCTTTATCTTCTTCCCTGTGGTACTTCGAATCTCGCCGGGAGGATTCCTCGGATTCAGCGCAACAATTGCCTCTTGCTCCACAACTGGGTTAACGTTACGCCAGTCATGCGCAGCTTTGTGGTGATGTCCTGAAGATCCGGTTCTTGAGTAGTTGTCTTCCTGACGGTCGAAACGATGTTGCTGTTCCGGAACACGTTGGGGTCTTACGTTAGCCCATGCCGGGTTTGTGCGATATTGGTCAGAATCGGATACCAGTTTTTGACTTCCGGATAGGGCGACCTTTTGCTGCTCCAGTCCTTTGTTGAGTAGTTTGATTCCCAACCGGATCTGCTCCGGGCCTGGATTAGCCGATAGGATTTCCCGAGCCACAACGGTGTTCTGTACTGGCGCTGGATACACCCAATCCCCGTTGCTGTCGCGTCGAGGCATCCAAAGTTCTCCTCCGAAAAGGACTTTATGAATCTGCGGGAATTGGTCATCATGAGTATGATGTTTCCTGGTCTTCTGATGTTGCCTGGAGTTGTACTTCTCCGCAGTTTCCATGCGTTTCTTTTCCTCCTCAATGTTTTTGGCTTCATCGAGGAGTACTTGGCGACGCGCTTCTAGGGCCTGGGCCCTCTTGTCTAGCTCTTCAGCAGTAAGTTCTGCAGCTGTAGGAATAGGTGTGGTTAATGCAGCATCGATGAGTTTAGGCACACCTTCAGTGATCACGTGTCCGTCCACCGACTCTTCTTTGGGCTCGTCTGGGATAAGTGCTCCATCCGAGTCCTCCTCGTATTCCTCGGCAATCACCTCCTCTGCTGGAGGGTCTTTCGCCGGGGTTTTATTCTTCTTGGTCTTCTTCTTTGCCTTCTTGGAAGCACCGGTAGCAAAGACGGCTTTGGGTCCGTTTCCCAGAGTCAAGCTCTGATTGGTACTTTCAGACATCTGGACCTCGGGATTATCTCCGATTTCCATGTTATCCTGCGGTTTGGGAGAGTTTTCCCCGGATCCTTCATCCATGGCTTTTTCCTGCTCTGTAGCTTTGGAGTTATACTCCTCTTCATATTCCGTGGAGAACTTTCGGAAATTTGTTGACGTCATCGACTCATCCGAGGATGCGGGTACATCGGCGTTTGTTCCAATCGCCTCCAGCACAGAGTCAGTGTTGTCTCCAGCATCGGCAGAGCCAGATCCGGATCCCACATATCCGACAAAGTGCGACGCATGCCTCCTGAGATAATTGCAGCTCTCGTGATCGGCTTCCTCAAAACGCCTGATGGTCTCGAGAATATCATCTATGCTTGCATCTTGCATCATCATGCGTGTATCTCTGGAAAGTCCTGTCTGTCCCGGCGTCATTAGAGCCAGAGCCAGTGCCGTTGCTATGCTCCTCCTGGATTTCGACTTCAGCGGGTGGGTCGATCTAGGATTCCGGCCTCTCCAGGGAGATCCACTCTAGATTCAACTTGGACCGCCAGGTCTGCTTCAAACTCGGATTTCTCCACTATCTCCACGATTGGTGCGGGCTGGGTGGGATTAGGGTTTTCTGAGATCCGGAACTCTGTTGCCTCTATGGACAAAGGGGACCCAGAAGTTTCTTCTGCCTCTATCATCACCGCTGGGGTGGGTGGGGCAGGTTCAGCAAAACCGATGTAAACATCGATCTCGCCAAAAGACATGATGGTGTAGGAAGTCACATCCTCCCTAGCCGGAATCTAGGTCTCATCGAGAACGATGAGAGGGACGTCGCTGGCGTAGAGGATGCGACCGACGGTGATAGTCTCGCTGATTCCGATTCTTGTAGATTTCGCTCGGAACACAGATCCGAAGCTCACTTGCCCCACGATGGGCGCTAACTATCATCGGATTGATGACAAGTACGCCATGAGGGGGTCCTCGAGGCGTGCGGAAGAGAGGGGTGTGAGACGTACGGTGTTCCGGGACGGTGAGCACACAAGTTTACCTAGGTTCGAATCCGCCGGCTTTGGACGGATCCTACTCCTGCTAGCAATCCAGTAATATGGCAGAGCCGTAATATGGGTTACAAGGGTTCGCCTATGCGAGTTGAGATTGTGACTGTAAGGGGTGCCCTAAAGGCTCTCCCTAGGACGGCTTATATAGATATCCGTCCTAGGGTTTACAGGAGAGATCCATCCGGCTACGACTAAGAGTCGGTTACAGAGTATATCTTGAACTACAAGTAACACTATGGGCCTATATCGATAAGTCTTCTGGGCCTTCCCGTAGCTGGATTGGACTCCGTCTCTTCTCCCTGACTGGGACACCCGTGAAGCAAAGCTCTAACCCGAAGTGGGCCACCCGGGTCAATAAGGACTGTGAGGATATCCGGAAAGTATATCCCCAACAAGGAGCTCAGCAAGCTGCTGGCCAGGATTACCATCGTGCACGGCGGCGTGCTGCCCAACATCCACGAGTCCCTGCTTGGCGATGATACCGCGGAGGATGTAGCCAAGTTGCCCGTGGAGGATGTTGCCAAGTCGCCTGAGAAGACCGCGAAGTCCCCCTAGAAGTTTTTAAGTTGTACTACTCCGTATGAGGTTGGGTTTGCTCTATTTGCAGTTTGGTTAATCATCAGTGTCAATGTAATATTTCAATCTGTGATCCTAAGAAAAATCTTGTGAGGGTTCTCAAAAAATGTTGTTTTCCTAACCTTATCATATACTCTCTTTGTTTAATATTACTTCGCATATTAGGTTTAGTCAAAGTCAAATGTTACAAAGTTTGACCAACTATATACAGTATTAAAAAGTATACTCATTAAAAAATCAATACTTTTGAAACACAATGAAACATACTTTAACATATCATATAGTATACGTCCGATATTATAGATATTAATATTTTGTATGTTATGTTTTCTTAAACATTACAAAAATTATCTTTGACTTGGTCAAAACTGTGAGTAATATGAAACAGAGAGAGTACCACTATATAGTGTATGAATAATTTTGAATATTAACCGTTGGATCAAGACTAGAAAATCCCAACATTGCCAACCGTTGGACCTTTTCCATTCTTGCATCTAGAAGATTTTATTGATAGTCTTTACTCTTTAGCACAATGAACACTGGTATGCGCAAACCTCAAAACACACTCCATTGCTTAATTTTAGGATCTTTGTGCTAAATGTATGCACTTGGCTGTAATTTTCATTTTTATGAGGTCCTTGATGTAACTTGTACTTCCATTGACCATGTTAACTAAAGGACCTCACTCCTACGGGACCTACCACAGTTATAAGAAAATGCCACCGCCCCAATTATTAGACAAACTGGACCATAGTTTCTTATAATTCCAAGTTTTTAGTACTAGGATTTTTCAAGCTTCCTTGCTAACTTCGCACACTTCAGTTACTTTTGCTCATTCAACGAAATTACGTTAAACTTGAGCTACAAGTAAGCGTGATAGATTGCTCTTGAATTAAATGTCTCTTCGGAGTTAGATGGGTGCATATCCTTGTAGTAAACAATGTCGTTGTTGTGAGTTTCCAACTATGAGGAAAGAACATTCTCAATTTTTCGAGTGATGACGAGATTGTTCTTTTCTAAAAAGAAATTCCAAAGAATATTGGATCTGAATGCCACAATACAAGTTTTTAGACCTATATAGTGGATCAACATGTTGTACTTATGATTCCCATGTTTTATGAGTTTTCAAACTTCCTAGCTAACTCTGCCCACTTGAATGACTTTATGTCGATTTATCAAAATTAGGTCAAATTTGAACTGCATTACGTAAATTGTAGGTGGCGTTAAAAGTTTTATGAAAAAGCTTTTGGAGGTACCCATCAGGGGGTCATAATTAATATATCAGAAACCATCGAGAGTTTTGACGATAGGTTCAACTTCTTACTAAGATTTTGTATCTTGATAATTGAACGAAATTAGGTCAAACTTGAGCTACAAGTAAGCACGGTAGATTGCTCTTAAATTAAATGTCTTTTCAGAGGTAGATGGGTGCATCTTATTGTAGTAAACAACACCCTCAGTGTGATTTTCCAACTATCAGGAAAGACCATTCTCAATTTTCCAAGTGATGATGAGATTGTTCTTTTCTATAAAGAAAGTCTGAAGAATATGGATCTCAATGCCACAAGCCATGTTTCCAGACATATTAACTGGACCAACATGTTTTACTTACGATTCCCATGTTTTATGAGTTTTCAATCATCCTAAATAACTCCACACACTTGAATGACTTCATGCCAATTTATCGAAATTAGGTAAAATTTGAACTACAACTAGATTGTAGGTTGCTTTTAAAGATTTATAAAAAAACTTTCGGAGGTACCCAATGGGGGGTCAATTAGTATACCAGAAACCACCAAGAGTTTTGACAACATGTTTAACTTCTTGCTAAGAGTTTGCATCTTGACAATTTAACGAAATTAGGTTAGACTTGAGCTAGAACTAAGCGCGATAGATTGCTCTTGAATTAATTGTATTTTGGAGTTAAATGGTTGCATCTTCTTGTAGTAAAACATATCGTCGGTGTGAGTTTCCAACTATCAGGAAAGAACATTCTCAATTTTTCGAGTGTGATGAAAAGATTATTCTCTCCCGTAAAAGAAGTCCGAAGAATATTTATCTGAATACCACAAGCCAAGTTTTCACACATATATAGTGGACCAACATATTGTACTTACAATTTCCCATATTTTATGAGTTCTCAAACTCCTAGCTAAGTCCTCCCACTTGAATGACTTTATGTCGATTTATCGAAATTAGGTCAAATTTGAACTACTACAAGTAAATTGTAGGTTGTTGTGATAGTTTTACAAAAAAGCTTTTGGAGGTACCCATCGGGAGGTCACAATTAATATATGAGAAACCACCCAACGAGAGTTTTGATGGAAAGTTCAACTTCTTGCTAAGATTTTGCATCTTGTCAGTTTAACAAAATTAGGCCAAACTTCAGCTACAAGTAAGCGTGGTAGATTGCTCTTGAATTAAATGTCTTTTCAGAAGTAGATATAGGTGCAACTTCTTGTAGTAAACAATGCCGCTAGTGTGAGTTTCCAACTATCTCAGGAAAGAACATTCTCAATTTTCCGAGTGATGACGAGATTGTTCTATCTCATAAAGAAAGTCCGAAGAATATGGATCTAAATGCCACAAGCCAAGTTTTTAGACATATATAGTGGACCAACATGATGCACTTACGATTTCCCATGTTTTATTAGTTTCTAGATTTCCTAGCTAACTTCACCCACTTGAATGACTTTATGTCGATTTATCGAAATTAGGTAAAATTTGGACTACTACAAGTAAATTGTTGGTTGCTTTGAAAGTTCTACGAAAAATATCTTGGAGGTACCCATCGAGGCGGTCAATTAATATATATGAGAAACCACCAAGAGTTTTGACGAAAGGTTCATCTTCTTGCTAAGATTTTGCATCCTGACAATTTAATGAAATTAGGTCAAACTTGAGCTACAAGTAAGCGTGATAGATTGCTCTTGAATTAAATGTCATTTAAGAGGTAGACAGGTGCACCTTCTTGTAGTAAGTAGTGTCGTCGGTGTGAGTGTCCAACTACCAGGAAAGAACATTCTCAAGTTTCTGAGTGATGACGAGATCGTTCTTTTTCGTAAAGAAAGTGCGAAGAATATGGATCTGAATGCCACAAGACAAGGTTTTAGACATATATATAGTGGACCAACATGTTGTACTAACGATTCCTATGTTTTATGAGATTTCAAACTTGCTAGCAAACTCTGCCAATTGAATGACTTTATGTAGATTCATCGAAATTAGGTCAAATTTGAACTACAAGTAAATTGTAGGTTGCTTTGAAAGTTTTAAAAAAGCTTTTGGAGGTACCCATCGGACGGTCAATTAATATATCAGAAACCACCAAGAGTTTTGACAACGGGTTCAACTTCTTTCTATGATTTTACATCTTGACAATTTAACAAAATTAGGACAAACTTGAACTACAAGAAAGCGTATATACTAGTCTCAAATTAAATGTCTTTTCGGAGTTAATTAATGAAAAAGAAAGATAGGTAATAACTTAGCAAGTTACCATGACATCATACATACCAAGACTAGTATATGATTCTACAACCTAATTAATTAGGCCTTGCGTGACACTATACACATGTTATTACTCACTATGAAGGTAGTAACATGTGCAAGTTACTAGTCTAAGTTATTTAGCACTATGTGACCATCCTAAATCAGAACAGAGGTGTATGTATTATATGCCTTAAACGAACATGTTCCTCTGTGCTTCATAAGTTGTTCACCACACATATCGGCTCTCACTGGTCAGACGGATAAAACCACTGACTTGTTGATTTGGTAATGTCTATCGTCGATCTTCTTCCGTCACTGACAGAGAATAAATTCTTCTTCCACTTCCAAGCGCGTGCTTTCGTGGAGCTACAACCAGTAGCTCAGATGACTACTCCTGCAGTTCTCGAGTAACTGCGACTGTCCGGTCAAAATGAATGGGGAGGATTAGATAATGGATTTTATTTTGGTGGATAGTTGGTTTTATTTGAGAGACTGTTGACTTTTTCTTTATTGAACAGAGAGATGGTTGATTTGGGGTTCGGAAACGAGGGCGTAGAGGCCGACAGGGGAGAGGAAATTGGTGGTGTGGCAGGCAAGCTTATTTGAGGTGGTAGCATGTGGGTGTATAGATGGTACTGGTAGCCCATTTTGTGAGCACTTTTGTAGTTGTACTATAAGAGTTCGAGAGTATTCCACTTTTGGTTCCTTAATCACCGGTGGAACCTTTATGTGTTTATTAGTTGCAGTAGTACAGTACTTGTTCCAAATGTGCCTGCACATCATGATGAATGTAGAAGATCCAAGGATTATTATGTTCGGCAAGAGGAGCTCCGAGTATACTCCAAACCGTCTCTCTACCATGACCATTCATTTGACAAGACAGTACAGCTCCATCCTATGCTAGGCTAGCTATGCTGTACTACTAGAAAGGCCAGACCTATTTACTCGATAGGCACCAGGAAATGTAGAGAAGAGAGAAAAACCATGCTCAGTAAAGTCGGTACGATTTCAATCGATTTATTCTAGTATTTTCATTTGCTCTTCATCCTCTTCCTCTCCATCTTATCGCTGATCCCCACTCGCCCACCTTAGCACACGCCAACGCCGTCATGCCACTTTCAGATCATTTCCGTATCCCAGTTCAATAGGCACAGTAGATTTAGTAGAGAGAAAGAAGGCATGCTTGGTTTTATTTCATTCCATATTTCTCTTTTCCTGAATCTACATTCTTACTTCACCTCCAGTGTCCCGGCGATGGCCATTCCCACTCGCACACCAATACAGGCACGCGCCAACGCCGCCATGCCGCTTTAGGATCAGCTTCGGCGCCCAGTTTGATAGGTTGTTTTTCGTCTCACCCTGCTAGCTCCCGCTCGCTCTCTCCTCCAAAACCCCAATCAAAACCAAACACCATCGTCCCCCACATGCTCGATCTCTTCATTGTGATGGCCCAATTGATCGATGACAGTGACACTTCTAGGGTGTTTTCTGATGCCACCTTGAAGAAATCTCAGCCAGATGCGACGTCGTCATTGCCACGCGCCTCGTTGCCTGCTACAAACATTATCTTTACTCAACAACACATAGTGCATCCCTAGTGAAATCTCATCCGTTTGGTCTCCCCTGTGTTCTTCACTCTCACCCAACTGAGCTACCGCGTGAGTACAATGTTTTCTACCGCGACAATCGCAAGAAGTAGTTCTATAGGGGAAGCTACTATTGCAACAGGGACAAGCAGAAGCCACAAAAGAAGTTCAGGTGGACCTTGTGCGAGCTGACGCTGCTAGACAGGCCCTCCTACGATGTTGTGATGCTAGATTGTGAGGGTAAGAACTGGGCAGGCGCCCATGGAGATTGGATCGCCACTGTTGGCCCCGCCTGGAACTGGGAGCTTCTGAATGTGTTCACTCATCGCTGGATTCCTATACCAGCAATCTTCGATTTTGAGGCCACACCCGAGGTACTTAAGTTTGTGGCGGCTGGTTAGCCTACTAATCTACTAAAGATAGCCATTAGCCGAGTTCCCACAGCTGCTGGGAACTATATAGATTCTTCGACATGGTAATTGCCTTCCTTGATGGTTCTCATGGTATGTGGATGGTTCTTGGGAACCTGTTCAGCATGTTCAGCTACCGCGATGCAATTATCCACAAGGGAGGTGTCTATGTTGTATCTCAAATTGCCATTGTTTATGCATGGGATCCTCGGGCATGGGGTAAATTTCCATCCTTCAATTTTTAAGCTTCATCATTCAAATTTTGCTCAGCTGACCTCTGAATGTGCTTTCGTTGCAAGGTCATGTGCGTCTTTCGGGGCCACCTGATTTTGACGGTAACCGTGAGTACGGTCCTGATTTGTGGTGGTTAGCAAGATCTCCTGATGGTGGTAGCCTTATCTGATCAATACTACGGGCATTAGTGATAGGCGGTATGGCACTAATGGTGGTTATCTTCTCGCTGAAAATGTTGCTTATCATCACGGTTGAACTATTCACACCTATTCTACTGGGTTTTACTGTCATGTGTTCTCGATTGACACTAGTAGGTTACTTCCACCGAGGTAATGGCGGAGGGTTTTAGACCTTGGAGCATTTTCTATCTTCCTTGGATTGAACTATTCAATTACTATTCCAGTTGGAGTGGCAGGACTTGGCCCTAGAGATCTGACGAGGAGCAACTATGTATACACCTTGCCGCATGCAGTTAGTCTTGGTGAATTTAATCTTTGTTCTGAAATATGCCGCTTCAGTATGAATGCTCAAGACGCTGCTATTGGTTTCTCAACCAACATTGTCTAGAATTAGCGACAGACTCCGTTGTGATTCGTCCCAAGCTTGGCCAACATGAAGGATTCAATCGGCATAATTAACGGTTCAAGGAAGAGGGGCTGAACATAGTGATCATATGGAATAGGGATTTGCATATCTTGAATTATTTCCTTTGTCTGATTTGTATCGCATGGCCACAGTTGTTAACTTGTTGTACTCTGACACTCATTTTGCCGCAATGTAAGTGCAAAGCATGCGATTTGATCAAACTCCTTTTGTATGCAAGCCATAATTTTAGTCAGTGCAGGTCGAATATTCTACAACTCGTTGCACCCACATCCCTTTATTATTTGTTTCAATTTCAAGTTATCAAAAAATGTGAAATAAATCCGGAACATTGGCTATATCGTATCTTGTGCATCTACAATATTTAGTCTGACGATAAGATCTTATGTGACCTGTGTGAAAAAGAAAAAACCTAAGCGAACAATATCTTGTGTTTATTTATTCATTTTGTGGTGGTCAGGCCATGTACTAGTAATATTTTGGGATGGAAATTTATAGATAAACTATATAAATATGATTTATGTTCATGATTTATTTCACATTTTCTGAAAACTTGGAAGTGCGACATGCAACAGCTTGTTGCCGGTGCAACTAGTTGCAAATTGTAATCTCCGTTGTGGACGTCTCTAGTGGCTCCGAGCGCATGATGCATGCAGATTCTCACTGGCAAGTGGGGGTGACCTAAACAACACCCACCTGTCAGTGATTCAGAGCCACACAAAGTTATACACGTTACCTGACTTGAGCTAAATCTGGTGTATCTGGTGTCCGTGCATGTCTCTCATTTTGCTGCGCGGTTGCATGTAGGGGAACAAGATGAAAGTACATGTGTCCATGTCGTGGCTACTACTACTAGTAGTTCGTCCACCTATTTTCCATTGAAAATACTACAGTATGTTAAAATGAAAGCTGTAAAAAGAAAACCCTCTAGTGAAACTAATGTGACTAGACAATACTACACCTCTGATACGTAGGAGTATTGGCAAATTACTAGCTGCATGGCGTGTTAGTCTAACATACAGTAAAGTCTAGGTGGCGGTGTCCTCGATGTTGCTGTTGACTAGACAGAGCAAACAAGTAAAATCTCCTCCCTTTCATTTTTTTTCTTTGCCTCTCCATCTTCTTCCCCGTTCCCGACTCCGCCCGCGATCTCCCCCATGCTCTCTCTTCTCACCCATTCCTTGCATAACGTCTCCCTCCTCCTATAGAAAACCCAATCACACTTGCATTCTCTTACTCCACCTAAATACATCCAGCTGTGATGGACGATTTGAAGCTCAGCAGGCAATGCAAGTGGAATAAACTCAGCACGGATGATGTCGAGCTTATCGTTTAGCGTCTGGACATTTCCATCACCATCAGACTAGCCGCATGCTGCAAGCTGCTGTATGATCGTAGCGCCAACAACGAAGGTACAAAATGGACTTTGCACCATTAGAATAAACCCTGCCTACTAATGCCTCAGCCTGCTCATTGGTTCGACAAGCAATATCAAGATGTGAGGGTACATCATCTACACGACACGGTGTACGAAGTGGTGCCCCTCGACCATCCTCGGCGCACCGCCATCCTGCCCTTCATGCATGAAAAATTCTGGGTTAGCACGAACAGCGACTGGCTCACTGTCGTGTACCAGAGCGGGGTCTGGTACCAAGCGAAGATCTACACCTATCGAATAATCGACCTTTTATCTACGGATACTTGTGGCATTCAGGCCGTCTCATATCCATTCTATAACATGTAATGCTACTAGCCAGCCAGGGTTCCCCCAGTTACCTGTACTCATTTCTGTACTCATGCATATTTTAAAAGTTTTTTTTGGCGAATCCGTAGGTATGGAGAAAAGTAGAAAAGTACAGAAAGTCGTGGGATGGATGTCATGACCTATTGAAGATCGTAATCTGCAGAGTACCCACAAAAGCTAGGGGTTACACAGATTACAAGCTTCTCACGTTGTTCGATGGTAAAGTCGCCTACTTGGAAGGCGGTAGCGAAGTTTGGAGATGTCTAGACCATTCAGGTCATGGAAGATGACGGTACTATGGTTCCATTGAACACGGGGGCCTCATTTTGCGGTTGCAAGTCAAGGCTGCACCTACTGCTGGGATCCCATATTGGAATGTAATTCTAGTTCCATGATACAGCGTGAGTGATTCAGTGAAGTTGTTGTTTAACTATCTTGTTTATGTTCTACCTTTCATATGACTGAATAAGCACACCCTTTATGTCCTAAAAAAATTAACGAACCATTGCCAGTAATGGATTAGTACCAGTAATACGTCTTCCAAAAATATAGTGTATGACGGCGTCCCAGCACTGGTAAGTTTGTTCATTGTCAGAATATGAAAGGTATTATTAACCAGCATATCAAATATGAGCGCAACACAATGAAGCCGGGTTTCTTGATATGTTTGTACTATCAGGCCGTCCTCGGATTGTAGGAATCACATAGGATTTTTGTAGGACACCAATCTTCTCCTTTTTGGATTGCCTTCGTATTTAGAGGAATTGTGTAGGATTTTTGTAGGATTTGGATCCTTAGGATTTTTTCTATAAAATGCTATTTGATTCGAAAGAGTACAATCCTTAGGAATTCCTTCAAAGGATTCCTTTGCACTCTATTTTGGAGGAAAATTTCCATCCACTCCAATCTCTTGGTACAATTCCTTTGATTTTCCTATGCAATAAAACACCACTTGATCCAAAATATTGTAGGTATCTAATCCTATAGGATTCAAGTGGACATGCCTCTAAATCAATAAAAAGTGGTGCTTCCAATGTTTTTTCTCATTCATGTGTTCATGTGATCCAAAGAGTCCCTCAGTTTTTCATATAGTTGAGTGATCGGTCCCTCTTTTGAAACTTACAACAACTAGGAAACTACGGGCATCACCTATGTATGTGACCAAACCTATCTTTAAGATGGGACCCACTTGCTATACCATAAGCTAGTTGATTGCACTACAATGTATTTAGTCAAATTTTTCCATAAGATAGGACCCACATGTAAGAGCTACCCTCTCATAGTCTTGTGATATTATTGTCATGATTTGCCTATTCATACTATTAGCATGAACAATGAAGAATGCTGGTGTTAGAATATGTATTCTAGTAACACTTTTTTGTCTCCAATTCGGATGTTGCAGGAAACAAGGAGCTTCCTTTGTAATCCTAGTACCTATTCTGAATGATCGGCCAGGCATATGGTTCCTCGCTCGATCGGCTGATGGCAAACATTTGATAATCATAATTACGACGTATGGCATGGAGGTTGCCCATGGCGAAGAGGGTGAAATCATTCCCCGTGCTCAAAATGGGACTAACCTATGCCTATATCGTACCTCTCATGTCTACATGTTTGAAGAGGATCCTAGCTCTACTGGACCTCCAGGGGTCATTGTTTGGAGGCAGGCTAATAGCCTGGGCGACAACTCTCTGTTTCTCGGTCTCAATTATCCAATCATTGACAAGATGATGAAGAAACTTGGATGCAAGGCTTCTGATGGCACATTATTCCCATTCATGAGGAAAATCTGTGTGTACACAACATACAGGAGATTTGATGGAATACAATTCCCTCATATTAAACACTTCAACCTGTAGCCAACTGAAGATGAGCCTATGGGAGTTATCAGCCTTCCCAAAGATGGTTGCGACAAGCGGCAGTTTGGATTAGTCCTAGTTTAGGTGTGGTAGGCTCGTTGTCCCGTCCCTAAACTGAGCTGTGGATCTTTCTAGTGTATTGTTGTGTCATCTTATTTTGCATCGTGATTCAACAGTTGACTGTTAGTACATTGGCTTTAGTGGCCAGCTTATCAGCTTATATGAGCCCTGCCATGATTTTCGTAATTAGTATTACCTTCCACGATATAATCCATGTAGCGGTGCTTATTTCGTAGCATCTTTTCTATACTATAGTTATCAGTACTATTATTGGCTTGTATATACGCACCTCGTGCGGCTTTGTTTTTTGAGAGGAATATTCCTTCTTTCCTTTTAGCGAACATGGAAAAGTAGGTCACTGTGTCTTATAAGGCCACAAAACAGGCCTTAACTAGGCCATAATTGATCTAGGCTCGGTACGCCAAAGAAGGCCGAGATGCCCTAGGATGATAGCCGCAAATCTTTATGCAGATTTTCTAAAAAAAAGTTTATGCAGACCCTTCCAAAAAAGGAAAATTATTTACGGAGACCCCATATTGTCACTGATACATGGCATGCTTTTGGCGCTACCGTGAAATTACTTGTTTAATACATTATTTATTCTTGCTCATTCTTCTGTATGTGAAATGAACAAGTCAAGTTATGATGTGACATGAACAAGTCAAGCTCTGATATGGTGACATTGTACTGTTGTGTGCTAGTGTACAAACTGGTTGTATTATTATGTTCAAAACAGTGAACTAAATGTGTGGATTCTGAGTCTTTTTGCATGATGACAATACCACATGTTGGTGCTAATTGTGGTGTGTATTAATTTGATCGTACGGAAGCATACAACTTCGAGCGATCACTATAAGCTGGTGCTTACCCGAGTTGTCTGAAGCTGGGAAAGTCAAGGTCACCATGTCTCTATCGCCTACAGTTTATATTGCATGATTACAAGGTTTTGAGCCATCAAATTGATTGGATACTTAGGCAGATTCAAAGCCACCCAAACCATCTCGAAATATAACCTTTGCTAAAAAGATGATTGCCCGCTGTAAGACTTGATATGACAAGATTTTATGTCAACCAGTCAAACTCCCTCCAGTATTTTCCATGTTTGAATCCTGCGCTGTCCAAGTTCCTAGCTACATAACTCTTAATAAGGCGTAATATCGGTCACTTTTCTCCCTTTTCAACTTCATTCTTTTGAATCCGACGTAGGTACAGCCAGGTCAGGTGGACCATCGACCTTCAGTACAATGTATTTTTACTACTCAACCTATGAAAAAAATATTTCAATCCCACTTCGGACAAAAGTCTTCCCTTAATCTTGTTTCAAAAAAATCTCCCCTTAATTAGTCTTTCGTGGTGAGCAGAGCCGCCAAACCCCAGTATATATTTTTTAGGGTACCAACTACATTTTTTTGAGTATTGGGTACCAACTATATTGAATTTTCAGTAAGGACCTAACGAAAAGATTGCACATTAGACCCAACGCTGGCCCAAAACATTGCAAATTTAGCCTACCGAGTCAGGTGGACTGCCGACCGCTGATATATTGAGTACATTGAATTTTCAATGAGGATCTTATTAGAAAATAGTACATTCTACCCAACTCTGGCCCAAAACCTCGCTAATTTATACTTCCAGGTTCAGGTCGGCTGTGGGCCACCAACCCTCAACACATTATTACTTTGTTTTTTAAGCATGAACCACACTGAAAAAGTTTTGCTAAGGATCCCACGATAAGAAGCACATTTGTTCACAAGATTGGACCCAAGTTATTTTTTGTATCATGCAAAATCATCTTAATTTAGCATTTTCCGTGCCATTCTAATAAAGTATAGGACAAGCTTCACCTACCCATATTATATTTATACATACCGTTTAGCATTTTCTATGGCAAGTCGTTAGGGTCGCTACCTTTTCATTTTAAGTGATTTCACCATTTCTAAATGTAATCTTTTTAAGGAGTGGGATAGATGGTTCTGGCGTAGTGTAAGCACACATGATTCCCATTTGTTGAAGTCTTGAGTTTGATTTCTAGGTTTATCAATACATAATATAATCTTCATCGTTATTTTACATTTTTTCCAGTATACACACGTTTCTTACACAGAAAAGGCTGACATCTGGGACCCAGCAACATTACCAAGGTCAAAATAGCGGAGTCCATCATTGATACATCCATAACGTATCTATAAATTTTAATGATTTTATGCTAATAATATGCTTTTGATACTCCTTTTTATATAAAGTTTATGATTTATTTGGACCAACCTACTAATAGTTGCAAAAGTGCACAATGTTCTTGTTTTACACTTTGATGTGTAGGAATTACCAAGAATACAAGTGGAAACCTTGTTGGAGTCAAATTGGGATTTTCCAGAAATCTATCTCAGAACTCTTTTTGAAGATAGTCATGTTTCGGGTCGAAGACGTCATCAAACGGAAAACTCTTAAACTACAACATTGTTGGAAATTTCGTGACAAACGTCCTGGATACAAAATTTAACTGATTCCGAGTTCGGACGGGCCCGCTAGGCCTGATTTACTGTAGCCCAAGATGGGGTGACAGGAATCCGAGAAGCTATATAAAGGGAGGAAACCTAATTCATGGGAGACACCTCCACCCACGAATTTGCAGCCACCAAAGTTACGTTTTTGCCTCCCCCATGGATCCCATCTCCATGGGAAGGGCTCCCAAGAAGTCATGAAGGAAGGAGGCTAAGGGGCGGTGCTCCCCTATGATACCGGCGGCGGGGAAGGAGTCCTCCGCGCTGCCGCGCCGCCGCCTCTTCACCATCTTCACCACCATCTCCATCGACTCTACCGCCATCTCCATCGTCGTTGCTGACTCCCATGATGAGGAGGGAGTAGTTCTCTCTCGAGGCTAAGGGCTCTACCGGTAGCTATGTGTTCATCTCTCTCTCTCTCTATGCGTGATCTTATGAGATCGTGAGCTTTGTAATCTATAGATCTATTATGCTACTCAAGTGCTTTAATTAATCTTTGATTATCCCCACGTGTGTGAAGTTGACAGTGTGCACACCGTGTGGCACTTAGGCTAGAGATTACAAATACTTGTTATGAGTTATATTTGGAGTTGGATGTCTCTATGAAATTGTGGTATATGTTGGAACCATCTAGTGCTCAAGGTGACAGTGTGCGGTTATCTAGATGGGGAAAACGGACTTTGAGGTGTGCTGTTTTAGCCCTACCATGGATTAGAGTATCCAACCGGAGAGTAGTTCAGTAGTATTATAAGGAGAAGATATTTATATGAGAGTGTTCACTAATGAAAGTATGATCCCTAGGCCTTGTTTCTAAGCATTGAAATACCATTTGCAACTAGATTTGTTACATGTTTGCTTGCTTCCATCTTTATTTCAAATTGCCTTTAGTCTCTTCCTATCCGTCAAGCTCTTTTCTGGCACCGTTACCACTTATACTTATACATACCACTTGTATTTCACTATCTCTTCGCCGAACTAGTGCACCTATACACCTGACAAGTGTATTGGGTGTGTTGGGGACACAAGAGACTTCTGGTATCTTGATTGTAGGGTTGCTTGAGAGGGATACATTTGACCACTTCCTCCCTGAGTTCGATAAACCTTGGGTAATCCACTTAAGGGAAACTTGCTGCTATTCTACAAACCTCTGCACTTGGAGGCCCAACAACTTTCTACAAGAATAGAAGTGCGTAGACATCAAGCTATTTTCTGGCGCTGTTGTTGGGGAGGTAAGGTAAAAGGTACTCACATCCTCCGGTGTGAGTGCTCGAAGTTATTTCCTTTAGATTCTGCAATTTTGTCTTTTTGTTTCTTGTTTTCACTAGTTAGGCTTAATGGAAAACGACAACAAAATTACAGAGCTTTTTAGTATTTTTCCTAATGTAGAACATGAATTGTCTGAAAAGAAAATTAAAAAACCCATGGAACTTTCTTTGCATGCTAATAGCAATGTTATTAGTATGAATCTTTTGAACACCTTTGTTACTAATGCTATGGAAACGTCTAAGCTTGGGGAAGTTAGTTTTTATGAAAATGATCTTTTTAGTTCCCAGCTTTAAAGAAGAAAATTTGCTCTGATAATACTTTATCTCCCATATGTGGTAATTCTAATGATACTTGTGATATTTTAAATCCACATACTGAAAGCATCTCTTTTAAAATACCTATAAAAATTGTTGAACGTGTTATGAATAACTGTTATTTGGGAGATGGAACTGTCCATCCTGGTGATCATTTACTCTTTATACACGAATTATGCGAGTTGTTCAAGTGTGCAGGTATTTTAATGAACCAATTTAAGAGGAAGCTATTCCCTTTTTCACTTAAGGGCAAAGCAAGGGACTGGTATGAGCTACTAGATGATCCTCATCATTTGGAGTAGAATGAACTTGAACCTCTCTTTTACTCTAAATTTTATCCTCCTCATGAAATTCATAAAGATAGGAATTATATTTATAATTTTCATCCTCATGATGGAGAAAGTATTGCCCAAGCACGGGGTAGATTGAAGTCACTAATGCTCAAATGTCCCATTCATGAGATCCCTAGTAATATTGTTATTAATAATTTTTATGCAAGGCTTTTAGGACATTACAAGGACTATCTAGATACTTGTTTAGAGGGATCCTTCACAAGTAAGGAGGTCAAAGCTAAGTGGGATCTTCTTGAAACAATTCAAAGCAATACCGAAGATTGGGATAACGACAAAGGTAAAGAACCAAGTATAAACTATGAGTATGATTGCATTAAGTCTTTCGCTGAAACTGCTGATTTTCAAGAGCTTAGTGCTAAATATGGTCTTGATCCTCAAATTCTTGTTGATTGTTGTAGAGGCTTTGCTTCTCATATTAATGCTCCTAAAGAAAAATGGGACATGTATCATGAGCCTTTTAAAGACACTTGCATGGAAAATGAAATTGTTACTAATGATAGAAATAAACATGCTCAAACCTCTGAAAGTACTATTTCTTATAAGCATGTTAATTTTTGTGGAATACATAGACCTTGTGAGAATAATCAAATTGAAGAAGAATATTGTATCACCCACAGGAATGAAAAAACTAGAACGTGGTTTAGGGCTCTAAATGATCTTGGTAAAAAAGTGTGTGCCCTCTATCCTTTTATTTGTGAACTTTGTTTTGAAGTGGGTCATTTCAATTTTCAATGCTCATGCCATAATAATAGCCCTTCTAATCCAATGAGTACTGCAAGTTTGTATTGTGATGACATGATCACTCCTAATCAGCATGATGAACTTGCATCATTTTTGGGGTGTGAAGAATTATCAAGAAAAACTTCTTTGGTAGATATGAGTGCTTTTGATATAAATAGTGTCCTGCATGGTTGTCATCTTTATTGTGTTGATAATTGTCACACAAATAGTTACATACAAAATATTATAAATCATGAGATTTTACCAAAATATGACATGACTAATATGTGTTTTGGTCTTATTAATGAAAAGGAGGAATCCTCCAAAGTTAATTCTATTGTCTCTAACAATGAACCAGGGTATATGGAGAAGCTTCCTTTCAAGCCTCTCCCTCCTAAAGAGAAGAAGAAAAAGAATAAGAGGAGAAGTAATAGGAGGGAGGAAACGGTATTTTCCCCTAAGCATGTCGCTCCTATTATAGTTTTTGATGAGTCTGAACTCGATGATGTTCCTATGCCAGTTACCTATAGTAGTGATCATGATTGGGAAAAGCACACTACTTTTGATATTTAAAATCTCTTTGGTACCAATTCTGAAAATGATGATATTAATAATTGCTGTACTATTAGTGTTATCCATGTTCCTTCCAATGATGATATGTTTACAAATGAACACACTTTGGAAGATACTATTCTATTGCTTATGATGATACTATACCTCTAATATATGATGATTGCAAATATGAATATGATATTTTCAGTCCACCTACTATTGAGGAGAATATTAATTATAATTAAAATATGCCTCCTATATTTGATGATTATGGTGATGAGAATAATAATGATAGCTATTTTGTTGAATTTGTTCCCACTACAATTAATAAGAATAACTATGGTTATGTGGAGAGTAATAATGACTATATGCATGTGCCTCATGATAAGAATGTTTCATGTGATAGTTATATTGTTAATTTTATTCATGATGCTACTGAAAGTTATTATGAGAGAGGGAAACATGGTTTTATGCATCTCAATAATATTAAGTTTCCCCTATTTATTTTGAAATTCTTGAAGTTGCACTTGTTTTGCTTTACCATGCTTGTTGCTTTGTGCTTTCATGACTTGTTTCTTTACAAGATTCCTATGCATAGGAAGTGGGTTAGACTTAAATGTGATTTTAATTTGCTTCTTTATGCTCTCTTTTATAATTCATATTTCTTATGTGAGCATTATCGGAATATCGTGCCTAGCTCAAAGGCGTTAAAGAAAAACACTTATTGGGAGATAACCCAAATTTCGTTAGGAATCTTTTTTTGAGTGTTGGAAGTTATTGCTTCATTAATAACCTCTCCTTATCATTTTTTTGTGTGGTTTTTGTGCCGAGAGTAACCTCTAATGAGAGAGAAGTAAGATTTGGGAAAGTTGCTGTCTCGAAACAGATTTTTGTGCTTCTCTGTAAAAATTCGTGAACAATATATGTACATAGGTTTGAGCTGTAAGTTTTTTTGCTTCTGCTCCAGGTTGTTATCCAACTTTCGTTAGTTCAACACTTTCCGATTTGAGCAACATAAGGTCTTCGAAAAAATAGGTTTTTACCTGCTGGTCTGTTTTGACAGATTTCTGCCATTATTTGCATTTGCCTCTTAATCTCTTTCTCTTTGAGTTCTCTTTGATCATTTGAACTTTTTAAAGAAAGTGATACAGTAGCTTTTGTTTTAATGGAAGTTTTACTCGTGTTGAAACTGAACCAAAATACTTATTATGTTGAGTACACTAATGTTGCTAATGAAGATTGTGTGAAGTTTTGTATGAAGGAAAATTTAAAGTGTAGGGAAGAGTAATGTGATAAGATGAATATTGGACAAAAGCTCAAGCTTGGGGATGCCCCCCGTGTCACCCCAAGAAATATTCAAGAGGTACAAGCGTCAAAGCTTGGGGATGCCCAAGGCATCCTCTTCTTCATCAATAAAAATCTCATGTTTCTTCCAAACACTTCATTTTTATTGTTTCATGCACAGTTGTGTTGTTCTTGGAGCGTCTTTGCTTTTGTTTTTAGTTTTATTTTGCTTGGTTTGCTACAATAAGTTGGTTGGATCCCAACACTTCTTTTGGAGAGAGACACACTCTCCTTTCATTGTTTAGAACACTCTAGTTTTCATTCTTATTGTTTTGTGAGTGTTCTCTTTTGCTAGCACTATTCTTAGCCTTAGTTTTCTTATGCTTTTAGCTTAGAACTTTTTAGTTCTTCTTTGTGGATTTGTGAGACAAGCTCACTGATCTTTATTGATGATTATCTTTGTGTGTTGTTTCAAATAAGTTGATTTGGATTGGAAAGGAGTAGGAAATTTCATGCTTAAGTGGTATAAAAGGAGCTTGTTTTTAACTGTGACTTAGGCTTTATCATGTCATGCTTGATATTGTTTTGGCTTTATGCTTAGTGATTTTTGCTATAGCATGACATGTTATAAACAATTGAGATTGCTTAATGTGCCTTAAAAGAATCATGCGTTGTTTTAGCATATTAAAGCATAGTATTGTGGTATTCTCCTTTAATGCTTTATTTGGGTTGACTTGACGCATGCTCACACAATGTTAAGACTATACCAAGTTACCATAGCCTCTATGATCATTTATTTTTTGACTTGTGGTACCACTTTATGCTTTAATTAATGATGTTTTGTCGCTTCACATGATTATGGCCATTATTGCTCTCTTAGTTGGTCGATCCCAGTCTTTTGCTAGCATCCATACCAAGTATGAGTTCCACTCATGCATCCAACTCCAAATAAAACCAAGTTATTCCAAAGAGTCCACCATACCTACCTATTAGCATTTGCTATTTCAAGTATATTCATGTTTTTATCTACCTTCCGAATTAAACTTGTTATGTGAAAATTAGTCATTAAATCTCTCACGAACTTGATGGCACACTTTACTTTTCTTGCCCCTAATAAACTTGAACCATTGTGTCATCTATGTTGTATATGCTTGCACTTATACGTTGGGGATTAGCAGAACCATGTTGTCACGGGGACCGCTTTCAACATTGCACTTGTACTTTGTACCTAGTTGATATCATGCTCTTTTGTCTATGTATGTCGTCGATGTGAAATGAAATGGGAGCTTGTAAGTCCATGGAGTTATGTATGTGTGTTAGAAAAATGCATGGGCCACTGGTCTAATCCATGCCTAATCATGGCGGAAACCTACAGCGTAACCATAATGAGCAATCTATGAAGCATTCTTCTTATAAAAAAATAGATAGAGATTGAGAAAAAGAGAAAAAGAAAAAAAAAGATGAGAAAAGAGGAAAGAGAGAAAAAACACCATTTTCCCATGGTAAATAAGAAGATTGCTGAGATGCTATTTGTCTGCTTGCCTTGTCATTTTGATATGGGTATTCTTCCGTATCATCGGGCAAGGGGTACCCCGTTGGCGGTTCTCTATGATACACATGTACTTATTATGACAAGAACTTACCGGTAACTAAACTTGAGTAACATGAGGAGCGGCCCTCGTACTCAAGGGACATGAGATTGTCAACTTATACTTTGTCAAGCATATACTTCATATTTTGTTCACTTTAACCTTAACCACCTAAAAATGCTTATGATAGGGGCAATGAGAGCTAAAAACTAATAAGTACCATAATTTTTGGAAGCTCTTTATGAAACTTGAATCCCTGCTTCCTTCTATGAAGACCTTTTTTTACTTTTATATTGAGTCTCCATCTTCTATCTTTATGCAACCTATTAAGAGAGCATAGTAGCTATTCTTAGTTTAATGTATATTGTCCCAAGACTTGTTGATTGATTCATAATTTTGATATTGCTTGTTCTTAAACTACTTGTATCTAGTCACCCTTATGAACTTTGAAGGTGTCCTATGCATTTATGTTTTGCTACACTATGAGGGACAAGCTGAATACCATTCTAATTATGTTTTCTTTATGTGAAACAAACAAACGTCTTTCAAAGCATTGTTATTCATGAATCTTTTGTTTATACCTTTTCATGTTGCAACATAGTTGTTATGTCTTATTGTTCAAACTCTATCTTTCATGTTCATGTTAGAGTACCTTGATCTCAGTTATCAATGCTTTTACAATAATGATGATCAAGATTGTGTTGGCTGCATGTCACCTCAAAAATTATATTGTTTTTTTATCGTTTACCTACTCGAGGACGAGCAGGAACTAAGCTTGGGGATGTTGATACGTCCATAACATATCTATAATTTTTGATGATTTTATGCTAATAATATGCTTTTGATACTCCTTTCTATATAAAATTTATGATTTATTTGGACTAACCTACTAATAGTTGCAAAAGTGCACAATGTTCTTGTTTTACACTTTGATGTGTAGGAATTACCAAGAATACAAGTGGAAACCTTGTTGGAGTCAAATTGGGATTTTCTAGAAATCTATCTCAGAACTCTTTTTTGAAGATAGTCACGTTTCGGGTCGAAGACGGCGTCAAATGGAAAACTCTTAAACTACAAAGTTGTTGGAAATTTCACAACAAACGTCCTGGGCATAAAATTTAGCTGATTCCGAGTCCGGACGGGCCTGCTAGGCCTGATTTACTACAGCCCAAGATGGGGTAACGGGAATTCGAGAAGCTATATAAAGGGAGGGAACCTAATTCGTGGGAGACACCTCCACCCACGAATTTGTAGCCACAAGAGCTACGTTTTTTCCTCCCCCATGGATCCCATCTCCATGGGGAAGGGCTCCCAAGAAGTCATGAAGGAAGGAGGCTAAGGGGCGGTGCTCCCCTGTGATACCGGCGGCGGGGAAGGAGTCCTCCGCGCCGCCACCGCCGCCTCTTCACCATCTTCACCGCCATCTCCACCGCCATCTCCATCGCGGCTTCTGACTCCCATGATGAGGAGGGAGTAGTTCTCTCTCGAGGCTAAGGGCTCTACCGGTAGCTATGTATTCATCTCTCTCTATGCGTGATCTTATGAGATCATGAGCTTTGTAATCTATAGATCTATTCTGCTACTCAAGTGCTTTAATTAATCTCTGCTTATCCCCACGTGTATGAAGTTGACAATGTGCACACCGTGTGGTACTTAGGATAGAGATTACAAATACTTGTTATGAGTTATATTTGGAGTTGGATGTCTCTATGAAATTGTGGTGTTTGTTGGAACCATCTAGTGCTCAAGGTGACAGTGTGGGGTTATCTAGATGGGGAAAGCGGAGTTTGAGGTGTGCTGTTATAGTCGTACCATGGATTAGAGTATCCAACCGGAGAGTAGTATCATAAAGAGAAGATATGTATGTGAGTGTTCACTAGTGAAAGTATGATCCCTAGGCCTTGTTTCTAAGCATTGAAACACCATTTGCAACTACATTTGTTACATGTTTGCTTGCTTCCATCTTTATTTCAGATTGCCTTTAGTCTCTTCCTATCCGTCAAGCTCTTTCCTGGCACCGTTACCATTTATACTTATCCATACCACTTGTATTTCACTATCTCTTCGCTGAACTAGTGCACCTATACAACTGACAAGTATATTAGGTGTGTTGGGGACACAAGAGACTTCTTGTATCTTGATTGCAGAGTTGCTTGAGAGGGATACCTTTGACCACTTCCTCCCTGACACTACCAGGAAAATGGCTATAGGTAATCCCAATATCTGTGGCGCACGTGCTAGTGGTGCCCCACGGCTAAAATAGGCGTGGCGCACTGGCCACAGGTGCCCTACGGCTATCTACCATAATCGTGGCGCACATGTGGATGGTACGCCACGGCTGTGTGTGGGCCAGGCCCCTATCGGCCGTAGACCACATAGCCGTAGCGCACCTCAGTGAAGTGCGCTACAGGTGTGGCCGGTAGTCGTGGCGCACACGGCCTCCGTGCGCTACAGGCAAGATCGGGCCACCTGTACTGTTAACTTGGAAAACACGTCTATGGCGCACTGCCGGTATGTGCGCCACGGATGTTCTTTACTCCTGTGGCGCACCCACCCATGTGCGCCACGGATGTGCGTTCTGCTACTTCTTTTTGGCAGACACACCTTTGCACATTTGACTAGATCTCACCATCTCACACTTCACTTTCCCCTCCTTGTTCCTCCTTGGATCTCGCCCCCCTCATCCTTCCACCTCAATTTCTCCACTCTTTCACCATTTGTAGCATGTAAAACTTACCTTGGATGCTACATACATAATAGAGGAAAGCTCTCCTTCCGGCCACCATCTCTCGGTGTGTTACCTCTCCTTCGAGATCTTCTCGGTCTCTCATCTTGGTAAGTTGTCTATGTAAGAGGATGTGTTTATGTGTATGGATGATATATGGTCACATATCTATGGAGAGGATCGATGCTCTCATGTGTTTGGAGAGCATGCATTGTATGCTCTCTCATATATTGGCATTGTTTTGCCAAAATGTTGATTCATTTCCATTTTGGCAAGACTTTGGCATTTCGCAAAGGTCCTAATTTTAGGATAGGTCATGCCGAAATTTTCCATCGACCATTGCATGCATGCATTGGTTCTGTGGTTGTAATAAACTTCTAATTCTACCTTGTACACCGCGCAGGCAACCATGGTCCGCATAATGAGTGAAGGCATTGTGGCTAGATTTTTGAAATGCCCGACGGCCAAAATGATACGAAATAACATGACAGAGATAAGATGTCCATGCAAAAGATGCAAACTCAATTGGTTGATTGACCCAGATTCCAGAAATCTGCAGGCGCACCTACTCCGCCAAGGTTTCATGGATGTCTACACTCGGTGGATAAGTGATGACGAAGACGATGAGGCCGTAAATGGGGCGGCGGAAAATGAGGAAGGCGAGCAACATGATCATGATCACGGCAAGGACGGGCGAGATGAAGAAGAGTCTCCTGGAGATGGTGAAGGTGCGGAAGCAGACCAGGATGATGATGATCTAGATGCCGAAGCAGACGATGGAACAATGTTAGGCTGGGTGCGGGACCCTTATGTTCAAGAACTACTTATCAAGCAAACGAGTAACGCCAGGGCTGCCGCTAGAGAGAAAGCCAAGCTTGGGAAACTTGAGAAAGATGCGGTTACTCCATTGTATGAAGGATGCAAGCCCGATGATACCCGGTTGAATGTAACGCTCAAGGCTATGGAGATGAAGGCAAAACACAAATGGACCGACGCAAGCTTCGACGATATGATGGCATTCTGGCACGATCGTCTCCCGGAGGGGAACACGTGTCCAACTAGTATCGAGGATGCCAAGAAAATCGTGTGTCCTCTTGATCTACCGCACATTAGATACCATGTCTGCATCAACGATTGCATCATTTATCGGGGCGAGGACGCGGAGAAAACCACATGCCCGGTGTGCAGCGTTAGTCGATACAAGAAAGGGAAGAAAGCTCCTCGAAAAGTGGTATGGTACTTTCCTATCACTCCTCGCCTGCAACGCTATTTCGCAGACCCTAAGGAAGCAAATAGGCATGCGGAAAGAAAGAAGCCAGCAGATGACGATGACCTTGAAAAGGACGAGCTGCTGACACACCCTTCAGATGGTAGCCAGTGGAAAGCATTAGACCTCGAATTCCCCGAATTCGGTGGAGATTCGAGAAACATCAGGCTAGGTGCAAGCACCGATGGACTCAATCCGTTCGGTAGCCAGAGCAGCACGCACAGCACTTGGCCCGTGTTTGTATGGATGTACAACCTCCCTCCCTGGTTGTGCATGAAAAAGAAGTACATACAAATGAGTATGCTAATTCAAGGGCCAAAACAACCTGGTACCGACATCAATCTATATCTCGGGCTGTTGAAAGAGGAGCTAGCCATGTTGTGGGAATCCGGAGCCAATACGTATGACGCTGTCGCACAAGATTATTTCACTATGAGAGCCGTGTTGGTCACTACGGTGCAAGACTATCCAGGTTGCGGATATTTCTCGGGGTAGGTTATCCAAGGATTCTACGCATGTGTTAGGTGCATGGATAACACGACCTATCTCCAACTAGAGAAAGATCTAGGGTCTTCGAAAACCGTGTTCATGGGGCACCGTAGATGGCTTGGAAAGAATGATGCATGGAGAAAACATGGAGATCTGTTCAATGGAAAACCCGAGACCCGAGGAATCCCAGAGCGGACGAGCAGTGAAGAAGTGGATGAATTGCTGAAAAACTGGAAAGAGTGTCCTAAACCGGGAAAGAAGCGAAAGAGGCAGCAAGACAAGTCGTTGATGAAGGTATGGAAAACAAGGTCTGTTTTCTGGGAGTTGCCATAATGGAAGTTTCTCCGCACGCCTCATAGCCTTGACATCATGCATATCACGAAGAACGTGTGCGAGAGTCTAGTCGCCACCCTAATCAACATGCCAGATAGGACGAAAGATGGTCCTAAAGCAAGGAACGACTTGATATTCATGGACATCCGGAAGGATCTTCACGGAGGACGCCCTACTCCTGATGATCAGGAAGATGACGATGATCATCAGTCGAAGGCGACACAACAAGGTCGTAGAAAGGGTAAAAAGGTCAAGAAGAATGAATATTACTGCCCCCCTTCGTGCTTCACACTAAGCCAGGATGAGATCAAAAAGTTTTTCAAGTGCCTTCTAGGAGTCAAATTTCCTTACGGCTACGCTGGCAAGATAAGCAGGTACCTAGATGAGGCTAAGCAGAGGTTTAGTGGGATGAAGTCTAACGACTGTGCCGTGCTAATGACGCAGATACTTCCGGTTGCACTACGAGGTATAATGGACGAGCATGTCCGAGAAACATTGTTTAGGCTCTGCAAGTTTTTCGACGTCGTCTCTCGAAAGTCAATTGGCGTGAAACAGCTCAGGAGGCTACAAGAGGAGATCGTGGTGATACTATGCGAGCTCGAGATCTACTTCCCGCCCGCATTCTTCGACATTATGGTGCATCTGCTGGTCCATATCGTGGAGGATATCATTCAACTCGGGCTGATGTTCCTCTGCAGCATCATGCCGTTCGAAAGGATGAACGGACACATCAAAGGATACGTTCGCAACAGGTCCTGTCCAGATGGAAGCATAGCCAAGGGCTTTCTGGCCGAAGAGTGCAGCTCTTTCTGCAAGAATTATCTAGGCATCGAGAACCCTATCGGTCTTCCCGTTAATAGGCACCTTGGCAAGCTCGATGGATCGGGTCACCGAGAGGGTCGTCGCGTACTGCATGCAGACTACGATTGTCGACGCGCAGACTTTGATAGAGCAAACCTAGTCGCGCTACAACATTTAGAACTGGTCGATCCTTAGGTACAAAAGCACAAAAGGTCAACCGAGAAGAAGTATAGTGACCGGGGCATACAGAGGACGTAGGGAGAAATAATCAAAGAGCACAACTCAGATTTCACGCGTTGGTTTAGGCAGACGCTCCTAGATAATCCCCCGCAATCGCATTCTATGGAGGAAAACATCATATTCACCTTGTCGCAGGGACCCATGCACAACCTGGTGACCTATCAGGCGTATGATATCAACGGCTACACATTCTACACGGAGGAAAAGGACAACAAGTGTGACTATCAGAACTTAGGCGTAACATCGGAATTCTACACCGATGACAACGTGAAGGAAAGATTTTACGGAAGGATCGAGGAGATCTGGGAGCTCGACTACTGTGGAGAAAAGGTGCCGATGTTCCATGTCAGATGGGCCAAGAGCGTCGAAAGAGAAGACCAGTATTTCACAACCATGTTAATACCCGAAGCAGCCTAGCTTGATTCAGTGATAGATTCCGAAAAAAATTCAATCCTAATTAGGGTTTCCTCCTCCGAGCACATGACCTAGAACACATAATGCAGTGATAGTGTTTAGGGTTCAGTCATTCAGTGACCCTAATTTCAACCCTAATTAGTGATAGTGTTTAGGGTTCAGTCATTCAGTATTATATAATGCAGTTCTGTTTGTATGATCATATAATGCAGTATTATATATCATCATGCAGAATTATATAATGCAGTATTATATAACGCAGTATTAAGTAAAGTTCGGTTTGTATGATCATATAATCAGTATTATATAATCTTGAAAAATAGCTTCAGGATAATTTGTGCAAGCGGAGTTACTAATTTTTTGCTATGCCACTATATGATTATGGTTGGGATGTACCACCTAGTATGAAATGAGTCCCACATGTGTAATTTGCCACCTAGTATGTATAATTTGCCACCTAGTATGATTTTTTGCTATGCCACTGTATAATTTGCCACCTAGTATGTATAAAATGTTGGGATGTACCACATGTGTTTGGACAAAATCCTGATCTGTTTTAGGGGCTACAAGTCTATGACTTAGTTTTGATGTTGTCGTGTTAGCAATGGTTGATTAATTTGAGTGATGAACTGTATCGAAGGTAATTATCGATTTTATTAAACTATCACTTCATACATACTTTGAATTCTATTTGAAGCTGTGTCTGTTCTAAATGTGCATATTTATAGTGATTCTTCTTGAAAGAAAAGATAATATGTCAATATCTTTTTGTTCATGGTCAGGTTCCTGAATAAAGTACTCCTAAGATGTATTCGTATGCAGGTGCTTGTATGAAATGAGTCCCGATTTTTGCCGAAATGTTGATTAACTTCCGTTTCGGCAGAAATCGGGCACTCCTAGTTTAACAAAAATGAGCAATGGTCATGCCAGATTTTTCCGCGCACTTTACTAACCATTATTTGCCTTTTATTAGTGCAAACATGTGTGACAACGACGAGGCTGGATCTTCTTAGCGTATCAATGCTGAAGGAGAAGTGGGACCTCAAAACAGACCCTTGTCATTCTGGGAGGAGGTCGAGCGGCTAGAAAGAATGATAGAGGGTGATGAAGAATACAGCCCTTCCGAGAGCGACGACGATGAGATGGAAGACGCGGAGGAAGAAGAAGCGGCTGAAGGAACGGCGGATGATGAAACCACTGATGGCGGCGAGGGCACAACAAGTGGTAGTAATCCGCCTAAGAAGAAGAAGGAAAGGCGCCCGAACACGGTCGGCACCATAAGAGAGGAAATTACCGAAGTGAGCCCAAAAGGGGTTCCTTTGGCGCCCGACCATGTGGTCAAAGGGTACGGTGGGCAAGTGGCGGCTATCACCCGGACCACCATCTCGATCAACACCGAGAATCTCCGGCATAAAGATAATGGCCATTTGCGCACACTCCTCTTCGAGAAGCTACACGCAAGATACAAGCTCCCCCTTCAGTATCGGAACACGGATTATCATGGGAATGAAGTAAATAAATCCGCCCTCATGAGGATGAGCACCGCCCTGGCCAGCTGGAGAACCCGGATAAAGAAGAAGATATATAAAGAAGAGAAAAGTCTCGAGGAGATCCAGAAGATTGACCCGCAGATCACCGAAGATCAATTCCAGGAGTTCAATGCCAAGTGCACCTCCGAAGCAGCCAAGGCCTCGAGTAAGTGGGGAAAGGAATTGCAGGAGATGAATATAGGTCATCACCATCTTGGATCTGGTGGTTACAGAGCTGCGGAGCCCAAATGGGATAAGGAGGATGACGAGTATAGAGCTAAGGGGATACCTAACCCCTTTTTGAAATTTGAAAACAAGCAGCTTCGAAACTTCATCAGGGCTCATTACCATATGGACCCCAAAACCAAAGAACTAACCGCGGAAACTAAGGTGAAGGACTTCGAGGTTCTTGCGGTAAGTAATTTAATTACCACGGATCAAGTCGATTACATTATAATCGATCAAGTCGAATTTCTAAACGGTTCACGTTACTTCTTCTGCAGGACAAGGAAATTGCTAGTCAGGGATCCCATGGTTCCTCATCCCACGGGTCGACGGCGGCCACCCGGTGGGATAACCCTTTTAACAGGGCGATGAACCGGGCCAAGAAAATCATGCCGGTTACAAAGAAGCCATCATCGGCTGGCCGTCTAGCCGACTTCGGGGCTAAGAATTGGGTGGATCATTTTGGTCCACCCCCGAGGACGCGTGTGGAGGGAAGGAGCGATGAAGAAAACCGCGAGGTTCAGGAACTTAAGGAACAAGTGGCGCGGATCCCGCAAATCGTCCAAGACAACCTGGCAATCACCCTCACCTCCATCCTGCCTACCTTGGTGGAGTCAATAGCGAACTGGAGTGCGGGTGGTCGACAAGGGCCGTGCCCGATTCCAAGCATGGTCAGTAGCCACTCAAACAATGCGGCGCCGACGATCCCAGTGAATTATGTGTTCGTGACTACGCCTGCTAGCACGGCAGTGCCGGAAGCATTGGTGACTCCGCCCGCTAGCACGGCGGCGCCGGAAGCATTCGTGACTCCCCTTGCCATCACCGCGGCACCGGAGCTTAATGCAACCGATAGGGAGAATACATCGGCGGCCGGCACTGTGCCATCAAGCAGCCCCTCCGTCTCTTGCACGCCCATCGTCATATGCGGTGCCTCGACATTAGCCGAGCTCGATGCCATCACGGTAAACCAAATAGTTTACTGCCTTGCCATTTATTACTCTTATGGCATCTTTTTAATGCCATACATGTTGTTCGTAGACGGATGTTCCATGCACTCTCTTAAGCTTCGTGAACAACGAGTTGAGGGATGTTTCCAAGGGTACCATCATTCAACCCTTGCACCGCACGTTCCACTCAAAGCCGATGCCAAATAGCGTGCATAGGGTTAAAATTATCCGGGTGCTAAGGGGTTGCGATGACCTGGAACCTCCCATTCAACCCCCAGGAGCAGATGAAGAAGAGCCGGCTGTCCTCATAAGTTGCTTCGGCTTATTCCTGCTATGGCCAAAGAGCATGATTCGTTTGGGGACGGCTGGGGCCATCACCCCACAAACAACAACACTGTCTGTCGTGCCAGCGCCAAGCCATGGCAAGACCCCCACACTGTCACCTCCACGCGATTGTTCAACTGGTCATATTGACATGACCATGGTGCAGGATCTGCACGAGGATGACGAAGATTACTTCGATGATTTCATCAACACTAATATTTTCCCCGGCGACCTAAACGAAGACTCAGCTGGTGGCCCCGCAGAGAAAGCCACTTGCAACAAACGTCTCTTTGGTTCTCAGGAGACGCCTCCAGCTTGCACCTTCACTGAGCCAGCGGATACATCCAACCGGCCCTTTGTTCTAAGCCCTGACACACTACAGAGGGTGATCGATGCTCAGATTGCGGTGCCTACCCACTTCCCAAAAGGCAAGAAGACCAGGAAAAGAAAATCTTGCAGCTCGAGCCAGCCGGTGGCGTCAACTACGAATCCGATCAGGTTTCAGGACGGGCCACCAAGACCAAAGGGTATTATGCGGAGGATGCATGTGGCGGGTGAGCCCATGCTAACTAAGAAATTGCTCAGGCTCGCCACTTCAGAAATGAGGAGTGTGCATGACGGTGTGCTGAGGATAGAGAGACGCCTTCTTGCGGAGAAAGATCCCTCGCACCCGGTATTCGTGGTTAAGGTGCCACGAGGCTTGGGCTTCGTTGATAATGTCCCCGCGGATCTGTTCTTCATGCGGTTTGACCACATCTTCAATATGTTCCACCTGTATCCGCTGCACTATACCATGGTATGCCTATTTTCTCTCAGCCTGGCCATTCAGATCAGTAGAGAGAACACCCCGGGCATCGCTATAGTGGACCCCTACTACATGCGTGATGGCTGCTTGGGAAGCGCCATTGAACGGCGATTCATGGCCTCATACCTCCAAGGCATCTTGGTGGAGAACAAGACAAAGGAATACATTCTCGTGCCTTTCTTTCCCGAGTAAGTCATTATTCACTCGCCGCCATAACATGCTTTATTAGATTTTCATCATTCTTTTTCCAACACATTCCGTTTGAATTGTTTTGCGCAGAGATCAACACTGCACACTCATCTGCTTGTCGCCGAAACATTCGCAAGCCACGTATTTCGACTCGGGGAGTCAAGAGAAGAAGAAAAACTACGACAAGATCAAGGAAGTTCTGGATGATGCTCTCACCGGCTATGCCTCAGCGGAAGATGCCACCTTCGTGCGTAAGAAGCTCAAGTTTGGCAGGCACGTCTTCACCCATGTGACGGAATTCCCCCGCGTGAAGCGGGCAGTCAGAAGGAAGCCTACTATGCACTCCATCACATGAGGGCGTTCCTACTAGAGCAACAGAATTCTACGCTGCCAGATCATCTCAAACGGTGGGCCGAAGTCAAGGCCAGGATCAATGATTCAGATATTAGACAAGAGATGTATCGCATCCAGCAACAGTTTGGGGCAATCATCAGCCGTGATGTCATGACTTCAGGGGGGGTCTTCTATGGAGGCAATCCCCCGAATAACCATGACGTAGTAGATCGCCTAAACATGCAGGGTGACTATAGGGCGTTCATGACAAAACAAGGCGTCCTCCCGTTCCCTGAGCCGAGCCAGAAGTCTTGATGTGTTGGTCTAGTTGTAGTTCTTTATTCCCACGTGTACTTGTGTGTGTCGACATGTACATGCTATTACTTGGTATTTTTTTGCGTACTTTGTTACCTTATTTGATAAGTATATCTTTATATGCGACTTTTACTTGTTTTTTCACCATCATTTAATTATTATTGCCAACTTTTAGATGACGTGGTATGTCGTGTACAAGGGATGGGTTCCTGGAGTCTATAATGATTGGGAAGACTGCCGGAGACAGGTGCACCATTTCAGCGGCAATAGCTACAAAGGGTACAATACTATGGCAGAGGCGGAAGCTAGATACGCGCGCTATCTAGCGGGAGTTAGGACGAGGAACCGGATGAAGACCTATACCTCCGTCGTAGTGATGGTTATTGTCCTTGGTTGTCTGTCATGCATGTTCCTACTTTAGATGTCTAGGCGAGCTTCCGCGAGCTCTAACTTGGTTGAGACATGTATTCATGTCATCACTAGCTACTTTGTAACTTGATCGAAATAATATAACTTATACTGTGTATTTATGTATGTGACTTATCTATATGTATTTGTTTCTATCTTGTCTGTGTATTTATTTCTGTATTGTATATCTGTGTATTTATTTCTGTACTGTATATCTGTGTATATCAGCTGTATTGTATATAATCTGTATTGAATATCATCTGTATTGAGTATTTTTTTTGGTTTTTTGAAAAGCTAAGCCGTGGCGCTAATGTACGTTGTTAGTGGCGCACCTGGTCAGCTACTAGTAGCGCACTACGTCATGCGCCATAGGAATAACCGTAGTGACGCACCAGCCAGTGCGCTACTACTAACTACATACTAGCAACGCACTTGTCATGCGCCACAGGGAAAACAGTGGTAGCGCACTGTGTTGTGCGCCACTACTATGTCGAGATTCCTGTAGCGCACCCGGCAGTGTGCTGCGGGCACTTTTTAGCCGTAGCGTAGAAGTCGTGGCGCACCCCTAGTGTGCCACGGAAGGGGAAAATAGGTGCGCCACGAATTAGCTTTTTTCTAGTAGTGTGAGTTCGATAAACCTTGAGTAATCCACTTAAGGGAAACTTGTTGCTGTTTTACAAACCTCTACACTTGGAGGCCCAACAACTGTCTACAAGAATAGAAGTGCGTAGACATCAATCATACACACGTTGCATTTCTAGAGACGCTGACATGTTGGAACCAACAGAGACCTTATAAGATGTTGCATCGAGCAACGTTGCCAAGTTCGAAACAGGGAAGCGTGAGCGACAAAAAAAATCCAACATATACACATTTCTTCTAATGTGTGGATGACATGTGGGGTCCAATAGCGTGATTAAACGACTGATGCAGCGAGCAACAGTATCAAGTTTGGAACATGAAGGGGCGGCCGAGGGCAAAAGATCCATCATACACACGTTTCTTCTAACGAGGGGCTGACATGTGGGACCCAGCAGCGTGACTGAAAGGTAGATGCATCGAGCAGCACTATCAAGTTTGGAATAGGGTAGCGTGAGCGAAGGAAAAAATTCCATCATACACACGTTTCTTCTAATGAGAGGAGACATGTGGGCCCCAGCTGCCTGATTAAATGGTAGATGCATCGAGCAATGCTATCAAGTTCGGAACAGGATAGCGCGAGCGAAGGAAACAAATTCCATCATACACACAATTATTCTAATGTGAGGCTGACATGTAGGTCCCATCATCCTGACTAAATGGTAGACGCATCGAGCAACGTTATCGAGTTTAAATCAGGAAGGCGCGACCGAAAAGTATGGTCCACTAGAGACACTGACGTCCGAGACTCACATGCCTCAAAAGACTTCAGCAACTCAACATCGTGTGAGAAAATAAAAATCTTGCTTATGCCACGTGTTGCCGAGCTTTCTCCATGTTTTTAGCGGTTTCGTCGTAGTAGAGGGCTGCGAAACCGGAAAAAAAAGTGTTTCAATAGCTACAGTCAAGCCGAGAAATTCATCACGGAAGACGCGTCTTCTACGACGACCGACCGACCTAGTCGTTGTAGATGGACACTTTTCCTGTAGTGAGTAGTGACCAACATCATCATTAAATTTTATGCCACACTATCTCTAGTAATGAAGCTAAGAACACGCCACTCTATAGAAAGACCTTTCATCCCAAGAGTTTGTTAGAGATAAGACCACTTGACTTTATCGTAAAGTTTTTCAAAGTTAATTTTGAGTATAACCTCATTCAGCTTTTTGGATGTAGTTCATGGATTGTTTCATGAAGGATTACAAATACATCAAGAATGTTTCTATCTTACATAAAAGCATTTTGGGTAGGATGAACCACATGATCAGTCACCGAGTTTAGCCTATTCATCGCAACTTTCGTAAAGATTTTAAAACTCACATTAAGTAGGGAGATATGTTTGTATTGTTGAATCCTTTTTACCTTATTTCATTAAGTTCCGGTAATAAAATTATCTCACTAAAATTTAAGCAAAGCAATTCTAGTGTTTCAGCACGAAGATTATTAAACAACTCTATCAATTCCGAATTGATAACATCCCAAAAGTTTTGACAGAATTTAGTGGGTAAACCACCCGGCCGCGTGGCTTTGTTACGTTCTATTTAAAAAAACACCTTCTTAACTTTCTCCTTAGAGTATGAGGCTTTTAAAAGGTTATTAATTTCCTCATTCGAAACCTAGGAAATATCATCTGCTCGGGACTCATCCATCGAGAAGTTCCCATACAGGTGGGAGCATAATTATTTATTATCTAGATCCATGGTAATCTTAAAATTACATAAAAATGGAAAAAACAACTTTGGTCGTCATCTTCATATCTGGTTTATATTTTTTTGAAAGGAGCATATATTAATATCACAAAATACCAATTACACTTAGCCTATGTAACAACGCAATACCCTAGCGGTCATACAGATGCACATAGCCAAAAAATAAAGAATAACTACAAAAAAGAAAAGTCCCGCTACAATGACTCATTCGTTGAAACAGCAGTACTACCACCATCAAGACAGCACGAGAAGTCAAACTTCTCCAAAACGACGCCTCCAAGAAGGGAACAATGCACAAACAATGACATCGTCCGATCATAGATCTTACGTTTTCACCCTGAAAAAAGTCCACGCTCTCAAAATAATACCTTCAACAAGGCTATTGCCAAACACAACCAACTAAGGCTAGACCATGGGTTTTCACCCTAAAAGGTAGGATCGTGAAACTTCTCCTCTGTAGTCACCCCCACTTGCATGCCACTGCTCCAAGTCACGAGTCACCAAGCCAATTTCTCATCACCACCCAGACTCGAACCACCATTATCAGTCCTTAGATATCGGTCTCCATGAAATTCTCCGTCAGCACCATGGAACGAGAATATGCCTTATGACATTAACAACCAACAGAGCTTTGAAGTGCTCCCTCTAAACCCAAACGGTCAGAGTAAAATATGGGTGCGCACGACTGAATATCATCCGACCTAGCAATCTCATAGCATGAACGCACTATGGAGTTTACCAGCGAAGCCTTCCGGAACACGACACAAACTAGATCAATAGAGACAAACATGAGGAAGATCTTTGTCTTGGCTTGAGAGGGATCCTAGGACCACCTCCTTTATTGAAACCGAGCCAGTAGCCCCCACGCCACCCACCGGCAACTAGCAGGATTCGCCGCTCAACGACGAGACCAGTCGACCGACCACTCCGACGGAGAAGGAGGTCACCACCACCATGTAGGGGGACAGATGCCCCAAGCGTCTTCGTGTCGCGGACATGGCCCGGAGAAACCAAGGAGAGCCGGTGGCAAGGGCGACGAACGACCAGCAGATATCGCGGCTCGTCTAGGCCCATCTGGGTCGAGATCAGGACCCGAATCCCCACTGCTGCCTTCTGCCATCTACCGCCATTCGGCGCAGTCCTTCGGTCGCCGCCAGCCACGACAGCGACGTCGAGACCGGCCCGGTGCGGAAGCTGCCGCCAGTCCTCGCCGAATCGCAGCCGAGGTAATCGCCGCCGCCATGCCACCATGGGTTTCCCCAGCGACGATCCGTGCGGAGGCGGCGGACGGGGAGGTCACGGAAGGGGGGTCGAGGATGGGGAGGAGAGGGGGCTGCCCGGCGCGGCGCGGCGCGGCGCCGCCGCACAGGTGCGGGAGAGGTTAGTGTGCCATATCTGGTTTACTTTTTTTGAAAAAGAATCTGGTTTACTTGTAGCTAGAGTACATATGACAAACTCATCCAGTGGTGGATCGAAGAATTATCTAAAGCCTGCGCAAACAATGTAATTCAAGGCTAGTAACCCTTTGCCATTAAATTAGGCTTGTCGGCTGGTCGGAAGTCTGGCACGTACCCACGCTTAGGGACGGTCGGATCCGCCTATGAACTCATCTGCACCAAAATTTAATGTTTCCTTTTTTCAGGCTTCCAAACTTGTGTTCCGTCGCCACCATACCAATTCAAGGCACTTGCTAGCAAGCAAGAACGCTGCAAGTGTAAACTTGGCAATTTGCAGATAATAACTGTGTCATGTTAAAAGTTGTTGATGTGAACTCCTAAAGCAGCTACTACTAGCAGGTACGTGTTTAACGGATGATCGAAACTGAAAAAACGGTTAACTGCACCGGAAATGTAGGCAAGATCCGATCAGATTCAAGCGTGCAGCACCAGCACCAATCCTAGGTACTAGTCCCAGCTCTACCCGTCTTTGTACCTACACTGCACGCATCTTCAGTCCCAAGCGACCCCATTTTCTGTAAGCAAGCAATGCCACGGCAGTTGCCAAGTGCTGCTGGTGCATGTGGTCGCCCACACCACACCCACACTCACACCCACAGCCACAGGGCATAGAGCTAGCTAGCTAATGGCCATCACTACCTCCAACTAACTAACCACCACCCTTTTCCACTACACTCTGCACTCCTGTGCTTTTCACCGTGTGTCACGGCGCTGTCCTCCTACAAATCCCTGTCATTGTCGTGGCCGTCGTCGTCACCATCGCCCATCGGTCGCAGACCCAACGAGAGGTGCCGCTAGGATCGAGGTCGGGGAGGGGTGGTATGGACATGGACGCCATTGAGGAGTGCAGGTGCAGCAGCGATGGAGGTCGGCAGCAAGGCTCCAGGATACTGGTCGGCGTTCCCAACGACTCACGGGGATGCTCTGAGCTGCTGTCGTGGGCGATCAGGGTCGTCGCCAAGCCCAGCGATTCCGTCGTCGCCGTTCATGTCCTCGGTAACCTTCTAGTAGCAACTTTGTTCAGTTGTTGCTGCAGCCTCATGTGTTCTTGTTCTTGTCTTGATGGTTTATTATTGTTGTCGTGGTTTTATGCCGCCGGCAGGGAGGGTGGGGAGGAAGAACAGGCTGCAGAAGGCGAACGCCTTCGTGATCTACATGCTTGGGGAGTTTGTGGAGACATGCGAGGCTAAACAGGTGCAGACTGATCAAACAACAAACCCGATTGCAACTGTATTCATTTGTTAACACGCTGGGGGTTACATTCTAATGATCCTCTCTTTAGCGTTCAGTTCTTACATTCTAAGGTAGTACTGTATTTATTACTGTACGAGTTTTAATTCTTGTCTGGTGTGTGCATTTTATTTTCTTCTGGTGAACACAGACGACAGTGTAGTGGGAACTTGGAAGCAAAGTTTGTGCTCATTATAGTAGTAGTAGTAGTAGTAGTAGTATTTTAGTTATTTGGTGCCCCCTTCCTGTCTGTCAGCCTTGGCATGTCCTTTACCAGCTGTTCGGTATATCTGGACTGAAAGGGCTATGATTAGTACCGTGGTCTGAGTTTATCTTCTTTTATGCCTCCTCATGCCATGTGTTCCCAAATTGGGACTGTATTTTCATTTAAGCTTATGGAATACTTTTGAGTCAAGCTCAAATAAAAGGCCTGTAGTTGTGTAGTGCTCTGATACTAATAATATGCATCGTCCCCTGTCTTTTCTCCTAGGTCAATTTGGAGGCTAAGGTGATATGCAGCTCAAGCATTCCAAGAGCCCTGACCCGGGAAGCCGAATTTACTGATGCAAAGTTTCTGATTGTTGGAAGATCAAAGAGTACATATCACAGGTAACTCTCTCAAAACAAGACAAAACAAAAGGCATGCTGGATATGCTTTAATTCACTGCAAGTACTGCACAAATAATTTATCTTCTCCTAAAATACTCAATGCTACAATTGTCACCGTTCCCAGGAATCACCTTGAGGTTGCAAACTACTGCTTCATGCATGCCCCAAACAGCTGCTCAGTAATTGCTGCTGGAAGGGAAGGCCTGGCAAAAAGTAGCACTAGGTTCAAGTCTCGATCATTTGACGGTGAGAACATTTGGTACCGAGTACTACAAAGATTCTGAATGCCTGGCCATGTTAGTTCATGTACGTACTAATTCTTTGTCACAAATTTACAGATAGCAGCATGTCCTCGACTTCAACATGGAGTAGAAGATTTCCACCGCTTCAAAAGCTACTTAGATCAAGCTCGACACGCAAGCAGGTTCCTCAATCCAACGATGAAGACAAGAGCTCGCCAAGGGCGGTGCTCGATGGACCGGAGGAAGTGGAGCACCTGCAAGTCGCTGAAGAGTGTTACAGCACATGTAGCAATGAGGTGAGTCGGCGTAGCCACAATGGCCTCTGGAGGCGGTTATCGGACATGAAGCTCTGGCTTCCATTCCTACGGTCTTCTGTCAATGATGAAAATGCGAAAGGCAGCGATGTCTGTTCCACGTTTATGGAAGATCCAAAACCTGTCTGGAAATGTTACAGCTACCAGGAGATTTCAGTAGCAACTGATGACTTCCATCCAGGTACTACATCTTTTCACTTTCTCAGGTTTTCCATTTCAGAATTTTGAAGCACTAAATGATCCATACAATTTCCAGGATTTATCATCATGCAAAATGCAGACACAGGACTGGTCTATAAGACTACTATATATCTAGTAACGTTCTAATTGATATTTTTGTTATGCAGATAACATATGTGGAAGAGGAGGCTATGCAGAAGTATACAAGGGTACGCTGTCTGATGGCCAATGCATAGCAGTGAAGAGACTGGCCAAAGGCAAGGCCAGTGAACAGAAGGAGAAGGAGTTCTTATCAGAGCTAGGGATCCAAGGGCATGTCTGCCACCCAAACACAGCTGACCTGCTTGGCTGCTGCGTCGAGAATGGACTGTGCCTGGTCTTCGAGTTCTGCGCGAACGGGACGCTCGCATCGGCGCTGCACGGTATCAGTTTTAGTCAGAGTAGTGTTATTTCAGAATTGAGCTGAACAAGAGGATCACTTTTTTGCAGGGAAGACTGGGAAGGTTCTTGAGTGGTCTTTGAGGCAGAAGATAGCGGTAGGCGTCGCGAGGGGCTTGCAGTATCTGCACATGTTCTGCAGGCATCGGATCATCCACCGTGACATAAAGGCAGCCAATGTACTTCTTGGTGATGATTTTGAACCTCAGGTAAACCCATTTTTTCCCACCCTTCTTCTAACCAGAGGAACAAAACAGTAGGTCTAGTCTAGGTGTATCCGCCATACTACCATGAAAATGAACTAGAATCTGTGTTTTCTATGTAACAGATTTCTGACTTTGGACTGGCAAAATGGCTTCCCAAACAATGGACTCATCACTCTGTCCTACCCATAGAAGGCACATTTGGGTAAGCACCGGGCAAAGTGCCTCCATCTGCATCGTTACATCGCGTCAAGTTAAAACCTTTCAAAGGTCAATGTAAATATTTGAACAGGTATTTAGCGCCAGAGTACTTCATGCATGGCATCGTCGACGAGAAGACCGATATCTTCGCTTTCGGGGTTCTTCTCCTAGAGATTGTCACTGGAAGGCGGCCCATTGACTGCTCCAAGATGAGCCTTCTTCAGTGGGTGAGCATTGCTAGAATCAATACACTCGAATCAGTGAATTGCCAAAGAACAGTTCACATCACAAATTTGCTCTTGATGTCCAGGCAAAGCCACTTCTGGAGGCTGGACAAGCAACCGAACTTGCAGACCCGAGCCTCGGCGAGGACTACGACAAGGATCAGCTGAAAAGGATGGTTGCAGTCGCGTCACGCTGCATTTTGCGGCCCGCGATGTGGCGGCCGTCGATGGCCGAGGTACCCATTCATCATCTCATACTAGCTGTTATGATTTGACATAATAACTACTCCAGTATTTACATCTTCTAAACTAGTACCAGTAAATGAAATGACAAGAAACTGTCATATTTGTAGGTGCTGCATTCCCTGTCTACCGATGAGTGCCTGACGGAACCTGAGAAATGGAACATTCCGGAGGACGAAGTCGATGACATGGACGACTGCACATTGTTTTCTGAATGTTGTTCTCCTTGATATACAGGCTCTTATTTATTTTGGTGTCGATATGGCTTCCTATCGTGGTGCTGTCATGTGCTGTGCTACTCGGATATCTCTTATGTTTTTTCCTATGGGTTTTTGTCTTTTGAGCGTTAGATGCTTGAGGTGTATTCATGTGAGTACGTAGGAAGGAGATTTTTGAGATGTATCGAATGCTGGCTCAACTTTACCAGTTCAAGCGGAGTAGGAATGCGCATACAAAGTTGGATTAGTAGTCTGAATCTGTGAATACCTGCAAACTGTTGGAGTTCAATCTCGTACTTTACGTACCTGTACAGAAAACGGGAGAGATAAGTCAATCTTATCTCGTCAGCCTAACAGAACGAGATCTGAAAAGAGACTCCTCACGCCGCCGCCGGGGAGAGAAAAAAAAGATCTTGGCACCCGCTTTCCGACGCTAGCCTCCGGCGGCTCTAAGTCGTCGGTGGTGAGGGGGTCGCCGGATCGGTGCATGTGGATAGTTTTAGTCTAAAGTCAATTTGATTTTAGGCTAAAACTATCCACCCGCTTGGTTTCGGGGACGACGATGCCGGCGCTGAATAAAAATTTTCAGATCCTTTCCCGATAGATTTGGAGATCGGCCTATCCAAGCAAGGATGGTGTGACAGTGGCGGCATCCTCGTGGTGGATTTGTGTCCTCAGGCTCCGCCGCTATAGCGGCGTTTGCTCCAGTGTCGGTGTGGAACCTGGGAGGTAGTCCAGGAGCGGATGCAGATTGTGGTCTGCATCGACGGTATTTGGAAGACGGTGGATCGTGTGTTGGGTGCGTGGTTCATGGATGGCAGGTGTAGCTTCCTCCCTCGATATTTTTTATCGTGTGGGGTGCTAGATCTAGAGCTCGATGGCATGTTCGAGGTGTTGTCCCGGTCTGATTTATTCAATGGCAATGGTTTCACCTTGGGTGAGTCACCTTAGAGGTCCGCAAAGCTGCATGTCAGCGATGAAGCCGCATCGAGCTCGGGAGAGGAGGTGATCCGTCATTCTCTCCTTTGGTGGCTATTGTGGTGGTGCCAGAGGCAGTTGACGAGCGTTAACGTCAAGCTCAAAGATTTCTTCGGTCTAGATTGTTTTCTTTCTTGGCTGGTGGTCCTTTGCGCAAAGGCTTGCGTTTTGCTGTCTTTTCAGCTTTGTTTGGTCGGTGTTTACGTGGCGGCTTGTCCTATATTTTTAATGATATATGAATGAGACATATATTATCATGCAAAAAAAGCCTAACAAAACGATAATTAAGGGGTTTGACCACCCCCCTCCCCCCAATCTACTCTGCCACGATTGGAGGTGCCTCCAATGTTTATTTGGAGTGGGTTCCGAGTCCCTAGGGAGTCCAGCTCCTGTATCGAGGTCACAATCTCATACGATGCTCTCTCTCCCGATAATCCCAAACTACTGATCCTAAGTCAGCGCTCTCGGACCCGAAGGTCTACCTCCTCGCTATGCACACCCTAGGCAGTGTTGGTGGCGCCCCGAAGGTTTCCCGTGCCCGCTGCTCGAAGGACCACTCTCTTGTTGCCATACCACAACGTCTTCGGGCGATCAAGCACTAGTAGCTTCCCAAAACAATGGTTAGCCCTCTCTTTTACTTTCATTTTAGGTGTTCGTGTTTAGGCTAATCTATAAGAGGATTTCTAACTGAAGCCAAAAAGGCTTTAGAGGCCCATTTTTTTCTCCTCTAACAGCGATAGCGAGCTTGAATCGAAACCCTAAAACCGCTTAGCAACCTATATTTACGATATTAGTGACAAAAAATTCCCCGCCTCCTCTTATATTTGCTCGGCCGCCGAGCGATGACAGCCGATCTCCGACCGCCAACAAATCGCCCACCGCCACCGCATCCGCACCGGAAGATGGCCAGATCTTCGCGCCACCGCTCCCTACCTCCCATCGGCAGCGCCAGCCGCTTGGGCAGCGGGTCGCGCCGATCTGCCATCCCCGTAGGCCTTCCGTCGCCGCCGTAACCACGACGTCCAGCAGCAAGAGTGGGGCACCTGGGTCGCGAAATCACAGACCAGAACACTGTTTGGCGCTTTTGGCTAGGGAACCTTCAGTCAGCAGCCCAGTCGGCATGGAGGCACGGAGTCGAGAACGTCCGCCTCCACGACAGCCACTGCGGCCACGCGGCCCAGATGGCGAGGGAGGACAGCGAGGTGTGGGAGCACCTCGAGCCCAATCGCAACGCCGAGGCGCAGATGGCCGAGCTCAGGCGGCTGGACGCTGAGATCGTGGCGGAGGAGGCTGCGGCGTACGCCAAGTACGTCGCCGAGAAAGCCAATCGCGCACAAGCACCCTCGGCGGCGGCGACGTCTTCCACAGTGGCCGCCTCGTCTTCATCTTAAGCTCGCGGCCGCCCAGCGTCCTCCTCATCGGCTCCGGTCGTCATCGACCTCAAGGACGACGAGGACGAACTCGACACCGACGAGGAGTTCGAGAAGTGGCTAGGCTAGGAGACTGCTAACGGCGGTGACTTCGACGGCAATGGCACCGAACGGAGGCTAGTATTAGCTTCAGTTTAAGTTTACGTTAAATTTCATCTATGTTTTAGTTAAATTTTATAAACTGTGTATGAAATTGTTTGAAATTGGTTGAAAAACTGTCGAAATCTATCGAAATCTATGTTTAGTCCTTTAAGTTATTGGGTTTTCAATCTCGCAGCTAGAGGACTTAAGTTTTAAGTCCAGCTTTTAGTCTGGCCCGAAAGTCCTCTATCGGTTAGAGATGCTCTAAGTTATGTAAATTAGTTCTTACACAAATATCGAAGAAGTCACTGACAGGAGGAACTAACATCATAATTAAAATCTCTACTATCTAAAAAGAAAACTGAGGTTCCGTTTTCTGCCACTACTTCGTTTCGCTTGTCACGTTTCGTCCATCCTCCCCTTGCTTTGCCCACGCGCGTACATGGGCCAAGCCCAATCTCTACTACCTATCCAGTTGGGAAAGGAGGATATGTTCGCTCGCACGATCGCCTCTGCGGCGCCGTCCCTGACCGTTGCCTCCCACTGCGGCCTCATTTCCGCCGCCGCTACTAGCGCGGAGCCGACCGCAACATCGTTGTCACCAGCCCACCATCCTCTACCACTTTGGAACCCTGATTCCACGGCATGTCCAATGTTTGTCGCGCCGCCTCTCCCATCCCTAACCACGCCGCTCCTTCCTCTCCCATAACCACCGCCACCGCCATCCTCTAGACGGACGACTGAGTCCATTCCGTCAAAATCCTCTGTTGTGGATGTGGCTAAGGCCTCCCTAGCCCTGCCAAGGCGTCTGGGGGATCTCCGATGCACGCTCTCCGTCGAGATCGCCTGCATCAGCTTCCTAATCTTTTTCATGCTAAACTACTTCACGGGAAGACAATACAGGTGGCGTGGGAAGGTGAACCTATGAGAAGACACTACAGGTGGATGTCTCTGTGTCGGTGAGGATGAATTTTTGATGGATCTCCGAGCTCCCTCGAGTCGGGCGACCAGATCGAACACATCTGCCAGCTCACTCGAGTCCACCAACATGCATGCACTGACGCGATGTTTGCCGATCTTGGCCACTTCACCTGCTGCATTTATCAGGGTGTGCATAATTTTGTATGAGTTATTCAGACTCGACTGATAAAACAACATTCATGCTTACTGATTCAGCTCTTCACCTACTTTTTTTAGTTGGTTTTTGTTGATGTCATTTATCCCTGTCATGTGTTGCAATACATGGGACAGGCTGAGTTTCTTTCCTAAACATGTTAGCTGTATATGACAATTTTTACTTATCAATTTCACGCAAGTTTCAGAAGACCAATATATGCTTGGGAATTCCCGATTCACTTGTTACTGAAAATAGTACTAAATCATATCACATTTATTTTTTCAGGTACTGTTTTATGGCCCATGTTTGTCCTGGCATCACTTGCTGCAATTCTAAGATCCGTGCAATATCTCTGCAACCTCCTCTATTGCTAATGTCAACACCCGGATTTTTAATCCCAGATGCCTGTTATGCCATACATCGCAATTCAAGGATTACTATTTTTGCAAGACAAAACAGATTGGATATCACAGTACATCATCCATTACAAACCATAATAAGGTCTTACACAAATAAATGATCTCATGATCCAGTCTTAGTACAAACAAGTAGCAGAATAAATAGCATAGCGGTGGGCTCCATCTTCAGTGTCATAGGCAATGCTAACGATGGAAGATGATCCTAGTTGTCGTAGCCGTCCTGTTGTCCTTCTTCAGGGTAGTCCTCCTCATAGTCTGGACACGGGAATAGCCAGAGACAAAGCCATGAGTACTCTTTAAGTACTCGCAAACTATCACTAACAAGTAGAGTAGTTCTAGTAGGAATGCTAACTCTAAGTTTATTTGTAAAGTTAAGTTTTAAATCTAAGATGAGTTTAGAAACAAAGAAAGATAAAATAAAGTTCTAAATCACCTAAATGGGAACTTAGTTATCATAGTCACAACTCTGTTGTGGTCAAGTCATGTCACAATTCATTTCATAAGTCATTTTGAAACCATCTGACAACGGAATAGTATGGTCACTCCAACTGTCCATAACCGCGGACGCGGCTATTCAAATAGTTTGACACTCTGCAGAGGTGGTACACTTTCACCACAAAATTCGATACATCTGTCAGGGATAACCCTGAATCATCATAGTTAGTATGCAGATAATCAAACATAACCTTTCATTTACACACTCTAGTATAAGCACCTCTCCTATGAGCTTGGCCTCCCAGCCATGGCCATCTGCCATCCTGGGCACTGCATAGGTGGACAACATTGAGAGGTAGCCTCAGCTCAAACCTCTCCCGCGAGGGAACTAATACCAATGCATATAAATTTCCGGCTAAGCCTTACCCAATTCAGGTATTGTGGTTGTACGGTAAAATTGGAATGGTATCGCATCCGAACCCAACCATCAGTTTTTATAAAGGGCTAAGGCTCATGCCTCAATATTTTTATCATCAGAAACCATTTGTGTTTCTCAACACATGTCAAAACATCTCAATAGAATGACTCATCATTCCAAGGTTTTCACAAGTCATTTTCACCAAGTATTCCCATCTAAAGTGATCAAGTTTTGGTTTAGCTCTAAACTACTAAGTTAAGAGTGTTCACTAAGGTGGGATGCTAATCTTAATCTCATGCCATAGAATGACATCTAAGTCTAACTAGATAGGTCAAGTTTTATACTCTTTATGCTATCTATAAAGAAGTAAGAAACTTTGGTAAAGTAAAAGAAAGTAAAGCTTGTAAATAAAACTTGGAGTAGGTATAAGTCAAAGGGTATAACCAAAGCATGCCTAATGCATTTTCTTAGGTTATCTAGCTTGCAAGGGTTAGCTTGCATAGTTAATGATGGTTTGCCTTGGTTGGTGCAGTGGTTGAAATTCTCCTCTTCTTCTTCGGGGTAGAACTCCTCCTCCTCGTAGACTTGGTCGGTACTATCGTCTATAAATACATACGGGATACACAATCACCAAACAATACTTAACTAGTCTATTTAGCACACTAAGGCACATACTTGATGATCTAGTATCATCCCAAACATCACAAGGTTTAATGAACTAAGTTCATATATTTTATTTGAGAAAAGTAATTTCTACTTATTGAAATTAACTAAGATTTAATATTCTCCAATTAAAATATGGAATCATGTGGACACACGTCATCACCACATATTCTAATGCATGGGAATGTGATTTAAATGTTGGATCACATTTTAATAAGTTTAAGATTAATATTTAATGATTTAAAGTGGCTAGAAATGTCTATATAGCATTATTTTGGTACTAGTCCAAAGTCACTACACGCAAACCTTAATATTATTACATATTCAGATAGGTATATTCAATTGTGATTTTTGATAGTTGGAATCAACTCAAAAGCTATTATGGTTGATTTTAGAAAAATGTTTGAATGTGAAAAAGCTTCTGCCTTGTTATTTTTGCTAGGAGATATTTATAACTCTAATTGATTTAAATCCAACGTCCTTGGATGAGATTTTTATTAACTTTCCAAAAAAATTGGAATCATTCAATTGGGATTTGTAAAACTCCCTGAATTGATTTTTGAACTAAGGGACAGAACTAAGTTTACTTCTAAAAAGAAAAAGATTTATTTGAATCTGCTAGGTTGCGCTGGAACACTAATGGGCCAGCCCGATTTCACTCCACGACACTGAGGACAACTGACAGGGGGGTATCGCCTGTCAGTGGCTCTTTAAAGGCGAAGCGGTATGGGGCAACATGGACCGTAGGATTAGAACTAAGATCTACGGCTGGGGCTTATCGTCGATGACGGACCTATCACCGGTGAGGTGGAACCCTAGCGGCTCAGTGGGGGTGCAGTGGGGGCGTACCAGGGCTCTAGCGAGTGCGGTGAGGCGGGCAAATGAACGAGGAGACGACCACAGGCTCAGGCGAAGTCGCGGTAGCTCCGGGGGTGGACGAAATCGACGGGGGCGTCTCCTCCTCTGCTGCGGTTATCTCCGGCGAAATTCCAGCGGCTGGCTGCTCGAGCGGCTCCAGCGAGAGGTAGGGAAGGACTAGTGGAGAGAGGGGAGTGTGGGAGTGTGAAGAAATGGTGCTGGGGCGGCTCTCTTATATAGGCTCGGCGAAGCGGCAGAGAAGCATGGGTGGAGCTCGTCGGCGATAACAGCACAGGGTGCTATCGGCGTGGGCAAGGTAGGCGGACGGTGGGCGGTTACCTAGCGGCCAGCTAGGGCTTAATGGCAGTGCTAGGGGCGGTGGATTGCGGTCGGGAGCGTCTCGCGCTCTGAGCGACAGAGGTGGTGCTCGACGTGGTTCCCGGCGGCTGTGGGTCACACGGCGGGGTAAGGGCGTGTCTAACGGGGTGGTGTGGACAAGGTGGAGTGGCGTGCACGGGCTGTGGTCGAGGGGCGGCTTGTGGCGCACTGTCGGGGTCGGCGCTCTGGCGTGCGCTGCGCATGGCACAGAGGTGGTGGGCGCGGGCGATGTGAGGTGGTCCAGGGGCTTGCTAGGCTTGAGGAGCGGATAGGGGGTGGTGGTGCTACTACGCCTACCTCATAGACTGTGGCTTGGGCACGGTCGGCCGGCGATCATGGCCTCAGGGTGGTGCTGCACTGCTGTCCTAGGCCATTTGGTAGGTCTTTGATGGCCTGGTTGGGGCTAGGGGAGAGAAGGATGATTAATGGTGATCAAATGGCTCGACAAAATTTGATCAAAACAGTATTAGTTAGGCAGGTTTGATTCTGCTCTTAAGGTGTTCGACACAACGGCCGCAAGAATTCAACTTTGGAATTTTGAAGTGAATTTTGGTGGAGTTGCAAGTCACATGCTTAAGTATCTGTGGTTGCTAGGATTTGTCAAGTTGAAGTCATTTGAGTGGTTTTTGAAAAAGTGGGATCTAGACATATGAACTAGATTCCATTTTCAATTGTCATTTTAAATTAGGGTTTAAATGTTTTTGCAAGATCATAAAGTGGGACTTGGTACATCTTTACTTGTACTATCAAGGGGTGCAAAGATCCATAATTGTTTCTGTTTAAATTGAGTGCTAGGAACATCCAAAGTGTCCTAGTTGATTAAAATGGCAAAAGTGACCATTTCCATTTATTAATTCTATTTGAATTCTTTTTCTTTAGATTTTTCTTGGAAATGATCTAGATGATGTGGAATTCATCTTAGAATCATTTTACAACCATTAGAACAAACAATCATGGCAATTCAAATCAATTCCTATTTAATGCAACACACATATGCATGCTTAATTATTTAAATTAGAAAAAGTTTTTGTTAACCCTAAATTGGGTGATTTGGATCTTGATCACTTGGATTAAAGTTTTGGGATGTTACAAACCTTCCCCCCTTAAACAAAAATCTCGTCCCGAGATTTAAGAAAGAAAACTAGGAACTAAAGAGATATGGGAACTCAGTCCTAATGTAATCTTCTCGCTCCCAAGTGGCTTCTTCTTTGGTATGGTTGCTCCATTGAATCTTGAGAAATTTGATACTTCGGGTCCTGGTGGTTCTGTAAGCTTCCTCCAAGATACGGATGGGAACTTCACGATACGTCAGATCCTTGTTGATATCAACAGCTCGATGATCGATGTTCTTGAAAACTTTGGTCTTCTCCGGCACTTCTAGGCATTTGCGAAGTAACGAGATATGGAACACATTATGGATGGCTGACATCTCTTCTGGCAGTTCCAGTTGATATGATACTTCTCCTCGGTGATTTAGAATCTTGAAGGGTCCGATATATCTGGGGGCTAACTTTCCTTTCAGACTAAAACGTTGGGTTCCCTTCAATGGCGAAACCTTGAGATACACAAAATCTCCGACATTGAAAGTCAGGTCTCTCCTTCTATTGTCAGCATAACTCTTCTGTCTGGATTGGGTGGTCTTGAGGTTCTCACGGACTTTGTGAACCTTCTCTTCGGCTTCTCGTAGGATGTCGGGTCCGTAAATCTGACTCTCTCCTACTTGCGACCAGTTAAAAGGGGTACGACACTTTCTTCCATATAAGAACTCAAATGGGGCCATTTGCAAACTGGCTTGATAACTATTGTTGTATGAGAATTCCACGAAAGGTAGGCAATCTTCCCATTTTGATCCGTACTCTAACACACAAGCTCTCAACATATCTTCTAAGATTTGGTTGACTCTCTCAGTCTGTCCATCAGTTTGTGGGTGATAAGTTGTGCTGAAATTCAACTTGGTTCCTAATCCTTCTTGGACTTTCTGCCAAAATCTTGAGATAAATTGGGTTCCTCGATCCGACACTATGGTCTTGGGGGTTCCATGCAGACTAACAATTCTGGCAATATACAACTCTGCTAGCTTCGAACTCTGGTAGGTTGTCTTGATAGGTATAAAATGAGCTACCTTGGACAGTCTATCAACGATGACCCAGACTGAGTCATTTCCCCTAATAGAAGTAGGCAAACCGGTGATAAAGTCCATTCCGACGGAATCCCATTTCCATTCTGGAATCTGCAATGGTTGCAACAGTCCTGTGGGTCTCTGATGTTCCGCTTTGACTCTCTGACAGATATCACAGTTGGCGATGTAGCTTCCGATTTCTCTCTTCATCTTGTGCCACCAAAATTGCTCCTTCAAATCCTAATACATCTTCGTTCCTCCGGAGTGGATAGAATAAAGAGTATCATGAGCTTCTTGCATGATGACTTTCTTCAGCTCCGAATCTGCTGGCACACAGATACGTCATTTGTACCACATAACTCCTTCATCTTCGGTGAATCCAGGTACCTTTCCTGTACCAATACGATGCTTGATTCCGTCGATACTTGCATTTCCCTTCTAGGCTTCCTTGATTTGGCTAAACAAAGTGGGTTGAAGTTCAATGCTAGCTAAAAATCCTTTGCTAACTAGCTCAGTTCTAAACTGCTCCAACTCCTCATGCAAACTTGGTTGCTTCTCTTTGATCATAGTGTTTAGCCTACACGGCAATCTGCTAAGAGCATCCGCTACCACATTGGCTTTGCCGGGGTGATAGTGAATGTCTAGGTCATAATCCTTGATTAACTCTATCCATCTCCTATGCCTCATATTCAGTTCCTTTTGAGTGAAAATATACTTCAAGCTCTTGTGATCTGAGTAAATCTCACAGCGATTACCCATAAGGTAATGACGCCATGTCTTCAGTGCCAAAACTACGGCTGCTAATTCAAGATCATGGGTAGGGTAGTTCTGCTCATGCTGCTTCAGTTGTCGAGACAGATAGGCAATGACTTTGCCTTCTTGCATCAACACACATCCGAGACCAATCTTGGATGCATCACAATACACATCAAACGTCTTCTTGATATCTGGCATAATCAGGCTGAAATCAATCTCTTCTTGAGCTCTTGTAAACTTGCTTCATATTTGTCGATCCATTCGAATTTCTTGTCCTTCTTCAACAATTGGATCATGGGTCTTGTGATGCTCGAAAATCCTTCGACGAACTTGCGGTAATATCCCGCTAATCCGAGAAATGCACGGACTTGGGTTTGAGTGGCTGGGGCTTCCCATTCTTCAACATCTTTGATCTTGGCGGGATCAACAGTGGCTCCTACGGCAGACACAATATGTCCTAGGAATCCTACTTCTTTCAGCCAAAACTCACATTTGCTAAACTTGGCATACAACTAATGCTCTCTAAGGGTTTCAAGAATGATTCTTAGATGTTGCTCATGGTCTTCTTCTGACTTGGAGTAGATAAGGATATCGTCGATAAACACAATGACAAACTTATCCAGAAAATTCATAAAGATCTTATTCATGAGATTCATGAAATAAGCAGGGGCATTGGTTAATTCAAAAGACTTGACTGTATACTCATATAATCCATATCGGGTAGTAAAGGCGGTCTTTGGAATATCCGTTGCACGAATCTTAAGTTGGTGATAACCAGTCCTAAGATCAATCCTAGAGAACACACTGGCACCAGTCAACTGATCAGATAGATCCTCTATCTTTGGCAATGGTTACTTGTTCTTGATTGTGACGTCATTCAGCTTCATGTAATCTGTGCACAAACGGTTGCCTCCATCTTTCTTGTTGACGAACAAAACAGGCGATCTCCATGGCTATGCGCTTGGTTGAATCAAGCCTTTCTCCAGCATAGCATCCAATTGCTTCTTCAGTTCCACTAACTCTGAGGGGTTCATGCTATAGGGTCTCTGAGCTATGGGACCGGTTCAAGGAATTAGTTCAATAATGAACTCAATATCCCTATCCGGGGGCATACCAGGAAATTCATCTGGGAATACGTCGGGGTATTCACAGACTACTCTGACTTGGTCTATGGTGGGTAGGGCTACACTCTTGTTGCACTTGAATTGACGGGGTAAGGTTTCAGATATATGCTCTACTGATACTCCAGAGCTACTGGTCATGGTGATGGCTTTCTTGGCACAGTTAATCAATCCTTTATGCTTTGACATCCAATCCATTCCTAGTACTACTTCCAAACCTTTGGTTTCGAGCACTATTAGATTGGCATAAAAATCTTGTTGGGTCCGCAGGATAGAAAACAAAAAAATTCCTACGATGAGAACTATAGCCAAGATCTATCTACTAGGTACAGAGCAACGGGTGGACTTACATCCATCGAGAACTTACCCTCAAAGACAACGAGTTTTGTTAACGAGTAGGAACTCGTGGTTGATGTAGTTGTACACTTGCCGATCTCAAGATCGTGATGAAGTCGAGCAGGTCCGGCTCCAATACGTCCTTCAGATCCAGCTCCAGCAAGTCCAGCACCACCAAGTCTAGCACCGCAAAGCAGCGGTGCATCCGTGATCGCACACACGTCGGGTACCCCAACAACCTCCGTCCCTCGCTCCAACAAAGCAGCGGAAGCAGCAACTCCTTTCCATATAAAGCCACCGGGAACATGTATCTCGCTAATCCGAGACCATGGGGAAATAATACTAGAGGGGGAGTGACATGGGTATACCCTACAGGTACTGAAGCTTGGTATATACGGTCTAAATGCGTACAGGCCCATGGTGTCGCCAAGGCCCAAACGAAGGATTCGAGTAACCTGCGGACTTTCGATTGCTTGAAGAACAAGAAGAAGTTAAAGATAGAAAGTTCAAAGGGGAAAACCCTAAATTGTAACCGACTCGACCTGCTACCTGGGACCTAGCCTATCTATATAAAGGCTGGGAGGGGGCGGCGAGGAGGAGACACGCAACCCTAGTTTCCACCACCTTCGCCAGATTACATCTGCAAACCATTGTAACCTTCGATTCCTTTGATAATTCCACGAGCAGACAAGCAGGAGTAGGGACCTCTACGAGGCCTGAACCTGGGTAAATCTTTGTCCCCTGTGTGCTTGTCTGTTAGCCGGTAGATGTCTCTAGTGCTCCCTCCTTCTCCAAAACCCAAGTCCATAACAATGGGCATTGATGAGTTAAACCCTCGTCAATTGGCGCCGTCTGTGGGAACTGGGAGTGATGATGTTGCGGCTTCTTCTGCCCCATCAACCGCGATCTACAACTCCGCAACAGCGGAGATTCGCCAGCTCTTCGGCGCGTTCGACTTCACCGTCCACACGCCGGCCACTCGCCCGGCCTTTGAGTCCGTGGGCGACGGAATCAGCCTGGCGATCGGGAGCTTCCGCTTCCAAGTTGGTCAGATGGGCACGCTTCGCATGCCTGATCAGCCGACAACACCGGCGATTGCCCCATCATCGTGGTTTCCTCCATCGATCGGCACCCTCAGCAAGCTCAACGCCTCGACAACAGTCGAGAACACAGTCAGCGACAGAAGTCACGACTCCGATCTGAGCGATCTGGCCACTGAAGATGGAACCTATGGTTCCGGATCTGAGAGTTGTGGAAGCAGCAGCTTCCCTAATCACTTCATGTGCACCGTCATCAACGCAGGCGAGACCTCTGCCAACTGCGGCAACGGAACTGACCCGCCTAACGGCGGCAACAGTGGCAATGGCGGCAACGGCGGTAATGGTGGCAATTGCGTCCCCGTTGACAACAGAGGGGCAGTCGAACCTCCAACCATAGTAAATGATCAAACCAGCGAACACGTCGTAATCAAGCTCAACGAGCAAGAATGGGCTCGCTGCCGCGAGGCCCTGCAAGGCACCCCTCTACCCTTCAGATCCCTGCAGGAGCTGCGGATGGGATATCATTGGCTCCTGAAGGAAGAATTCAAGCGCCAAGTATAAACAATCGTGCAACTCGAGGCACGCAAAAAGGCGGCAGACGAGTCGAGCCTTCGTCGTGCTAGACTTTCCTCCTACGGAGGATCCTCCTCAAAGGGCAACAAGCACCTCGCCAAGAAGAGGCAGTCTCGGATGGCCCATCTCACCGAGCAGGAACGCATAGAGGCCGCAAAGGTCCTCGACTTCGGCTCTAGGACAGTTGACACCAGGGGCAATGTGGTCCCCAAGACGCCACAGGCTGCGGTAACAGCGGCCACCATGTACCTCCTGAACAACCAACCACCAGCTGGGGACCCCCGAGCCGCCATGCACTGATCTACGATCGCGGGCTTAGGATTAATCGAGGCTGCCCTCGACAAGGAGCTGACACCGGAACCAAAGAAGGGCCAAGTGCTAGCAAAGCGTTACTCCTCGCCCTCATCCAGCGATGACAGCCACGACTTGTCTCGACGTCGCCGCTCACGACGACACGACCATGACTACGATGCACGTGATGACATCATGCAGCGCAAGATCGAGAAATCAAGAGCACGACATGCTCGGTCGACTGACTCAGAAGAGGAGGACGTGGAGCTCTACGGCGCCAGATGCTTCAGCAGATCCATTAGGCAGAAGCGAATGCCTAAAGGGTTCAAACTCCCGTTGGAGAACCCGAAGTTTGACGGCCTACAGGACCCGAAGATCTGGCTGGAGGACCACATCTCCTTCGTTAGACTCCACGGAGGCAGTCGAAGCACGAACATGCAATGCTTGCAGCTACAGCTACAGGGCGCCGCCCGAGCATGGCTCAACAACCTCCCACGCAGATCCATTCGCAGTTGGGACGAGCTGGTTTACAGCTTCGTGCGCAACTTTAAGGGCACATACAAGCGGCCCGCATCAATCGAAGAGCTGAGATGCTGCCAGCAAAGATCTGGCGAATCGCTACGCTCCTATATCCAAAGGTGGTCCATCATCAAGAACTCCGCAAAAAACATCTCGGAGGATCGCGCGATTGACGCATTCAACGGTGGCGTCCGCCGTTTAGAACTCAGAGAGGAGCTGGGCCGCTCAAAGCCCAAGACCATCGACCACCTGATGGAGATCGCGAATCGGTGGGCCGATGGAGAAGACTTAGTGAAGAATCATGTTCACTCCGACGAGGAGGCGGAGCTCGAGTGCAGACGCGATCGCCGAGGCAAGCGTTGCATGCGCATTTATGACGGCCGCGATGACGTCAACATGGTCGTGGCTGGCTACGCCAAAAGACGCGACGACAACCGCAACAGCGGATACCGTAGCGGCGGATACCGCGACTCCGGGAAAACCACGCAAGTGTGGCAACGCCACACTCGCGACGAGGCACCCACGAGCTCCATTGAGGATAAACTGTCCGGGCCATGTACGGTGCACTTCTACATCGACAAGCATGACGACAAGAAGAAGTCCAACCACCTCCTCAAGGATTGCCGCGAATTCCTCAAGCTACATGAGGGATTGGTTCGATTGAACCGCAATGCAGTCGAAAGAGGCTACGGAGCCGCTCTAGGCATCGTGGCACATGGCGCTCCGCCACCTCCACCTGGGCCACCCCCGAATGCAGCTGCACCGGACCAACACCACGGAGGCGAGCCGTACCCACGAGCCATGGGCACCATGAATGATCCAAAAGGGACGCCCCTCCAATAGGGTGCAGAAGGCCATCACTCGCCAAGTCAACTTGGCCACACACTCGCCACCATCCACCACTGAGTACCTCAGTGGAAGCGAGTCCTGCATCACCTTCTACAAACGGGACCATCCGCCTTAGGTACCCCGTCCAGGCCATTTCCCCCTCGTACTCGAGGCGCAAATCGGAGGCTTCGACATGATCCGCGTCTTCATGGATGGCAGAAGCGGCATCAACCTCATATTCGCGAGTACCTTGCGAGCAATGAGAATCCCTCTAACCTGCCTAGAGGCATCGGACACAACGTTCCACGGCATCGTCCTAGGGAAAGGCGTATACCCCCTGGGAAAATCAACCTCGACGTTATCTTCGGTACGCCGAAGAACTTCTAGCGCGAGCGCATCGACTTTGAGGTCGTCGATTGGCCCTCACAGTACGACTGCATCCTCGGGCGCGTCGCGTTCGCTAGGTTCATGGTAGTACCCCACTATGCCTACCTGCAGATGAAAATGCCAGGTCCCAATGGCGTCATCATGATCAACGGGAGCTTCGAGTGATCTGACAGTTGCGACAGGGAATTCAACAGAATCTCCCAGTCCTTCGGCATGCAGGAGGAACTCGCGTGACTAAAGGAGACGACAGACAACAGTCTGCCTCCCTTAAGCAGGCCAAGCTCACCTGATCTCTCCTTCGACTCATCTGTGCACACAAAGAAAGTGCAGGTCCACCCATCGGATCCCGCCAAGACGGACCTCATCGCCAACAACTTGAGTCCTGCATAGGAACTCGCGCTCGTCGAATTCCTCCGTGAGCACTGGGAAATTTTCACTTGGTGTCCTGCGAACATGCTAGGAGTTCCCAGGGAATTCGCCGAGCACGCACTCAACGTCAACCCCGACGCAAGGCCAGTCAAGCAAACAATTCGGCGATTGTCTGAGCCAAGGGCGCGGGCAGTTGGAATGGAGATCAACAGACTCCCTGAGGCCAAGTTCATACGCGAGATCAAGGAAAGCACTTGGCTCGCCAACACGGTGCTGGTACCGAAAAAGGACACGGATATCCTGCGGATGTGCGTGGACTTCACTTCTCTGAACAAGCACTGCCCAAAGGATCACTTCCCGTTGCCACGGATCGACCAGATCATCGACTCCACTGTGGGATGCGAGCGCCTCTGCTTCCTCGACGCCTACTCAAGATATAATCAAATTCGAATGAAGGAGGAAGATCAAGGGAAAACAGCGTTTACAACGCCCTTTGGTGTGTTCTGCTACAACACAATGCCCTTCGGGCTAAAGAATGCGGGAGCCACCTACCAGTGGTGCATGAAGGCTTGCCTCAAGGAACAACTGGGTCGCAACATCCAAGTCTATGTCGACGACATAGTAATCAAGACCAAGGAGGAAGCCTCTCTAATCGACGATTTGCGCGAAACCTTCGCCAACCTCGACCGCTACCGGATCAAGCTCAATCCGGACAAATGCGCCTTCGGTGTACCATCTGGGCAGCTACTCGGGTATCTCATCTCCGCGAGGGGAATCGAGGCAAACCCGAAGAAGATTAAAGCCATAGTGGCCACGGAGAAGCCGAAAAACATAAGGGGCGTCCAGCAGCTGGCGGGACGAATCACGGCCCTCAGTCAATTCATCAGCCGAATGGGTGAAAAGGCACTGCCCTTCTACCAGCTCCTCCGCAAAACTGAAAAATTCGAGTGGACCACTGAATCGCAAGAAGAAGCGCCTGCTATCCACTTCGCCAGTACTGGTGACCCCACGAGAAAGGGAACCGCTGTTGTTGTATATCTCCGCCACCAACCAGGTGGTCAGCACAGTGCTTGTCGTCGAGCGAGCTGAGGAAAACAAGGTCCACGGCGTACAACGCCCAGTATACTACCTCAGCGAGGTCCTCACGCCAACAAAACAGCAGTACCCGCACTACCAGAAGCTGGCGTACGGCGTCTTCATGACCGCCCGGCGACTGCGCCACTACTTCTAGGAACACCCAATCGTGGTAGTCAACGACGCCCCCTTGGGGAATATACTCAATAACCCCGACGCCACGGGACGAGTCGCGCTTTGGGGAATAGAATTGTCTCCACGAGACATCACGTACGAAAAGCGTGACACAATCAAGTCGCAAGTTCTCTCGAACTTCCTCGTGCACTGGATGGAAAACCAGCTCCCGGACAAGCCAGATATGTCCTACCTATGGACAATACACTTCGATGGGTCCAAGCGGAAAGACGGAGCAGGCGCAGGTGTCATACTGACATCACCTCAAGGGGACAAGCTGAAATATATCCTGCGAATGCAGTTCACAGCCTCAAACAACGAGGCTGAATACGAGGCCCTGTTGCATGGGATGAGGATGGCAAAAGCCTGCGGCGCCAAGAGGCTCATCATATACGGTGACTCCAAGTTGGTCGTCAACCAAACAATGCATGAGTGCGACGCACTGAACAATAACATGATCGCGTACCGTGACCTCTATGACACACTCAAGGAGACTTTGACGGTTGCGAGCTACGACACGTAGGTCGCGAAAGCAACGAGGAGGCGGACGCACTCGCCAACATAGGCTCTACATGTGCCCCCATACCGCCTGGGGTATTTCTCGAGCGCATCTGCGAACGCTCTATCAAGCCAAAGGCCGCAGAGAAGAAAACAAGCGCATCAACGGACTCGGGGGCTACGCCACCCAATGAGCCAAGGGCACTCGATGACTTGGAGCTGGACACAGGACTCGAGGGACCAATGAGCGTCATGATGATCGAGCAATCCTGGACGCATCCATACATCACGTACCTCCTCAGGAAGAGGCTACCAGATGATCCGACAGATGCATGACACATCGCGTGCCGATCGAAGGCATTCGCGGTTTATCAACGGCGAACTATATAAACACAGCATCATGGGAGTACTCCAACGATGCGTCTCCATTGCTGATGGAAAAACAGTTCTCCTAGATATCCATGAAGGGACCTGCGGGCACCATGCTGGCAATCGCGCCCTCGTTGCCAAAGCTCTACGAGCTGGATTTTACTGGCCTACGGCCATGCGCGACGCCAAGGACATAGTCCAAAAATGCAACGCTTGCCAGCGATTCGCGGACAAGCCACACGCACCAGGCGCAGAGCTACGGCCAATCCCATTGGCCTGGCCCTTCGCACAATAGGGGTTCGACATGGTCGGCAAACTTCCAAGGTCCTCGCGAGGAGGCTACGTCTACCTCTTGGTCGCAGTGGACAAATTCACCAAGTGGATTGAGGCCATGCCAATGACCAACCAATCAGGACACAGCGCAGTCAAGTTCTTCGAGTCCATCGTCTACCGCTTCGGAGTGTCGCACAACATCATCACCGACAACGGGACGAACTTCACATCCAAGGAGTTCCAAAGAATTCTGCGAGAACTTGGGGATCAACATCAGCTACGCCTCAGTAGCGCATCCACAGACTAACGGTCAGGTGGAAAAAGCAAACAGGCTTGTCTGCAGCGGCATCAAGAAGCGACTCCTCCGGCCACTCGAACAAGCCGCGGGTTGCTGGCCGGACGAGCTGCAATCCGTACTCTGGAGCCTATGTACAACTCCAAACAGCGCCACGGGCTACACGCCATTCTTTATGGTGCACGGAGCTGAAGCAGTGCTACCCGCCGAGGTACGGTACAAGGCACCACGCGTGGTCGCTTACAGTGAGCAAGAGTCATCCCTCGCACTCGAAGACTCCGTCGACCTCCTTGACGAGGCAAGGGAAATCGCCGCAGAAAGATCCACGATCTACCAGCAGAACCTGCGCAACTACCATAGTAGGAGGCTTCGCCCCAGATCCTTCGTCGAAGGCGACCTGGTCCTGCGACTGAAGCAGCAGGGGCATCTCAAGCTCGAGTCCCCCTGGGAAGGACCGTACGTGATTACAAAAGTAATCCTAGGTGGCGCCTATCGTCTTCAAGATTTAAAGACAGGAGTCGCATACTCCAACCCTTGGAACGTTGCACAACTACGACGCTTCTACCCTTAGTCGTTTTTACTTTTCATTACAAATAAGGCTACTCAGCCAAGGCTACTTAGCCACACATTGTACCTCGCACTGTTCTTCGAATAAATAAAAGCTAAGTTCCCCAAACCTCTATGTTCTCCTTTACTTTTTCAATTTACCTACTCGGGGGCTGCGCCACCCTATACACATATGTTCTTCGAACCAAAACGCGATATCCTGAGTAGCTGGTACATCAATCGAAACCCTTAAACACAACCTCAATCCAACTGCAACGCACCTGATAGGTTGACAACGGACTGAGATAAAACATGACCAGGCTAACGAAAAGGACTCGCATAGTGCAATGCACTCCATGCTAACAAAGCTCTTTATGCACATTCGACAATAAATTATTTACAAGACCTATACGAACTTTACAACACAAGTACACTTATGTACATGATACAAACTAGGCTACTACTGCAGCAAGAGAATGTTGGTTTGTTCCTCAAAGAAGTCGACGATCTCTTCTGCTGGGCGATCCACCGCCTGGTAGTACGGCACCATATTCCAAGTAGAACCTGATGGTGGGTCAGGCGGCCCAGATGCAATCGCTGCAACATCTACGTCAGGCCTGTGCAGTCGCACCATTGACAGGGCAGCCTTGGCACCAGCCACCAACTGTTGCCTCACGCATTCGCGAACCGCGGACAGATCTTAAAACTTGGCAAGGAGGGCTAGCAAGCTTGATGGAGTATCATCCAGCGGGAACATCGCCCGATAAATGTTCTTCAAGCATGACTGCGACTTCTTCAGAAAAAGCATCACTCGCGACACACGATCCTGCAGGGTCGCCAGCGCAGTCGCACGATCATGATCTACCCAGAAGTATCCACTCTCTTGAAGTTGCTCCTGAGTAAGGTCATGCAGGCGAATGGCAATCCTATCCTTCTCCTCCTGCGGATGACGCGCGTTGACAACTACACGAAGCAGCAACAGCAGCATGAGTACAACGTACCAACTGCAAATAACTACAAGGAAAAGATGAGAACAAGCAAACTAACACTTGAATTGGTCGCATAGCTGCGTCACCTCGCCAAGCAGATATTGCTCTCGGGCGGCGGCTTTTTCCGCCTTCGACTTTCATACATCCGCATTACCGCGGAGCATAAGCAACTCACGCTCTAGCTACTTCACGCGGTCACACAGTCGCGAAAGCAAGGACAGCTCATCTACCCTGGAGCGCGGTGGCGCCACGGTATCATCAAGGGTCGGCGAGTTCTAAGTTTCCCTCAAAAGATCACTCGAGGTACCCTACCACAAGTCAAGGTAGAAGCAAATAAGACAACCAAATCAACAAAAAGACAAAAGGATCAGATGCATTCAAGACTAGAAAAAGTATCAGCAGATACACTCGCCAGCAGGCATGTTCTTAAACATAAAGACATAAACTAATTAACTATTACAAAGCTAACTAAGGAGCAACTGGCTTATTCGACTTCGACGGCTTCGGGTGCTTCATCAAGTCCGTGGTAGTATCAGACGCCACTAACCTTCTGCCGGCCCCTGATGCCGAAGCTTTCGCCGCCTTCTTGGCACGTTGGAGCTCCTCAGAGTACTTCGCAATAGTATTTATCAAAGGATGCCCATATTTGCCACAGCCAGTCACGAAAGGAGCAAAGACTACCTGCTGACCATCCGCGCCAACAGGCATCGCCTTTGACACCGCGGCAGGATCGATCTCGACTCCGTGGGCCTGCACCATGGCAAGCAACATGGACGCGCCAGCCACGCGGAGTGAGTTCTTGTAGCTGGAGGGCACACCCCCGGCGAGTGACTCCACCAGCTCGTCTATATTATCGATCAGCTCCGCCTTGGGCATCAACTCCTCCCGGAGACGACTGAGGGCGCCCTTGGCCTTGGAAAGTGTATCCTGGACGGCGGCGCTATGGTCCTCGACTGCCGACAGCGCACCCGCCAGAGCTTCATCACGACGAAGGGCCTGCAGGTCGAAGCTCAAATCGCCAGCATCTGTACATAAACCCACACATGGACAAAAACATCAGCACCACCAGCAAAAACATTAGAAGCAGAGAAGGATAACAATATCCACAAGCAAAAGTACCTGAGAGAGCCTTGGCGATTGAGAACAGTTGTTCTTCGAACAACTATTCCCTGGCCGCGAAGGAGGCACGCAAATGCTCTTCACGCTTCCGCGCCTCGTCACGCGCTGCGATTGCCTCGTCGCGACCCTTCATAGCGGCGGCAAGTGTCTTCTCCAAGGTGGCGGTGTTACGCAATAAGGCATTATGTTCAGCTACACGACAAACAAAAGTTGATTATCAGTCGACTATATCAAAAGGAGAAGACGAAGAAGAATAAGTGGAGAACACTCACTTTCAACCATGCGGTGACGCGTCTCCAGCATTGCATGCTGGCGGCCCATCGCCATCACTTGTTCTGTCAAGTGCGCGACTTCCTTCACAAGGAGCTGTCGCACAACAAAGAATCATCAGAAGCAATAAATAACATCGACTGCAACACTACAAAGGAGAAAAGCTACACTTACATGGTCCTCTAGTGACTCCGAAGATGTCTGCTTTACCGTCATCCGGGCAACCATTCGATGCTCCCCTACATGAGGAGAACTGGAAGAGTTGTGCCCAGAGTGGGCCGCCACTGGAGGGGAAGGAGCACGCTCGACCTCTTCCTTGGCCTTCGAGGTCGCGACTCCTGATTCCTTCAAAAATTGGATGTCGCCAGAAGATGACGACGCCTCTTGACTGCTAGATAAAACCGTATCAACAAATGGCAAACCCAGAGACAAGCCAACAAGGGCAAAACAGAAAAAGACAAGAAAGCTAGAAAGCTTACCAGCCAAATTTGTCAAAATCAAATGTGGCCTCCTTCGACTTCGACGAAGACTCCTTGGGCAATCGCATCTTCTTGCGAGAAGATGGTGCCACAACGCTCACAGGAATGGAAGGAATTGGCGACTCCGCACCAACGCCCGTACCTTCCGGAGTCAAAGGAGATGACGCGTCAGAATCCTCGTTGCACGAACGCTTGCGAGTATCCGGACTATCGGACTCGAGGGCTTCCTCCTCCACATCAGAAGGGATAGTCGATTCCGACTCGTCCTCCTCCAAAGCTTCACGAGGAATAATCCCCTCAGGAAGAGGGGGCATACAAGGCGACACCGCCCAATCCTGCATACAGACAACGAAATTCAGCAAAAAGCAAGTAAGCAACAGAAAAACAATCGACAAAATCAGCTACTGCGTAGCACAACTATACCTCAGGAGGAGGGTTCGAAGCATCAAAGGGAGGAACAACTGGCTCACTGGGAAGCACATCCTTGATGGTGTACTTGGTGACCAGTCGAACCCTCTTGTCCACCTCACTCGCGTACATGCCATCGGCAGACACGCGAGTGGCATCATCAGCGCCAGCCCACTGCAACATGGGGTGGACTCTGGCTTGCAGGGGCTGGACGCGATGGCGCAGCCAAGTGCGGATGAGAGCGCAACCTCCCTCCTCTTTGCCTATGTGACTCTCGAGGTCGCAGACGCGCTGATACAGCACGTCTGTCTCCGCGAGCTCGCCAGGCATGACTACGTTCTTCCAGGAGTGCATCCTCCTGCACGGCGTCGCGGGATCAAAGGGCGCGAGTCCAAAGTGCTCACCATTGGCCTTCTGATCACAGATATAGAACCATTTGTCCCTCCACCCTTGGACGGACGCCGTGAGCTTGATGTTGAAGTAGGTGGCGGATGGGTCGACGTGGATTCCGCAACCACCTACATCATAAACTAAAGAGCCAGACGCAGACTAGCGCTTCAATTTGAAGATGCGCTTGAAAAGGCCGAAGTGTGGCTCGATTCTGAGCCAGCACTCGCAGAGTGTGATGAAGCAAGAGATATGGAGGATTGAATTTGGGGACAACTGATGGAGCTGGAGCCCGTAGAAACAAAGAAAACCCCTAAAAAGGGGTGAAGAGGCAAGGAGAGACCGCGAATGATGAATGCTAGAAACTGAAGGGTTTCGCAGCATAGTAAATCAAAATTTTCTACGGAAGCAAACAGAGGGAAAGCCAAGATCTAATCTAGGAGATGCAAACAACGAGAGAGATTGGATTAGATCTTCATACCCTTGAAGATTCGCACAGCGGAACGTTCGTCGGAACGTGGGTGATGTAGTCGTACTCGCTTCTCCTCCTCGCGATCCGATCCGATCTAGCACCACAAGTGGCGGTGCCTCCGTGAGATGCACACGTGCAGCACCTCGACGTCTCCTCCTTCCTCGGACCAACAAGTATGGTGGAGAGATGGATTGGATCTACAACACGACGGCGCGGTGTATATGGTGGAGAATTTCTACAGCAGGGCTTCGCCTACAAACAGTCGGGAGGGAGAGAGGAGGGCAGCAGGGCAACTAGGGTTTGGAGGAAGGTGTGTAGAGGGGGAAGGGGGCGCACCAGCCCTCTCTATATAGAGGGGGGTGCGGCCAGCCCTTGCCCATCCTCCAAGCCTATCTCTAGTTTAAACGATTTAAACTCTCCCTTCTAGAAACCCTATCTTATCTCTAGTTTAAACGATTTAAACTTATCTAGGATCGGCTGGGCCCTATGGGGCCTTGTGCCCCTGGCCCAATGCGGCCAGGACACTCCCTCATAGGCCCATGCCCCCTCCCGGAAGGTGGGGCCACGTTGGTCCCCTTCCGGAAGGTTCTAGAAGCTTCCGGTACAATACCGATTAACCCGAAACTATTCCGAACTCCAAAAACTGCACTGCCTTATATGAATCTTATTCTCCGGACCATTCCGGAACCTCTCGTGATATCCCGGATCCCATCCGAGACTCCGAACAAAAATTCATAAACCAATTATCCAATCTATCCTAGCGTCGAGACACGTTAAGTGTGTGACCCTGCGGGTTCGAGAATATGCAGACATGATCTTCTATCAATAATCAACAGCGGGGTCTGGGCACCCATATAGACTCCCACACATTCATCGATGATCATATCGGATGAACCACGATGCCAGGATTCAATCAATCCCATATATATATTCCCTTCGTCTCGCGATATTTTACTTGCCCGAGATTCGATCGTCGGTATCGTCATACCTAGTTCAATCTCGTTCACAGCAAGTACTTTACTCGTTCCGTAATCCGATATCACTTTGTGATTAACTCCTTAACCACATGCTTGCAAGCGGTGTTGATATCGATTACCGAGTGGGCCCGAAGCATATCTCTCCGACTTGGGAGGGACAAATCCCATGTCGATACATACAACCCAACAGATACTTTCCGATCACCTGAGAGACACCTTTATGATCACCCTCTCATAGGATGACGTTTGATGACCTCAAAGCTTTCTTCCGATACCAGGGAGTTGTATTATCTCATGGTCTAAGGAATACAATATTTGACATGAGAAAAGCTTCGCAAAGACGAACACGATGAAACGATCTAATAGCTTTGCTTAGTTTGGGTCTGTCCACCACATCATTCTCCCAATGATATGATCTCATTATCAATTGACAACTCATGTCTATGGTTAGGAAACCTTAACCATCATTGATCAATGAGCTAGTCCATAGAGGCGTACTAGGGACACGGTGTTGTTCACAAACCACACAAGTATTAATGTTTCCGCTTAATACAATTCTAGCATGGAATATAAACTTTATCATGAACAAGAATTATAATAATAACATCTTTATTATTGCCTCTAGGGCATAATTCCAACAGTCTCCCACTTGCACTAGAGTCAATAATCTAGTTTACATTTGGCAACAATCTTACACCCATGGCACTGAGGTGCTGATCATGTTTTACACGTGGAAGAGGTTTAGTCAATGGATCTACGACATTCAGATCTGTATGTACTTTGCTGATCTTCAGATCCCCATCTGCTATATAATCTCGGATTATATGAAACTTGCGGTTGATATGCTTGGTCTTTGGATGATATCTTGGTTCCTTAGCGAGTGCTATGGCGCCAGTGTTGTCACACAATATCTCCAGTGGGTCCAATGAACTTGGAACCACGCCAAGCTCAGTGATGAAGTTTCTGATCCAAACTCCTTCACTTGACGCTTCTGCAGAAGCCATGTATTCCGCTTCTACTGTAGATCCCGCGATCACGCTTTGCTTGCAGCTTCTCCAGCTCACAGCTCCTCCATTCAAAATATACACGTATCCTGTCTGAGATTTAGAATCATCCTTGTCGGTGTCAAAACTAGCATCGACGTAACCTTTTACGACGAGTTGTTCATCACCCCCATAGACCAAGAACATTTCTTTAGTCCTATTTAGGTACCTTAGGATGTTCTTCACGGCTGTCCAGTGTTCCACTCCTGGATCACTTTGATATCTGCTCATCAAACTAAGAGCATTGGACACATCCGGTCTAGTACACAGCATGGCATACATGATGGAACCTATGGCCGAGGCATAAGGCACTTTGCTCATAGCTTCCCTATCATTTACCGTAGCTGGACACTGAGCCTTGCTCAATATCTTACCTGACAACATAGGCACTGAACCTTTCAATGCTTTATCCATTCTGAACCTTTTCAGAACTTTGTCTAGGTATGTACTCTGGCTTAAAGCTATCAGGCGTCTTTGTCTATCTCTATAGATTTTGATGCCCAATATATAAGCAGCTTCACCTAGGTCTTTCATTGAAAAACACTTGTTCAAATAATTCTTCACATCGTTAAGCATGTTGATGTCATTTCCAATAATCAATATGTCATCCACATATAGTACCAGAAACGTCACCGAGCTCCCACTCACTTTCTTGTAGATGCAAGCTTCGTAGCAATTTGGAACAAATCCAAAGCTCTTGATCACTTGATCAAAACGAAGGTTCCAACTCCGAGACGCTTGCTTCAGTCCATAAATGGAACGCTGAAGCTTGCATACTTTATCAGCATCCTTAGGATCGACAAAACCTTCGGGTTGCATCATATACAACTCTTCATCAATGTTGCCATTGAGGAAAGCAGTCTTGACATCCATTTGCCATATTTCATAATCATGAAACGCAACAATTGCTAATAAAATCCGAATGGACTTAAACATCGCTACGGGAGAGAAAGTCTCATCGTAGTCAACACCTTGAACTTGTCGAAAACCTTTCGCAACAAGCCGTGCTTTATAGACGGTAACATTACCATCCGCGTCCGTTTTCTTCTTGAAGATCCATTTGCACTCAACGGCCTTTCGGTCGCTAGGAGGGTCCACCAAAGTCCATACTTGGTTTTCGCTCATGGATCCCAATTCGGATTTCATGGCTTCTAGCCATTTCTGAGAGTCTGGGCTCATCATCGCTTCCTCATAGTTCGTAGGTTCACTGTCTTCTACTAACAAGACAGTCAAGACAGGGTTGCCGTACCACTCAGGAGGGGCACGCGACCTTGTCGACCTGCGACGTTCAGTAGCAGCATCGTCCGAAGCTTCATGATCCTTGTCATTAGCTTCCTCTATCGTTGGTGCAGGCGGCACTGGAACAATTTCAGGTGCTGCGCTACTCTCCAATTCAAGAGAAGGTTCAATAACCTCATCTAGCTCTATTTTCCTCCCACTCACTTCTTTCGAGAGAAACTCCTTCTCAAGAAAGGAACCGTTCTTTGCGACAAACACTTTGCCTTCGGTTCTATGATAGAAGGTATACCCAATAGTTTCCTTAGGGTATCCTATGAAGACGCATTTCTCCGCTTTGGGTTCGAGCTTGTCGGGCATCAACTTCTTGACGTAAGCTTCGCATCCCCAAACTTTAAGAAACGACAACTTAGGTTTAGCACCAAACCACAGTTCATACGGTGTCGTCTCAACGGATTTAGATGGAGCCCTATTTAAAGTGAATGCAGCGGTTTCTAATGCATAACCCCAAAATGATAACGGCAAATCAGTAAGAGACATCATTGATCGGACCATATCTAATAAGGTTCGATTCCGGCGTTCAGACACACCATTGCGCCGTGGTGTTCCGGGTGGCGTGAGTTGTGAAACGATTCCACTTGCTTTGAGATGCGTGAGAAAATCATAACTCAAATATTCGCCCCCACGATCGGATCGTAGAAACTTAATCTTTCTGTTATGATGGTTCTCCACTTTATTCTGAAATTCTTTGAACTTTTCAAATGTTTCAGATTTATGTTTCATTAAATAGATATACCCATATCTACTTAAGTCATCAGTAAAAGTGAGAAAATAGCGATATCCACCGCGCGTCGAAACACTCATCGGTCCGCATACATCGGTATGTATGATTTCCAACAAGTCCGTTGCTCGCTCCATCATACCGGAGAACGGGGTTTTGATCATCTTGCCCATGAGGCATGGTTCGCATGTGTCAAATGATTCAAAATCAAGAGACTCCAAAAGTCCATCAGAATGGAGTTTCTTCATGCGCTTTACACCAATATGACCTAGACGACAGTGCCACAAATAAGTAGTATTATCACTATCTACTTTGCATCTCTTAGCCTCAATGTTATGGATGTGTGTTTCATCCCTTTCGAGATTTAGAAGAAATAAACCATTCACAAGAGGTGCATGACCATAAAAGATGTTACTCATATAAATAGAACAACCATTATTCTCCGATTTAAATGAATAACCGTCTTGCAATAAACACGATCCAGAAATAATGTTCATGCTCAACGCAGGCACATAATAACATTTATTAAGGTTTAAAACTAATCCCGAAGGTAAAACTAAGGAGAGCGTGCTGACGGCCATCACATCAACTCTTGATCCGTTGCCAACGCGCATCGTCACCTCATCCCTCGCAAGCCGCCTTCTATTCCGTAGCTCCTGTTTCGAGTTACAAATATTAGCAACCGAACCAGTATCAAATACCCAGGCACTACAACGAGGGCTAGTAAGGAAAACATCAATAACATGTATATCAAATATACCTTTGATGGTGCCAGCCTTCTTGTCCGCTAAGTACTTCGGACAGTTGCGCTTCCAGTGACCCTTGTCCTTGCAATAGAAGCACTCAGTTTCCGGCTTGGGTCCAGACTTGAGCTTCTTCTCAGCAGGGGCAACGCGCTTGCCGCCGCTTTTCTTGAAGGGATTCTTTGCACCTTTACCTTTCTTAAAGGAGGGCTTGTTGACCATCAACACATGATTATCCTTTTTGATGTCCACCTCCGCAGCCTTCAGCTTTGCGAAGAGCTCGGTGATCGTATCAGTGGAACCAATCTGATTGTGAGTCACTACAAAACTTTTGTAGCTGGGAGGGAGTGATTGCAGAACCCTGTCAATCTTGAGCTCCTCTGGAATCTTGCAGTCCAGTTGCTCAAGGCGTTGAGTGTAGCCCGACATCTTAATAGTGTGCTCACTAACGGAACTCCCTTCCTCCATCTTGCAGTTAAAGAACTTCTCGGAGATCCTCATATCTCTCAGAACGGGCCTGAGTCTGAAACATGGTTTTCAGCTCCTCGAGAATCTCAAAGGGCCCGGGATAGTTTTCAAAACGATTTTGAAGTTCCGGTTCCATAGCAAACAACATGGTGCTCTTAATCACACCATAATCATCTTTGCGCGACTGATAGACAGCTTTCTCATCAGCCGGCGCAGTTGCAGCAGGGGGGTTACCTAACGCTTTCTCAAGGACATAGTCCTTTTGTCCGCCAGACAGAATGATTCTAAGATTGCGGAACCAGTTGGTGAAGTTAGACCCATTGTTTCTAAGCTTTTCTTTCTCAGCAAAAACGTTGAAGTTGAAGTTGGACTTGGCCATGTGATCTACAGTATTTGCAAGTACAATTTAGACTATGTTCATGATAAATAGTTCAACTTAATCAAATTACTAGATGAACTCCCACTAAATTCAAAATCCCTCAAGTTGTTTAGTGAACACGATCCAAATTCACCACACCTAATCCGATCTTCACGAGAAGAGATGTGGCTTCAATGGTGGACAACGAAGTGTCGATCATATCATTCATATGACTCATGCTTAACCTTTCGGGTCATGTGTTCCGAGGCCATGTCTGTACATGCTAGGCTCGTCAAGTCAAACCCAAGTATTTCCGCGTGTGCAAAACTGGCTTGCACCCGTTGTATGTGAGCGTAGAGTCTATAGCACCCGATCATCACGTGATGCTTGGACACGACGAACTTTCGCAACGGTGCATACTTGGGGAGAACACAGTTTTTATCTTGATCTTTAAGTGAGGAATCATCTTATAATGCTACCGTCGCGATCTAAGCATAATAAGATACATAAAAGGATAAACATCATATGCATATAACTTTATGTGACATGGTATAGCCAATCTTCGCGCAATGATCTCCATCTTGTGCGTTCCGGCATGATCTCCATCACTTCACCATGATTGCCTCCACCACGAATAGCAACTACAACTATTGATAACTACTTAGCGATAAAGTAAAGCTATTACATGGCGTATAAGAAGTTGACTCGCAGGTCATACACAATTATAAAGACAACCATATGGCTCCTGCCGGTTGTGTACTCATCGACATGCAAGTCGTGAAACATTACAAAACATGATCATCGCATACAATATACACATCACATCTTGGGCCATACCATATCACAGAAAACACTCCCTGCAAAAAACAAGTTAGACGCCTCTACTTTGTTGTTGCATGTTTTACGTGGCTTATGGGAGTAGATGCTAAGAACGATTCTTACCTACGGAAAGCCACAACGGTGATATTATGGTTGCCAAACTCCGGTGTTAATCCCATGACAACTATAGTGAGAGAAACTGACATCCACCAGCCGCATGTGTGGAACAAGCCACACGTCAAGTGCGGAGCCGGTCTCGCGAACGACGTCGCGTAAGGTTGGCCTGGACCGCTTCAATATCACTATCCCGCGCCATAAGAAGAACACAAACAAGAGGCTTGCAACAGAAAACATCAACGCCCACAACAACCATGTTGCGTTCTACTCGTGAAACACATCTACGCATAGATCTAGCTCTGATACCACTGAAGGATTTCACAGCATAGTAAATCAAAATTTTCTACGGAAGCGAACAGAGGGAAAGCCAAGATCTAATCTAGGAGATGCAAACAATGAGAGAGATTGGATTAGATCTTCATACCCTTGAAGATTCGCACAGCGGAATGTTCGTCGGAACGTGGGTGATGTAGTCGTACTCGCTTCTCCTCCTCGCGATCCGATCCGATCTAGCACCACAAGTGGCGGTGCCTCCGTGAGATGCACACGTGCAGCACCTCGACGTCTCCTCCTTCCTCGGACCAGCAAGTATGGTGGAGAGATGGATTGGATCTACAACACGACGGCGTGGTGTATATGGTGGAGAATTTCTGCAGCAGGGCTTCGCCTACAAACAGTCGGGAGGGAGAGAGGAGGGCAGCAGGGCAACTAGGGTTTGGAGGAAGGTGTGTAGAGGGGGAAGGGGGCGCACCAGCCCTCTATATATAGAGGGGGGTGCGGCCAGCCCTTGCCCATCCTCCAAGCCTATCTCTAGTTTAAACGATTTAAACTCTCCCTTCTAGAAACCCTATCTTATCTCTAGTTTAAACGATTTAAACTTATCTAGGATCGGCTGGGCCCTATGGGGCCTTGTGCCCCTGGCCCAATGCGGCCAGGACACTCCCTCATAGGCCCATGCCCCCTCCCGGAAGGTGGGCCACGTTGGTCCCCTTCTGGAAGGTTCTAGAAGCTTCCGGTACAATACCGATTAACCCGGAACTATTCCGAACTCCAAAAACTGCACTGCGTTATATGAATCTTATTCTCCGGACCATTCCGGAACCTCTCGTGATATCCCGGATCCCATCCGAGACTCCGAACAAAAATTCATAAACCAATTATCCAATCTATCCTAGCGTCGAGACACGTTAAGTGTGTGACCCTGCGGGTTCGAGAATATGCAGACATGATCTTCTATCAATAATCAACAGCGGGGTCTGGGCACCCATATCGACTCCCACACATTCATCGATGATCATATCGGATGAACCACGATGCCAGGATTCAATCAATCCCATATATATATTCCCTTCGTCTCGCGATATTTTACTTGCCCGAGATTCGATCGTCGGTATCGTCATACCTAGTTCAATCTCGTTCATAGCAAGTACTTTACTCGTTCCGTAATCCGATATCACTTTGTGATTAACTCCTTAACCACATGCTTACAAGCGGTGTTGATATCGATTACCGAGTGGGCCCGAAGCATATCTCTCCGACTTGGGAGGGACAAATCCCATCTCGATACATACAACCCAACAGATACTTTCCGATCACCTGAGAGACACCTTTATGATCACCCTCTCATAGGATGACATTTGGTGACCTCAAAGCTTTCTTCCGATACCAGGGAGTTGTATTATCTCATGGTCTAAGGAATACAATATTTGACATGAGAAAAGCTTCGCAAAGACGAACACGATGAAACGATCTAATAGCTTTGCTTAGTTTGGGTCTGTCCACCACATCATTCTCCCAATGATATGATCTCATTATCAATTGACAACTCATGTCTATGGTTAGGAAACCTTAACCATCATTGATCAATGAGCTAGTCCATAGAGGCATACTAGGGACACGGTGTTGTTCACAAACCACACAAGTATTAATGTTTCCGCTTAATACAATTCTAGCATGGAATATAAACTTTATCATGAACAAGAATTATAATAATAACATCTTTATTATTGCCTCTAGGGCATAATTCCAACAGAAACATCACTCGAAAACCAGCGGGAGGAGCAGGAATGGTCTCACCACTGGGGACGCGCGCGTGGGTGACTGCAGCAGACAATACTCCGTCTTGGCGAAGAAGACGGAGATCGGACGCCTTGATGATGGAGGGGCGCCACGCACCATTTGTGACGCGGGTGCCCGCGACCTTCTTCTTCCCACAGGCAGCGGTGCTGGTGCCCACAACGGCGGAGCCGCCCTTCTTCTTCTTCGCTGCGGCAACAGTGGCCGCGGAATCAGCATCAGCGCCTCCTTTCTTCTTCCCCATTGCACGACGGTGATGCTAACGAAGAAAGTAGCTCGGAAACGAGCGGAGTTGGTCCAGCGTCATGGAGGAAACAGGCGTAGAGAAAAGCAGAGGAGAAGTGGCAATGGCGATGGCAGCAAGGATGAATGAGAACAGATGGGAAAATTACCGTCGCATCGCCGCTACTTAACCCCTGGAAGATGCAATCCAACGGCTCAGAAAAACCCTACTGAACGTGTGGCACATATCGTGTTGGACACGTGGAGAAGGGGAAGCGCGAACCGTCCCTCCACTACTCCCATTACGCACGGAAATCGAGGAGACGCAGTTAAAATAAAAATTACGCACGCCTAGTCAAATCAAAGTCAGAAAGTAGGACCCACTGCTCATCATGTCCCGTCAAACTCGCTCACGCGGGCAACTGAGGTCATACAAGCATCAGCACTGATGTCATCAAAGCTACGCTGCGGAAAACTTCGACTACTTTAGTCCTTGTTGGAGTCTTCGACTCCACCAAGCACTCGGGGGCTACTCCCATAGGGAGCGCTAGTCGCGTACCCTATGATTTTTTCTTTACTTTTTGCAGGAACATGGACAATCCAAAGGCAAACCCAATCACTCGAAATACGATTCGCTTATGGACATGGGTTACTCCCATAGGGAGGGCTGGAAACAAATTCGACTGAAACAAGCAAAAGACGACAGCAGTCGCAAAATGATTATGTAGTCCCTGCCTGAGTCTTCGACTCAGCCAAGCACAACAGTCGCAAAATGATTCTTTAGTCCCTGCCTGAGTCTTCGACGCAACCAGGCACTCGGCGGCTACTCCCATAGGGAGCGCTGGTCGCGCACCCTATGATCATTTATGCAAAAACTGTGTGTCCATAACATCCACACTCGAAACTCATGGCGACACCGCCTCATAATTTTCCCTACAAAGAGACTGCGTCTCCTAGGTCACCCGAATCATCTCCGCGATGATAAAATTCGGATGCCGCGCTTACAGCGTGAAGGTAAGACCTGAATAAGGCCTGGCAACGCATTAGCCGCGCACTACCAGAAATGTATCCGTGCCTACAGGTACGATGAACATGCCTTGACGGACGCGTCGAGTGCTCACACCTATATAACTGGAATTCGACTCTTGTAAGACCTCCGCGGCTTGAGTCGATTTACACCAGCACTTTTCCGGATTCGAGTCCGGGGACTCGAGTTCGAGTAGATTCCATTGTTTCACCCTAAGGTGGTTAACTGATACCGATACTTCGGTTATATCAGGCACGTAGATCAACAATCCCTATGATACAATTAAAAGCAGTTAAAATATATACTCATTCAAGCACTCGAAAGACTTCAAAAGTCCCCAGTCGAATCTGCGATTCCACTGGACACTCGGGGGCTACTGACATGGGTATACCCTACAGGTACTCGAGCTTGGTATATACGGTCTAAATGCGTACAGGCCCACGGTGTCGCCAAGGCCCAAACGAAGGATTCGGGTAACCTGCGGACTTTCGATTGCTTGAAGAACAAGAAGAAGTTAAAGATAGAAAGTTCAAAGGGGAAAACCCTAAATTGTAACTGACTCGACCTGCTACCCGGGACCTAGCCTAACTATATAAAGGCTGGGAGGGGGCGGCGAGGAGGAGACACGCAACCCTAGTTTCCACCACCTTCGCCAGATTGCATCTGCGCACCATTGTAACCTTCGATTCCTTTGATAATTCCACGAGCAGACAAGCAGGAGTAGGGACCTCTACGAGGCCTGAACCTAGGTAAATCTTTGACCGCTGTGTGCTTGTCTGTTAGCCGATAGATGTCTCCAGCGCTCCCTCCTTCTCCAAAACCCATGTCCATAACAATGGGCATTGATGAGTTAAACCCTCGTCAGGGAGAGAGATCCTTCACGAGGAGGATTGAGGAAGAAGGAGTGAGAGGGGGCATTTTATAGGAGGAGGGAAGGGTGTCCCTTCACCTCCCCCATTCATGTGGTGGTAACCCCCTCCACATTAAAACGCCCCTTCACATTCTCTTAAAGTCTCCACTTTAAATGCTTTAAATTTCTCCAAATTTAATGCTCTCTCATTTAATAAAACTCTTTTATTAATTTTATTCAGAATTTTGTTAATTACTTTAATTAACAAACATTCACATAAAACCCCTTGCAACATTTCAATATTACATGCAGAACCAATTTCAGCAATTTCACCCGAAACAGTTTCGGTGTCTATTGAAATAATTCCAGCGCTTTCTTAAATCTTTATGTGAAACATATTTGCTCCAAATGGTGTCGGTATCCCTTAAGTGTGTCACCCTACGATTCGCGAATAATGCAGACATGATCGAGACCCCTCTCCGATCAATAATCAGCAGCGGGACCTGGAGATCCGTACTGACTCCCATATATTCAACGATGACTCTTGTGATCGTGTGAACCTTTAACGTCGTAACTAAATATCTTTGTCTCGCGATATATTACATGTCCGAGATTCGATCATTGGCATCCAAATACCTAGTTTGATCTCGTTACCGACATGCACTCTTTTCTCGTTCCTGTGATATAACATTCTAGTGATTACATCACTTGCTTGCAAGCTATTTCAATGTGATATCACCGAGAGGGCCCATAGTATATCTATCCACCATCGGGATGGACAAATCCCACTCTTGATCCATGAGCCTCAACATAACACCTTCGTAGCACTGAACCCACCTTTATAGTCACCTTGTTACGGTGTGACGTTTGATGTTATCAAGATACTCTTCCGGTGTTAGCAATTAATATGATCTCATGGTCTAAGGACTAATATTACTTCGTATGATGTTATAGCAATATAAACATAATGAATCTGATCGTAATGCTATACTTTGGATGAATGTTCATCACATCATTGCACCAATGTTGTGACCTCGTTATTAACAGCATCCAGTGTCCATGATCAGGAAACCTTGATCATCTTGTTAATCAACGAGCTAGTTTACATGAGAGGCATTACTAGGAACTTTGTATTCTGTTTATTAAACACACATGTATTAATGTTTCCAATTAATACAATTATAGCATGCAAAATAAACATTTATCATAAACATGGAATAAGATAATAACCACTTTATTATTGCCTCTCGGGCATATTCCCTTCAAATCTATCCCATGTATTCTGATAGGCATAGCTTTGCAATTTTTTCTAGCTTTTGTGGTTGAACCAGGTATTTGAACTATCATGACATGCTTCAAGTTGGTTGGGTGAATCTTACTAGTGCATGCAAATTCTTTGGTGACAAATGAGTGTGATGCTCTAGAATCAAACAACACTCTTGCTAAAACTGAGTTGACAGAAAACATACCCAGCACTACATCTGGCGCTTCTTGGGCTTCTTCAGCGTTCATGTGGAAGAGACGGCTGTTGCGGTTGTGAGGGTTCCCTGGGGTGAATCTTCTTCCGAGTTGAACATGATGCTGCTGTTGAGCTGGGGCATTCACATTGGCAGTGGCGGCAATCTTCTTGGGGCACTCATTGGAGTAGTGACCCTTCACTCCACATTCGAAACAAGTAATCTGGGACTTGTCGTTTGCTGCCACGGGCACAACATTGCTTCCAGTTCTCGATGCAGTGTTGTTGTTGTTGTTGTTGTGCTTAGGAGGTGCACAGTTGAAATTGCTGGAGTTGCCGGGGTGATTGTTGTTTCCTCTGGACTTCACATTTCCTCCGCTGCGGTTGGGGTAGCTTGGGCGAGACATTGGGGGTCGATTGTTCCGTGGGGCATATCCGGCAGACGGGTTGGGACGGTACTTCTGGTGACTGCTAGATCCAGCTTAGTGCATCATCCGACGTTTGCGGTTATCGTTCGCTTGATTAATCTTCCCTTCCATCTAAATGGCAGAGTCAACTAGCTCTTCGAGATCCTCGAAACGGATGTTGACGAGAACAGTCTGCATCTCATCATGCAGCCCGTTCAGGAATCTCTCCGTCTTCTTGGCCTCCGTGTTGATCTCATTAGGTGCATACCTGGCGAGGGACAAGAATCTGTCATGGTACTCCACTACTGTTATTCTGCCTTGCTTTAGCTCTCTGAATTCATCTCTCATTCTGGTGACTAGACCCTGCAGCATGTGAGTGCGGCTGAACTTGACTTTGAAGGCTTCCCATGTCATCACTTGACCATGGTTCATCGTACGGGTGATGTTCCACCATGCTCTTGCATCTCCGGCCAAATAGTGGGTGGCAAACAGAACTTTCTCGTTTGCATCCACTCCGACGACTTCTAAGTTGTTCTCCATGGTCTGTAACTAATCATCAGCATCTAGTGGGTCTTCAGACTTGCTAAAGATTGGGGGATTGGTATTCTGGAAGTTTTTAAGTTTGGATCCATAATGATCCTGATTTCCATTGTTCTGATTGTTGTGAGCTATCTGGGCGATCTGCTGCAGTGTGGCTAGATTTGCTTGGCGCTCTGCCCTACTAGCTTCACGGTCTGCAATGAGCGTCTGCAGAATCTGCAGCATTGGGTCTTGTGATGAGCTGCTCCCTCCTTGGTTTCCACGAGTCATCTGAAGATTGAGATAGATAATGGGGTAAGAGGGAAAATTCTAAGGTTTATGGTTTTGGTTTCAAAGCTAAAAGTTTAAGTTTGACTCAGTTTTTGCAACTAACTTCTTTTCATTCATTCAAGCAAGGCACACGATACAAACACACACACACCACAACAAAAGGAAAACAGATGGTTGTCAGAACCATTCTGCAAGCTAAGATACAATGGGCCGATACTCCGCACTCCTACGGTGGTGCTCTAGTGCATCTACTCATTATCGATGAAATCGGAGTCATCATCGTCGGTGTAGAAGTCCATGGCATCATCCTCCAGATAGTCATCATCATTGCTGAGGTACGAGTGAATATCCCCCTGGATGTCCTCACCTTCCTCTTCTTATTTTGCTGCAAGCTGATATTCTTGCTCCTTGATGGTCTTCTCGAGGTCAGCCACCTTCTTGCGAAGATGGTCGATGGTGCGATCTTTCTTTGCGCGTTGACAGCGAAGAGACTGACGATCCTTGACGAGCAGTGAGAAAGTTTGGGCCTTCTAGGCGGCAATGGCAAGGCTGTGGTTGGCGAACTCTCTAGCATTGTCCAATTCCTTCTGTCTGTCGTACAGTAGGAAGTCGAGGTTCTCCACTTGACGCTTCAACTCCGGGTGACTTGACATCTCCAGAGGCATTCCCTTAGAATCATGCCTTGCATAGTGAGCAAAGCGGGTTCCTTGGATCAGGTTGACATTCTGTGCGCAGAGACGAGCGAGAGCTTCATGCATTGCCCTGGCTAATCCATCTAGCCAGTTATTCTCTCTTATGGAGAATTGAATCTTCTCGGACATTGGTGCTTCTAACTTGCCTCGAAGATCAGCAACTACTAGCCATTGTAAATCTCCTCCTGGTGGACCATTGAGTTGAGCTCTAAAGAATTCCGGATGTGGGTGCTCCAAGTACTCAAACAGTGTATCAAGATCCCTCTCGAAGATCAGTTGGCCTCTGTTGCCCAATTGGTAGAACTTGCTGTACTGAACTTCCATCTATAAGAATTTAGGATGAGAAAGTTAGTGAAGTGATCAAGGGTGTCAAAATTTTATGTAGTAATGTAAGAATTTTTGAGGAAGATGAATCTTTTTGAAAGAATCCCAAGGGTAAGAGGGGAAATAGATTTTCATAAATACTCACTTTGGTTTTGAAACTAAGTTTTTGTTCGGACGTCCATTCTAACTAGGGTCTCCTATGGTCAGTATGGCTCTGATACCAACTTGTAAACACCCGGATTTTTAATCCCAGATGCCTGTTATGCCATACATCGCAATCCCAGGATTACCATTTTTGTGAGACATAACAGATTGGATATCACAGTATATCATCTATTACAAACCATAATAAGGTCTTACACAAATAAAGGATCTCATGATCCAGTCTTAGTACAAACAAGTAGCGAAATAAATAGCGTAGCGGTGGGCTCCATCTTCAGTGTCACAGGCAATGCTGACGATGGGAGATGATCCTAGTTGTCGTAGCCGTCCTGCTGTCCTTCTTCAGGGTAGTCCTCCTCATAGTCTGGCCAAGGGAATAGCCAGGGACAAAGCCATGAGTACTCTTTAAGTACTCGCAAACTACCACTAACAAGTAGAGTAGTTCTAGTAGGAATGCTAACTCTAAGTTTATTTGTAAAGTTAAGTTTGAAACCTAAGCTGAGTTCAGAAACAAAGAAAGATAAAATAAAGTTCTAAATCACCTAAATGGGAACTTAGTTATCATAGTCACAACTCTGTTGTGGTCAAGTCATGTCACGATTCATTTCATAAGTCATTTTGAAAACATCTGACAACGGAACAGTATGGCCACTCCAACTGTCCATAACCGCGAACGCGGCTAGTCGAATAGTTTGACACTCTGCAGAGGTGGTACACTTTCACCACAAAATTCGATACATCTGTCAGGGATAACCCTGAATCATCATACTTAGTATGCAGATAATCAAACATAACCTTTCCTTTACACACTCTAGTATAAGCACCTCTCCTATGAGCTTGGCCTCCCAGCCATGGCCATCTGCCATCCTGGGCACTGCATAGGTGGACAACATTGAGAGGTAGCCTCAGCTCAAACCTCTCCCGCGAGGGAACTAATACTAATGCATACAAACATCCGGCTAAGCCTTACCCAATTCAGGTATTGTGGTTGTACGGTAAAATTGGAATGGTATCGCATCTGAACCCAACCATCAGTTTTTATAAAGGGCTAAGGCTCATGCCTCAACATTTTCATCATCAGAAACCATTTGTGTTTCTCAACACATGTCAAAACATCTCAATAGAATGTCTCATCATTCCAAGGTTTTCACAAGTCATTTTCACCAAGTATTCCCATCTAAAGTGATCAAGTTTTGGTTTAGCTCTAAACTACTAAGTTAAGAGTGTTCACTAAGGTGGGATGCTAATCTCAATCTCATGCCATAGAATGACATCTAAGTCTAACTAGATAGGTCAAGTTTTATACTCTTTATGCTATCTATAAAGAAGTAAGAAACTTTGGTAAAGTAAAAGAAAGTAAAGCTTGTAAATAAAACTTGGAGTAGGTATAAGTCAAAGGGTATAACCAAAGCATGCCTAATGCATTTTCTTAGGTTATCTAGCTTGCAAGGGTTAGCTTGCATAGTTAATGATGGTTTGCCTTGGTTGGTGCAGTGGTTGAAATTCTCCTCTTCTTCTTCGGGGTAGAACTCCTCCTCCTCGTAGACTTGGTCGGTACTATCGTCTATAAATACATACGGGATACACAATCACCAAACAATACTTAACTAGTCTATTTAGCACACTAAGGCACATACTTGATGATCTAGTATCATCCCAAACATCACAAAGTTTAATGAACTAAGTTCATTTATTTTATTTGAGAAAAGTAATTTCTACTCATTGAAATTAACTAAGATTTAATATTCTCCAATTAAAATATGGGATCATGTGTACACACGTCATCACCACATATTCTAATGCATGGGAATGTGATTTAAATGTTGGATCACATTTTAATAAGTTTAAGATTAAGATTTAATGATTTAAAGTGGCTAGAAATGCCTATATAGCATTATTTTGGTACTAGTCCAAAGTCACTGCATGCACACCTTAATATTATTACATATTCAGACAGGTATATTCAATTGTGATTTTTGAGAGTTGGAATCAACTCAAAAGCTATTATGGTTGATTTTAGAAAAATGTTTGAATTTGAAAAAGCTTTTGTCTTGTTATTTTTGCTAGGATAGATCTATAAATCTATTTGATTTAAATCTAACGGGCTTGGATAGAGATTTTTATTACCTTTCCAACGAAATTGGAATCATTCAATTTGGATTTGTAAAACTCCCTGAATTGATTTTTGAACTAAGGGACAAAACTAAGTTTACTTCTAAAAAGAAAAAGATTTATTTGAATCTGCTGGGTTGCGCGGGAACACTAATGGGCCGGCCCGGTTTCACTCCACAGCGCGGAGGACAGCTGACAGGAGGGTCCCGCCTATCAGTGGCTCTTTAAACGCGAAGCGGTACGGAGCAACGTGGACCATAGGATTAGAACTAAGATCTACGGCTAGGGCTTATCATCGACGACGGACCTGTCGCCGGCGAGGTGGAACCCTAGCAGCTCAGTGGGGGTGCAGTGGGGGCGTATCAGGGCTCCAGCGAGTACGGCGAGGCGGGCAAATGAACGAGGAGACGATGGCGGGCTCAAACGAAGTCACGACAGCTCTGGGGTGGACGAAATCGACGGGAGCGTCTCCTCCTCTGCTGCGGCTATCTCTGGCAAAATTCAGGCGGCTGGCTGCTCGAGCGGCTCTGGTGAGAGGTGGGGAAGGACCAGTGGAGAGAGGGGAGTGTGGGAGTGTGAAGAAATGGTGCTGGGGAGGCTCTCTTATATAGGCTCGGCGAAGCGGCAGAGAAGCATGGGCGGAGCTCGTCGGTGACGACGGCACAGGGTGCTATCGGCGTGGGCAAGTTAGGCGGATGGTGGGCGGTTCCCTGGCGGTCAGCTAGGGATTAATGGCGGTGCTAGGGGTGGTGGATTGCGATCGGGAGCGTCTCGCGCTCTGAGCGACAAAGGTGGTGCTCGACGTGGTTCCCGGCGGCTGTGGGTCACGCGGCGGGGTAAGGGCGTGTCTGGTGGGGTGGTGTGGTCAAGGCGGAGCGGCACACGCGGGCTGTGGTCGAATGGCGTCTTGTGGCACGCTGTCGGGGTCGGCGCTCTAGCGTGCGCTGCGCATGGCACAGAGGTGGTGTGCGCGGGCGATGTGAGGTGGTCCAGTGGCTTGTTCGGCTTGAGGAGCAGACAGGGGGTGGTGGTGCTACCACGCCTACCTCATAGACATGGCGAGAGAGGGAGGGGCGCGCTCCTGTGGCTTGGGCATGGTCGGCCGGTGATCATCGCCTCGGGGTGGCGCTGTAATGCTGTCCTAGGCCATTTGGTAGGTCTTTGATGGCCTGGTTGGGGCTAGGGGAGACAAGGATGGTTAATGGTGATCAAATGGCTCAACAAAATTTGATCAAAACAGTATTAGTTAGGCAGGTTTGATTCTGGTCTTAAGGTGTTCGACACAATGGCCGTAAGAATTCAACTTTGGAATTTTGAAGTGAATTTTGGTGGAGTTGCAAGTCACATGCTTAAGTATCTGTGGTTGGTAGGATTTGTCAAGTTGAAGTCATTTGAGTGGTTTTTGAAAAAGTGGGATCTAGACATATGAACTAGATTCCATTTTCAATTGTCATTTTAAATTAGGGTTTAAATGTTTTGCAAGATCACAAAGTGGGCCTTGGACATCTTTACTTGTACTAGCAAGGGGTGCAAAGATCCATAATTGTTTCTGTTTGAATTTGAGTGCTAGGAACACCCAAAGTGTCCTAGTTGATTAAAATGGTAAAAGTGACCATTTCCATTTATTAATTCTATTTGAATTCTTTTTCTTTAGATTTTGCTTGGGAATGATCTAGATGATGTGGAATTCATCTTAGAATCATTTTACAACCATTATAACAAACAATCATGGCAATTCAAATCAATTCATATTTAATACAACACACATATGCATGCTTAATTATTTAAATAAGAAAAAGTTATTGTTAACCCTAAATTTGGTGATTTGGATCTTGATCATTTGGATTAAAGTTTTGGGATGTTACAGCTAAGCAGTGCCTTTCTTTCTTTGGATGCTTTCCGTGGGTGAAGGTTGTGCATACGTCAAGGTGGATCTATAGCGACATTTACATGACTGAGTTAAATTGGATTCCCATGGTACTTTGTTTAGCTATGACAGTTGGCCTCCGTGAGTAACAGTTATAGGAGATACTTATGGTAAGTTTGACCACTTCAGCAATATAGAAATGTGCAGATCTTGTGGAACACATGAGTTATGTTTTGAACCAGATGGTTCCTCGTGTACTTCATTTCTTCCGGGACCTTATTTTCATTGCTATCACGCACATTTAACGTTACTGTTCATCGTTCAACCAAAATAGCAGTTGGGAATTTAAAGTTGGTTGTGCTTAAAAAATCCTAAATTTTCCAAATTAGGTATCCTACGTATCTCCTTTATGTTGTTTGAGGATGTGCTACATCGGGTGAGGTTTTAACTACTTATAGTACAGCTGAACTGGGCAAGTGGTTCCTCTGGATAGCATAGTTCAAATATACTAGGATGCCCTGCTGATTTAGATTTTATTTATGAAATTACTTTAGGTGAATCTCCATTATAAATTTTGGAATATCTTACTTGCTGAGGTTGTGTGTGTTCAGAGAGCATTATCCCAGTAACATAACAATCTTAAGATCTGATTGTGCAATAGTTTTTGTTGACACCAAGTTTGTGTCGGACACTCACTTTGATCTCTGTTTCAGCATCCAAGAGGCGGAAGATCCACTAGAAATTGGGACAACGATATGGTTGTCAAAATCTATCGTGATGCCGACAATGTTGCCGATATACTGTGCCAGTATGCTAGAAGAGGTCTTAGTGAGGATTGTATTTTTGGTAGTATTTGGCTTGTGCTTCGTTTTCAACAGTTATCTGTATTGCAATTAAATGGTTGATTAATATAAGCTCCATCCTTTCAAAAATAAGTCATTTGTTCATCTCTAAGAGCATATGTATTGTGCAATTGCCTGCAAGTTCTCATCTCTTTTTGTTTAATTAGGTGATGTTTTTACAAACTAGGCGTTCACAGGATCTTTCATTGAAGGATGGAAATTCTCACATATCATGTTTTATGTTTGGTAATGTAGGTTACAGGCTACTATACAGCTATTTGAGTCCTCCTCCCTATTACATGCATCCGCCGTCGCTAACAAGGTGGAGACTGAGCGCGTGAATGGTATGAAGGAGGCGCTCCGGAGGGAGGAGGTCGTCCCTTGCCTACGGCAGCCATGCTTGCCCGACCACTCTCTTCTGCGAGGATGACACCGCATGCTTCTGCTTACCTCCGGAACATGCCCGACGACTTCCTCCACAACATACAAGCCTTGTGGGCTAAGGTCGGGCGAAGCCAAAGGACGGCGTGGCCAAGAGGAGAAACATTGGGAGCAAGGAGAGAGATATAGAGAGAGAAGGTGCCATTCTAGGAGCATGTTAGTTTGTACTATTGTTTGACAGCTCCAAGAAAAATTATAGGATATAAGGAGAATAGCCAGAGAGTATCTCAAAATTAATGTGTTCTGTTTCATTTTCCTGATGCAGGTTCTTTCAACTTATGTTCACCTGCAGAGAAGTTCTTGCCTTTTTTTCAAGAGGTATTTGCAAGCCAATAGTGATCATGCAAGAAAATATGGTGGGGACAGGATTTGGAGTTGCCATTTGCAAGCAGTTGGTATGTTTTCTTTCAGTTCCAGTTACTGATTCATCTAGAAGACATAGTTAAAATATTAGTTATATTTGTATTATTAAATACTAATACATAGAAATATGAAAATAATTATTTCAATGTTAGCTTTAACTAAACAGGTCCATAGTAATTTATAAAATTATGTAGCCATTTTACTGAATTTCCATAATAATTTATGTGAAGATGATGGGTGGTACTCTAATTATGGTTCGCAATGAGAATGAGGAATGATCAAAATTTACATTCATGGTGCCTTTCAAAATTTCTATAAAATAGGAGCGATTCAGATGATGTGTCTAGTTCTCATAATGATTTTGCTACTGGTTATAGAAGTTTCTTTTTTCTTTTCAAGCCAAAAGTACGACCTTCATGTGAGCTACTAATAATGAATAACACCAAGCTTTTTTGCAGCAATATTATGTGCTACTATGTTACTGATATGTTAGAGGATCATAAGCTGCTCTCCAATGGTTTCATGTTGATAAAAGATTATGGAAAGTGTGGCATACGACATAGTAAATACGGAGTGGAGGTAGTCCATGTAGCACAGAAGCGTCAATATGATCTTATCCTGATGGTACAACAAACAATATTCTCAATATACTGATGCTTAGAATTATTTTTGGTTCTCTTCTACTTCATAAATTTGTCCATATGTACCTTTCTTCCACTCTTCTGCTGAAAATGGTAATGGTATCTTCACTAGATTGATCTGTTCCTTTGAAAATACTGGCTACTAGAAAGCATTTGTAAATCCTAAATACAATTAGATGTTAGCTAACTAAACTATTTCATATGATTGTGCACAAGAAACAAAAAGGAAGAGAGTTACTATAATTGCGGCAAGATTTCTCTTACACAAACACAAATTGGTGTTAAAATATTATCCATGCCTCAACTTTATTCCCATGCTACTTCATGAATTTTTTGTTTCTCTAACTACACTACAATGCAAATAAAATTTTCAAATCCTCATGTTTAGTGAAAAATCTATTCCAACGTATCTAATATTTTTAAATAAAGAACACAACTCTGGAACTCAGGATGGCTGATCTTGTGCTATTGGAAATATTTTCCGTATACAATTAGTGATTGCATATGCTACTAATATGCATTTTTATGATGTTTAACACCAAAATAAGTGGTGTGGATCATCTTATTTTTCCTCCATTTTAGGGTTGGAAATTCCAGGACTTGATATGATGCACTGAACAAATATATGTGTTTTGAAGTTTGTAGCCTATGAGTGCCGGTTTTCTTTTCAATTTGTCAATGTCCATATAATAGATTAATGGTTATGGCCTTATGGATAACTCTTTCCTGATTGTAACCTCTATGATGCATCGAATCTCCCGCGATGTCCGCCTTACCATTGCCCTCCGGCACTGCCTCGCCGCCTCCGACGTCGTGGCCTTCCTCGCCTTCGCACTGCCACCTTTGTAAGATGCCTTCACCCGCCTATCCCCGCTCTTGTCCAAGGTATTTTTAGCCTTTAAGGTTTGAGCCTGCAATTATAGTGCAATTATGCCTGAATCTGATGTCAACGCAAAAGATTGGAGCATCGTGTATTCGTGTGCTATATTTATTTGTCTAAAATGAATGTGTCTTGGCTTCTGAATTGCATGGTAGAAGTGAATGTGATCTCATAATCAAGATAGTTGTTGTAAATCAACTATTAATGTGTGGTTGTGCTATACATGCATTCAGAAATTTCATATTTTTCAATTGAGTTTCATTATCAAAGTTCACACCAATCCTGGTACTTCACAGTTTTGGAATTCATGCACCAATTGGGTCGTTGACAATTGTTTTGTGTGATATCAACGAATTCATGTACATGTCCCTAGATCTTGGTGTTTGTTGCATTTCAAACTGAGCAAAAAAGTCAATGATTGTTCCTTTTGTGCAAAGTTTAAGTTAAATTCTCTAGATTTCTAGCTTATATACGACATAAATGGGGGCATAAACCACTGCCATGATGCCACTATCCAGAAAAGCACCATCGTATAAAACGATATATGATGCTTGGCTCCTGGAGAATTTATAAGTTCCATTTTGTGTAACCGGAGAGAGGGGACGAATCTGTTGTTATGGTTGGTAATACTAACTTCATCTAGACATCCATACCAGCCATGTATTCTACTTCAAATTAGCCTTGATAGCAAAAGTTGTCTTAGTTTGAGTAGTCACACGATCTGTAGCCCTACAAGGATGTTATTTTGTAGCCATGGATAAATAAAAGTGCAGTGACGAAACCAATATATTAGTTCCAGCAGCAGTTAAATGTTCTCTTATGTCCATTTTGGTTGGACGTCTCTGAACAAGAGAAATAACCCATCTCTTAATTACCACTTCTTGACTCCCGAAGTTCTATTGCGCGTGACTGCAGTGTGCTCATGCTCCATGGATGATGTCCTGTACAATGCTCTTGAGCTGAATTATCTGAAGTCTATCAGTGGGGTTGTCAGGACATAAAATTCGGAAAACTGGTCACTGTGATATATTCAAGACGGTATAGTAGACTATTAGAGGTGTAGGAATCATGAGCTAGAAATTGTAAAGCTAATTTTTATGAGAACCGAGATACATGCACTACTACTTGGCTGATTAATAATAGTGTATTATCATTAGTCTTATTGTTTCCATATATACCCTTGTTTAGATTGTAGATTCAAATAAATTTAACATTCCTTTTCATCTTCTTTCTTTGCGGGCATGGTGCTGAAGCATGCCACTACAATGGCCCAGCCGTTGCCTGATGATGATTATATCTTATACAGTAGAGACTCATGAGTCTTATCCTACTTTGAGGTGGAAATTTGTTTTCTACAAGACTACTTTCTTTTATTATATGGGAGTCACACGGGATACATCATATTATATTTCTAAATAGTACTGTGTAATTAATGAGTTGTCTGTCAGGACACTTTTGTATTCTGATATCATGAGCCAAGTAAAAATTGTGTATCTGCTTGTGCTGAAGAACTATACTTTGCTATTATGTCGCGTAGAAAGGATCTGCCAATAAAATTAAATTACTGGATAATATCCTAAGAATACATCAGGAGAACATCTCTACTATAGAGGTTACATGTAATGCAATTTCTTTGGTTTAAAGAAAACATTGTGCCTTCAACATTGCAATACCTAATGCATGTTTTAAAAGCAAAATAGTGAGCAATCTTTTTATTAATTGCTTCAGGTTTAATCTATTCTTATGAGAGTTATGGTAAAACGAAACCAGGTTCACTATGCGACTTCGTAGAATCCAGATGCATTAGAAAAGAGAAGAGGCCATGAGATGTTTTTTCTTGAAGAGTGTGCTAAACATAATCTGTAATATTTTTTGCAGTAGTTGTTACTGCTCGCTCCATTGAAAAAATCCAGGCAATACTTAGAGCAGGTTAGGAGAAGTTTGATAAAGTTCAAGAAAACATTGTTACGCTTTGTTGGAATATGTGGCTACCGAGTAAAATGGCGGTACTATTGGACTGGGATGACTTCAAAGCACTGATAGGTGAGGACGAACAATTGTGTTATGAGCCTGTGGCAACGCACGAGCATTTTACTAGTAAATTTTTTAAAAAGGCAAACTACAGTGAATTAGCATATATAAACAAACATGTCACAGAAGCAAGAGCCATCGGCCTTCACTTCAACATTCAACTAAAGAACCAGAGAGGGGGAGAATGTTCTCAGGAAATACTTTATCATTATTACCAGATAACTAAAGTAAGCAGCAATGATCATGTCACACCGCCAAGCTCGAATTTTAAAAATCTAGTCTCGTCATGGCTAGCTATCTGTTCATACAAAATTACATGGGTTACATTATCTTAGCATAAGAAATCAAAACATGAAAACTACATGTGAACTAGTACTGGCCAACTTTATTAATTTTCTTATGGAATGATATTATTGTCGAGAACCGGCACCATCGGGACAGAAAATACTAGCAAAAATAAAATAAAATAATATTAGCTGGAACACAGTTTGACAACTTGTAGGGGGATTAATTCCGCATCTTGTAGATGGGGGAGTCTCCATTCTTCAATATGCGGACGACACTATAATCCTCATGGAACATGATCTACAAAAAGCAATGAACAAGAAAATAATTCTAAGCATTTTCGAACAACTATCTAGGTTGAATATTAACTTTCACAAGAGTGAGTTATTCTGTTTCGGTCAGGCAAAGATAGAGGAAGACATATACAGAAACCTATTTTGTTGTGAAATAGGGCAATTCCCGTTCATGTATTTAGGGACCCCTCTCCACTTTAGAAAACTAAAAAAGGAGGAATGGAAACCAATTGAGGATAGGTTTGAAAGGAAGCTAGCAAGCTGGCTAGGTAAACTTTTATCATATGGTGATAGGCTCATCCTAATTAATTCGGTGCTCACAAGCCTATCCATGTTTATGCTATCCTTCTTTCAGGTACCCAAAGAGGTACGAAAAGAATGGATTACTTCAGATCACGTTTCTTTTGGGATAGTGATGGACACAAAAGAAAATACAGGCTCACTAAATGGAACATTATTTATAGGCCAAGGGATCAAGGAGGACTGGGTATAGAGGTATTAGATATAAAAAAATGTATCCTGAGTAAATGGTTTCATAAATCTTGCATGGTGAAGGTATTTGGCATGAATTGATTTATAATAAATACCTACATTCTAAATCGTTAACACAAGTTAAATTGAGACCTCATGATTCCCCTTTCTAGAAAGGTTTAATGCGAATCAAAGAGGACTTCTTCAGTAGAGGTCACTTTGAAATAGGTAATGGGGAAGGAACCAGATTTTGGAAGGATAAATGGCTGGGAAATACATCACTAGCAAACCAATACCTATTTGTTTTTAACATTGCTCAAAGACAAGAGGATACAGTAGCACATGTGTTAACTTGTAATCCCCTAAATATTCAATTTAGGAAGGCTCTAACCGAAACTAGATGGCTCAGTTGGTTACACTTAGTGGAAAGGCTTATGAATGTGAATCTACATGACACTCAGGATGTGTTTCGGTGGGGTTTAACTGATACAAGAACTTTCACAGTGAAATCAATGTATCTAGATAGTTTAAATGGATATACACCTTTTCTTAAAGAGTATATATGGAAGATAAAAGTTCCACTTAAAATAAAAAAATTATGCGTTTCTTACATCACAGAGTTATACTCACTAAACATAATTTAAAGAAACGGAATTAGGATAGTAATACTAAGTGTTGTTTTTGTACCGAAGAGGAGACAATACAACATCTATTCTTTGAATGTCCGTTGGCTAAATTGATGTTTCAGTATTTCACCACCAACCAACACTGACAATTTGTTTGGATCATGGCTAAATAGAATTAGTAAATCTGAGAAAGTACAAATTCGAGTGGGTGTTTGTGCTTTACTTTGGGCGATTTGGAATACAAGAAATAACTTGATTTTTAACAGAATATCAAAATCATCTTTTTTCCAATTAAACCTAAGGGCTACACATTGGATTCGCATATGGTCCCTGCTCCAACCTATGGACCAGTGATAGGCTATGGAGTTTGGATGCAATCAATTAGAATCGGTTGGATCGGTTTTCTTTAACCGGTTAGGGTGGCGGCCTGAGCCTAGAATTGAGCTTTCATAAGTCGAGCATTCATGTTTCTTTGAAAGAATTTTAGGTGATTGATTTTTGTTTTGAACTTATGTGATCAGTGAGTTGTAATTTGCAACACTATTCAATAAATTAATAAAGAGAGAATGCATGCATCGATTGATGCACAGGCCGGGGCACATCTCCCATTTCGAAAAAAAACACAGTTTGACAGCCAGAACAGTAGTGTGCGGTTTGTTCGTACGAATAGAATTTACCAAACTTATTCATCTTAACATAGAAAATCAACAAGTTAAGGTGGAAGTATATTAGCTAACCGCATAGTTCAGCATGAATATCGAAAACCCGCATCATGGTCAGTTAAAAATAGCGATGGCGGATTTTCACCATGAATATCGACCGCATCGATGGTACGAGGACACGGAACACGGCGGTTCATCCCCCCCCCCCCCCCACACACACACAAAATAGCGATGGCGGATTTCCCCCATGAATATCGACCGCATCGATGGTACGAGGACACGGAACACGACGGTTCATTGGCTCCCCCCTCCCCCCCCCCCCCCCCCCGCGCGCCTTCGGGAGGCGTACCGGATGAGGCACCGTGAATGGGCACGCCATCAGACAGGCTTCCACCGGCGGCCATGGGGCTCGTCTCGGCGCCGCTGCAGTTACCAAATAAGCTGGATGAGCTGCTGTTCGGGCTGCCCTGCCCCTGCCCCGGCCAGGACGACGCCCCTTCATCATCAGCCGCAAAGAGGTCATACACGCCGGAGGTCGCCACCATGGCGGCCGCCAGCGGCACGCGCTCGTGACGGGAAACCAGAGGGTTCGCCGCGTGGATAGCCGCGTCGCAGGGTGCGCAGAGGGCCGCCGCGTCCGCCGGACAGTACACCGAGGCCGTGCCGCCGCAGACCGCGCAGGCTGCGGCGCCGCCGTTGGGGCTCGTGCTGCTGCCTTCGCTTCCCATTTCTCTTTAGTTTCCTTTCGCTACTCTGACGAGGATGAGTTCCTGCTCTTGCTTTGATTGGATATGAATGGAATCGAGTGTGAGTGGGAAATGGAAGTGAGCTGTTGAGCTGTATAAATAACGACGAGGAGGAGGAGAAGGAGTTTGGGAGGAGAAGGGAGCTCGGAGAGGGTGGAGCTGGTGAAGCGCCTCCTCCTCTGAGGACACGTGGAAGTCTACTGCCCGCGTAAACTTTGTGTCGGGCCTGAGTGAGAGTGCAGTTACAAAAGAAGGAGAGCGCTATGCGCCCCGGGATAAAAACCCTCCGATCCGCACGTCCCTAACCGTTTGATTAGACTAATCACCACCGTACGATCTAACTGCTCTCACTTTCCCTATCCCAACCTGCACGAAGTAGCACAACACTGCAGCACCGCGGTGGCGTTCCCTGACCACCGACTTGCAGCACCGCGGCGAAGCCCCTGTCCACCGACTTGTAGCACTGCGGAGGAGCTCCGACGACGGGCTTGAAGCAACGCGGCGGCATCCCGACGGCGGGCTCGAAGCCACGCGACACGCTCCACAATGGCTGGCTTGCACCACAACAATGGCAGCACCCGGTAGCGCCTCAACGGACGGCTTGTAGCACCATGCCAAGCCCTCGATGGCGGACTTGCAGGCCTGCAGCACCGTGGTGGCGCCCGACGGCGAAGCAGTCGCCGCAGCAACACACGTCGTTGCTGGTGGTCGAGCTTTGCAGCAGACGGCGCCTCGCCTATGTAGCAAGGCCGCAGCGCTTTCGAGCAACAGCGGTCACCCCTTGCAGCAACACCACCCTCCGCTGCTCGCAGCGACGTCGCCTACCACCGATAGCGAGGCTGGACGTCCGTTGTAGCAAGGTCGACAACCACCGGTAGCAAAGCTTGGCCGCCGTAGTAGCAAAGCTGGGCCGCTATTGTAGCAAGGCCGGTATCCACCGCTAGCAAAGCTTGGCCGCCGTTGTAGCAAGGCTGGATGCCACCGGTAGCAAAGCTTAGCCGCTATTGTAGCAAGCCTAGTCCTGTTTGTTAGAATACAACTCTTGTTAGGTGTGAGAGTCCTAGTCGGTTTATATAGGGCTAGGCCAGTGCACCTAGACCCTCATATATACCTCTTGTAATTGCCATAATATCGTCATCGGTTATTATTCTATACAATTCTACATGGTATCAGACTTCTGATCCTAGGGTATGGCTCACCCACCGACCGTGTCGCCGCCGCCACCGCCCGGCTACTTCGTGCGGCGCGCCGCCATCGTCGCCGCCAAGGTCACCGCGGCCACGGCCCGCCGCCCACCTCTACCTTCACTTTAGCTCTACCTCCACCAATAGCCCCTTCAATCTCTTTCACCGACACCATATCCGATATTAGCCCCTACATACCCGTAACCCTAGACCTCCCTGCTCACAACTACTACCATTGGCGTCACCTCTTCGACGTCCACCTCGGGCGATGCAACCTCCGCGCTCACGTCGTCGACGACGCTCGCCCTCAACCTCACGATCCGCAATGGGTCAAGGATGATCTCGCCATTATTCAATGAATCTACATGCGAGTCTCCACAAAAATTTTCAATCTCGTACACCATGATGGTGCCTCCGCTGCCGATCTATGGGCAGACCTTCGTCAGCTCTTCTAGGACAACATCGACGCTCGTGCCAACAATCTCCACACCGAGCTTCGGAATACGGTGCAAGGTGATGCACCCATCGGCGTCTAATGCCAACGCCTTATGGCGACCGCGGATGAACTCCGCGAACTCGGTGATCCAATCGATGATCGGCAGCTCATCAACGTCCTCCTCATCGGCCTCAGCGAGCGGTTCGAGAAACAAGCGTTCTTCATCCCTATGATGCATATGTGCCCCTCCTTCGTCGAGGTTCGCTCGATACTACAATGGGCCGATCGTGTCGACTCCCGTCCTCAGGTCTTTACTGCTGCTCCTCAACCGCCTGCACCACTGCCGCCACCGCCACCTCCTCCAATGGATCCTCCTCAACCATCGGGCTGGCGTCCAGGTCCCAACTACAGGGGTCGGAACCCTAAGCCACTGCAGTTTCGTATGGCGCCTTCTCCTCCTCCGCCCTCGACTCCGGCTCCATCGTCTGCACCACCGACCGTATCACCGCCGCCCCCGGCTGGCGTCCTTCTCCTGATCCATGGACCGGGCTAGTCCAGGCGTGGCCTATGCCCTGGTCTGCCCCGACGCCCTATGGTGCCCCACCTGCCTACACTGGTGGGTGGCAGCCCGGTGCCCGCCCTCACACCACCGCTCCCGTCCTCCCGCCGCGACAGCCGACGGCCGCGTACCACGTCACCCTCGCCTACGTGCCAACAATCTACAACACTGCTCCTTATGCTTCATATGGCGCTACAACCTCACCCTACATGCCGAAGTACAATGATGGTGGCTCTATCTATATGCCGATGCTGGCCCTACTGCCGATGCTGCCACACCCGCCAGCTCTCATGTCTACACCGGCCTCTACTTTGACTCCGAGCTGCGACCAAGCTGCTTTTCTACAATCCATGAACAACTTTGCTGCACAAGGAAACTCAGGTACGGATTGGATTTTCGATTCTCGTGTTTCTAGTCATATTTCTGCATCAAGTAATTTGTTGTCTTCTTGCACACTGTCGCCTTTTCCATCTATTACTCTCAGTGACGAATCATCTATTCCTATTTACTATGTTGGTCAAGCCCAAATCCAATCCCCAATCAAACCTTTGCTTCTTCGCGATGTTCTTGTAGCTCCTGCATTAATTAAAAAATTAATTTATGTTCACTAATTCACCAATGACAATCACGTTTCTGTCGAATTTGATCCCTTTGGTTTTTCTGTGAAGGATTACTGGACCAAGGCCGAGATCGCTCGGTTCGATAGCTCCGGTGATTTATATTCCCTCCATGGTGTTCCGGCCGCTGCCCCTCCATCGTCTATGGTGGCCTCTGTTGATCTGTGGCACCAACGTCTCGGCCATCCCAATAATAATGTGTTATCTACTCTTCTTAGTGAATTTTCAATACCTTCTAATAGAGATTCTCATAATTCTTCTATTTGTCAGTCGTGTCAATTAGGCAAACATGTTCGTCTCCCCTTTAGCTCCTCTTTATCCTCTAGTACTTTTCCTTTTGAGTTACTTCATTGTGATCTATGGACGTCACCAATAGAAAGTGTTTCTGGTTTTAAGTATTATCTTGTTTTTCTTGATGATTTTACACACTATGTTTGGACCTTTCCCTTACGCAACAAATCTGACGTTCACAATATTTTTCTTAATTTTCAGCGCTATGTCTCGGTCCACTTTTTCCTTCCTATAAGATTTCTTCAATGCGATAATGGTCGTGAATTTGACAACTTTAAAAACCAAAATTTCTTTCTCCAATATAGAATTCTTGTGCGTTTTTCCTGTCCCTATATCTCCCCTCAAAACGGCAAGGCCGAGCGTTCTCTTCGCACTCTTAATGACATCACTTGCATCCTTCTTATTCAATCTTCTATACCTCCAAACTTCTGGGTTGAAGCTCTCCACACGGCCACATATCTACTTAACATTCGACCATCTAAAGTTAATCCTCAAACCACACCCTACTTCTCTTTATTTCTTTCTCACCCGACCTACTCTGACGTTCGTGTCTTCGGCTGTCTTTGTTTTCCTAACTCCTACTCTACTTCTCCTAACAAACTTTCACCCTGTTCTATCCCGTGCATCCATCTATTTTTTTCCGACGAACACAAAGGCTATCGTTGTCTAGATCTTGTTAGTGGTCGCGTCCATGTGTCTCGTCATGTAACTTTTGCTGAAAATATTTTTCCCTTTTCTGAGTGTCAATCTCTCGATCCTAAAACATCTGCACCATCTACTAGTCCCCCTCGTTCAAATAATTATTCCTTCTTTCATCATCCACCTCCTACCGTCGCTCCTGCCGCAGCAACAAAAACGCCCGAATTCTCTGTCGTGGTAGCCGATCATGCCGCGCCTTCTCCTGCCGCCACCTCTGCCGTGGCTACCGAAACCGCCGGAAACTCTGCCGCGACAGACTTCCTGCCACCGCTGTCTCCACCGCCGACTCCCGCAACCGCTTTTTCCGCTGCGCCGGGCACGTCTTCCACATCATCATCCGTCCCTCCTCCTCATGCTCTTATCGCCCCAACTCCCACTAATGATCATACCATACGCACACGTGGCAAATCCGGTTTTCGTTTACCCGCTAAAGATCGTCTAAATCTCAACGCATCTCTGTCTTCTTCCTCTATTCCCAAATCTTACAAATCAGCTCTCCTAGATCCTAATTGGGCCACAACCATGAAAGATGAATATGATGCTTTATTCAAAATAATAGATGGCAACTAGTTCCTCGTCCATCAAACACTAATATAGTTTCCGGTAAATGGGTTTTTTGACACAAATTTAATTCTGATGGAAGTCTTGCACGTTATAAAGCTCGATGGGTATGCTGTGATTACTCTCAGCAACACGACATCGATTATGATGAGACTTTATCTCCAGTTGTCAAACCCAGCACTATTCGTACTGTTCTTAGCATCGTTGTTTCTTCTTTTTGGCCCATCCATCAACTCGATGTCAAAAACGCTTTTCTCCATGGCTCTCTTCAAGAAACAGTTTATTGTCAACAACCTATTGGCTTCAAAAATTCCTCTTATTCTAATCATGTTTTTCTTCTTCAAAAATCTCTATGGTCTAAAACAAGCACCACGGGCTTGGTTTCAACGTTTTTCTACTTATGCTTAAACAATTGGCTTTACTCGTTCTTGTTTTGAGACTTCTCTCTTCACCTTTCATCATAATACTGACACCGCTTATCTACTTCTCTGTGTTGATGATATTATTCTCACAGCTTCCTCACAACACTTTTTAGATCATATTATCTCTCTTCTTCGCAATGAATTTTCTATGTCCGGTCTAGGTCTTCTTCATCACTTCTTAGGTATTGCTGTCATCCGTGACTCATCTGGTCTTTTCTTATCTCAACGTCAGTACACCCTAGATCTTCTTTCTCGTGCTGGTATGCTTGATTGTCAACCATCTCATACTCCTGCTGATACAGGTTCAAAACTTTCTGCCGATGGTGATCCCTTTTCTGATCCTTCTCTTTATCATAGTCTTACCGGCGCCCTCCAATATCTTACTCTTACTCGTTTTGAAATTTCTTTTTCTGTCCAACAAGCTTTCCTTTACATGCATGATCCTCATGTTCCTCACTTCAACCATGTCAAACGTATTCTTCGGTATCTCAAAAGCACATTAGATTTAGGTCTTCATATAAACAAATCCTCCCCTACCTCATTGACAGCTTACTTTGATGCAGACTGGGCTGGTTGCCCCGATACTCGACGTTCCACATCCGGATTTTGTGTTTTTCTTGGTAACAATTTGGTTTCTTGGTCTTTAAAAAGGCAGGTTACGGTTCCTCGCTCGTCAGCCGAAGCTGAGTATTGCGATGTGGCTCATGTGGTTGCTGATACGGTTTGGTTATGCCAGTTGCTATCGGAGCTGCATCGCCCTATTGAGCAAGCTACTATTGTTTACTATGATAATATTCCAGCTGTTTACATGTTAGGGAATCCGGTTCAACACCGTTGTACCAAGCATATAGAGATCGACATTCATTTTCTTCGAGAGAAGGTGGCTCCCGGTCAAGTTTGTGTTCTACATGTGCCTAGTTCAGCTCAATTCGCTGATATCTTTACTAAATGCTTGGTGACTACTCCGTTTCAAGACATTCGTTTCAGTCTCAACGTCGTCGAGCCTACCGTTGACACTACGGGGGGATGTTAGAATACAACCCTTGTTAGGTTTAAGAGTTCTAGTCGGTTTGTTATAGGGCTAGGCCGGTGCACCTAGACCTTCATATATACCTCTTGTAATTGCCACAATATCGTCATCGACTATTATTCTATACAATTCTACACTGTTGTAGCAAGTCCAGCCGCGCTTTGTAGCAAAGCCCCGTCACCGTTGTAGCAAGGACCATGCGGTGGACCACCGGGAGGGTCGAGGGAGGACGCTAAGTAGAGATCTGCTGTCGCAGGGACGATATTTGGTGAGAGAGGATTTGCGGTGGCAGCGCATGGGTGGAAGAATAACGGCAACAGGGATGGTGGCCGGCGGCGTGCTGACTCGTGTATTAACGAGCTCGTTAGGGAACCCCAAGAGGAAGGTATGATGAGCACAGCAGTAAGTTTTCCCTCAGTTATGAAACCAAGGTTATCAATCCAGTAGGAGCAAGGAAATACCCCAAAGGTGTAGCTAACTGAACTTTGGCAGGGCGCACTACCGGTGCCAGCAGCAACGTGGGGACCTGCACAACACAACCACAGAACTCTGTCCCCAACTTGCGATGAGGTTGTCAATCTCACTGGTTTTGCTGAAAACAAAGGATTAAACGTATCGAGTGGAAGAAAGTAATAGTTTGCAGAAAGTAAACACAAAGCAGTAAACAGTTGATTGATAGTAAAAGAAAGGACCGGGGTCCATAGTTCACTAGAGGTGGCTCTCCTTAAGATAGATGACATGTTGGGTGAACAAATTACAGCGGGGCAATTGACAAACATCGAGAAAGCATACAAGCATATACTAATCATCTTGACTCCTTTGAGATTCGATTGGACATTACAACATTATACATAGACCGTAATCCAACTACATCTATGACTAATAATCTACCTTCATGTTATCATACGAACCCCCTCTAGTATTAAAGCAACGGATAATTGCATTACGAATTACGTGTAAAGTAAACAATACAATTGTTCTATGAACAAATGATTGTTGTTTTCTCCCTAGTAGCAACAACACATCTAGTACCTTAGAGATTTCTGTCACTTTCCCAGATTACCAGAGGCATGAACCTACTATCGAACATAAATACTAACTCTTGGAGTTGCTAGCATCTACTTGGCCAAAATAGCTACTAACAATAGAAAGCATGCAAGATCACAAATAACAAAGACATGATAGAATCAATAATCAATCTAAAATAGCATCTCAATATCCATCGGATCCCCGCAAACACAACATGTAGGATCATGAACGGAGCTCACAAGATCTAAACATGAAAGCACAAAGGAGGAGAACCAGCCATCTAGCTACTACATGGACCCGTAGTCCAGAGATGAACTACTCACGCATCACACTGGAGGCTTGCATGATGATAAAGAAGGTCTCCAGGGTGAATTCTCCTCTCCGACAGGGTGCCGGAAAGAGCTTCAGATCCCTCCCGATCTAGGGATGGAGATGACGGCGGCTACAGACTCTTTCGTGGATTTTTTTGGTCGGGTACTTCGGGTTTTCGTATCAGAGGCAATATATAGACGGAAGGAGAGGACGATGGGGTGCCTGGGGCGGCCAGACCACCCCCTGGCGCGGGTCAGGCCTGGCCGCGCGGCCAGGTGGTGTGGCCGAGCCCCAGCCCCTTTCGTCTCGTATTCTGGCTCCAGGTGTCCCTTGGTGAAAAACTGACTTTGGCTTTTGTCTCGTCCAATTCCGAGAATATTCATTTTCTGACTTTTCTGAAACCAAAAACAGCAGAAAACAGGCAGCTGGGACTGTGGCTCTTGTTAATAGGTTAGTCCAAAAAATCATATGAAAAGTACTCCAAAGTGTGGACAAAACATAAAAAAATAGATAAAACCAAACATGAAACATCAAAATTTATGGATACGCTTGCAACGTATCACGGTGCCGCTTGGATGGGACGCTGGCTAGCTAGAGAAGCTCTTGGAGAATTTCTATGGAAGAGCAGAGGCGCGTTCGGTGGAGGACGAAGGGATTAGGTAGGTGAAACGAGTAGAGCAGGAGAGTCCGGATGAATTAAGGGTTGTGGTGGTGGGACCCATACCCATCGATGTGTCCTCTACGTGGACACGCGTCGCAGAGACGAGCCAGGAGACGCTAGTCGCGCGATCCCCTAGGTTATGTGTATCATTTTCCTACAAAGAATTGGTAGGCCTAATATGATAGGCACCATTGTTCTCTGTCTAACCAAAGTTTCTCCTGGTCGGTTCACAGAAAGCGTGCAGCGGACAAACATATCGTGTGCATATGCCAAACTGACAAATACACATATACATTTATTTTACATACTGCTATTTCAGATTCTAGTTAACTCTATTAAACAAATTTGAAATGATATTCAAAATATATTTTTGAATTCAGCGGATGAGAGTCTAGCGGACAAAATGCCGAGAGGGACAGTCATGGTTTTAAATAGCGCCTTATAGTGTTTTTTGTTAAAATGTGATGCTAAATAGTGTCCATGTGCACCCCGCCAACTGCTGCCTCGATTTAGCTACGCAATAGTGATGGAATATATCGCGCCTGACCCAAATTAGTTGTATACAATTTGTGAGAAATATTTTTTCTAATTTGTGCCAATTAAATTTGTATCGGAGGAAGTAGAAGATTTTGAGGGTTGCCACTCTTTGCTATAACGCTCTATTTTTTTCCTTGGGTACCAGTTGAGCATATATGGGCCTAGAGCAGCGGTCGATTTATTAAAAACTTATAAAAGAATTGTCCATCTAAACTCTCACTTCCATTTGAAAACCTAGCTGGATGATTAACCATGTGAGTACTGAAAGTAAATTACATCAATATCTAATAATAAAGTACCGAGCGTTTTTCTTTTCATCCATCATAATATGCTTTGGTCTGTTCGTCAAAGGCGCTTTCCGAGGTAGCACCGCGTCCGCGCTCTGTACCTCCACCGATTTGTTCACAATCGGGTGTGTCCGTTCTTCACACGTCAGGTCAGGTTCTGATATGCCCTGGCCCGCCCATCCGTCCACCGATCTGTGTACAGAACGACTCGCAACAGGCAAGAAGAAGGTCCAAGCTGACGCTGAGCGCTGGCTCTAGGAGTTCACCGGAATTGAGAAGGATGGCTCGCCGCCGGTCATCACCGTTTTCTCCGGATCACGTAAATCTCGGGAATTTTGAATCTTCTGAACATTATGTTTCTGATGTGGGTCAACACTTGGTGGACCAAACGGGTTCACGGAATGGCCCATGTGCAAATCCTAAGGACCATACGGGCCCAAGGCATGCACGAGTTGACCAAGCTAAGGCCGGATCATCGTTCCAGAAAATCTTAGGGTTTTTCTGGTCGAGTGAGTTTGTGCCGGCGCCGCGTGTGCGATCTACTGCCGCCATGGCAAATCGTGGTGGTGGTAACTCTGGCGGCGGGAATACTGGTGGCTTTGGAGTCACTGGCGGTGGCAACTTTGGCCGCGATGGTGGTGGAAATCCATCAAGGTTTTGTGTGATTTCTGCGAGGCATCGGACCATGCCAACGATGATTGTCATTTGCATGCAGCTCCCAAACCAACCTTGAAACTTTTTGGCTACGCCCATGAGGAGTTGATGTTCGTTGATGTTCAGAATTCTGAATCATACCGACATAAATCTGACAGTGGTAGATTTGGTAAAATAACGGTGTCGGGAGGGTCACTATCCTTGGAGGAGATCATAGGTGTTCTTCGCTGGGTGGTGATGGATGATGATTTTCCATGGGATGTACAACCACAAGGTAATAATGTGTATAAGACACAGTTTCCTAATAAGATGGAACTTATTCGTGCAACTCGTTTTGGAACTTTTGAGGCAAAGGAGAACAGCTCCTGTTTTATTAAGTTCACAGAGTGGAAGTCTGAAGTGAAGCCATCATTGCAGCTATCTGAGGTTTGGGTTCTTATTTCCGGTGTTCCAGATGGTCTACTACGAGACTATTTAGCTCTATGGGGACTCGGTGGTATGCTTGGGATGACCATTGTTATATGTTGATCCAAATTCTATAAAGTATAGGCCAACTTCTGACGAGTGGAGCGAGGCCCGTCGCCGGGAGGCTTGGGCCGCGGTACGGTACGGATCGTCGAAGACCTAGGTTTCCACCGATATATAAACCCCTTGTAAGCCGCCGGTTGGGAGAGTTGCATCTGTGAAATCCCCGGCGTTTGTAAACACTCCTCGATATAGTGAAGTTTCGCTGGCTGACGCCCGTGGTTTTTTCCTCTCTTTGTTGGAGAGGTTTTTCCACGTTAAATCTGTGTCCCCCTTGCTGTGTTTTGTTTTCGTTCTTCGTTATCTTCTTGTCGCAATTGTAACAACCATTGCTGTTGACATGGCATATACAAGAAGGCATGGGGTGGTGCGATCTCATATTCGTGTCACATCCATATGCCACATCCCTTATCAGAAAATTATAATGTATAAAGGTGAGGGCTATAAGATCTCTTTTGACATTGAGGCGGATGATCAGGATGTTGACATGATTCAAATCAAGATGGATCTAATGAGGGTGGTGGCGACCATGGTGATGAGGGCAAGAGTAAAGAGCAAGAGGGTACAAACAATGATGGAGATAATGAGTTACCCAAGCAGGACAAAAATAAATCGGTTAGAACTCCGAAAGCTGGAGTTATTCTTCCATCATCGATCACTAAAACAGTAGCTATTGAACCAAGCATACGGTTTGGGTGTTTTTCAGATCGGTGGTGCGAGATGGTGGAGGAAGATGAGGAGCTCTATCGTCGTTCGATGTTAAAAGAAACTTCACGAGTTTTGTTCACTTCAGCTAAGGACCGAGGCACCTTGGAGGAATGTTCTAAAGGCGAACATGAAATCGCTTCAGTAACTGCTACCATGACGGCAGCAACAGTTCTTGATACTGTTCCTATTCTAAAGGATACAACGACAAATGTTCCTGCAGTGGGCGAGACAGAGGGATCCCCCGTGAACCGAATAAGACCAGCGCAACAGCAGCATGCGGTGATGACACCACGGTCTCCTGTCACGTGTGAGAAGGGACGATGCACACCTACTTCTAACAAGGGCGAGGCATGTAGGCCTAGGTTGCAAGAACATGCAGCTAAAGTGGCCGGCAAAGTTTCTGACAACGACGTCGATCATGACGACACCACGGTCGCCAGCGTCTTCTTCGTCTCCTGTTCTTTTACCCTCGCGAGGAGCATACAGTGGGATCGTGAGCAGCACACCATCAAGGGAGGACATCATAGCTTATGGAGGCGTCCCAAAGGCTTCGGCTATTGGCCTACGTTCGAGTGAACGCATTCGAGCACAGCCAAATGCAGACGCTACTCAGCTTGAGAGAGCCATGGAGTTGGCTAAATCTCGAGACTTCACTCCAGGTATTTTATCAACTCCCAAGTTTTCAATTTGTGATTTCCCTGATAGTGTCATTGTTCATAGGGCTAGTAAGTTGGGTGTTTCTCTGGGAAAGTCACCGTCTGAGATTGCATGTTCGGTTCAGAATATTAAAGATGTTGAAAAGGATAGGTTCTTGTTACTAAAAAATAATATGGCACATAATGATGATGATCCACATAATTTATTTGTCTCCAAAGTTTCTGGTCTATGTGAAGACTTAATTGAGGAGGACAATACTGCCTTGGTCGATCATACAGATCCACCACGTCAGAATACTAAAGTTAAACGTGGGTGTAAAAAAAGGTCTTTAGAGAAGATACAGGTTAGAAGGAGCTCAAGAATTAAAAAGAACCAAAACAAAAAAAGTTATTAAGAATGAGGGCTTTTATTTGGAATAGTGAAGGTTTTAGAGATACAGCTAAACACTTCTTTGTTCAAGAGTCAATCCGTGAACTGAAATTGGATGTGGTAGCTTTGTTAGAAACAGGACGGTCTAACTTCTCCACACCTTTTTTAAGAAACCTAGCGGCTGGCCGTGACTTTTTTTGGTTTTGTCTACCTCCACAAGGGAGGTCAGGTGGGATTTTAGTGGGGATTAACATAGAAACTCTCGCTGTCAAAAACGTTGACTCGGGAGATTTTTGTGTTAAGTTTCATTTGAGATCGAAAGATGGTTTTGAATGGAATTTTGTGGCAGTTTATGGGGCTGCTCAGGAGGCAAACAAACACCCTTTTCTCGCAGAACTAGTTAGAAATTGTGACGGCGATACTCTCCCTATAATGGTAGGGGGAGATTTTAATATTATTCGGGGTCCTGAAGAGAAAAATAATGATAATTTTAACGCATGATGGCCGTTTGTGTTTAATGCCATAATTGAGAGTCTAAATCTAAGAGAAATAGTTCTCTCTGGTAAACAATATACTTGGGCCAGTCGTCGGGATGTGCCGACTTTTGAGAAGCTTGATCGTGTTCTAGTGAATGTTGAGTGGGAACAAAAATTCCCATTGGTGACTGCTAGAACTTTGTTGAGGACAGGGTCAGATCATGCTCCCTTTTTTATTGATTCGGGTGAACAAGCTCACCTGGGGAATAAATCATCGTTCTCTTTTGAATTATCTTGGTTGAGGGAGGATGGGTTATTGATATGATCACAAAAGAATGGAACTCTTATGTCGTGGAAAAAATTCCCATAGACATATGGCAGAATAAATTAAGGCATTTGAGACGTTTTCTTAGAGGATGGGCTCGCAATAGAAGTGGAGTTTACAAAAAAGAAAAGGATAGATTAGTTGCAATTATAGATAGCTTGGATATCAAAGCTGAGACTTGTCCTCTCAATACTTCCGAGAGGGGGGTGTTGCGGGAGGCAAATGACAAGTTGTCAAAACTTAGACGAGAAGAAGAATCAAAGTGGACACAGAGGGCTAAAGTTAAGCATGTGCAAGAAGGGGGAAATAATACAAAGTACGTCCACCTTATTGTAAATGGGAAGCATAGGAAAAAGAAAATCTTCCAATTAGAACAAGACGAGGGGACTGTAGTTGGGGACGAGAATTTGAAAGTTTATATAACAGCGTATTATAAGAAATTATTTGGAGCACCGGCTCATAATAATTTCTCGATGAGAGAACATTTAAATTCGGATATTCCACAAATTTCGACCTTTGAAATAGCATCCTCATAGAAAACTTCACAGAGAAGGAGGTCTATGAGGTTATTTCTCAAATGGAACATAATAAGGTGCCAGGACTAGACGGGTTCCTAGCTGAGTTCTATAAAACCTTTGGCCGGTGATCAGAAGTGATCTTATGGCTATGTTCCAACAACTGCAACAAGGTGAATTGCTATTGTACAAAATTAATTTTGGCGTGATAACCTTACTACCAAAAAAAAGAGAACGCCATTTAAATACAACAATATAGACCCATCTGTCTTCTAAATGTGAGTTTTAAACTTTTTACGAAAGTTGGAGCAAACCGCATCACGGAGATAGCGCACAAAGTCATTAGACCCACAAAAACGGCATTTATGCCAGGTCGGCATATCCTAGAGGGTGTAGTGGTCTTGCATGAGACCATCCATGAGCTTCATAGGAAAAAAATGGATGGAGTTCTGTTTAAAATCGACTTTGAGAAAGCGTATGACAAAGTAAAATAGACATTTTTGCAGCAAACTCTTCGAATGAAAGGATTTGATCAAAAGTGGTGTGATCTTATTACAAATTATGTTCAGGGAGGGTCCGTTGGAATACGTGTTAATGACGATATTGGACACTATTTCTAAACAAGAAATGGTCTCCGACAAGGAGATCCTCTATCTCCGTTGCTTTTCAATATTGTTGCAGATATGTTAGCCGTTCTTATTGCAAGGGCAAAAGAGGATGGTCAAGTGGGAGGCCTGATCCCTCATTTAGTTGAGGGAGGTGTATCCATTCTGCAGTATGCCGATGATACTATTCTTTTTATGGAACATGACCTAGTTGTTAGTTGTAACACCCCGTCCACTCCTGGGCCCGGGGGGTGTCACTCCTGGCAGCTTAATAGGATATCTAGACTGACCCCACAGACCAACACTAGTCTTTTCTATGCACTTTGTCCTCACTCGTGCGCACCCGGTTACCCACTTTCCGGTCAGTCACCCATCCTAGAATTGCTCTAGGCCAAGCACGCTTAACTTTAGAGTTCTTTTCGAATGAACTTCCGGAAAAGAAGTTGCAACTTGTTGATATGGGTATCCTATCAATCCTATTAAGCCATGTGCCTGGATATCACATACACCCACCCTTTAGAAGATCGATGCCCTCATCGATCAAGCACACCCCAGGAACGTTTCCTCTTGGCACACGTTTGTGCGTCCAGTGCCGGCACATGTGCCATGCCGTGTCCACTCCGGGCCACACGCGCCATGCTCCACATGTCCCGTCACTGACCCGCACACACCCGTGTAATCGCAAGGGTCGGCTCTGATACTAGTTGTAACACCCCGTCCACTCCTGGGCCCGAGGGGTGTCACTCCTGGCAGCTTAATAGGATATCTAGACTGACCCCACAGACTAACACTAGTCTTTTCTGTGCACTTTGTCCTCACTCGTGCGCACCCGGTTACCCACTTCCCGGTCGGTCACCCATCCTAAAATTGCTCTAGGCCAAGCACGCTTAACCTTAGAGTTCTTTTCAAATGAGCTTCCGAAAAAGAAGTTGCAACTTGTTGATATGGGTATCCTATCAATCCTATTAAGCCATGTGCCTGGATCTCACACTAGAGAAGGCAGTTAACATGAAATTAATATTATCCATCTTTGAGCAACTATCTAGTCTGAAAATAAACTTTCACAAAAGTGAAATTTTCTGTTTTGAAAAGGCAAAGGAGAGAGAGGAGCAGTACAAATAGATTTTCGGCTGTGAGGCTGGTTCTTTACCTTTTCGATACTTAGGTATCCCAATCCACTATAGAAAATTATTAAATAAAGAATGGAACCCAGTAGAAAACCGGTTTGAAAAGAAACTTGGATGCTGGCAAGGGAAACTTCTCTCATACGGAGATAGGCTAATCCTTATTAACTCTGTTCTTACGAGTCTACCAATGTTTATGTTGTCCTTTTTAGCAATACCCAAAGGGGTATTGAAAAGGTTAGATTTCTATCGGTCACGCTTCTTTTGGCAGAGTGATCAACATAAACAAAAATACTTCTAACAAAGTGGAATATCATTTGTAGACCAAAAGATCAGGGAGTTTAGGAATTGAGGTACTTGATATAAAAAATAGATGCCTCTTAAGCAAATGGCTTTTTAAGATCCTCAACGAAGAGGGTGTATGGCAGGAACTATTGCATAATAAGTATCTCAAAAACAAAACGTTGTCACAAGTGACAGCAAAATCCACCGATTCTCAATTTTGGAAGGGTTTGATGAGGGTTAAAAATGTTTTTTTTGAAAGAGGGTCTTTTGTTATTGGTAATGTACAATTAACACGTTTTTGGGAAGACACATGGTTGGGGGAAGAACTGTTGGAAAATCAATACCCACTCCTATATAATGTGGTGCGCCGAAAAAACGTTTTGGTTGCCGACATCTTATCTCAAAATCCTTTGAATATAGAATTTAGAAGGGCTTTAACGGGAGCTAAATGGGATGCGTGGATACTTCTAGTTTAGCGTTTAATGGCCATAAACTTAACAAATAAGGAAGACAGATTCAGATGGAAGTTAACTCAATCAGAAAGTTTTACCGTCAGATCTATGTATGCTGATTTGTTAAATGACCACACGGTGTTCTTGCGAAAATATATTTGGAAATTGAGGGTACCATTGAAGATAAAGATCTTCATGTGGTTCTTATATAAGAAAATTATTCTAACAAAAGATAATCTAATGAAGCGTCAATGGAAAGGTTGTAAGAAATGTGCTTTTTGTGATTCTGAGGAATCTATAAATCACTTGTTTTTTGATTGTCCCATTGCTCGTCTTGTTTGGAGAGTGGTTCAGTTTACTTTTGCTATTACTCCTTCAACAAATGTCTCAAATATGTTCAGAAACTGGTTGAATGGAGTAGATAAGAAAATAAAATCACAAATCCGAGTGGGAGCTTATGCTTTAGTTTGGGCCATATGGAATTGTCGAAATGATATTATTTTTAACAAGCATAGAACTGCTCATTTTTTACAGGTTATTCGTATGGCTACCCGCTGGATCCACGAGTGGTCCTTTCTGCTACCAGAAGTGCAACGTGCGCCTATGGATTCTGGATGCACACGTCTGGAGACGGTCACACGGGATATCTACAACCTGGGTGGATGGTGGCTTTCTAATCGTCTCCAATGATCAATAGCCGACACTTTTTTCTTTTTTTCCGCTGGTTGATTTTTATGTACACTCTATGTGACCCATGAGTTGTAATCTTTGAATATCTAAAACTTTGTAATAAATAGACTGTGTGCATCGATTGATGCAGAGGCCGGGATATGTTTCCCATTTCGAAAAAAAACTCTTGATTGCTCCCGGTCAATCTATATCTACTTCGTAAACTTACGATCCACCTGGCCATGGTCTCAAACCTACACGTTCTCTTATTCTGTCCGTACGTCAAACCAAGAGCTTCGTAGATTTGAGGAGTAACGGACTACGAGTCGTGCACGTCACGGGCTTCTGAATTGTGGCCTGGTCGAGTCGCCGTGTACAAGGACTCATCATGCCATCACGTATAAACATAGATCTTGGCTATGGTTTGTCTCCATGATGCGAGAGAAAAAGAAATAAAACGAGGACCATGCCAGCGCCGCAGCTCTCCGATTACCATGGTCATCGTTGGTTGGACGAACTTCATCATGAGCGTCTCCCCGCTGACATCGGCGACATGGCCCCGATTGTTGGCCACTGCCGCACCCATGCCGGACCAAGACCTGAGGCAGCAACGACCACCGGAACAACCAAAACCGCACTACGAGGCAGTCCGACAACGGAGAACTGGCGTCGCGATCTTGGCATGACGCTGCCACCAAGTCATTGAATTCGTGTAACATGCATGAAAATAGCAAGGTCAGATTGCATGGAGCAGTCACCGGGGGCGATCTTCATGGGAGAGTATCGACAAGTTCGGTATGCGCTAGTTGCAGGCTATTAGCTGGAGTGTTTGCACAGGGAAGCTGATGCAGGGCAGCGACTGGAAAAAATCAGGAGAGGCAACAACACACGGAAGAAGAGGTGTTCTCGAACTCGGCGAGATCGAGCCAATGAATGGCGGTGCGATGATGAATTAATTAAAAGAGGGAAAAACGGGTGATTGTTTTCAGAGAGGAGAGCGGGAGACCCAAGCCCCACCGCCACTTGCCACTCGGGCGGCGGCATCCACAGCCCCACGCCGGCCGCCCCTCCGACGCCGGCGGCCACCTCGATCCTCTCCCCCATACCCTCCTCCTCCCCCCTCTCCCCCACCCCCTCTGTCTCCACCCCTTCCTCTATCTCCACCCCTTCCTCCTCCCAGGTTCGCCGGTGGGCGGACTACTCCGATGACGAGGACGAGGTCGCTGTGAGCAACCCCCACTCATACTGCGAGGTCCTGCGCAGCGGCTCTCCTTCCCCAGCGTCGGCAGCACGCTCTCCCTCCCTGGTGGTGTCCCCAACCCCGGCCCCGTCCGCTGCCCCTCGTGCCTCTCCTCGGCGGGTTATTCTGGAGGCGATGTGTGATGTGGCGCGCGGGGGCGGGCCAAGCGCGTGGCAGCAGGCCGGTGGGCGGAAGAGGCGGCGCGGAGGCGAGGCTGAGCTCCCAGCACTGGCCATCAGGGAAGACCTGCTGCCAGATCCCGCCGGTTGCTGCTTCAACTGCTTGAGGACCTGCCACATCTCGAAGGATTGCACCTTCGAGACGGTGTGCCTTCGCTGCAAGCATGAGGGACATCGTGCTCGCGAGTGCCCGGGGCGGCGTGGCGAGCGGCAGCGGCCTCGCCCGCGTGGACCTGTGTAGCAGCAGCAGCCTGGTGCTCGGAGGCCTGGCCCGACAGGGAGGGAGCGGCAGCGGCGCATCCCGGAGTTGGAGGGACGCCGTGGAGGAGTTCAAGACCGTCCGGGCAGCCACATTCAACCGGCGCCCTCGCCGATGCCGGCGCCCTCGCCTGGGGCCCCCTCCCCGGGGGCGGGGGCCTATCGTGTCCCGGCAAGGAGGCGCCTTGGCTCACGTCCCTCCTCTCTCGTCCCGCCGCCGAGCTTCGTTGGTTCCAGGTTCTTCCGTCGAGATGAGGCGCCTGGTGGAGTGGGCGGGAATAGCTCACGTGGCGAGGTGCGAGAGGAGCTTGGGCTGGGTGCGTAGGTGGAGCATAGTGACATGGTTATACCCGACGGGTACATAACTTCAGCATACCTGGTCCAGCCCAAGGAAGGCCCACAGCAGACATACGCTGGCCCATGAAGATTTTCGGGTGGCCAAGGCCCATGACGCCTTCGGATCCTTGGAGAGCAAGACTAGAGTTTGAATACAACTTGTAACCTACTCGTATCGGTACCTGAGACCTAGCCTCCTCATATATAAAGGCTAGGAGGGGCCAACGAGCAGGACAGATCCATACTTTCGTACACGCCTCCACGCCAGATCGAATCTGCGCACCCTGTAACTTTCGGTTCCGCCGCAATAAAAGAGCAGACAAGCAGGAGTAGGGTTTTCCCTCCGGGGGCCTGAACCTGGGTAAATCCCGTGTCCCCTGGTTGCTTGTCTGTTAAACGTGCCACGATCTCTAGCATCCCCATCTTCTCCAAAACCCAAGTCCATAACAATGGGCATTGACGAGTTGAAACCTCGTCAATTGGCGCCGTCTGTGGGAATTGGGGCTGCTGATTGTGCGGTCGTGACGGTCCCGACCCGATCGATCTACAACTCCTCGGCGACGGAGAATCACCTCCTCTTCGGCGCTTTCGACTTCACCGCCCACTCGCCGGCCACCATGAAGGATTTCGAGCCCGTAGGCGACGGACTCGAAATTCTGTTCGGGAGCTTCTGCTTCCAGGTGGGACAAGCTGGCACCCTCCGCCTCCCCGAGCGGATGCCCGTGCCGCCGATCAGGCCCGCTTCGTGGGCTCCACACCCCGTGCTACGCACGTCACCATCAACAGATGAGTTCTACAGCAGCAGCTGCTACAACTCCGATCTGTGTGATCCACCTTCGGATGAAGGGACCTACGGTTCCGAATCCGAAAGCTGCGGCAGCAGCCAACCAATCTGCAGGACCTATCTGTGCGCCGCAATCATCCAAACCGACGAAGACACGCCTAACCCGCCGCCCAACCCCAACCCGCAGGGCGGAAACGGCGAAAACGGGGAAAACAGGGGCCACCTCATCCAACTTAGCAAAGAAGGATGGGCCGAAGCACGCCGCACCGTCGCAGGCGAAATAGTCCTACCTCTGGACTCCCCACGTGATCTGCTGATGGCATACCACTACCTCCTCATCGAGGAGCACAAGAAGCAAGTCAAGATGCAGGAGACGCTCGACAAACGCAAGAAAGCAGCCTCTGAATCCAGTGCGCGACGAGCTGCGCTCTCTGCCATGGGACCCGACTCCAGCACAAACGGAAATCAGGGAAACAAGCACCACTCTCGGGTGGAAAACATGGACCCGAAGGAGCGGCGTGACGTGACCCGAACCCTCCACACATCGTTCATGGATATGGACGCCGACGGCAACATCACCCCGAAGACGCCACAAGCCGCGATCATGGCAGCCACTGCGTATCTTGCGGCTCACCCACCTCCAGAGGGGGACCCGAAAAGAGCCATGCATAGGTCCGCACTCACCGAACTAGGACTAATCGGAGCTGCGCTCCACGAAGATGCTCCTACGGAGCCAAAGAAGAAAGCTCCGGCCAGGCGCGACCGGAGCCCCACCCCCTCCTCCGAAGATGAAGAAGAACATGATCTTCCTCGAAGAAAGAAGAGCTCGCACCGCCACAAACACAACTACGACGCCAGAGACAAGCTTACACAGCGCAAGATCGACAAAGCACGCATCAAACGCGCATGCTCATCCGAATCTGAGATGGATGAAGACGAAGGAGAACTCTGCGGGGCTCGATGCTTCAGCAGATCCATCCGGCGAACACAGATGCCACGCAACTTTAAGCTTCCTTCAGATACTCCGAAGTTCAACGGCACGCAAGATCCAAAGTCCTGGCTCAGCGACCATCTGTCATCCGTCAAGCTTCACGGAGGCAACAAAGAAACCGCCATGCAATGCCTTCAGCTGCAGCTGATAGGCGCGGCGCGGGTCTGGCTCAGCAGCCTATCATCAGGATCCATCCGAAGCTGGGAGGAGCTCGCTTATAGCTTCATCCGAAACTTCAAAGGCACCAGCAAAAGGCCCGCCTCAATCGAAGAGCTGCGAGCCTGCACTCAGAGAACGGGTGAATCTATTCGCTCGTACATACTACGCTGGTCTACGACCAAGAACTCCGCAGCGCACATCTCCGAAGAGCGGGCCATCGACGCCTTCAGGGACGGCGTCAAACGCCCAGACTTCAAGGAGAAACTTGGACGCGTAAAGCCCAAGACACTCGACCAGCTCATGGAAATCGCCAACAGTTGGGCAGATGGCGAAGATTGCATCCAGCGGGCGCAATCAGATGAAGAAGACGACTACGGCCGAAGACGCGAACGCCGCAGCAAGAGGAGACCGCGCGTCTACGAGGACCGCGATGGACCCGACATGGTCGCAGCCGGCTACGCCGACCGCCGTAACGACAACAGCCACAGCAGCGGAGGATATCGCAGCGGAAACTTCCGCGACAACGGACGACCAACGCAGTCGTGGCAACGCCGCGACCGCGACAACGGACCTTCAGCACTCGAAAAACTTTCGGGTCCATGCACCATCCACTTCTACATCGACAAACAAGATGGCAAAAAGAAAGCTAGCCACATGCTCAAGGACTACCGCGAGTTCCAGAAACTCAGCGAAAGCATGGTACAGATGAGGCAACAAGCTCCAATTCCTGCGTTCGGAAACGCACTTGCGCCAGGCGAAATAGCACACGGAGCTCCTCTACCGCCGCCTATCGGAGGCCCACATCAACCAACCGCACCAGCGCAAAACAACGCCGGAGTCGCATACCCCCCACCAAAAGGAGCACTCAATATGATACAGAAGGGACACCCAACCAACAGGGTACAGAAGAAGATCACCCGCCAAATCAATATGGCCATGACAACTCCACCTGCAATCCCTGAGTACCTCAGCGGATCGGAGTCCTGCATCACATTCACCCGCGCGGATCACCCTTGCCAGATCCCTCGCCCAGGTCATGCTGCCCTGGTGCTGGAGGCGCAGATCGGAGGCTTCGAGATGAGTCGCGTCTTCATGGACGGCGGCAGCGGCATCAACCTAATATTCGCAAGCACTCTAGCAGCTATGCGGATCCCGCAATGCAGCCTGGAACAATCAGACACAACGTTCCATGGCATTGTCCCAGGGAAGGGCATCTTCCCCCTGGGCAAAATAGGGCTCTACGTCATCTTCGGGACACCGGACAACTTTCGGCAGGAGCGCCTAGAATTCGAAGTGGTGGACTGGCCGTCGCAATACCACGCCATCCTGGGACGCGTAGCATTCGCAAGGTTCCTGGCCATCCCACACTATGCATACCTACTACTCAAGATGCCAGGACCAAGGGGCGTCATCACAGTCCACGGGAGCTTCACCCGATCGGACCAATGCGACAGGGATTTCAACAAAATCTCCCAGTCCTTCGGCATGCAAGACGAGCTTGTAAGGCTCCGCGAAGCGGCAGACAATGGGCTACCCCCAGTCACCAAGAAGAACGCACCTGATATGTCTTTCGACTCCACCATCAACACCAAAAAAGTACAAGTCCATCCAACGGATGCCTCCAAGACGGCGCTAATCGCCAACGACCTCAACACCGCATAGGAAAGCGCGCTCGTCGAATTCCTCCGTGAGCGCTGGGAAATCTTCGCTTGGTGTCCTGCGGACATGCCAGGAGTTCCCAGGGAATTCGCCGAGCACGCATTCAATGTCTTCCCCGACACCAAACCAGTCAAGCAGTCCATCCGAAGACTATCAGAGCCATGAGCCGAAGCTATCGGCAAAGAGATCAACAGATTACTCGCAGCAGACTTCATCCAGGAAATCAAGGAAAGCGAGTGGCTGGCAAACACAGTGATGGTCCCGAAGAAGGACACGGACATCCTGCAGATGTGCGTAGACTTCACGTCACTGAACAAACACTGCCCTAAGGACCACTTCCCTCTCCCTCGGATCGACCAGATCATCGATTCGACTGCAGGTTGTGAGAAACTCTCCTTCCTCGATGCCTACTCAGGCTATAACCAGATTCGACTCAAGGTCGAAGATCAAGAGAAAACGGCGTTCATCACACCGTTCGGAGTATACTGCTACAACACAATGCCCTTCAGGCTAAAGAACACGGGTGCCACGTACCAGCGATGCATGCAGGCCTGCCTCAAGGACCAGATCGGTCGCAATGTCCAAGTCTATGTCGACGACATAGTCATCAAAACCAAGGAGGCAAGAACACTTATCGACGATCTCCGCGAGACGTTCGACAACCTTGATCGCTACAGGATCAAGCTCAATCCAGAAAAGTGCGCCTTCGGCGTCCCCTCAGGTCAGCTGCTCGGATACTTCATCTCTCAACGAGGGATCGAAGCGAACCCGAAGAAAATCAAAGCTATCATGACAATGGAGAAACCGAAAAACCTCAAGGGCGTCCAGCAGCTCGCAGGGCGAGTAGCGGCACTAAGCAGGTTCATCAGCCGCATGGGCGAGAAGGCCCTACCATTTTACCAACTGCTGCGCAAAGCAGACAAGTTCGAGTGGACACCAGAAGCCAACGACGCATTCGAAAACCTCAAGCGGCTCCTCTCCACCTCGCCCGTTTTGGTCACGCCAAAAGAGCGCGAGCCCCTGTTGCTGTACATAGCAGCCACACACCAGGTGGTCAGCACAGCACTCGTGGTCGAACGACCCGAAGAAGGCAAGACCCATGGGGTACAACGCCCAATTTACTACCTCAGCGAGGTTCTTACTCCAACAAAACAGCGGTACCCGCACTACCAGAAGCTGGCCTACGGCGTGTTCATGACGGCTCGATGACTGAGCCACTACTTCCAGGAGCATCAGGTGATGGTCGTCAACGAGGCACCCCTAAACAGCATCCTGAACAATCCAGAGGCCACAGGACGCGTGGCCCTGTGGGGCATCGAACTATCACCACTGGACATCATCTACGAGAAGCGACACGCAATCAAATCTCAAGTCCTTCCGGACTTCCTGGTGCACTGGATGGAGCTGCAGCTGCCTGACACCCTAGACATGTCGCAATCCTGGACAATGCATTTTGACGGCTCCAAACGCGAAGCCGGAGCAGGGGCAGGAGTCATACTGACCTCCCCGCAAGGTGACAAGATGAAGTACGTCCTTCGGATGAAATTCAGAGCCTCCAACAACGAGGCCGAATACGAGGCCCTCATCCATGGCATGCGGATGGCAAAAATATGCGGCGCAACGCGCCTGGTCATCTACGGTGACTCCAACCTTGTCGTCCAGCAGACGATGAATGAGTGCGATGCACACGCCGAAAACATGATAGCGTACCGCGCACTATACAACGCACTCGAAGGAGAATTCGACGGCTGCGAACTTCGGCACGTTGGAAGAGAGAGCAACGAGGAGGCCGATAGACTCGCCAACATCGGCTCCACTTGTGCAAAAGTACCACCAGGTGTGTTGCTCGAACAGATCTGCGTGCCATCCATCAAGCGGAAATTCCCCAAGGGATCACCCGAAGAAGCAGAACACTCGGGGGCTACGCTACCCGAAGGTCAAGAAGGACCTGAAAAGTTGGATACCGAAATCGCCATGGTCAACCTGATGCAGGTCATGGCAGTCGAAGAAACCTGGACACGCCCATACCTCCAGTTCCTGCTAAACGGAAACTTACCAGACAACCCGACAGATGCCCGACGCATATCTCGTCGGTCAAAAGCCTTCACCATCATCAACGGCGAACTGTACAAACGCAGCATTACAGGCGTCCTACAACTGTGTGTCACCATCAGCGATGGCAAGACCATACTCCAAGATATCCACGAGGGCATCTGCGGCCACCACGCAGGCAGCCGCTCCCTTGTCGCCAAAGCTCTACGAGCAGGATTCTATTGGCCAACGGCCATGAGCGACGCAAAGGACATCGTCCGAAGATGCAACGGGTGCCAATGGTTCGCCGACAAACCGCACGCACCTGGGTCCGAACTCCGACCCATACCCATAGCTTGGCCTTTTGCTCAATGGGGCCTTGACATGATCGGCAAACTGCCAAAATCCTCGAAGGGAGGACACGTCTTCCTCTTGGTCGCAGTCGACAAATTCACCAAGTGGATCGAGGCCATGCCAGTCACCAACCAGAAGGGCAAAACCGCCGTCAAGTTCTTCGAATCCATAGTCTACAGGACTTCTGCGAAGGCCTCGGGATCAATATCATGTACGCCTCAGTGGCGCACCCGCAAACAAACGGGCAAGTAGAAAAGGCCAACGGCCTAATCGGCGCTGGCATCAAGAAACGCCTCATGAGCTCACTCGAGCACAAAGCGGGCAACTGGACGAAAGAGCTACCGTCTGTCCTGTGGAGCTTACGAACTACGCCAAACAGCTCCACCGGCTACACACCGTTCTTCATGGTACACGGAGCTGAGGCTGTGCTACCAGCCGAAGTACGTCACCAGGCTCCACGAGTCGTCGCTTACAACGAAGCCGAATCCACGGCTGCACTCGAAGATGCCGTCGACACACTCGACGAAGCACGAGATATAGTAGCAGCTAGATCCGCGGTGTACCAGCAAAGTCTCCGCAACTATCACAGCCGCCGGCTGCGCTCAAGGTCCTTCGTCGAAGGAGACCTCGTCTTGCGACTCAAGCAAAAGCGACCGAATAAACTCGAGTCGCCATGGGAAGGACCCTATGCCATCACCGAGGTCATCCCAGGTGGCGCCTATCGCCTCAAGCACGTGGAGTCTGGAGTCGCATACTTCAACCCATGGAACGTCTCGCACCTGCGACGATTCTACCCATAGCAATGGGCAATGTACCCCTTTTACTTTCAATAAGGCTTACAGCCAAGGCTACTCAGCCGAACCATGTACCTCCTCCATTACGCTACAAATAAAGCTAAGTGTCTCGCTCCCAACCTTCGGTTGACTATTTCTCTGCAACTTTGATTACATGCTACTAACGCACTCGGGGGCTCCCCCCACCTCACGATTTCATCGACTGAGGACAAAACGTGTACACCTGAGTAGCTGACCACGTCAAGCAAACGAAAAGGGCACGTACTAAATCAAAGCACTACGTGCTCGGGGGCTCCCCCACCTCACGATTTCATCGACTGAGGACAAAACGTGTACACCTGAGTAGCTGACCATGTCAGGCAAACGAAAAGGGCACGTACTAAATCAAAGCACCGCGTGCTCGCTTACAAGCGAACCTTTACAACAAAGGGCACATACTCGCCCAGCCGCAATATACAAATTTTACATCTATCTGTTTATTTTCAGGTCCTACCTATTCTGAAGAATAGCCTGAGCACGCTGCTCAAACAAATCCACAATCTGTTCGGCATACTGCCTTACAGCCGCGTAATGCGGACGCATATTCCACTCACCACCATCTGGCCAAGGAGGTGGCCCAGTCGCCACAGCAGCCAAATCTACATCAGGGCGATGCACCCTCACAAGAGACAAGGCAGCCTTCACCCCTGCGACAAGCTGCTGCCGCACCAGCTCCTTGACATTGCTGGCACTCCGAAACTTCGCCAGAAGACCTGCAAGGGTCGTCGGTGCGCCATCCAACGGAAACATGACGTGCAACACCGAGGACAGTGATGTCTGCACCTGGCGGAGCACCCGCGAAACCTGGAAGACGCGATCCTGCACCATCGCCAGAACCATGGCACGATCGCGATCCACCCAAAAGAAGCCACCGACTTCCATGTCCTGTTGAGTCAAACAATTGATTCGAACAGCAATGCGCTCCTTTTCTTCCTTCGGAGCAAGATTCGCACATGCGACAACAACACAGAACAAGAGTAAGGCCAGCAGGCTCACCCGAAGAACTAAGCTACGGCCTGAAAGAAGGATCAACTTACACTGCAGCTGCTCGGACAGCCGACCCAGCTCCGCCATCAAGTATTCCTCTCTGGCTGCACTACGGTCTGCTTTGGACTTCCAAACGTCAGCACGACCGCGTAGCCCAAGCAAATCCCTCTCCAAGCTGCGCACGCGATCCCGCAGAAAAGCGAGCTGCGAGGAATCATCCAACGATGCTCGCAAGGGCCTTTCGGATGAAGTACCAACTGGGTCAACACCCGAAGGAACCTAAAGCAGAAGAAAAAGAAGGCACACAGATACTCAGCCAAAGATAAAGCCCAACTCGGAGGAATTCATTAAATAAGGCCACTGCGTGGCTCAAGAATGGTTCTACAAAAGATATTTACAGCAAAAGTAAACTACATACTACCCTACATCTCCTATGCCTAAGGCGTAGGACACCGAGTCGCCTCAGAGCCAGACTGCCTAGCTTTGGCCTCGCCCTGCTGCCGCAGCGCGTACTCAGACAACTAGTCAATGAGCTTGGGCCCATATCGTCTGCAGTGAGCGGAGTAAGCAGCGAAGGCTACCTCTGATCCATCCACAGCCGTCGACATCCGAGAAGTGATCTGGGGCAAGTCCAGCTCCGCCCCAGCCGCCATGGCCATCGCCAGCCCGACGGACGCGCCGATGCCCTTCTGCTTGCGCTTGTACGCTGCAGGCGCTTCGGCTGACAGAGCCTCTGCCAGAGCACCCACATCTTCAAGGGTTGCGCCCTTCGGGAAGAGCTCCTGGTAGAAGCAACCAAAGACCTCCTTTGCCTTGGCAAGGGAGTTGACGATGGTGCTGCAGCGGTCTTCGACCGCCACAGTGGCATCATCCAGAGCACTCCCGTGCTCTAGAGCACCACGGTCAAACTCGATGCCTGCGGCATCTGAGACAAAACAGAAGAAAACATGAAGAAAAGCAACATAGAAGAGGACCCGAAGAAAAAGGAGCAAGTGCAAAAGCTAGCACTCACCCGAAATAGCCTTGGCAGCAGCCATGAGCTTCTCCGCTACTCCTACCTCACGACCTGCGGCTTCCTGCTACAGACGCTCTTTCGCTTCGGCTGCCTTTGACAGCTCCAGCTCAAGGCGCTCTTTCGCCTCAGCTGCAGCTTCGGCCTTCTGCTCCAATTGGCCAAGGCTCTTCTTCAGAGCATCAACCTCACGGAGAGAGTCGTTATGCTCCTCTGCATTTACAACAAGCCAGTGTCAACAAACAGGACAAGGATAAACAAAAAAGTACTACAAGGCAGACGAATACCTTGCAGCTGCTGCAGTTTCACCTCCAGCGTCAGGTGCTCCTCCACCAGCCACTTGGCCTCTCGGACACAAGGCTGCAGGAAAAAGCAATAGCAGTAAGAGCATGACTTGGAGGCTCCGCCCAAAACAAAGAAGCAAACACAACATCAGCACACGAAGACGCCCGGGGGCTCCCCCCGTGACATGAAGCAGAAAAACTTACGTGCTCCGAAGGTGAACCCGCAGGCCCGCCTGCAAAATTCTGAGGCGCAACCACCAGCCTCTCCTGCACAAGAGGAACTAGTGCAGCACCACCCAACGTCGCCACCGTCTGCGGAGGCGGCGACGCAATGTTCGACTCCCCCATCATCTCGCGCGCTCCATCACTAGAGCCGTCGGAGGATTGCCTACATACGAACTAATCAACACAGGCGCAAAAATAACAAGTGAGCAAAAGACAACAGTGGCAAAAAGAACACTTACGAGCCCAACGCGCTCAGGTCAAATATAGGAGAAGCCCTCCGGGCCCTCTTCTCCTCCTTCTTCTCTTCCTTCTTCCGCTTTGCTGGCGGGTGCGGAGCAACAGCTCGCACAGGAACGACAGGAATAGGAGAAGACGAACCCCCCTGAACATCATCATGACGCTCAAGACCCCGAGGATTCCTGGGAGTCGAAGGAGTCGAGGCATCCGAAGACTCGCTCGAGCTCTGTGATCGCTTGCTCGAATGGTCCTCACTCGATTCGTCGGCATCCTCCGCCGGAGATCGCGCCGAAGGAAGCTCGGACACAGAATCCACCACTTCATTATCCGGGGCATTCGGATACCTTTCGGGCAAAGGTGGTGCCATGCCCGGCACTTTGAAGCTCTACAAGAGGAGAAGAAACTTTGTTAGCAAACAAAGGACACAAGTACACAACTGACAAAACATAAGGGAAGCACTACGTGCGCAAATCTACACCTTTGGCATGGCCAACGTCGACGAAAAGGGCGGAGTCAACGACTTCCCCGAGATTTCCTCGTCGGCCTTGAACTTCAACAGCACGCGAAGAGCCCTGTCAAGTTCCACCTCGAAGATTTTCTCACTCGAAACCCTCGTCGGATCACGGCGCCCAGAGTAAAGGAACATCGGATGCGCTCTCGCCTGGAGTGGCTGCACCCGACGCTCAAGAAACACCCGGATGATGTCGACACCGTTCACCTCCTTCTCAGGAATCAATTGGAGCTCCTCCACCCGACGGTACAAGGCCTCTATCTCCGCCACCTCACCGTCTAAGATCTGATTTTTCCAGGACCTCTTCTTCACAATTAACTGGGAGGGGTCAAAAGGAACGAGACCAAAATCTTGCCCAGGCAGCACGGAGTCACGGATGTAAAACCATTTCCTCCGCCAGTACTGGACAGATTCGGACATGGAGAAGGAAAAGAATTGGACATCGGGACTAAGAGAGATGATGAAACCCCCAATGGGATACACATCATCCGAACCAGACTGCCTCCTCACGGAATACAGCTTCTGGAAGAGGCCAAAGTGCGGCTCAATGCCAAGCCAACACTCGCAAAGCGTGATAAAACACGCAATGTGGAGAAGGGAGTTGGGAGACAGATGATGGAGTTGAACCCCATAGAAAAAAAGCAGTCCACGAAGGAAGTCATGGACTGGATACGCAAACCCACGCAAAACGAAGGCAACAAACATAACCCGATACCCAGATGGGGGACGGGGGATTACCTCATTGTCGGGGAGTCTCACGGCCTTCGCGTCCTGCGGGATCAGGCTTCGCTCGCGCAGCTTGCGAAGATAGCTCTCCCGCGTCTCTGATCACCGCCAGCCACCATCGGTGACACGAGTAGCGACGGCGCCCTTCTTGCCTCCGACAGCGCTGGTCCCAACTGCAGATGAGGATTTCTTCTTCCCCATGGCGCTACGGCGGTGGTGGCGTTGCCAACGACGAAGACAAAGGAAATGCGAAAGGAACTCTCAGCACGCAGTAAGAATCGCTCGAGCGCAAGGAAGCAATGGACAGATGAACTGCTGCGGTAAAAGACATACCACGATTTCACCACGGATTATAACAGCAAAGACGACGCACGCTGGCCGTCCATCGAGAAGACCTAACGCCAACGGCAGATCTGGCCGTACACGTGTCAGCACCAAAACGAACCGTCATTCCCACAACGTCCACTACGCGCGGAAATCGAGGAAACGCCGTAATCATCTCCACGCCGCGTGTGACCGGTCAATTCAAAGTCAGGAAGTGGGACCCACGCATCGTCCAGTCAAGTCATCTCTGGCGCAGCAGACGCTTGAGGTCATTGATCGTCAGCACTGACGTCATCAATAGCTATACTAGCAATAACTTCGGCTCCACAGCTAAAAGTACTCACTCGAATCTACGATTCGACTAAATACTCGGGGGCTACTCCTATCAGGAGCGCTGGTCGCGCACCCGATGTACTTCCGGGTCAGCGGTACGCCCACGAGATTTTCCTACTACCGTTGCATGATACAAGACTCGAGTCTCTGCCCGAGTCTACGACTCCGCCAGACACTCGGGGGCTACTCCAAACTGGAGCGATGGCCGTTCACACACAAGAGCTTCGAGTCCTATGTCGAGTCCATGACTCCACTACGGACTTGGGGGCTACTCCCATAGGGAGGAAGGATTTCAGCATCCGAAAATTTTCGAGTCCTACGGACTAAACAACTGAGCAATGCTTGCATTAAAAGTCTCCGCTCGAGTCTACGACTCGAACAGACACTCGGGGGCTACTCCCATAGGGAGCGCTGGTCGCGCACCCTATGAAATCTTCGACTGCGATCTTCCGGATCCGCATGCAAAAACTTTTCGGCAATTCTGCCCCAATTAATGCTAAGTGAGTAACATCCTCCGTGGCCACCCGAAACACCTCCGCGGTGATAAACATTTGGATGTTGCGTCTGCGACGCGAAGATAAGACCTACAGATATCATCTGATGGCCTGGCAACGCACCTGACTGCGCTCTGCTAGTATGAATCCGTACCAGCAGGTACGATGAAATATCCCGACGGACGCGTTGGGTACACCATTTAAAATCACTGGAATTCCACTCCTGTAAGTCCTCCACGGCCTGAGTCGAATTACGCCAGCATATGTTCCGGGTTCGAGTCGAGGGACTTGCACCTGAAGAAGATCGTGTTGTTTTGTCCTAAGACGATTAACTGACCCTGATCCATCTGGTGAGTCGGGCACACGCATCAACAATCCCTACACATTCTCTTGAAAGACAGAGTTACACCCGAAGGATTGAAGAGTCCTCAGCCGAATCTACGATTCGACTGAACACTCGGGGGCTACTGACATGGTTATACCCGACGGGTACATAACTTCAGCATACCTAGTCCAGCCCAAGGAAGGCCCACAGCAGACATACGCTGGCCCATGAAGATTTTCGGGTGGCCAAGGCCCATGACGCCTTCGGATCCTTGGAGAGCAAGACTAGAGTTCGAATACAACTTGTAACCTACTCGTATCGGTACCTGAGACCTAGCCTCCTCATATATAAAGGCTAGGAGGGGCCAACGAGCAGGACGGATCCATACTTTCGTACACGCCTCCACGCCAGATCGAATCTGCGCACCCTGTAACTTTCGGTTCCGCCGCAATAAAAGAGCAGACAAGCAGGAGTAGGGTTTTCCCTCCGGGGGCCTGAACCTGGGTAAATCCCGTGTCCCCTGGTTGCTTGTCTGTTAACCGTGCCACGATCTCCAGCATCCCCATCTTCTCCAAAACCCAAGTCCATAACAATGGGCATTGACGAGTTGAAACCTCGTCACACGGCCAACGCGTTGAGGGTCCGCGTGGTGGCCGTAGAGAATGCGCGGCGAGCACGTGGAGCGCAGCGAGCGCCAGGGGCGCGGCGAGCAAGTAGTGCGCGGCACGCATGCTGGCATTGGGGAACATGGCTCCCGTGGAGACCGCAGGGATGGCGGCGCTGGTCGCGAGCGTAGGCGTAGCCCCGGCGAGCGTGGGCGGGATGGCCGTCCTCCCTCCTGCGAGCTCCCTTCATCGTCCAGATGGGAGGCACCCCCTGGCCCGGCCATGGAAACCGTCATCCTGTCACGTTCGGCGGAGATTGCTGCGACGGAGGATGCGCTGTGCTGGGCGCTCGTCGCCTTCGTCTCCGGGCACCGGAGCCACGTCTCTCTCATCGAGGCCGACGCGGCTATGGCGACGCAGGTTCCACGTGCCGAGGACAACTTCTCCGTCCATCGGTCGTGGCTGGCTGATTTCCTATGCATCTGCAGCAGTAGGCGTGTACGGGATGATGTGATGGCTGTCGGTGTGATCGACGGCCGAGACTTCTCCCTTCGTTTCTCGCCATGGAACCGGCAGCTACAGTCCGTGCATCGGCCGTTGCGGTACCGGGCGCACATCGAGTTGACGGGCATTCCTGCACATGCGTGGACAGATCGACTGTGACGGCTATCCTTGGCTCTGCTGCTTGGGTTGAGCGCCTGGGCACGGCGACGGCCAGCCGTGAGGACTTGGGGCGCTTCTGGGTCGTGGCGTGGATTGACAGCATCAATCAGCTCCCCCCGGAAAAAGCTCTCCTCATCGAGGAGCCGGATGACAGGATGGAGGAGGATGAGGGTCTGGTGCTCCCTGGTGATGCCCTCATTCCACTTGAGAATCTCATGCTGCGCTATGTCATAAAGATCCGGTTGGTGCGAGCGGAGGACATGGCGCCTGACCCAGCTCCAGGAGATGATGACGATGGCGATGATGGCAGCGGCTTCAGCTTGGGAGGTCAGGGCCAGGGGCCGCACGGGCGCATTGGTGGGTCCAACCAGGGGCTTGACGCGTGGGGGCCTCGCCCTAGGCCGCACGACGAACATGGGGATGGTTCTCGCCGGTGGCGTAGCTCTGCTTCTGGTTGGGGCGGCAGCCGCCGTGTCGCCATTAGCGCGCCCTTGGAGGTTGAGCCCCCGCCTGCCGTGGAAGGAGAAGATTGTGAGGGGAAAGACAGCGGCGAGGATGACGTGGCCCGCATGGACTGGTCGTCGAGCGAAAGGGGGACGCTGGGGTCCTCAACCCACGTCGGCATGCCTTCTTTTGACCAGATGATGGACCCGGCTGTGGACCCACCGCATGGAAAGGTGGACGCTTCTTTGACCAGCATGCAGCACGTGGCAGGTCCTACCACGATCGCGCGCGAAGGAACAGCTCGCTCTCCGCTTTTGTTGGTGCCTGTGCGCATGGAGATGCCTGAGTTTCAAACCAGGCACGAGGGAGCGGGTTCTTCTGTCGGCATTGAGGCTCGGGACGGCACGGAGACGCGTGATGCTTCGGTGGGCCCCCAATTCCCTGGGAACTGCCAGTTGGCCTCATTAGGGCTGCTCCCTTCACCTGACAGCGGTGGTTCCAGCGTTTGCTAGTCACCTGATCTGAACCAAGCGGAGTCCCTGAGGTCTGTGCTAGACATGTTCGACACCTTCTCGGACTGCATATCCTCGGTTCATGCAGACTCGAGGCAGCAGCGTGGGCCTGAGGCCATGGTTCCAATAGCATCGCCGGTGGTGGCCCGCAACCCCGCTTCCTTCTGTGAGTCCTGCAAGAAGCCGATCAACTCCGTTCTGAGCAGGCCGGTAGCCAAGCGCTGTCGGAACAAGGGGAAGTACACAGGGCCGGTAAGAAGGAGTGGACGCATCCATGGACGCTTTGCTGCCGGCACCCCAATCCGCTAGCAGTAGCTCACGCTCATCACCAGGCTGGGGATCGCCAGGGAAGGCGAGGTGATCGGTGATGAAGCACTTGACGCGTACTTGGACTTATTCGCGAGACCTCTGCGTCAGCAGCACATTGACATGGTCCTCCGCCTGTTCGGCTGGATGCCTGATGCCTTACCTCTATGCGATGACGCACCAGTGGAGTGCCTTATCTGATTGATGTTTGTCTAGATCCACCCCTCTTTGCTCTCAGTTGTTGTAATAATGGATGACCCTGACTTTGGAATTGGTATTTGGAACGTGCGTGGTTTTAATTCCCCGGCACATCGCCTAGCGGTCTCGAGAGTGTTGTCGCCTACTAGAGAGGCGGTGGTCTACATCCAGGAGACCAAGATGGCGGTCATTACTGACCGCGTGGTGAGGGAAAGCCTCGGTTCCTCCTTTGATCAGTTTTTATTTTTGCCAGCGGATGGGACTCGGAGTGGGATCTTGCTCGCTTGGCAGTCCAGCCTAGTCTCGGTCACCCACCCCCACTACTCCAACAATGCAATCACGGCCCGCATCTCGATGGGCGTGGAACACAGTTGGTGGTTTACAAGAGTGTACGGTCCCCAGGGAGACGAAGACAAGCGCGCTTTCCTCCAGGAGTTACAGGATATCCGAGACCTGCATGCCGGGCCGTGGATGGTGGCAGGAGACTTCAACCTCATTGTCAACCCGGAGGATAAGAACCAGGGAGTCCTGCATCGCTGCATGATGGCCAGGGTCAGGCGGACTCTTTCGGTGCTTGAGCTAAAGGAACTTTATCTCAACGGTCGCAGATATACTTGGTCCAATGAGCGGGCGCGGCCCACGCTTGAGAAGCTAGATATGATCTTCACCATAGTGGATTGGGAAGCGCGGTATACTGACGCCTTCCTCTCGGCCCTTTCATCCGGGCCTTCGGACCATTGCCCGCTGTTGCTGAACCTAGCCCCGTACCTACAACAGGGGCGTAGATTCCAATTCCAATCCTTCTGGCATAAAGTGGACTGCTTCACGGAAGTGGTGCAGGGAGCATGGACGACACAACAATGGGAGCCCAACCCCTTCAAAAGGTTCGATACGAAACTTCGGGCTGTGGCCAAAGAGCTCTCCCGCTGGAGCTCCAAATTCATCGGGAGCATCAAGATGCAGATCCTCCTGGCCACTGAGCTGATCCTTCGATTTGATGTTGCCATGGAGAGCAGATAGCTTTCCCTTGCAGAGCGTGGACTGAGATGCCTTCTCAAGAAGAAGCTCCTGGGGCTGGCCTCCTTGGAGAGAACCCTGGCACGACAGCGATCGCGGCTCCTATGGCTTCAAGAGGGCGATGCCTGCACGCGTTTTTTCCATACGCATGCTAGTCACCGTAGACGGAAGAACTTCATTGGTCATCTCCTAGTGGATGATGTTCGTGTTTCTGAGCATGTGGACAAGGCTGAAGCCGTGGATTCTTTCTTCGAGAAGCTGCTCGGGGTAGCTGAGGACCGCCCCTTCTCCTTGGATCTTGACTTCCTAGGCCTGCAGTCGACAGACCTGCAGCACATTGACAGGGTCTTCACCGAAGAGGAAGTCCTAGCCGCCATCAAAAGCATGTCGTTGGATAAGTGTCCTGGGCTAGATGGCTTCTCCAACCGCTTCTTTGTCTCTTGCTGGGAGATCATCAAGTGTGACGTGATGGATGCCTTCCACTCTCTTTCTAGGCTGGACTGCCGTGGATTTGGGGCAGTTAACAGCGCTTTGGTCACGCTGCTGCCCAAGAAGCTGGGTGCAGAAGAGGTGCGGGATATTCGGCCAATCAGCCTCATCCATGGGATCGCCAAATGGGTGGCCAAGGTGATCGCGACCCGCGTGTTGGAGATATGCTCAAGAGGCAATAATAAAAGTGGTTATTATTATATCTTTGTGTTTATGATGAATGTTTACATCCCATGCTATAATTGTATTATTAGGAAACACTAATACTTGTGTGTTTTGTAAACATAAAAGAGTCCCTAGTAAGCCTCTTGTTGAACTAGCTTGTTGGTTAATAGATGATCATGGTTTCCTAATCATGGACATTGGATGTCATTAATAACAAGGTCATATCATTAGGAGAATGATGTGATGGACACACAACCATAGTAAGTGTAGCATAATATCAAGTCATTAAGTTCGTATTGCTACAAGCTTTCAAATGCATAGTAACCTAATCCTTCGACCATGTGGTTATGTTAATCACCATCACCGGATGGGTACTTTGATGACATCAAACACCGCTTCGTAACTAGGTGGTTATAAAGGTGTCATTGGGTATTCTGAAAGTATGTGTTGAAGCGCATGGACCAAGATTGGGATTTGTCCATCCATATGACGGATAGATATGCTCTAGGCCCTCTCGGTGGAATGTCATCTAGTTAGCTTGCAAGCATGTGACTAGGTCACAAGGGATGACATATCATGGAACGAGTAAAGAGTACTTATCAGTAACGAGGTAGAACTAGGCATGGAGATACCGATGATCAAACCTCGGATAAGTAGAGTATCGCGTGACAAAGGGAATTGGTTTTCGTATGTAAATGGTTCTATCGATCACGAAGTTATCGTTGAGTATGTGGGAGCCGTTATGGATCTCCAGATCCCGCTGATGGTTATTGATCGGAGAGGTGTCTTCATCATGTCTGCATATTCACGAACCGTAGGGTGACACACTTAAGGTTTGATGCTGTTTAGGTAGATATGGAATGTCCGTTGGAGACCGAATGTTGTTCGGAGTCTCGGATTGGATCTAGGACATCATGAGGAGATCCGGAATTGTCCGGAGAATAAGATTCATATAATGGAGATCATTTTCTAGGCTCGGAAATGTTCCGGCGTGTTCATATGGGGATTCTAGAAGGTTTCGGAATGTTCCGGAAGGTTCTAGAAAGTTCTGTGGAGTTTACTTGAAAACCAAGAAAGGAAAAGGGGAAACTTGGGGGGAAGGAAACTCCCCCCAAGCCCCCCCTTGTGCGCCAGCCCTAGAGGTGGCCCTAGGGGTGGGAACCCTAGGCGCCACCCCTCCCTCTATAAATAGAGGGGTGGAGGCGCCCCACCTTTGCGCCTTCCACTCCTTGCCCTATCCGCCTCTCTCCTCCTCCTTCGTTCTGCTCTGGCTTAGGTGAAGCCCTGCAGAATTCTCTACTCCACCACCACCACCATGCCGTCGTGCTGCTGGGATTCCGTGGAGAGATCTACTACCTCCGATGCTCGCTGGAACGGGGAGAGGAAGGTCTGCATCGACTCCGCACGTGTGACCGATTGCGGAAGCGCTGCCGGAACGCGGTGCCGAAAGGCTCGTCCACTCGATCTTGATATCGGCAAGTGAACGTCTACATCAACCACGAGATCCGATCTCGCACAAGGCTTTCGGATCTACAAGGGTTAGTACAGATCTATCTCGTTGCACATGTCTAATAGATCAGATCTTGGCTTTTATCTAGATTAGATGTGGGTTTTGTTGGTTCTTGCGGTAGAAACTTTTTGTTTTCGATGCTACGAACCCATCAGTGGTATCAGAGCCGTGTCTATGCGTAGATCTGTTGCACGAGTAGAACACAATGGTTTTGTGGGCGTTGGTGCTCGTGCCGTCTTTTGCTTTGTGTACTTTGCATCTTGCGGTATGGTGGAATGAAGCAGCTCGGGCTAACCTTACATGTCATCGCACATGAGACTTTATCCACGCTTGACGTGTAACTTGCTTTGCACAAGTGGCTTTGCGGGTGTCTATCTCTCCCACCATAGTATAGATCCAATTTACACTTTGCACTTGATAGCACTTGTATCAACATTGTGGTTCAGTTTTGTAGGTAAGATCCGTTCTTATTCTAAAGCCCCAAACCACGTAAAACATGCAAAGAAAATTAGAGGTGTCTAACTTGTTTTTGCAGGGGTTTTGTGATGTGATATGGCCATCATGTGATTGTGATTATATTTGATGTATTCAATGATCCTTGTTGTAATATGGCAACCGGCAGGAGCCTAATGGTTGTCTTTAATTCTGTTAAGACCTGCGTGTCTATTCATCTTGTAATAGCTTTATTCCAAGTAGTTGTAATAGTTGCTAGTGATGATGGACAACCATGAAAGCGGCGCCACTGACCTTAACGCAATGCTGGTGATGATGGAGATCATGTCCGTGCTTTGGAGATGGAGATCAAAGGCATAAGAAGAAAGGGCCATATCATATCACACTAATTATGAATTGCCTGTGATGTTAATCCTTTATGCATCTTGTATTGCTTAGATCGCGACAGTAGCATTATAAGATGATCCCTCTCACTAAATATCAAGTAATAAAGTGTTCGTCCTTAGTTGGCACCGTTGCTAAGACTCGTCGTTTCGAAGCATCTCGTGATGATCGGATGTGATAGATTCTACGAGTGCATACAACGGGTGCAAGCCAGTTTTGCACATGCGGAAACTAAGGTTAATCTTGACGAGCCTAGCATGTACAGACATGGTCTCGGAACACGGGATACTGAAAGGTAGAGCATGAGTCATATAAATGATATGATGAACATGAAGATTGTTCGCCGTTGAAACTACATCTTCTCTCTTGAAGATCGAACTTGGTGTAGTGGATTTGGTTCGTGTAATCACTAAGACAACATGAGGGATGTTGTTTTGAGTGGGAGTTCACCTAGTTAATTTAAGAATTAAAATTGAACTCAATTTATCATAAACTTAGTCTAAACTACTTGCAAATTTGTTGTAGATTATGGCGAACCTCTCCATCAATTTCAATGCGTTCCTAGAGAAAGAAAAGCTTAAGAACAATGGAAGCAACTTCACGGACTGGCTCCGTGGACTGAAGATTGTCCTCAGGGCTGGTCAGTTGACCTATGTGATCGAAGCACCGCTAGGTGACCCACCTGCAGAAGATGCCATCGATGACGTAAAGGATGTTTACGCCACTCGGAAAAATCACTACTCCACAGTTCAGTGTGCCATCCTGTACGGTTTAGAAACGGAGCTTCAGAAGCGCTTTGAGAACCATGACCCGTTTGATATCATCAAAGAGCTCAAGCTGATTTTTGAGACTCATGCGGCCGTGGAGAGCTATGAGGCCTCCGAAAAGTTCTTTAACTGTCAGATGGAAGAGGGAAGCTCCGTTAGCGAGCATGTGCTCACCATGCCTGGGCACGCAAACAAGCTCCAAGAATTGGGGATAACGATTCCTAATGAGTTAGGGATTCACCGTGTCCTCCAATCACTGCCACCGAGTTATAAGAACTTTGTGATGAACTACAATATACACTGCATGAACAAGACGTTGCCTGAACTATCGTCCATGCTGAAAACTACTGAAGTGGAGATCAAGAAGGAGCACCAAGTGTTGATGGTTAATAAGACCACCAATTTCAAGAAATAGGGCAAGCCTAAGAACAAGGGAAACTTCAAGAAGGACAACAAGAAAGCTACCGCGCCTGCTAAGAAGCCCAAGGCTGGTCCTAAGCCTGAAACTGAATGCTTCTACTGCAAGGGTGCTGGTCACTGGAAGCGTAACTGCCCCAAGTACCTGGCGGATCTAAAGAACGGCAACATCAAGAAGAAAGGTATATTTGATATACATGTTATTGATGTGTATCTCACTAGTAATCGTAGTAGTGCCTGGGTATTTGATACTGGTTCGGTTGCTCATATTTGTAACTCGAAACAGGAACTGTGGAATAAACGAAGACTAGCGAGAGACGAGGTGACGATGCGCGTTGGAAATGGCTCCAAGGTTGATGTGATCGCCGTCGGCACGCTCCCTCTACATCTACCATCGGGATTAGTTTTAAATTTAAATAATTGTTATTTGGTGCCTGCGTTAAGCATGAACATTATATCTGGATCTTGTTTATTGCGAGACGGTTACTCTTTTAAGTCCGAGAATAAAGGTTGTTCGATTTATAGGAGTAATATCTTTTATGGTAATGCACCTGAGATGAATGGTTTATTCTTACTGAATCTCGGTAGTAGTGATACACATGTTCACAACATAGATGCTAAACGAATAAAATTGAATGATAATTCTACATACATGTGGCACTGTCGTCTTGGTCACATTGGAGTGAAGCGTATGAAGAAACTCCATTCTGATGGACTTCTTGAATCACTTGATTTTGAATCACTTGAAAGATGCGAAGCATGTCTAATGGGAAAAATGACTAAGACTCCATTCTCTGGAATAATGGAGCGAGCTACGGACTTATTGGAAATAATACATACCGATGTGTGCGGCCCAATGAGTGTAGCATCGCATGGTGGATATCGTTATGTTCTCACTTTCACGGATGACTTAAGTAGATATGGGTATGTCTACTTTATGAAACATAAGTCCGAAACTTTCGAGAAGTTTAAGGAATTTCAAAGTGAAGTGGAAAATCATTATAACAAGAAGATTAAATATCTGTGTTCTGACCGCGGAGGTGAATATCTAAGTTATGAGTTTGGCATGCATTTAAAGAAATGTGGAATACTTTCGCAATTGACACCGCCGGGAACACCACAGCGTAATGGTGTGTCTGAACATCGTAATCGAACTCTCTTAGATATGGTTCGGTCTATGATGTCTCTTACAGATTTACTGCTATCGTTTTGGGGCTATGCATTAGAGACATCCGCATTCACTTTAAATAGGGCACCATCTAAATCCGTCGAAACGACACCGTACGAATTGTGGTTTGGAAAGAAACCTAAGTTGTCATTCCTTAAAGTTTGGGGTTGCGAAGCGTATGTAAAGAAGTTACAACCTGATAAGCTTGAACCCAAAGTGGAGAAATGCGTCTTCATAGGATACCCTAAAGAAACAATTGGGTATACTTTCTATCATAGATCGGAAGGCAAAGTTTTCGTTGCCAAGAATGGATCCTTTCTTGAGAAGGAGTTTCTCTCGAAGGAAGTGACTGGAAGGAAAGTAGAACTCGACGAGGTTATTGAACCTTCTCTCGGAATTGAGAGTAGCGCAGCACCGGAAGATGTTTTTGTGCCGCCTGCACCAATTGGAGAGGAAGCTAATGATGGTGATCATGAAACTTTGAACGAAGTTGCTGCTGAACCTCGCAGGTCAACGAGGGTTCGTACCACTCCTGATTGGTATGACCCTGCCTTGAACGTCATGTTGGTGCACAACATTGATGACCCTACGACGTATGAAGAAGCTATGGTGAGCCCAGATTCTGACAAATGGCTAGAAGCCATGAAATCCGAAATGGGATCCATGTACGAAAACCAAGTGTGGACTTTGGTGGACTTACCGGATGGCCGTAAGGCTGTCGAGAACAAATGGATTTTCAAAAGAAAAACAGATGCTGATGGTAATGTTACCGTCTATAAAGCTCGACTTGTCGCGAAAGGGTTCCGACAAATTCAAGGAGTTGACTACGATGAGACATTCTCACCAGTAGCGAAGCTAAAGTCTGTGAGGATTTTGTTAGCAATTGCTGCATATTTCGATTATGAGATTTGGCAGATGGATGTCAAAATGGCGTTCCTTAATGGAGACATTGAGGAAGAGTTGTATATGGTACAACCCAAGGGTTTTGTCGATCCTAAAGATGCTAACAAGGTATGCAAACTCCAGCGCTCCATTTATGTACTGAAGCAAGCATCCCGGAGTTGGAATCAATGTTTTGATAAAGTAATCAAAACCTTTGGATTTATACAAACTGATGGAGAAGCTTGTATTTACAAGAAAGTGAGTGGGAGCTCTATAGCATTCCTAGTACTATATGTAGATGACATATTGTTGATTAGGAATGATATAGAACTTCTTAATAGTGTCAAAGCCTAATTGAATAATAGTTTTTCAATGAAGGATCTTGGCGAAGCGGCATATATTCTAGGCATCAAGATTTATAGAGATAGCTCAATACGCCTAATAGCGCTTTCACAAAGTACATACTTGGACAAAGTTCTAAAGAAGTTTAGAATGGAAGAGAGCAAGAAAGGGTTCTTGCCCATGTTGCCAGGTAAGACCATGAGTAAGACTCAAAGTCCATCTACGGCAGAAGATAGAGAGAAAATGAATAATGTTCCCTATGCCTCGGCCATAGGTTCTATCATGTATGCCATGCTGTGTACAAGACCGGATATAGCACATGCTGTTAGTTTGACTAGCAGATATCAAAGTGATCTTGGAATGGAGCACTAGACAGCAGTCAAGAATATCCTAAAGTACCTAAACAGGACTAAGGATATGGTTCTTTCTTATGGAGGTGATGAACAGCTTGTTGTAAACAGTTACACTGATGCTAGTTGGAACACCGATCCAGATGACTCGAAATCACAGTCTGGATACGTATTTATTTTGAATGGTGCTGTAGTGAGCTGGAAGAGTGCCAAGCAAAGCGTTGTGGCAAAATCTTCAACTGAATCGGAATACATAGCTGCTTCGGAGGCTGCACAAGAAGCCATATGGATGAAGGAGTTCATTACCGAACTTGGCGTGGTTCCTAGTGCGTTGGACCCGATGGCCATCTATTGTGACAACACAGGTGCCATAGCTAATGCACAGGAGCCAAGGTCACATAGCAAGCTGAAGCACATCAAGCTACGTTTCCATGCTATTCGCGAGTATGCCCAAGATGGTGACATAAATATTTGCAAAGTACACACTAATCTGAATGTGGCGGATCCATTGACTAAACCTCTCCCTAGAGCAAAGCATGACCAACACCAGAACGCCATGGGTGTTAGGTATATTACCATGTAATCTAGATTATTGACTCTAGTGCAAGTGGGAGACTGTTGGAGATATGCCCAAGAGGCAATAATAAAAGTGGTTATTATTATATCTTTGTGTTTATGATGAATGTTTACATCCCATGCTATAATTGTATTATTAGGAAACACTAATACTTGTGTGTTTTGTAAACATAAAAGAGTCCCTAGTAAGCCTCTTGTTGAACTAGCTTGTTGGTTAATAGATGATCATGGTTTCCTGATCATGGACATTGGATGTCATTAATAACAAGGTCATATCATTAGGAGAATGATGTGATGGACACACACCCATAGTAAGTGTAGCATAAGATCAAGTCATTAAGTTCGTATTGCTACAAGCTTTCAAATGCATAGTAACCTAATCCTTCGACCATGAGGTTATGTTAATCACCATCACCGGATGGGTACTTTGATGACATCAAACACCGCTTCGTAACTGGGTGGTTATAAAGGTGTCATTGGGTATTCTGAACGTATGTGTTGAAGCGCATGGACCAAGATTGGGATTTGTCCATCCATATGACGGATAGATATGCTCTGGGCCCTCTCGGTGGAATGTCATCTAGTTAGCTTGCAAGCATGTGACTAGGTCACAAGGGATGACATATCATGGAACGAGTAAAGAGTACTTATCAGGAACGAGGTAGAACTAGGTATGGAGATACCGACGATCAAACCTCGGATAAGTAGAGTATCGTGTGACAAAGGGAATTGGTTTTCGTATGTAAATGGTTCTATCGATCACGAAGTCATCGTTGAGTATGTGGGAGCCGTTATGGATCTCTAGATCCCGCTGATGGTTATTGATCGGAGAGGTGTCTTCATCATGTCTGCATATTCACGAACCGTAGGGTGACACACTTAAGGTTCGATGCTGTTTAGGTAGATATGGAATGTGCATTGGAGACCGAATGTTGTTCGGAGTCTCGGATTGGATCTAGGACATCACGAGGAGATCCGGAATTGTCCGAAGAATAAGATTCATATAATGGAGATCATTTTCTAGGTTCGAAAATGTTCCGGAGTGTTCATATGGGGATTCTAGAAGGTTTCGGAATGTTCCGAAAGGTTCTAGAAAGTTCTGTGGAGTTTACTTGAAAACCAAGAAAGGAAAAGGGGAAACTTGGGGGGGAAGGAAACTCCCCCCAAGCCCCCCCTTGTGCGCCGGCCCTAGAGGTGGCCCTAGGGGTGGGAACCCTAGGCGCCACCCCTCCCTCTATAAATAGAGGGGTGGAGGCGCCCCCCCTGTGCGCCTTCCACTCCTTGCCCTAGCCGCCTCTCTCCTCCTCCTTCGCTCTGCTCTGGCTTAGGTGAAGCCCTGCAGAATTCTCTACTCCACCACCACCACCACGCCGTCGTGCTGCTAGGATTCCGTGGAGAGATCTACTACCTCTGATGCTCGCTGGAACGGGGAGAGGAAGGTCTGCATCGACTCCGCACGTGTGACCGATTGCGGAAGCGCTGCCGGAACATGGCGCCGGAAGGCTCGTCCACTCGATCTTGAGATCGGCAAGTGATCGTCTACATCAACCACGAGATCCGATCTCGCACAAGGCTTTCGGATCTACAAGGGTTAGTACAGATCTATCTCGTTGCACATGTCTAATAGATTAGATCTGGGTTTTGTTGGTTCTTGTGGTAGAATTTTTTTGTTTTCCATGCTACGAACCCATCACCGAGTAGCGCCAGTCCTGCCACAGATGGTAGGGGTCTACTAGAGTGCATTTGTGCGTGGATGTTGCCTGCATGACAACTTTATGATGGTCCAAGGAACAGCGTGCAAATTACACGCCAGCAAAACGCCAGCCGTGCTTCTCAAGCTGGACATCACCAAAGCTTTTGACAGGGTGGATTGGGCCTTCCTGGTGGAGGTCCTCCGAAAAATGGGATTCAGAGAGCGTCTCCTCACATGCATCTGCGCGCTCCTTTCCACAGCCTCCACGCGGATCTTGACAAACAGTTGCCCAAGGGCGAAAATAGCCAACAGGCGTGGATTACGGCAAGGAGACCCGCTCTCCCCACAGCTTTTCATTCTGATGATGGAGGTCTTCCACCTTATGATAGTCAAAGCCGAGGAGCATGGGCTCCTCACCAGACTTGCGACAGCAGGGCTCCATCACCGCACTTTGATCTATGCGGATGACGTGGTCACCTTCTTGAGGCCTTCATTGGTGGATTGCCAGGTGATCTCCGGGATCATCGAGGATTTCGGGGGGCGTCTGGTTTACGGACCAACCTAGACAAGTGCTCGACTAACCTGATCAGGTGCTCTGATGTGGACAGAGACCTGGTGGCCCAGGAGCTCCGCTGCCCCATCACTCAATTTCCGTTGCGTTACCTAGGGCTCCCACTCTCCCTACGGAAACCCTCAGCGGCGCAACTCCAAACCCTTGTCGACCTGGTGGCTGCCAAGCTGCCACTGTGGAAAGCCTCCATGCTCAACAGAGGAGGGTGTCTCGAGCTGATAAGGACGACCCTGTCAGCTATACCGATTTACGCAATGATGTCCCTTGACCTTCCCATCGAGACCATCATTGCCATTGAGAAGATCATCCGCGGCTTCCTCTGGAAAGGTCGGAAAGATGTGCATGGTGGGCATTGCCTGTTGGCGTGGGACAGAGTGTGTATGCCCAAGGAGTTGGGGGGACTCGGCATCCCCAATCTGCGCCTCCTGAACATTGCGCTGAGGGCTAGATGGTTGTGGATGAAGCGGACTGAGTTGAACAAGCCATGGCAAGACCTCGACATTCGGGTCCCAAAGCTGTCGAGGCAGCTCTTCGAAGCGGCTACTTGCTCGGTGCTGGGGGACGGGGCCTCCACTTTCTTCTGGACGGACAAGTGGATGCAATGTGGACGGATTCGGGATATAGCTCCAAACTTCTTCACGGCGGTCCCAACAAGTGCGGTATCTGCGCGCCGAGTTCGCGATGGTCTGGCAGGAGGTTGGCGCCATGATGTGCCCCTGACCTAGGCGCGGCGGCCATTAGGGAACTCCTGGAGGTTGCGGATCGGCTAGAGGAGATCACCCTAACAGAGGGAACGCAAGATGTCTTCAAGTGGAGCTGGGACCCAAGCAGCTGCTACACTACACGCTCCTGTTACCGGGCCCTTTTTGCTGGGCGTACCTCGATGGCGGGAGCTCTGCAGATCTGGCATTCCCGTGCCCTTGCCATCTGTAAGATCGCTCTTTGGCTCGCCATCAGAAATAGGTGTTGGACTGCCGACAGGCTTTGTCGATGGGGTCTCCGACACCCGGCAGCCTGTCCCTTCTGTGACCAATGTAGAGAGACCATTGATCACCTGCTGATGGGGTGCGTCCTCGCGCGTGAGGTTTGGACAACTTGCCTGAGCTGGTGGAACAAAAGCCATTGGCTACCAGACCACGACTCCAAGCTGGTAACTCGGATTCAGGGCAGGCGTGGCGGCAAAGCTCAAGAGCGGGATCTTTGGACTGGGATATCTCTCGTCTGCTGGACGCTCTGGCGGCATAGGAACGACATAGTCTTCGAGGGGGCCAGCCCATCCCCTATGGAGGTCATCCGCAAGATCTCCGCGGAGGCAGACCTGTGGAGATCGGCTAGGCTGTTCCGCGACTGCCTGGGACAGGTGGATAGGTGGAGGTGTCGCGAGTAGTTAGCTAGGGTGTGTGTGCTGTCCTACAAAGCACGGGCGAAGCCCATGGCTGAAGCAGCCAAGAAGACGAGTCCTAGCAGCGGCACCACAAAGACTAGGCCCATGAAGGCGTGGTGGTGCGTGGTATTGCCGTGCTGGGGAAGACGCGTGCATACGGAAAAGTAAGCGCCAAAACATATACGACAATACGAGCCAAGGCCAAACAGAGATGATGCAAAGAGTGTGTGAGATATGTTAAAGGAATAGATATGTTAAAGGAATAAAAGGTGTTAGTGCTCTGTATCGTGCGATACGGTCCATCATGAGGAGCAAAAGGAAAAGAAATTGATTGATCCATGAGCTTTGTAGTACATGGAGAAATATGTGTCCGAGATATTTTCTTCTAGAGCTGCAAGCTTAGAAGCTAGCTAAGCTTTGGTTTCAAATTTAGATGAAAGTTTGCTTATTTTAGAGCATTATAAAACATATCATGTGTATATCTTGAAGTTTTAGGAGTAACATATGTTTCAGCTCTTTATCTATTTTCTCCAAGCGATGGTGACATGAAAGTTCTCAATAATCATGTTCCCTGAATCATGAAAGAGATATGCCTAATTCTCGTGGGGGCACAGCCGAAAAGCCGAGATACAAGTAAGAAGGGAGTTAGCAAAGTCGAAGGAAGCTGATTTTATGTTTTTCTTTGTGTTTATCAATTTTTCTCTCCCGTTGCAAGCACGGGTGCAGCGAACCCCCGATGGTGGGAGGCGAGGCGGGTAATACAGGGTCGAGTGGGAAGCAGTCGATAGTTAGACAAAGATGTCGAGGTGGGTTAGTCGATGACTTCTTTTTTCTAAAATGGTCGCGGAGTCGTTTAACAACTGTGATCGAGAGATAGATCCTCCGGCTGACATCGATCTCTCCTAACTAGGTGAATTTAAATGAGAAACTTGTTTCATCCCTTCAAAAACTGATTTTGAGTAGTGAATTCTCTAGGGTCCTAAAAAATCAAAAAAGATACATATCGTACCTTCCGCTATATAGTTTTTTCTTGGAGAAACGAAATATTCTGCTTGCGAATTGGAACAATCAATTGATCGAGAAACAGATGTCACCGAGCAAGTTAAAAAAACTGTCTATGCTGCGACGTGTCACTGATTCTAAAAAACTCACCACCAACGCAACAACGACTAACTTTTTCCGCCGCAACGCGCGGGAATTTTGCTAGTAATACTCATACGTGCAATATTTGTGTGGACAACTACCAATTACCTAATTAATATAGAGTTTACATGTACGCACTCAATACTCCCTCCCTCCCAGTTTAAGATGTGTATAAATATTTCTCAGAATTCCCGAATTAGGATACGTATTGTGTAGTCGAGGCCAAACTAAAATTAAACGGACCCTTTTACCCCTGTTTAGCAAAGCTTTACGGAATTAATTCCCCAACGTTGGCTTTCCTATTCTTACGTCTTCCTCCTGGTATTCTCCCCAGACCCTCTACTCATATGCTTCAATGAGACCCATTTCCACCTGATATAGGAAAAAATTGTGAATCTGATATAGGAATTGAGCTTAACTCGTTTAGTCACAGAAGTGGATGTACAACCCGTTACCAAGTTTGATCTATGGATGATGTGAGTTTGGGTTCCTACTTATAGTTTTGGGGTCTTGCCTCAGTGTACTCCCTCTCCTGCCAAACTTACGAAACTGAAAACACAAGGATAGTTAGGGTTTGTCGATACCTCTTCGGTTCAGAGGTGTTGAGTAGATATTATGTGTATAGTACATTAGCGATTAGGCCCCTTCTGTATTTTATGTCTGAGGGTATGTAGGCCTCCTATTGTACCTATATATGTGTGCGCTTTGCACCAGGGTAATACAACGCGTGTTACAATCCCTTCTACATGGTATCAAATACTTTTAGGTCCTAACTCTAGCCGTCGCCGCGCCGCCTCCCCCGCGCGCCGCCGCCCTTGCCTCTGTCGCGCCGTCGCACCCTCCCTCTCTCCCATCCACCACACCCTAACGCCGCCGCCCTGCCTCTCTCGCGCGCCGCCGCCATGTCATCCATCTCCTCCGCCAACCCCTTCGAATCCACCGACACCTCCGACGGCTCCGCTCCACCGACCCTCGTGGTCATCCGCGAGGTCCACATCACCGAACACGTCCCCATCAAGCTCTCCGTCGCCGATAAGAACCACCATGCATGGCGGATGTACTTCTACCTCCTCTTCCGCGAGTACCACCTGCGCGATCACATCGATAGCACCATCGATCTCTTCAACGGCCATGACCCCGAATGGCTCGCCATCGACGCCACCATCATCCGCTGGCTCTTCCTCACCATCTCATTGGACATCTTTAAGATCGTCGTCCGCGAGGGCGATGACGCTCGCACGGTGTGGACAAAGATCAACGGGCTCTTCACCGACAACAAGCTCCAGCGGATCGTATTCCTGCAGCAGGAACATTTCGGCACGCCGCAGAATGACCAGACCCTGGATGCCTACTGCATGCGCCTCAAGGCGATCTCCGACGAGCTCCAGGACCTCGGCTTCATGATCGGGGACGATCTCCTCCTCTCCACCCTCATCGCCGGTCTCAGTGAAGATCTCGGCAACGCTGCCTCCAACCTCGCCCTCATGGCCGAGCCCACCTTCGAGCGCGTCGTCGCCTATCTTCGTCTTGAAGACCGCCGCCTCAAGAACCTCCGCACCTGCATCGTCCACACCGCATTCGCTGTTGGGTTTCGTGTCCCGGCCCCCGTGCCTCCGGCGCTCGCGGCACCCTTCCCCACCCTGCAGCAGCAGCCGCAGCAGCGCAACAGTGGTGGCCGCTGTCATCGCGGTGGTGGCCGCAACACCAATGACGACAATGGTGGCACGAACGGAGGTGGTGGAGGCAACAGTGGTGGCAGCGGGAATGACGGTGGTGGCAACCAGCAGCCGACACCCCCATGGAGTGGCGGCTACAACCCATGGACGGGGGTCGTTCATGCCTACACCATGGCGGTTCCACGCCCTCCCACCCCAGTCTCCTCGGACTGCGCCCACCGACCCACCAGGCCCTCTTCGTTGTGACACCACCCTACGCCCTGGCCTACAACGCTGCCCCGGCCTACAACACCGCTCCACCGACCTACGCTCTGGCTTTCGGTGGCCCATCGACCTACGCGCCTCAGCAGCCCACATGGGACCCGGCCCTCTACGCCGCGCTCCAGCAGGCGCCTGCGCCTGGCTCCTACGCTGGTGGTGGCGATTGGTTCATGGACACGGGCTCATCCTCTCACATGGTCGCTCACCCGGGTAACCTCTCTCATTCTTTTCCAACTTCTACCGAGTCTCGCATCATTGTCGGTAACGGCGCCGGTCTTCCTATTTCTCACATTGGTTCTTCTAATTTTCCTTCCTCTTCTAAACCACTGTCTCTAAATAATGTCATTGTCTCTCCCCATCTTATTCAGAATTTGGTCTCTATTAAAACTCTTTCTCGTGACAATTCTGTAACTGTGGAATTTGACGCTTCTGATTTTTCTATTAAGGATGCCCGTACCCGGATGGTACTCCACCGATGTGAGAGCCCCGGCGACTTGTATCCGGTCCAGGCATCTTATACCCCTAGCGTCGGTCCTCGTGCTTTCTCCGCTGGCGTCGACCTTTGGCATGTTCGTCTTGGACATCCTAGTGCCAACACGCTTCATCAAATAATGAGGTGATTTTCGATTTCTTGTAAAAAAAGGCTACACATAGTTGTGAGGCCTATCGTGTTGGCAAACATGTTCGTCTTCCTTTTAGCAATTCTTCCACAGTTGCGTCCTTTCCATTTGACTTAAATCATAGTGATATATGGACCTTGTTGGGCCACGCAGAGATAAACAAAACTTTTTCCCCTACGCGATACTCTCAAGATCCAGCTCAGGTGATAGGCCATGAGATTTACCACTAGACACGCAGGTGCCGATTGTTGATGAAGCGCGTCAGTTGATGCCGTGCCGAACGATCTCCGTACAACACGTCCAGATCCCTACGGACCTCCTTGCCTCCAGCACCGCACGTGCAACGCCTCCACCGGTATCCACACGTACAGGAAGGAGCTCCAGTGTAGCACTCCGCTAAAACCACTACTAGAAAATCACTGTGTTTTGTACATTGCATCATTCTGACCGCATGCTCATGTCATCATGCCACATTGCATTGAAGCATCGTCATGTCATCCTGCATTTGTTTGTCTAAAACTATTTTATAGAAGCCTATCTTTGTTTTCTAAATATCCCTTCTTTATTTCAAAATACAAACCCCGATCTTTTCTGGATCTTTTACTTGCCTAAAAACTATTTATAAAAGCCTTTCTAAAAAAAAAAAAATAGTTTAGGGGAGGCAGCTAGCCGGGCCAAAAGGCCTAGCTAACCACCTACTACCCCACCTAATCTAAATCCTAACCCTAATCCCCTCACCCCAACCAACCCCATCGACCCTAGCCACCAACCCGCACAGCCGCCGTACCCCTGCCTGTCATGCTGTAACGCAGCACACGACCCACCCCGCCTGCACACACAGCGCGCAACCGCGGTGCATCGACACGATCGACACAGCCGCACGAGACGCAACCCCACCGACACGCTACCCAGCTCGCGCTCACGCATGCGTGACCGTCCTCCCGACCCTGCTCGCCCCACTCCCGAGTCCCGATCGAATCGCCAGCTCGCCCTGCTCCCCTCTCCTGCCCCGCTCCCCGGGCCCACACGCCTCCACGCCGCATCCTCCACGGATCCCATCGCCACCAACCCTCGCCCCGTAATCCTCCTCTCCTTCCTGTTCTCGTCCTCCCCATCCCGCACAGAGACTGACGCCGCCGAGCCTCCCCGTCGAAGCTCTCCCCGCCGCCCAGGTGCTCCCGCCTCCCTCTCGGTCCTGCCGCCAGGGACGCGGCCCCTCCTACATCACGCCACCGCCAACGGTCCTCGTCGTTGCCCTAGGCGTCGACCTCGCCAGCAGCAGCGAGAACCGGCAACCTCCACCGTCGGCCATGGCAAGCGCCCACCGCGGCATCCTCCCTAGCTCCTTCCGTAGACGCGCATCGAGCAGCGCCGCCCCCTCTGTTTCCCCTGCGGGCAGCAGCGCCCCGCATTGTGCGTGGCCGACGTTGTTGACCTCGCCGCCTCCTCCGGCCGCCGCCCGAGCTCGTCCAACCACCGCTTTCCCAGAGCCCTACCGCCGAGCACCGCGTCGCCGGCCTCGCCCTGTTCCGCATCTGGCACCCTCCGCAGCTCCACCACCTTGGCCGGTCCCGGCTCGACCTCGCCAGAGCTCCTCCCACCAAGCGTCGCCGGCCATGCCTCCTCTATCTCCAACCAAGTCTGTCGCGCCACCGACCTAGTCGCTCGCGTGGCCTCTTCCTCCTCCCGTCAGCGAGCCTGCATGCGGTCAGCCTGGCACCTCTCTGCCCGTCGTCAGGGCCTCGTATCCGCCACCGTTTCCCACGTCTAGCGTGTGATGCTGCTTCCACATGGTTCTGCTGCTGCTCAAGCTAGTTTCCTCTGTGCAGCTCCTCGATGATGCGTTGCTGTTCTGAGACAGTTGAGGGACAACAGTGAGATGTTGCAGTAGAACACCTGATGGGCAAGGGCTACAAGTTAGACAAGTACTTCGGTGAAGTGGTTCGACAAGATCTTCTTCATGGACCCCGACTCCCTTGATCTCAGAAATTCGAAGACTGTAACCAAAGATCGCCTACACGGGATGACAAGATCTCCTTCCCGGAACCCGAAGGATATGCTGCACAAGTGCTCCTTTCTAGATCAGATGCCAAGACCCCGGAACTGACGACCCGACCCAAGATCCGAAGACCGAACCCTGGCGCGCCAAGTTCTTCGACCTGGAGGACCGATCCATCGGAACGCCAAGCCCTCCTTCCGAACCCGAGTTCTTCGTCACAGGCGTCAAGATCTCCTACACGGATCCGAAGACCACCGGTACCCGATCCATTCGAGTTCGCCATCGACGGCAAGATCGACCACGTGGAACCCAAGTTCCCCGTCCCGACACGACAAGTCCTCCATCGCGTATCCGAACCTCGCCGATCCCCGTCGAACCCTGAGACCCAGACCCGAACCCCCAGAACCCAAGATCTCCCGAACCCAGATGTGTGACCCTAAGCCTCTATTTTTATAATATGACATTATCAACTGTCGCATACTAAATTGTTCATGCATGCATACCTGTCTGTGGGTTTGGGGGCATTATAGTCGATTCACCTAAATTAAATATGGAGTCCATCTGCGGGATATCTTCATCTTATTCCGGACTCTATTTAAATTTGCATAGCGAACCGATACCATGTTTTGCCTTGTTAATTCAACATTTAAATTGCGGGGTTTCTAAATAACTCGAACCATCTAATTAATTGTCAGGACCCCAGTTCCCCTTAATATTGCCTAATTGCACCGCATCTGTGCCATGCCATGCATCATATCATAATCATGCCGGATCTTCTGCCGTAGTATTAAATATTGCATCCGGTGTTTCTTCTAGTGTTTGGTTCTTCGCGGATTAGGCCGATGAGTTGATGTGAGTATCGACAAGTCCTTCGGATGTGTACCTTCGGCAGTGTTTCCCAGGCGAGCATTCTCCCCCTTTCTACCTATTTTGCATTTATAGTCTTTATTTCCTCCTGTTGATCTATTGCTATCCGTGTCGTGATGCTTTAGTGTTCTGTACCATATATATTCCGTGCAGCCTTTATATTGCCTTGGACACCTCCTATTACTTGTTGTTTGGTAGATAGATGGTCTTGCAAGTCGTAGTCGCTTGCTCAGGTGCGATCCCGTGTCGTGAAGTACCACATAGTTTTTGGAATGTTGTCAAATGCTTTATGGTGGAGATGATCATGAATTTAAATACAACTATTAAATTGTTGGGATAACTAATGAAAGAGGCACCGGTGGGCAATATATGCTATTTGGTTTTTATGTCCACTTGTGTCCCGTAGGCCCCGAGTACTTGATACCTGTTCCTTGATTATTCGCACTATCCACATCCGGGAGACCCTATGGATCCCCCTTAGCCAGAGCTTGATTCATTCTTATTTCTTAGGGCCACAAAGTAGTTTGGGGCTTTATTACTATCCTGTATTTATGCCATGCTTTACTGCTTTATTTACATTATGCGTGGAGCACCTGTACTATTTTGGAACGTGGAATGTTTTCGCGGTATCGACAAGCCCAGTCACATTTTCGGGTTCCCAGTCGTTTACAGCCATTGACACAAACCCTGGGTCCGTCTCGGAGCCGGCCAACTTCGTTGCGGGTAGCTTAGTGGGGTGGCCCCCTGAAATGATTTATGAATCCTGTGATTGCTTTGTAGTGAAAGCCTCGTTGGGTTTTGATTTGATTTTTCCGAGGTTGATCGTGTGTGTGTTGCTATTTGTGCACCCCTGCAGGGTAAATCTTTCTGAAAGCCGTGTCCGCGGTTATGGATGACTTGGAGCACAGTATCTCGATCATAGACAACAATAACTAAAGTAGTGCTGTGAATTTGACTTAATATATGTGACTAGTAATCAGCTTCACTACAATGGAATGGTTAACAAAAGTGCCAACAACTGGTGGAACTGGGGTGTATCGTCTCTTGTTATACCTGCCTAGTAAGTATCGCAACTCCAATGGAATGAAATAAAAGTGCCAACAACTACTGGCTTTGGGATGTCACATGCTAATTGTATCTGACTAGTAAGTACTGTAACTACAACTGAATGATTAACTAAAACTGCCCACTACTTATGCTATCAGGATGACTCATGCTATCTATATCTGACTAGTAAGTGCTGCAACTATAATGGAATAAATAAAACTGCCAACTGTGTGAGTTCCTCGGTTTGACTTCCTCGTGTGGTCTCGAGGGGGAAATACCAGGATGGGTATGTTTTGGTGTTACTATCAGGTTGGATCCGAATAGGTCTTTCTTATCCCTCTCTAATAGCCGACAGTTGAATCGAGTCTCTATAGATTGTTTAGTGCATGCTGCGCTGCCGCTTCAGCCCACCATACCTATGTAGGCGAGAGCCGCCGGATTCTAGCCTCGCCGTGTACTGGCCTCAGTACTGACGCTCCTATTTTTCCTTTGCCCTTTGTCGGCACCCCTTTTGTTTTAGCAGGTTTGAGATCGACATCGTTAGCAGGGTTACCCTTATGGCTTGGCCTGGGCAGGGTTATGGATGCCATTGGTTATTCTTCAAGGCTCTTAGCCCCATTTGCATCTTGTCCGTACTCGGACGCTGTAGCGATTTCAAGGTGATTTGGATCTTTGTACTTTATATCGGTATTCTTGACTCATGGAGTCGTGTTGTATATATATCTGTTCTGTGGGTCCCATCGAGGACTGTTGTGTAATGGTATTACTTTGTTTTCCACCCGCACGAAAGTGCCTGGTGGGCGTCCTTGAATCGTTTCTATGCGGGTTTGGCGGAAAGAGCTAAAACTTGCATAGGGCCGATTCGAGGGTGCTACATCCAGGTAGAGGACTGCTAGATCCTGTCTAGCCCGAAATGGGAGTGGAGAAAGTGACGGATAGGTCAGGGACAATCCCTTGTTACTCCACTTATATACACTACTAGCTGGGCTCAACGCTTGAGGCCCATCTAGGCCGTACCCCAATCTCCACATGGATCGAATCCAGATGGGCTCCTTACCCTTAAGTGTGTGACCCTTTAGGTTTACGTACACTTGGACACAACACGAGTCACCATTCCGAGTCGATAGTTGCTAGCGGCCTCTAGCAAGACGTGCTAACTCCCAAGCGCCATAAAGTCAGAAGACAAACCTTTCTCAATGTGACTTTCGTCCAAGTCTCTTTGCCTCATGATATATCTTGTCAAGCTATATGTGAGTTGTTGCCATCCCTTTAATAGCCCGACTCTCTCTTCTCGTTCCGTGATATATGATTCATTGGACTAACACTTAGTCCAACTCCTTGGTTAACACTTAACCAAGTCACGCATGGCCATGCTTCTGAATCATATCACACGAGAGGGACCAGAGAATATCTCTCCATTACGGAGGGGCAAATCCCATCTTGGTAATCCACATCACGCAGCTTGCTTCACAACCAACCCGAACCCTACCTTTATAACTGCCCAGTTACGGAACAACGTTTGATAGGACCTAAGCTGGCGATCCACAACTCGTATCATGCGATCACCTCAGGTCGAAGGATTCCATTGCTTGAGACTATAAATGACAACATGCTCGTTGCATCTCAACTGTGGGTCAGTCCAATTCGCTAAACTCTTTAGCCGAATCAGTGTAAGTCGGAATAGCATCTCCATGCCCATGACAAGTGGAACCGAGTCATCAAGCCAACTTTCACTAAGTTGTGTGTCCAGCACAACCTCAACGACCAAGGACAATTAGTATGAACAACATGAATATATAGTTCCACAATCGAATCACATATTCAATGATACATATCAGTAGTTCATACATGGACAATACATTTATGAATACATTGGAAATAACATCATACATGATTACCTCTAGGGCATATTGCCAACAGTCTCCCACTTGCACTAGAGTCAATCATCTAACATCACATGTCTAGGCATCTAATGCCCATAGCTCTTAGGTGCGCCTCATGCTTTGGCTGTGGTAGCGGCTTTGTCAACGGATCCGCAATATTTGCATCTGTGTGTACCTTGCATAACTTGATATCACCTTGATCCACGAACTGGCGAATCAGGTGGTACCACATGAGTATATGTTTGTTCTTCTGGTGTTGTCTAGGTTCTTTGGCTTGTGCGATAGCACCATTGTTGTCACAATACACATCTAACGTATTGGGCGTGCCCTGAACCACACCAAGATCCATGAGGAAATTCCTCATCCAAATAGCTTCATTTGCCGCCTCCGAGGCAGCAATATACTCAGCCTCTGTCATAGACGTAGACACCGTCTCTTGCTTGGAACTCTTCCAGCTCACAGCCCCTCCGTTTATCACAAACACATATTCGGATTACAAACAAGAACCATCCGAGTTAGTGAGATAACTCACATCGTGTAACCCCTTACACTGAGTTCATCCTCACCTCCATAAACCAGGAACATATCCTTAGTCCTTCTCAAGTACTTAAGGATATTTTTAGGTGCTGCCCAATGGATCTCTCCAGGGTCAGCCTGGTATCTGCTCACAACACTTAGAGCATAGGAAACATCCGACCTAATACAAATCATAGCGTACATGATGGATCCGACTGCAGAAGCATACGGAATCACACTCATCCGACTTTGCTCATCAGTTGTCCAAGGACACTGAGTCTTGCTAAGTTTCACGCCATGGGACATCGGTAAGAACCCCTTCTTAGATGATTCCATGTTGAACTTGATATGGGCACGATATGCACGAGGGAGGAGCGGGAGGAAGGCGCAAGAGAAGATCATCAAAACGAAGGCGACCGAGAGATGGAAGGCGACTAAGAAGGAAGGTTCAATTTGGACAGACAGAAGTTCTGAAATTGAAACGAACGTGGTTTCCACATACCAACTCCGAATTAAGCAAATAAGTACTTGTTGGAAATATAATCCCGAGATCTTTCCAACAGGTACTCACACATCTCCCGGTTCGTTACGAGCTATGCGCAGCAACCGAAACAAGTCGACAGACGTTTTCTGTCAGTCTACAAATAGAGTCCTTTTAAGTTAGGAAAGTTAGAGATATATTTGGTTTTGACCCCAACTCTATGTTGGACGTCCAGCAGCCTTTATATAGGCCTGTAAATCATGGTTTTTAGGGTTAGCTTGAAATTGAGTCTAAAACTATTGTGTGAGTTGCTTGGTGAGCATCCCTCCGGGGACGGCGATGTCGTGTTATCTATCGTATTGATATTGTCGCGGAGGTTCTTGTGTTCATCAAGGATTATCGTGTTTTGGTTTGAGGCGTGGTGATCTTCTCCATGTTGCTTAATGGATTCGTTCCTCTTCTTCAGGTTGAGTTCATCACGTAATTGGGAGATTACCTACCTAGTTGACTCGCTGTGAAAGATTGGGACAAAACTCAAGGATCACCGGTGTGATCCGTATCATTTGGTATCAGAGCACCAGGTTGCTCATGGCGAGATTGTGTTGATTGATCGGCTGAGTGTGTTTTTGGTGGAGATCAGAGAGTTGAGGCGGAGCAGATTGGATCTCGACGTCCGTGCACCGGAGTGTCCGACGGATTCCTCCCGGAGTATCCGTCCAACCCAGACAGTCTGGCCCTCCAACACCGGACAATTCGGCCCTGAATTTTTTCTGTTCTGCAGTCATGCTAGGAAGCATGTCGTTGTGTCAGGGTGATTTTTTGGCAAACGGTGCACTCCTGGGAAGAGATCTGGTGATGTGTACAATGATTATATTGACATCTTGAACGGTGTGGTATGTCATGATTCTCAAATCAGGTGGAGATTGGTCCATATGGCGACATATGATGAATATGAGTCGTGGGAACGTCATATGCAAGATGGTTTTTACAGATGTGATACATATGAGTATTCGGATAATCCTACACGTATGCGTCTTGCATTACGACGTGTGGATGAGGAGATAGCTCGTTGGTGGGATAAAGAGGTGCGTGAGAAGGATATTGTTGATGCAACTTGGAAGTACTTCAGTAATTTTTTGCATGGCTGTTTTATGTCTCCTCGTCGTAAGGTATTTTGTACCAAGCCCGTGAAGGCAGTCCAGCAATCGCCCAAAGTTGCAGTTATGTCTATTCCATCTCATATAAAGGAGGCTGCAGCAGTTGTTCTAGTGCAACTGGTCAGCGTGGCAGTGCCAAAATTTTCTAAAGAGAAGCAGTCTGATGTTGACAAGGTTGTTGTGTGCACTGCAACTATAGTGGAGGATATTGTACCATTGAGTGGGCTGAATTTGCAACTCAAGAAGGTACAAGGCGATGCTTGCATGACAGTTGACAAGGGCCAGCGTTGGAATTTATTTCAGGCGCAATGTATGATCAAAGGCAAAGCATGCAAGTTGATTGTCGATGGAGGAAGCTATACTAATGGCATTAGCAAGGCAATGGTGGCAGCGTTGGGGTTGTCCACATGGCGTATTCCTGAACCTAGGCATCTACAGTGGATAAATAAGTGCGGTATGGTGAAGGTAACTCATAAGGTGTGTGTGCCATTTACAGTTGGTGATTATGTTGATGAGATTGAGTTCGATGTGTTGGCATTGGAGGTATGTGAACTGTTACTTGGTCGTCCATGGAAATATGATCACAACGTTACACATGCTGGAAGAGCAAATACATATTCTTTTGTGCATGGTGGCAAACAGCAGACTTTGAGGCCTATGCAGGATGATCACATAAAGTCTGATGTAGAGCTGGTGGTACATAAGGAGAAGGTGCGCAAGGCTAAGCCAAAATCTGGGCTAGCTAAGGTGCAGGATGGAGAGCATGATGCACAGTGTGACAATGTTGATATTGCTTCAGCTATGCCTGTAGATGACAAGCCAGTGGAACTTGTTAGTGACAAGCCAGTTGAAGTGCATCCTCTTATTGCTGAGAGGAAGGATTTTGCAGCATGTGTTCCAAAGGTTGTTTGTGTTGACACAGGTGTTCAGACGGATGATATTTGTGCTCCTGATGTTCCAGTGCATGTGGTGTAGCAGGGTAACAAGAGCAGTTTTGTTAACACACCTGTGAGGCATTTTTTTGGGGCAGTTGTGCGGATGCATAGAGGCAAGGATGGACATGTTCGTCAGTTGTGTGGTCCAGGCATTACTTATCTTATGCCAGGTCGTGCAAAGAAAGTCCATGTTCAGCAACCACAGGTTCCAACAAGAGTTGAGAATAAGAAGAAGAAGACGGTGGTGCCTAGGTCAAAGCTCGTATGGAGACGCAAGGAGGTGCAGGCGCCAAGGGCTGTTTCAAGTCAAGCACGCCGAGAGGGGGGTTGCGGAGTGGAAGGCAGTCAAGACTTGAAGATGGCAAAGATGCATGAAGCGATAGTTCATATCCCGCCACCTTTCCGACCCGACCCGCAAGCGTTGGGGACAATGCTTCTTGAAGGGGGGATGATGATATGGGCACGATATGTGCGAGGGAGGAGCGGGAGGAAGGCGCAAGAGAAGATCATCAAAACGAAGGCGGCCGAGAGATGGAAGGCGACCAAGAAGGAAGGTTCAATTCAGACAGACAGAAGTTCTGAAATTGAAACAGACGTGGTTTCCACATTATTATTCTCATCACCATAATCATCAAATATAGGAGGCATATTGTAATCATAATTAATTTTCTCCTCAATAGTAGGTGGACTGAATATATCATATTCATCATTGTAATCATCATATATTGAAGGCATAGTATCATCAAAGTAAATTTTCTCCTCCATGCTTGGGGGACTAAAAATATCATGATCAACAAAACTAGCATCCCCAAGCTTAGACTTTTCCATAACATTAGCAATTATGGTGTCCAAAGAATTCATACTAACAACATTGCTATTAGCATGCAAATAAAGTTCCATAGGTTTTTTAATTTTCTCTTCAAACACTTCATGTCCTAACTCAAGATAAATACTATAAAGCTCTCTACTTTTGTTGTTGTTTTCCATTAATCCTAACTAGTGAAAATAAAAACAAGAAACAAAAAGATATAATTGCAGAATCTAAAGGAAATAACTTCGAGCACTCACACCGGAGGATGTGAGTACCTTTTACCTTACCTCCCCGGCAACGGCGCCGGAAAATAGCTTGATGTCTACGCACTTCTATTCTTGTAGACAGTTGTTGGGCCTCCAAGTGTAGAGGTTTGTAGAACAGCAGCAAGTTTTCCCTTAAGTGGATCACCCAAGGTTTATCAAACTCAGGGAGGAAGTGGTCAAAGGTATCCCCTCTCAAGCAACCCTACAATCAAGATACAAGAAGTCTCTTGTGTCCCCAACACACCCAATACACTTGTCAGGTGTATAGGTGCACTAGTTCGGCGAAGAGATAGTAAAATACAAGTGGTATAGATATAAGACAACGATGCTAGAAAAGAGCTTGACGGCGTGGAAGAGACTAAAGGCAAACTGAAATAAAGATGGAAGCAAGCAAACATGTAACAGATCTAGTTGCAAATGGTGTTTCAATGCTTAGAAACAAGGCCTAGGGATCATACTTTCGCTAGTGAACACTCTCATATAAATATATTCTTATTTATGATACTATGTTGAACTACTCTCCGGTTGGACACTCTAATCCATGGTAGGGTTATAACAGCACACCTCAAAGTAAGCCTTTCCCATCTAGATAACCCCACACTGTCACCTTGAGCACTAGATGGTTCCAACAAACACCACAATTTCATAAAGACATCCAACTCCAAATATAACTCATAACAAGTATTTGTAATCTCTAGCCTAAGTGCCACCATGGTATGCACGCTATCACTTTCACACACATGGGGAGAGCAGAGATCTATTAAATCACTTGAGTAGCAAGGTAGATCTACTTGATTACAAAGCTCATGATCACAATATGATCATGCATAGAGAGAGAGAGATGAACACATAGCTACGGGTAGAACCCTTAGCCTTAAGAGAGAACTACTCCCTCCTCATCATGGGAATCAGCAATGGTGATGGAGATGGTGGTGGAGATCGATGAAGATGGCTCCGAGGGCACTTCCCCGTCCTAGCAGGGTGCCGGAACAGAGACTTTCTGTCCCCCGAATCTCCCCTTCGGTGGCGGCGGCGCTGCGGAACTTTTCGTGACTGGAGGCTTGATGATTTAGGGTTTTTGCATCGGGAGGCATCTTATAGGCGAAGAGGCAAGGTCGATGGGCGGTCAGGGGGCCCACACCATGCCCTGGCGCGGCCTAGGGTTGCCCGCGCCAAGGGGGGTGTGGCCACCCTGTGGCCCCTCTCCGTCTCGTCTTCTGGCTCCGTGAGTCTTCCAGTAAAATATCAACTTTGGCTTTTGTCCGGTCCAATTCCGAGAATATTCATTTTCTGACTTTTCTGGAACCAAAAACAGAAGAAAATAGCCAACTGACACTGTGGCATCTTGTTAATAGGTTAGTCCAAGAAATTGTATAGAAATACTCCAAAGTGTGGATAAAACATAAGAAAGTAGATATAAAACAAGCATGGAACATCAAAAATTATAGATACGTTTGCAACGTATCACTTCCTGGATTCGTTCCTCTTCTTCAGGTTGTGTTCATCACGTAATTGAGAGATTACCTACCTGGTTGACTCGCTGTGAAAGATCGGGACAAAACTCAAGGATCACCGGTGTGATCCGTATCAGAACTTCTTCAACACTTTGTCCAAATATGTACTCTGACTCAATCCAGTGAGCCGCCTTGATCTATCTCTATAGATCCGGATTCCTACTATGTAAGTCGCCTCACCCAAGTCTTTCATCGAAAAACTCTTTTCCAACGATTCCTTGGTTTCTTGCAACATCTAGACATCATTTCCAATCAGTAATATGTCATCCACATATAAGATCAGAAAGTTTACTTTGCTCCCACTAAACTTCTTGTATAAACAAGAATCATGATCACTCTTGATGAAGCCAAATGATTTGACTACCTCATCAAAGCGAATGTTCCAACTCCGAGATGCTTGCTTCAACCCATAAATGGATTTCCAAAGTTTGCATACCTTGTCAGCATTAGCCGAATCGACAAAACCCTCGGGTTGTATCATATACACGTCCTCGGTTAAATTTCCATTAAGGAAAGCTGTCTTGACATCTATTTGCCATATCTCATAGTCGAAATAGGCTGCTATAGCTAACATGATCCGAACTGACTTAAGCATCGCTACAGGTGAGAAAGTCTCATCGTAGTCAACTCCTTGAACCTGTCAGAACCCCTTCGTGACAATCCATGCTTTATAGACAGAAATATTTCCTTCCATATCAGTTTTCTTCTTAAAGACCCATTTGCACTCGGCGGGTCTTGCACCGTTCGACAAATAAACCAAGTTCCAAACTTGATTTTCATCCATGGACTTTAACTCAGATCTCATGGCTCCAAGCCATGACTTAGAATCAGATCCCACCATCACTTCCGAATAAGTTACCGGCTCATCACTATCCAACAGTAATACATCACGAACACTTTGCAATCTTTCTGATCTTCGTAGTGTAGGTGGAGCTGCCGGCTCAGCTACCACGACTGGCTCAACCTCCAAGGCTTTCACCAAATCGCTACTGACCGGTTCCTCTCGAACCTCTTTGATCCGCACCATACTCCCACTGACTTCCCGACTGAGAAACTCTTTCTCAAGCAAGACGCCATTCCGAGCGACAAACACTTTGCCCTCTTCTCGGTTGTAGAAGTAGTAATCCAAGGTTTCCCTCGGATACCCCACGAAAATACACTTATTCGATTTGGTTGTAAGCTTGTCCGACTGAAGTTGCTTGACAAAAGCTTCACAACCCCAAATTTTAAGAAAAGACAAACTTGGCTTCTTGCCAGTCCACATCTCATGCGGTGTCTTCTCTACCGACTTTGATGGTACTCTATTTAGTGTGAACACTGCAGTTTCTAGACAATAACCCCAAAATGATAAAGGGAGATCTGTCCGACTCATCATTGATCGTACCATGTCTAACAAGGTCCGATTCCGCCTTTCCGACACACCGTTTCCCTGCGGCGTTCCTGGCGGAGTGAGTTGGGGAACTATTCCACAACTCTTTAGATGGTCATCAAACTCATGGCTCATGTACTCGCCTCCTCGGTCCGACCGAAGAAACTTTATTTTCTTGCCGAGTTGATTATGTACCTCATTCTGGAATTCCTTGAACTTTTCAAAGGATTCCGACTTATGTTTCATCAAGTAGATATATCCATACCTGCTCAAATCATCAGTGAAGGTAATGAAGTACTCATAACCACCTCTGGCTGTCGTGCTAATCAGGGCACATACATCACTATGTATTAGTCCTAATAAGTTAGATGCCTTTTCACAACTCTTTGCAAAAGGTGTCTTGGTCATCTTGCCGAGTAGGCAGGATTCACATGTCTCGAACGACTCCAAGTCGAACGCAGTTAGGAGTCCATCATCATGGAGATTCTTCATGCGTTTCCAACTTATATGACCAAGCCGACAATGCCAAAAGTAAGTTGTATTCAGATCATTTGGTTTCAACCTTTTCACATTTATGTTATAGACAGATTCTCCTTCAAGATTCAAAATAAATAACCCGTCCTGAACGGGTGCAAAGCCGTGAAACATATCATTCAAATACAAAGAACAACCATTATTCTTAATATTCGACTCATAGCCTTGTCTCATCAAACATGAGGCAGAAATAATGTTTCGACTAAGCACTGAAACATAATAACAATTATTTATCCCCATTAAGAATCCAGAAGGTAAATGAAGTTGCATCGTGCCGACTTCCAACGCAGCGACTCTCGCTTTGTTGTCGACTCGAATGTCAACCTCGCCTCTCGCCACGCTCCTAGTTCTTACCAGTCCCTGCAACGAGTTGCATATGTGAATAACTGATCCAGTATCATATGCCCAAGAACTACCAGGTGCATCAGCAAGATAAATGTCTATAACATTGCAAACAAGTGTACCTGAGCCGGAAGTCACACCTCCACTCTTGGCTTTATCAGCCATATACTTGTTGCAATTCCTCTTCCAGTGGCCATCCGCCTTGCAATAGAGGCAAGTGGATCCAGCTGCAGGAGATGGCTTAGTCCCTGAGGAAGCGCTTTGGACCGGGTCCTCAGCCTTACCTCCTGACTTTGCCTTCTTCTTCTTAGTCTAAGAACTCTTCTTGGACTTAGCCTTATTCTGCACCATCAACACTTGACTGGTGCCTTTCTTAAGATCCGCCTCAGCCTGCTTGAGCATCCCATGTAATTTAGTGAGCTTCTTATCCATACCATGCATGTGGTAGTTCGATATGAACTGACCATAAGCATTAGGAAGAGAGTTCAGAATTATGTCCATAGCGAACTCTTCGCTAATGGGGTAGCCCAGCCTTTCTAGAGACTACACGTAACCAACCATCTTGATCACATGCGGACTCAGCGGATGGCCATCCTTAAGCTTGCAGCTCAACAAAGCCTGAGAGACTTGATACCTCTCAGTCTTCGCCTGAGCCTGGAACATACTTTTGAGGCTTTCGATCATATCGTAGGCCTCAACATTCTCAAACTGCTGCTGCAAGTCCGGTTCCATGTGAGCAAGCATAAGACAGCTAATCTACATAGACTCATCACATGTCCTACGATAGGCATTGGTGGCTGCGACACTCGCATTCTCATTCAGCTCATCTGGAAGTGAGTTTTCTAGGACATGGTCCCTCTTTTCTTGCTTGAGAACAATTCTCAGATTACGATACCAGTTGGTGAAGTTAGTTCCATTTAGCTTATCTTTCTCTAAGATCGTTCTCAATGCAAAACTGGAAATCTGAGGGAGACTGCTAGGTGCCATGGATCTACAACAGAAAAATATGCAAAACACTTAATACATGTATCCATAAAAGAGCAAGTATATTAAACACTTTAATACTTATGCTCCCACTAGAACCAACACCCCTCCGATGGTTACTTGGTGATTCAGGATCCTAAATAAGCAAGCCGACTAGTGAGCTTTAGAATCACCGCTAGCCGTCAAGTGATCTAGGTAGACAACTCCTTGTCAATCGCATCTCATACGACTCCTGTTGGACGGGTGGCATCATATGCCCCGGCTCCCATCCGACCTTTCCCCGAGTCCCACAACCGTTGTGATAGACCCGTCTAGATTACCGAGTGCTTCCGCTGTAAGAGTCCGACTCGAACCCACCTAGTCGAAAAGAATTGATAGCACCTCAATTTTATGAGCCCACTACCAAAAATGTCTGACTTGTGATGGTGCAGCACTGGCGGGGAAACCGATCAGACCTTCTTTGAGGGATTACTTTCTACCAACTATCTAACAGAGGTAAAACAGAGACATAACAATAACACAGAATAAAGCAATTATAATGTGAAATGGTATGGATCTCTTCATGGCGATCTCCATCTCCACAAAGCTTGTAATTCGACTCGTGTCAACTCTTGTCACGTGCCGCCTTACACCATGTAGCCGACTTGTACATCGACTTGCATGCCATCCGGGTTCTCCAAACAGCTACACTAGCTAGTAATGTAAATTAGATAGAGAATCCGACACGCAGGTCATTATACAATAAAATGACAGCACCTAGGCTCCATCCAGCTGACAAAAACCGTGATACACAGATCACGTATGTATTACAGACATCATATGCACATAAGCCATACCATTCACAACATCATCCTGCAAAAACAAGTTATGCATAAATACAATATCTACCGGCATTGTGAAACCCGCAATGACATCTAAGCCGCTATGACAGGGCGAAGCCGGTGGATCTCATCTACCTTCCGAACATGGATTTCATCATCGGATAAAACAATTTTACCCAAATCAGATCCGTACTCCGATTCGACCAAACTCTTTGATCTTCGATCACCGCATCCGGATTTACGTGTCACAGTCTACCCCGATGGCGGAAACCGACCGGTAGGGGTATGTCGTTCCATAACCTTAGTAGATAGATCATGGAAACCAAATCATCCATACCCCGAGTACAGTTGATCCAATCAACTTCATACAAAACTGCAATTAGATCCAATCTAAGGCCAACCGCATATCACATATGCAAGATCTTGAGCCTAAAACCAGAAGCTATCGCTCTGATACCACTGTTGGGCCACGCAGAGATAAACAAAACTTTTTCCCCTACGTGGTACTCCCAAGATCCAGCTCAGGTGATAGGCCACGAGATTTACCACTAGACACGCAGGTGCGGATTATTGATGAAGCGCGTCAGTTCATGCCGTGCTGAACGATCCCCGTACAGCACGTCCAGATCCCTACGGACCTCCTTGCCTCCAGCGCCGCACGTGCAACGGCTCCACCGGTATCCACACGTACATGAAGGAGCTCCAGGAAGCGGACAGCTAGATCCTGTCTAGCCCGAAATGGGAGTGGAGAAAGTGACGGCTAGGTCAGGGACAATCCCTTGTGACTCCACTTATATACACTCCTAGCTGGGCTCAACGCTTGAGGCCCATCTAGGCCGTACCCCAATCTCCACATGGATCGACTCCACATGGGCTCCTTACCCTTAAGTGTGTGACCCTTTAGGTTTACGTACACCTGGACACGACACGAGTCACCACTCCGAGTCGGTAGTTGGTAGCAGCCTCTAGCAAGACGTGCCAACTCCCAAGCGCCGTAAAGTCAAAAGACAAACCTTTCTCAATATGACTTTCATCCAAGTCCCTTTGCCTCACGATATATCTTGTCAAGCTATAGGCAAGTTGTTGCCATCCCTTTAATAGCTCGACTCTCTCTTCTCATTCCGTGATATATGATTCACTGGACTAACACTTAGTCCAACTCCTTGGTTAACACTTAACCAAGTCGCGCATGGCCATGCTTTCGAATCATATCACACGAAAGGGCCCAGAGAATATCTCTCCATTATGGAGGGGCAAATCCCATCTTGGTAATCCACGTCACGCAGCTTGCTTCACAATCAACCCGAACCCTACCTTTATAACTTCCCATTTATGGAACAGAGTTTGATAGGACCTAAGCTGGCGATCCATAATTCGGATCATGCGATCACCTCAGGTCGAAGGATTCCATTGCTTGAGACTACAAATGACAACATGCTCGTTGCATCTCAACTTTGGGTCAGTCCAATTCGCTAAAATCTTTAGCCGAATCAGTGTAAGTCGAAATAGCATCTCCATGCCCATGACAAGTGGAACCGAGTCATCAAGCCAACTTTCACATTAGTCTAAGTTGTGTGTCCAGCACAACCTCAATGACCAAGGACAATTAGTATGAACAACATGAATATATAGTTTCACAATCGAATCACATATTCAATGATACATATCAGTAGTTCATACATGGATAATAACTTTATGAATACATTGGGAATAACATCATACATGATTGCCTCTAGGGCATATTCCCAACAGACCTCTCCTATTCCGAGTAATTCTGGTTTTCTTTACTACTTAGTCATTCTCGATGATTTTCTCACTTTGTATGGACGTTTCCTCTTCGTAAAAAGTCCGATGTCACCACCACTCTCACTTACTTTTACGCCTATGTGTCTATCCAGTTTGGTCGTCCCATACATGCCTTACAAACTGATAACGGAAAAGAGTTCGACAATGTTGCCATCCGCACTCTCCTATCCTCTCACGACACTATTTTCCGTCTAACCTGTCCGTATACATCGCAGCAAAACGGTCGTACCGAGCGTGTCCTTCGCACCCTTAACGACTGCGTCCGTACCCTCATCTTTGACGGTCACGTCCCGCCCACCTTCTGGCCCGACGCCTTATCCACCGCCACACTCCTCGTCAACCTCCATCCGTGTCGTACTCGCTGGAACTATGCGCCACACCACCTCCTTTTTGGTTCTCCTCCTTCTTACAACGGTCTTCGGATCTTTGGTTGCCGTTGTTACCCCAGCATCGCCGCCACCGCCCCTCATAAACTCGCTCCCCATTCCATCCGTGTGTCTTCCTTGGTTACCCGGCTAACACCAAAGGCTATCGCTGCTACGACCCTGTGTCCCATCGGGTCATCACCTCGAGGCACGTTTACTTTGACGAGTGTTGCTTCCTGTTTGCACAGGAACAGGTGGCGTCTTCTTCTCCTTCCACGGGTGATACCGGTGTCGCGCCCTCGCACCGGCTGTGTCGACCCCGCCCTCGAGCTCGAGCTCGGGCACTGCCTCGTCGACCCTGCTGTCGTCGCCCTTGAGCCCCCGCTTGGGTGTCGACCTGCCGACGCCGCCCGCCGCACTCTCAAGCTCTAGCTCGGGTGCCACCCCGCCGACACCGCCCGCGTCGCCCTCGAGCCCTAGCTCGGGCGCCGCCCTGTCAACACCGCCTGCCGCACCCTCGAGCCCTAGCTCGGGTGCCGCCCCGTTGACACCGTCCGCGTCACCCTCGAGCCCTAGCTCGGGTGCCGCTTCATCGATCGCATCACCTTCGAGTGGACACTCGGGTGATGTCGCGCCTGCCCCTCCAGGTCCGGTAACCCGTGCACGCGCTAGCGTCTTCCACCCGTCGACGCGGTAACCTGTGGACGCATACGTCTGCAACTCCGCGATAGCTCCATCGCCGCCTCCGGTGCCTTCTCCATTGCCTGTCTCGGCTCGGGCGGCTCTCCGCGACCCGCTGTGGCTCGCGGCCATGAAGGACAAGTTCGACGCCCTGCAGCGCAACCAGACATGGCAGCTCGTTCCTCGACCGCGCCATGTCAACATCATCACCGGCAAGTGGGTCTTCAAGCACAAGTCCATCCGGATGGAACCCTCGATCGGCACAAGGCGCGATGGGTTGTTCGCGGCTTTCGTCAGTGCACCGGTGTTGACTTCGCCGAGACCTTCGCCTTGGTGGTCAATCCCGGCACCATCCACATGGTGCTCCAGCTCGCCGTGTCTCGCCGCTGGCCCGTTCACCAGATGGACGTCTCCAATGCCTTCCTCCATGGTCATCTTTAGGAGCAAGTGTTCTGCCAGCATCCCACCGACTTCGTCGACTTCGGTCATCCGGATCATGTGTGCCTGCTTTCGCGCTTATTATATGGGCTCAAGCAGGCGCCCCGCGCGTGGTACCAGCGCATCGCAGTGTTTCTTCACCAACTCGGCTTCCGCTCCACACGCTCCGATGCCTTGTTGTTCATCTACCATGTGGGAGACGCCACGGCGTACCTGCTGTTCTATGTCGATGACATCATCCTGAAAGACAGTACCTCTGTGCTCTTGCAGCAGCTCACCGACCGTCTTCGTGCCGAGTTTGCGCTCAAGGACTTGGGGCCCCTACACTACTTCCTCGGCATTGAGGTTGTGCGTCGCCCGGATGGCTTCTTCCTTCATCAGAAGAAGTATGCTCACGAGCTCCTCGACCGTGCCGGGATGCTTAACTGCAACCCCGTCTTCACGCCTGTCGACACGAAGGCCAAGCTCTCCGCCACGGATGGTTCTCCGGCGCCTGACGCCTCGCTCTACCGGTCCATTGTTGGTGCGCTCCAGTACCTTACTCTCACCAGACCGGAGCTACAGTATGCTGTTCAGCAGGTGTGCCTTCATATGCATGCCCCCGTTGATGCTCGTTGGAGTTCGGTAAAGCGGATTCTTCGCTACATCCGAGGCACTCTGGACCTTGGTCTCTCGCTGCTTGCCTCTACGGACACGAACATCATCGCCTACTCGGACGCGGATTGGGCTGGCTGCCCCGACACACGGCGCTCCACCTCGGGGTACTTCGTCTACCTTGGACCCTCGCTCATTTCGTGGTCGTCTAAGCGGCAGCCTACGGTCTCTTGCTCCAGTGCCGAGGCGGAGTCTCGGGTTGTTGCTAATACTGTCGCCGAGTGCTCTTGGCTTCGACAGCTACTTCAGGAGCTCTCTTGTCCCATCTGTCAGAATACGTAACATTGTAGGACTGTATGTAGTTGTACTCTAACTTGTACTTGACCCCACCTGTAACTATTGTTGATCTATATAATGAAAATCCCTGGATCCCACCCGGGTGCGTTGAGGTATCCCCCAAATATTGTGTCCCTATTGTTTCACACCGTCGACAAGGCCACCGTGGTCTACTGTGATAACGTCTCCGCCGTGTATCTCTCCGCCAACCCCGTCCATCGCCGCCGGACAAAGCATATCGAGCTCGACATTCACTTTGTTCGCGAACAGGTGGCTCTTGGCCGTATACGTGTGCTACACGTACCCACCTCACAGCAGTTTGCGGATATCATGACCAAGGATTGCCTATGGCATCCTTCGATGAGTTTCGATTCAGCCTTTGCGTCCGTTCTGCCGACGCTTTGACTGCGGGGGGTGTTGAGTAGATATTTTGTATATAGTACATTAGCGATTAGGCTCCTCCTCTATTTTATGTCTGAGGATATGGATACCTTCTATTGTACCTATATATGTGTGCGCTTTGTACCAGAGTAATACAACATGGGTTACAATCCCTTCTACAGAGGATAGAAGGTCTATTGGATTTCAATTTTCTGAGTTTAGGAGGAGAGATACACCGAAGCACACTTCTTATCGAAGAAATATTACTACATGGTATGTGTGTGTGTGCCCGTGTGAAAAGAATAAAGAACGTTGTTGCAATTTTTTATTACATGTAACACAACAAGTATTTAGCTCTAATAATTCAAAAAAGCACAGCCAATTTGTACTCCGTCAGAGTAGAATTTGTAGTGGACGTAGCGGCTTGGTGTAGTTGTCCGTGATTAGCTTAAGCCAAGGGAGCTGTCCGTGATCTGCTTGGTCTGTGCCGACGTGGGACCCTGCAGACCTATGCAGGACGCAGAAAATGATCTTGATGATGATGTGGCGTATTTAGTGGTACGGCAGTTTGGCGCGAGCTTTTGACTTCATTTAATTCAACGCGCAGGGAAGAAAAAACCGTTGCTATGGCCCCAGGGCGACTCGGGGGTGACCTGGCCCGAACCCTAGCTCCACCGCTGGTCTCTCTCCTCCCTCGCGCCGCCGTCAGAGGAAGCCGTCGGGTGAAGCCTGTACGGCCAGGCAGTTCCTCGCGTCCCTCTTGAGCGCCTGGGCGGAGGTCCCCAGCGGGATTCGATGTTGCACCGACACGCGCGTGGGCTGCCTCTGGCGCGGCGGTGGGGGTCTGGGCGCGCGGCGGCGTGATCTGGCGAGTGGTGGTGGGTTGGAGGTGGAGGGATTCAGCGACGAGCAGGGGTGTGGGGTGCTCGCATAAGGGCTTTGGGGCGAAGACCATGGCGGACGATGGTGGTTCACGATGCTTGGGTGGCAGGTTGCGGCGCTCTGCTGGGCGGGCCTTCAGCTGTGAGGTTGTGGGGAGGTCGCCAATTTGGCTGGCGGCGACGCCCAGATGCTGGCCGACGGGCCTAGATCTGGGGTCTGGTGGGCCTAGTGGGGCTCTCTGGTACAACTGGGTGGCTTGTGGGCGGAGCTCTGTTTCTGCCATGCGCGCTGCCGTCGGTTGCTTCATCATCCCCTCCGTTGCTTGCGTGTTGGCTGGATCTGGCCTAATCACCATTGTCTGCTCCGTGCGGTCGCTGTCCTGCTGGTGTGAGACCATGGAAGCCGGGGCGGCGGCCTCGGGAAGGTGGTCTGTGTAGTTGGCTCTTGGTCCTCCGTTTGGCTGCAGGGACAGCTAGGGGAGTGACTTGGGGCGAGCCTGGTGCTCTCAGGGCGGCAGAGGTTTGGCTCAGGCTGGGTGGTGGCGACACAATGGTGTTCTGTAGATGGCGATAGTGGTTTAGCCAGTGCAGGGGTGAAGCGGCGACGGTGGTCGGCTTGTTGCAGCGTGGCGGCAGGCTTTACATGTCGTTTCCTGGCCTGGCCGGACCCTCTTAGGATCAGTGTGCCTCTGCGGGGGGGCTTTACGGGCCCGCTAGGCCCTGTCGGACCTAGCTGGGATTGGTGTGCCTTGCAGCCGCGTCCGGTCGACTACCACTGAGGCGGTGGAAGTAGTTCCCTCACGCGTGACCGCTCTACTGCTTCCCCCGATTCAAGCTACCATTCGCCTTTATCTTGATGGCCTTGTGTCGGTGGGTTCGGTGAGACGACGATGGCGGCTTCGTGACCGTAGTGACGCATGTTGCTGGGCGGCGAGTTTGGTGGTGTCGAGGCCTCGACCTCGTAGGGCTCCTATGCAATTGATCGTCCGGGGTTTGTCGATAGGGTCTTCGGGAGAAATCCTTGTCGGCTTGCTCGACACCGACACTGTGCCGCCTTCGGGTGGCACCATTCCTTCCTGGAGGGCGTCGTGGCTACCCGATGTCCGCTTCCTCCTATGTGCCGGGGGAAACCCTAGGGCCAGTTGGTCCAGTCAGCAGCGTTCGCTGTCCTTCTTGAAGGTGCTGCTTGTCACTTGACATATCCATGCTAGGAGTATGGTGGAACTTCTTCAGTGGGCGCAGCGGTTGTGGGTCACCTTCGCTTAGTCGATCCGTCTCTACCTCCATTTTGTTTTTTCTTTTTTCTTTTGGACGTTGTTTGTTGTCGTCCCAGTTTTATTTTTGTTCGGATGGTTGCTATATTAATATAGTAGGACGAAAGCTTGATTTGAGGAATTCAACACGTAGTGCTACACACACTACGTTTTCCACGCGATTTTCACACGACACCAACACGAAACCATCCGCGGTGGCATTTAGGAGCAGCAAATCATCTGATCACGCCTCGTACAAGAATCGGAATACTACCTCCTAAGACTTATATTTAAAAAAAAAAATATGTTTAAACTTTAGTTTTTAGAAATAAATATTAATATTTACAATACGAAATCTATACCCTTGATATTTCGTGAAACATATTTTCACATGTTATTTATATAACATCATAGTCTTGATAGGTTTTTCTAAAAATTGGTCAAACTTTACGTAGCTTTATTTTTATAAAAATATAAATTTTAAACTTTGAAACGGAGATAGTAGAAAAGAACGTGTGTGCAATAGTTCCGGTGCAGAATAGTGTGTCTGCCTAGATCGTGTGTGCAGTAGTCCGGTGCAGAATAGTGTGCCAGCCAGAATGTTGAGTGGTCAGACACTGAGAGGAACGACTCGCTTGTTCATCGGCTTCCTGAGGTACTGTTGCCAATGGGACAACCCGGTCTTGGCTCTCTCTGTACACGGTTTTATCATGGAAATTACAGCAACAACTCGACAACTCGTTTTGTTATGCAGAATTCTACCCAATTCTCATCAATCAACTTAAGTAAGTTCAGTCATATCCAAAACATAGGCTATCATGTTATAGTAACTAAAATGATTTCACGCGCGTTTGCAGCGGGATTCTTCTAAAGAACTCTACTAATGGTATAAAAAACATGAAACATGGAGTTGTCAATAGGAATTTGTAATATACAACCGGTCAAAATAGTCAAGCGGATAAATCTAATAAACGTGTAATTGATGTATATTTGACGGCTAGAAATTCATTATGTAGATAATTGGATGGGAAAAATAGATTACATTGATAACTTGCAAATAGAGATGGACTTTCATAAATAAATAGGTGGGGCGGCCAGCTGGTGGCTACGTCGCTGCCTAGGTGGGGTGGACCCTCGGGGGAAGCCTGGCCCAGGTCGGGTCGGGTTCTCTCCCATGCTCGTCTGCGGGTGTTGACGCTTCTTCGGGTGGCATGACAGAGTTGGAAGTAACGCTGGCAAGACGGAGTCTTCGTCATGGTGTCGATGCCCTCGGCGCATCTGCCACTGACGATGACTCTCTGGTGAAGGCTATGCGGAGGAAGGCGGAATTAAATCTCGATCCCCAAGATACTAAGAGTTCTTCGAAATCCTTCCTTACTTTTTCTACTCCAGTTATTATTGATAGGCTAGCCAATGTTGGTATTAGCATGGGTAGATCTATTAAGGAAGTTAATTTTTCTAGTTCTGCTCTGAAACATATGGAGGTTGACCGTTTAACGATTACTCCTAAGGTTTCTGTTTTACCTGACTCTTTACCGATGGAGGAGGAGGAGTTGCATGTCACAGTAGATGGTCAACTCCTGTATCACTTAGTTGGTGAAGTGTCAGAGGTAGCCTTTGATGAGATTGGGCTGGGCTCATTATATGAGCTGAAAGCTTCTGGTCGAAAATCAAAGAGCCAAAAATCTCGCAAGAGGTCACGTGTATCCAAAGCTTCTATTGTTTTTCAATGAATGGTATATTCTCGAATAGCAGAGGTCTTCATGACTTGGCTAAACATTTGTTCTTTGCCGATTGTGTGAGAGATCATAAGTTGGATTTTTTGGGTATTTCTGAGACTGGTAGACGTGATTTCTCACAAGCCTTACTCAATCGCCTTTCTGGTGGAGTAGACTTTACGCGGGTATCACGTCCGCCGAGATGGAGATCTGGAAGAATCCTGTTAGGCGTCAGATGAGACTATGGAAGTTTTAGCTAGTTCGGTTGGGATGATTTCATATGGTCTTCAGTCGCTATCTACGGGGCTGTCCAGGATGTTTACAAAGCTGACTTTTTGCATGAGTTGGTTAATCTGGCTAAGGACAATCCGTATCCTATACTCATAGGTGGAGATTTTAACTTGCTAAGATTCCCTCATGAGAAAAGTCGGGGTCGCTATGATGAACATTGGCCTTTCATGTTTAACGTTCTCATTGACAGCTTGAACTTAAGAGAGGTTACCATGTTAGGAAGATAGTTCACTTGGGATAATAGTCTTCCTGAGTCTACATATGAAAAATTGTATAGAGTGCTTATGGATACCGAATGAGAAGAAAAATTCCTAATGGTAACTATTCGTGCTCTTGAGCGTGTTGAGACTTTATCGGATCATACTCCATTACTTTTATTTGTTGGAACACCATTACGAAAATCCAAACATAATTTCAAATGTGAACTTGGATGGATGGATCGTGATGGCTACCATGAATTAGTGAAGGCTATTTGGGAGAGACCGGTTAGTGGTTAAATGCCTATACAGCGATGGAACAACAAAATGTGTGCCTTACGCAAGTTTCTTCGTGGTTGGGCCAGACATACTGCTGGAATCCTTAAAAAGGAAAAAATATTCCTTTCGACTATTATTAATAATTTAGAGGCTTCTATGGAAGTTAGGCTTTTAACTACACAAAAGATTGAGCTCAAAAACCAATTGAATGCGGAAATTGCCAGACTACTTCATGAGGAAGAACTCAAATGGTACCAATGCTCTAAAGCGAAATTAGTTCTTGAAGGAGACGCGAATACAAGATACTTTAATGTGGTGGGCCAATGGCAAGCATAAGAAGAAACTTATTCACTCTTCAGGATGAAGGTATGATTGAAGGCCAGGAGCAACTAAAATCCTATATCATTAATTATTAGAAATCCTTGTTTGGGGCACCACTAGAAATTTCTTTCTCGTTGGATGAGTCCCAAATAGGGGATATTCCCCAGGTTTTTGTTGAGGAAAATAACTTTCTAACCGGCCCTTATTCAGGGGAGGAGGTCAAGGAAGCTGTTTTCCAAATGGAACACAACAAAGCACCAGGGCCTGATGGCTTTCCAGCAGAATTTTACCAAAAGTTCTAGGAAGTTATCAAAACCGATCTGATGCTTTTGTTTTCATCCTTAGATGTTGATTAGCTAGAACTTTTTAGACTAAATTTTGGCGATATAATTTTACTTTCTAAGGTTAATAATGTAGAACGAATACAACAGTATCGTCCAATCTGCCTTCTTAACGAAACTTTTTAAAATCTTCATAAAAGTTGCTATGATTAGAATAAATTCAGTAGCTAATCATGTTGTACGCTCATCTCAAACTGCTTTCATGCAAGGAAGAAACATGCTAGATAGTGTAGTAATCCTGTATGAAACAATCCATGAACTACACTCAAAGAAATTAAATTGTGTATTGTTCAAGATTGACTTTGAGAAGGCGTATGGCAAAGTTAATTGGTCTTTTCTTCAGCAAACTCTCTGTATGAAAGGTTTTTCAGAGAAGTGGTGTGCTCTCATACAGTCTTTTATGACTGGTGGTAGTGTTTCTATCAATGTCAATGATGACACTGGCAAATACTTCTAGACAAAAAAAGGACTAAGACAAGGGGATTCACTATCACCTATACTATTTAACATAGTGGATGATATGCTGGCTATCCTGATTGAGAGAGCCAAGGCTGCTAGCCAAATAGAAGGATTAGTTCCCCATATTGTTGATGGTAGGCTCTCCATTCGTCAATACGCTGATGGTACAATATTTTTGATGGAACATGATCTGGAAAAGCTAAGAATCCAAAATTAATTTTATCCGCATTTGAGCAACTCTCTAGATTGAAAATTAATTTCCGTAAAAGTGATTTGTACGGTTTTGGTGATGCCCAAAATGAGACCCACCTATACGCTAAACTTTTAAGCTGTAGCCTGGGGTAATTTCCAATCAACTATCTAGGAATTCTGATCCACTATCGGTGTCCCACGATTGCAGAATGGAAACTCGTGGAGGAAAGACTACAAAAACGACTTAATAGTTGGAAAGGTAAATTGCTAGCCCTTGGCAGAAGACTTTTACTCATAAACTCAGTACTCACCAATATGGTACTATATATGATCTCGTTCTTCCAACTTCCAAAAAGTGTCTTGAAGAAAGTGGATTATTTCCATTCAAGATTCTTTTGGCAAGGGGATGGTGAAAAAAAGAAATATCGACTTGGTAGATGGAATATGGTTTGCCGACCGAAAGAATACGGTGGACTGGGCATACATGATTTTCAAGTCAAAAACACCGCGCTTTTGGGTAAATGGCTTTTCAAACTACTAACAGAAGATGGTGTCTGGCAAACCATTCTTTGGAGGAAGTATGTTGGCTCTAAAGTGGTGTCTCAAGTGGTTTCGAAACCTGGTGATTCACACTTTTGGGCTGGCCTAATGACGTCCAAAAAGCACTTCTTCCATTTTGGTATTTTCAATATTAAGGATGAATCGCAGATTAGGTTCTAGGAAGATAAATGACTTCGCCAAACTTCCCTTAGGGAACAATATCTAGCTCTATATTCGATTGTTAGACATAAAGGGGATACACTTTCCACTGTTTTATAATCTAATCCTCCTAATGTGTCTTTCAGAAGAAGTGTCATCGGTCCTAGAGTGGTATCTTGGAACAATCTTTTAATACGATTATCCATAATACAACTGTCGGAGGGGGTGGGCGAGTTCAAATGGAATTTACTAGAGAGTGGTAATTTTTTTGTTGACTCGATGTATAGAGCTTTGATTCAATAGAGCTTTGATCCAACCTGATTTTACTGTCGATGATAATAGTAAAATTTGGAATATGAAAATACCCCTTAAAACAAATATATTCACTTGGTATCTCCGTAAGGGGTAATTCTTACAAAGGACAACCTTGTTAAGAGGAATTGGCATGGAAGTACATAATGTTGTTTTTTTCATCACAATGAGACAATCCGACACTTATTCTTCCAGTGTAAATTTTCTCGTGCTATATGGTCAATCATCCAAGTAGCCTCTGGTTTATCTCCTCCACGATCGGTTGCCAATGTATTTGGTAACTGGTTACATGGGATACAGGATAAATGCGGGACTTTGTTTAGGGTGGGAGCGCTTGCCATTATTTGATCGCTTTGACTATGTAGAAATGACAAGATTTTTAATAACATTGTGTCTTCTTCCTTGGAGGTTATCTATCTGTCCACGGATATCCTCTGATCATGGACTATTCTCCAACATATGGAGTTTCACGACTTTTTTGCGGAGAGGTGTACGCGATTGGAGGACACGGCGAGGGATATTTTCTCCCGACATGGATGACAGCGTGATCTGCGGATTGATCTGTCATAGTTCGAGGCTGTTTTATCTTATGGATTGTAATAATCGTATTTTGCTTTGGTACGTGTTGTGTGGTTGATCGTTTGTGTGCATCCTAGCTATGGAGAGGCCGAGTGTAAACATTGCTATTGAATAATAAAGTGCCCATTTAAAAAAAACAATGTTAGAGGGATGACATAAAATTGACTATTCACATTTATTCGAATAAAACAACGTGAAATTAAACACTTACATCAGTTATATATTGTTGTTTCATCATTATTTTTCCTTAAGAGAGTGAAAAAATTCTTGCGACACCAATCATTCGCAGCTACTCTTTCCTTTCTCCTCCTTCCTTCTCTCTCCTTGCTACAGTATCGGTGCATCCCTTTGGGAAAGCTGCACCGACCCAAGGCCCCTCTCGCTAGCACCAGCGCTAGTGCCACCGGTCGAGATGGGCGGAGGGGAGGTGGCGATGGTCGTTGTTTAGGTAGGGTTTGTGGCCGCTTGCCGGTAGAGGGCTTTATGCTTGGTAGTGGATGCGGAGTTCGGGATCATGGTTGCCTGGTCTAGAGCTAAGGGTTAGGATTTTCTCTCCGTCTTCCTCTACTTCACTGGTTGAATCATGGAGTGATGGAGAGAGAAACCGTCTCCTCTAATAAATCTAAGGCATGCGGCTTCCCCTTGAACGTTGCTGCTGCGCTGCTGTTTCTTCTTCACCTAGTCGACAGTGGTGGTGAGGAGAAGGAGAGGAGAGGTGGTGTAGTCATCATATTTGGTGGCAGACGGGGTGCCTTCTCCGTTAGGGCGCTCTGGCGTGAAGATGGGCGGTGGTATTTTTCGCGCTTCAACAAGCTCCTGAGGTGGGAAACGATGGAGTGACACTCGAGACGGGCCCCAATTGTTCTCACAAAACACCGTCGCTTCCTTCTTAGCAGCCTAGTTCCTCTTACCTTCCTCTCGGTCAGCCTCAACGGTGAGGGAGAGGAGGGTGGTGGGTCTCTTGTTGCTGAAGGTGGGAGGCGGCCATGGGGCTTGACGGAAGGTGCAACCACGGTTGGAGTTCCCAAGAGGAGCCGGTGGGTAACCGCTACCTTTGGCCACGAGTGCGGCCCTACAACGACCTTCAACCTCTAAGATGGAGGGCCTTTCTTGAGCTTCTGACCAGAACCACCCTCATCGCGCAACCAAGTGATTCGTCCCTAGCGGTGCAACGACGGTCGGAGATGCAGGCTCTCCTGCGGTGGAGAAGACCTAGGACTCGATTGCTTTTTTAGATTTTGTCATGCATTGTTTTTTGCAATTTTCGAGGCCTTGTCTTTAAATTTCAGGCTTCTCTGGGCAAGAGATGTTATGGGCCTCGATGTAATATTTTACCCACCTGCAGCTTCTAGGCCTTTGTGGCCTTTCTCGTTTAAAAAAAAATCTTTCGACATGCAGCTATACATTCCAAAATATCACCCTTGACAATTGGTAATTGGAAGCATTTTTCCAACCTCAAAGAGCACGTACTATAATACAAAATCCCATTAGTATTGACTTACATTTTTAATTACTCTTTTTTTTGAGGCAAAAGCTTTGCCTTATATTGATATAGAAGAAACAAACAGGGGAGATCATAAACCCTAAAAGAAAAAAAGAGGATGGAACTCCCCCAAAAAGGGAGAATGCCTTGACAACAAAAAACTCAACCCATGAGCTCCGCAAGGTTTTTAGCGCCTGCAAGGGTCCATGCCTTTCCTTCTTCTTTTATCCTACTCATGACTTCTGAAGGCATAGACGACTTGCTGTTGAAGACTCTCTCATTTCTCTCCTTCCAGATCTCGCAAGTGATGAGCATGATTGTGGATTTTTGTCCTTTGGGGGAGGAAGCGGGCGTCCTAGCGATCGCATGCATGCCAGTAGTCAAGCACCTTGGCATGGCCAGAGCCCATGTTGAAAGGCAGATCTGGGCAAGACATCCAGTTGGCCGCAGCGGTCCAAATCCTCTTGGAGAACCGACATTCGAAGAGGATGTGATAGGCCGCCTCTAGATACATCTGCAAAGCTGACAGGTAGGATGATGTGGCCATCCACACTTTGCCAAGCGGTCCGCAGTCCAAAGCCGGTTTTGGACAGCGAGCCAGGCGAAAAATTGACATTTGGGAGAAGCGCGGGTCTTCCAGACAATGGAACTGAAGGAGCAGGGTAACGATGCCATGAATTGTGCCCTATAAGCGGAGCCAGCTGAGTAGCATCCATCAGGTGACAAGGTCCAAGTGATGGAGTCTTCCACACCCGGGGATAGTTGAAAATCAGAGAGAAGACCCCAAAGGTGAACGAACTGGGCGATGTGTTCGATAGTGAAAGAATTCACCACAATATTAGTGACCCAATTATGGTTGTTGAGAGCATCCTAGACCTTCCGATTCTTTCTTCTATAGGCTTTGAAGATCAGGGGAGCCAAGTCCTTTGGAGGTGAGCCATTAAGCCAAGAGGAGTACCAGAAAGAGGCTTTTAGCCATGTTGGTGACCATCCCAATGGCCTCGCCGAAATTATGGAGGGTGTTGGCAAGATTTGTCACATCATGCTCGATAGGGGCCAAGAAGATGGCAGCGTCATCGACATACAAGGAAGTACGTGGCCCCTGAGATTCGCCAGGTATCTCATGAAGAAGCCTAGATGAAGTCGCTCTATTCAAGATATGTTGTAGCGGGTCGATGGCTATGTCGAAAAGCAGGGTCTCCTTGAAGAAGTCCATGGCCATGAGCAATCTCTTTCCCAGGAAAACCATTAAGGATAACCCATGAGGAGGTAGAGGAGAACATAGTAGTGAGCAGGTCCCGCCATCTTGGAGGGAAACCGAGGCGCTGCATGAGATCTAACATGTAGTCCCAACAAATAGTGTCGAAAGCCTTAGCAATGTCAATCTTGACAAGGAGGGCTAGGGTCTTGGAACGGTGGAGATTGCGAGCAGTGTTATTGACATACATGAAGTTGTCGTGGACAGTTTTGGTTTTGATGAAGGCGCTTTATCTGAGGGACACTATATCATCCATCTTCGGGCTAAGCCATCAGTCCATAGCTTTCACGATAGTCTTTGGAATCGCGTGTATGAGGCTTATGGGGTCTGAAATCAGTGATGGACTCCGCGGCATCTTTCTTAGGAAGGACAACAATGTTTGTAGTGTTGATGATGTGGAAATTGGAGGCCGAGCACTCTAAGAAGGCGTGGATGGCTTTCATGAGGCCATCCTTAATGATATCCCAACATGAACGAAAGAAGGTAATGGAAAAACCATCTGGACTGGGGGCCTTGTCAGCAGGCATGTCATCAATCGCCTCCTTAATCTCAAGGTCGGAGAAAGGAAGGTCAAGATCATCTAGAGCATGGCCAGTAGGGTTTATGACCGTCCAGTTGAGGTCAAGTTGGCAGGGAGGTGGTCGACCCAACATCTGATAGAAGTGGTCGAAAGTGATCTTTTCCTTATCTTCGTGGGTTGCTGACCAACCATCATTATGTTTGAGCCTCTATATATGATTCTTGCGTTTCCCAGAGTTTATTCGCAAGTGAAAGAACTTGGTGTTGACATCCCCTTCACGAAGGTAATTAATTCTTGAAGCTTGACATTTCCTGGAGCGTTTGAGAGTAGCCAACCCTAGTACCCGACGCTTGAGGCCGGCACGAAGATCCCTTTCATCTGCGGAGAGGGTTCGGGTTTCCTGGGCCATATCAAGATGCAGAATGACCTTCAACATAAGGAGTTGTAATTTTCTATTCAAGAAGAGGCTTTTGATCCAGGACCGTAAGCAACATGTTGTGGACTTTAGCTTGTGGTTGATCACGTGAACTGGCTGAGTGTGAGTGGACAGATCCGACCAAGCCTGAGAGACCTTATCTTGGAAACCAGGCATCTTAGTCCAGAAGGATTCGAAGCGGAATGAAGGCGTCTTACAAGGACCACTTTGGTTGGATAGTAGGAGGGGGCAGTGGTTCGAGAGGGATCACGAGAGGGCGTGAAGGACATGGTTATCAAACGCCAAATCCTAGATCGAGTTTGCAGAAGTAGCGGTCCGGGCTAACAAGGATGGGAGAGACTCTATCGTTGCTCCAGGTAAACTTCCTGTTTTGAAGCTTGATCTCTCTGAGTTGGCAGGTGGTGAAGGCACGCTTAAATTCTCCCATAAGGCGAAAGTTCAAGTTTTCATTGTTTTTGTCTTCTGCTTGATAAATGAGATTAAAGTCCCTGATAATAAGCCACTTCTGGTCGTCAGCCGGGGAAGCATCGATGACTTCCGCAAGGAAGGCCCCCTTGTCAGCATTAGTGCTAGGACCATAAACCATGGTGAGTTGCAAGGTAGTGCCGCAAGCCCAGATGGTGACCTCAACGGAGATCAAAAAGTTGCCGGAGTGTATATTAGCCATGGAGACATTATCATCATCCCATAGGTGGAGGAGGCCTCCTCGAGTGTCGATGGTCGTTCTATGGGCGAAGGATCTAAGCCTGAAGCCACCAATGTAAGCCGTTGTTTGATGATTGACGATATCCAGTTTGGTTTCTTGGATGCAGGCGATATGGCACGTGGTGTCAATGATAAAGGCAAGGACGGTATCTTTGCGTTCTTGATCATTGATCATTGAGGCCCTGGACATTCCAGTCCATGATGTTTAGGTTTGGACCAATCATTGGGAGCGAAAGGAGATGAGGTGAAACACGACCAAGCGACCGAACAGAAAAAAGGGGTGACAAGCCCGCCCCTCAAAGACTGACAACTGAAGGAGATCAACACAAAGCAACATGGTGCAAACACACTTGAGACGACCTTACAAACGGTGAACAAGCTAGGTGCACACCTCCAGCTCGGTTGGGTCAATCTTGGCGCCGCTAGGGCCTCCCATGGTAATCAGAGCCTCATCTGTGTCGGTCATGCTACTAACATTGAGCTTGAAGAGAATCGCTAGTGCCTCAACCGTCTTCTCAGGGAGTTGGTTTTTGATGCAGCGATGGTTTATGTAGTGCATAACACGAAAAAAGATGAGTCCTTGGATTGGTGGATCAGTGTGGGTAACTTTAGCATGGATCAACCACCGGTGCCGTGTTGTGCCATGCCGGTGAACCAGAATGAAGATGGACCCCCACCTCACCACCAATCCGCCTATGTTACAGTCGCAGTCTCCCCCCTCGCCGCCATGGCATACCAGCAAGAGAGGATGCAGCGAAGAAGAGCCCCAAATCAAAGTGAGGAAAGAAGCAGCCTTATTTGCGGAAATTCTGCGGTGGCGGTGCCCACCAGAGCAGATACATGAGCAAGCACCTTCCCAAGATGCGTTGGAACTATCCGGAGAAAACTAATTCCCTACTCCAAACTACCGGCACGCGGGCGAAAACCCTAAGACTACTCCTACTACTACTCTAGTGCCTCCCCTCTGCCATCTCCGACCGGCAAAGCCGCCGGAGACGGCTCGGGTTCAGCCTGGCCAGACTTGGTCAACGCTCATAAGGAAGAGAAGGAGGGGGAGATAAAGGAGGATGAGAGTTCGTGTGATAGGATTGTACTTCTGTGGAAAGCTGATTTTGAAAAAGGATTTTTTCTCGTCCTAGCTAGTTCACCCGATGTTACCTTTCTTGTGCAAATGTCAATGCTCAGTCAAGGTAATTTGTTTGAGATGCTAACATGTGTAATTTGACAATTTGACTGACTTGGTCCATTATACTTGAGCGCTAATAGTTGTATCAAAGGTATCAATATGCGACTATGCACCTGAGGGGAAGTATTCATTATATGATGCTTCTTCGAGTGGGACAAGGCTAGCCTGCGCCCCCCGCGTGCGCCATCCGTGCGCCGTGGGTGCGTGGCAGCCATCCACTGGCTCTGCTTTTTTCTCTAGCTATGCTCCTTAATTTTTGCAAAATATTACATGAAATATGTTAAAATACATCGTTGACTCCTCCGTATATGCATGCCCAACGTCCCACACACCTGCATGGCCTCTCGATGGCAGGAAGCTAGCGCTCGATGATGGAGCGGCCAGCAGCCCAACGTCTCTTGTTTTATCTACATGACCTCCTCCATGGAGGCAAGCTAGCGCTCGACGCGGAAGTCGACGATGGCAGCACTTTTCTCTCTGCAGACTGCAGAGCACTCAGGATGCTCTCCTCCTCCCGCTCAGGTGTGCGCCTCTCCATTAACTTAGATCTCAACAGCAGGAGCTCGCCAGTCGCCAGACCGGCTAGATCGTGAGGGAGTGATGTGAAATTGGACACCTCCAGCGGGGGTTCTGTCTGTTGCTGGCCACCTTTAGCATGGACAAGGAAGCCAAGCCACCATGGACTATGATCAGGTTGTCTCCTACGCTTTTGTCTTGCGGTGCTGCTGGCCAGTGTCGTCGTTGACTTCCTGGTTGAGTGCTACCTTGCCACTGTCAAGGACGTCGTGCAACAGGAGACTTTGGACCGCTGCCGTTGTCGACTTTTCATTGGTAAGGCGATGGAACCCGAGCTGATCGCGGAGGCAGCGTGGCCAAGCACGGACATGGAGCCGGCGAGGGGAGCCAACCTTGCATGTTTACTTTTGGATGGAAGGGCGAGGTTATGGAAGTTCTATGCCAGCGAGGGATCCAAATAGAGAAGTACTTTTAGCCGATCGTATATCCACGGTATTTTCTTCATTTGTCTAGCGCAAAAAAAACGGTCTAGGGAGAATAAAAGGGAACCACTGGATGGCTGCCGCACGGCCACGACACACGGATGGGCGCACGCTCGGGGCGCAGGCAAGCCTCGTCCCTTCGAGTGTGATTACCCCCAATCTTGCTGTTTCTAAAAGTTGACTTTCCAGATTATTGATGCATATCAAATAAACACACATCTCCCTGCCACTTCACAAAGGTGTGCTTCAGTGTCCCTCCCTCACCTCCTAAACTTAAGTTTGCCTTTTTTTTACCGCCGAAACCCATATCCAAGTCATGTATCACCTCGTATCATATCAGTATACTCGGTAGACCTGGGTATACTCCATATCCCCACCACCTAATCCCACCTCTCCTTATCACGATCCACATCCTTGCATGCCGTGTTTCGAATTTGGGTTGTCGCTACTATCGTATCTCCTCGCCGACGACGTTGTTCGAGTCGCTGTTCTAGGCAAGGGGTAAAGCGGCTCAGATCTATTATTCCATGGCTACTACTCGTGTTCCGATGTTATCATGTCGTTTGGGTTGATCTCTTAGTCTCTAGGGTTTCTTTGGTTCGTCACTCGGGTTTCTATACCCGATCCACGGTTATTAAGTCGGCACAATATGCACGTGTGGTGTGTATATGTTTAAGCATGCCGTACGGGCTTTCGGGTGGGTTCGTATGGGCTTCGTAAACAAAGAGGTATCTTGTGATCCTAGACATCCACGAGTTTTAGTTTGCCAAAGTTTGGTGGAGGGGAGAGATGGAAGAAAAAAATGCAAAAAGATGAGTTCGGCAGGTAAGCTACGGAAATTTCAAAAAATGTAGAGTAGAAAAAATCCCAACAATGGTAGCAGAAAAAATCCCAACAATGAGGGTGTATGCATGTCTATGATACCATACAAGTGGTGTTAGTGAGAGCGTCACGAGCTTCAAGGAATTTCAGCATGTGCATGCGTCTTCTATGGGTACTCCTCCTAACTATGCACAGGCCTGTATGGGACACATGTGCGGAGTGTTTGACTGTACAAGGCCTCAAACTACGAAGGCCTCCAATTTTTTATATTAAATTAAACTAGTTAGTACTACTGCTAACTACTGGTTTAGTTGGGAATAATCAATGCGTTGATCAACAATAGCGCTGCCTAGAAGTCTGCCACCAAATTAATTGAGGTCCCAACTCACGCACGCCTTAGTGTTTCTCTCTCACTTTCAGCCTTTTATTGCGAGCACTATCCGTTTTCCAATTGCTGCTCGTAGGCATATCATATAGTTCCATCGCTAGTCCCAAAATGAATCTATAAATTGTTGCATCGAACATGTATAGTAAGACTAGTAACAATGGAGGTATCTTAGATTGTATTATACATCATATGCATGCAAAAAGATGACGTGCCACTGTAGTTAATGATGAGAGAGATGCTAGTAGTATCGTAGGTAGACACGGTAGCATACAAAATTAGAAAACTTAGTGCCAAAAAATCTTGTACACAAATTTGCATTGAGATTTTATAAAATAATAAATATTACAAGTCTATGATACTAATACATGATACCGTGCATTGTAGATATAGTATCATACACTAGTATCATATACATGATACTAACATATGATACTCTCCATTGTGACTAGTCTAACAGGTAGGCTCCACTGCACCCTCAATTTTTTTTGGAAGAATCGAAGTTTTCTGCTAAAGAATGTACTGGCAGCGTTTGAATTATGATAATTCATTGTTTGTTAATGTGTAATTCTTTTCAGAAACTGTACCAAAGATATGAAATTTATAAACAAAATAGTTTTATACTCAATTGCCAATAGTTAAGCCAGAGGGTCTAATTTATGATTTTGCACAGGGCCTCTGTTTTCTCGGATATGGCCCTGACTATGCGGAGAGGAGGTGTTAGATAGTATTTTGTAGTAGGACATGGCGGCATGGTATCTCAATTACTACAGACGATATACGCTAGCAATATGGAATATCCAGTAAGGGAGCAACAGTACCATAAGAGCAAGTTCAATAATGTAGCCTGCTGCTGGCTATAAGAAAATGTCATATCATCTATAGCCAATCCTATAGCCGATATATACAATAGTTAGATATAAAAGTGTACTACTTAATCAACATTTGACCCATATTTTACTCTCACAAAGAGCCTATGAGCATGTGTTAGAGCTGGCTCTTAACTTACAACCCACTTACATTCTCTCTCCTATTCTCTCTCCTCCCTCTCACCAAAACTATAATATTTAATGTCTTATAGTCAGCTGACTGTATCTCATTGTACTTTCTCTAAGAAGAAGGGTATCAATGTCGTTAAACGGAAGCAGTTTATAAGCTGCGAGTAATAGGAGTCAATTAATATCGGTATTTTTACACAATCGCACAGCAAAAACTAGAACAAACGAAGAACAAGAACACAGATTTTTACGTGAAAACTCTTCCAAAAAAACCATGGAACGCTCGATGGCGTATCACTATAATTGGGAGGAGATTACAATACACGAGAGGACAAACCCTCTACATGCCATCAATATGGTGGAAGTCTCTCAATCTAATCTATGACTACTGGAACTATATAAAGGAACAAACAACTCTCTTTCTTGGTGGACACGAAATAGAGTAGTAGATGTGCTACGTCTAGCACGGTTGGCACGCCGTAGTCCGTCAGGACTCTTTCTGTAATACATAGAATTCGGATCAAATTCAACAATCTCCACCTTGAGCCAAAATCCCTTATAAAAGTCATAGATAGCATTCAAATTCTCAATTAAAGTCATCACAAGTAAACCTTGTGCTTTGAAACATCCATAGGACTAATAAACTTTTCACGAAGTCACATTGAGCAAATCATACGGTAGGTCATCCAAAAAAACACAGATGTCAACAAAGCAGACAAACGAAATTGGGTCTCCCATAACACCCGATAAAAGTCTGAGTCTATGCCACTGACCTTCAAAGTAGAAACTGCTCAATCATCAAATGACATAAGTCATCATATCTCCTGTGGTGCCCATGCATGAGCGCATAGCTCACAGTGCAACTTCTTGGTGCACGTAAACATTGTGAAGAACTCATCTCATGGAATCTGAACGTGCTACAAATCAAAGAGCACAAACCTCGGCAAACAATACTCATGCAAGAGCATCTGGTACAGAGGACATCTCGTACACCAAAAACTGCCATCTTGTAATGGTTGATGAAAAATCCATGATATGGTCAAGAACTATCCATGTAGAACAAAGGTCGGATGTAGGAAACTTTTCAACATGCAACGGAGCTTAAACACTGCAATAGACCTGAAATGGATCGTATGGGCACCTAGAGGGGGGTGAATAAGTGCTACTTCAAATTTTAATGCTTTTTCAATTTTAGGCTTGACACAAGAGGTAAATTCTCTAGGTATGCGACTATGTAGAATTTCCCTATATGCAAACCTAACTACTAGCGAGTAAAGGCGAGTAATAGTGAGGAACGAGGAAACCATAGTGGAGCACGCGAAGACACATGATTTAGTTTACCGCAGTTCCTTCCTTGTTAAGGGAAATACATCTGCGTTGGAGGGGTGGGCGGTACTAAGACCACCACGCCACAATAGGCCTCACCCTGTTCTCCGATGGATCTCGCCACCAAAGGCCTGATCCACCTTTCTACTATTGGAACCCTTCGAGGAGGGAACCGGTGCCTTTATACAACTAGCAGGGCATAACTCCACAACCGAATTGGAGGTCCCGTGATGACAACAAGCTGCCACAAGAACAATTGTTATCAATAATGAAACACAAGATCTAGATATTAACAAGAATACTAGATCGGGAATTCTCCAAGTGAATGGAGAGGAGTTGCAGCGCTTGATTCGTGATGACGATGAATGATGTCTCCTCCTTCAATTCCCCCAAAGATCTTGGGTGAGAGCTTTTGCAATAGGTCTGATCTTTTTCGAATAAATCAAGATGTCTGACAGGAGGGGTGGATGTGGCTTTTATACCCCCTGTCGGAGCTGTTGGAGCCATTTGGGGCCGGATTATCCAGCCCAAGTGAGGGCCGGATTATCCGGCCTAGAGAATACTCCGTCCTAGACTCGGATTATCTGGGGGAAAATCCGCCCCCAAATAGAAGCTCGCGTCGGGCGGTCCTTGGCATCTTCTCCCAGGGGCCGGATTATCCGGCCCTAGAGGAAGGCCGGATTATCCGGCTGGGGGAAAAATCCGTCCCAACAACGGATTGTCCGGGGGAAAATCCGCCCCCAGACAGAAGCTCGCGTCGATGCTCCTTTGGCCATTTTCCCTGGGGCCGGATTATCCAACCCTCGAGGAAGGCCGGATTATCCGGCTGGCGGAAAATCCGCCCCAGCTACGGATTGTCTCGGGGGAAATCCGCCCTCGGACAGAAGCTCACACGCGACCAGCCCTGGCCAAGATGGACATGCCGGATTATCCGACCCTTGATGGGGCGGATAATCCGGCCCCCAAACACCAAATACACTTCCTTGCAACACTTAGCACACATGAGAAACTCCACAGTATTGTTATGTACACACAAAACACAAGGAACCATGAAATGTTCTTTCAATCTCCCCCTTTTTGGTGTTAGATGACAATACTAGGATTTGCAAGATAGCTCTAATAAAACAACATTTAACAAATGAAAAAGACTCCCCCTCAATGTGTGCATAATAAAAAATTTCATTTGAATACAAATACACATAAGTAGGTACAAGTCTCTTTCATTGGAACATAGACAAAAAATTCATACCACCGTGGGAGAGAGAGGTGTCCTCAAAATAGTATAAGAATACCCAATGATAACCATTATGAACACCTTCCTCGAGATAGATATCCAATATAGCCAATATGATAGATGAATCCATAAGGATAATCCACGAGATAAATCCAGAGCCACACATAAACATAGTCTTATACAAATCAAACCACAAACCATGAATAAAAGTTCGACACTAAATGGGCACAAGCGAGAGAGACCGAAAAGATAAAGTGCAAATGCTTGCGCCCAACCCATGCAAATCCACGAAGACCTAATAGAACTACTTCTCCCCCTTTGGCATCGAAACGCCAAAAAGGAAGAAGAGTGATGCTAGCGCCCCAAGGGATCACTCGTAGTCCTCATCGCCGTCCTCGTCCTCATCCTCAAGCTCCTCGGTGTCTTCCTCCTCGTCATCAGCAGTGGCCGCGAAAGGAAACACGTGACGCTCAAGCTCTCCACAGTTGAGCCCAGATGAAGAATTCCACCAAGCATATGGTGAAAAAGAGCTGCTGAGTATGGGCCATCTCGTGACACTGCTTGTACACCTCATACTGCCCCTTGCGAGTGTCCACCCCATGCAAAGAACGTTCCGCTGGAACCAATTCAGCTGCTTGACCTCACGAGCAATAGGAGGCACTGGAGGCCTACGAGCACTAGCACGGGCATCCCTCATGAATCCCTCAGAAGCAGAAGATGGATGTGAGGTCTTCCTAACCTTGTTGTATATTTTCTTGGCCTTATGCTCAACAAATGTGAAACTCTCTAGTGGGAAGCAAGTGCTTGATCAGCATCATAATGTAAGGGGCATACGTGATGGAGAGCCTATTGAAATTGCATCAGTCAACTCATGATAGATAAAGTCTATCACATCCAACTTGTAATTAACAGACTCATCTTCATTAGATGCCACCTCGTGAGAAAAGGCTAGAAGCTGAACCAGGTGGCCACGAATACTGTCATTGTTTCCTCCACTAGGGGTGATAGAGTCACGGAAGAGGCCCACCAAGCTAGCATACAAAGGAGAAAGACCAGCAAAGGAACCCACAATACCATTGTCAATTGTGCAAGGAGAGAGGACAACATATTTATTGGGCTTGAGTTGGGTGATGATATGATGGCCACTAGCACGGTCCCTATTGCAGAAGGAATATCCAAGCACCCCAGCAAAAACCAGAAAATCAGCTTGCATTGGCATGTCACGAGTCATCCACTTCATGGTGCAGTGCTCATCACCACAAATGACCAAAGTGGAGAAGAATTGCTTCACAACCTCAGAGTCATAGGAACATTGAAGAGCCATGAGATGGTGCAACCCCATCCTCTTAGTCACATACATAGCATCAACAAGTTGAGGTTTTTCCATGGCCTCAGCAATAATCAGGGGATGCATAGGACGAATCTTCTGCTGATCATAAACATCTTCATAAATAGACTTTTGGTCAGCAGACCAAAAGCGGGAGTCACCAAGCTCAGTATCTTGCGCTGATTCAGCAAACAGATCACGGTGGCGAATAGAAGAGTAAGTAATAGTATCCATCTTCTTGTAGTGAATCTTTGGTTCCTTTCCCTTTTTCTTGGACACACCCTTCCTGCTCATATCCCTCTTTGCCTGTTCAGCCATGCAGTCAGCCTCTTTCTTCCTTCTCCTCAGTTCAACCTCGTCCACGATACCACCCTCACCATTGTCCCGAAAATAGAGGCCACGAGGATGGCGCTTGTAGGTCTTGGGAGCACTAGAACCACCTGTGAAATGAATAGGATGGATAGCAGGGGGATAAGAACACAAACAAGTCCAGAGAGGCAGTAGAAATAGTAGGCAAATAGTCCATAGTCCAAACATACATAATGGAAAGAATCCACAGAAATCTGAAGCAGTTTTGACTCTGTCAGGCCGGATAATCCGGCCTGGCCAGCGACGGATAATCCGGCCCTGGCAGAAATTTTCAGATTCGCCTAGATTGCAAAAACATAGATCAGACTTAGGAACTGCAATACTATGATCTCTACACGAAATAACAACCTTCTAGTCCATGTTCCACCAACAAGTGACACATCAACTCAAAAGATGGGGAGGGAGGGAGTTACCCTCACTCATTGAAGGAAGAACATGGAGGAGAAGGTACCCGGAGGCTCGAAGAAGATCTGAGGGAGGACGAGAGAATCCGGTGGCCGGAAAGGCTCTGGGGAGGGTGGGGCGGCAGGCGGCGGCTGGGGAGAGGGAGTGGGGTCGGGGAAGAACTACTTGTTGTGAGCCATTTCCCCCGACGCCAGTCCTTAATAGACTGCAGCCACCAGGGCTGGATTATCTGGCCTACACTTGGGCCGGATTATCCAACTTGAAATCTGAATTCCTATTACACACAGGTTCAGGCCTGCGTGTCCCCAAACAAACCCCCACAAGATGAACAAAGGACTTGTGTGCTAGAAGAGATGGCTTAGGGGTAGAGAGAGGCTTGGGATTAGAGAACCAAACTGAGATGGTACTACACACTCAAGATTGCAAGAATCAAATCAACTAAAGTCCAAAATTGAGTGTGATTTCCATAGGAACACGAGATGAACAAAAACAACCAATAAGATCCACATAAAACCAACTCTTCTCATGGAAGAGGGCGGTGGCTGAGGCCACCTTATTGGAATGCATGGTATGACACCGTGAAGATATATCTTGGGTTCATGACCAATACTCATCAATAAGCTTACATATCATAAAATGATATTAAGAGAAATGGTTTGACTTGCTTTCGACATTATGGGAGAGGGTTGGTCCAATTAATTAGGACCACACTCCCCCTATATCCATGCCCACACCTAGACCAAATAAGGATGATATATAAGGGTGAGTGCATGGGTAATCAAGACAAGCTCCTTGAATCAACGATATTTAGCTCATTCCTCAAGTAACAAAACCTTGCTTCATCAAGTGGCTTCGTGAAATTATCAGCAAGTTGGTTCTTCGTTCTCACAAAGGATAGATCAATATTGCCTCGAGCTACATGGTCCCGAATAAAATGATTCCGAATCTCAATATGCTTCATCCTTGTGTGCTGCACTAGATTGTACGCAATTTTGATTGCACTTTCATTATCACATAAAAGAGGCACTTTGTCACAATTGACACTGTATTCCTTTAAAGTTTGCCTCATCCATAATAATTGTGTACATGCACTAGCAGCAGCCACATATTCGGCCTCGGTGGTGGAGAGAGATATACAATTCTGCTTTCTAGAAGACCAACATACCAAAGACCTTCCCAAGAATTGATAAGCTCCAGAAGTTGATTTCCGATCATCCTTATCACCAGCCCAATCTGAATCAGTATAGCCACATAGAGAGAAATGGGAGCCCTTGGGATACCATAGACCAAAATTAGGGAATGAACCAAATATCGGAAGATCCTCTTGACCGCCACTAAGTGGCTTTCTTTATGAGCTGCTTGATACCTTGCACACACACCTACACTCAACACAATATTGGGTCTAGATGCGCAGAGGTAAAGAAGAGAGCCGATCATGGACCGGTATACCTTTTGGTCCACATCTTTACCGTGAGAATTGAGTTCGAGATGACATTTAGTTTGCATCAGGGTGGAGACGCCATTAAGATCCGTCATCTTGAATCTCTTGAGCATGTCTTGGATGTATTTTGCTTGATTTATGAAGGTTCCTTCTCTAAGTTGTTTGATCTAAAATCCAAGAAAGAACCGCAACTCCCCCATCATAGACATCTCAAACCTATCAGTCATAAGCTTTGAAAATTCATCATTAAAAGCTTTATTAGTAGAGCCAAAGATAATGTCGCCTACATATAGTTGGCATACGAAAAGCTCCCCCTTAACCTTCTTAGTAAAAAGAGTAGGGTCGATTTTCCCAACTTCGAAGCCATGGTCTAGCAAAAGCTCTTTAAGGTGCTCATACCACGCAAGTGGGGTTTGTTTAAGGCCATAGAGTGCCATATCGAGTTTGTAGACATGGTTCGGAAAGTTAGGATCCTCAAATCCCGGGGGTTGCTTTACATATACCAACTCATGTAGAGGACCATTAAGAAAAGCACTCTTAACATCCATTTGCTATAATTTAAAATTATTATGAGTAGCATAAGCAAGAAGGATATGGATGGACTCAAGACGAGCCACTGGAGCATAAGTCTCACCGAAGTCGATGCCCTCAACTTGGGAATAGCCTTGTGCCACGAGTCTTGCCTTGTTCCTTACAACAATGCCATTTTCATCTTGCTTATTTTTAAAGATCCACTTTGTGCTGATAACATTGCGGCAATCCTTGGGCTTCTCTACTAATTTCCAAACCTTGTTGTGTTCAGAGTTATTTAACTCTTCATGCATAGCAATAACCCAGTCTGAATATTCAAGAGCTTCAAACACTTTCTTGGGTTCCACCATGGAGATGTGAGCTTGGTGCTCACCAAAGCTTTCTAGCTCCCTTCTTGTGGACACCCTTCATCGAGATCACCTACAACTTTGTCAAGAGTGTGACCCCTTAATTCAAGATTCCTATCTGCACGAGCTTTGCAATGAAGCTCGATCAATTTGTTGTCTTGTGGAGGAATAACTTCATCATTTGAGTCTTTGCTAGAATCATTAGCTTGGCCTTGATCTCCAGCTTGATCAGTAGGAATAGGAGATGATGAATCATGCCCTTGATGTTGATCAACATCCATAATAGGAGGCTGCTGCTATTCAGAATTTTCAGGGCCGGATAATCCGGTCGACGGTGTGGCCAGATAATCCGGCCTAGGAGAACTTGATGCATCTTAACCGGTTCTGGCTCGAACTGGAGAGGGGCCGGATAATCCGGGGTCAGCCGGAAAATCTGGCCTGTTGTAACACCCCTAGTTTTACTAATAGTAATTAGGGTTTGTTTTGTGCATTCATGCGCATCAGATTAAAAATCATGCAAGAAATAATCACTAAACCCTAATCTTCTCCTCTCTTTTTGAAATGCATTCAAAATGGTTTTGAATTTTGAAAACTACAACAACATGTGTAGCCCAATTGGTTACAAGGGCTCTGCAGTAATTTACATGTTTACAAAATCTCCTAACATTTTTGAAATGTTCAAAAATGTTTTTGAAATGGTTTTACAAAAGATAAAAGAGAGAAAACTAAAAAGAAAAAGGTTTTGTAAAAAAAATATAGAGAGATCCACCAGGCCGTAGCCTAGCTTCTTTTCCCTCCCTCTCAACCTTTCCTGCAGCCCACCAATGGCCCAGCCAGCCCGCAGCCAGCCCAAGCGCGGCCCAGTACCGGACCGTACGGCTTCACCACCTCTCCTCATCGTCTTCCTCCTGACGCCAAGCTCCTATGTGTCGTCGGCGCTGCCGTCGATCCCCGCCGCCTTCTTCTGGCCATCCGCCGAGCTCCGGGGTGGATAAGGCCACCATGACGACGTCTCCTTTGCTCTCATCCACTTCTCCTCTCCCTAGAGACCTCCCTCTCTCAATTTCCCCCTCTGGCCAGAACCCTAACCGCCTAGACCTCGCTGGTCACCGTCATTCTGGTCTCCCCCGTGCCTGTCCGAGCAAGCCACCGACACCGCCGTGTTCCCCTACCTCGACTCGCTAGAGGAATCGAGCTGGAGCTCCAGGAATCGCCGCTGCCGTTGCTTCTTCCCCCAACACCGGCCGCCGCTCTCCGGCACCGATTCCGGCGCTTTCTGGCCCCACCCCTGCTCACTGACCCCTCCTCTGCACTCGTGGTGAGCTTCCCGTACTTCTGGACCTCCCCTCAGTCTCCCCCTCGTGCCGTAGCCACCTCCCGCCATGAGACCGAGAGCTCCGCCGTCGGCCGCCATGGTAGTCATCGCTCCGGTGACCTATAGACAGTGGAGCCGCCTTTTTTTAGGACCCTCGTGTTTCCCTCATTCGAATGGAACTATCTGCGTGCCCCAGATCCCCCTCCTCCGCCGTCCCTGGTGCCCGTACGAGGTGTCTCCGACGAGCCTAGGTGGTGTCGAGGTGGTCCCGACATGGCGCTCGCATGGCATCGATGTGGCTGTGGCGTGGCAGCAGACAAGCTTTGCCGCGGTGGCTGCTTACGTGGCCCTAGGCCCCAACAGTCAATGACTGTGGCTAGTTCATGCCGCGGTGTAAAAAGTTTTAGTTCCCCCACTAACGTTATAATGACGCAGTAAGTCCTTTTTAAATAGTTTATTAATTTCAGAAAAGAGTTTAATCTTTCAAATTCAATATCTTTTATTCTATAACTCATAAAAATACAAATAATAGATCAAAATGTTCAGAAAAATAAGATCTACACAATAGACTCATAATCATGCATTGTTCAACAACTTTAAATACAAGTTTAATTAGAAGAACCAATTGAACCCCGTAGGTGATTCCGAGGTCCCCCTGTTCTAGGGTTTGCACCCCTTGGACCCTGTTTAAAATGACCAAGTATGCTCTAGGGTTCATTTCGATACACTTTAACTTGTCATATCATCATCCTTGCTTGAGCAATTCATCGATGCCATGTATTGATTGTTGCTTTCCTTTCCGGTGTTTCTGCTCCTTCTCGGTAATCCTCGGAGTTCATGTGAGCAACGATATCGAGTCCAAGATTGAAGAGTGCGATCAACATCATCAAAGGTTATCGACGAACAAGTCCATCTGATGAACCCTGAAGATCTATATCTGAGTATCAATAGGAAAAGGCAAGCAAAACCCCACACATGGTATAATCCTATGATTTCAAAGTATTTCATTCTTGCCATGTGCATATGATTCCAAAGTATTTTATCGATGGATAGCGTAATTGATATGGGGTGGCCCGATCTTCTCAGCAAGCACTTGTCGATGGTGATGGTGGATGATAGATAACTAGCCTGTAGCTATGAACTCTCCCGCTCGATCCCTGATGCCAATGCAACAGCCCTCAAACCTTGTAGGATATTCACAACACCACGCTCTTGCGCACGCAGCCGTGACCACAAACAGTAGTATGCAATCTACTAATTCCCAATGGAACAACAGATCACACTCAATTATAGTTGGTAAATTTGAACACAGGGTAATTTTAGAGGTTCTATGAAAGAAACAACTCCAAAATATTTTAATGTGGTCTCAACCCTAACCTACGACGCCCCCATCTATTTATGGGTCCAAAGGGCGGCGGCCTATGGTGGAACCCGAGTTGGTTCCACCCAACCTGGATACAAACCGGCCACAAGTGGCTCGGCCAAGACTGGCTCTGCCGTGGCAGAGTCCTAGTCGGTTTTCCTGTCGCGGCAGCCTGCCGTGGCAGAGAAACGAGGCTTTTCTCTGCCGTGGCAGAGAACTTCCTCCTCTTGTTGATCTTCGTCTTGGACAGCTCCTTGCGCTTCCTCCCTCTCCTCCCTCGCGCATTGCTCATTGATCAACACGACATGTTCCTTCAGCTCCTCACTCTGTGCTATGCCTTGTTCTCCTAAGTATCTGATCATACAATAATTCAAAGACTTAGGTAGTATAAAATTCTCATTAATTAAAACATCAGGTTCATTAAGAAACAAGTTCACCTGTTGTTCTAGTAGCTTGGCACGAGCTCTTGTGATTGGTCCAATCCTCATCTCATTGGATTGATCCTTCTTTGCAATTGGAACAACTTCATTAGCAATTGGGGTAGGTGTAATTGTAGGGATGTCCTCATCATCTCCCCCCCTTCAAAAGGCGTCGACCTCGATGCTCCAAGGTATTCTCCAGCATATGGTGACAAATCAGCAACGTTGAAGCTGTTGCTAACGCCACCAAACTCCTCAATAGGTATATCAACCGAGTAGGCATTATCATTAATCTTGGCTAACACCTTGTAAGGACCAGCACCACGTGGCTTCAATTTTGATTTTCGAAGTAGTGGGAACCTATCCTTGCGTAGATGCACCCAAACCATATCTCCAGGCTCGAACAACACTTCTTTTCGTGTTTGATTCCTTGCAGCAGCAATGTTCTTGCCTTTCTTCTCAATAGCCTCTCGAGTCTTCTCATGTATTTTCTTCACATAATCAGCATGTTTTGATGCCTCCATATCAACTCTCTCATGTAATGGTAGAGGCAACATATCAAGTGGCATCAATGGCTTGAAATCATACACCACCTCAAAAGGACAAAGCTGAGTAGTTGAATGCACAGCCCTGTTGTAAGCAAACTCAACATGTGGCAAACACTCTTCCCACTCCCGCGGATTCTTTTTAATCAAGGTCCTTAGCAGCTGTGACAATGTTCTATTCACCACCTCCGTTTGACCATCTGTTTGGGGGTGACATGTAGTACTGAATAGCAGCTTTGTTCCTAGCTTCCCCCATAAGGTCTTCCAAAAGTAGCTCATGAGCTTCACATCACGGTCAGAAACAATCGTCTTTGGTACTCCATGTAATCTCACGATGTCCCTGAAAAACAGGTTAGCAACATGCGATGCATCGTCGCTTTTGTGGCAGGCAATAAAATGAGGCATCTTAGAGAACCTATCTACTACCACAAATATAGAATCATGACCTCTCTGAGTTTTAGGTAGACCTAGCACAAAATCCATAATAATGTCTTCCCATGGAATAGTAGGTGCAGAGAGAGGTGTATACAAACCATGAGGCTTCAGCTTAGATTTCGACTTGTGGCATGTAATACATCGGCTCACAAATCTGTACACATCACGCCTCAGCTTGGGCCAATAAAAGTGATCAGCAAGCATGAGCAACGTCTTCTCACGCCCAAAGTGACCCATCAAACCACCAACATGTGATTCCTGCACTAAAAACAAACGCAACGACGATTCTGGAATACATAGTTTGTTAGCTCGAAACAAATATCCATCATGTATATGATACTTCCCATGCGTTTCTAAGAGCACACAAACGATATGGTTCAGCAAAATCATGGTCAGTTGCATAAAGTGCACAAATAGCTTCTAATCCAGGAATTTTAACATCAAGATTGGTTAATAGCATGTTCTTCCTAGACAGAGCATCAGCAACAACATTCTCTTTTCCCTTCTTATAATTAATGATGTAAGGAAAAGACTCAATGAACTCAACCCATTTAGCTAATCTTCTATGCAAGTTTGATTGAGCTTTCAAGTATTTCAATGCTTCATGATCAGAATGTATGATGAATTCCTTTGGCCACAAATAATGTTGCCAAACCTCAAGTACTCTAACAAGTGCATACAATTCTTTATCATAGATTGAATAATTCAAACGAGCACCAGCCAATTTCTCAGAAAAATAAGCTATAGGCCGACCCTCTTGCATCAAAACGCCACCTATGCCTATACCACTAGCATCACATTCAACTTCAAATTGCTTCGAAAAATCAGGTAATGCAAGCAATGGTGCAGAAGTAAGAAAACGTTTCAAACTATCAAAAGCAATGTCTTGGGTCGCGCCCCATATAAAAGGAACACCTTTCTTTGTCAAATCATTCAAAGGTGCAGCAATGGTGCTAAAATCTTTCACAAAGCGCCTATAGAAACCAGCGAGACCGTGGAAACTACGCACTTGACTTACATTCATTGGAGTAGGCCAATTCTGAATTGATTCAATTTTAGATTGATCCACCTCTACTCCATGTTTAGAAACAACAAATCCTAGGAATATGACCTTATCTTTTGCAAATGTACACTTCTCAAGATTAGCATATAGTTTATTATCACGTAACACTTGCAAAACTTGTCTAATATGAGTGCAATGTTCAGATTCGGTGTGGTTGTATATGAGTATATCATCAAAGTAAACAACCACGAAACGACCAATAAACTCTCTCAAAACATGATTCATCAAACGCATGAAAGTACTAGGTGCATTAGTAAGACCAAAAGGCATAACTAACCACTCATACAAACCGAATTTAGTTTTGAAAGCAGTTTTCCATTCATCCCCTTCTTTCATCCTAATTTGATGATAACCACTACGCAAGTCAATTTTAGAGAAAACAGCAGCACCACTCAATTCATCTAGCATATCCTCTAAGCGTGGAATAGGATGACGATATCGAATAGTGATGTTATTAATCGCTCTACAATCAACACACATGCGCCAAGTACCATCTTTCTTAGGAACTAAAATAACAGGAACAACACAAGGGCTAAGAGAGACACGAATGTACCCTTTATCCAACAACGCTTGTACTTGCTTCTGAATTTCTTTAGTTTCTTCGGGATTAGTCCTGTAGGGTGCACGGTTGGGAAGTGTGGCGCCAGGAATCAAGTCCACTTGATGTTCTATACCACGCAAGGGAGGCAAACCTGCGGGTACGTCTTCTGGAAACACATCCCCAAAGTCCTGCAAAATAGATGAAACACCAAGAGAAATAGGGGTCATGTCGTTAGAAACCAATACCTCGCCCTTATACATGAGCACAGGTGGCATGGCTGTAGGATCCTCACGAAATTCTCTCATATCTTCCTTAGTGGCTAATATCAATAAACCAGGCACTCTCTCACTTTTCGTTATATCACTCAATTTAGGCTTAATTACATCAGGAACAGCTGTCACACAATCTCGCCGAGTGGTAGTATCTTCCTTCAAATTCACCTCTATCTTCTGGCGAGAATCATTCACAATTTCTTGTGGTGTCATTGGCTGCATAGTAATCTTTCTTCCTTTGAATTCCAAGTGATATGTATTGGCTCGGCCATTGTGTTGCACATGGCGATCATAGAGCCATGGCCGACCCAATAGGAGGTGACACACAGTCATAGGAACCACATTAAAATCAATAGAATCTTTGTATGGCCCTATTTGAAAGTTCACTCGTACCATATGATTTACCTTCATCTCACCATTGTTGCTCAACCATTGTATGTAGTATGGCTTGGGATGAGGTAAGTATGTCAAATTTAGTTTGGCACATAATTCCTTACTTGCAAGATTTCTGCAGCTACCTCCATCAATAATGACCTTGCAAGCTTTATTTGGTCCAACTAGAGCTTTTGTTTGGAACAAGTTGCAACGCTAGGATTCCTCAACCGGTTGCACACTAAGTACACGTGAAGACACGACGATAGCTGGTGCACGCTCAGCATATGCATCAGCACCATCCTCACCATCATCAATATCAACATCAGAAGCTTCATCTCTACTTTCTACTTCACCTTGTTCATTAACAAACATAACCTTGCTGTTTGGACAATCCTTCTTGTAGTGACCTCTACCACCACAAGTGTGGCACACCACATCACGAGTACGTGCAGTAGACATGTTGGAACCCAAGCTAGCAGCAGGAGCAACGGGTTTTCGAGCATTAGAACCAAACGAAGGTGTACTTGCTGGTTTGGCCGATGGTGTAAACGTAACAACAGCTGGTGACGCGGCTGTAGGAGGAATAGGTCTGGCCGAAAATCTGCTGGGGGATGGAAAACGAGTACGTGACTTCGCCTCTTCTGCCAACTGGGATTCGGCCTCTCTAGCATGATGCAACAACTCATTCATGGTCTCATACTTGTGATGACGAACAATGCTCTTGATTGGTAACTTCAAATTGTTTAGGAATCGCTGCATGGTCATCTCAATGGACTCACGAATTCTGGCACGCTGCATAAGCATCTCCATCTCCATGTAGTACTCATCAACTGTCATTGTTCCTTGCTTCAGTTGCGCCAATTTATCAAAAACTGAACGCAAGTAGTTGGTTGGGACGAAACGAGCTTTCATGATTTGCTTCATCTCGTGCCAATCCATCACAGGAAGTTCATTGTCCTCCCTCCTATGTTGCACAAGAGCATCCCACCAACGCAAAGCATAACCATCAAATTCAGATGCTGCAAGCTTGACCTTCTTATCTTCTGGATAGTCAAATAAGCGCCAGAGTTTCTCAATCTTCAACTCCCATGTGAGGTAGTCTTCAGGATCAATGGAACCATCAAACTTAGGAATTGAGAATTTTGGCTTGCCCAAACCATCATCAGCAGTTTGGTTGGGAACACATTGAGCACGCCCAAGAGGAGCATACCCACGGCCATGAGCAGGTGCATGGGCAGGTGCAGGAGCAGGTACATGGGCAGGGGGAATAGCACGTCCCCTGCCAACATGTGGAGCAGCATCCACAGTGCTACCCTCATCTAAATCATCAAAGGCATCATCATGTTGAGGCTCTTCCCTTCTAGGTAAAGTGACTGTCAAACCCTCAATGGACTGCTGCAAAGCGGTGACATTGACATTGAGCGTAGCCACTTGTGTTTGAATAGTATCAACCGTTCCAACATGGTGATCCAATCTCACATTCATATCCTAGAGATTCTTGTCAATGGCATCTGTCATGTGAGTAAACACACGTGTCAAGTGGGACTTCAAAGCCTCATATTCACGCCAATTGACGAGTTCCTCATCCTTCTTTTTCTGCATCACAACATCATCATCACTAGAAGACATGATCAGTAGGTTAGTGCACAAAATCAAAAATCTGTATGGTGGAACTCTCACAGCTCACTCACAACTAATAAGAAAGGAGATCTTACCGTTCCAAAGTGAATAGAGATGCTCTACCAAAGAAATCAAAGACTGATGCACTTGATGTGATGAAGTGAATATCAAAGGTATAGAGAACGATCACAAGGCACACAAGGTATTTATGGTGGAGCTGTAGGTATGGTATCCTAACTACACCGCAAACAAATCCTAGTGCTGATCGTACAAATACCCAAGAAAACACACACGTGGAGAAAAACGTGGTAATGCAACTATAAAGGGTGTTGCACTACGCTCGAGAGACACTAGCAAAGCTCAAAGTAAACAGGCACAAGATTGCTCAATCTACCGGTGCACAAAGATAACACTAGGCCTCTTGCTCAAATTCTCCCTTTTTATACAACTTTTTCTTTTTTCTTTTGGATAGCTTTTCCTTGATACTTCTCCTTTTGCTATCTTGCTTTTTTTTTGATAGATAACACACGGCCAATTACAAAGTACGACACCAAAAGTCCTAAGAGCAGCCTGTCGGAGCGGAAACTAGTCTCAATAGGCAAGTTCCTACACCTATGTAGTAGATTGGCTGTGGCTAAGGGTTTTGGAAAAGTGCAAATCAATCACACTTTGTAATTATGGTGTCGTGGAAGAACGGCGGCAGCAAAACTGCCAGAAAATGTGCCGCGGCAGAGTGGTAACTTGGTAACTCAGAAAGTCCTGCCGTGGCAGAGAAAAACGCAGAAAACCTGCCGTGGCGGATTTGATAACCTAGAAAGTCCTACCGTGGCAGAAAAAGATGCCGAAATCCTGCCGTGGCAGACTCGGTAACCTAGAAAGTATTTTTTTTGATTCTGACTCAGCCAAGAGTAGATGATAGGACTCTTAGAGTAGATCGGATCTGATTGATGGTGGCGGAAAACAATGGTGGCAAACGACGAAAAACAAAGAGAAGAACAAAACTACGAAGAAACATATCGAGATCTAAACTAAAGGATGAACATGACCAACAACTATTACTCGTCTACGATGCAATCTAGTCTATGACAACTCTTTTTGTGGGGCTTTTTCTGGATAGGACTAAAACACTCTCTAATCTATGGATGGATTGTGGATTGCTTACCGAGGCAACGAGGAAATCTGATACCAAGATGATATGGGGTGGCTCGATCTTCTCAGCAAGCACTTGTCGATGGTGATGGTGGATGATAGATAACTAGCCTGTAGCTATGAACTCTCCCGCTCGATCCCTGATGCCAATGCAACAGCTCTCAAACCTTGTAGGATATTCACAACACCACGCTCTTGCGCACGCAGCCGTGACCACGAACGGTAGTATGCAATCTACTAATTCCCAATGGAACAACAGATCACACTCAATTATAGTTGGTAAATTCGAACATAGGGTAATTTCAGAGGTTCTATGAAAGAAACAACTCCAAAATATTTTAATGTGGTCTCAACCCTAACCTACAACGCCCCCATCTATTTATGGGTCCAAAGGGCGGCGGCGTATGGTGGAACCCGAGTTGGTTCCACCCAACCTAGATACAAACCGGCCACAAGTGGCTCGGCCAAGACTGGCTCTGCCGTGGCAGAGTCCTAGTCGGTTTTCCTGCCGAGGCAGCCTGCCGTGGCAGAGAAACGAGGCTTTTCTCTGCCGTGGCAGAGAACTTCCTCCTCTTGTTGATCTTCGTCTTGGACAGCTCCTTGAGCTTCCTCCCTCTCCTCCCTCGTGCATTCCTCATTGATCAACACGCCATGTTCCTTCAGCTCCTCACTCTGTGCTATGCCTTCTTCTCCTAAGTATCTAATCATACAATAATTCAAAGACTTAGGTAGTATAAAATTCTCATTAATTAAAACACCAGGTTCATTAAGAAACAAGTTCACCTGTTGTTCTAGTAGCTTGGCACGAGCTCTTGTGATTGGTCCAATCCTTATCTCATTGGATTGATCCTTCTTTGCAATTGGAACAACTTCATTAGCAATTGGGGTAGGCGTAATTGTAGGGATGTCCTCATCAGTAATCCTATCTGATGCATGTTTCCTTTGTAGCCTATACGCCCTGATCCACTACTCCTAGCATAACTAGGGTTTGGCTTATGAGCTTTGCTAGCGCTGTTAAATCTGTTGCGCTTAGCCATGCATAGATGTTACTGTTGGTCCATCCGGTTGATGAATCAGAGCTACATATGAACCTAGTTGGACAGGAGAACATGGTATGATCAGAGATGAATGTGAAACATGCTAAGGCTTGTATGGAAGGCCACGAGGGTTGTGGTTTTTTGCAGTTCCATACTTGCCACCCTTAGGACCCGAGGTTCTTGCCTCTTGAACCAACACGAGCGTGTAGCCACACGGGCGTAGGAAACCCCTTGACCCCAACTTGTCTAGTCTGATCCATGAGTCCGTAATTTGAGATTTGGATTTGGCATCTGCATATTTGAATGGGTTGAAGATGGTGCATCATATAGGACGTGGCCGGGTGAAGGGTGCACATCACTGAAACTGGATCCCAGTACATAGAGTCACGGACCTCCTCGGAGTATGGCCAACTGCCGTAGCAGGGAGCCCTTCTGGGTGACTCATGGATTAGGCAAAAGCAAGGGAAAGGTTTTGGTCGACCACCCTCTATCAGCACACCAAGGAAGTGTGTCAAGTGATGTTAAGAGTCGGTCGGCACATGTGGGTAAAGTTGTACACCCCTATAGGGTTAAATATTTTCGAAAAGCCGTGTCCAGGGTTATGGATGACTTGGGAACAGACATGGGATCACAGAGAAAAATAACCTAATCATAAAACTTGGCAAGTAAGTAAAGTGTGCTTAAGGATGCTTCCTCAGGGAATCGAGGGGGTGATCCTAGTTGGTAGGTTCAGCTGATAAAGTTTCGATGGATATTAAAATAAGATCAAAGCTAGAGATATCACTTTCTTATCCCCTTTTAAAATGATCTATTTAGTCGAGCTTCTCCTACCTCTTTTACAAAGAAAGTTAGCTTTATGCAAAATGAACCCCACCAGCCATAAGTCTTGCGGAGTACACCCTGTACTCAGCCTTGCTTTGTTGATACTTTTGCAGCAGGTAAGTGTTACCATCAGAGATGAGTTGTTTACGGCATCGACATCGACGAGTAGCTTGGGGTTCCTGGTCGATAGCCTGGAATCTATGGATTGGGATGTCATCGTTATGCTTCAGGCCTCTTAGCCATTTGTTAAGTTTGCTATACTTAATAGCATAATTTTCCTTCCGTTGTTTGATGTTTGTGGTCAGTGACCTCTGCTTGTAATATTTTGGTTCTTTGCTCAGTTATGAGTTTGCTGTAATAATTTCCGTGTCATAGGGTCACTGTAATGTTACCGATTCTCTCTCTATACACTTCTGAGATTTAGGTTAGGCTTATATCAGAAAGAGGTCTAGGATTTGTCTAACCCTAATCCTGGGGGTGTCACAGGTTTTGGTATCAGAGCAGTACTGACTGTAGGAAAAACTTTCTACTGGTCGATGTTGAGTCTATTGTTTGTGAAAAACTATTTCAAAGATGAAAAGTATTTGTGAAAACTCTAGTATGCTTCTTTTTCTCCTTATATAGTTTCGCTCTAACTCTAGGTCATATTATCTTGTGTTGACTTTGAAAAGTTTTCTATCTCGTCTCGTCTTTCAAAGCTTAGGTGCCTTTTTGGCATGTCGTTTCTCAACCAGTTGACCTAGTGTTAAGTTCCCCAGAGTCAGTTGTGTGTGTGTTCCTTGATTCCCTTTGCTCTTCTTCAGCTGAGAGGTTCCTTTCCATCATGATCTCTCTATCTTATGGGCCCACAACATCGTGTTGATGGTTCCACAGTGATCTGTTCAAGGCTTCGAGGTTTCCTTTCGCCTCGTGTGCCTCTTTTTCATTTGTTTGGGTACTTCAGAAGTTATATCTTCTTTTGGAAGCTACCTCGTGATTAGTACCTCATGGTACCCTTTGTTCTACTAAGATAGTAGTTACTTCTTTCTCGGATTTTAACCCTTGGACTTGAACCAAAGATCCCTGATTATGTTGGATTCTGGTGTTGAGAATCTTGTACATGAAGATGACCTTTAACCCAAGATCCATTTTGTTGATCCCTGTTGTAAATGTTCAAACATTACCTCAGGATGGCTAGTATCTTCTAGTATAGCCTTCAAGCTTGTGGTTATTGTTGTGATTAAATTATGACAAACTAAGGACTTTCCTTACCACATGCTATGGTAGATGTTCTATAATAGAACCAAATAGATCACGACAAGAGTACTCCTCGTGATTCTCACTTCTATACTCGTGACTCTGCCACACCCTCCCTTTCCTGCATTGGTCCTCGGAAGATTGTTGATTCATGCATCCACATCTCGGGATTCCATCCTGAGCATGTTCCTTTCTCCCTTATTGTTTCCGATCATTGTCTACCAGTTGGTAGCCAAGTAGTAAATGTGCATTGGTGTCTTCCAGTGCAAGATATTCTTGTGGTCCGTCAAGAAAAACCATTTCAGGATGTCAGGAGAACAAACTCCAATACCTCGTCATATCTAGGACTAGGTCAAAGTGTTGTAATCCGTAGATCAATAAGCATTGATTAACTTCTGATCTGTTCTACCTTAAAGTATCACCACCTTATATACTAAGAGGTCGTGCTAAGTTCATGATTCTCTTAATGAAGTGATACTTCTACACATACTTACCCACCCTTCCTTTGAGCCTTAGTACTCGTGAATGATGTGTGTGCGTAATAACATGGCCATCCGAGATTCTTAGCGATCATTATTGCTTTGGACCTCAACAAGGACATTTGTGTCATTCTTAGTGTGATGGTTAATATATCACTAAGCAATGGATGATTGTGCCACCAAGTCCGCTATTCTAGTACACTCTCTCTTCAGTCAAAGAGTTAGGCTAATGCCGAAGCTCTGAGACTATGTCTTCTTGCCTTACCAAGCAAGTTTCCTCTCAAACTAAGTGACATATCGGTGGTTCGTGATATTCTAGACATCTTTCTAGAAGTATCTCCATGTTGCCACATGACCATGTTGTCAAGATCTTGAGCAAGCAGGTTCTCTGAACTGCTCCCTTCTCCAAGGATCCATACTGGATAACCCTGAACTAGTTGGTTGAGCTTAAACAACAACTTGGAGAGTTGTAAGACAAAAGTTCTATCCAACATAGTTCCTTCTAACAGGATGTCTAGTTTTGTTTTTGCTAAAGAAGGATAGTGTTTCCTTCGTGGAAATGTTACCGTCCCTACCTTTGGTTTGATACGGGCTATCATCAAATCAAACTCAGTCCTAAGGACTATCCTGATGATGTATTTACTTGTGATGTTTCACCTGGGTACATCTTCATGTTCTTTGGTCTGGCCAATAATTTTTGCCTTGTTCATGACATATGAGTCCATCTTCTCGGAGTGTCTCGATAAGTTTGTTGTTGGGCCCATCGATGACATCCTTATCTCCTCCATGTTAGACAAGCTACATATGGAACAATTGACATTAATGTTGGAAACTTTTGAGAACCATCTTCGTGTTATCTTGAAGGATGTGTTCTAGATGTTAGAAGTAACCTTCTCCAATTCACGTGCAAAATTTAAAAGTTGTCGCCTTGGATTTGAGTAGAGTTATCTTTGTTTCCTCGGGAATTATTTCAAATCAGTCAAGCATGTGCAGAGTATTCTTGATATGGTTGGTTGATACCTTTCCATCTCGAGAACATCCTCTGAGCACCCTAAGCCACTAACTTATTTGTCATGGAAGAGAAGAAGTTCTACAAACTTCAGTATCCTCCTAAATGTCTCCCAACAATAAGGATGCATTTGTGTTCTGTTGCAATCAATTCATGTAAGGGCAATTATCTTTTGATAACTTACTAATACATGGGTTTTGCAACCTAGCTCATTCATTTTGAGCTTGACATTGTAGTCCATGTCTTTAGAATCTAGTAACTTTACCTTCGTGGTAAATGTTGTAAACTTTCTATTCAGACATGTTGAATCTGAAGTATCATTCCACCTAACCGAGTTGAATCTCAAACAGCAATGATGGTTAGTGTTCATCAAGGTGTTTGACATAGGTCTCTTCGAAAGTCCGGCAAGATTGATGTAGTGATTGACACAATCATTCGGAAAGCCTATTGTCATATTCTCTTGAATCAGCAATAACAACCACTCCTCATGAGGCATCTTCTATGATTTGTATAATGGTTGTGCTCATGGTTTCTTTTGTATCTGACGTCCGACCTTTACTTGATGTCTATTTTCTCGAACATCAAGGAGAACATTTAAGGAAGTGTTGCTAAATGTCTCTCGGTCGATCCTCTAGACCCTTTTAGGTGGGAAAGCATCTTGTTGTGCCAAGTAACTGAAGTCTGAGAATGAAGTTTCTTTTTCCTCGTGTCATCAGGAATCTTCTTATATATTCATCTTAGTGGCGTAAAGTGATATCACGATCACTGGCAAAGATTTTGATAGACCTAGATGAATAAAGAGTTTCCTTCGGTTCATCTACCATGTTTGAAGAGCGACCATGGTTTTGATAATCAAAAGTTTGTCTTATTACATGATATTTGTGACTCTTATGAGTCCTCTCCACAAAATAACCTTTCTGTTTTGACCTTCTATTGAATGAAAAGTGATCCTTCCATATCAAAAGTAGTACAACAGCTTGGTTATCCGCATCTCTGTATCTGTGAAATCTCTACTTAAGTCGCATAGTAGAGGTTCATCTCTCGAAGTCTGTGGTCGTGTTCTTTCTGTTGTATGCTCTCTCTTCAAAAGATAAAACTCTTCTGAATCTCCATGGTCTCTATCCTTATGAAGACCAGCTATCTAACAACTTGAAAACCTTCTCCTTTTGTTTCCTCCGTTACCTTGACGTGTTTCATGCCCGTTGGCTCTAGAGGTGTTCATGAAACATCTATCCACGAGTTGACCATGAGATACTCAGTTGTAGTTTTGTGTCTTTCCCTCTCTTCTTTAGTGTGTGCAGCTACCTCAAAGAAATGAAGCGTTTCATTCATTCAATAATGGTGGCATGGATCAACCTCGTCGATATCATTGAAGTTTAGTGTAACCTTATTTCCTTCTATCTTCCTACCTAGGAATCTCACGACGAGATTCTGTTAAGGGGGATAGAGCTGTAACACCCCTAGTTTTACTAATAGTAATTAGAATTTGTTTTGTACATTCATGAGCATCAGATTAAAAATCATGCAAGAAATAATCACTAAACCCTAATCTTCTCCTATCTTTTTGAAATGCATTCAAAATGGTTTTGAATTTTGAAAACTACAACAAAATGTGTAGCCCAATTGATTACAAGGGCTCTGTAGTAATTTACATGTTTACAAAATTTCCTAACATTTTTGAAATGTTCAAAAATGTTTTTGAAATGGTTTTACAAAAGAGAAAAGAGAGAAAACTAAAAAGAAAAAGGTTTTGTAAAATAATATAGAGAGATCCACCAGGCCGTAGCCCAGCTTCTTTCCCTCCCTCTCAACCTTTCCTGCAGCCCACTAGTGGCCTAGCCAGCCCGCAGCCAGCCCAAGCGCGGCCCAGTACCGGCCCGTACCTCTTCACCACCTCCCCTCGTCGTCTTCCTCCCGATGACAAGCTCCTCTGTGTCACCGGCGCTGCCGTCGATCCGCGCCACCTTCTTCTGGCCGTCCACCGAGCTCCGGGGTGGATAAGGCCGCCACGACGACGTCTCCTTTGCCCTCATCCACTTCTCCTCTCCCCAGAGACCTCCCTCTCTCGATTTCCCCCACCGGCCGGAACCCTAACCGCCTAGACCCTGCTGGTCACCGTCATTCCGGTCTCCCCCGTGCCTGTCCGAGCAAGCCACCGACACCGCCGTGTTCCCCTGCCTCGACTCGCCAGAGGAATCGAGCTGGAGCTCCAGGAATTGCCGCTTCCGTTGCTTCTTTCCCCAAAACTGGCCATCGCTCTCCAGTGCTGATTCCGACGCTTTCCGGCCCCACCCCTGCTCACTGACCCCTCCTCTGCACTCATGGTGAGCGTCCCGTACTCTTGGACCTCCCCTCAGTCTCCCCCTCACACTGTAGCCGCCTCCCGCTGTGAGACCGAGAGCTCCGCCGCCGGCCGCCATGGTAGTCGTCGCTCCGGTGACCTATAGATAGCGGAGCTGCCTTTTTTTAGGACCCCCACGTTTCTCTCGTTCGAATGGAACTATCCGTGTGCCCTAGATCCCCCTCCTCCATCGTCCCTGGTGCCTGTCCAAGTGTCTCCGGCGAGCCTAGGTGGTGTCGAGGTGGTCCCGTGGTGGTGCTCGCGTGGCGCCAATGTGGCCGTGGCGTGGAAGCAGACAAGCTTTGCCCCAGTTGCTGCTTACGTGGCCCTGGGCCCCAACAGTCAGTGACTATGGCTAGTTCACGTCGCGGTGTAAAAAGTTTTAGTACCCCCGCCGACGTCATAATGACGCAGTATGTCCTTTTTAAATAGTTTAATAATTTCAGAAAAGAGTTTAATCTTGTAAATTCAATATCTTTTATTCTATAACTCAGAAAAATACAAATAATATATCAAAATGTTCAGAAAAATAAGATCTACACAATAGACTCATAATCATGCATTGTTCAACAACTTTAAATACAAGTTTAATTAGAAGAACCAATTGAACCCCGTAGGTCATTTCGAGGTTCCCCCTGTTCTCGGGTTTGCACCCCTTGGACCCTGTTTAAAATGACCAAGCATGATCTAGGGTTCATTTCAATACACTTTAACTTGTCATATCATCATCCTTGCTTGAGGAATTCATCGATGCCATGTATTGATTATTGCTTTCCTTTCCGGTGTTTCTCCTCCTTCTCCGTAGTCCTGGGATTTGATGTGAGCAACGATATCAAGACCAAGATTGAAGACCGAGATCAACACCATCGAAGGTTATCGACGAACAAGTCCATCTGATGAACCCTGAAGATCTATATCTGAGTATCAACAGGCAAAGGCAAGCAAAACCCCACATATAATATAATCCTATGATTTCAAAGTATTTCATTCTTGCCATGTGCATACGATTCCAAAGTCTTTTATTGATGGATAGAGTAATCCTATCTGATGCATGTTTCCTTTGTAGCCTATACTCCCTGATCCACTGCTCCTAGCATAACTAGGGTTTGGCTTATGAGCTTTGCTAGAGCTGTTATATCTGTTGCGCTTAGCCATGCTTAGCTGTTACCGCTGGTCCATCCGGTTGATGAATCAGAGCTACAAATGAACCTAGTTGGACAAGAGAACATGGTATGATCAGAGATGAATGTGAAACATGCTAAGGATTGTATGGAAGGCCACGAGGGTTGTGGTTTTTGCAGTTCCATACTTGCCACCCTTAGGACCCGAGGTTCTTGCCTCTTGAACCAAGACGAGCATACAACACACAGGGCCTAGGAAACCCCTTGACCCCAACTTCTCTAGTCTGATCCATGAGTCAGTAGTTTGAGATTTGGATTTGGCATCTGCATATTTGAATGGGTTGAAGATGGTGCATCATATAGGATGTGGCTGGGTGAAGGGTGCACGTCACTGAAACTGGATCCCGGTACACAGAGTCGCACACCTCCTCGAAGTATGGCCAGCTGCCGCAGCAGGGAGCCCTTCTGGGTGACTCATGGATTAGGCAAAAGCAAGGGAAAGTTTTTGGTCGACCACCCTCTATCAGCACACCAAGGAAGTGTGTCAAGTGACGTTAAGAGTCGGTCGGCGCGTGTGGGTAAAGTTGTACACCCCTGCAGGGTTGAATCTTTTCGAAAAGCCTTGTCCACGGTTATGGATGACTTGGGAATAGACGTGGGATCATAGAGAAAAATAACCTAATCGTAAAACTTGGCAAGTAAGTAAAGTGTGCTTAAGGATGCTTCCTCAGGGAATCGAGGGGGTGATCCTAGTTGGTAGGTTCAGCTGATAAAGTTTTGGTGGATATTAAAAGAAGATCAAAGCTAGATATATCGCTTTCTTATCCCCTTTTAAAATGATCTATTTAGTCGAGCTTCTCCTACCTCTTTTACAAAGAAAGTTAGCTTTATGCAAAATGAACCCCACCAGCCATAAGTCTTGCGGAGTACACTCTGTACTCAGCCTTACTTTGTTGATACTTTTACAGTAGGTAAATGTTACCATCAGAGATGAGTTCTTTACGGCATCGACATCGATGAGTAGCTTGGGGTTCCCGGTCGGTAGCCTGGAATCTATGGATTGGGATGTCATCGTTATGCTTCAGGCCTCTTAGGCCATTTGTTAATTTGCTATACTTAATAGTATAATTTTCCTTCCGTTGTTTGATGTTTGTGGTCAGTGACCTCTGCTTGTAATATTTTGGTTCTTTGCTCAGTTATGAGCTTGCTGTAATAATTTTCGTGTCGTAGGGTCACTGTAATGTTACCGATTCTCTCTCTATACAGTTCTGAGATTTAGGTTAGGCTTATATCAGACAGAGGTCTGGGATTTGTCTAGCCCTAATCCTGGGGGTGTCACACCTGGGACTTGCAGCATGTTCTTCAACATTATGATCACTTCTGCCAGTTGAGGAGGGTTGGCCGGATAATCCCGTGTCCACTAGATAATCTGGCCTGGAGCTTTCTGGAGTAGTTGCTTGATGGTCTTCAGCAGTTTGTTGGATTGGTGTAGAGGTTTCTCCAACAGTTGGATCTTGTTGAGCTTGTGTCGATGAGGGCTCGACTTAAGTAGAGCATTGTCCTTCCCGATCCGCCACAAGGGGTTCCTCAATGGGGCGGAAAAATCCCACGCCCATTCTTCTTATGGCATCTTGGGGTATTTCAACATCTGCATCACAAACATCAACTTGCCCCGCACGGGAGCCATCATTTTCCTCGAACACCACACTACAAGATTCTACAATAGTTCCTGAGAGCTTATTGTAGACTCTATAATTGTGGGATTCGGCACCATAACCAACAAAAATGCCTTCTAAAGCCTTAGAATCGAATTTATATAAACGAACTCCTTTAATGAGAAAGAAACACTTACAACCAAATACCCGGAAGTAGGAGATGTTCGGCTTGTTACCGGTAAGTATTTCATAAGGAGTCTTGTCCAAGATTTTGCGGAGGTAGAGCCGGTTGGATGAGTGGCATGCGGTAGAAATTGCTTCAGCCCATAAATTATATGGTGACTTGAACTCAGCCAAGATTGATCTTGCCATATCCATTAAAGTCCGGTTCTTCCTCTCGGCTACACCATTTTGTTGAGGGGTGTATGTAGCGGAATATTGGTGTATTATCCCCTCTTCACTTAGAAATTCATTTAAAGTGTAGTTCTTGAACTTGGAGCCGTTATCACTTCTAATTGCCAATATAGGGACATTGTGTTGACATTCAACCTCGTTGGCAAAATCGATGACTGTTTGTTGAGTTTCGCTCTTCAACTTGAAGAAATAAACCCATGTGTATCTTGAGTAATCATCAACAATCACGAGGCAATATTTCTTCCCACTGAGGCTTGCATGAGATGGAGGACCAAAGAGATCCACATGAACGAGCTCCAAAATCCTCGTTGATGAAATAATGGTCTTACGTCGATGGGGAGAGTCATGCATTTTTCCTTCAACACAAGCCCTTCAAACACGATCTTTGGCAAAGGAAACATTTTCTTTTAGTCCAAGGATGTGGCCACCCTTGTGAAGACTTTGCAAAGTTCTCATATTAACGTGGGCTAGTCGTCGATGCCATATCCAACCCGCATCGGCCTTTCCGAAGAGACACATCGGACCTGTAATGGTTTTCCCCGAGAAGTCCACCATATACAGGTCATTTTTGACATATCCCACGAATGCGACCTTTAGAGACTTGCTCCACAAGAGTACCACCAAATCACCATCAATGAAAACTACAAAGCCCATCTTACCAAGGACACGAACTGGAAGTAAATTGTAATTGAGGGTCTCAACAAGCATGACGTCCACGAGAGAGATATCGTGAGCAACCACAACTTTGCCAAGACCCAATACCTCAGATTTTGACTTGTCACCATATGAAACGGTTATGTGATCATGGTTTGGCCGCATCTCCTAGATGATCTCCTTGTTTCCGGTCATGTGACTAGTGCACCCGCTATCGAGCACCCATTTAGACCCACCGGAAGCATAGCCCTGCAAGAAAGTTACTTCTTGGTTTTAGGTACCCATTTTTCAATGGTTCCTCTCATGTTAGTGACAAGGGTCTTGGGAACCCAAATAGATAAAGATATATAACTATCAAAAGGACCTACATAGCTAGCATAGACATCACCATAATAATCGCAAAATAATTCATAATTAGGATTATTAGCCCCTGCAAAACCAACATAGTTAGCCTTGACATTAGTGGTGGTGCTTGTCTTTGGTTGAGCAGTTTTGCTCTTCTTCTTCTTCTTCTTATTCTTCTTCTTCTTTGTCTTGGGAACATAACCAAGACCTTCTTTTCCATTGTTTGTCCTTTTCTTGCTAAGCACCTCATCTAGGACTTCTTTACCTTTATGTTGAGATCCCTTTACAAGTTCTTCTTTTAGCCTTGCATTTTCTTCAACAATATCTTCATGTCCACACGATGGAGTGGAGGTGCTAGGCATATCATACTTGTTCAATTGAGTTTGGAGATGATCACGAGACTCATTTAGAGTAGAATGTTCACTCTCCAATGCCTTGTGGGCAATGTCAGGTTTCTCAAACATCTCTGAGAATCTAGCATGAGCAGCCCCAAATTCAATCTTTTCCTTCTTTAGTTTCTTTACATTAGTAAGAGTATTGCCGCGTTCTTTTATGAGCTGGGCAACAACCTCTTCATGGGACTCCTCAATTGAATCGAGTTTCTCCTCCAAGGATACACGAGCTTCCTCTTCTTCTTCTAAGGCATTCTTCAAGGAGGCTATCTCCAAGGCGTCTTCTCTTTCAATTCTACCCTTCTCTTCAAGAAGTTCTTCGGAATGAGCAAGTTGACTCATAAGAGCATCAAAGTGAAGTTTGTGCTCACCTTGCAAGTTAGTGAAAAAATTGTCCAAAGCAATAACTTCTACTTTTATCTTAAGACTAGTATGATCATCCATATCCATATTTATATTAGTCTTAGGAAATGAAGAAATAGAAAATGATACCTCGGACCCTCTTGCCATAAGGCAAGTGACGTTGTTATTGATGACATTTTCGTTTGGAGAGTCGAAGAGCGATGTAGGAGTAGATGTGGTGGCTATAGCAGCCACCTCTCGAGAACTATCTTCATCCTCTTTGTCTTCACTTGCAGAGGAATATTCTTATTGTGCCACCAAGACAATCTTGGGTTGCTTCTTGTAAGGGCCATTCTTTTTGATAAATGGCTTCTTTCGAGGTGCCTTGGACTTTTCTTTGAGGATGAGCCTGCCCCCATTGTCTTCTCTACTTTGATATGGACACTCAGCCACAAAGTGCAATCGGTCCCCACAATTGTAGAATGTCCTCAGTTTTGGCCCATTCTCTCTTTGCCCACTTGACCCATTCTTGCGCTCAAGTTCAGACTTGGCCTTGGTTGGGTCCTTCCAAAAATTCCTTGCATAGAAGGCCATGTACTCACCATGAGGACGCTTGACTTCCTCGAGATAGCCCATGGAGACAACATCGTATACTCTTTCATCCTCATCTTGTTCAACAACATTTGCCTTTAGAGAAACATTGACTCCTTTTTGCATTCCAATAGCCCGAGCACAGGCATCTTCGGCGTTCTTGGCGGCAACTTTGAAGGCCGCCATTTCTTGCATGACTTCATTGGAAGTCATTTGGTGGTAGTTGTGTCTACCTTGCAGACTCTTCAAGTCCGTTGGCTCAAATGGCATGAGGGCACTCACATATTTCCTTTTGATCCAGGCATCGTCAATGTGAGTGGCTCCATGCTTTCTAAATGTTGTTACAATGCTCTTGAGCCTTCTATACATGTCTTCATGGTCCTCACCATCCAACGTGTAGAATCCTTCAGCTTCATTACTAAGAGCATCGTACCTATTCCTTCTCATGCTTTCAGTTCCAATGAATAGGTCGGTGAGGGCATCCCAAGCTTCTTTGGCGGTGTTCAAGTGCTCAATATGTGGCATGTCCTTGGGACCCACTCCAAGCTGAATCATGTGAAGAGCCATAGCATTTAGTTGACTATCCACAACCTCTCTTCTAGTCAAGTTGGTGGGGTCTCCAATATGAAGACCATCTTCAATAATCCTCCAAAGTTCAATCGACGAACTGCATACATGAGATTTCATTAAGAACTGTCATTGATTAAATGAAGATGCAGTAAGCTTGGGTGGATCACCCCTATTGTTTATATGAGGATGAGGGATAGGTGGATCAGGAGAATATTGGTGAGGAACCTCACTATAATCCTCCTTACCACTTCCCTTCTTGGAGGCGGAGCCATTATGTTTCTCACCACCACCTCATCTTCCCTAGATTCGACATGAGCCTTATCCTTAGATAGAGTGGTGGCCTCAGAGGAAGATGGAGATGGGGTTGTAGATGATGTGAGGCGAGCAATCATTTGCTGCATCTCTTCCATCTTGGTCTCAAAGGATTTCAACAAGGTTGTTTCCAACGTCTTGAGGTCATCCATTGTGACCTTGTCCACAACCTCATTCCCATTTTCCTTAGTACCCATACTCCTCTTAGGCGGTTAAGCCCGAATAAAGAGCCGAGGCTCTGATACCAATTGAAATGGATCGTATGGGCACCTATAGGGGGGGTGAATAGGTGCTACTTCAAATTTTAATTATTTTTCAATTTTAGGCTTGACACAAGAGGTAAATTCTCTAGATATGCGACTATGTAGAATTTCCCTATATGCAAACCTAACTACTAGCGAGTAAAGGCGAGTAAGAGTGAGGAACAAGGAAACCGTAGAGGACCACGCGGAGACACAAGATTTGGTTTACCGTAGTTCCTTCCTTGTTAAGGGAAGTACATCTGCGCTGGAGGGGTGGGCGATACTAAGACCACCATGCCACAATAAGCCTCACCCTGTTCCCCGATGGATCTCGCCACCAAAGGCCTGATCCACCTTTCCACTATTGGAACCCTTCGAGGCGGGAACTAGCGCCTTTACACAACTAGCAGGGCACAACCCCACAACCGAACTGGAGGCTCCCGTAATGACAACAAGCTGCAACAAGAACAATTGTTATCAATAATGAAACACAAGATCTAGATATTAACAAGAATACTAGATCGGGGATTCTCCAAGTGAATGGAGAGGAGTTGAAGCACTTGATTCATAATGACGATGAAGGATGTCTCCTCCTTCAATTCCCCCAAAGATCGAAGCCTTCGGGTGGTTGAAGTGGGAGATCTTGGGTGAGAGCTTTTGCAACAGATCTGATCTTTTTGAATGAAGCAAGAAGTCTGATAGGAGGGGTGGATGTGGCTTTTATACCCCCTATCTAGATGGAGCCGTTGGAGCCATTTGGGGCCGGATTATCCGGCCCAAGTGAGGACCGGATTATCCGTCCTGGGGAATACTCCGCCCAGACTCAAATTATCCGGGGGAAAATCCGTCCCCGTACAGAAGCTCGCGTCAGGCAGTCCTTGGCATCTTCTCCTGGGGGCCGGATTATCCGGCCCTAGAGGAAGGCCGGATTATCCGGTTGGGGGGAAAATCCGCCCCAGCAACGGATTGTCCGGGGGAAATCCTCCTCCAGACAGAAGCTCGTGTCGATGCTCCTTTGGCCATTTTCCCTGGGGGGCGGATTATCCGGCCCTCGAGGAAGGCCGGATTATCTGGCTAGGGGAAAATCCTCCCTAGCTACGGATTCCGGGGGAAAATCTGCCCCCGAACAGAAGCTCACACGCGAATAGCCCTGGCCAAGATGGACTGGCCGGATTATCCGGCCCTTGATGGGGACAGATAATCCGGCCCCCAAACACCAAATACACTTCCCGGCAACACTTAACACACATAAGAAACTCCATGGTATTGTTATCTAACACACAAAACACAGGGAACCATGAAATGTTCTTTTAAGACCCCTCTTGAAAGAGCAAAGACAACTAAACTAAATGTTGTAGTATCTAGCAGAAACAAATCTCCTCTTGCACCTCAAATTGATCCTCATCACAAACTTGAATAACAAAGACAACAACCTTCACATGCATAACAGCAAAACTCTGGAGAGTAAAGAGTATATGCTAGCTACCAACATGCTTAACAATCACCTTCTCCATAAATTTTTAAATTTCTGAATTGTGTTCTTCATGTAATCACAGCAATATAACACCTTGAATTTCCATCCACAATATCTCCCATATAAATGCCAATGAATGTGAACAATCATAAAACTTACTTGAACTTCTAGCCTCCAAACAAGATAATCCAAATAACGAACTAGTCATCATAGAACGCCGCAAGTAGAACCGCCATAATATTGAGCCCAACCTGTAGTATAGACTTGGATCTAAATCAACAAACTCCATCTTGAATAGAAAACTATCAAAATGATGATCATCTCAGTGGCAATCATCGAACATAGGTGGCGCGGGTAGAACCGGTATTGGGACCGGGATAGAGCGTGGGTTAATACTTGAGCTGAAAAATAGACAGTTCACTTTTATCTGTGCCAACGGTTACACCAGTATAAATATTTGTGCTAGAATTAGTGATCCGCACCTTGATTTGACAAAACAAGCCAGACAAAAACAACTCTTAATAGAATCAATAAACTGCAAAATAAGTAAAAATAGCAGAAACTTTCCTGGTAATCTTGAAGTGCACGTGGGAATTGGAGAATAAAAAAACATCGATTTGCAGACCTTCACGTGATAAAGCAAAGATTGACTTGCTTGTTGTAAAAACGATCTGTAGGCTTCATGTGATAGAGCTCTTCCTCGGGACTTGATCTGGTTATAGTTCTTCTCTCCACAATTTACGACGTGCCGTATTGCTGTTGATTTGGATTGATGCCGATAAATTAGTCGGCGAATTGGGGATAGAAGATCCGGCCGGACATGGCAGCAGCAATGGAAATTCGGCCGTACAACGCCGACTCAAGGATCGATGAAGACGAGCACGGACATGGATCGGTACAACGGAGAAAAAACTGCAGGTGAATTCCGGTTGGTCTCGACGGCATGGCCAAACGCGTGCGTGGGCGCCGCTGGCTAGCTGCAGTCTCGATCTTCTAGATGCAATGAACCACACTCGTGACTCGATCTAGGTGAAGCTGCATGATGCCGCCATACTGCGGCTGTATATCCGATCGACGCTACGCGATGCTGCCCCGGAGCGCAGCGAAAATTCTCCTGGGCAGCGGATCTTTGAGACCTACGGCACTGATATCACTTGTTACACAATCGGGTAGCAAAAAGAAGAACAAATAAAAAAAATACAGATTTTTACAGAAGCCTTTGCAAAACCACGACGTATCATTATAATTGGAAGGAGATTACAATACACGAGAGGACAATCCTCTACGTGCCATCAATATGGTGAAAGCCTCTCAATCTAATTTATGCCTACGTGACACTATATAAAGGGGCAAACAACTCTCTTTCTTGACGGACACGAAATAGATTTGTAGATGTGCTACATCTAGCACGGTTGGCACGCCGTAGTCCGTCAGCACTCCTTCTATAGTACATAGGATTCAGATCATATTCAACAGGTATGAGGAGGGAGATGAAAGGACGCGTCATAAAAATATTACATGGGATTAATGCTTATTTTTTATAGAGCTAAATACATCACTAGTTCCAATAGTTGTCTACTAGGAGCATTTTAGTCCCACTAGTTATACAATGGGTAGGCTAGTCCTAATAGTTGTCTATTAGTCACAAAATTAGTCCCAATCAATCCCAACGTGACACGTGGCAGCCAAGTCGGTCCGGCTAATATGCAAACAGCCCCCTAGAAATTCCAAGGGTGTAGAAGAAAGTCCACCGCAATATCAGCCCATGTATTAATTAAAAAAAGACCCCATTTTATTTTATGCCATGTATCCAACCCACGCCTGCTCTGTTTGTAATAAGTCATGATCATGCCCTTTCTTGATGGTGTGGTTGTCGCCGCCGTTGTCGATCCAGCCGTCGCTCGTGCAGATGCCACCGGAGCCGTGCTATCACGGATGGTTTGACAACCCGCCAGAATATGGTATGTTCTTTCTCTCTTCTCACTCGAAATCATCCCGTTCTATATTTCTCGAATTATCCACCTCCTCGCAATCATGGTGGCTCTTCGGCTTGTCGGTCTTCTCATGCTCGCCGTGCTCCTGGATGCAGCTGACGACGGGGTAACGAGCGCTCTCCGTGCTCCTGGACACCGCGGACATGCCCCTGGACGCCAAGGTTTTTTCTCTCGGGGTTCATGTAAGGTTCTTCGTTGGGGGTGATGAAGCATGTGTATGTCAATCGCGGATACAAGTATGATCTTTTAGTGTACTGATTAACTAGTTTACATTACTCTGCTCTATATCCTGGAGCATAGGTGCCACTCTCAAATCTGAAGACAAATCATGCGAGACATATGTATAGTTGCGGAGAAGTTATGTCATGAATGTGTGTATGATCTAGGTCGACTGTCAACACCCGGATTTTTAATCCCAGATGTCTGTTATGCCATACATCACAATTCCAGGATTATCATTTTTGCGAGACATAACAGATTGGATATCACAGTACAACACCCATTACAAACCATAATAAGGTCTTACACAAATAAAGGATCTCATGATCCAGTCTTAGTACAAACATGCAGCGGAATAATAAGCGTAGCAGTGGGCTTCATCTTTAGTGTCACAAGCAATGCTGACGATGGGAGATGATCCTAGTTATCGTAGTCGTCCTGTTGTCCTTCTTCCGGATAGTCCTCCTCATAGTCTGGCCACGGGAATATCCAGGGACAAAGCCATGAGTACTCTTTAAGTACTCGCAAACTATCACTAACAAGTAAGATAGTTCTAGTACGGGTGCTAAGTTCTAAGTTTATTTGCAAAGTTAAGGTTGAAACCTAAGCTGAGTTCAGAAACAAAGAAAGATAAAATAAAGTTCTAAATCATCTAAGTGGGAACTTAGTTTTCATAGTCACAACCCTGTTGTGGTCAAGTTATGTCACAATTCATTTCATAAGTTATTTTGAAAACATCTGACGACGGAACAGTATGGCCACTCCAACTGTCCATGACCTCGGACGCGGCTATTCGAATAGTTTGACACTCTGCAGAGGTGGTACACTTTCACCATAAAATTCGATACATCCGTCAGGGATAACCCTGAATCATCATACTTAGTATGCGGATAATCAATCATAATATTTCCTTTACACACCCTAGTATAAGCACCTCTCCTATGAGCTTGGCCTTCCAGCCATGGCCATCTGCCATCCTGGGCACTGCATAGGTGGACAACATCAAGAGGTAGCCTTAGCTCAAACCTCTCCCGCGAGGGAACCCACACTAATGCGTATAAACTTCCAGCTAAGCCTTACCCAATTCAGGTATTGTGGTTGTACGGTAAAATTGGAATGGTATCGCATCCGAACCCAACCATCAGTTTTTATAAAGGGCTAAGGCTCATGCCTCAACATTTTCACCATCATAAACCATTTGTGTTTCTCAACACATGTCAAAACATCTCAATAGAATGACTCATCATTCCAAGGTTTTCATAAGCATTTTCACCAAGTATTTCCATCTAGAGTGATCAAGTTTGTGGTTTAGCACTAACCACTAAGTTAAGAGTGTTCACTAAGGTGGGATGCTAATCTCAATCTCATGCCATAGAATGACATGTAGTATAGGCCAAGTTTTATACTCTTTATGCTATCTATACTACTTTCCAAAATCTCACAAGGCATTACTAAAAGTAAAGAACTTTGGTAAAGTAAAAGTAAAGCTTGCAAGTAAAACTTGAAATGGGTATAAATCAAAAGATATAACCAAAGCATGCCTAATGCATCTTGCTTAGGTTAACTTGCATCTAGTGATGGCTTGCAAGTATTAGCTTGTCAATAATAGCTTGCCTTGATTGGTGCAGTGGTTGAAATTCTCCTCGTCTTCTTCAGGGTAGAACTACTCCTCCTTGTAGACTTGGTCGATACTATCATCTATAAATACATACGGGATACACAATCACCAAACAATACTTAACTAGTATATTTAGCACACTAAGACACACACTTGATGATCTAGTATCATCACAATCATCACAAGATTTAAAGAACTAGTTTCATATATTTTATTTGAGAAAAATAATTGCTACTCATTGAAATTAATTAAGATCTAATATTATCCAATTAAAATATGGGATCATGTGGACACATGTCATCACCACATATTCTAATACATGGGAATATGATTTAAATGTTTGATCATATTTCAATAAGTTTAGGTTTATCATTTAGTTGATTTAAAGTGACTAGAAATGTCTATATAGCATTATTTTGGTACTAGTCCAAGGTCACTGCATGCAAACCTAAATATTATTACATATTCAGATAGATATTATTAAATGTGATTTTTGAGAGTTGGAAACAACTCAAAGGATATTATGGTTGATTTTTGAAAAATGTTTGAATGTAGAAAAGTCTTTGTTTTGTTATTTTTGCTATATGTGATCTCTAACTCCAATTGATTTAAATCCAACAGGCCTGGATAGAGATTTTAATTATATTTCTAGCAAAATTTGAATCATGCATTTTGGTTAAGTGGATCTCTCTGCACTGATTTTTAAACAAGTGGACAGAATCTAGTAAATCTAAATAAAAAACATCTATTTAAATTTGTGGGCTAGCGCGGGAACACTAACGGGCCGACCCAGTGGCGCTCCGCGGCGCAGAGGGCGACTAACAGGCTGGTCCCGCATGTGAGCGACTAACTCTTAACCGAAGCGGTACGGGGCGATATCAGCCGTGCGATTAGACAACAGATCGACGGCTGACGTTCATCGTTTTTCGGTGAACAGCTCCGGCGAGATCAAACCCTAACGCGGCACGGTGGGGGTCTACGGGGGCTTACCAGGGCTCCAGCTAGACGTGGCGATGGGGGCGATCAAACTGGTGGACGACGGCGGTTCTAGGTGTGGTCGCGGTGTCTCCTGGGGCAGTCGCAATCAACGGCGCCTCTTCTCCTCTACTGCGGCAGCTCCGGTGGAATTCCGGCGACTGAGGGCTCGATTGGCTCCGGGGAGAAGTGGGGAAGGCTTAGTGGTGAGAGGGGAGTTGAGTGGTGTGAGAGATGAGGCTGGGGGAGGCCTCCTTTTATAAGCTCCACGACAGGACAACGCGGTGTGGTCAGGCAATGGTGGCGACATGGCTACAGGCTGCTCGAGGCGTGGCTGCGAGCGACGGTCGATGAGTGGTCTCCTGGCGGTCCTCTACGGCGTAAAGGCACGGCTAGGGGCGGTGGCATTTGGTCGGGCGCGGCTGGTGCTCTGTGCAGCAGAGGCGGCGTTCGACACGGCGCACGGTGGCTGCGGTTCACACGGCGACAGACGGGGATGTCTGGGGGCGTGCTGGTGTTAAGGTAAGTGTGCACGCGTGAGCTGAGGGCAAGGCGGTGTCTGTGCGAGGCTATCGGGTGCGGCGCACTGGCGCGGTCTATGCATGACGCAGAGGCGTAGAGCGCGGTGCTCTGTGGGTGGTCCAGTGCTTGGCAGGGCTAGGGGCAGCGACAGGGGGCGGCGATGTGATCTCGCCTACCTCCTAGGCACGGCGGAAGATGGCGGGGTGGTCTGTTGCGACTTGGGCATGGTCGACCGGCGACGCCCATCTTTAGGCAGCGCGGTACTAGCGCAGCAGTGAAGGGAGGGTGTTGTGGGGGCTGGGTTAGGATAAGAGGGGACAGAGGAGAGATGAGGGGGTCAAATGGGGGACAAAGCTTTGATTAACAACAATAATAGTTAGACAGTTTTGTTTTTGATCACCAGATGTTCGACACAATGGCCGCAAGAAATGTACATTCGAATTTTGGAAAGATTTTTGGTGGGTGTATTGTGCATAAGCTTGATCTTCTGTGGTTGCTTGGGTTTGGCAAGGGGAGTTCAATTTAGTGGTATTTGAAAAAGTGAGATCTATGCATATGTAAAGGATTCAATTTTCAAATGTCATTTAAAATTAGTGGCTAAGTGTTTTTGTAAGATTTTAATGTGGGCCTTGGTAGATCTTTGCTTGGTCTAGCAAGAGGTGAAAAGAATTGAGAATGTTTCTGTTTGAAATTGACTTCTAGGAACACCTAAAGTGGCCTAGTAGATTAAAATGATCAAAATGATCATTTGGTCTTTTTATTCTTATTTGATTTCTTTTTCTTTAGATTGTGTTTTTAAATGGTCTAGATGATGTCTCGTTCACCTTTAAACCATTTTATATCATTTAGAACAAACAAACATGGTATTTTCAAACAATTCTATACTAATGCAACATACACATGCATTTATAATTATTTTAATAATAAAAGGTTTTTGTTAACCCTAAATTGGGTGATTTGGATCTTCATAACTTTGATTAAAGATTTGAAATGTTACATCGACACGGGACATAGGAACTGATTTTTATCCAGATACAGCTATAAGAACAAAGCATTCTCCATGAAATGGCTGCAGTACAAATCCTGCGAGACATACCTACAGTAGCACTGAATGTTTGTGATGTCTCAATTCGCAGCAGTATGCAACAATATAAGAACCAAGTTTAAACCAAGTTTACAACAGTATGTAGCAGTATTGGAACATGCAGCAGTATGACCAAACCAATAACACATAATGCCTGAATCGTTTCATGTTTCTAGTGTTCAGTAATTTGTGTGCACTAAATTAATATTATTTATACATGTATTTGTACTGCGGGGGGAAATGAAGACTTGTTTACAGTTAGGCTGGCCATGGTGGATTTTTCTGTGGACTAAGGGGTGATTTGCAGTATGTAAGTGGAACGGTAGATTTGATTTAAACTGAAGTACATAGTAGCATACAACATTTCAACTGAATTTAATTTCATTAAAAACTGAGATATAACATTGCGACTGAATTACATAATCGCACATACAATAGTAAGCTTCCACTTTGAAATTTTCATAGAGACTAACAGAACTAGCAACCATTTTATTTTACATCTTCCCAAATTCTGTACATGAAACTAGATAGCTACTAGAACTGTTGTGGCCTCTTCCTGCATTAGGAGCAAAAAACAAGAGGCTACACCTTTAGCTGGCATCGATGGCCAAGACTGTTCATCCAGGTGTACTCTTCATCTTCGCACTAAGCAAAGCCTATAGCCCCTTGTTTATGGCGACACCAACTGAACCGGTCTTCTAACGGAATGAACAAGCAGATTCCATGCATCAGTAGTCACCTGGAAAACCAAACTCAAGAAATGGGTTAATGAATTCAAGAGTGGCAGGAATGCATGGTCATAATTTAAGTACATACAACATAACAGAGTAGTAGGCATAAGATAACAAAAACCAACTTAATCGTTGTGCCAATAGTTGCCAAAGCCCAAACATTCAGGTTCAGGTTCAAGCTTCAGGTTCATGTTGTGGTTATGCTCAACATAAAACCATTCTTATAGCATGTTCATGCTCATGCTGTTGTGGTTATTCACAATGTCCAGAGACAAATCTAAAAATCGAGTTGCAGCAAATTTAGAAAATCATTGTGAATAGCCACAACATAGGAAAGGGATCAGGTTCAGGCTGAAATAGGAAAGGGCATGTTTTAGGTTCAGAATGAAATAGGAAAAGGGATCAGGCGTGCTTACTACAGAGACGCAGGGAAATGGATCAGAGCGGCTAGGACTTGCGCATGTCCATCGTGTAGGACTCACCACTGTTGCTGTCATCCGAGGGAGTAGCCTGCATCGACTACGAAACCTGACAGCGCTGCCGCCAGCTCAATCCGCCCCGCTCGCTAGGACTGCACCGCCGCTAGCTTTGTCTGCCCCGCCGCCGCTAGCTCTGTCCGCCCCGCCGCCGCTCCTACTTGGTCACCGTATGGAGAATCGGGAGAAATAGTGTTAGGCAATGTCAGGGACTAGGAGTAGTAATATGTTGTAGCTATGAGGGCATATTAGGTATTCCACCTATGTGGGCATCTAGTAGTTGGCTAGGTCTATATAATTCTACCAGATAGATCTCTGATGGTAAATCGATGAACAAGGAGAAAATTGGAGCACTCGGGGCTCAGATCTAAAGAAAACTAAGGAAAAATAGATAAATTGCAGGAAATAAATGATAAAAATTGGGGTTTCATATTTCTTGATTCGATCACAGGATACAAGGTAGGATTATATAGACCTAGCCAACTACTAGATGCCACATAGGTGGAATACCTAATATGCCCTCATAGCTACAACATAATACTACTTCATACCACTACTAGTCCCTGACAGTCAATGAATACAGAGGACGCCATGTGAGGATTTTAGTTCGTGATGCCGGCAATTGTGGGGTGGTATTTGCATATTATCCGCCAACGTGGATTCCACATGCCGCGCTAGAATCCATTGGGACTAATTTTGCACCCAATGTACAACAATTGGTACTAGCCTACCCATTGTACAACTAGTGGGACTAAAACACCTAGTAGACAACTATTGGGACTAGTGGTGTATTTAGCTCTTTTTATAATTGGAGAGACGATTCGCATGTATTAATTAATAGGGTTTACAAATTTTATATACTACTCCCTCCTGTTCATATTAATGATCTTAACTTTTTTAAAATTCTTAGGTATCTAGTTAATTATTTAGACTAGACGTATTCGTATTTATTCAAAGATGACGCTATTAATATGGAACAGAGGGAGTAGTACAAAGACCGAACCTATTTCGGTTTAGCCTATCCTAGTACAACATGAAACATATCCTCAATATTGCTAATACCTCCACAGTGTTCACGTCGGGAGGCACAATGTTGAGGCGTAGAAGGGTGCAGTTGAAAGGCCTTGGTGAATATGTTAGCAAATTGAGCACTTGTCGGAACGTAGAACACAGACCTCGCAAGACAAACCTTCTCACGGACTATGTGCATATCAATCTCAATATGCTTCATAGGCGATGATGTACATGATTGGACGCCATGTAGCTTGTGCATATGTTGTCATAATAGACAATAGTAGCACCCTCAATTGGTCGGTGGAGCTCGACAAGAAGTTGGCGAGGCCAATTTGATTCAGCCACCACATGAGCAAATAAATGTACTCCGCTTCGGCTAATGACGTGGAAACCGTAACCTTTTATTTTAACATAAAACAAGATTATCATTCAAATAAACACAATAGCCAGATGTAAACCTTCGAGTATCTAAACACCCTGACTAGTACGCATTAGAATAATCTGTCAAACTTGCAGGAGAAGAAGAATTGAGAAGTAAGCCATGATTGAGAGTGTCTTTGAGATATCGAAGTATTCGCTTGAGATGATTAAAATGAGGAACATGAGAATCATGCATGTATAAATAAGCTTGTTGAACAGAGTAAGATATGTCTAGCCGAGTGAGAGTGGCATACTATAGTGCTTCGGTGAGTCTATAATAAAGACTAGGGTCCAAAATATTATCTCCATCAGTCGACGGTTTGGCACCAACATCAGTTGGCGTGCAGGGAGGTTGACATGCCAGCAAGAGACAAAAAATCAAGAATGTACAGTCGCTGGGAGAAGAAAATGATAGTGGGGTATTGAGAGACGACAATGCCAATGAGGTGGTGTAGGGGACCGAGATCAGTCATAGAGATTTCATGGTGAAGCGAGGAGATTTAATGGTGTAAGAAACAATGGGAGTGGAAGAAGGCATGCCACAAAGAGGACAGAGATCATCCAAACTACTATACCGAGCAGGAGGCTCCCCCGTGCTCCGACCCTACACAATTGTGGATAGTAAACAGGTGAACAGAGAAGAGATTTTAAATTAAAGATAGAGCAACAAGAATATTGCGTATAAGAAAATCTGAATTAAAGTTGGAAATATAAGAGTGACCGGTGCATTTTATAGGGTCGGAAGAGCCATCACCTACAATAATGAAAGAGGACTGCGAAGGAAAACAAGATCAAAACAAATTCATATTGGAAGACATATGCGAGGATTCACCAGGATACAAAATCTAATCCATACCTTCGTTGTCCATGGAGAAATAGTTCATGGCGGTGATGAATGCCACCTGGTACCAGGTTTGTGGAGCAGGCATGATCAAACGTGTGGGCGTAGCCAGAGCCGGTGGTGCATACATTCATGAGAGGACCGGAGGAGCACCGTATGTGTAGGGTGTTTGGAGCAGGTGGAGAAGCTAGCCAAGTGGAAGGCCGGTGTAGACAGGAAAATTTGAAGGAGCGTTGTACATCTGGAGAGCAGTGTAGGTGGTGCATACCTACGAAGGGGATCCTATCGATGGACGAATACCATGCATGGATCCATGTGCCAGTATAATCTAGAGAGGCACCATAGGGAAACAATGTCATCCATGGCATGGTCCATGCTTGAACGAGGTCGGTCTAGGGATTGTAACGTGGGCGCCATGATCCAAATACTATAGATTCTTGTTTGCACAACTACCGAGGGATACGGACCTCAATCTGATTTGGAAATCTCGGGCACTTCCTAAACTAAAGGTCTTCTGCTAGTTGCTGATGATGGATAGGCTTAACACACGGGACTTGATGCTGCACAAACATTGGCACTTGGATTCTACTTCTGAATGTACTCTCTACATATCGACTGATCTGGAAACGAGGGATCATCTCTTCTTTGGTTGTTTATTTGCACAACAAAGCTAGGGTTTTCTTGGCATCCATTGGCCATGGACTGCCACCTTCTCGGAAGATTTTGTGTCGACACAGAAGGCGTTTCATGGGCCTTGCTTTATGGAGATTTTTGTTTGTGCGGCTTGGAATATTTGGCGTATACGTAACGATTGTATCTTCAAGCATATCCCTCCCTCTTTTGATCGTTGGAAAGTTTGTTTCCAAAGAGATCTCCTACTACATAAGTTCAGAGTACAACAGTCTTTGGTTCAACCTCTTGTTGAATGGCTCCTAGATATTTTTGTTTAACTCTTTGTATTTTCTTAGAGACTTTTTCCCTCCCTGATGTAACCTTAACTTGGCTGTTTTGGCCTTGGTTTCATTTTTGGTTTGTTAATATATAAAATTATACTGTAGGGGATTCCCCTACGGTAAGGTTGTCAAAAAAAAACGTGGGCGCCATGTTCGTGGAGCAATGGACGTGACCAGAGGGGGTGCGGGTGTTGAGGTAGTGGAGCTGCCGATAGACGAGGGTGTAACGGGTCGAGATTGCGGTGGCTGCACTATGTTCTTGCTGTGGTAGTTAGGGGACGCCAGCCTATATGAGGTTACGTAGGTCCAGAGGCATGGTATTGGTGACAGGAGCAAAGGTCTTGGTGGTGGTGTGGAAGACATGGAGCGAATGAGCAGCCTTGCGTGCTTATGTCATGGACGCAGCTATAGCATAGATCCGACCTCGGTGAAAGAGGGGATGGATGCATCATTAATATGAAAGCGACTTGCTTCTCGAACTTATTGCCGAGGATGACAAGGAGTGCGTTGATGATGGTGTGGTCCTCCACATTATCGTGAAGCTCCCGAAGCTCATCATTGATGGCCTTGATCCATTGGCAGAAGATAGTAAATGGTTGGTCCCGTTGGGTGATGGTGTGGAGCTTCATGTGGAGTGCCTTCATCCTCCATCGTTGTTATCTTGAAAGATTTGATGATGAAAGTCCCATAGATCGGTGACACTGACATCGTTTTTGGATACGAGATTGAACAACTCTTGGGAGATACAGGTGTAGATCCATTGGATGATCACCAAATCGTACTTGATCCAACATGGATTGCCTGGCTGAGGGACCGATGTAGGCCCAAAATGATGGCCAAGACCACATCGGATGAGATGAATATGAAAGAGATGTCCATAGTGATAAAACTTATGTGAAACAAGATCAAGGATGGTGAGTATGAAAGGATAGACATCAATAATAGTGTTGACAAGGGAGATCGAAGCTGGTTGCATTGGGTATTGGGAGAAGGTAGAGCTCGAGGCAAGGAGAGAAGGAGAATCGGTGGCACTGAACTCGGTAGATGTGAAAAGAGGTCGTGGAGGCGGTAGCGGATATTTTGGAGATGGAGCCATGCCAAGGTGCGTACCACCTAGGTGTTTGTTACCATGATAGGAAAGAGCGATGGCATGTATTGATTGATATGATTTATATATTTTATATAGTACAAGGACCAAACCGACTTGGGTTTAGGCTATCCTAGTACAACATGAAACATATCCCTTATTAAGGCTAATAAACATGTAGAAAGTTGAGAGGTCATGCGTTACGACAATGACCTACTTGAATCTCGCGGTGGGATTATGGAGAAGATTGGTTGGTAGAAGGAGAAAGTAGAAAAATGATGGGCTGAATCTCACAATTTGGTGAGTTTATGGAGCAGGATGGAGTAGGAGGTTGTGTGTGGTGCGTTATTTTTGGTTCGGCATGAAAAATGTATGGACACATGGAACAAGAAGGTTTTTCTTAGGAGAAAAATATGTGGCTAGATGATTAGAACCGGATGGCTATGAATAGATGGTGACGTGGACAGGCTGCATGTGAAGAAAACTTAAAGGACCCACAATAGGATTTCTCTTTATAAGAGATATATACATATATTCATTCAAAGTCTTGGGCATATCTCGATGCCGGATTAATGTTCCTTGGGTTTGACTGGAAAATATAGATTCTAAGACAGATCAAAAGTAACAAAATTGTTCTTTATAGTACTAGGTTTGTCAAAAAAGGTAGTTGGAAGTTTAGTTCAAGAACCATTTGGTGCTTCTATCGATGGGCAGGTGACATAGGTATGCCCAACGTCCACCTGACTACACCCTATCTGGTTTTTCCCAAGGGGTGCCCACTTGACAATCCGCTAAGGATCTGTGAAGCCCACTATGATTTGGCAGATGCGAAGTCCATAAGGACATCGACCCCTTGACATGCAAGACAAGGACGAGAATAGACAGGAAATCACTAGGGTTATGCCCTCAATCTATAACCGACTCTGATGGTACCTGGGAACTAGCCTCCCCATATAAGGGTTAGGAGGGACACCAAGGAGGACACCCAAGACTTCATCGCAAACATGTCAGATCTAATCTGCACAACCACAGCCATCTCAGCAACTTGTAACGTTCATCGATTCAATCACGAATAGAAAAGCAATAGTAGGGTTTTATCTCCAGGGGCCTGAAGCTGGGTAAACTCGTGTCCCCCTTGTTTGTTTGTTAGCCAACAAAGTCACCATTGCACACCTCCTTCCGAAAAAACCAAGTCCATCAAGCATGCACATTGCCATGGAGACCCCACGTCAATTGGCACTGCCTGTGGGAAGACCGTGTGATGATGTTATGACTTTGGCAGTTCCATCGCCAGCAATCTATGATTTTTTGGTTCCTAGGGAACATATATGTTTCGGCTCCTTCAACTTAACCCTTCACTCGCCGGCCAGACGCCCGGCCTTCGAATCTGTCAATTCTGGAATGAACCTAATGATTAGCGTTCTGAAACTCCATGTTAGCAAGGTGGAAACTCTCCGTCTCCCGGACCAGATCTATTCGGTTTTGACGCAGTCGACATCACCATCGATTGCACCTGCATCATGGATTCTGCCATCCCTTGTCACCCTTAGCAATCTAAATGCCACCTAATCATCAACCTACTGCACCGACATCGACACATATTGCATCTCTGAACTGAGCAACTATAGCATCCCGGGAAAACCACTACTAGAAAATCGCTTGTTGTTTTTCTTTTGTGCATCATCATGATTGCATGCTCATATCATCATGCCACATTGCATTTGAGCTTCATCATATCATCATGCATATTAAACCTTAAAACTATTTTCTAAACGCCTATCTTTGTTTTTTGCTCCCTCTTTATTTCAAATGATAAAACCCTGGTGTTCCGGATATCTTTATTTGTCTAAAACTATTTATAAAATCTTTTATTAAAAATAAACAAACAAATGTTTTAAATTAAGTTGTTCTATCGGGGAGGTAGTCTAGCCGGTCAGACTAGAGGCCAACCAGCCAGAGCACCTACTAGCCGACTAAACCTAGATCTAAACCCTAACCCTAAACCACCTAACCCCAAACCCAACCTGCTAGTCACCGCAGGTAGCCGCACACACACCACGAACACACACCTGTGCTGCAGCAACCGCGGCGCATAACCCTGCAGCCTCCTCACGCTTGCGCCCGGCCCCACTCACTAACAGACAACCCCCGCCGTCCCTGCGCTAGCTGCGCGCACCCACCTGCTCGCACGCGCGCGCAGCATCTCCACCCTCCACCTACCCCGACCACACTCCCTAGAGCCCCGCTCACATGGCCCAATCCCCACCGACGTGTCCATCCCGCATCAACGCCTCTCCTCACGCCGTCCCTCCATCTTGCCCACCTACCGCGGACCTAGCCTCAACCCGCACCCTTCTCCTCCCTCGTCATCCTCCTGATCCCCAACCCGCATGGCCACCCGAACCTGTACGCGCCCTCCCTGCTCGACCTTCCTCTGCCGCCGAGCCACGTGACCCCGTGAGCCCGAGCCACGTCACCGCGACCTTTCTCTTCCCCGCAACCTAGCTCTGCACCACCAATAAGACCTTTGCATCCCCGCCCTCGACCCGAGCTCATCCTCGCCCCCTGCCCGAGCTCGCTACTCCGCTCGTCCCTATCCGCCTCTTGCTGGAGCCGTCCTTGCTGCCTTGGAGCCCCGCTCCAGAGCTCCTCCCTGTTGAGCTCGAGCAGCCTGCGCCTCCATCCTTTGCGCTCCTCATTGCAGCCTGAGTATCCTCGCTGTCGTTAGCAACCCGGCATGTGGGACTCTCTGCGACCGCTTCCGCCGCCTCCAGCCCTCCCTTGCACGTGTCCTCCTGAAGCTTGCCCGAGGCCTCTGCTCAGCCAGGCACTGATGCCACCGCTCTGCCTCTGCCCCACCATGGCCATCCTAGTGCGTTCGAGCTGATTCCTTTGGTTGCAGATGAGCGACCCCGCATGATCCCATGGTCGCCTCTTCTACTGCCGAGTCGGAACTGCTAGTGGTGTACAACCGTGGAGCTCGTGATATGCAGTATTAGTGGTAGTGGATGTAGTGGATTGATTTGCAAAATTGAAGGCATTATGAAGATGGTGGTGCATAGATGGTGATGCCACCCAATAGTATTGAAACCCCATGAGATTGCTATGCCCTTGGATCTTCAAGATCTTCCGAAGATGAATCGACAAAAGTCCCGTGCGACAAGATCTTCTTGTTGACAAGGCCACCGGTGCCGAGAAAAGTTCACCTTCGACGATCGAAGTCGGGAACCCACAAGATCTTCATGGATCCGATAGCCGAGACCCCGAAGAGCGCACCTGCTGTTCCTCCCCCTCTCATATCGGAAGACCGAACCCGAACCCCGTCGAACCCTCGAACCCCAAGATCTTTGGACCTTGATATGTGACCCCTTAACCGAGGCCCATGTTTTATAAATTGCCATCCATATACTTTTTGCATCTAAATTGTTCATGCTCGCATATACATTTATTTTGTTTAGGGGTATTTTGTCGACTCATTTAATAATTAAATATGGAGGCTATATGCGGGGTATTCTTGTCTTCTATTTGTTCCATTTAAATTTGTGTAGCGAATCGATGCCATGTTTTGCCTTGTTCATACAACACCTAAATTGCGGGGTACCTAAACAACTTGAACCTTCTATTTAATTGCCGGGACCCTGTTTCCGCTTAATATTGCCTAGTTGCATTGCATATTTTCCCTGCCATACATCATATATGCATCATGCATGATCTTTTGCTGTAGTATTAAATAGTGCATCCGGTGTTCCTTTTAGTGCTTTGCTTCTTCACGAATTAGACCGTTGAGTTGATGTGAGTGTCGACAAGTTCTTCGGATATGAATCTTCGACTATGTTTCTCAGGCGAGCATTCTCCCCCTTTCTACCTGTTTTGCATTTATAGTCTTTACTTCCTCCTGTTAATCTATTGCTATCCGTGTTGCGATGCTTTAGTTTTCCATACCATTTATACTCCATGCAGCCTCTATATTGCCTTGGACACCTCCTATTGCCTTATGTTTGATAGACAGCCGGCCTTGCGAGTTGTAGATGCTTGCTTAGGTATTGTTGCGTGTCATCGATGTTCCACAGTTGTTGGGAGGTTGGCACATGCTTAATGGTGGAGATGACCATGGCTGTAATTATAACTTGTTAATTAAAATGCTGGAAATAGATATAATGCAAAGGCACCAGTGGGTAATAGATGTTACTAAGTTTTTACCTGCCCACTTGTGTCCACCTAGGACCCGAGTTCTTGACACCTGTTCCGAGATCGAGTGCGCTAACCACATGTGGGGTGTGTGGGAACCCCCATCGGCTTACTACCTGATTTCAAAGTACTGTGCTGGGGGCCACAAACTAGTTTGGGGCTTTATTACTATCTTGTACTTATGCCATGATTTACTACTTTATTTACTATTGCGCGTGGAGAGCCTGTACTGTTTACGAACTCTGTTCCATGTTTTTGCTGTATCGACAAGCCCATTCATACTTTCGCTTCCCAGTAGTTTACAACCGTCGTCACACACCCTAGGTCCGTATCAGAGATGGCCGACTTTGTTGCGGGTATGTTAGTTGGGTGTCCCCCATGTACTTTATTTGGGTATAGGAAACGTCGTGTACGAGGCCCCATCGACATACCGTTGGGTGTATGTTTCATGATCTTGCACATATCGGATATGACAACAAGGGTTGAAGTGCGTGTGGATACTTTGGTGCACCCCTGCAGGGTTAAATCTTTTCAAAAAGCCGTGTCCGCGTTTATGGACGACTTGGAGCATAGTTTCTCGATCATAGACAACTATAACTAAAGAATTGCGGTGAATTGGATCTAATATGACTAGTAAGCTAGACAACCACTATGGAATGAAGGAATAAAACTGCCAATTGTGTGAGTTTTCCTCGGAATAACTTTCTCGTTTGGTCTCGAGGGGGAAATACCAGGATGGGTATGTTTGGTGTTAGTATCAGGTTGGTTCTGAATAGGTCTGTCTTATCCCTCTCTAATAGTCGACAATTGTATCGAGTCTCTATAGGTTGTTTAGTGCATGCTTCACTGCCGCTTCCGTCCACCGTACCTATGTAGGTGAGAGTCGTCGAATTCTAGACTCGCAGTGTACTAGGATCAATACTGACCGCTCTCTTTTTCCTCTGCCCTTTGTCAGCACCCCTTTTGTTTTAGCAGGTTTATGATCGACTTTGTTAGAAGTGTTACCCTTCTGGCTTGGCCTCCGCAGGGTTATGGACGCCATTGGTTATTCTTCACGGATCTTAGCCCCATTTGTTTCTTATCCGTACTCAGATGTGTATCTTTTCAAGGTGATTTGGATCTTTGTATTGTATATATGTATTCTTGAATCGTTGAGTTGTTGTTGTATATATATGTTCTATGGGTTCCATCGTGAACTATTGTGTAATGATATTACTTTGTTTTCCACCTGCATGCAAGTGCCTGGTAGGCATCCTTGAATCATTTCTATGCGGGTTTTGGCAGGAATCGCTAAAACCTGCACATGGCCGATTCGAGGGTGTTACAAAGTGGTACCAGAGCTCAGCAGTTGTGATACCCTACTGGTCCAGTCTGTAGAATAACCTAACTAACGGTCGATGTAGAGTGTCAAAACTATTTTTGAAAAATCAGTTGGATAGATATGATTAGGTCTGCTTTTACTCCTTACCCCTAATGATATTCTCCTCTTACCTTTGCGTGTTTTGAATCTGTTCTCTTACCTTTCTTCCAGTCTAGGAATTCTTGTGGTTGGGTTGCCGTCATACCTTCAGGTTTTTGATTCCTTCTCCTTATAACGGTGTTGCTACATCCGGTCTTCATGCTATCTGAGGAATCTTCCTCTGTTTACCTCTCAGTGGACCAAAAATTCACTAAAAATTTTCTTTGTATCTTCTGGTGTTTTACTTCGTGACGACATCATCTGTATCCGATTTGATGAAGAGCCTACCTCATTCTTTTGTTTCTGAACCTTGCCTATCGAGATGTTCAGTCTGAATCCCGAGAGTTGGTTGCATAATTCTTCTATTCATGTACAGAGTAATGCTTTGAGTGCGGGATGTAGTCGCGACCATACCACTACTCTTATCATTCTCTTTTGTACATTGAATCGGTGGAGCAATGCAATTTACTCCTTCCATGGAAGTTAAAGGTGGCCTTATCTTTGGAGACCTTTACCTTCATCCTTTGTTTATCCGGAGTGTTCTCTCAACGAATGTGAACAATGACCCCTTGTTGGTGGTGTCATTGATTTCAAGGTGGAGAAAGAACCCTTGTTAGTGGTGTTGCGAGGATCTACATGAAGAGAGAAGATTCAGACCGTTGGCTTTCTTCCCCGTACCATGAGGCAGATCTTGAGGGCGAGATCCATTGTAAGTGGTGTCGAATTGTAGCAATCCGGGAAAACCACTACTAGAAAATCGCTTGTTGTTTTTATTTTGTGCATCATCATGATTGCATGCTCATATCATCATGCCACATTGCATTTGAGCTTCATCATGTCATGATGCATATTAGACCTTAAAAAATTCTAAACGCCTATCTTTGTTTTCTAATTGCCTCCCTCTTTATTTCAAATGATAAAACCCCGGTGTTCCGGATATCTTTATTTGTCTAAAACTATTTATAAAATATTTTATTATAAATAAACAAACAAATATTTTAAATTAAATAGTTCTATCGGAGAGGCAGTCCAACCGGTCAGACTAGAAGCCAACCGGCCATACCACCTACTACCTGACTAAACCTAGATCTAAACCCCAACCCTAAACCACCTAACCCCATACCCAACCCGCGAGCCGCCGCAGGCACCCGCACACACACCATGAACATGCACCCGCACTGCAGCAGCCGCAACGCACAACCCCGCAGTCTCCTCGTGCTTGCGCCCAACCCCACTCGCTAACGGACAAACCCCGTCATCTTTGTGCTAGTTGCCCGCACCCACCCGCTCGCATGCGCGCGCAACGTCTCCACCCTCCACCTACCCTGGCCCCACTCGCCAGCGCCCCGCTTACCTAGCCCACTCCCTACTGATGCGTCCATCCCTCGTCAACACCGCTCCTCACACCATCCCTCCCTCTCGCCCACCTACCGCGAACCCGGCACCACCTCGCACCTCGCTCCTCCCTCGTCATCCTCCCGACCCCCAACCCGCGCGGCCGCCCGAATCCGTACGCGCCCTCCCTGCTCGACCTTCCTCTGCCGCCAATCCATGCGACCCCGCGAGCCCGAGCCGTGCCGCCACGACCTTTCTCTTCCCCACGACCTGGCTCTGCACCACCGACAAAACCTGCGCATCCCCGCCCTTGACCCAAGCTCATCCTCGCCCTCCCCCTGCCCGAGCTTGCCACTCCACTCGTCCCCAGCCGCTTGCAGGAGCCATCCCTGCCACCTCAGAGCCCCGCCTCTAGGGCTCCTCCCCGTAGAGCCCGCGCCTCCACCCTTTGTGCTGCTCGTCGTTGCCACGAGTCTCCTCGCCGCGCTAGCCTCACTATCGTCAGCAACCCGACTTGTGCGCCTCTCTACGACTGAGTCCGCCGCCGCCAGACTTCCCTCGGGCGCGTCCTCCCCAAGCTTGCCTGAGGCCTCTGCTCTGCCAGGCACCGGCGCCACCGCTCTGCCTCTGCCCCACCGTGGCCGTCCCAGCGCATTCGAGCCAATTCCTCTGGTTGCAGATGAACGACCCCGCGTGAGCCCCTAGTCTCCTATTCTCCTGCCTAGTCGGAACACTAGTGGTGTACAACTGCAGAGCTCACGATATATGTTAGCTTTGCGACAAGTAAATAATGAAGAACGAAAATAAAATCGCAGCTAGGGGGACACATATTTAACATGGAAAACCCTGTCCAACAAAGAGAGAGGAAAAACCATGGGCGCCAGCCAGCGAAACTTCACTATAATGGGAAGTGTTTACACAACGCCGGGGATTTCACAGATGTAACTTATCCCATCCGGCGGCTTACAAGAGGTATATATAGCGGTGGTAATCTAGGTCATCAACGATCCGTACCAGCCCAAGCCTCCGACGACGGGCCTCGCTCTGCTCCGTCAGAAGTTGGCCTTTACTTTGTAGAATTTGGATCAACATATAACAAACTCTACCTTGAGACAAATTCCTTCTTGTAGCGTCAATAGTAATCGTCTCCCTAAACAAACAAAGAAAACACTTTCGGCGCCAACAACCACTTGGGCTAAGAAGTTATACCAAGTAAGCTTGAGCATAGCTCAAACTTAGCAACAGGAACAGGCTTTTTCATCATATCAGCAGGATTATCATGAGTGCTTATCTCGCATACCTTTAGTGTATCTTGTGCAACAACATCACGAACATAATGGTACATGATATCAATGTGCTTTGTTCTCTCATGGAACATCTGATCCTTAGTAAGGTAAATAGCACTTTGTCTGTCATAGAACAGGTTAATGCAAGAATCATCCTGACAAAGCTCAACATACAAACCTTTCAACCAAACAGACTCTTTGCAAGCTTCAGCAACAGAAATATATTCTGCTTTGGTTGTAGATAGAGCAACAATGGATTACAACGTTGCCTTCCAACTCACGGCACATCCACCTACCGTGAACACATAACCTATGAGGGACCTCCTCTTATCCAAGTCGGCAATAAAATCTGAATCCACATAGCCTGCGAGTCCCTCATCAGTCTTGCCAAACTTCAAGCAAGCGTTGGATGTGCCACGGAGGTACCTAAAAATCCACTGAACAACTTTCTAATGTTCTTTACCAGGATTAGACATGTAATGACTCACCAAACTCATATCATATGATAAATCAGGACGAGAACAAACCATGGCATACATCAAGGAACCAACAACACTAGAATAAGGAATTCGAGACATGTACTCAATATCTTCATCAGAACTAGGGCATTGCAATGCTGACAATTTAAAGTGAAGACTTTGCATCATGCATATTAAAACGTTGAAGAACTTTCTCAACTTAACTTTGCTGACTAAGAAACAACAACCTAGATTTTCTGTCCTGTTTAATTTCCATACCTAGGATTTTCTTAGCAGCACCAAGATCTTTCATCTCAAATTCACTACTTAGGCGTGCCTTCAAAGTAGTGATTTCTTTCATGCTCTTGGCAGCAATTAACATATCATCAACATATAACAACAAGTAAATAGGTGATCCATTAACAAACTTTATGTAAACACAACTATCAAACTGAGATCTCTTAAAACCTTGTGAGATCATAAATGAATCAAACCTTTTGTACCACTGTCTTGGAGATTGCTTCAAACCATCAAGCGACCTCTTCAATTTGCACACGAAAATCCTCTTTTCTAGGAACTATGAACCCTTCAGGTTGGTCCATGTAAATTTCCTCCTCCAGTTCACCATGCAGAAAAGTAGTCTTTACATCTAGCAGCTCAAGCTCAAGATCATGCATAGCAACAATACCAAAGAAAGTATGAATAGAGCTATGCTTCACAACCAGAGAGAAAACATCATTATAGTCAATACCTGGAATCTGGCTGAAACCTTTTGCTACTAACCTTGCCTTAAACCTTGGAGGCTCATTAGGAGACAAGCCTTCCTTTCTCTTGTATATCCACTTACAGCGGACTGCCTTCTTCTATTTAGGCAAGCGCACAACTTCCCATGTGCCATTCTTATCAAGCGGTTGCATCTCTTCTTGCATAGCAAAAACCCACTACTCGCGGTCAACGGATGCAATAGCCTCATTGTATGTAGCAGGTTTAGTATCATGCTCCACATGTTCAGCACAACTCAGAGCATAATGAGCAAGATTACACTCTTCAATTAAATGACGAGGTGGAACTATGTTACGCCTCGGTCTATCAGCAATAATAGATTCCTGTGGCTGCTGCAAAACAGTAGGTGAGTGCTGAACACCATCATTATCAATATTTTCCTCATGAGTATCATCAACAACAACATTAGTATCAACAGTTTTCTGCAGGTGCTCCACCTGCACACTAACTCCCTCCTCTCCAATAGAAACAGGAGAGGGATCTGATGGCAAGCTGTCATGATACATAATGGATTCATTGAAAACAACATTCCTACTCAACAAAATCTTTTTAGTTTCAGAATTCCATAGTTTATATGCCTTAACTCCTGAACCATAACCAAGGAATATGCACTTAACAACTCTAGGCTCTAACTTTCCATTATCAACATGAGCATAAGCAGTGCAACCAAAAACTCTCAACTGTGAATAATCAGCAGGCGAACCTGACCATACCTCAATAGGAGTTTTCTTCTCAAGTGGAATAGAAGGTGACCTGTTTATGAGCTAACATGCTGTGTTGGCTGCTTCATCCCAGAAACTTCTATGCATACCTTCATTGGACAACATACAGTGAGCCCTCGAGATGATGGTTCTGTTCATGCGCCCAACCACGCCATTCTGCTGAGGAGTGTAAGTGATGGTGTGGTGCCTGATCATACCATTATTACTGCAAAACTCCTTGAACTCATTAGAACAGAATTCCATACCATTGTCAGTACGTAGTACCTTTACCTTCTTTTCAGTTTGTTTTTCTACCATAACTTTCCACTTCCTAAAAGCATCAAAAACATCAGATTTATGTTTTAGAAAATATGGCCACACTTTTCTTGAGTAGTCATCAATAATAGTAAGCATGTAATTAGCACCACCAATAGATGTCTTATGGGAAGGCCCCCATACATCAGCATGCACATAATCTAAAATGCCTTTGGTGGTATGAACGGAAACATTGAATTTAACTCTTTTATGCTTACCAAAAACACAGTGCTCACAGAACTCAAACTTACCCAAGTTGCAACCATCAATCAGTTCTCTCTTAACCAACTCTGTCATGCCATGTTCGCTCATATGCCCAAGACGCATATGCCACAGATTTGTTTTACCACAATCATCAGAATCATTAGAAGTAACAGCAGCAGCAATACCAGGCAAAGTGCTACCTCTGAGAACATATCACTTAGCAGAATTCATATCACCTATCATGTGAATAAGAGAACCTTTTGATACCTTTAACAATCTACGCCCACCGGCGTACTTGTATCCATCAAAGTCCATGGTACTCAGGGAGATTAGATTTCTGGCCATGCTTGGTATGAGAATATCATTTTGCGGCCCAAAAGTTGGGGCACCCAGGCAACGCGGTACCCAAGTTCCTTGAAATCAGCCGGGATGACTACAGTTGGTGTGCCAAATACTCAGAGGGTCTTTTTCGGCACGAATTCAACTTTTCGTTTCAATACAAAAAATCAGGCTAACGGTCATCAAGTTGGGCCCCTCCTGTCAGTTCTCGTCGTTATGTCGCTGCCGTCGCTTAGGTGTCAATTAGGCTTGCAGCGTTGGCGCCTGCATCCATTACGCGTCTTCTTCTTCCACAGAGAGGCAATCTGTGGGGCGTCGCAGCCATGGCGCAGGGTTGGGACGTGGACGAACCTGCTCGGCCTAGCTCTCCTCCCTGTAGGCTTGCATCATTGGCGCCTGCATCCATTACGCGTCTTCTTCTTCCTCGGAGCGGCAATCTGTGGTCGCGGCCATGGCGCAGAGCTGGGACGTGACGAATCTGCTCGGCCCCGCTCTCCTCCCCATCCCGAGTCGGAGCTCGCCCTCACCATGGACGCACCCATGGCACGGTGCAGGGACGAGAATTGGTTCCCGGTGAGATCTGTCACCGTGTCGACCATGCTCGGTTCTGTTTTCCTCCTCTAGAATCCGAGCTCACGGTCGCCGTAGTTGCACCCGCACCAATTCTGCCACCTCTGCCGAGGTCTCTGTGGTAGCTCAAATTCTGTCATGTTGGACTTGTAAGCGAATTCGGAGCTGGGTGGTGGCAACTCATTGTTGAACCTGCAAGGAATTTGCTGAAGACCACGTGCCGCTGTGATGGCTAGGTGTTGATGTAGAGCTCGTTGGGAACCCCAAGAGGAGGTATGATGAGCACAACAGCAAGTTTCCCTCAGTAATGAAACCAAGGTTTAATCGAACTAGTAGGATCAAGGAAACACCCCAAAGGTGTTACTAGCTGAGCCTTGACAGGGCGCACTACCGGTGCTAATAGCAACGTGGAGACCTGCACAACACAACCATAGAACTTTGTCCTCAACTTGCGATGAGGTTGTAAATCTCACCGTGTTTTGCTGAAAACAAAGGATTAAACGTATCGAATGGAAAGAAGTAAAAGTTTTCAGAAAGTAAACACAATGCAGTAAACAGTTTATAGATTGTATGTAAAGAAAAGGACCGGGATCCATAGTTCACTAGAGGTGGCTCTCCTTGATAGATAACATGCTGGGTGAACAAATTACAGTGGGGCAATTGACAAACATCGAAAAAGCAATACATGCATATACTAACCATCTTGACTCCTTTGGAACTTGATTGGGCATTACAACATTATACATAGACCGCCATCCAACTGCATCTATGACTAATAATCCACCTTCAGGTTATCATCTGAACCCCCTCCAGTATTAATTTGCAAGCAACAGATTATTGCTTTACGAATTGCGTGTAAAGTAAACAATACGATTGTTCTATGAACAAAGGATTTTTGTTTTCTCCCTAGTAGCAACAACACATCTAGTATCTTAGAGATTTCTGTCACTTCCCCAGATTACCAGAGGCATGAACCCACTATCGAGCATAAATACTAACTCTTGGAGTTGCTAGCATCTACTTGGCCAAGATAGGTACTAACAACGGAAAGCATGCAAGATCACAAATAACAAAGACATGATAGAATCAATAATCAATCTGAAATAGCATCTCAATATCAATCGGATCCCCGCAAACACAACATGCAGAATTACAAATAGATGATCTTGATCATGAACGGAGCTCACAAGATCTAGACATGAAAGCACAAAGGAGGAGAACCAGCCATCTAGCTACTACATGGATCCGTAGTCCAAGGATGAACTACTCACGCATCACACCAGAGGCTTGAATGGTGATGAAGAAGGCCTCCAGGGTGAATTCCCCTCTCCGGCAGGGTGCCGGGAAGAGCTTCAGATCCCTCCCGATCTAGGGATGGAGATGACGGCGGCTACAGACTCTTTCGTGGATTTTTGATTGGGTACTTAGGGGTTTGGTCCGGAGGGCATCTTATAGGCGGAAGGGGAGGCCGAGGGGGTGCTGGAGGCGGCCAGACCACCCCCTGTCGCGGGCCAGGCTGGGCCGTGCGGCCAGGTGGTGTGGTGGCCCCCTGGCCCCTCTCCGTCTCGTATTCTGGCATCTGATGACTTCCGGAAAAATAGGCACTTTGGCTTTTGTCCCGTCCAATTCCAAGAATATTCATTTTCTGATTTTCCTGGAACCAAAAACAGCAGAAAACATGCAGCTGTCACTGTGGCTCTTATTAATAGGTTAGTCCAAGAAATCATATGAAAAGTACTCCAAAGTGTGGAAAAAACACAAGAAAGTGGATAAAACCAAGCATGCAACATCAAAAATTATAGATACATTTGCAATGTATCAACATCCCCAAGCTTAACTCCTGCTCGTCCTCGAGTAGGTAAGTGATAAAAAGAAAGAATAATTTTTGAGGTGACATGCACCATCAAAGACTTGATCAAAGTATTTGTAAAACATTCAAAGATGGGATCATAGTACTTCAATCATAGCATGAAAGACAAAGTTCTAGCAATAAGACAAAGAAACTATGATGCAACATGAAAAGGCACAAACAAAAGATTCATGAATAACAATGCTTTGCAAGACGTTTGCTTGTTTCACATAAAGAAAACATAGCATAATAGTATTCAGCTTGTCCCTCATAGAGTAGCAAATATAAATGCATAGGACACCTTCAAAGTTCATAAGAGTGACTAGATACAAATAGTTTAAAACAAGCAATATCAAGATATGCATCAATCAACTAGTCTTGGGACAATGCACATAGAACTAAGAATGGTCACTATGCTCTCAAAGTAGGTGCATAAAGGTAGAAGGTGGAGACTCAATATAATGGTGGAAGAAAGGCCTTAATAAAAGTAAGTAGGGATTCAAGTCTCATAAAGAGCTTCCAAAAATTATGGTACTTATAGCTTTCATCTCTCATTGCCCCTATCATAAGCATCTTGAAGGTGATTAAGGTTAAAGTGGCACAACTAAGAGGATATGCTTGACAAGTTATAAACCGAAATCTCATGCCCCTTACTTACGAAGACCGATCCTCATGCTACTCAACTTTAGTCACGAGTAAGCTCTTGTCATTGTAAGTACATGTGTATCATAAAGAACCGCCAACGGGGTACCCCTTGCACATGATACAGGAGCTATCCCATAATCAAAATGACAAGGCAAGCAGACAATGAGCATCTAAGCGATCTTTTTATTTGCTATTTGCATAGGTTTTTATTGAGGATGCTTCATAGAGTGCTCATTATGGTGATGCTGCAAGTTTCCACCATGATTAGGCATGGCTTAGGCTAGCGGCCTAGGCGTTTCTCTAACACACATACAAACTCCATGATCTTACAAGTTCCACTTTTATTTCACACCACCGGGATCCGTAAGCAAAAGAACATGATATCAACGCGGTACAAAGTGCAAGTGCAATGTTGAAAGCGTTCCCCATGATACATGGTTCTGCTAATTTCAACTTATAAAGCGCAAGCATATACGCAACAAAGAAGGACCCAATGGTTCAAGTTTATTAGATGCAAAAAAGTAAAGTGTGCCATCAGGTTCGTGAGAGCTTTAATCACTAGTTTTCTCATAACAAGTTTAATTTGGAAGGTAAACAAAAGCATGAATATACTTGGAATAGCATAAGCTAGTAGGTAGGTATGGTGGACTCTTTGGAATAACTTGGTTTAGGGAGTTGGATGCATGAGTAGAACTCATACTTTGTTGTGGAGGCTAGCAAAAGACTGGGAGCGACAAACTAAGAGAGCAATAATGGCCATAATCATGCAGAGCGACAAAACATCATTGATACTACAAGTTGAAAACTAAAGGATCATAAAGGCTATGGTGACTTGAGATAGTCATAACATGGTGGGAGCATGAGCTAAGTCAACCCAAATAAAGCATCAAAGGAGAATACCACTATACTATGCTTTAATATGCTAAAACAACGCATGATTCATCCAAAGCACATTAAGCAATCTCAATTGTTTATAACAAGTCATGCTACAGCAAAGAATACTAAGCATAAAGCCAAAACAATATCAAGCATGGCATGACAAAGCATAGGCCACAGTCGAAAACGAGCTCTTTTTACCACATAAGCATGAACTTTCCTACTCTTTTCCAAACCAAACCAAACTATTTGCAAACCAATGTATGAAAGAGGGGGTCCAACCAATTTATTCAGAAAACTAAGCAAACAAAAGCAAACGAAAAACCAAAACAAAAACGAAAAAGAAGACGCTCCAAGAACAACACAACTGTGCATGAAACAATAAAAATGAAGCGTTTGGAAGAAACCTGGAATTTTTATTGATGAAGAAGGGGATGCCTTGGGCATACCCAAGATTTCACGCTTGTAATTCTTGGATATTTCTTGGGGTGACATGCGTGGCATCTCCAAGCTTGAGCTTTAGTCCACCCTTCATCTCATTACTCATTCCTTCCATACACCTGAAATTTTTCCTTCATACAAAACTTCACTCAATCTTTATTAGCAACATTAGTGCAATCAAGATAAATAAGTCTTAAGTTTAAGTTCTAACACCAAATAAACTTTCATTATAACACTAGCTACTGTAGCACTTCCCTCAAAAATATCAATTCCCCAAAAGAACTCAAAAAGGAACCAACAAGAAGCAAATGCAGAAAATGGCAGAAATCTGTCAAAACAGACCAGCAGGTAAAGACGAATTTTTTCGAAGACCTTATGTTGCTCAAATAAAAAAGTGTTGAACTAACGAAAGTTAGATAACAACCTGGGGCAGAAGCACAAAAATTTACGCCTCAAAAATATGTTCGGAGATTTTACACGAATGTTTACGGTGAAGCACAGAAATCTGTTTCGGGACAACAACTTTCCCAATCATTACTTCTCTCTCATTAGAGGTTACTCTTGGCACAAAAAGCAAATAAAAAGGATAAGGAGCGGTTATTACTGAAGTAATAACTTCCAAGATTCATCTAAAACTTTTGGGTTATCTCCCAATAAGTACTTTTCTTTAACGCCTTTAAGTTAGGCATAAGAAGCAAGAAAAAGAATCAAGTGTTCTCGAATGAAGAAGCATTAAGACCAAATTTTGTTTTCATAGGAGAAGCAAAAGAAATCTTCTCTCTCTTCTTAGGGAAGTGTTCTATACCTTTCTTGAGTGGTAGTTGATATTTAATGGTGCCTTCTTTCATATCAATAATGGAACCAACAGTTCTAAGAAAAGGTCTTCCCAAAGTAATAGGACAAGAAGCATTGCATTCAACATCCAAAACATAGAAATCAACGGGGACATAGGCATTGATAACCATAATAAGAACATCATTAAGACTCCCCATGAGTTTCTTTAGCATTATCATCAAGTGGGACATTCAAATAACAATCTTCAAGTGGAGGCAAATCAAGCATATCATAAATCCTTCTAGGCATAATAGAAACACTACTATCAAGATCACATAAAGCTTTGAAATCAAAGTCATTCACTTTCATATTAATGATGGGTTCCCAACCATCTTCTTGTTTCATCTTTTCTTCTTTAATCTTTATGAGAGCATCAGTAATGTGTTTTGTAAAGGCCATGTTCATAGCACTAGCATTAGGACTTTTAGCAAGCTTTTGTAGGAACTTAATAACTTCAGAGATATTGCAACCATCAAGATCAAAATCAAATTTATCATCTAAAGTAGTAGAACTATTACTAGCCTCAACACTAGTGGTGGTAATAGTAGAAACACTAATGTTTCTAGCAATTTCATCTTCTCTTTCCCACTTAGCATGTAATTCAGCTAATAGTCTAACATTTTCATCAATTCTTACTTGTATAGCATTAGTAGCTGCAAAGGGATTATCATTAGTTTTAGGTTTAGCAGCCATTTTATTCAAAGAAGATTGAGCTTCAGCCAAAGATGCTATATTTCTTTCAGCATTAGAGAGTTTTTCCTCAATAGTTTTATTGAAAGCAGTTTGTTTACTAATAAAGTCCTTAAGCATAACTTCAAGTTCAGAGGGATCACTCCTATTATTGTTGTAGGAACTTCCATAAGCATTACCATTGTTGGGAGGATATGGCTTATAATTGTTGTTACCAAAATTGTTCCTATAAGCATTATTGCCAAAATTGTTATTTCTTATGAAGTTCACATCAACTTGCTCTTCTCGAGCAACCAAAGAAGCTAAAGGAACATTATTTGGATCAATATGGGCTTTCCCATTAACAAGCATAGACATAATAATATCAATCTTATCACTCAAGGAGGAAGTTTCCTCAACAGAATTTACCTTCCTACCTTGTGGAGCTCTCTCAGTATGCCATTCAGAATAATTAACCATCATATTGTCCAGAAGTTTTGTTGCAGCACCCAAAGTGAAGGTCATAAAGGTACCTCTAGCAACAGAGTCCAATAGGTTCTTTGAAGAATAGTTCAATCCTACATAAAAAGTTTGGATGATGATCCAAGCAGTCAGTCCATGAGTGGGACAATTCTTTACCAAAGATTTCATTCTTTCCCAAGCTTGAGCAACATGTTCATTATCAGATTGTTTAAACTTCATTATTTCACTTCTCATAGATATAATATTAGCAGGAGGATAGTATTTTCCAATGAAACCATCTTTGCACTTAGTCCAAGAATCAATACTATTTTTAGTTAAGGAATTCAACCATTCTTTAGCTTTTCCTCTCAAAGAGAAAGGAAACAATTTAAGCTTAATAATATCACCATCTATATCCCTATGCTCTTGCATCTCACAAAGTTCAACAAAGTTATTTAGATGGGCAGCAACATCTTCATTACCAATACCAGAAAATTGTTCTCTCATAAGAAGATTGAGCAAAGCAGGTTTTATCTCAAAGAAAGTATCTTCAGGCACAGGTGGAGCAATAGGTGTGCTCATAAAATCATTGTTGTTGGTGCTAGTGAAGTCACACAACTTAGTGTTTTCAAGAGTAGTCATTTTTTTGTGTTTTCAAATAAGAAAGCAAACTAGTAAAACTAATTTTTTTGTGTTTTTGATAAAGAAACAAGCAAACAAAGCAAAACAAAAATAACAAAGTAAAGAGATTGGTTATGAGGGAATCCCCTTGTGAAGATGTCCTTGACTCCCTGGCAACGGCGCCAGAAAAATGCTTGATGGCTCGGTGTTGATGTAGAGCTCGTTGGGAACCCCAAGAGGAAGGCATGATGAGCACAGCAGCAAGTTTCCCTCAGTTATGAAACCAAGGTTTAATCGAACCAGTAGGAGCAAGGAAACACTCCAAAGGTGTTACTAGCTGAGCCTTGGTAGGGCGCACTACCGGTGCTAGTAGCAACATGGAGACCTGCACAACACAACCACATAACTTTGTCCCCAACTTGCGATGAGGTTGTCAATCTCACCGTGTTTTGCTAAAAACAAAGGATTAAACGTATCGAATGGAAAGAAGTAAAAGTTTGTAGAAAGTAAACACAATGCAGTAAACAGTTTATAGATTGTATGTAAAGAAAAGGACCAGGATCCATAGTTCACTAGAGGTGGCTCTCCTTGATAGATAACATGCTGGGTGAACAAATTACAGTGGGGTAATTGACAAACATCGAGAAAGCAATACATGCATATACTAATCATCTTGACTCCTTTGGAACTTGATTGGGCATTACAACATTATACATAGACCGCCATCCAACTGCATCTATGACTAATAATCCACCTTCAGGTTATCATTGAACCCTCTCCAGTATTAAGTTGCAAGCAATAGATTACTGCTTTAAGAATTGCGTGTAAAGTAAACAATACGATTGTTCTATGAACAAAGGATTGTTGTTTTCTCCCTAGTAGCAACAACACATCTAGTACCTTAGAGATTTCTGTCACTTCCCCAGATTACCAGAGGCATGAACCCACTATCGAGCATAAATACTAACTCTTGGAGTTGCTAGCATCTACTTGGCCAAGATAGCTACTAACAACGGAAAGCATGCAAGATCACAAATAACAAAGACATGATAGAATCAATAATCAATCTGAAATAGCATCTCAATATCCATCGGATACCCACAAACACAACATGCAGAATTACAAATAGATGATCTTGATCATGAACGGAGCTCACAAGATCTAGACATGAAAGCACAAAGGAGGAGAACCAGCCATCTAGCTACTATATGGATCCGTAGTCCAAGGATAAACTACTCACGCATCACACCAGAGGCTTGCATGGTGATGAAGAAGGCCTCCAGGGTGAATTCCCCTCTCCGGCAGGGTGTCGGGAAGAGCTTCAGATCCCTCCCGGTCTAGGGATGGAGATGATGGCGGCTACAGACTCTTTCGTGGATTTTTGATCGGGTACTTAGGGTTTTCGTCTTGAAGGCATCTTATAGGCGGAAGGGGAGGCCGAGGGGGTGCTAGAGGCGGCCAGACCACCCCCTGGCGCGGGCCAGGCTAGGCCGCGTGGCCAAGTGGTGTGGTGGCCCCCTAGCCCCTCTCCGTCTCGTATTCTGGCATCTGATGACTTCCAAAAAAATAGGCACTTTGGCTTTTGTCCCGTCCAATTCCGAGAATATTCATTTTCTGACTTTCCTGGAACCAAAAACAGCAGAAAACAGGCAGCTGGCACTGTGGCTCTTGTTAATAGGTTAGTCCAAGAAATCATATGAAAAGTACTCCAAAGTGTGGACAAAACACAAGAAAGTGAATAAAACCAAGCATGGAACATCAAAAATTATAGATACATCTGCAATGTATCACGCTCCAAGGTCTTCGGCGGATGCCAACATCCACCGCTGATGTGAGATTATTTAGTTACTTCAATACAAAATTTCGACCAATTTAACTTGTTGATGTATTCCTTGACAATTATAATATAATCGAGCACTAGAAATATTTTGTAGTGTGCATGGGCATGCTCAGTAATATAATTGAACACTAGAAATTTTAAGGCACTCCATATAAAGGAGTAGATTAATATAGAAGGTTCACTAGAGACACCACGGATATATTGTCTTACATGCCACACACCGGTAATAATTAACTAAAAAACAAAATAAAAGCAGGGGCGACAGCAGGAGGCCAGGACACGGAGACGCCTAGCAGGGCAGGGGCATATCAGCAGGAGGCAGCGACAGCATAGTCGATGGGATACAGGCCAATCCTAACATACTCCCGGAGGAATTTGCCGTAGGCTGCGTGCCGCGCCAAGGTAATCGGCCTATGGCTTCTGCCTCCGCCTCTGCCAATGCCCTCCGCGCGCTGGATCATGATGTTGAGGTCCATGTTGATTGCTCTGCCATAGAATGGGCAAAATAGTCTCCCCCTACGGTGGAAACAGATTAGCCCACACCATAACCGCCTTAGCACGTAGCGGCTCTTGTTGTCCCTGGATACCTTGCTATCGTCCACTTCATCATCATCCTCCTATTGATTTTTAAGAACATAACTTAGAACTCATACATATGATTGAATTGTATTACAACTCAAGGATTGACAACATGTATATGTAAGACAATATATCCATGGATATCAAAGATAAAGCATCTCAGCAATAGTTTGATCGGTTCATATATCATTTCATCTCAACACAATGACAAATAATTGCATCAGAGTGTATGTAGGATAAATCTAGGGGCCTCATAAGTTTCTTCAGGGATGGAGTAGGTGAACCAAGTAACAATTGCACAACCTATATTGTTCTTGTACATCGCCCCAGGTTCACTAACTCATCCCTGAAAAAATCTGAAACCAATGTGTTTGCCTCTCTTTTGGGACAAATTTGAATCATTGACCACAATAACAAATTGAAATGTAATCGTACAAAACATTATTCAGGGATATACATAGTCAGGTACAAAAACAAGCCCAAATATTGTAATTATAAATAAAAAACCAAACAATTAATCTTCAGGTACATGTTAAAAATACTTATGATCAAAACCTTTAATATACATATGCATCATACCAATCATTAAAAGATCAGAAACAATTTAAGGATCATATATGTAGTTCCATATGAGAATAAATCTAGGGCCTCAAAATTTGTTTCAGAGATGGAGTTGGCAAACCAAAGTACCAACAGCACAACCTATATTGTTTGTGTGCATTGCTGCCTCAGGTTCACCAACCCATCTCTAAAACAGGACACCATCATATGTGTCTCCCCTTGAACTCTTTTGGGGCAAATTTTAATCATCGGCCTCGGTGACAAACTAAAATGTAATTCTTATACACTATAAATGCATGGAATAGATAATTCCCTGAAAAAATCGGACACCAATTTGTCTGCCTCTCTTTGGGGCAAGTTTGAATCATTGGCCACAATAAGAAAGTGAAATGTAATCGTACAAAACAATATTCAGGGATATACATAGTCAGGTACAAAAACAAGCCTAAATATTGTAATTATAAATAAAAAACCAAACAATTAATCTTTAGGTACATGTTAAAAATACTTATGATCAAAACCATTCATATACATATGCATCATACCAATCATTAAAACATCAGAAACAAATCAAGGATCATATATGTAGTTCCATATGAGAATAAATCAAGGGCCTCATAATTTGTTTCAGAGATGGAGTTGGAGAACCAAAGTACCAACATCACAACCTATATTGTTTGTGTGCATTGCTGCCTCAGGTTCACCAACCCATCCCTAAAACACAACCCCATCATACGTGTCTCCCCTTGAACTCTTTTGGGGAAAATTTCAATCATCGGCCTTGGTGGCAAACTAAAATGTAATTCTTATACACTATGAATGCATGAAATAGATAATTCAAATATCATAGTTCTATGAATGTAGAATAAAGATTGTGGCCTCATAAGTTTCTATAGAGATGGCGTAAGCGAACCAAGTAACAATTGCACAACTTATATTGATCTTGTACATGGTCCCAGGTTCGCTCAATCATCCCTGAAAAAATCTGACACCAATGTGTCTGCCTCTCTTTGGGGCAAATTTGAATCATTGGCCACAATAAGAAATTGAAATGTAATCGTACAAAACAATATTCAGGGATATACATATGCATCATACAACGCATTCATAGATTAGAAACAATACAAAGATTATATATATAGGTTCCATATGAGAAAAAAATAGGGCCTCATTTTTTTCAGCGATGGAGTCGGATAACCAAAATACCAACATCACAACCTATATTGTTTATGTGCATTGCTGCCTCAGGTTCACTAACCATCCCTAAGAAAATGACACCATCAAATGCCCTTGCACTATTTTGGGGCAAAATTGAATCATTGGGCTCAATAAGGTATAGAAATGTAATGTGATAGGCATGCTGTGTATCGAAATCAACACTCAACTAGCAAACTCAACTAGATGGTAGATGAGCAGATTGGGGTTTTGTGACTAGATGGCAGATGCATCAATCGACTGATCAAACCATATATATACTATCCTACTTCAAGAGCAAAAGAATTTGTACATGATTGAGCAAATCCTATGTATGAACAGTGAAATCTGCGTCTACGACTAGAGAAGCTAGCAATATAGTACCTCGGACTCCTCATCAGGGACCTCCTCCTCGAACTCGTCATTCTCCACGATTACGTCTAAGATTTCTTGTACGGCGATGGGGTCATTGATGTAGAGCACCGGATTGCCTCTGCCTGCCGCCTGCCCCCCATCCAGATCTGCCGCTAGCACCACGACGTTGTCGGCCACGATGTTGTCAGCCACCTACTGCTCGACGGTGACGGCTACTACCTGCTGCTCGGCGGCGACGGCTACTACCTGCTGCTCGGCAGCAACGACTACTGGCTGGACGGATGAGCTCGCACCCTCGACGGCGTGGCGATGAGCGGCGTTCGTGCCCGGAGAAGACGCCTCCGCCTACTTGGCGACGACCGAACCATTTGCTGCTGCGCCTTCAACTAGCTTCACCTCCGGCTCGTCTCCACGCGTCGCTTCATGGCGCACCAAGGGAAGGAGGTAGTGCAAGCGAGGGAGCTTCGGCGCATGCGGTAGGTGTAGATTGGGGTCTTGGGACTAGACAGACTGGGGGAAAATGACACGAGCTCATGGAATAAGAATGTTGAGGGGGGTTATAAACACCGGATTGTTCGTATTCCTCGAGTGGACACGTGTGTCGGGCGGGGGGCTAGGGGCTACCACGATCTCCACCCTTTTTTGGGTTCCCTTTTTTTGAAATAGCCACGATCTCCACTTTAGAGCTGCATTGAAAACACGCTCATGGCAGACCTCGATTCCACTGCATGCAAGTGGCGTGGAACCAATTTCTAGCAACGTTAGATTTACTCGAGGGGGGCCCTTGACTCATGGAAGTTACTAGCGGTAGGGCCCAGTTGGAAGTGAGATTGAGAGCGCTGCGTAAAATGGGAAATGTCTTATTAAAATCAAGTGGCAATAAATTGCAGCGTCCCGTCGACAATCGTGCACTCGATGACCCCATTGCCCTATGCATGTGTTGTAGTAGCAGTAGTAGGCTTTTCAGACTTGATTAAACATGACATGACCGCTCGACGACTTTTTCCATGGACGGCATCGTGTTCCTTCTTGTAGAAGTCTCGCTGAGGGAGACGTCCGTGCTGTCTCACGCTGTACTATGAAGGGCACGACGTGTGCAATGATCATCGTTGGATCGCACAGAATCAACTGTTCGTGCGCACGATCCATGTGACAACTGTGACAACCAATCAGGGAGTAGCAGACAGGGTGAGCACAGGTTTGGGATTCTATGAAAGATAGAGAGAGGGGGGCAAAACTGAGTAGTACCACATAAAACCAAGGGCAAAACTGATAGTATAAAAATGGAAAGTGTCTTCACAAATTATGCCAAGATAGATTCACAAGAGTTCATTGGATGTGTGTTCTTCTCATAAACCACACATGGATAAACCAGTGTGATTGCATGTCTGCTCTTTTCATTAACCACAGTTAGAGTCATTGCATGTGTGTTCTTTTCACAAACCACATATCACCAGTGTCATTGCATGTGTGTTCTTCTCATGAACCACACATGGATCCACCCAGTGTGATTCCATGTCTGTTCTTTTCACAAACCACACATGGATCCACTAGTGTCATTGCATGTCTGTTCTTTTAATGAACCACACCCAGTGTCATTGCATGTATGTTCCTCCAAACAAACCACATAAGGATACACCAGTGTCATTGCATGTCTGTTCTTTTCATGAACCACACATGGATCCACCAGTGTCATTGCATGTGTGTTCTTTTCGTGAACCACGCCTAGAGTCATTGCATGAGTGTTCTTCTAAACAAACCACATTGGATCCACCAGTGTCATTGCATGTCTGTTCTTTTCATGAACCATAGCTAGATTCATTGAATGTCAGTTCTTATCACAAACCACATATGGATCCACTAGTGTCATTGCATGTCTATTCTTTTCATGAACCACAGCTAGAGTCATTGCATGTCAGTTCTTCTCACAAACCACATAAGGATCCACCAGTGTCATTGCATGTCTGTTCTTCTCATAAACCACACGTAGTGTCATTGCATGTGTGTTCTTCTCATGAACCACACATGGATACACCAGTGTCACTGCATGTGTGTTCTTTTCATGAACCACAACTAGAGTCATTGCATGTGTGTTCTTCTTCACAAACCACACATGGATCCACCCAGTGTCATTGCAAGTCTGTTATTTTCATGAACCACACCCAGTGTCATTGGATGTGTGTTCTTCTCATGAACCACACATGGATCCACCAGTGTCATTGCATGTCTGTTCTTTTCATGAACCACACCTAGTGTCATTGCATGTCTGTTCCTCTAAACAAACCACATAAGGATCCACCAATGTCATTGCATGTCTGTTCTTTTCATGAACCACACATGGATCCACCAGTGTCATTGCATGTGTGTTCTTTTCATGAACCACAGCTAGAGTCATTGCATGTGCGTTCTTCTAAACAAACCACACATGTATCCACCTAGTGTGATTGCATGTCTGTTCTTTTCACAAACCACACATGGATCCACCAGTGTCATTACATGTGTGTTCTTTTCATGAACCACAGCTAGAGTCATTGCATGTATGTTCTTTCCACAAACCACACATGGATCCACCTAGTGTGATTGCATGTCTGTTCTTTTCACAAACCACACATGGATCCACCAGTGTCATTGCATGTGTGTTCTTCTCATGAACCATAGCCAGTGTCATTGCATGTCTGTTCTTCTCACAAACCACATAAGGATCCACCAATGTCATTGCATGTCTGTTCTTTTCATGAACCACATAAGGATCCACCAGTGTCATTGGATGTGTGTTCTTCTCATGATCCACGCATGGATCCACCAGTGTCATTGCATGTCTATTCTTCTCATGAACCACAGCTAGAGTCATTGCATGTCTGTTACTTCCACAAACCACATATGGATCCACCCGTGTCATTGCATGTCTGTTCTTTTCATGAACCATAGCTAGAGTCATTGCATGTTAGTTCTTCTCGCAAACCACATATGGATCCACCAGTGTCATCGCATGTCTGTTTTTTCATGAACCACAACTAGAGTCATTGAATGTCAGTTCTTCTCACAAACCACATAAGGATCCACTAGTGTCATTGCATGTCTATTCTTCTCATGAACCACATCAAGTGTCATTGCATGTGTGTTATTCTCATGAACCACACATGGACACACCAGTGTCATTGCATGTGTGTTCTTTTAATCAACCACAGCTAGAGTCATTGCATGTGTGTTCTTCTTCACAAACCACACATGGATCCACCAGTATCATTGCATGCCTATTCTTTTCATGAACCACACCTAGTGTCATTGGATGTGTGTTCTTGTGATGAACCACATACGGATCCACCAGTGTCATTGCATGTTTGTTCTTTTCATGAACCACACCCAGTGTCATTGCATGTCTGTTCCTCTAAACAAACCACATAAGGATCCACCGGTGTCATTGCATGTCTGTTCTTTTCATGAACCACACATGGATCCACCAGTGTCATTGCATGTGTGTTCTTTTCATGAACCATAGCCAGAGTCATTGCATGTGTGTTCTTCTAAACAAACCACACATGGATCCACCTAGTGTGATTGCATGTCTGCTCTTTTCACAAACCACACATGGATCCACCAGTGTCATTGCATGTGTGTTCTTTTCATGAACCACATCTAGAGTCATTGCATGTCTGTTCTTTCCACAAACCACACATGGATCCACCTAGTGTGATTGCATGTCTGTTCTTTTCACAAACCACACATGGATCCACCAGTGTCATTGCATGTGTGTTCTTCTCTTGAACCACAGCCAGTGTCATTGCATGTCTGTTCTTCTCACAAAGCACATAAGGATCCACCAGTTTTATTGCATGTCTGTTCTTTTCATGAACCACATAAGCATCCACCAGTGTCATTGGATGTGTGTTCTTTTCATGATCCACACATGGATCCACCAGTGTCATTGCATGTCTATTCTTCTCATGAACCACACCTAGAGTCATTGCATGTCTGTTACTTCCACAAACCACATATGGATCCACCAGTGTCATTGCATGTGTGTTCTTTTCATGAACCACACATGGATCCACCAGTGTCATTGCATGTGTGTTCTTTTCATGAACCACAGCTAGAGTCATTGCATGTATGTTCTTTCCACAAACCACATAAGGATCCACCAGTGTCATTGCATGTCTATTCTTATAAACAAACCACACATGGATCCACCCAGTGTCATTGCATGTCTATTCTTTTCATTAACCACAACTAGAGTCATTGCATGTCTGTTCTTCTAAACAAACCACATAAGGATCCACCAGTGTCATTGCATGTCTGTTCTTTTCATGAACCACACCTAGTGTCATTGCATGTTAATTCCTCTAAATAAACCACACATGTATCCACCTAGAGTCATTGCATGTAAGTTCTTTTCACAAACCACACATGGATCCACCAGTGTCATTGCATGTGTGTTCGTTTCATGAACCACAGCTAGAGTCATTGCAGGTGTGTTCTTCTAAGCAAACCACATAAGGATCCACCAGTGTCATTGCATGTGTGTTCTTCTCATGAACCACACCAGTGTCATTGCATGTGTGTTCTTCTCATGAACCACATAATGATCCACCAGTGTCATTGCTTGTGTGTTCTTTTCATGAACCACAGCTAGAGTCATTGCATGTGTATTCTTCTAAACAAACCACATAAGGATGCCCAGTGTCATTGCATGTGTGTTATTTTCATGAACCACAGCTAGAGTCATTGCATGTGTGTTCTTCTAAACAAACCACATAAGGATCCACCAGTGTCATTGCATGTCTATTCTTTTCATGAACCACATCCAGTGTCATTGCATGTGTGTTCTTCTAAACAAACCACATAAGGATCCACCAGTGTCATTGCATGTATGTTCTTTTTATGAACCACATAAGGATCCACCAGTGTCATTGGATGTGTGTTCTTCTCATGAACCACTCATGGATCCACAAGTGTCATTGCATGTCTGTTCTTCTCATGAACCATATCTAGAGTCATTGCATGTCTGTTCTTCTAAACAAACCACATATGGATCCACAAGTGTCATTGTGAAATGCCTAACTTAGGTCGACTGGAGGGGGGGTGAATAGGAGACTACCAATTTTTATTCTTTTATCGCACTTTTAAGGCTTAGCACAAATTAAGGTTTGCTAGAGATGCAACTACGTGAGAAACCTAAATGACAAGTAACACAAAGGTAAACGAGAGAGTAAATGCAGGAAGTAAAGGAGTGGAGTGAAAGAACCAGCGAGGGGACACGGAGATGTAATTCCCGTAGTTCACCTGCAAAGAGCTACGTCTACATTGGAGAGGTTTCAGGGCCACAAAAGGTCACCCGAGTGCCACAAAGGCCTCACCTTCTTCTCCGGTGAGCACCACCACAAAGGTGGCCTCACAATCCACTAACCGGTGACCTTGAAGGCTCCAACCGAAAACCTTTACAACGAGGTTGAGGGGAGGCTTCACAACTCAATTGAAGGCCCTCAACGACACCACGGAGCTTTACAACGAATGCCCCAGCTCCGAGGATGTCCTACACCGTCTAGGGTTCCAAGAACCCAAGAGAAACGAAATCCACGTAGGATGAGTGGGGGAAATCAAAATTCCTTTGGTGGAGGTGTAGATCTAGGTCACCTCTCCCAATACTCAAAAGATCAAGAGATTTGAGTGGGTGGGGAGAGAGATCTAGTCAAGTCAAGCTCTTGTGAAAATGGTGGAGAGAGAGAACCAAGAGATAAGGTGGGAGGAGGAAGAAGGGGGCTTAAATAGTCCCCCTTCAAACGGGCAGATTCTGCCCAGCCCCGACGCCATCGGTACTACCGATGGCGGACCGGTAGTACCGGTGGGCGAGCCACCACCGGCCCAGCATAGGCCACGCAACGGTCAGAAGACCTGTCAGTGGACCCAAACGGGCTGGCCGGAAGTACCGGTCCAAGTTCCGCCCCTAATTCCGTCCAATAGACAGTGCAAGGCAGAAGGTCATCTGACCCGCACTGCCCAGTGTCGGAATTAGGTTTGGAACTGGACTCGGAACTACCGGTGACCTATGAAGGCCGGTACTACCGGTCAGGAGGCGGTACTACCGCTCAGAGGGCCAGATGCTGGTCAGGCCGGTACTACCGAGCCAAAGTCCGGTGCTAGTTCTGACAAATAGGTAGAGTTAGACAAAAGTCTTACTGAATCGAAAATTTCCTTGTCGGAATTAGGACCGGAACTTTAGCCGGAAGTACCGCTCGAACAGCCCTGGGAAAACCCTTGGGCGGTACTACCACTGCTTGGCCTGTAATACCGGTCAGGGCAGAAAACCCTCCAACTCAGCAGGAATCACTTTCTCACACGAAAACTGGGATGGCTGTGGAGGTGCATATATGGTCTGTGCGTGAAATGTTGATTTCCCACAACCTTCCTAGATGGACTCCCTCTTGATAGTACGGTAGCCTAAAATATAAAGCAAGAGAAAGTGAAAATAAGCGCTATCGACTACAAGCTTTTCCTTGAGAAAAATCCATCCACGAGCACGACCGAAGATAAACCCTGAAACTTGGACAAACGGTTAAGCCACAAAAGGAGTTGTCATCAGCACCAAAAACATAAGGAGAAAATAATCCTTTCAATCTCCCCCTTTTTGGTGCTTGATGACAACCCCACAAGATTTGCACAAAGAAAAACAGGCAATAAAACAAAAGGAGAGAGAGGCTCCCCCTAAAGACATGGGAGAGAGCTCTCTCAACCGAGATAGACCAACAAGGGTGTAAGGAAGTAAATGAGAAAAGAGTGGAGCTCATACCTTTCACCAACACCATTGTGGTGAAACAAAGATTGGATAACAAAGAATAGTCCACCACACATCCTCACAAGAATACCACAGAGATACCTTACCACATAGACTCACCAACAAAGTAGCATCCATACACGAGGTCCACAGACAATAACGGAGGTCCACATACATTACACAACGGAATAAAGTTTGCATGAGCATAAAAAGATCAAAGAAAACGCAAGCTCGAGGCATAACCCATGCAAATCCCGTGATCCTAACGGAGCACTTTCTCCCCCTTTGGCATCAAGACGCCAAAAAGGGATAAAGTAGGCAAACTACGCGCCCCACCCACCAACGAACGGAGGAGGCGGCTCGGGGTCCCAAGGGGCATTGTTCCAAGCGGGCGAAAACTGACTAGAGATCTCTGGCTCGTCATCACTATCAGTCCATCTGCAATGTTTGTTGATCCACTCATCCTTGGGCGCGGTGACGGAGCTAGACTCAGGTGACACAACAATGTCAAGCTTCCTCATGATGTCCTTCTCCCGGCGAACACTGTGTCTCTGAGCAACATAGGACTGATACTCACGGTCCTGAATGAAGCAAAAAGTCTTTTTAACATTCTTCAGCAGCTTCTTAGCCCAAGAGGGCTACCTCACAAGTTGGGGTGGAGGAGAAGCCTCAGCACGGTCCCCATCACTAGCATCCGAAGCAGCCCTTCCAGCAGCAGCTTCGTTTTCAGCCTAAGAGCGAGGTATCTTGTGCTTCATTACACGGAGAGTCTTTTCCTCATGAATAGTGAGAACATCCTGAGGGTAGATAGAGCCTGTTGCCTCCCTCCACTTGGCATTGATGAGAGTCTGGATGTATGGAGCATATGTACAAGACCTCTTCTCAATCATAGCGAACCAGATTTCTTCAAATATATAATCCATAACATCAAGGGGCTCATGAGAGTTTCTGTGGCGGTAAGTCTGATACATGAGATCAATCTGGAAAGCATGAAGCTGATCAAAGTTACCTGCCTTGGGAGCAATCGTGTTCTGATAGACCTTGCGCATGATGTCATAGGTGGGAAGGAGATGGGCAATGTTTCTAGCTACGCCCCGGCCCTCAATGTAAAGAGGCTCAAGAACTTCCGGCTCGGAGGCCTTCCCCCTATGCACCCACCACCCATTGGCACGACGACCTTCCTGAATAGGGTAGCCAATAAGGGTGGCAAACTCAGACCATTTAGCAGACAGATACTTGTTTTGTGTCATCCACTTCATGGTTCGATCAACAGGGTCAGTATTAAAGTAGAGAGTTGAGTAGAACTGAGCAATGGCCCTCTCATCAAAGTTCTCACGGTGTTGCATAAGCTTGATTAGCCCAAATCTCCTGCACATACCGAGTGCTTCACCAAAGTACTCAGGATTTCTCTCCATCTTTGCAATGTTGATGTGCTTCTGAGGGGCACAAACATCTTTCTTCTTGGTAGCATAAACCTCAGAATAGATCTCAGCTTGACGCATGGTGTGGAAGAAAGGATCCTGAGCCAGGCGGTCACGAGGAACATTGTAGGGATCAATCTTGCGAAACTCCTCATAAGGAAGCTGCGGCCAAGAGGAAATCTTCTTCTTGCTCGAATCAGGTCCAGAGGTGGTCTTCTTTTGGCTTGCTAGAACAGGCCTTTTGCCTTCCGCGGCAGTAGCACGACGCTCAGCTGCAGCCTTCTGACGAGCAGTCTGTCTAGGAGGGCGCACAACCTCTAGATCATCCTCATCAATCTCTGATGGTCCATGAGAGGGAGCACGAGACCGCTTGGATCTGCCACGGGAACCCCCTTGCCCTGAGAGGAAGGCAAATAGAAAGGAAGAAAACAAGGATAAGTGCACAAGGTCGAAGGAAAACGAAAAACAACTAGACTGGATTGACACAGTACAGAGGCAGATATCAAAACAACTGGTGCATCGTAAGTTCCGCCCGGCGGCCGGAACTACCGGTCGCACGGGGCGCACCGGAAGTACCAGTCATGCCCTCAGCGGTAGTACCGGCGGTTCCGCACCGGTAGTACCGGTCAGGGCACGAGCACGGCAGTTCGAAACTTGATCCTCAAATCACAGATCTATGAAACTTGATGCACAAATTGATGAAAGCTAGACAATGTACTGAGGCAAAACAGTCTATAGTCGAATACTAGCCCTACCAAGAATTCCCATAGCAGTTCTTGCCAAAGAAGGGCCCTAGACATGGCATGTCCTACTCAAGCACAAAAATGTCCAGATCTCCATGAATGGAGCATGAGAGGAGCAAATACCACGGTCCATGGCGGGGAATCGAGGAAGGGAAGAATCCCACGAAGCCGATCTGAGGAGAGAAGGCCGGAAATGGTGTGGCTAGAAGCGACACCGTGGAGAGCTTCTTGGGGAAGAGGGGTGGTAAGATAGGGTCAAGGGGACGCAAATGGGGAAGATGACCCCGTGCCCCCCTTGGCCCGTCACGTAACGGGACCCCCCTCGACCGGTAGTACCGGTCAGGGGCCGGAACTACCGACGACACCGGAAGCTCAGGAAGAAGCGGTACTTCCGATCAGGGTAGAACTTCTGAGATATTTGGCCCTGACCGGTAGTACCGGCTCCGACCGGAACTACCGGCGATTCCCAGAAAACGAGCTCCAGATTTTGATTGGCAAGAGAAAAAGACCTTGTGCAGAACTTGAAAAGACACAAACTGAGAAGAAATGACAAACCAGATCCACCAGAAAGAATAAAACTCAAAAAGACTACGAGCCAAATAACACAAAGTCGGTGGCCTAGGCCACCATCTATGAGTATATTTGGCTTGAAACCGCGAAGATGTATCTTGGGTTCATTACCAAAACTCATCATTTAAGCTCATTTTGTCTCCTTGAGAGACCATAGAGAATGAATACATTAATGTGTGCATAATAGGAGGAGTGTTGGTTCATATGGGGAACCACACTCCCCCTAAAACCATGCGTACACCGAAAAAAGATATTCTTTGAGACCCGGGTATGTGCGCAAGATACTCAAGTCACGTTGCTTGAATCAATGATATTTAGTTCATGCCTCAACTCCCGGAACCTTGCTTCATCAAGTGGCTTCGTGAAAAGATCCGCAAGATTGGCCTTGGTAGGAACATACTCCAAAGAAATGTCTCCTCTAGCAACATGATCCCAAATGAAATGATGAAGAATCTCAATGTGCTTGGTCTTGTTGTGTTGAACTGGGTTGTGAGCAATAGCAATAGCACTCTTGTTGTCACACAGAAGTGGCACCTTGTCGAAAGAGAGTCCAAGATCCTTCAAGGTTTGCTTCATCCATAGCAATTGAGCACAACAACTCAAGGTGGAGATGTACTCAACTTCAGCAGTGGACAAAGACACGTAGTTTTGCTTCTTCGAGGACCAACACACCAAAGACCTCCCAAGAAATTGACAAGAACTGGAGGTAGACTTCCTCTCCACTTTGTCTCCTGCCCAATCTGAATCCATGTAACCAATGAGATCAAAGCTGGCCCCCTTTGGGTACCACAGCCCAAAGTTAGGGGTATGAACCAAATATCGAAAGATTCTCTTGACCACCACCATGTGGCTTTCCTTTGGAGCGGCTTGAAATCCTTGGGATCAAGATCAAGATTAACCTTTGTGGGCATGGGAGTTTTGACTCCATTTACTTGATCAAGGTTGAACTTCTTGAGCATATCTTGGACATATTTAGCTTGGTTGATGAAAGTCCCTTTCCTCAATTGCTTGACTTTGAAGCCAAGAAAGAATTCCAACTCCCCCATCATAGACATCTCAAAGCGGTCGGTCATGAGCTTAGCAAAATCCTCATTGAAAGATTTGTTAGTAGACCCAAAAATAATGTCATCAACATAGATTTGGCAAATGAACAAGTTTCCTCCAACTTTCTTAGTAAAAAGAGTGGGATCAATGAGGCCTACTTCGAAACCACGGTCTACCAAAAGCTCTCTAAGGCACTCATACCAAGAACGTGGGGCTTGCTTGAGACCATATAGTGCCTTATCGAGTTTGTAGACATGGTCTGGGAAGAGAGGGTCCTCAAAGCCCGGAGGTTGCTTGACATACACCAATTCTTTTAGGGGACCATTAAGAAAAGCACTCTTGACATCCATTTGTTGCAACTTGAAGTTATGATGGGTAGCATAGGAAAGAAGCATGTGAATGGATTCTAGATGGGCAATGGGAGCATAAGTTTCACCATAGTCTATGCCCTCAACTTGAGAGTATCCTTGGGCAACTAACCTTGCTTTGTTGTGAACGACTATACCATTTGCATCCTTCTTGTTCTTGAAGATCCACTTGGTCCCAATCACATTTTGACAATCTTTGGGTCTCTTCACAAGAGTCCACACCTTGTTCCTCTTGAAGTTGTGGAGTTCTTCGTTCATAGCGTCAAGCCAATCATCATCTTCAAGAGCTTCGAAGACCTTTTGGGGCTCAACATGAGAAATAAACGCATGATGAGAACTAAAAGAGGTTAGTTGTCTCCTAGTAGTGGAGCCCCTATTGAAATCTCCAAAAACATTATCAAGGATATGTCCATCTTTGATGAGCTTGGCGAGACGGTATGCTTGACACCGAGCTTGGGTCTCAAGATGAGATTCTTGAGCAACCACTTGATCATCACCACGGTTCGAGTGCCCTCCTTGACTATATGAACGAACTTGATCACTATCTTCATCAACATCAACCGAGGGAGAGACACCATCATTTGGCGGAGAGACATTTGCTTGGCCTTGGTCATTGTCAACTTGACCTTCTTCAACTTGACCTTGAGAGTCATTTACATGAGGAGCTCAACAACTTGGAGGGGTGGAGCTTGATCATCTTGAGGTAGACTTGATCTTGGAGAGTCATGAAAATGAAGATCTTGAGAGGATCTTGGCAAATCATGAGAAGCAATAAGTTGACCTTGAGGTGCAAGATGGTCTTGTGAGAGTGAAGGCTCCGCTTGAGTGGAGCTTGGTCCTTCTCCTTCGGCCAAAAGGGGATCCTCAATGGGGTGGAAGAAACCCACACCCATTCTTCTTATGGCTTGGGGAGGAATTTCATCACTTGGATCACGAATACCATCTTGCCGCACAAGAGACTCATGATCTTCATCAAACTCGACATTGCTAGATTCTTCAACCCTTCCCGTTGCTTTGTTGTAGACTCGATAGGCATGGGATTGATTTGAGTACCCAACAAAGATCCCTTCTTGAGCCCTAGATTCAAACTTTGACAAGCGGACACCTTTCTTGAGAAGGAAGCATCTACACCCAAACACCCGGAAGTACTTGACATTTGGCTTGTGACCGGTGAAAAGTTCATATGGAGTCTTGTTCTTCTTCTTGCGTAGATAGAGGCGATTGGTTGCATGGCAAGCGGTTGAAATGGCTTCGGCCCAAAAGTTATATGGAGACTTGAATTCCGCCATCATGGTCCGGGCCGCATCCATCAAAGTACGGTTCTTCCTTTCGGCAATACCATTTTGTTGAGGGGTATATGGAGTAGAGTATTGATGTTTGATCCCCTCATCACTAAGAAACTCATCCAATGTGTAGTTCTTGAATTCGGTGCCATTGTCGCTTCTAATGGTGAGGATGGTGGAATTGAGCTGCCGTTGCACTTGATTGGCAAAGTCGATGACGGTTTGTTGAGTCTCACTCTTGAACTTGAAGAGGTAGACCCAAGTGTAACGTGAAAAGTCGTCAACAATCACCAAACAATACTTCTTTCCACCAAGACTATCATCAGAGGGAGGCCCAAAGATATCCATGTGAAGAAGCTCCAAGAACCGTTCAGTGGTGATTTGATTAAGGATCTTGTGAGGCTTCTCATGCATCTTCCCTTCTATACAAGCCCTGCACACACGATCTTTGGCAAAGGAAATGTCTTTTAGTCCAAGGACGTGGCCCCCCGTGTAGAGACTTTTCAAAGCCTTCACGTTAACGTGGGCTAGGCGGCGATGCCACAACCAGCCCACGTCGGCTTTCGCATAGAGACATATAGCATGTGTAGATGGCTTTCCAGAGAAATCCACTACATATAAGTCATGCTCTACGTATCCAACAAAAGCCACCATGAGAGACTTGCTCCACATGAGGACCACAAAGTGCTCATTAAAGAAAGATGAAAGACCCATGATAGCAAGAGCATGAACGGAAAGGAGATTGTAGCCAAGGGTTTTGACAAGCATGAAATTTACCAAGGATACATCCGGGGTAACTACCACCTTACCAAAACCCAATACCTAAGAGCTTGTTTTATCACCATAGGAGACTAAAGTATTGGCAAAATTTGGCCTAATCTCCGACATGATAGACTTGCTTCCGGTCATATGGCTTGTAGCTCCACTATCAAGCATCCATTTTGCACCTCCGGAAGCAAAGTCCTACAAGAAAATCAAGCTTTGGTTTTAGGTACCCATTTTGCAATGGGTCCCCTTTTGTTAGTCACAAGGGTCTTAGGTACCCAAATGTTCCAATGATAATCATGAGTGTAAGATGTACCAATGTACTTAGAATAAACATGACCATCAAAAGATTTGCAAAGAATGAAGGAAGGATTATTCTTCCCGGCAAAGTTATCTCTTTACACAATGGTAGAATCACGAGAGGATACTAGAGCAAGGTTCTTGCTCTTCTTCCTTTTCTTGTTCATTCTCTTGTTCTTCCTCTTGATAGTAGCTTGCCCTTTTGCAAGTTGATCTTTCAATGTCTTGTTCTCCTCAACAAGATTCTCATGCTTGCAACAAGGGTTAGACGAACAAGACAAATGCACAATAGGCTTAGCGGAAGACTTTGAATGTTCATTATTTAATTGCGTTTGAAGTTTCTCATGAGCCTCAAAGATACTTGAGAATTTACTCTCCAAGGCATGATGTTCCTCCTTGAGTTTCTCAAAATCCTTGAGGCATTCATGACCAACACTAAACTCAACCTTTTCATTTTTAAGGACATTCAATGAAGCAATAGCATGATCTCGTTCTTTAACAAGTTGCGATATAAAGGCATTATGGTCGTCAACAAGTTTAGCCACACTTTACTCAAGAGTTATTCTCATGTTATGTTCATCTTCAAGAGATTGAGATAGAGAGGCAATCTCATCGGCGACCTCTCTCTCATTTTTACCTAACATGTCAATAACTTCCTCTTTCTCATCTAGCATGGTCAAGTTGGTTTACAAGTGTTTCAAAGCACATTCTAGTATCATCATCTAGATGCTCCATGGATTCACACATGCTTACCATCTCTTTCTTAACCTCTAAACCATCTAGATCATGCAAGGGAAGTTCATTTGGGGAGGACTTGGAAGCGGGAGTTACCTCGGTGGCCTTAGCCATGAGAAACTTTTGGTTGCGTTTGGTGATGTTCTTGTTTGGAGAGTCAAAGAGAGACACTCTTGGAATAGATAAAGTAGCAATAGAGGCAACCCCCACGATCTCTCCACCTTGACCTTAATTCTCAACATCATCATCATCGCCCGAGAAGTACTCTTCATGGACCACCATCGCCCTTTCCTTGTTAGGTAAGTTCTTGTTGTGGAAGTTCTTGTTCAAAGGATGAGGAGGTCTTGGTTTGTTCTTGCGAATGAGGCGGCCTCCATTGTCTTCTCTATTCTCGAAGGGGCATTGAGCTACAAAGTGACTCTTGTCGTTGCAATTGTAACAAGATCTAACCTTTGGAGTCTTCATGGTTGAGTTGAATCTTGGGTTGTCCCTTGACCTTGACTTCATGCCCGGTTTGTTCCAAAACGCCCTTGATGCTAGAGCCAAGTGCTCATTGAAAGCATATTTGATGTCCTCTTGTGACCACTCACTTGAGTTGTCGTCTTCATCAACTTCCACCACTTGAGCTTTCAAGGCAAGGTTCAACTTTTGATACCCATAAGCACGAGCACGAGCTGACTCCGCATTCTTTTTGGCAATGGTCATGGCAATAACTTCACTCAGCACCTCTTGAGAGGACATGGTATGGTAGTTGCTTCTTCCCTTGATAGAGTTGAGTTTTTGTTCCTCAAAGGGAAGAAGAGCTTGAACAAACTTCCTCTTCATGAACTTGTCATCAACATAGGTAGCTCCAAGGTCCCTCAAGGTACAACAAAGAACCTTGAGCCGACAATACATGTCTTCGGGTGTCTCATCATCTTGCATTGCAAAGCCATCAGACTCATTGTTGCCTTCATCAAACTTGGAGCTTTGAATGCTCGCATTTCCAATAAACAACTCGGTGAGATGATCCCAAGCTTCTTTGGCGGTGGAGAATTGGCGAATGTGAGCAAAGTCCTTGGGGGTCAATGCCTTTTGAATCATACCCAAAGCGGTGGCATTGAGTTGCTTGTCCACGACCTTGGCACGAGTAAACTTCTTAGCATCATATGGAGAGAAACCTTCCTCCACAATTCTCATCAATTCAATAGAAGAGATGGAGATATGAGATTGCATTAGATATTTCCAATTGGCGAAGTGAGAAGTATCTAGTATGGGAGCTGCTCCTTGAGGTATGATATGCGGCATGGGAATGGGAGGGTCTGGTGTGTACTTGAATAGTGGTGGTACCGCCGAGTAATCCTTTTCCCTATCTCCCTCTTTGGAGGAGGAGTCACCTAGCCCCTCGGTGCTCTCGCTTGGGGGCTTGGTGGTTTGAGCCACAAAGCCTAAGCCCAAGTGTTTTGGGGCTGCCGCGGGAATCACCCCGGGGGAAACCACTTACACGGGAGCAGAGGGGGCTTCGGAGGCAAGAGATGCATCATGAGGGGTTTCTAGCATGGGGGTAGGCTTAAGGGATTGCAAAAGAGTCATCATTTCCTCAAACTTGGTCATCATGGATGTCTCCAATCGTTTGAGGTCATCCATGGAGGCCAAGTTCTTGGTGGCTGCACCCACACTTCCCTCTTTGTCGGCCATTGTCTCTTAGGCGGTTAAGCCCGAAGAAAGAGCCGATGCTCTGATACCAATTGAAAGGCCCAACTTAGGTCGACTAGAGGGGGGGGTGAATAGGAGACTACCAATTTTTATTCTTTTATCGCACTTTTAAGGCTTAGCACAAAGTAAGGTTTGCTAGAGATGTAACTACGTGAGAAACCTAAATGACAAGTAACACAAAGGTAAACAAAAGAGTAAATGCAAGAAGTAAAGGAGTGGAGCGAAAGAACCGGCAAGGGGACACGGAGATGTAATTCCCGTAGTTCACTTCCAAAGAAGCTACATCTATGTTGGAGAGGTGTCGGGGCCACACAAGGTCACCCGAGCGCCACAAAGGCCTCACCTTCTTCTCCGGTGAGCACTACCACAAAGGTGGCCTCACAATCCACTAACCGGTGACCTTGAAGGCGCCAACCGAAAACCTTTACAACAAGGTTGATGGGAGGCTTCACAAATCAATTGAAGGCCCTCAACGACACCATGGAGCTTTACAACGAATGCCCCATCTCTGAGGATGCCCTACATCGTCTAGGGTTCCAAGAACCCAAGAGAAACAAAATCCACGAAGGATGAGTGAGGGAAATCAAAATTCCTTTGGTGGAGGTGTAGATCTAGGTCACCTCTCCCAATACTCAAAAGATCAAGAGATTTGAGTGGGTGGGGAGAGAGATCTAGTCAAGTCAAGCTCTTGTGAAAATGGTGGAGAGAGAGAACCAAGAGATAAGGTGGGAGGAGGAAGAAGGGGGCTTAAATAGTCCCTCTTCAAACGGGCAGATTCTGCCCAGCCCCGACACCGTCGATACTACCGGTGGAGGACCGGTAGTACCGGTGGGCGAGCCACCACCGGCCCAGCACATGCCACATAACGGTCAGAAGACCTATCAGTGGACCCAAACGGGCTGGCCGGAAGTATCGGTCCAAGTTCTGCCCCTAATTCTGTCAAATAGACAGTGCGAGGCAGAAGGTCATCTGACCCGCACTGCCCAGCGTCAGAATTAGGTCCGAAACTGGACCTGGAACTACCGGTGACCGATGAAGGCCGGTACTACCGGTCAGGAGGCGGTACTACCGCTCAGGGGGCCAAATGCTGGTCGGGCCGGTACTACCGAGCCAAAGTCCGGTGCTAGTTCCGACAAATAGGCAGAGTTAGACAGAAGTCTTACTAAACCGAAAATTTCCTCGTCGGAATTAGGACCGGAACTTCAGCCGGAAGTACCGCTCGAACAGCCCTGGGAAAACCCTTGGGCGGTACTACCACTGCCTGGCCGGTAATACCGGTCAGGGCAGAAAACCCTCCAACTTAGTAGGAATCACTTTCTCACACGAAAACTGGGATGGCTATGGAGGTGCATATATGGTCTGTGCGTGAAATGTTGATTTCCCACAACCTTCCTAGATGGACACCCTCTTGATAGTACGGTAGCCTAAATATAAAGCAAGAGAAAGTGAAAATAAGCGCTATCGACTACAAGCTCTTCCTTGAGAAAAATCCATCCACGAGCACGACCGAAGATAAACCCTGGAACTTGGACAAACAGTTAAGCCACAAAAGGAGTTGTCATTAGCACCAAAAACATAAGGAGAAAATAATCCTTTCAATCTCCCCCTTTTTGGTGCTTGATGACAACCCCACAAGATTTGCACAAAGAAAAACAGGCAGTAAAACAAAAGGAGAGAGAGGCTCCCCCTGAAGACATGGGAGAGAGCTCTCCCAACCGAGATAGACCAACAAGGGTGTAAGGAAGTAAATGAGAAAAGAGTGGAGCTCATACCTTGCACCAACACCATTGTGGTGAAACAAAGATTGGATAACAAAGAATAGTCCACCACACATCCTCACAAGAATACCACAGAGATACCTTACCACATAGACTCACCAACAAAGTAGCATCCATACACGAGGTCCATAGACAATAACGGAGGTCCACAAACATTACACAATGGAATAAACTGTGCACGAGCATAAAAAGATCAAAGAAAAAGGAAGCTCGAGGCACAACCCATGCAAATCCTATGATCCTAACGGAGCACTTTCTCCCCCTTTGGCATCAAGACGCCAAAAAGGGATAAAGTAGGCAAACTACGCGCCCCACCCACCAACAAACGGAGGAGGCGGCTCGGGGTCCCAAGAGGCATTGTTCCATGCGGGCGGAAACTGACTGGAGATCTCTGGCTCGTCATCACTATCAGTCCATCTGCAATGTGTGTTGATCCACTCATCCTTGGGCGCGGTGACGGAGCTAGACTCAGGTGACACAACAATGTCAAGCTTCCTCATGATGGCCTTCTCCCAGCGAACACTTTGTATCTAAGCAACATAGGACTGATACTCACGGTCCTGAATGAAGCAGAAAGTCTTCTTAACCTTCTTCAGCAGCTTCTTAGCCCAAGAGGGATGCCTCACAAGTTGGGGTGGAGGAGAAGCCTCAACACGGTCCCTATCACTAGCATGCGAAGCAGCCCTTCCAGAAGCAACTTCGTTTTTAGCCTAAGAGCGAGGTATCTTGTGCTTCATCACACGGAGAGTCTTTTCCTCATGAATAGTGAGAACATCCTGAGGGTAGATAGAGCCTGTTCCCTCCTCATGAACCACACCCAGTGTCATTGCATGTCTGTTCTTTTTATGAACCACACATGGATCCACCAGTGTCATTGCATGTGTGTTCTTCTCATGAACCACAGCTAGAGTAATTGCATGTGTGTTCTTCTAAACAAACCACACATGGATCCACCTAGTGTGATTGCATGTCTGTTCTTTTCACAAACCACACATGGATCCACCAATGTCATTGCATGTGTGTTCTTTTCATGAACCACAACTAGAGTCATTGCATGTCTGTTCTTTCCACAAACCACACATGGATCCACCTAGTGTGATTGCATGTCTGTTCTTTTCACAAACCACACATACATCCAACAGTGTCATTGCATGTGTGTTCTTCTCATGAACCACATCCAGTGTCATTGCATGTCTGTTCTTCTCACAAACCACATAAGGATCCACCAGTGTTATTGCATGTCTGTTCTTCTAAACAAATCACACATGGATCCACCCAGTGTCATTGCATGTCTGTTATTTTCATGAACCACAGCTAGAGTCATTGCATGTCTGTTCTTCTAAACAAACCACATAAGGATCCACCACTGTCATTGCATGTCTATTCTTTTCATGAACCACACCCAATGTCATTGCATGTATGTTCCTCTAAACAAACCACACATGGATCCACCTAGAGTCATTGCATGTCAGTTCTTTTCACAAACCACACATGAATCCACCAGTGTCATTCCATGTGTGTTCGTTTCATGAACCACACCTAGAGTCATTGCATGTGTGTTCTTCTAAACAAACCACATAAGGATCCACCAGTGTCATTACATGTGTGTTCTTCTCAGGAACCACATAAGGATCCACTAGTGTCATTGCATGTGTGTTCTTTTCATGAATCATAGCTAGAGTCATTGCATGTGTGTTCTTCTAAACAAACCACATAAGGATGCACCAGTGTCATTGCATGTGTGTTCTTCTCATGAACCACAGCTAGAGTAATTGCATGTGTGTTCTTCTAAACAAACCACACATGGATCCACCTAGTGTGATTGCATGTCTGTTCTTTTCACAAACCACACATGGATCCACCAATGTCATTGCATGTGTGTTCTTTTCATGAACCACAACTAGAGTCATTGCATGTCTGTTCTTTCCACAAACCACACATGGATCCACCTAGTGTGATTGCATGTCTGTTCTTTTCACAAACCACACATACATCCAACAGTGTCATTGCATGTGTGTTCTTCTCATGAACCACATCCAGTGCCATTGCATGTCTGTTCTTCTCACAAACCACATAAGGATCCACCAGTGTTATTGCATGTCTGTTCTTCTAAACAAATCACACATGGATCCACCCAGTGTCATTGCATGTCTGTTCTTTTCATGAACCACAGCTAGAGTCATTGCATGTCTGTTCTTCTAAACAAACCACATAAGGATCCACCACTGTCATTGCATGTCTATTCTTTTCATGAACCACACCCAATGTCATTGCATGTATGTTCCTCTAAACAAACCACACATGGATCCACCTAGAGTCATTGCATGTCAGTTCTTTTCACAAACCACACATGAATCCACCAGTGTCATTCCATGTGTGTTCGTTTCATGAACCACACCTAGAGTCATTGCATGTGTGTTCTTCTAAACTAACCACACATGTATCCACCTAGTGTGATTGCATGTCTGTTCTTTTCCACACATAAGGATCCACCAGTGTCATTACATGTGTGTTCTTCTCAGGAACCACATAAGGATCCACTAGTGTCATTGCATGTGTGTTCTTTTCATGAATCATAGCTAGAGTCATTGCATGTGTGTTCTTCTAAACAAACCACATAAGTATGCACCAGTGTCATTGCATGTGTGTTCTTTTCATGAACCATGGCTAGAGTCATTGCATGTGTGTTCTTCTAAGCAAACCACATATGGATCCACCGGTGTCATTGCATGTCTGTTCTTTTCATGAACCACACCTAGTGTCATTGCATGTGTGTTCTTCTAAACAAACCACACATAAGGATCCACCAGTGTCATTGCATGTCTGTTCTTTTCATGAACCACATAAGGATCCACCAGTTTCATTGGATGTGTGTTCTTCTCATGAACCACACATGGATCCACCAGTGTCATTGCATGTCCGTTCTTCTCATGAACCACAGCTAGAGTCATTGCATGTCTGTTCTTCTAAACAAACCACATATGGATGCACCAGTGTCATTGCATGTCTGTTCTTTTCATGAACCACAGCTAGAGTCATTGCATGTCAGTTCTTCTAACAAACCACATATGGATCCACCTAGAGTCATTGCATGTCAGTTCTTTTCACAAACCACACATGGATCCACAAGTGTCATTGCATGTGTTTTTTTTCATGAACCACAGCTAGAGTCATTTCATATGTGTTCTTCTCGCAAACCACATAAGGATCCACCAGTGGCATTTCATGTGTGTTCTTTTCATGAACCATAGCTAGTCATTGCATGTGTGTTCTTCTAAACAAACCACATAAGGATCCACCAGTGTCATTGCATGTCTGTTCTTTTCATGAACCACACCCAGTTTCATTGCATGTGTGTTCTTCTAAACAAACCACATAAGGATCCACTAGTGTCATTGCATGTCTGTTCTTTTCATGAACCATATAAGGATCCACCAGTGTCATTGGATGTGTGTTCTTCTCATGAACCACACATGGATCCACCAGTGTCATTGCATGGCTGTTATTTTCATGAACCACAGCTAGAGTCATGGCATGTCCGTTACATCCACAAACCACATATGGATCCACCAGTGTCATTGTATGTCCGTTCTTTTCATGAACCACAACTAGAGTCATTGCATGTTAGTTCGTCTCACAAACCACATATGGATCCACCAGTGTCATTGCATGTCTGTTCTTTTCATGAACCACAGCTAGAGTCATTGCATGTCAGTTCTTCTCATGAACCACATAAGGATCCACCAGTGTCATTTCATGTGTGTTCTTCTCATGAACCACACATGGATACACTAGTGTCATTGCATGTGTGTTCTTTTGATGAACCATAGCTAGAGTCATTGCATGTGTGTTCTTCTTCACAAACCACACATGGATCCACCAGTGTCATTGCATGTGTGTTCTTTTCATGAACCACATCTAGAGTCATTGCATGTCTGTTCTTCTCATGAACCACACATGGATCCACCAGTGTCATTGAATGTCTGTTCTTTTCATGAACCACACCTAGTGTCATTGCATGTCTGTTCCTCTAAACAAACCACATAAGGATCCACCAGTGTCATTGCATGTCTGTTCTTTTCACGAACCACACATGGATCCACTAGTGTCATTGCATGTGTGTTCTTTCCATGAACCACAACTAGAGTCATTGCATGTGTGTTCTTCTAAACAAACCACACATGGATCCACCTATTGTGATTGCATGTCTGTTCTTTTCACAAACCACATATGGATCCACCAGTCTCATTGCATGCGTGTTCTTTTCATGAACCACAGCTAGAGTCATTGCATGTCTGTTCTTTCCACAAACCACACATGGATCCACCTAGTGTGATTACATGTCTATTCTTTTTACAAACCACACATGGATCCACCAGTGTCATTGCATGTGTGTTATTCTCATTAACCAAAGCTAGTGTCATTGCATGTCTGTTCTTCTCACAAACCACATTAGGATCCACCAGTGTCATTGCATGTCTGTTCTTCTAAACAAACCACACATGGATCCACCCAGTGTCATTGCATGTCTGTTCTTTTCATGAACCATAGCTAGAGTCATTGCATGTCTGTTCTTCTAAACAAACCACATAAGGATCCACCAGTGTCATTGCATGTCTATTCTTTTCATGAACAACACCCAGTGCCATTGCATGTTTGTTCCTCTAAACAAACCACACATGGATCCACCTAGAGTCATTGCATGTCAGTTCTTTTCACAAACCACACATGGATCCACCAGTGTCATTGCATGTGTGTTCTTTTCATGTACCACAGCTAGAGTCATTGCATGTGTGTTCTTATAAACAAACCACATAAGCATCCACCAGTGTCATTGCATGTATGTTCTTCTCATGAACCACACCCAATGTCATTGCATGTATGTTCTTCTCATGAACCACACATGGATCCACCACTGTCATTGCATGTGTGTTCTTTTCATGAACCACAGCTAGAGTCATTGCATGTGTGTTCTTCTAAACAAACCACACATGGATCTACCAGTGTCATTGCAAGTGTGTTCTTCTCATGAACCACACCCAGTGTTATTGCATGTGTGTTCTTCTCATGAACCACATAAGGATCCACTAGTGTCATTGCATGTGTGTTCTTTTCAAGAACCACAGCTAGAGTCATTGCATGTGTGTTCTTCTAGACAAACCATATAAGGATACACTAGTGTCATTGCATGTGTGTTCTTTTCATGAACCACAACTAGAGTCATTGCATGTGTGTTCTTCTAAACAAACCACATAAGGATCCACCAATGTCATTGCATGTCTGTTCTATTCATGAACCACACCCAATGTCATTGCATGTGTGTTCTTCTAAACAAACCACATAAGGATCCACCAATGTCATTGCATGTCTATTCTTTTCATGAACCACATAAGGATCCACCAGTGTCATTGGATGTGTGTTCTTCTCATGAACCACACATGGATCCTCCAGTGTCATTGCATGTCTGTTCTTCTCATGAACCACAGCTAGAGTCATTGCATGTTTGTTGTTCTAAACAAACCACATATGGATCCACCAGTGTCATTGCATGTCTGTTCTTTTCATGAACCATAGCTAGAGTCATTGCATGCCAGTTCTTCTAACAAACCACATATGGATCCACCTAGAGTCATTGCATGTTAGTTCTTTTCACAAACCACACATGGATCCACTAGTGTCATTGCATGTGTGTTCTTTTCATGAACCACAGCTAGAGGCATTGCATGTGTGTTCTTCTCACAAACCACATAAGGATCCACCAGTGTCATTGCATGTGTGTTCCCATTACTTCTCTTCCTCCCCGTACTTCTCTTCCTTCCCCTCGAAGCCACTTTCCCCACTTCACTCCCATCCTGCCATAGCTGCAAGCCGACAACGCCTCCATCCCAATCCCCTCTCCAGCAGCTACCCCCCGTCCCCTCTCGCCATGGGTTCAAGGGGAGACGGCGAGGAAACACGTCGTGACGACAGGGACGGTGATTTCGATGTGAGTCGTCTCATCTCTATCTCTATCATATGTGGCCAGCTATCTATTTTTTGAGCTAGATCCAATCTGTTTACTCATGCGCGTATGATGTGTTAGGCCAACCAGACGATGTATGACTCCGACTATCACGGTTTAGTGGATGAAGATAGTCCTCTGCTATGTAAACATGGATATGTGCCCGCTAAATTTGTAGCATTCGAAGGACGAAACACAGGCAGGAGGTTTCTACGGTGACAAGGACATCGTGCAATGATGCAAGGCGGAAGTTGCGGTGTTGTCAAATGGGTAGATCCATAGTGGCCCAAATCGATGCAGAAAACGCTGGACAAACTATGGGAAATGACAGTTGAGTTGAAAGAATCCGTATTCAGCTCACTTCTTGACAGTGTTGAGATGAAGCTATTTGAACTAGACCAAGCATAAGCAAGATCTCAGGTGGGTGCAAGACAAGGTTAGCAAAGTCGAGAAGGAGAGGGACACGACATTGGCCCTGAAGGCTAAAGCAGAGCAAGAACTGACTCAAGCAAGGAATGATCTTCACCAGGCCAAAGTCCTACAGTTCACAACTACGAGTATTGACAAGTGCATGAGGAAAAAATGCAGAGAAACAATTGAAGCTGTGCAAGGAAGATGCTAAAAGGAAGGAGCAGACGATTCGATCCTTTCTCTCGTAGGAAGATGCGCATCAGGCTAAGATTAGGAAGATCAAGGAGATGTGTGATAACTAGTTCCATTTAGCTTAAGCTCCGTGCCTTTTTAAGTTGTAATAGTTGTACTTGTTGACCTAGCGGTCTGAACTATTGGCCCCGGAGTCCTGGGAGGAAAAAAATTGGTCGCCCGTTAATCTGTCTTAACCCTGCATTACTTCCTTTTGTCTGACCAATGCTCCTTGGATATTCCGCCCGTCGCTTCGTCGTCCTCGTGTACAAATAAGAGGCGCCATAGTGCGTCGCTTCATCGTCCATCCCCTCTTCCTCCCCAATCTCCACCGCGCCGTCGCTTCGTCATCCATCCCCTCGCTCCCTCTCCAATCTCCATCGCGCTGCCATGGAGATGCCCGCGTTGAACTTCTACGAGGCGGTGATGTTTGCGCACTTCGACATCCTCGCGCCGCCGACCACGACGGTGCCCCACGGATGGCGCATCAGCTATGCGGGGGTGCCGGTGGCTCTGCTCCCTGGCCAAGCCAAGATGGAGAGTGAAATCACGGCGCACCACCGCCAGATGCCCGTGTGGAAGAGGGCGCTGCCCCGGTACGCATCATTGATGGGTGCGTGGTGCACCGGGATCTCCGCAACCGAGAAGGGCGGGAAAAGTTCTGGTCCGTCCCTGGACAGACCAAGTACACCGTCATCGCCGCCGCTCGCCGCGAAGAGGTGATCCTTCTCGCGAATAATGCGGAAATCATGGAGGTTCCGTCCGACGACGACGAGGAAGCCGGCGGCTCGGAGGATAGTGGCAGTGGAAGTGAAATTGTTTACTAGTGGTTGAATTAATGTAGGATGTGAAATCACACCTTTGTTTAGAAGAATTTGTGGTTGAATTAATGAAATGCCTCGATTTAGATCTCTATCTTTATTAATTTGTGGAAGAATTTGTGATTTAGATCAATTTCTGCCTTGATTTAGATCTCTGTCCCAGATTGGGAACGTGACCGTGGACCAAAGACCCCTTTTCTATTAGTGTATTCTGACATTGGTGGTTTGTTTAAACATAATCTACGTGTATTGTGTCGCATGCAAATGGCACAACCACAATTTATAAAGTGCAAGCACGTACACCCGGTTACTAGAGATCCGGAAGCTTCGCCAGATGCAGGGGATGCAGGAGCAGAGAGGTGGTGAGATAGACGGGCTCAAGATTAGGCCAGAAAGTGGTACCGATTTCCTCCTCATCTGGGCATTATCGGTTGCCATTGCTGTTTATGTTGCCACGTCATTGTGCAGCATATGAAATAAGTTGCTGCTTCGTGCAGTGTGACAGCTTAAATAATTTATTTCTGTGCCACTTACATTCCATCGAATTTGGAGACCTCCTGCCCCTCAGCAATCGTGGAACCGTTGCTGCGCGTTTTCAGATAGCAGTGGCACAATCATAGTTTCATATTCAACTACTGACTCGGGCATTTCCAAACCCTAAGTCGCGGTACATTTTACTCAGAGAATATGGGTTGATTGTTTTGCCCAGCAAAGTACCAAACACAGAGCTCCAGAATTTAACCGAATTACATATATAGGTTCAAGTTCAACATATTACTATGCATATTCATTGCCAGCAGCCTTCTTCCGCAGCCTGGGTACCAAGCATTCACGTCCACTGGCTTCTTAATTTCCTGCCTTCTTCCTCTTCCTCGGTGCCAATTTTCTTAGCTTCACGTACTCTGCATCGCCGGGACAATGTGCACCAGAATCGTGCCCAACATCATCTTTCTACTCGTTTTTAATTTCTTCGGGCAGCAAAATGACTGACCTGCTAGTCATGTTTCTAACCTTGCGGCGCTTCCTGTCAAATAAACAAGACTGTTGCATAACTGCCCAATATCTACAAAGTAAATAAAACAAAAATTACAATTCAGCACAAACATGCGAACCCCAAGAGACCTTTGCTTATCAGGAGCTAATTGGGTTCGAGCAACCACCCTGTCCAAGAATAGAAGGGCGACTCCCAGTTGTAGCAGCTTCCACATCCAGTACATCATAATTCAGCTCAAACATGCAAGCCGAAACATACCTTTTTATCAACCCAATTAGCTGACTGTCATACGTTAGAGGAACCATGATGCCACGTTCATCCATGAAGCTGAACTTTGCAGTTTGCTTCGGCCATAATTCATCATGATTACGCAGAGCAGCAATCATACCAGATATAGTGCAAATCTGTGCAGACGCTTCTTCCATCGTGATACAATGGTGTCCATACCACTTTCCCTTAGAGTCGTACCTGAAGAGGACTACCGTAACTAGGTAAGGGGGGTCCGCGGAGATCCCTCTTGATAGAAAACTGTGGACAAAATATGTTTGTCAGTGTTGGGCTAACAAACAATTTGAGGTTCAGTAGCCAGCTATCAGTTATACTTAGTGCGAATAGCAAAGAGAAGGGTAGCTCACCCGCTTGTAGCCAGAACTTCTTATTCCTTGGTAGTAGGATCTGCCATCCTTCGAGCTGCTCGGCTTGTCAGCGGCAGAGGCGGGCTAGAGCCTCGCAACGACGGCTACGACATGCGCCATTGGAGCTCGGGATCAGCGACTGGGCGCAGCAACTTGGCACCGGAAGTCAAATGTCCGAAGGGATCGTCCTACCGGGAGGGTGGATTCCGACGCCGCCGGTGCTAGGGGAAAGGTGGGAATGGATTTGTGAAATTGGTCAACGCATCCAATCCACTTAGCTACTCGATTTTCCTAAGATGTTGTCGCGTTGGCACTCGCATCACGGACAAATGACCGACATGAGGGTCCCGACCGTCTACTTCACGGGGTAGTCGAACGGAATGTTTGAATTTGGCAGGGGTGAGATGAGTTTGCCTCGAAATGGCCCCTCTTAGTAGTTGGCAGCATAACATTTCGAAACGCGGAAATTCCAGGCAACTTAGGTACCGCCATGCGCTGACCTATGAACTTTGGTACCGCAGACGAACAGGCCCGCTTGGTATGTGCTTCACCTCATTCAACATACGTGTCACGCCATCATGTGTCTTGATCTTAACAGATCCAACTCCGACAATATGGCATGGGTTGTCATTCCCCACACGTACCAAATCTCCAGTCTGCACAGACTCATATGTACTGAACCAATCTTTGTTACAGCAAATATGAAACGAACATGCAGTATCAAGTATCCATTCATCATCACGAGAAGCACAAGCAGCAAAAACAGCTAAACATTCACCGTCAGAACTATCACCAGAAACAACAACAGCCTTACCAGTACCTTGATCCTTATCTTTCGGTTGGTAAGTCCCGTTCCTTTTCTCCTTATTCTGCAGCTTCCAACAATCATCAATAACATGATTAGATTTCATTCAAAACCTGCAGAACTTGTCCTTTCCCTTGGACTTTGAACGACTTCTGCCGTCCTTGCTCTTATCTCGGTTGCCGTTGTTGTTAAATCTCTGCTCGGTCCTTCCACGAACCTATAGAGCTTCAACCTTGGATGACGTACCATCTGCCTGCACCATAGTTTTCATCTTTTCCCTCTGTTTGACGGCATCTTGTACTTCATCAAGGGTTATTTTATCACGGCTCAACAACATTGTATCACGGAAGTGTGTATAAGAACTAGGCAGTGAGCATAAGAGTAATAGAGCTAGATCCTCATCATCATATTTTACTTCCATAGATTGCAAATCAGAAATAATCTCTCGGAAAAGAGATAAGTGATTCATTACTGATCCACCTTCCTACAATCTATGCGAGAACAACTTCATCTTCACATGCATCTTACTGGTTAGATCCTTTGACATGCAGATCGATTCCAGTTTCGTCCAAAGAGCAGCAACAGATTTCTCTGCCAAAACTTCTTGCAAAATATTATTGGATAGATGAAGTTGAATCATAGACAAAGCCTTACGGTCCTTCCGCTTCTCTTCATCAGACCAGCTCTTAGCATCATCTTTCCCGAATCCTTCCAGCGCTTCATCCAGATCTGAAGTTTGGGCGAGAATCGCCCGCATCTTCAGCTGCCACAAGCGGAATCTTGTGGAGTAGTCCAGCTACGGTAGATCGAACTTCAATGACGACATGTCGCAAACCCTAGATTAGAACCTAGGGCTCTGATACCACTTGTTAGCTTTGCGACAAGTAAATAACGAAGAAAATAAAATTGCAGCAAGGGGGAGAGAGATTTAACATGTAAAACCCTCTCCAACAAAGAGAGGGGAAAAACCACGGGCGCCAGCCAGCGGAGCTTCACTATAACGGGGAGTGTTTACACAACGCCGGGGATTTCACAGATGCAACTTATCCCAGTCGGCGGCTTACAAGAGGTATATATAGTGGTGGTAACCTAGGTCATCAATGATCCGTATCGGCCCAAGCCTCCGGAGACGGGCCTCGCTCCGCTTCGTCAGAAGTTGGCCTTTACTTTGTAGAATTTGGATCAACATATAACAATATACAGTATTAGTGGTAGTGGATGTGGTGGTTTGATGTGCAATGTTGAAGGTTGTATGAAGATGGTTGTGTAGAGATGGTGATGCCACCCAATAGTATCGAAACCCCGTGAGATTGCTATGTCGTTGGCTCATCAAGATCTTCCGAAGATGAATCGACAAAAGTCCGGTGTGACAAGATCTTCTCGTTGACAAGTCCACCGGCACCGAGAAAAGTTCACCTTCGACAATCGAAGCCGGGGAACCCACAAGCTCTTCACGGATCCGATGGCCGAGATCCCAAAGAGCGCACCCGGCATTCCTCTCCCTCTCATATCCGAAGACCGAACCCAAACCCCGTCAAACCCTCGAAGCCCAAGATCTCCGGACCTTGATATGTGACCCCTTTTCCAAGACCCCTGTTTAATAAATTGCCATCCATATACTTGTTGCATCTAAATTGTTCATGCTCGCACACACATTTATTTTGTTTGGGGGTATTTTGACGACTCATCTAATAATTAAATATGGAGGCTATATGCGGGCTATTCTTGTCTTATATTGGCTCCATTTAAATTTGTGTAGCGAATCGATGCCATGTTTTTCCTTGTTCATACAACACCTAAATTGCGGGGTACCTAAACAACTTGAACCTTCTATTTAATTGTCAGGACCCCGGTTCCGCTTAATATTGCCTAGTTGCATCACACCTTTGCCCTGCCATACATCATACATGCATCATGCGTGATCTTTTGCTGTAGTATTAAATAATGCATCTAGTGTTTCTTTTAGTGCTTTGCTTCTTCACGAATTAGACTGTTGAGTTGATGTGAGTGTCGACAAGTTCTTCGGATATGAATCTTCGGCTATGTTTCTCAGGCGAGCATTCTCCCCCTTTCTACCTGTTTTGCATTTATAGTCTTTACTTCCTCCTATTAATCTATTGCTATCCGTGTTGCGATGCTTTAGTTTTCCATACCATTTATACTCCATGCAGCCTCTATATTGCCTTGGACACCTCCTATTGCCTGTTGTTTGATAGACAGTCGGACTTGCGAGTCGTAGATGCTTGCTTAGGTATTGTTGCGTGTCGTCGATGTTCCACAGTTGTTGGGAGGTTGGCACATGCTTAATGGTGGAGATGACCATGGCTGTAATTATAACTTGTTAATTAAAATGCTAGAAATAGATATAATGCAAAGGAACCGGTGGGTAATATATGTTATTTGGATTTTACCCGCCCACTTGTGTCCACCTAGGACCCGAGTTCTTGACACCTGTTCCGAGATCGGGCGTGCTAACCACAGGTGGGGTGTGTGGGCACCCCCATTGGCTTACTACCTGATTTCAAAGTAGTGTGCTGGGGGCCACAAACTAGTTTGGGGCTTTATTACTATCCTATATTTATTCCATGCTTTACTACTTTTTTACTATTGCGCATGGAGCGCCTGCAGTATTTAGGAACTCTGTGCCACATTTTCGCTGTATCGATAAGCCCAGTCACACTTTTGGGTTCCCAGTCGTTTATACCCATCGTCACACACCCTGGTTCCATATCGGAGACGGCCGACTTCATTGCAGGTAGCTTAGTGGGGTGGCCCTCATATACTTGTTTTCGGGTACGGGAAACATCGTGTCCGAGGCCCTGTCTACATACCGTTGGGTGTATGTTTCACGATCTTGCACATATCGGATCTGACAACAAGGGTTGAAATGCGTGTGGATAATTTGGTGCACTCCTACAGGGTTAAATCTTTTCGAAAAGCCATGTCATGGTTATGGATGACTTGGAGCATAGTTTCTCGATCATAGACAACTATAACTAAAGAATTGATATTATAATTTGACTTGGATCTGATATGACTAGTAAGTTGGACAACGACTAGGGAATGAATGAATAAAACTGTGAACGGTGTGAGTTTTCCTCGTAATAATTTCCTCGTTTGGTCTCGAGGGGGAAATACCAGGATGGGTATGTTTGGTGTTAGTATCAGCTTGGTTCCGAATAGGTCTTTCTTATCCCTCTATAATAATCGATAGTTGTATCGAGTCTCTATAGGTTGTTTAGTGCATGCTTCGCTGACGCTTCAGTTCACCATACCTATGCAGGCGAGAGCCACCGAATTCTAGACTCGTCGTGTATTGGCCTCAGTACTGACCGCTCTCTTTTCCTTTTCCCTTTGTCGGCACCCCTTTTGTTTTAGTAGATCTGCGATCGACGTCATTAGCAGTGTTGCCCTTCTGGCTTGGCCTGGGCAGGGTTATGGATGCCATTGGTTATTCTTCAAGGCTCTTAGGCCCATTTGCTTCTTATCCATACTCGGATGTGTATCGTTTTCAAGGTGATTTGGATCTTTGGATTGTATATCTATATTCTTAACTCGTTGAGTTGTTGTTGTATATATATGTTCTGTGGGTTCCATCGTGAACTATTGTCTAATGATATTACTTTGTTTTACACCTGCACGCAAGTGCCTGGTGGGCATACCTGAATCATTTATATGTAGATTTTGGTGGGAATCGCGGAAACCTGCACGGGGCCGATTCGAGGGTGTTACAAAGTTCTAACAAAGTGCATGTGTTGTTGGTTAATAAAATCACCATATATTCACCACCATCTTCATACGGCCTTCAATGTTGGACATCAAACCACCACATCCACTACCACTAATACTGCATATTGCGAGCTCCATGGTTGTACACCACTACCAGTTCTGACTTGGCAGGAGAAGATGCGATTAGGGGCTCACGCGGGGTCGTTCATCTACAACAAGAGCAATCGGCTCGGACACGCTGAGACGACCACGATGGGGAAGAGACAGAGCGGTGGAGTGGTGCCTGGAGGAGCAGAGGCCTCGGGCGAGCTTGGGGAGGACGCACGCGAGGGAAGGCTGGCAGTGGCGGACGCGATCGCGGAGAGGCACATAGGCCGAGTTGCTGACGACGAGGCCATCATGGTGAGGAGACTCGGGGCGGTGACGAGCAGTGCAAAGGGTGGAGGCACGATCTGCTCGGGCTCGACGGGGAGGAGCTCTGGAGGCGGGGCTCCGAGGTGGCGGGGATGGCTCTTGCAAGCAGCGGCTGGGGACGAGCGGAGTGGTGAGCTTGGGCAGGGGGAGGGAGAGGATGAGCTCGGGTCGAGAGTAGGGATGCACAGGTATTGTCGGTGGTGTTACTTGTGTGTTGTTGTCAACCCCAACGCACCCGAGGATGGTAACGGCAGCGATAGGACCAACAATATGGCAACATCACCAGTAGGCGAGAAAACATCAACCTCACGGCCGACCAATGGGAGAAGATAAAATAGGCCCTAAGGGGAGTACCCCTAGGACCCGACGCGACACATGAGGAGTTGATGGGTTATTGATACGTCCATTTTGCATCACTATTCTATATAATAATTTACTATTATTCATTGATATATTTCATATTAAGAGATGATACTTATGTTATTTCATCTATTTTTGCATGGTTGATGACTTTTGGAGCATGGACCACTGCAGTCAGGATTCTAATGGAAAAGGTGCTGTTTGGAGGCGAAATTCGCGAAGATCAGAAAATCCAGGAAAATACATGGAAAATTCTATTTTTCCAGAGGACGAAGATTTCCAGAAGGGGAAGTGGAGATGGGCCACAGGGGGCCCACACCACCCCTGGCGCGGGCAGCCCTAGGCCGCGCCAGCAAGTGGTGTGGCCGCCCTGGCCCACTCCAGGCTCTCCCTCTGGCGTATATTATCCTCCAGAAACCCTAAGACTCGGGGAGCAACCACAGAAAGATTCCATCGCCTCTGCAGGGCAGAAAACACCGAGAGAGAAAGATCTCTCCGGCAGACAGAATTCTACCGAGGGAATTCCTTCCCGGAGAGGGGAGATCGTCGCCATCAACACCACCATCAAGCTGGACTTCATCGGGATCATCATCATCATCACCACCATCATCTCCACCAGCACCATCATCACCACTTCATACCACTGTAACAATTGGGTTGAATCTTGCATAGTTCTTAGGGGAAACTTTCCCGGTGTTGATTACTCCTTGTAGATGATGCTATTGATGGAACCATTGAATTATCATTTATGGTCACATTGTTACATATCATTATATCATATCTGATCTTGATCCATATGATGTCTTGTGAGTAGTTCGTTTTGTTCGTGAGGACATGGGAGAAAGTCATGTTGTTAGTAGTGGAATTGTGTTGAGAAAGATTCAATGGTTTGATATTTAAGTTGTGGTGTATTTCTTCTAGTGGTGTCATGTGAACGTCGACTACATGACGCTTCACCTATATGGGCCTAGGGGAATGCATTGTGTATTTGGCTACTAATCGTAGGGGTTGCCGGAGTGACAAAAACCTGAACCACCGTTAGGAAACCTTTGCACAAGGGACGTCAGGGTCTTAGAACTTAAAGTTGTGGTTAGGTTTCTACCTTAATTACTCTCTTGTACCTACGAATGCTTGCAAGGGGTATAATCACAACTATGTATTAGTCCTAGGAAGGTCAGTACATTAGCACAAGTTCACCCACACAACACTTAGCAAACTAAAGAAGATTAATCAACTATATGAAGCGAAAGCACATGACAATACTCCCATGTGTCCTCGAGAACGTTTGGTCATCTTAAGTAATACAATCGGCTTGTCCTTGCTAAAGAAAGGATTGGGCCACTTGCTGCATTTATTCTTATTGTTTTTTATTTACTCGTACTTTATTTACCTGCATTATAAAAAATCCCTAAAAATCCGTTTTCTAAGTATTAACAGAGAATTCCTACTCCAAGCCATTCGCCAACACCTTGTGCTCCTCGTTGGGTTCGACACTCTTACTTATCGAAAATACTGCGATACACCCCCATACTTGTGGGTCATCAAGACTATTCCTTGGCTCCGTTGCCGGGGAATGAAGCGCTAATGGAGAGTGGAACTAGTAAAGGAAACTTCTACTGTGAGTATTGTTTACTTCTGTTAGTTGCTTTATTTTCAATATGGATAATTCGCTGAGTTTCTTATTTCATAATGCTACTACCACTTCTAAGGTAGTAGATGGACCACCACCTGCTGAGAATGATACTTTTAAAATACATACAAGAATTATTGATCGTGTTATGGATAACTATTATGTTGGAGATGGAACTGTCCATCCCGGTGATCATTTGCTCTTTATACATGAATTATGCGGGTTGTTCAAGTGTGCAGGTATTACAACAGATCAAGTCAAGAAGAAGTTATTCTCATTATCACTAAAAGGAAGAGCCGAAGAATGGTATAAGCTGCTGAAGTATGGTCAAGCTCTTGAATGGGAGGAAATAATGCCTCTCTTTTATTCAAAGTTTTATCCTCTTAGTGAGATTCATAAGGATCGGAATCAAATATACAACTTTTGGCCTCTTGATGGAGAGAGTATAGCTCAAGCATGGGGGAGATTGAAGTTACTAATGCTCAAATGTCCTATTCATGAGCTCCCTCACAATATTATTATCAGTAACTTTTATGCAAGGCTTTCTCTTCATGATAAGGATTTATTGGATGTCTCTTGTGCTGGATCATTCACTCGCATGGAAGAAGAAGTTAAATGGGATCTTCTAGACTGTATTCAAGACATTGCTGAAGCATGGCAAAATGACAAAGGAAGAAAGTCAGGTATAAATTATGATTATGAATGCGTTGAATCTTTTATGGGAACTGATGACTTTCAAAATATTAAAAATGATTATGGTCTAGACTCTCAAGCTATTGCAAGTTATTTTAAGGCTTTTGCTTCCTATATTGAAGTTCCTAAAAAGAAGTGGAATAAGTGTCATGAACCATATAAAGATGTTGCTAAGTGTGTTCCTGCAAGAAATACTGAAGTTTATACTGCTAATCATGCTTTACCTGAACCTTACATTGAGAAAATACCTTTCCTAGTTAAAGTAAAGGAACATTCTATGATAGCTAGTATGGTTAATGAAAGTACAAGTAAAGCTGTTGAACCTGATGAACAAAATGATGAACCTATAATAGCAAATGTGAAAGACTTTGTCACTAAATATGTAAAAGAGGGACACACTATCCTTTGTCAGGATACCCCTAATATTGTTTCACAAAGTAGTGTTATGAGAGCTAGTGTCCATGTGTTTTCTGTTAGGATAAGTGATCACTACTACAACGCTTCTTGTGATAGTTATATCATTAAATTTATGCATGATACTGAAAGTTATTATGAGAGAGGGAAGACTGTTCTAATGCATCTCAATACTATTAAGTTTCCTCATTTAATGCTGAAAGTTTTTATGTTGCACTTGTTTTGCCTCCCTATGCTAGCAGCCTCTGGTTTAAACAATTTATTTTCTTACAAATTCCCTTGCATAGGAAGTGGGTTAGACTTAAACATGTATATTTTTGCTTCTTGATGCTCTCTTTTACTTCAATTTATATTCTTATGTGAGCATCATTAAAATTATCATGCCCATCTTAATGGCTATAAAGAAAGAGCTTTTTGGGAGACAACCCAATTTATTTTTCTTTCAGTTTGTTTTTGTTTCTTTGAGTCTTGGAAGTTATTACTCCGGTAATAACCTCTCCTTATCCTTTTTTTTGGTTTTTGTGTCAAGATCAACCTCTAATGAGAGAGAAGTAATATTTGGGGAAGTTGCTGTCCCGAAACAGATTTTTGTGCTTCACCATAAAAATTCGTGAGAGATCTCTGTATGTCGGATTGAGCTGTAATTTTTTGTTCTTCTGCCCCAGGTTGTTATTAAACTTTCATTAGTTTTGCACTTTTTGATTTGAGCAACAGAAGATTTTCTAAAAAATTGATCTTTACCTGCTGGTCTGTTTTGACAGATTTTGCTACTCTTGCATTTGCTTCTTAAATCGATTTCCTTTTTGAATTATTTTTGGGTTTTCGGAAGGAGTTGCTACAGTAGCTTATGTTTTTATGGTTTTCAGGTGAAATTGAACCTAAAAGGTTTATTACCTCGCTTGCACTAATGTTGCTAATGAGAATTGTGTGAAGTTTTGTGTGAAAGAAATTTCCAGGTTATTGGAGAAAAAGGTGTAATAAGAAAGTGAAAGGTTTCATGAATCAAGCAATATGAGTATGAAGATGAATATATTGATGTTATTCAAGCGGTGACTCAGGAAGAATCTACTACATGCCAAGTTCAGAGACCTGCAGAGTCTGTTTTCGAATAGGTAACAGTTCTGGTAAGACAAGTTCCGTGAAAATTCTGTCCAGTTATATTTTTGGAGTTTTCATCCAACAAGGAAAGCAACGAAGCGAAAGAGGGACGGAAACAGAGCCAGGGCGGCTCACACCACCCCATGGCATAGGCCCCCTGGTCATGCCAGTAGGTGGTGTGGCCACCTTGGACTCCGTCTCCAACCTGTTTTCTCCCAATACCTTCCTTTTGTTGTAAAACTTTGTAATATATAATCCCCTGGATCCCCCGAGGTTCGTATATCATGTTCTTGTCGTGTTTTCATTTCGAGTTGTTTCTGCCAGGAACTATTCTTAAAGTTTAGAGGCACAATGGTCTCCGCCAAGGATAAGGGAAAGGAGCATATGGAGGAAGATCTCTAAGACGCCGGGCAGGAGAAGGAGATCAAGAGTGAAGATGAAGAGGAGGCAAACAAAAGCCAGCATCCGCACACCGGCACTACCATTGCAAGCATTGGAGTGTTGGCAAACCCTACCAAGATCAAAAGGACTGCACGGATGTCAACTGGAGGGAAGCCTCCGCGTCACTGTTTGGCTCCACAGTCACTTCCTCCATGCACCAAGAATCCCTTCCATGCCCTTATCCATGAGCATCAATTCTAGAATATGCCCAAGGAGAAACTACCCTCCAATTGGGATATGCCTCATTCTAACCATGTAGGAAAAGAAGACTTCAAGGAGGAAGAGTGGGGAAAGAATCGCAAGAGCTAAAATTCGCAACCCGACATGATCATGAGCCGCATTGAGCAAAACTCGGAGTTGATTCGTACTCTAACCTTCGAGATTGAGGACTTGGGAAAATTGATCAAAAAGCTCATCGAAAGAATACCACCACCACCGAAGGAGTAATTCGTCATCAGGTTTTGGCATCCCCTTGGTTTGTTCCAAGCTTGGGGGAGTGCCACGGTATCATATCACTATCTTCTATATTTTTCCCTTTTTAGTAGTCATATCATGAATAGAGAAGTTATCATGTAGGATGGTTTGAATTATGGAAGTGTCCCCCCTCTCGTTAGATATCTATGTATCCCATGGTGTGAGTTGCCGTTATGGAATATTAATGAGAAGTTCTATCATTTACTATTTTGCATATCTTATATTAGTTTTCAATTCATGGTTATATGATTGATCTTGTTGTTAGTATTGGTACCACTTTGGGATCATTGAGTTAATTTAGTTGGTTTTGGCAAACCTAGCTCTGTCAGTAGCAACACTATTAATTGAATGAAAAAAGATAAAAGTACTCTTAAAGAAATATAATTTCATCATCTTTCTTTCTTAATTTGCTCATAAGTTTAGTATTCTCTAGTTAAGATCTTTTGTGCTTCCAAGGAAGATTGCATGTTTGTTTTTATAACTTGTATGTGTGTTTGTTTCCTTCAACTCTTATGATTGCTACCCAGCCTTGCTAGCCAAAAACCTGTACTGAGAGGGAATGCTTCTCGTGCATCCAATCCTTAAACCAAAACCTATGCCATTTGTGTCCACCATACCTCCCTATTAGCACTATTGCTATTCCAAGTAAATTCATGTTTTTATGTACCTTCCTAATTAAACACGTTATGTGAAAATTAGTGATTAAAGCTCTCACGAATTTGATGGCACACTTTACTTTCTTGCACTTAATAATTTGAACCATTGTGTCCATCTTTGTTGCGTATATGCTTGCGCTTTATAAGTTGGAATTAGCAGAACCATGCATCATGGGGAACGCTTTAAACATTGCACCGATGCTTTGTACCTCGTTGATATCATGATTCTTTTGCTTATGGATCCCGACAGTGTGAAATAAAAGGGGAACCTGTAAGATCATGGAGTTTGTATGTGTGTTAGAGAAATGCCTGGGCCGCTAGCCTAAGCCATGCCTAATCATGGTGGAAACTTGCAGCATAACCATAATGAGCACTCTATGAAGCATCCTCAATAAAAACCTATGCAAATAGCAAATAAAAAGATCGATGAGATACTCATTGTCTGCTTGCCTTGACATTTTGATTATGGGATAGCTCCTGTATCATGTGCAAGGGGTACCCCGTTGGCAGTTCTCTATTATACGTATGTATTTACAATGACAAGAGCTTACTTGTGACTGAAGTTGAGTAGCATGAGGTTCGGTACTCGTAAGTAAGGGGCATGAGATTTCAAATTATAACTTGTCAAGCATATCCTCTTAGTTGTGTCACTTTTAACCTTAGTCACCTAAAGATGCTTATGATAGGGGCAATGAAGCTGAAAGCTAATAAGTATCATAATTTTTGGAAGCTCTTTATGAAACTTGAAATCCCTGCTTCCCTCTGCGAAGGGCCTTTCTTTTACTTTTTAGTTGAGTCAGTAAACCTATTCCCTTCTATCTCAGCAAGTATTTTGAGTTGTTGTGTTTCATTCATTCATATGATGATCTATTCAATCATGTTTCTTATGTTCCTTGTTTTGTACATTCCTCTTATCTTGGTGATTACTACTTTGAAAGCTATCATTGAAAACTAGTTACTAGTGAACTCCTGCAAATTGTAAACTATTCTTAGACTAAGAGCTAAGTTTGCCATTACCAATTATAATTTACTTTATGCATCTTTATTGTGTTTCCTTTAGTTATTGCAAGTTAAGTTATATAATAGCGAGTTGTCTTCTATTATGATTTATGTATTGATGAATGTGATGCTTCTTGTCTGTATTCTTTTATCGACTCTTCACTCCATAAACCCGTGGTCATGTTTATTGAGCTCAGTTTTTGCTTGGGGACAAGCGAAGTCTAAGCTTGGGGGGAGTTGATACGTCCATTTTGCATCACTATTCTATATCATAATTTACTGTTATTCATTGATATATTTCATATTAGGAGATGATACTTATGTTATTTCATCTGTTTTTTGCATGGTTGATGACTTTTGGAGCATGGACCGTTGCAGTCAGGATTCCGATGGAAAAGGTGCTATTTGGAGGCGAAATTCATGAAGATCAGAAAATCCGGGAAAATACATGGAAAGTTCTATTTTTCCAAAAGATGAAGATTGCCAGAAGGGGAAGTGGAGATGGGCCACAGGGGGCCCACACCACCCCCTGGCGCGGGCAGCCCTACGCCGCACCAGCAGGTGGTGTGGCCGTCCTGGCCCACTCCGGGCTCTCCCCTCTGGCGTATAGTATCCTCCCGAAACCCTAAGACTCAGGGAGTGACCACAGAAACATTCCTCCACCTCTGCGGGGCAGAAAACACCAAGAGAGAAAGATCTCTCCGGTAGACAGAATTCTGTCGGGGGAATTCCTTCCCGGAGACGGGAGATCGTCGCCATCAACACCACCATCAAGCTGGACTTCATCGGGATCATCATCATCATCATCATCATCATCACCACCATCATCTCCACCAGCACCATCATCACCACTTCATACCGCTGTAACAATTGGGTTGAATCTTGCATAGTTCTTAGGGGAAACTTTCCTGGTGTTGATTACTCCTTGTAGTTGATGCTATTGAGTGAACCATTGAATTATCGTTTATGTTCAGATTGTTACATTATATCATCTCTGATCTTGATCCATATGACGTCTTGTGAGTAGTTCGTTTTGTTCTTGAGGACATGGGAGAAGTCATGTTGTTAGTAGTGGAATTGTGTTGAGAAAGATTCAATGGTTTGATATTTAAGTTGTGGTGTATTTATTCTAGTGGTGTGATGTGAAGTTCGACTACATGACACTTCACCTATATGGGCCTAGGGGAATGCATTGTGTTTTTGGCTACTAATCGTAGGGGTTGCCGGAGTGATAGAAACCTGAACCCCCGTTAGGAAACCTTTACACAAGGGACGTTAGGGTGTTCGAGTTTAAAGCTGTGGTTAGGTTTCTACCTTAATTACTTTCTTGTACTTGTGGATGCTTGCAAGGGCTATAATCACAAGTATGTATTAGTCCTAGGAAGGTCGGTACATTAGCACAGCTTCACCCACACAACACTTAGCAAACTAAAGAAGATTAATCAACTATATGAAGCGAAAGCACTTGACGATATTCCCATGTGTCCTCGAGAACGTTTGGTCATCTTAAGTAATACAACCGGCTTGTCCTTTGCTAAAGAGAGTATTGGGCCACTTGCTGCATTTATTCTTATTGTCTTTTATTTACTCGTACTTTATTTACCTGCATTATCAGAAACCCCTAAAAATCCGTTTGCTAAGTATTTACAGAGAATTCCTGCTCCAAGCCATTTGCCAACACCTTCTGCTCCTTGTTGGATACACCCCTATACTTGTGGGTCATCAGTTATCACCATCAGCTGCAACAACAAAACACTCACTAGTGGGAACAACAGATCCGCCACAAAAAATGCAAGCAAATAGCTGATGAGTCGAGTGCACGACGATCAGAGATCTCCTTCATCGACAACTCCTCATCGAGGCGGAACTATGACACCGGGGCGCACAAGCGACAGTCAAGAACAAAACACATGGGAAAAGATGAGATGGGAGAGCTCTCCAAGAGCCTCAACTCCTCCTTCATGACCATGGACTCTCCGGGTAACATGATGCCCAAGACACCGCATGCTTCCATCATTGCGGCTACCTCATATTTGTTGTCCAACCAACCTCTAGCAGACGATCCGTGAGTGGCCGTCGATATATTAGGCATCGCTGGTCTCAGCATGGTGGGTCACTCTTAATATAGATCAGAAGCAAGGTGCATATAAGGAACTTGTGACTCAGAAGACCAAACACTCGCCACCACGAGACGATGATTCACCACAACACCATAGTAGCCCACGATGAAAGGCACATGATTTTTATCAATTGATGCTTGTCAGACTTTCCTAGAGATAATTGAAACTTCATTCATAGGCCAAAGAGGGATGGATGACTAACTTATTAGAAATTATGCATGTTGACGTATATAGTCCATTATTTATAGTTGTGTGCGATAGATCTTTCAACTTCATACACTTACTCCGAAAATTTGAGTGGATATATGTGTATATTTACTTAACAACACGGTTTTTCTACTCACAGGTATAGTTGCGCATACGTAGCTGGTCGTTGGATATTGTAACAACCTCGGACCCTACGCTTTAAGTTCAAGCCTGGATGAACCAAAAGTGGTTAAGGGTTTTACAGCGGGGGCCCAGGGCCATCCACGTGTAGGCCCGTCGACCGCCCTAACCACTTCTAAGAACATCGGGACAAGAGCGAGCGGCGTAGGCAACAGGCAAAGAGATCAAATACATACACAAGTGAGTATGTATGCAAGCTACCTTACAACAGTTCTCAGAGCCATACCATCTAAAAGAAATAGAAATATTGCAACGCCATACGGCAAGATCCAAATATCCTAGATAGATATAATAGTGTAGGATAGCTCCTCATACATCAATCAACAGAGTATCAAGCGGAAGCGGGAAACAAGATCCGAGTACGGATAAGAAGCAAATCGGCATAAGATGCCACATAAATAAGCACATCCCGCCCATAGATTTCACGGATCCCCATCCCCGGAATCTCTACACCGAGTGATCGTTGCCAACATCATCTGTCTCCTCCACCCAGTATCCATCTTGTGAATACACCTGTTCATCTGAATCAAACAATTTATCGTGTGAGACCCTAGGGGTACTCAACAAGTCTTTATGCCTCTAAAGGGGACATATACCTGGGGTGACGCAATTGCAGCAAAAGATAATAACTAACAAGTCTATAGATACTCGCTAACCATCCACGTAACCAATGATAGGCGGATGTCCGTTAATTAGAAACAACAGTTATAACAGTACAAAGTAACAAATCCATCCTCCTTCTGGCTTACCAACGAGAAAGCGGACGAACAACCCATCCGTTGGCAGTTTTATTAACCATTCCATGAGTATTGCACTAATTACTAGTCAGATATTTAGTCAAATTAAAAGCGGTACTTTAGTTATGCTTGTCTATGATCGAGAAACTGTGCTCCAAGTCGTCCATAACCGCGGACATGGATTTCAGAAAGATTTACCCTATAGGGGTGCACAAATAGCAACACACACTCGATCAGCCTCGGAAAAACCAACTCAAAACCCAACAAGGCATTCACGACAAAGCGATCACAGGATTCATAAAATATTTCAGGGGGCCACCCCATTAAGCTACCCGCAACGAAGTTGGCCGACTCCGAGACAGACCCAAGGTTTGCGTCAATGGCTGTTAATGACGAGGAACCCGGAAATGTGACTGGGCTTGTCGATACCGCGAAAACACTCCGCATCCAAAACAGTACAGGTGCTCCACGCACAATCTTAATAAATAGTAACATGGCATAAGTACAAGATAGTAAATAAAACCCCAAACTAGTTTGTGGCCCCAAGAAATAGAAATGAATCAAGCTCTGGCTCAGGGGGGGATAGTGCGAATAGTCATGGACCAAGAATCAAGTACTCGGGGTCCTACGGGACACAAGTGGACATAAAAACCAAATGACAGATATTGCCCACTGGTGCCTCTTTCATTAATTATCCCATTACTACTCAGGTTAAGTTTTTTAGGTACCTCGTTATCCATCAGACACTCACATACCCTACACATGCTGTTCGACGACTCGTATGGCTCAAACAACTCCTGTAGTAATGGCTCATGGGATGGAGGAACAAGCTGGGTGGGGTTTAAAAGTAAAGGCTATGCAGTACTTGGGATTCAATTTAATGCATTCGCGACTCCATGATGCAAGAATAAGATAGAAGCAATAGGTACTATATGTATGCAAGCATGTGGTAGTGCTTGCCTGACAGCTCAGTTGAAGCGAGAGATGGATCTGGGTAGTACTCCTGGGATTCCTGATAATTCCCCTTCCCGGTGTCTATCCGAGAAGAACCAAACAAACAAGGCCAACATAAATATAATGCGCAATCATATAAACAAAAGTGCGACAAGCAAACAAGCATGCCATGATGAATGATGCACAAATTACATGGCATAACTTAGCATGGCATGGGTGAGGTGTGGGGTACAAGAATAAAACATCTTATTAAGTTTTTAGTCATGTTTTGCTCCCATAACACTTGCTGTCCACTTAATATTTATATGATGCATTCTGCAATTCATATTATGGAATGCATAGTTAGAACGGGCTCATCGCGCTGATTGATTTAGACATATTATTTGTCAAATTTGAAGTTGTAGAATTAAAGTTATTAATTAATTAAGAAAAGGCATTTTTGTTGCAATTAAACAATTTCGAAAATTTAAATTAGTCAAACATTATTTTGGATGGCATATTTGAAAACCTCACATTTTTCTGATTCAGAAACATATATTATTTGTATGATTTGGATTTGGCAATTAAAAGTTATTTAAAACTGGATTTGAAAACATATTAACATTTCTGGAAATTATTTTTATTAAACAGAAACAGACAGAGTCTTTTTGTACACGGGCAGAAGCTAGCCACAGCCGCTGACAGGTGGGGCCGGCGCTGAGCTGGCGAAACTGCGCGCGGCAGAGGTTTTTCTCACCGCGGGGTTTTCTAGCCGGGGTGACAAATAGGTGGGGCCGATGGTTCGCGGGGCCACGCACGGGCGCGCAAACAGGGCGCAGCCACGTGGCGCGGACGGGGAGTGCGGGTTGAGGTATAAGAAGTCTGGGTACCTTTTTATAAAAAGCCATAGCACATGACAGGTTGGCCCGGGTGGAGTGCGGGTTGTGTAAACCAAAAACGCAGTGGGGTAAACATAAAAACACCCCGGCTACTGTTGTTCTTCCCAGCATTTCTGACAAAACTGACGCGCCTGAGGAAAAACAGGGTGCGGCGGGGGATCGACACTGCGACGCGGCATGCGCGCAGGCGGCTGCTACCGCTGGGACTGGCTCGATTGGTGATGGGAAACGACAGCGCGGCCAGGTGAGGTTACCGCGGCGCAACGACGGGAAGGCAAACGCGAGCGCGGTGCACAGAGAGCGCTCGACGGAAGGATCCACGCGACCAGGAAGAGATAGACAGGGGGGAGGTGTCTGGGAGGCGCAGAGGCTCACCGCGGTTGTGCTGGTGGTGGTGGATCGGGCCGGATCACAGGGGATCAGCGGGGAAGCTGGCGGTCCGCGTCTAGGGTTTCTCGTCGGCCACGTCGGCGTGCAGCATGTACAGGGCCTCCTCCTCTCGTCTCCGTGTACTGGGATGATGCAGGTGCACGCCTGGGTCTTCCCCAACGCCAAACGCCTCGCGCTCCTCCTTGCTATGGTGGTGGCGTGCCGAAGCTGATGGTGGGGTGGTGATGGGAGAAAGAGGAGAAGGTAGCAGGCGGATGGGGTGGAAGGAGCTGGGCAGAGCCCTGGGAGATCTGGAGGTGCTGCACGGCAGGGGGAGTAGATAAGGGCAAGGGAAAGGTGCACATGGGTGGACGGTGGCGAGGTGGAAAAAGGTGGTAGGGTTCCTTTTCTCCTCCCTCTCTCACGTGGTAGACGTGGCTCGAGAGGGATCTAGGGGTCAAGGCTGGCTAGGACCAGGTGGGACAAGGCGCAGCGCTCGGTGGGGGTGTCCTGGCAGCGAGGTAGAGAGAAAGAGGGAGGAAAGGGGTTCGGCTAGGCTAGCAAGCAGGTTGGTGTCGAGCAAGAGGGGGTGGCTCGGCCAGGGTTTAGGTTAGGGGGTTTTGGGCCGAGCCGAACACCAGGTGTGACCTCGGTTTGGGAGAGGGCAAAGGGGAGGTGAGTGTAGCTAGGGTTTTTGCTAGGTGTAGAGAGAGAGAAGATAGCTAGGTTTAGTTAGAAAAAGAGAGAGGGGAGGGAGTGAAAGATGTCACATGTATGCACACATGCAAGTGTAGATGATGGACAAGGTAGGAGGGATAGATGGAGGAGCTAGGGTTTGGAGTGGATATAAAACACCAAAGAAGTTTGAATTAAGACAAAGGGAGAAACCAAAAGGACCAAAGGAGAGAGAGAGAGAGGTGGAAGAAAAGATGATCTTGCATGTGGCATTCTCTCATGCACATGATAATATTTGGTGAAAACAAAATATATATCCCATCTATGCTTGACAAAGAGAAATTCCACTAAAAGAGTTGCAAGGTGGAAGAAAAGTGGATTAAGCATTTATTTGGGTGCATTTGTTTCAATTGATTTCAAACAAACTCCACCCAAATATTCCAAAAGAAAACAAAATATAAGAACAAGAGAGAGGCCTTGCATGGGCCATGCATGATCCTTAGATAGTCCACATTATATTTGTGAAAACAAAGACAATCTCACATGGGTCCATCTAGTCACATGCACTCCAATTTGAATAAAGCCCAAGCAAAGAGGTTGGGAAGGTTGAATAAAACCATCAAATAGAAGAACTAGAGTAAGATGGGGATGTGGGGTTTATGTATCATGTGACATGAAACAATGGTACCACACATAAGATATATGCACAAGGAATTAACACATGGCTTGGATTAAACCCATATGTCCAAGAGTGGAAGAAATAAGCATGAATGAATATAATGGAATTGCTAGTGTGTGTGTGTTCCACTAGGCAAGTATATAGCCATAATTATAGTCATACATGATCAAATATTCCAAAACAAACCATATGGAAGCTAGACAAGGACAATACTCACATAGCATGCATAGGTGACCATGTGGCTCTCCCCAAATCAATAATGTGAAAACAACATGATGCATATATGGGAGCATGTGGAATTTTAAGTGGATCCATCCCTTTCCACATGAGCTAGAGGTAAAACCAAATAAATTGCATGCTCACATATGGTGGGATGGTGGAATATTGGGGTGGTGACAATAAAGGTGGTGGAGTTAATAAAAGATATGCCCCCAACTCAACTTGGGCATCAAGAATTTATCAAGAACCAAATACAATGTATCAAGAGGCAAATACAATTAATAGTGCATGTGAGATAAGAACTAAATGAAAAGGGTTTTATATGATGCTCAAATGCAATGTGGCATGATGACATGAGCATGATATAATTATGATGCAACAATTATATGTAGGAAGGCATCATATATATAGACTTGGCTAGTAGCATAGTAATTGTTAGACAATTGGGATGCTACAACTCTCCCCCACTAAACAAGAATCTCGCCCCGAGATTCCTAGGAAAAAGAACCCAACACAAGGAGAGGCGGGTGTTCGGAACGAAGGTGACCCTCACGTTCCCAAGTTGATGAACAACGGAATGGTGCGACCACTACACCTTGCAAACTTGCTAGACTTGTTGCGAGTCTTGCGTTTTTCTTGAGACACAAAGGGTTAGAAGAATTGAAGTATTGTCGTGAGACAAGAAGGATAGGATGAACATAGCTCCGGTTTTCTCGAGAAACATGATAAAAGAATAGAACCACTTGTGAAAGAAAAAGAAAGGACGATGTATTAGGGAGAACGAAACGACACACCAATAAGATTAAAGATTTACAGATACAAGAGCAGATAAATCTTGTCTTGCTGGAAGAAAAAGAGCCACTTTGGAGAAGTTAGATACCACTATGAAAATAGCATTGTTTCTTCCCTCGGATTTGAGAATTGAAGTCTAGAACAATATTGCCTTCAAACAATAGAGTTCCTTGATATCAACGGAAATATTGAGTTAGACATTGTCGGATTATATTCTTGTTGCGCCGGTAAGAACCAAAGGATCACGCAATTGAGGTGCACGGATATAACTTCTAGACAAGGAGGTGATGCTAGATTATGGTGGGATCCCGAGAAGAAAAGAATATAGAGGATCTGGAGTTTATTGTAGGGATACTTATTGCTTTATTTAACCTTCAGGCTAATGCAATAGATTTGCGACTGATGGCATCAACCATAATTGGCTTTACCATGAGAAAGGATTGACAAAAGGAAGTCAAATATATACTTCATCCATCTTGTTGACAATGTCGAACACTAGTGGAATGAAGGGGAACTGAGAAGATATTGCATTTGCTTCCACCAGATAATTAAAGTTTTTTCTCCGTGTAGAAAGGACGAGATCACCAACAAGAGATTATTAATTATGTTCTTGAGAGAAAACTCCGGAAAACAAGGACGTAAATAGAAGTATCGAGAAATAAAGGCCACTTCTACTTCCGTGGAATGAGTTAAATTGCACAAATTCACCAATCCAATGTACAAGAGCGAATGATAAGAGTAGTGGTATGGTAGCTACTCCATCCCGCACTCAAAGCATTACTCCGCACATGAATAGGAAGACCATGCAACCCAACTCCCAAAACAGACTAAAGATCTTGACAAAAGAACTCATGGAACTCCATTAGAAAACAAGGATAGATGCGAACGATTCGCCGGATTCAAAGATAGATATAGATGATGATGTTGTCGTCATGTCGGAAGATCCAAACCACCGGAAAAGATATGAAGGAAGATTATGGAGAACAACTGCAAGATTCGATAGATAAGGAAAAGATAGCAACAACTTGAATAGAAGGATTACAAAAGATCTGAAAAGTCTTCATGGCCTCCGGTGGATTGAGCATAGACGATAGAACGAGAGGGTTTCAAAGGTTACTTGATGAGTGGAAGATTAAAAGAATTACTGATCCTTCTGAAGAATAACCAAGAGAGATTTAGCTGTCTTGTGGAAACTTCGGCGAAATGCTGATGATAACTTGCCAACAAGGACAACTCCGGTTTGATTGAAGGTGGAGGATGGAATTAACAATGGACTTGCTGATTCCAGAATTGAAGCGATGTATTTAGCAGAAGGAACATGGTCGAGATCTATGACTTCAAGAAGCCAGGATTCACACTGGGAGAACTTTGCACACAAGCGGTGTTCACAAAGTTGAGAGGATGATAAGAATGTTTTCTTCATGTTCTTCCATTGATATAGAATAGGAGAGCATATCATCAAGATATACCACCATGGATTAACAAGATATTCCAAGAATATCAAGTTCACGTGGCGGAAGAAACGAATAAATGCTCGAAACACTTTCTGAGCTCAATGATATTTGAAAGATCAACATTAAGAGCAAGGATTCGTGTTGAAAAAGATGCATTGGCAGAATAGATTATCTGGTCCTTCGGAAGAGAACAAGAAATGCCACTTGGTTCACATTGTCGATTGGATCGCCGGTGAAAAAGATAAAGAGATCTTGGATAAAGGGACGATGATAGCTCATACCTTAAGAAAAGCTATCAGAGATGAAAAGATGCAATTCCCTCATATCAAAGAGAATTTTGCAGATATGGAGTTCCAAAAAGATGTGCAGCATGATAAACAGATGATAGACCACCGTAGTGCCTTGAGAAAACTCCGGATTGCCAAAGATACTTGAATATGATAAAGATATGATCACGGTATAACTCAAAATCACAGGAGATAACCGCCATCATTTGGAGGATGAAAATAGATAGCATTAACCATACTCCACTCATGATAAGTGTCATATAGCTATGTCGAGAACCAAATTACAATCACAAGCATCAGATCAACGCGAGTTATGTACTTAGCCCAGAAGATTTTTAAACGAAATAAAACTCCAGGATCAAGCGCCGGTGACAAAAGAATGAGTTAGCATGAACATGCCGATAAAAGGAAGATAGATAATGTTTCACACATGACTGAAGAGGAGTGTGGAAACACAAATGTATCAAAGAAATTTTTTCCGCAATTTTTGCCATTAAAATACCAATAGATGCGCAAAACCACTTATCAGATAGAGATTAGCAACTCCACATTCTATGAAAGCATGCTGGAAGGAAGAACACCCTTAACAAGATTGCGCCGGTTAACAAGGAGTCGGATAGATCACGTCGGTTTACCAAAGCCTATCGGTATGGAATGTACCAACAGCTGATAACCAAAGGCAGATTGTGATAACAAGGTTGGATGCAACAGATAGACAAGGAATTACCCACACACACACACACACACACACTCACACAACCTATGGTACTATGGAACCCAGAACACGTGAATCCTAGTTTGAATTTTTAGAAAAGGATTGAAAACGTTACACTTTCTTACCAGAAAAGGGTGGGTGGGTAAGAAGAAAAATGGAAGCAGTCCTACTCTCACGTTTTGTTTTTCCCTAGTATACATAGCTACCAAAATATTTGCTAAACTGACAATGACCATTTTGGCTGAGACCCTGAAGGGCGGGATGGCTCTGATACCAATTGTAACAACCTCGGACCCTACGCTCTAAGTTCAAGCCTGGATGAACCAAAAGTGGTTAAGGGTTTTACAGCGAGGGCCCAGGGCCATCCACGTGTAGGCCCGTCGACCGCCCTAACCACTTCCAAGAACAGCGGGACAAGAGCGAGCGGCGTAGGCAACAAGCGAAGAGATCAAATACATACACAAGTGAGTATGTATGCAAGCTACCTTACAACAGTTCTCAGAGCCATACCATCTAAAAGAAATAGAAATATTGCAACGCCATACGGCAAGATCCAAATATCCTAGATAGAGATAATAGTGTAGGATAGCTCCTCATACATCAATCAACAGAGTATCAAGCGGAAGCGGGAAACAAGATCCGAGTATGGATAAGAAGCAAATCGGCATAAGATGCCACATAAATAAGCACATCCCGCCCACAGATCTCAAGGATCCCCATCCCCGGAATCTCTACACCGAGTGATCGTTTCCAACATCATCTGTCTCCTCCACCCAGTATCCATCTTGCGAATACACCTGTTCATCTGAATCAAACAATTTATCGTGTGAGACCCTAGGGGTTACTCAACAAGTCTTTATGCCTCTAAAGGGGACATATACCTGGGGTGACGCAATTGCAGCAAAAGATAATAACTAACAAGTCTATAGATACTCGCTAACCATCCGCCTAACCAATGATAGGCGGATGTCCGTTAATTAGAAACAACAGTTATAACAGTATAAAGTAACAGATCCATCCTCCTTCTTGCTTACCAACGAGAAAGCGGATGAACAACTCATCCGTTGGGAGTTTTATTAACCATTCCATGAGTATTGCACTAATTACTATTCAGATATTTAGTCAAATTAAAAGCGGTACTTTAGTTATGCTTGTCTATGATCGAGAAACTGTGCTCCAAGTCGTCCATAACCGCGGACACGGCTTTCAGAAAGATTTACCCTGTAGGGGTGCAAAAATAGCAACACACACTCGATCAACCTCGGAAATACCAACTCAAAACCCAACGAGGCATTCACGACAAAGCGATCACAGGATTCATAAAATATTTCAGGGGGCCACCCCATTAAGCTACCCGCAATGAAGTTGGCCGACTCCGAGATGGAACCAAGGTTTGCGTCAATGGCTGTAAATGACTGGGAACCCGAAAATGTGACTGGGCTTGTCGATACCGCGAAAACACTCCGCATCCAAAACAATACAGGTGCTCCACGGACAATCTTAATAAACAGTAACATGGCATAAGTACATGATAGTAAATAAAACCCCAAACTAGTTTGTGGCCCCAAGAAATAGAAATGAATCAAGCTCTGGCTCAGGGGGGTCCATAAGGCCTCCCGGACGTGGATAGTGCGAATAGTCAAGGAACAGGAATCAAGTACTCGAGGTCCTACAGGACACAAGTGGACATAAAAACCAAATGACAGATACTGCCCACCGGTGCCTCTTTCATTAATTATCCCATTACTACTCAGGTTGAGTTGTTTAGGTACCTCGTTATCCATCAGACACTCACATACCCTACACATGCTATTCTATGACTCGCATGGCTCAAACAACTCCTGTAGTAATGGCTCATGGGATGGAGGAACAAGCTCGGTGGGGTTTAAAAGTAAAGGCTATGCAGTACTTGGGATTCAATTTAATGCATTCGCGACTCCATGATGCAAGAATAAGATAGAAGAAATAGGTACTATATGTATGCAAGCATGTGGTAGTGCTTTCCTGGCAGCTCAGTTGAAGCAAGAGATGGATCTGGGTAGTACTCCTGGGATTTCTGATAATTCCCCTACTCGGCGTCTATCCGAGAAGAACCAAACAAACAAGGCCAACATAAATATAATGCGCAATCATATAAATAAAGTGCGACAAGCAAACAAGCATGCCATGATGAATGATGCACAAATTACATGGCATAACTTAGCATGGCATGGGTGAGGTGTGGGGTACAAGAATAAAACATCTTATTAAGTTTTTAGTCATGTTTTGCTCCCATAACACTTGTTGTCCACTTAATATTTATATGATGCATTCTGCAATTCATATTATGGAATGCATAGTTAGAACGGGCTCATCGCGCTGATTGATTTAGACATATTATTTGTCAAATTTGAAGTTGTAGAATTAAAGTTATTAATTAATTAAGAAAAGGCATTTTTGTTGCAATTAAACAATTTCGAAAATTTAAATTAGTCAAACATTATTTTGGATGGCATATTTGAAAACCTCACATTTTTCTGATTCAGAAACATATATTATTTGTATGATTTGGATTTGGCAATTAAAAGTTATTTAAAACTGGATTTGAAAACATATTAACATTTCTGGAAATTATTTTTATTAAACAGAAATAGACAGAGTCTTTTTGTACACGGGCAGAAGCTAGCCACAGCCGCTGACAGGTGGGGCCGGCGCTGAGCTGGCGAAACTGCGCGCGGCAGAGGTTTTTCTCACCGCGGGGTTTTCTAGCCGGGGTGACAGATAGGTGGGACCGATGGTTCGCGGGGCCACGCACGGGCGCGCAAACAGGGCGCAGCCACGTGGCGCGGACGGGGAGTGCGATTTGAGGTATAAGAAGTCTGTGTACCTTTTTATAAAAAGCCATAGCACATGACAGGTGGGCCCGGGTGGAGTGCGGGTTGTGTAAACCAAAAACGCAGTGGGGTAAACATAAAAACACCCCGGCTACTGTTGTTCTTCCCAGCATTTCTGACAAAACTGACGCGCCTGAGGAAAAATAGGGTGCGGCGGCGGATCGACACCGCGACGCGGCATGCGCGCAGGCGGCTGCTACCGCTGGGACTGGCTCGATTGGTGATGGGAAACGACAGCGCGACCAGGTGAGGTTACTACGGCGCAACGACGGGAAGGCGAACGCGAGCGCAGTGCACAGAGAGCGCTCGACGGAAGGATCCACGCGACAAGGAAGAGATAGATAGGGGGAGGTGTCTGGGAGGCGCAGAGGCTCACCGCGGTTGTGCCGGTGGTGGTGGATCGGGCCGGATCACAGGGGATCAGCGGGGAAGCTGGCGGTCCACGTCTAGGGTTTCTCGTCGGCCACGTCGGCGTGCAGCATGTACAGGGCCTCCTCCTCTCGTCGCCGTGTACTGGGATGACGCAGGTGCACGCCTGGGTCTTCCCCAACGCCAAACGCCTCGCCCTCCTCCTTGCTATGGCGGTGGCGTGCCGAAGCCGACGGTGGGGTGGTGATGGGAGAAAGAGGGGAAGGTAGCAGGTGGATGGGATGGAAGGAGCTGGGCAGAGCCCTGGGAGATCTGGAGGTGCTGCACGGCAGGGGGGAGTAGATAAGGGCAAGGGAAAGGTGCACATGGGTGGACGGTGGCGAGGCGGAAAAAGGTGGTAGGGTTCCTTTTCTCCTCCCTCTCTCACGTGGTAGACGCGGCTCGGGAGGGATCTGGGGGTCAAGGCTGACTGGGACCAGGTGGGACAAGGCGCAGGGCTCGGTGGGGGTGTCCTGGCAGTGAGGTAGAGAGAAAGAGGGAGGAAAGGGGTTCGGCTAGGCTAGCAAGCAGGTTGGTGTCGAGCAAGAGGGGGTGGCTCGGCCAGGGTTTAGGTTAGGGGGTTTTGGGCCGAGCCGAACACCAGGTGTGACCTCAGTTTGGGAGAGGGGAAAGGGGAGGTGAGTGTAGCTAGGGTTTTTTCTAGGTGTAGAGAGAGAGAGAGAAGATAGCTAGGTTTAGTTAGAAAAAGAGAGATGGGAGGGAGTGAAAGATGTCACATGTATGCACACATGCATGTGTAGATGATGGACAAGGTAGGAGGGATAGATGGAGGAGCTAGGGTTTGGAGTGGATATAAAACACCAAAGAAGTTTGAATTAAGACAAAGGGATAAACCAAAAGGACCAAAGGAGAGAGAGAGAGGTGGAAGAAAAGATGATCTTGCATGTGGCACTCTCTCATGCACATGATAATATTTGGTGAAAACAAAATATATATCCCATGTATGCTTGACAAAGAGAAATTCCACTAAAAGAGTTACAAGGTGGAAGAAAAGTGGATTAAGCATTTATTTGGGTGCATTTGTTTCAATTGATTTCAAACAAACTCCACCCAAATATTCCATAAGAAAACAAAATAGAAGAACAAGAGAGAGGCCTTGCATGGGACATGCATGATCCTTAGATAATCCACATTATATTTGTGAAAACAAAGACAATCTCACATGGGTCCATCTAGTCACATGCACTCCAATTTGAATAAAGCCCAAGCAAAGAGGTTGGGAAGGTTGAATAAAACCATCAAATAGAAGAACTAGAGTAAGATGGGATGTGGGGTTTATGTATCATGTGACATGAAACAATGGTACCACACATAAGATATATGCACAAGGAATTAACACATGGCTTGGATTAAACCCATATGTCCAAGAGTGGAAGAAATAAGCATGAATGAATATAATGGAATTGCTAGTGTGTGTGTTCCACTAGGCAAGTATATAGCCATAATTATAGTCATACATGATCAAATATTCCAAAACAAACCATATGGAAGCTAGACAAGGACAATACTCACATAGCATGCATAGGTGACCATGTGGCTCTCCCCAAATCAATAATGTGAAAACAACATGATGCATATATGGGAGCATGTGGAATTTTAAGTGGATCCATCCCTTTCCACATGAGCTAGAGGTAAAACCAAATAAATTGCAAGCTCACATATGGTGGGATGGTGGAATATTGGGGTGGTGACAAGAAAGGTGGTGGAGTTAATAAAAGATATGCCCCCAACTCAACTTGGGCATCAAGAATTTATCAAGAACCAAATACAATGTATCAAGAGGCAAATACAATTAATAGTGCATATGAGAAAAGAACCAAATGAAAAGGGTTTTATATGATGCTCAAATGCAATGCGGCATGATGACATGAGCATGATATAATTAAGATGCAACAATTATATGTAGGAAGGTAGCATATATATAGACTAGGCTAGTAGCATAGCAATTGTTAGACAATTGGGGTGCTACAGATATAGAGATCAAATTCCTCCCTGCATGCGATGACATGCTTTTGAACATGATAGTAGGCTAACGACACACCACTTCGTCCACACACCGTTTGCAAAGAAGGCATGCATGTGAGATACCCCACTTCGATTTTTTTCCATGCTAATGTGGATGGCAACCTTTTTGCATGCTAATATGGATGGCTACCTTTTTACATGCTAATGTGGATGACAACCTTTTTTACGTGCTAATGTGGATGGCTACCTTTTTTGCCTGATAATGTGGATGACTATCTTTTTCTACATGCAAAACATACTAACATTGGATATAAGTTTTGATTTTGTTTGCATGTTGCACGAAACAATCGTCTACAATGTTCGGTACAAATAATCTCACCTCTAAGGGAGAAAGAATCAACATGTGAAACATGCTGCCATGTATTTTTCCATGTAAACTAGGGGTGGGTGGTTGCCTTTTGTTTGGTATGGCCATCCAGAGCGGAAAAAATCACGGGAACTTTTTGCAAAGTCAGCTACGAAAGTTGATTACGGCCAATAAAAAATAGTATATATCTAAACTTAAACATTAAGAATACATGCACCAGGAAACTTTGCATTCCACTTAATCTAGTCTTACAAGACATGGTTAATCACACACGAATACAAACAATCTGTCGATGATTATTAAGAACAATAGTTCAGCTACCAAAAAACTGCAAAAAAAATAACGTGCAAATGAAATAGTCCTAACCCGCATAAGAAGAAACAAACCAACCACCATAACCAAAATAGCATGCAGTTGGACTTTCGCCCACAAGGGAGAACAAATGAGCCTCTAAACCTGCTTCCATGGATTTTGCATATAACTAGGGGTGGGTGGCCTTTTAGGTACCAGAACATGCTCTCGGTATAACGCCATTAGTTTTTGCATGTGTCTATCCTTGCATCCTGTGTGATCTTTATATCTCTTTGTGTGTTATCCAACGGCCAGCTGCATATGCACAGTTATACCCATGAGTAGCTAGCTATTTTGCATTTACTTAATAAGAAAGAAGTATGAAACATTTGAAAAATGTCCAAGACTTTCAAGATGAAGTGGAGAATCATTGTAACAAGAAAATAAAGAATTTATGATTGGATCATGAAAGAAGATATTTGAGTTACAAGTTTAGCAAAACATCTGAGATTTGAGGAATCGTTACATGGATTTGCGTTTCCTGATAAACCATAGGAGTATGGAGTGTTCGAGAGATGAAATCAAACCTTGTTTGACATGGTAAGATCAAAGGTGTTGTTTATAAAATTGTCATTATGTTTCAAGTATTAAAGCTTTAGAGACTGCTGCTTTTACACTAAAAAGAGCACCATCATGATCTGTTGAAATGACAACATATGTGTCGTGGGAATGACCACGGTAGTCGCTAATAGGGGTAGCAATTGATAGGATTGAGGGTAAGAACTGGTGGCCATCTACGGAGCGATATGGGGGCGGAGACACATGAGTTTACCCAGGTTCGGCCCCCGGAGGGTAAAGACCTACTCCTGCTTAGATTGTATTGTTAGCGAGCGAGTTACAGGGGTGGAGAGCTCGGCGGCTAGGCAGTGAGTCACTTATAGGGGTGTATGATGGAACGTGAGTACAAAGGGAACCCTATGGAGGTTTATATAGGGGGGTACCTCACTAGGGTTTACATATTTACAACCGAACTAGTCAAGGATTCAGAGGGTTTGACCTAATCCGACTAGGCTTCAGCTATGCTTCTGGGCCTCCAGATTCCAGTCGCCAGGCTTGCTCCTTAGTAGCATTCCAGTCGCCGTCCTATAGGCCCACTCGCAAGGCCCTTGGCCTAGTCGAAACGTCCTACTGGGCATACCCTATTTGGCATAGCCCCATTAGTAGTCCCCGAGGCCAGTGCCGATTCATCGTAGGTGTTCATTTGGCAGTCGGAGTAGGCGAGTCCAATTTGGACGCCCAGTTGAATCGGGGATGGACTCCATCGATATAGGAGGAAATTTTCCCACCTGGTCTCCAGTCGCAGCATTAGCGAATGGACTTATGCTCAAGTCGCCACACCCTGTCAATTGGACAGGGTGTACCAGCAGGGGAGTCGATTGAAAGAAGTTGGACTGCCAACTTGGTCAAACTAGCCGTTGGGTAATCCAACGGTAACTTCGGCATAATTACCGCGGGTAATGGCTATCCCGAGATTGGCGGGTAGCACGTCTTTATAAGGAGAGTGACGAGGAAACCTGTAGATATTCTTCCACATTCCTCACTCCCGTGCACTCCAAGTCTCTCTGTCTCTCTTCGATCCAGAATTTCCGGACCGAGCGACCTCATCTTCTCCTCGATGGCGCCTCCGAAGGATCTATGGGGGAAGTCCAAGTGCACCGCCGCGTAGCTCAAGTCATTCAAGGAAGCGGGGGCTCTCTGCAAGGGGAATTGGCGAATTCCCGCGCCCTCCGAGACCGAGCTGAAGCCTCGTTCTAGTGAATTCATCTATTTCCCGAGCAATCTAGAGAGGGGCTTGGGATTCCCCACCTCGATCTTCTTCTGGCTGTTTTGCGCGTATTACGTGATCAAGCCGTCGGATCTTGGTCTGCACATCATCGAGCAGTTGGCGATCTTCGTCGCCTTCTGCGAATGCTACCTTGGATGCCGGCCCTACTTCTCGCTGTGGCTGGAGCTGTTCCACGGCTACATCAGCCGCAACGGATCTGGTGGCCCTATCTTAGCGGCAGGCGGTGTCACCTTCCAATTGAAGCCAAAGACAAATTTCTTCAAGCTCCTGCTATCGAAGAAAGCCACGAGCAAGTGTAAGAAGAGTTGGTTCTATGTGAAGGAATCCACTCCCTCCGCGCGAGGTGGTGCTCCCTATGTATGTTGTAGAGAGGAGCGAGCCCTGTCGGCTGATAGCGACAGAGCTCCCCGACGATCAGACGATGGTTGTCACCAAAATGATGCAGCATATCCAGGTGCTAAAGAACAAGGGGCTGGAGACGATCAATCTCTACAACTGCTGGCTCGGGCGGTAGCTGGTCCCATTGGCGACCCGACCCCACTGGATGTATGAGTATACCAGGAAGAAAGACCCTTCCAGGACGAGCAAGGAGTCTTGGGACGCTGCAGACTACAAGACCGCCTTGAAGAAAATCACAGATGCGGAGTTTACTGAAACGATGGCCGGGCTCGCTCCGTACGTAGCCGGGAAGAATGAAGCTCCCACGGTAAGCCTTTCTATGTCGCTACGTTTTTAGCATCGACTCGTGCGGGTGCAATTTGCGCCCGTGACTCGTCATGTTCAATCGTAATTCTTAATCGAATCACTTTCTCTGTCTACTCTCAGCTGTTCCAGATCCTTGTGGGTTGGCTTCCCCTGCTCGACGAGGAAATTCCCAAAGAGCTCGAAGAGGGGACCGAAGGGTAATCCTCAGAGAGCAAAGAAGAGGCGAGGGAGATTCCCCCGCCAGCACCTGCGGCCTGCAAGACTCGCATACAGAAGCAGCGCGAGATCGAGGCGAGTCGTAGCCTTGAAGAGCGTGATGATGATGAGATCCTACAGGAGCACAACTCGCGGTGAATGGCCACACCAGCGAAGCCCGGACGGAAGTTGAAGTCTCTTGCGAAGAAGCCGGCACCAAAGCTAGTGTCGCCACCCAGATCGGTGGTGGCGTTTGAGTCAGATGAGAAGTCTGGTGACGAGGCGGCCGAAGCTTCAACCAAAATCCCGGAGGATACAACTCTGATGAAGGGAACGGAAGCTGTGGATGTAGCGGTGGAATCAGAGGTTCTGCTTACCACGATCACGCCGACGGTCTCGGCTGCTGCCAAACCAGGGGCTGCTGAAGCCACGGGATCTAGGTCACCGCCATCAGATGAAGCAGCTACATTGCCCGTGAAGGAGGTCCCTGTGACCGCAACCTTGACATCAAAGAAGCCCACAGTGTTGTGGGCCGTGTGTGTCTTCTAGAAGGGGCTCTAACGCAAGTTGGGCCTAGAGCTGGATAAGCCTGCCCATATCAGCATGGGACTGCGCTATCTCCCGGTTGCCAAGTAAGTTTGATGTTCTCGTTTCCGATTCTTCAATGTTTCTTTGTGTAACTGGTTCACTGATCGTGTCTCCTTCATAGGTCCCACACCAAGAAGATTGGTCACCCTATAGTGGCCAAGATTCCGCCAGTCAACGCTAGAGGGGAGGCTGACCCCTCCAAGAAGAGGAAGCCTATTGCGAAAGATGCGCCGGGTGAAGGTGCAAAGAAGAAGAAGAAAGGGGGTGTCTTTGACGTCAAGGCAGGGGAAACGCGAAGGAAGGTGACTCCTCTGCCCGTGCCGAAGAAGTGACGGTCGCTCAGTCAGAGCCAATCAAGGAGGCCTCGGTAACTCCAAGAAACTGCTGGTGAGTGGGTGTTTTCTTTGGTGAGCCCAAGCCATTGTTGTTTGCGCAAAGCTGAATTGAGATGTTTTTGCCTCCTAGATGGACTCCCTGCTGTGATTGCGAAGACCCGCAAGGGGTACGTTCCGGCAGCTGCACTAGATTCAGCGAAGGAGCGAATTGACTCGCTGGTGAAGGAGCTAGAGGAGGCGAAGGCATCGATGATCTCTTCTGAGGACAGTGCCAAGGCTGTGGTCGCCACGGCGGAGGAGGAGCGGAAGGCCTCCAACTCGGTCATCCTCGGGTTACAGGGTGACCTTGGTGCTCTTGAGAAACATGTGACAGAGAGCTGCCACAAGCTTCTTGGTGAGTGTCTTCTCTTTCCTTTTCAGTATGCAGTGAGTCCCCGAGCGGGTGAGTCCTTAGTGATGTTGGGTTTCTGACGTTGCTGCCCTGATAGGACAAAGCGACCCAGTCGTGCAAACCTTCGACGCCTCGCAATGCGTGATAGCGGTGGTGAACGCGGCCACCGCCTTGGTGCTGTGTGTCCAAGCCGTGCTTCAAGGGATGTCCCCAACTGAGGTTATTCCTGGGGGGTTGACTCAGGTTTGGCACTATCTGGAGGAGGCACCCGCCATCATCGAGTGGATGGAGCGATCGGCCTTCAGGTGCGGGGCCACCATAGCGTTGAGCCTTGGACTTGCCCATTTCCCTGAAGACTTCGACCTCGATGACATCACCAGCGGTTACACCTTTGGCGACTAGCTCAGTGGAGATCTCCGAGGTTCTGAGGTTGACTGCCAAGGCTGCTCCATTCACGGAGCGAGTATTGGCGATGAGAGATATGCTGCCATAGCAGGACACGGTGGTGGCACCGGGCGACCCCGAGCCGGAGCACTGTGGCCTGAAGTCGGAGCAGCCCTTTCGGTCGGTGTTGTCAAAGTCATTGATGACGTACCCGATGAACTCGTGGGAGCCATTCGTCCAAGTCAAGGGTGATGGCGGCGCCTCTTTGTTGGAGCCTACAAAATGAGTTGCTGCCCTAAGGGGCTTTTGTAAGTTATGGTGATTCGCCACTTTTGTAATGTAAAGAATATATATATATATATGTAATGTAAAGAATATATATATGGAAGTAAGAGGAGTCAGTCGACTCGCAATGCATGGTGAAGTATGTTCTTTGTTGATTTTTAGGTGAGAGAGTCCCTGAGCGCGTCCGCCCTTTATGGAGGTTTACCTTGTTTGTGTGTAAGTTTGATCATATTGAGTTTTTATTTTTGTTGGAATCGACTCGTGGAGCCAGTCACTTGGCGACCCCGAGCGCGGGCAAGGTCGGTTTAGGCGAGTCCCCTAGCGTGAGGATCTGGTGCGTTGTTCGTAACGCGTCTCTCCCTGGCTCGTAGCGTCAGTCGTGTGGCGAGTCCAGGGTAGGCTCTCTTACATGGTGTGTTCTCGAGCCGCGTAGGGGTTATTGTAGACAAGTCCCCGTGCGTGGTACTTAACCGTTCGAGTCGCTATGCGCGAGGATGGGGAGGACATGTCGCTGTGAGAAGCGTTTATCGGTTGGCTTGGCCCGGTGGGCTAGTCGAGCGAGGCGACTCTAATGGGGGCTCCGGGGTGGCGTGTTCGTGGATGACACAAGGCACAAATGTGTTCGGTGCGCTTGGGCCGCACTACTTAGCCGTGCTGGTCACTCTACCAAAGGTTGACTTCCGTGGGTACCATATTGCGAAGCGTACGAGTGCGATTGGCACAAGAATATGGCAAGTAGGCACAATTTTTGCGATCCAAATTTTTTATTATATAGCAGCAGAGTACAAGTTTTAGTTCTATGTGTAGAACTTGCGGAGGAGGTTTACATTTCATGGCCTCCCAACTTCGAGCTGGCCATCGCCTCGTACATCGATCAGGTAGTAGGCATCGTTGCCAAGGAATCGCCCTATGGCAAATGGCCCTTCCCATGGGGGAGAAAGCTTATGCATGCCCTTCTTGTACTGGACCAGTCGTAGGACCAGGTCACCTTCCTAGAAGGTGCGAGTCTGGACTCGGTGGCTGTGGTAGCGGTGGAGTGCTTGCTGGTAGATGGTGGTGCGGGAGCAAGCTAGGTCGTGTGCCTCGTCGAGCTGGTCGACCCCATCTTGGCGGGTGATCTCATTTACCGCCTCCACATAATTGACGACCCGAGGCAAGTCGTGCTCCAGGTCGGTTGGCATTATGGCCTCAGTGCCATACACCATGAAGAAGGGTGTGAACCCCGTGGACCGGTTGATGGAGGTGCGAATGCCCCATATAACGGAGGGGAGCTCTTCGACCCAGCATCCAGGGGTGCGCTCGAGGGGCACCTAAAGTCGTGGCTTGAGGCCATGGAGGACGCTTTGGTTGGCGTGCTCTGCTTGGCCATTCAACTCTGGGTGGGCGATTGAGGCGAGGTCGAGCCGTATGATGTGCTCTTCGCAGAATTCCGCCATGGCACCCTTGGAGAAGTTGGTGCCGTTGTCCGTTATGATGTTGTGCGGGTATCCATACCGGTAGATGAGCTCGCGGAGGAACTTGGTGGTGGTCTTGCCATCGCACTTCTTGATCGGCTTGGCCTCGACCCACTTGGTGACCTTGTCGACTACGACCAGGAGGTGGGTGAAGCCAGATGGGGCCTTCTTGAACGGGCCGACCATGTCCATGCCCCATACAGCGAACGGCCAGGTGATGGGGATGGTCTTGAGTGCCGAACCAGGGACGTGCGTCTGGTTGGCATATTTCTGGCACCCGACGCACCGTTTGACGATGTCGATGGCGTCGGCATGCGCAGTGAGCCAGTAGAAGCCATGTCACATGGCCTTGGTGACTAGCGATCTAGCGCCGGCGTGATGGCCGCAGACACCAGCGTGAATGTATTGGAGGATCTGGCGTCCTTCTTCTGGCTGTATGCAGCGCTAGAATATGCTAGTCAAGCTGCGTTTGTGGAGCTTGCCATTGATGATTATGAAGGATTTGCAGCGGTGTACTATCATTCACGCCTCTATCTTGTCTGTGGGCAGGACCTTGTGCTCGAGGAAGGCGACATATGCTGCGGGCCAATCGCTGGGTTCCATGATCATGGCGACTAGAGCGGGCTCGAGCTGCAGGGGTATCCCGATGTCGATCTCCTTCGGCGGGGAGACCGAAGGCTTGTGGATGATATCGAGGAAGACGCCTGCAAGTGGAGTTTGGTGGGCTGACCCGATGCGGGAGAGAGCGTCAGCCTCCTCGTTCTTGCACCTATCGATCCACTCGACAGAGTAGCCGGTGAAGTGGCCTCCTAGCTGGTCACCATTTGGCGGTACACTATCATGGTGGGGGAGACGGTGTCACAGAGTCCAGCAACTTGGCCGGCGACTAGGTCGGAGTTGCCGTAGCATCATAGGCGATTGACGTTCATCTCCTCGTGGCCTGCATGCCATGGAGGAGGGCCTCGTATTCGGCCATGTTGTTGGTGCAGGGCGTGAAGTCGAGGTGGAGCACGTAGCGGAGCTTGTCGCCTTTGGGGGAGGTGAGGATGACCCTGACCCCTACGTCGTCCGCGTTCTTGGACCCATCAAAGTGGAGTGACTAGTAATGGAGGTAAGGTAGCTTCTTCGGCTGCTGTGACTCTTCCCAATCGGCTAGGAAATTGGCCAAGGCCTGCGATTTGATCGCTTTGCGTGGCTCGTACTTGATGTTGTGGACACCGATTTTGACGGCCCACTTAGTGACTCGCCCAGTCACCTCTCGGTTGCGGATGATGTCCTGCAGTGGCGCGAAGGAGACGACCATGATGGGGTGCTCCTAGAAGTAATGCGGGAGTCACCGCTAGGCTCTGAAGACCGCATACATCAATTTTTGGTATTGCGGGTAGCGCTATCTTGAGTCTGTTAGGACCTCGCTGATGTAGTAGACGGGGCGCTGTACGGGGCGCTCCTTGCCCTCTTCTGGTCACTCGACGATCATCACGGTGTTGACGACTCGAGTGGAGGCCGCGACGTAGACGAGCATTGGCTCTTTGTCGGTTGGGGCGACGAGCAGTGGTGCTGCAAGAAGCACTTCCTTGAGCACTTTGAGCGTGTTGTCTGCTTCTTTGTCCCATTAGAACATGGGGTTCTTACGCATCAGGCGGTAGAGAGGCATTGCCTTCTCACCGAGCCGAGGGATGAAGTGACCGAGGGCCGTGACTCGCCCGGCCAGCTTCTGGAAATCGCATAGGCACTCGGGTGTCTCGAGTCTCGTGATGGTGTCGATCTTGGTGGGGTTAGCTCCGATGCCTCGTTTGGAGAACACATACCCTAGGAGCTGTCCAGTGGGCACGCCGAAGGTGCACTTCCCTAGATTGAGCTTGATCTTGTACCTCCGCAGATTCTCGAAGGTTTTGGCCAGGTCGGCGACCAGGTCGCTCTGGCAGGTGGATTTTACCACCACGTCATTGATGTAGACGTGGATGTTGTGGCCAGTTTGACTCGCAAGGCACTCCCGCATGCACCATTGTTAGGTTGCGCCAGTGTTCTTGAGGTCGAACGTGATGGCGGTGTAGTAGAAGGCGCCGAATGGCGTGATGAACGCCGTGTTCTCCTCGTCCTCGACTGCCATTTTGATCTAGTTATAACCAGAGTATGCATCGAGGAAGCACAGCGACTCCGATCCCACGGTCGAGTCGATGATCTGAGCGATGCACGGTAGGAGGAACTCCTCCTTCGGTCAGGCGCTATTGAGGCTGGTGTAGTCGATACACATTCTCTAGGTGTTGTTCTTTTTGAGAACCAGGACTGGGTTTGCCAGCCACTTGGAGTACTTGATGGGCCGAATGAAGCATGCGGCGAGTAGACCCTGTACTTCTTCGGTGATTGCTCGGTGGCGCTCTTCATTGAAGGGCCGCATCGACTGTTTCACTGGTCGCACTTTGGGGTCAGCATTAAGTTTGTGCTCAACAAGTTCCCACGGGATACCAGGCATGTCGGATGGTTTCCATGCGAATATGTCGCGATTCTCACACAGGAACCCGATGAGCGCGGTTTCCTATGCGGGACTCATGTTCGTCCTGATGGTGACTGTCTAGCTAGAGTCGCATGGGACATGCTCGACGGTGCGGGTGTGCGTGGTCGCCTAGAAGGTGGAGCTTGCGGCGGTTGGCTTCTTCAGGATGGTGGGGTCGTCCTTGTCGATGTTTCTCGTGTATTTCGCGAGCTTGTCCGCGTGGTTTGTCTCTGCGGCGATGACAGCGTCGGCGAGCTCAGCGCCTTTGTCTTCGCACTCCACGGCCATCTCGGGGTCGCCGTGGACGGTGATGATGCCGCTTGGCTGCAGGAGCTTCATCATGTTGTAGGCGTAGTGCGGGGTTGCCATGAATTTGGCAAACGCCTGACGCCCCAGGACGTAGTGGTAGGGGCTATGGAAGTTCACCAGCTTGAAGAGGATCCGCTTGGTGCGAAAGTTTGCTGGTGTGCTGAAGGTGACTGGTAGCGTCACCTTGCCGATCGGGTACGCCTTCCGACCGAGGACGATGCCATGGAAGGTGCTGAGTGTCGACTCGATCGACGACTCTAGGAGGTGGAGATGCTTGAATGTGTCCAAGTACATGATGTTGATGGATCTTCCGCCGTCCATCAGCGAATTGGGCAGCCAGTAGTCGCCCACTTTGGGCCTGACCACCAGGGGGACTCGCCCCGGATATTCAATCTTGGGCGCGTGGTCTTGGCGTCTCTAGGTGATGCTTTGCTCGGACCAGTTTAGGAAGCAGGGGATGTCGATCTGGGTCACCGCATTGACGGCGACTGCACGGGCGAGCACCTTCTTCTCGCTTTGGTGCCGAGCCTAGTGAAGGTGTGTAATGAGCTGACGGTGTTGCGGAACCCTCTGGCGTTGCCGTTATCCCTTGGTGGGTTGTTGTTGGGGTCCTCCCTTGCTCGCCTTGTGTTTTTCATCTTGTTTAGAGAATGGCAGTCCGCGGTGGTGTGGGTGGCGGGTTTCCCCTCCCTGATGTGGTAAACACATGGCTGGTTGAGTAGGGTGGCGGAGTCGAATTTCGGCCTCGCCGTGTTGTTCGCGCGGTAATTTCCACTGTCGCGGTAGTTTCCCCCGTCACGACAGAAGTTTTTTGGGTCCCGTTGCCCATAGCTGGCATTGGCGATGAAGTCGACTCGCCCATCACCGCGCCGCTTTCCAGTGAGGCGCGTGTTGTTGTAGTGCATGTCGTGCTGTCGCCCGTTGTCGTGGCCGCTGGTGTGACGTCTTCCCCCTGACTCGTCGCCGGAGTCCTGGTTGGGCTCCTCCTCCGTGTACCGCTTGGCGATCTCGAGGAGGTCGGGGATGTTGTCGAGAGTCCGGTAGACCCTCTTGATCTTGCCAACCAGAGGCTCATACTGACACGTGTTCTTGAAGCAGTGGATTGTCGTGTCCGGATGGATGCCGGAGGCGTTGATCCACAATTCCTTCCACCTCTAGATCTAGTGGTGGCTCGACTCGTGTTACCCCTAGATGCATCGCTCCAGGTCCTCGATGGTGGTGGCACGGGTGTAGGAGCCCTCGACGTGCCTGACAAAGGCATCACGCATCTCCTCCCATGAGTCAATGCTGTCCGTGGGGAGGGTGTTGATCCATTGCTTGGTCGCTCCCTCCATCATCAAGGGGAGGTAGAGAGCGGCGAGCAGGTCGGTCTGGCCGGCGATTCCCATGGCCATCAGGTACATATATAGCCATACCAATGGGTCATATGTTGGACCATACTTTTCGATCTCCTTGGCGCCTTGAAGTTGGCGGGCCACTTGTCGCCTCGGATCATTGGTACGAAGTACTGGGGGCCAACTCAGCTGAGCGAGCCCCTTGGTTCGGGGTTACCGGAGTTGGTGAGGGTGTGCCTCAAGTCGTTGGGATGGCGCAAACGCCAGGCCTTGTTGTTGACGATGTGCATCCTTGCATCGACAGGCTGGCCGTTGGCAGTGACCGTGTTATTTGCCGGTCGCGGCTCGTTGGTCGAGAGCGCGGGGTTGGCGACCCGTGGCTGGTGCGGCAGGGGCTCAGGTGGTTGGCAGTTGTGGGTGTTGGCGATAGTTGAGGGTCGCTTGAGGCTACCCTGCTTGCCGATGAGCGGAAATACATCTGCCCCCGCGGGTCAACTCCCACGGCTTGTTGCTCAACGACCCTAGCGAGTAGGGACTAGATCTGCAACGCGCCCTCTCCTTGGATGTCGAGGTGGGAGACTGCAGCATCTGCTGCGATGACATTGTCCATTAGAGTGGAGTATAGCGGGAGCCTGTTGGCGTCTCGGGATTGCGGCGAGATGATGATTCGCGGCTGGTCCGGCGAGGGCACATGACCAATTGGTGGCGGTGGGGCTCCATTCACCGGTGCACCAGGTGGTGGGTGGTTGCTGCCGCCGGGCAGCGTGTTCTTGCAGTACTAGCGGTTGGCCATGCGCGCTGGGTCACCCTCAACTTTGAAGTTCCGGACACGGCCCTAGACGTTAGGGTTCAGGCGGGTCCTGATGCGGCGTTGATGGTAGAGCGATAGCTCCTGCGCCGTTTCCCTCTCGTGGAGGAATTTCTCTCGCCCGGCCAGCTCCCTGCGTGATGCCTCCTCCAGTCGTAGGCGGGCTTCCTCCACTTCCGTCACCATTGCGGTCGGTGGGATTGGCATGGAGAATGGATCTGGCGGGGCGCTCGTGCTACCCGCCATGTAGATCGCGTCGAAGAGATTGGATCTGGCGTGGAAGTCCTCAGGGGACTCCGATCTGGAGTCGGAGTCGAATATCCCGAGGATGGAGGGGTGCTCGAAGTCCTCAGGGTTGGAGACCTGCGTGATGGAGTCCTCCCGTGATGCAGCGGTTATGGATCCGGTGACCGAGGCAGGGGTCGCCGAGTTGGCGTCGTCATGGAGAGCCACGTCGTCCGCGGCAGCATCGGTCCTGGCCGCGCAGCTGGCGGTCGAGTCATACTCGGTGGCAAGGCAGCTGATGGAGCAGATCTGGTCCTCAGAGAACAGATCACGACGTGATGGCGATCCGCAGACGATCACCATTCCTGCCAGGTCGATTGCGTCGGTGAAGCCGACGAACAGGTTGATGGTGCCGACCAGCATCACTGCACTGTGCGTGATCGGGTGCGACACCGGGATGTAGCTGCTAGGCAGGATCTGCAGGATCCCGCCACTAGCGATCATGCGGCCAGTGGCGATCGACCGATCGATTGGCGCATAGTGTGTCGCCGCAGAACTCAGGCCGGACCGGCAATGCCCCACAGTGGGCGCCACTGTCATGGGAATGACCAGGGGTAGCGATTGATAGGATTGAGGGCAAGAGTTCGTGGCCATCTGCGGAGCGAGATGGGGCGGAGATACATGAGTTTACCCAGGTTCAGCCCCCCGGAGGGTAAAGACCTACTCCTTCTTAGGTTGTATTGGTAGCGAGCGAGTTATAGGGGTGGCGAGCTCAGCGGCTAGGTAGCGAGTCGCTTGTAGGGGTGTATGATGGAACATGAGTACAAAGGGAACCCTAGGGGGGTTTATATAGGGGGTACCTCACTAGGGTTTACAGATTTACAACCGAACTAGTCAAGGATTCAGAGGGTTTGACCTAATCTGACTGGGCTTCAGCTATGCTTCTGGGCCTCTAGCTTCCAGTCGCCAGGCTTGCTCCCTCGTCGCATTCCAGTCGCCGTCCTGCAGGCCCACTCGCAAGGCCCTTGGCCTAGTCGAAACGTCCTGCTGGGCATACCCCTTTCGGCATATCCCCATCAATATGAATTATGGTTTTGGATAAAACCCGAGTTGTCTTTTCTTAAATTTTGGTATGCTAAGCGTAAGTAAAATGTTTACAACCAAAGTCAGATAACCAACTCTTTGTAGGTTATTCCAAAGAAATTGTTGGGTATTCCTCCATAACAACAAAGACAAAAGTGTTTGTCACCAAGAATGTCAAGTTTCTTGAGACAAATTTTTTCACAAAAGTTAAGTGGGAGGACAATAAAACTTTGATTAGGTTGATGAGCCTAGAACCATGTGCTAAGTAGCGCAGTGCCATAAAATGTCCCAGAGGTGGCCATAATGCTCATGCTCTTGTGACTACAAATGTTGTGATCTTGGAGATTAGAGTTCCTATTGAACCGTGTGGGTCGGGTAACAATCAAATAGTAAGATTTGATAAAAAAAAGTCATTATTGTTTTGACAATGATGAATGAACTGCATGCAATGATGGGCCCTGACTCCATCAAGTGACTAGAAGTCCTAAAATCCGTGATAGTTTCCATACACGAGAAATCAAGTTTTTAAACTTGTAAGACACTCCGGAAAGGCATGAAGCTATCGGTCCTATTTAGATCTATAAAGAAATAGACATGGATGTTTTACATCTATGAAATAGTTGACATGTCAAAATATACTTTACAATAATGTTCAAGGAGTTGACTACGACAAGATTTGATGTTTCGTAGCTAAATTTAGTCTGGACGGATTAATGTAGCAACCACTGCATATGTCAATTTTGGTATATGGTAGTTGAACAAAAAACAAAGTTCTTCTAATAGAATGGTTACCTAGGACGTGTACGTGACACATTCCAGAGGCTTTTTTTAATTCAAAGGATGCTAAAAGGGCATGCAAACTTCAATGGTTGAAGTAAGCATAACAGAGTTGGAATCGTCACCATGATGAAACTGTTAAAATGTTTAATTTCACAAGATACAATGAAGATGCTTGCATTTGCAAGAAATTAAGTGGGAGCACTGAGACGTATTTCTAATACATTATGTGGAAGACATGTTGTTGATTGGAAATGATGTATCTTTTATTGACACAAGTTAATAATTTAATTAAAATTAGATTTCGATGAAAGACTTGGGCAAAACCAGAATATTAGGCATCAATGTCTATATGGATAGATTTAGATGCTAATATGGTTTTGCCCAATGTACATAGATGAGATATTGAATGATTTCGATATGAAAACGACAAGGAAGGTTCTTGCCACATGGAAAATGTTGAATTAAGATTTAAGTGTATAGACACTTGGTGAGTGAAACGAGATTCAAGTGTTTTGGCACTTGGTGAGTGAAATCACATGAATATTTCGATCAATAATGTATACTGTGATATGTACATATCCATATATGTCCTATGTTCTAAATGTTATGAGCATATACCAAAATGGTTCATAAGATGTTCACTGGATGATAGTAAGGATATCCTTATGATCTTTGGAAGAACTGAGAATATATTCTGTATGTAGAGGTGAAAATAGTTCATTGTAAAGTGTTACATTGGTACTAGTTTTGACACAAGATACAAGTTATGTTTATCTCAATTTAGACTATGGGTGGTGCAATGTAATGGAAAGGAGGTTCCATGATGGATATGGATGATTTCCAAAGTTAAGGCATTGTGATGGATACTACAACAAAAGTCTAAGTATATGACTGCTCTAGTAGAAGCTAATGAGGGAATTTGTGTCAAGTAGTTTGTTACCAAACTAGGTGTTGTTCATAGCAGGCTACTTCTATGAAGATATATTGTCCGACAATAGTATCGACATGATTTAACCCCAAGGAACTGAGGTCTCACCACGGGACCACATTTATACAATGCCATCTCATTTGAGCACGAGTGATGCGTAGATTATTGACCTAAAAGTGTCAGATCCGGAGGTATCTCATATGCATGCCTGAAAAAGTCAGATCCGGAGATTATGTTATCCATATGTGTTGAATGTGCAAGTTTTAAAATAGATTATTGACTCTAGTGCAAGTAGGAGACTGAAGGGAATATGCCCGAGAGGCAATAATAAAGTGGTTATTATCTTATTCCATTTTTATGATAAATGTTTATTTCTCATGCTATAATTGTGTTAATTGGAAACGTTAATACACATGTGTTTAATGAACAAATAAAGACTTTCTAGTTACGCCTCTCATATAAACTAGCTTGTTGATTAATAAATGATCAAGGTTTCTTGATCATGAACATTGGATGTTGTTAATAATAGGGTCACATCAACATTGGCGAAATGATGTGACAATTTTTTTCCCAAAGTATAGTAATACAATCAAAGTCATTATGTTTACATTGCTATAACATCATGCGAAGTAACTTTAGTCCTTAGACCATGAGATCATGTCAATCACTAACACTAGAAGAGTAGCTTGATAACACCAAACGTCAGACCGTAACAGGGTGACAATTAAGGTGGGTTCAGATACTCCAAAAGTGTTATGTAGATGCTCATGGATGAATAGTGGGATTTGTCTATCCTGATGATGGAGAGTTATATTCAGGGCCCTCCCGGTGATATCACATTCACACAGCTTGCAAGCAAGTGATAAGATCACAAATAATGTTGTATCACGGGAATGAGAAAAAAGTACTTGTCAGTAATGAGATCAAACTAGGTATGTAGACACTGATGATTGAATCTAGAACATGTAATATATCGCGAGACAAAGGGATTTAGTTACGATGTCAAAGGTTATCATGATCACTAGTCATCCTTGAATATGTGCGAGTTAGTACAGATCTCCAGGCCCCGCTTCTGATTATTAATCAGAGAGGGGTCTTGATCATGTCTTCATTATTCACAAATCATAGGGTGACACACTTAAGGTATACCAACACCAAATGGAGTAGATATAATACCATAGAAAGGATTTGAAAGCGCTGGGATTATTTTGATGGATAACAGAATAGTTTCGGGTCAAATTGCTGAAAATGGTTTTAAGCTGTGATATCAAAGTATTGTAAGGCTTATATGCAGATGTTTGTTAATTAAAGTAATTAACAAAATTCTGAATAAAATAAATAAAAAATGTTTTATTTAATGAGATACTGCATTAATTTTTGTGGAAAATAAATGCAAGTTGAGTGGAGTTGATTTTAATGGGAGTGGGCTTAGTGGAAGCTCCACTCACCATTAAGAGGGGATATGTGGGGGAACCACAATGGCCACTGACCATGGCCTTTGGGGCTGCCCCCTCACCTATAAAAGGAGGGATCCTCCTCCTCTCCACACACACCTCCTCGTGAAGGATCTCTCCCCCTCTAGTAAATTCCCCATGGCATCGGATTAGCGAAGTACATGTTCTCAGTGGTTTCAATGGAAGATTTGCTACTTCCGCTGCTTTGTTGGAGAGAGGACTCGAAGGTTTTCAGGGTGCTGGACGTGTATGTGATCACAGATGCGCTACTGGTTTGTGGCGCTGGACTTCAACTTGATCTTAAGATCGGCAAGTGTACGACTACATCATCCATGAAATCAGATTTTGTTAACAAATCATTTCGGTCTTCGAGGGTAAGATCTCTATGGATGTATATCCACACGTTGCTTGCATCTAGATAGATAGATCTTGGTGCTTAGTTATTCATATCGTAGGAAAAAAATTGTTTTCCATGCTGCAAACCTAACAACGAGCAATCAATGCGTTCAACAGCGGCCTATGCAGGAGAGAACTCAACGAGGAGCTGGGAGGTGTCAAGCTAAAAACCATCTACCACTTGATGGACATCATGAACCGATGAGAGAATGGCAAGGATGTCGTGCATAATAGTCGTGCACACTCCACGGATGATGATGACTTGGATGGAAGATACCCAGGCGACGAAGAGCGCAGATGTGATCGCCAGGGGAGGCACAAGATGCGCGGCTACGGGGATAATGATGGAGCAGACATGGTCACGACTAGATATGCTGACATGTGTGGTGATGATAACCATGGTGGAGGCTACCATAGTGATAGTTACCGTGATGGAAGTAACACCGATAGGTCAAGTCTCAACTAGCAACACCGTTGTCGCAAAGATGGACCCTCTCTTATTCAGATTTTGTCGGGTCCCTGCAATCTCCACTTCATCGATGAAAAAGATGGCAAAACAAAATCCAGCCACCTCCTCAAGGACTACCGCCAGTTCAAGCTTCAAGGTTCTTACGCCCAGATACACAAAAGCGCCACCGATCAGGGCTATGCAATAGTCCCAGGTCCCATAGCATATGGAGCACCACTGCCTCACCCACTACCAACAAACAAAGCACCACCACCTATGATTGCGGCTTCCCATAACAATGGAGTCAAACCATACCCGCGCCCTTTTGGAGGCATGAGCATGATCCAGAAGGGGCACCCATCAAACAGGAGACAAAAAGTGATCTCCTAGGTGGTGAATTTGGCCATATCATCACCCCCGTCCATTTGCGAGTACCTTAGCGGGTCTACGTCATGCATGACCTACGGCAGATCTGATCACCCTCGCTAGGTCACGCGGCCAGGACACACCACTCTAGTTATCAGGGCTCAGATTCGTCGGTACGAGATGAGAAACATCTCCATGGATGGGGCAGCGACATCAACCTCATCTTCACCAGCACCTTGTGCTCCATGAACTTGTCCCTAACAAGCATCGAGCAATCTAACACCACTTTCCACAACATTGTCCTAGGGAAACCAGTCACCCTAGAAACTTTTGCTCTGGATGTATTCTTTGGCAAGCCTGATAACTTTAGGCGCGAGAGACTTGACTTTGATGTGGTCGATTGGCCATCGTAATACCACATCATACTCAGGTGGGTGGCGTTCGCACGGTTCCTGGTAGTGCCTCATTACGCCTATGTCATGATGAAGATGCTAGGACCCAACAATGTCATCACCATCCACGGAAGCCTCACATGATCCGAGAACTATGATAGGGACTTCAACATGATCTCACAATCATTCAGGATGCTAGAGGATCTCATACAACTAAAGGAGTTGACAAACCATAGTGTCCCTCCTGTGACATAACAAAACGCACCCAAGCAGTATTTCTACTCCACCAACGACACAAGGGAGGGCCAGGTCCACCCGACGGATCCCAAGAAGACGGTTGATACCTTCGATCCGGACTAGAAATATAGTATAGTAGATTTTCCCTAGAAAAACCTAGGTTTATCACAAACTTTAGAAGCACTTGGAATGTGGAATTGAGGAATGTCTATAAGACTTGCAAGAAGATTTTGTTTTTCATTTACCAGACCTTTCCAAATTACTTTATATCTTGTGTTATTTTCAATGGATGGAGATATGCCAGGGTTAAAGATTCACCTGTAGCTATGCATTCATATGGGATAAAGATAAAGTTAAGCACATTCATGTGCAAAATGATCTAATAGTGATAAGATTTGTGGGCAGCACATCCTTAGCTACTAGAGCCCCTAAAACCACAGGCGACAATAGTCTCTTCGTCCAACTGTTATACCACGAAACCATGGGTTACAGTAATTATTAAGTAAATAGAATAAAGCCTTAAGATTAGTGATGTTGTTGTAGATCCCAAGCAGAGCAATAAGTAAATATTGTACTTCCCCTTTCTTCCACTGGGGTTTCACGTGTAAGACGCCATTCACCACTCATCTCACCTCACACCTTGATCAATTCGTGGGGGTATTGGGTACCTACAAGTACGCAGATCGAGGTAGAGACAAAGATATAAGATAACAAAGCTCATATTCAATCACTACACAATATTCCCATGTAATTAGATGCACATAATCGCTGCAAGGCTTCACCTCAACCCGCAGCCCCTGAGGACTACTCACTCATAATAACAAGATCAAGGATATAAATGATTGTTGAAATACTTATATTGCATTTCAAGCTCACATACCTTGGATTCTACTTCTTGAATGAAAGGTTGGTACATGGCATCATTTCCTCCTTCAATACCTGGATTCTTCACGGTGATCATCTTCACACGATCTTCCATGGTATAATCCGGAGATGGGGCATTGCTATAGTCTAGCTCTCCAGGCTTATCATATTTGTTCTCAGTCCTCATCATCTTGAGGTCTTTGACCGTATTTGGCTCGGGCTTTCCTGCAAATCTTGCTAGTATGAGAGTTTGACTCTCGGCTATTTTACCCAATTGTGCATCCACGGTCTTTGTCCTTTCCTGCAAAGCTTGAAGATCATTTTTAATGGAAAATGCTTGGTTAGACAATTTACCAATAATTGAATCATGGTTCTCTGTAATCTTAATAAGAACACTATTTTGTTCAGTTTGTGCTTGCATAAAAGCTTTGGAAGAATTTCAAGAGGGAGATTACCATTACTTGCTCCACTACTATTAGTATAGTTGTTATTGTGTGGAGCACCTCTAGGATTAGTATTTCTTTTGAAAGTTCAGGCCAAAGTTTGACTCTTCCATGCAGGGTTATAAGGATTTCGAGCTATAAAATATACTTCCTCAATATTTGAGTTGGTGATGGAATTAACTTGGGTTTCTTCCTTACCCTTAAGGATACTTAGAAGCTCGTCTACCTTTGAAGTAAGCTCTTCTTTGCTATACTCTGTGATTGCATTCACCTTGGAGGATCTCTCTACATGCCATTGGGCATGGTTGCTTTGCATGTCACCTAGAAGCTTCTTGGCAACATTTACTTGCTTGCCCATGAATGTGCCTCTAGCTGTAGTGTCAAGCATATATTTAGATATTGGGTTAAGGGCATTATAAAATCAGTTGAGAATTAACCACTCTTCCATCCCATGGCTAGGACATATCATCGCGTCTTCCTCCTTCCTTTCCCAAGAAAGCACTAGTGGCTCGTGATCTTCTTGTCTAAACCTATAATATTACATCGAAGTTGCATAGTCTTGGTTGGAGGAAAAACTTAGTCATAAAAATGTTAGTACATTCCTCCCATGAAGTGATAGTTCCTTTAAGAAAATCTAGCAACCAATCTTTTGCTTTTCCTCTAAGTGTAAAAGGAAATAAGCATAGTTTAAATGCATTGAGGTCAACTTATTTTATGCACATCATATCGCATATTTCAGTAAATGTATTTAAGTGCAAACCTAAATCTTCAGCAGATGAGCCTCCAAATTGGCGTTGTTGCACCAAACTCAAAAGTTTAGGCTTAATCTCATAGTTCTCCCCTATGACAACATGCTGGGTAATAGGTGCACGAAGAAAATCATCATTGGGAGTAGCATACTCCCCAAGTTTCTTTTATTCCATAGTACTTATGTTTTTGGTGTTTTTATGTTGAGAGAAACAATAAAACAAGTAACTAATTTTTTGGGTTTTCAAATAGATAAAAAAGTAAACTAATAACAACAATTAAAACTAAAACAAAAACATATCTTTTTAACAAGGTCTGTAATAACCTCAACAGGATAGCAAAATTGCTTCTCGACAACAGCACCCGAAAAAGGGTTGATACCTTCGATCCGGATTACGGATGCAATATAGTAGCTTTTTCCCTAGAAAACACCTAGGTTTATCGAGCATTGGGAAGAACTTGCAATATGGAATTGAAGAACGTCTACAAGACTTGCTAGAAGATTTTGTTTTTCATTTACTGGACCTTTCCAGTTTACTTTGTATCTTGGGTTGTTTTCAATGGATGGAGATAGGCTGGGGTTAAAGATTCACCTGTCGCTATGCATTCATATGGGATAAAGATAATGTTAAGCACATTCATGTGTAAAATGATCTAATAGTGATAAGAGTTGTGGAGAGCAAATCTTTAGCTACCAAAGCCCCTGAAACCACAAGCAACAATAGTCTCTTGGTCCAACCGTTATACCATGAAACCACGGGTTACAACAATTATTAAGTAAAATAGACCAAAGACTTAAGATTAGTGATGTTGCTATGGATCCCAAGCGGATCACTAAGAGAATATGGTACTTCCCCTTGTTGGAAATATGCCCTTGAGACAAATAATAATATATATTATTGACATATTTCATCAAGTTCATAATAAATTTTATATCATGCTATAACTATATTGATAGGAACGTCAATACACGTGTGATATGCAAACCACCAAAGTCCCTAATGATCTTCTAGACACTAGTTCATTGGGCAGTCGATGATCGAAGTTTCCCAATCATGGATATTTATGACAATTGGTAATGGGGTGACTTCATTTGGTGAATCAAAGTGATGGACATACCCAACATAGGAATTATAACACGATCAAGTCAAGAAGTTCACCGTTACAATGACTGGAAACATAGCAACCAATTTCTTAGACCGTGAGGCCATATCAATCACTATTACCCGAGGATACTTAGATAGCATCAAACATCACTTGGGTGAGTAGTGATCATGAAAGATGTGTCTAGGTATTCATAGGGGTATAGGACCTATGTGTCAAGAACGGGGTTTGTCCATCCGCGTGATGGAAAGATACTTGGGCCCATTCGAAGACATGACATCCATAAAGCTGCAGTGTGTGACTAGGTCACGGGGATGGCATATCTTGGAACGAGTAGAGTTATACTTGTCTGTAACAAGATTGAACACTACATGGCAATGTCATTGATCAGGTCTTGGACAATTAAATTATCATAGTAACAAAGGGAATTGGACTCTATGTTTAATGGTTCAATGACGAAGATTCTCGTGGATTGCATAGGGGTCATCATAGGCATCTAGGTCCCGCTAATGATCATTGGTTCGAGAGAGGTCTCGACCATGTATGGAGTGTTCCCGAACCATAGGGTAACACACTTAAGGGTTTGAAAATGCTCAGAGATCGTTTTGGTATCATAGGAATCACTGAAGAAAAGAGAAGGGAAAACTAGAAGGGTTCCGGGAAGGTCCAGCGGGTGTCCGGAGTTGTCCAGAAGGAGTTCCGGTGCAACAGGGATTAAATTATATGCAAATATATGTTAGTTATTTAATTATACATTTATTTATATTTATTTAATAATTTAAATATGATTTAATGGGGCAGCCCGCCTTATGGGCCAATTCCCGAAGGGAAAAAGGGCATAAGAGGGGGTTGCCGCCCTAGGAGGGGCCGCCGGCCACATGTGGGCTTCCCACCACGTGGGGCCCATGTGGGGGCTAGCCGCCGTGCCTCCGGCCTCCTCCCCTTGATTAGTCCCACCCCGGGACTTTGAGGGAGGGAGTACCTCCCTTTCCCCTATATAAAAGACGGCATATAGAGGGATTCAAACACACCATTGAGCTTTTAGGCATCCCCCTCCAAGTCCCCTCCAAGTCCCCTCCTCTCTCTCTCTCTCTCTTGTGAGCGTGGCACCATTGTAAGGGTTGTGCGAACGATAGTGTTCTTCACCGTAGAGCACCGTTGTGCTACGAGGATTCTGGATCCAGGAGATCTACTCCCGTAACATCTGCTGGATCAGGGATCAGGAGTCGTTGCCAAACACCATATGTGTGTGACCCCCCACAAGGCACTACACTAGTGGTGATCGAGTCGTTCGAGCCGTCGAGTCATTGGAGATGGTGGAGCTAAAGCTAGTTGACTTGTCTGAGTTCAGAATGACCTTGAGGTCATCGTCGGTACGATAACACGAACCACGTTCTCCTGAACATTGACAATGCTTTTCTGTCGTCAAGGGTAAGTTCGCAAAAATACCCTCCCATTACTTCATTACTAATAGATAGATCCTGGCATTAGGGTTGTTGCATAGAAAAATTATTGTTTTTAGGTGCTAAACCCCTATAGTGGTATCAGAGCTAAATCTATGCGTAGTATTGCTAGTACGGGTACAACACACGAGTTGTAGCGTGTGGGCGTTGATCTTATACTTGTTACCCTCCCACATGTACTTGTGCATACCGCAATAATGCTTGATGAAGCGGCCCCCAACCGACTTTACACGTTAATTCGCGAGACTAGTCCATGCTTGACATAAGGCTTGTACCGTATAAAGTGGCTTTGGGGGTGTGTGTCTCTCACATTAGTTCATACGCCATTTGCAACGGAGGGCCCCAAAAGGGGTGTAGTATAGACAACTATTTCATCCATGTTGTGGTTCAAGTTTGTAGGTAAGAAATGGTTCTTGTGCAAAAGCCCTAGCAGCCACGTAAAATATGGAAAAGATAAAGTAGAGGCATCAAACTTTATTTTGCAGGGGGCTTGTAATATGATATTGTCAAAGTAAAGGTAAAGTAGTTTACTTTCCTGTTGCTAAGTTGTAGTAATAGGATGATGGCTTGGCGCCACACACATCAGAGCGCAGGATGGAGATCATGGCACGACAATCTATGACCATGTCATATCACACTTGTTTACATTTGATGTTAATTGTGTGCATATTATTTGTGCTAGTATTAGATACTTGATAGTAGCATTAATAGGATGATCCTTTAATATAATACCAAAAATTGTGTTCTCCCTTAGTGTGCACCACCAAGAAAGTTCTTCGATATGAGGCAGGCCATGACGATCGGGTATCACACATATTTGTGTTCGCATATAGTGGGTGTAAGACATGTTGCACAACAAAAACACGTAAGGTTGAATTAGCGAGCCTAGCATGTACATACATGGTCTCGAAACATAGATGATCGAAAGATCGAGCATGAGTCACATGAATGATGTGATTGACATTGGAGAATGTCTACCTTTGCAGATATGTTGCTAGCCATGATGATCAACGGTGATATAGTGAATTGGGATCATGTTATCACTAAAACTTCTTTAGGGATGTTTGTTTTAGTGGGAGATCATCTAATATAATGTGATTATACTTTGAACTCATATTATGAACTTAGTCTAAATGTCTTTGCGAATACATTTGTAGATCATGTCAAAACCCAAGTCTCTGTTTAGCTTTGAGGGATTCATGGAGAGTGAGAAACTCAAAGTAGATGGGTCCAACTTCATAGACTGGTACCAACGCCTGAGGAACCTCCTCATCTTCCATGATATGTTCTCTATGCTGTGAGAACCGCCGGGAGATTTTCTCGTGAGAGCTTCAACGGACTTCCCGATGATCATATTTATCGTGCCCAACGTGACGCCTTCATGATACTAAACTACACTATGGTTCATGTCATGGATTGAGGCCTTCAGTTTGGCCAATGGACTTACGATGCTCTTTCCATCTGAAGTCAGAATCATGGAGTTTGAATACATGGATGAATTCCTCTCAACCAAGATGAGGGAAAACACCAGCCTGGAAGACCACTTGGATATCATGGAAATACTTCATGAGCGCCTTGTGGAAATCATGGACTATTGGGTGACCGACGAATTTGTGATAGATGTGGTGTTGCGCTCGCTACCACATAGCTACAAAGATGTCGTCTTGAACTACCTCGTGGAAGGGAAAGAGTTTACCGTCCATGAGTTCATGGCTCATATGAGAACCCAAAATGTAGTGCCTGCTCCAAGAGATGTTATCAATAGGAAAGGTATATATCTGATATACAAAGTTATAAATGTTTAATTTCAAACAATTGTAGCAGTTTACGAAGTATTTGATACTTGTACTATTTTGTGAAAACATGACCCACTACTTGAGAAGTGATTGAAGGAGTGGGTGCGACAACGCGTGTTGATGGCAAATAAGATGCCAACGACACTCTCCTTCAGAAGTTATCATTTGGATTAGAAGTTTTGAATAAATTTTTAATCGATGAGAGTGAACTACATTAGTGTGTGTCTTGCATTTCTAAGACAGTTATTCATATGAATTCGAGACAAATCAGTTGTTTTATTCCTATGAGTAATATCTTTTATGTTCACGATTTTGATTATGAATAGGTTATTCATATTTTGATCTTCATGATAGAAATTTAAATGTTTATAGATTATGAAAATGCGAAAGGATATTCAAAACTTATAATGACATCATTTTGAATGACACTATTTTGTTAAGTCATATTGGTACATACACTACAAGAAAAGTTGACTTTTACAACGGACGATTTTCGTGGTTGAAGGCCCATTTTTCGTGGCTTAAAATTCTTCTACGACGGATGGCCATCGTGGTAAAAGCCCCATCAGAAAAGAATCTACCAAGGTTTTTTTCCTGACCGTGGCAGATCGGAACCTTTAGCCACGAAAACTTGTTCCGTCGTAGATCTGTTCGCCAACCGTGTTGACTGCTGACATCATGCAAACTGCCACGTGGCAGCCACCGTTAGCGGCCAGTTACCACCGTTAATGGCCATAGAAACCCTGGCAGAAGCCAGGCCCAGCCAAGGACTACTAAATTCTAACTGGGCCAGCCCATTAAGGGATCCCAATAATAAGATGGCCCATTATTGTTTTGTCCTGTACTGTTTGAAATGGGCCCAAAGTTGCAGCCAGCAGCGGCCCGCGAACTTTTAGGCCCAATACTGTTTCAGCCTAAAGAAGGCCCATGATGGTCTAACACTCTGCAGCCCATTAGCAGCCCGCGCCAAGTCGTTCCTGTACATTTAAGGCCTACGGGCGGCCCATCACTGTTTATCGCAGCCCATCGTAGGTGTCCTACTGACGGCCCTTGTCTGAGATGGCCCGTTACTGTTCAGGCTTGTTACTGTCCTGGCCTTTCACTATTCCGGGCTTTTCCTGTTCAGGCCCACAAGCGGCCCTTTATTGTTCTAGTCTGGTAAATGTGTCGGCCTGTTACTGCCCTAGCCTGGAAATTTCTCGGGCTGTTACTGTTCTAGCGTGTCACTATTCTGGCCTTTCACTGTTGCGGCCCATTACTGTTGCGACCGGCTCTTATTTTGGCCTGTTACTGTTCTGGGATTTCACAGTTTCTTGCCTGTTATAGCGATGGGCTATTTCTGTTACGACCTGCTACTGTTAAGGCCTATTACTGTTATGTCCTGTTACAGTTATGACCTGTTACTCTTACGGCCTATTACTGTTATGTCCAGTTACAGCTTGTAGGTCGGCCCATTACGTTTACAGCCTTTTACAGTTTCGGCCTTTTTTGAAGCCCATGCCAATATCATAAAACATTTATATAATCTAGCATTTTTTACTGTTCATCATCAGCCGAATACACGACGGGCCTAACAAAGCACGGTAATGTTGCCTAATGGATCTTCCTAGCGTAGTTACCGTAACGACTACCGCATATGTGGACAACGTCAACTAAATGCATACATGGCCTACGTGAGTTATCTAGATATTACATCAGCTACAAACTACTTAAAATTATTACATATTATCAAATCAAGGGAAAGAAAAATCGGCATTTCAGTTGACAATCAAGTTGATAGCAGAGTCCTCAGTTGATCATCTGCATCTTCTTTTAAGTGTGACAGCTACATTGGAGGAGACATGATCTTGCAGCCCCCTCTTTGGTTGTAATAGAAATAATTGCACCCTGAAACTAAGTAATAACAAGTTAATACACCAAACAAGACAAACTACTCATTTGACGGATATGACATGAGCTATGATCTAGAGTTTACAACTGATCAACGGTTCAATTATTGGCCAACATGTCAAACAAACATGACAAGCAAGCATGCATTAAACAAGTGTGCCTACCATGAAATGAGCAATCAAAAAATGTGTGTGTGTGGCTTAGAATTTCAGCAATAATAAACTAGCCAGGTCATTTCAATAAAAATATATGGAAGCAGTTCTATACCCTAAAATGCAAGAGACGTCGGGTGACTCGGAATTTGCGCTGAGACACAAAATGGCATGCAGTTACTGTCATAGCGAAGAATGAACCAGATAGAAAGTATAACCTCATCATACGAGAACTTGTAGAGCAGGAATGCAAACCACGAATGAACTATATATTGTACAGGATAGTTATGTCGTGACTTAGGATGAACCAGACCCAGAACCAGATGCAAGATATAATGGCGTCGCTCGTGAACCTGTAGAACAGGACAAACAAGCATTAGAGAAGTGTGCCTAGAATGAAATGAGCAATCAAACAAAATGTTTCTTAGAATTTCAGGAAATATAAACATGCGAGGTCATTTCAGCAAATATATAAGGAAGCAGTGGCATCTCTTGGAATGCATAGTCATTGGGTGACTCAGAATTTGCGGTGAGCTACACAATGGCATGTGGTTGCTGTCATAGCTAAGAATCAACCAGATAGAAATTATAATGGCATCATAAGAGAACGTCTAGAGCAGGAATGCAAACCACGAGTGAACTACATAGTAGAGGACAATTATGTCGTTGTCAGGACGAACAAGCACTAGATAAGGAATTAATGGCATCCCTTGTGAACCTGTAGAATAGGCTATGCAAACCAACATGTTCATTGCTCCATTTTTAGCTATATGCAAGAAAAAGGAAATAGGTAGTGATGCAGCTTTTGAAGAAGCAGATGGCAACAACAAAATTATAATAGAATTAGTACGAAGAGTTTAAACGGCTACTACAGGATAGCAGAACAATGCCAAGGAGGAAATAATAGCAGGAACTGATCTCAAGGTGAAATAGATAGATTCAGCAACTGTAGAGCAGGGATTCCACACTAATATTTTTCGCTGACTTCAGATTTTGCAAGAATTACACGGTAGCAGGCAATTACTATTGTATGTAGTAGCTAAGAATATGTGTATGACAAAATAACAGACATGTCCATGACTTGAAATTTGTAGAGAAGCGCATGCAAACCAACATGTCTAATGACCTTGTATGTACTAGTACGAAGAACAAGCATGCCCACTGACTTGCATGTACGAGCATGATGACAAAAATGCAGTTCACTTCGACAGGCTTGAACCTGCTATATTGCTAACAAAACAAAAACGGGTTGCATATTTGGTTAACCTTGGTCGGAGAGGCGTCTAAGCATCGTCGGTACCATGTGGGTGACGTCCAGGTCACCGAGGGTGCTGCGATTGCGGTGGCTGTTGACATCGGGGAAGCAGATCTTGGGCAGTCGATGCCGACTTGAGCGTGGTGGACGAGAGTGTCACTGAGGCATATCCAGTGTAGTGAACGGCGACGGCCGAGCAGCTGGTCTAGAGCGGTGGACATGGAACTCCTGGACCTAGATCACATCCGATGTACACCGGTGAAGCGGATTCGGTATGGTTGGGTAGCTTTCGGCGGACGAGAAGCAGAGGTTAGGCGGTCGATGACCCCATCGGCGTGGTGAACGACACCGCAGCTCTGGTGCAATGGCAGAGAGACCCAGTGAACCAGATCTGGTGGGTGAGCATCGATGAAGCGTCTTCGCGGCGGTGCACAAGACCGCCGCTTAAGCAGGTCCAGCCGTCATGGAATTTCGACCGGCCGGTGCGCGTCGTGGTCGTGGAGGTGAGGGCGTGGGAGAGAGGGGCTGGGATTTTTGGAAGGACCAGTGGGAAAATTTGGGCAAATCCGGACTAAGGAGGTGAACAAAAATATAAACAACGATCGTGCCCCCAAGCTACCGACTTTAGCTTGCCCATAGGGCGTCAGAACAAGGGGTAGAATCGGAATTTTGAAGTCAAAAGTTTTTGAAACTAAGGGACGGGAAATGCTTCAAGATTCATGTGTGATTTTGTCGCTTGATTGTGATATTGGATTTGGCGACCGTCCATCTAATAATAATATAAAAATGGAACTGCCCTGGCGGGATATTTTGCCTCAAAGTTTTTGAAATTGAGAGGCGGGAAATGCTTCAAAGTCAGTGTATGGTTTAGCCGCTCGATTGAGATTTTGAATTTGACAAGCGCCCATCTGATAATAATACAAAAATGGTACAGCCCCGGTGGGAGATTTTTCCTTAAAATTTTTGAAACGGGGGGGGGGGGGGGGGAATGCTTCAAAGTCGGTGTGCGGTTTTGCCGCTCGATTGAGATTTTGAATTTAACAAGCGCCCATCTGATAATAATAATAATATAAAAATGGTACTCCCTAGGTGGGAGATTTTGGCTCAAAGTTTTTGAAACGGTTAGGCGGGAAATGCTTCGAAGTTAGTGTGTGTGATTTTGCAGCTCGATTGAGATTTTGAATTTTGCTAGCGTCCATGTACTAGTAGTAGTAGTAGTAGTAGTAGTAGTAGTAGTAGTAGTAGTAGTAGTAGTAGTAGTAAAAAAAGGTGGTAGAACGTACGACTATATGGTCAGGAATTCATGGCCAAGAGCCAAATCAACCGATCATCCATATAATCACACTTGATGTACTCCCTGTGTTCAGTATTACTAAGTCAAAGTAGTACTAGTTCAGATAATTAACTTCATCTACTCGCTTGTAACTACCTCGGTGAATTACGCTCCTAGTTACAAGCCTGGATGAGCGGAAGTGGTTAAAATAGTACGGTGGGGCCCAAATGCCACTCATAGGTAGACCTTTCGACCGTCCTAACCATTTCCAAACATCGGGACAAGAACGGGCGGCGTAATCGGCAGGCGAAGGGATCAACTACATACACAAATGAGTATGTATGCAAGCCACCATACAATAGTTCTCAGAGCCATTCCATCTAAAAGAAATAGAAATATTGCAATGCCATACGGCAAGATCCAAATATCCTAGATAGATATAATAGTTTAGGATATCTCCTCATACATCAAACATCAGAGTATCAAGCGGAAGCGGAAAACAAGATCCGAGTACGGATAAGAAGCAAATCGGCATAAGATGCCCCATAAATAAGCACATCCCGCCCACAGATCTCACGGATCCCCGTTCCCGGAATCTCTACACCGAATGATCGTTGCCCACATCGTCCGTCTCCTCCACCCAGTATCCATCTTGCGAGTTTACCTGTTCATCTGAATCAAACAATTTATCGTGTGAGACCCTAGGGGTACTCAGCAAGTCTTTATGCCTCTAAAGGGGACACAACCTGGGGTGACGCAATTGCAGCAAAAGATAAACCCTAACAATTCTATAGATACTCGCTAACCATCCGCCTAACCAGAGATAGACGGATGTCCGTGAATTAATAACAACAGTTATAACAGTAATATAACAGATCCATCCTCCTCCTCGCTTACCGACGAGGAAGCAGACGAACAACCCCCCATCCGTTGGCAGTTTTATTATCCATTCCATGAGTGTTGCACTATTTACTAGTCAGGTACTGAGTCAAATTAAAAGCGGTACTTTAGTTATACTTGTCTATGATCGAGAAACTGTGCTCCAAGTCGTCCATAACCGCGGACACGGCTTTCAGAAAGATTTACCCTGCAGGGGTGCACAAATAGCAACACACACTCGATCAACCTCGGAAAAACCAAATCAAAACCCAACGAGGCATTCACGACAAAGCGATCACAGGATTCAGAAATATTTCAGGGGGCCACCCCATTAAGCTACCCGTAACGAAGTTAGCCGACTCCGAGACGGACTCAAGGTTTGCGTCAGTGGCTGTAAACGACTGGGAACCCGAAAATGTGACTGGGCTTGTCGATACCGCGAAAACACTCCACTTCCCTAAACAGTACAGGTGCATTCCTCGCACAATTTTAAAATAAGCAGTAAAGCATGGCATAAGTACAGGATAGTAATAAAACCTCAAACTACTTTGTGGCCCCAAGAAATAAGAATGAATCAAGCTCTGGCTCAGGGGGGTTCATAAGCCTCCCGAATGTGGATAGCGCGAATATTCAAGGAACAGGAATCAAGTACTCGGGGTCCTACGGGACACAAGTGAGCCTGAAAAACCAAATAGCAAATATGACTCACCGGCGCCACTTTCATTAGTTATCCCATTTCTACTTAGGTTAAGTTGTTTAGGTACCTCGTTATCCATCAGACACTCACATACCCTACACATGCTGTTCTACGACTCGCATGGCTCAAACAACTCCTGTAGTAATGGCTCATGGGATGGAGGAACAGGCTTCAGTGGGGTTTAAAAGTAAAGGCTGTGCAATACTTGGGATCCAGATTAATGCAATCGCGACTCAATGATGCAAGAATAAGATAGAGGCAATAGGTACTATAAGTATGCAAGCATGTGGTAGTGCTTGCCTGGCAGCTCAGTTGAAGCGAGAGAAGGGTCTGGGTAGTGCTCCTGGGTTTCTTGATATATTCCCTGCTCAGCGTCTATTCGAAGAAGAACCAAACAAACAAGGGCCAACATAAATAAAGTGCACAAGCAGATGAATACAATGCGACAAGCAAACAATCATGCCATGATGAATGATGCACAATTTGCATGGCAATAATATAGCATGGCATGGGTGAGGTGTGGAATACAAGTATAAATCATTTTGTTGAGTTTTAATCATGTTTTAACCTCAATTAAGTTGCTGTATACATTATATTTATATGATGCATGCTGCAAAACAGAACAAGGAATGCATAAACAGAAAGGTCTCGTCGAGCTAATCATTTTAGACATATTATTTGTTAAATTTGAAGTTATAAAACAAAAGTTATTAATTAATTAAGGTAAAAGGGCATTTTATGGTAATTTTAATCAACTTAAAAATTAAAGTGTCCAAAATATATTTTGAATGGCATATTTGAATTCCTCATATTTTTCTGATTTGAAAACATATATTATTTGTATTATTTGGGTTTATATTTTAAAAGTTATTTGTAAACAGATTTGAAATTTGAATTTAATTTAATTTGAAAAAGTTTGAATTAAAACAGAAATACGGAAATACTTTTGTCACTCGCTCAAATCTAGCCACAGACAATGACAGGTGGGGCCTGGCTGACTGGACGCCACAGCGCTCAGAAAACCCTCTGTCACCGCGAGCACGCCCGGCCACAGTGGATGACAGGTGGGGTCCGAGGCTTTGCTGACCCACACGCCAGTGGGCGGATGCGAGGCTGCCACGCGGAACAGCGGGGGATTGCGGGTTGAGGCGGTGTAAAACCCAGGCGCCTAACTGCAAAGTGGTACTACGGCTGTCAGGTGGGCTCGGGCGGACCGCGGGTTAGGAGTAAAAAGCTGGGGGGGGGGGGGGTTTTGTGCAAAAAGGCGACGCGGCACTGTGCTTCTTCTCTGAATATCTGACGACAAAACGGTGTTCGACAGGCGGGGCTCGATGCAGGGGTCGATCCCGCGACCTCGCGTGCGCGCGCGGTGGCGGTTACCGCTGCGGTAGGCTAGGGGAGTTGATAGGAGAGGGCAACGCGGCTAGGTAAGGTTCTCGGTGGCGTAGGGAACTGGCGAACATCGACGAGCCCGACGCACTGACGACGCTCGACGAAAGGAACGGCGGCGCTAGACGGTGGTGATGACGCGGAGGATGTCAGGGAGAAGGAGATGCTCACCGCGGAGTGATCGGTGTGGTCGGATCGGCTAGGGGAGCAGCGGATCATCGGCGAAGCAGAGGCCGGCGGAGCTAGGGTTTGGCGTCGGTGGCGGCGGTGGTCTTCGGCTCCAGCCCTTCTCCTCCTTGACGGCGGGTACAGGGCGATGCAGAGAGGCCTCCTCGTCCTCCCCGACCACCTCCACGTCGCGCGCCCGCCTCCTTGTTCTGAAGATGGACGGCGACACCGAGAGCGGCGGCCGGGTAGACGGTGGTAGGGTAGATGGGGAGGGAGAAAAAGATGGGCACGACCCTGGGGAGATCTGGGAGATGTAGCAGGTGAGAGAGAGGGAGATGATAGGGACGGGAGAGGAGAGTGGTGCCGTGGGGGATCGGTGAAGAGAAAAAGGTGGCCCGGCCACCTTTTATTCTCCCTCCCTCACGTGCTCGGGCGGCTTGGCCTGGGGCAGGTAGGCAGCTGGCAGGTGGGGCAAGGTGAGGCCAGGAAGGTAGGAGAGGCTCGGGCTGGTGGGGCATGCAAGGCAGAGAGAGAGAAGAAAGAAGGAGAGGGGAGGCATGGAGCTCGGGTGGGAGCTAGGCCCGGTTAGGGTTTGCACTAGGGGAGGGGTAGGGCAGCTCGGGTTGGACCAGGGTGACCAGGTGGGGCTAGCTAGGTGAGAGAGGAGGGAGGCCGAGATAGAGAGGGTGGGGACTAGGGTTAGCTAGAGAGGGGCTCGGGTTAGGTTAGATGATGCCCATGGTGGTGGTAGGGTGTAACTAGGGTAGATGAGGGGTTAGGTTTAGGGTTTAGCTTAGGTGAGAGATTTTGGAGAAAAGATTAGGGAGGGAGGGTATGGTTTAGGGTTTAGGCATGATCCACATGACCATGCAAGGATGGAGGTGAAAAGGGAGGGGAAGATGAGGAATAGAGAGAGGGAGAGAGGGAGAGAGATGAACCACTCAAGAATTCAAATAAAAATCCAAAAAGACTTAATTGTGGTGGCACTTGCATGGCCCATGCAAAATATTTATTGCCATGTTTATTCTTGTGAGAACAATAATATTAACATGGCATTATTATTATGCATTCCCAAAAATATGGAATTAAGCCAAGCAAAAGAATCTAAAGGAAAGTTCCATATAGAGTAGATGGAGATGATCACATTTGATTATAATTGGGACTTGCTAGTGTGTATATTCCACTAGATGTTTAATACTCCCAAAAATAGCCCAACATGATAATAACCCCAAAACAACCCATATGGAAGCTAGGGAAAAGTTCCACTCACAAGGCATGCAAAGGTGGCCATGTGGCTCTCCTCAACCAATAATGTGAAAACAATATGGTGCATATATGAGAGCATGTGGAGATAGAATGGATCCACACCAACACATATGAGCTAGAGGTAAAACCAAATAAGTTGCAATGCTCATATATGGTGGAATGGTGGAATGATGGGTGATGACAAGAAAGGTGGTGGAGTTAACAAAAGATATGCCCCCAACTCAAATTGGGCATTTAAACAATATATCAAGAACCAAATACAATATCAAGAGGCAAAATACAATTAATGATGCATATGAGATAAGAACCAACACAAAAAGGGTTTTATATGTTGCTCAAATGCAAGGTGGCATGATGACATGAGCATGATATAATGATGATGCAACAATTATATATTTGAAGTAGCCATTATATTACTAGACCAAGTAGCATTACAATTGTTAGACAATTGGGATGCTACAACTCTCCCCCACTAAACAGGAATCTCGCCCCGAGATTCTAGGAAGAAGAAGAAGACACAAAGAGGGTAGGATACTTGGCACGGAGCTCATCTTCACGTTCCCAAGTGGCTTCATCAACGGAATGGTGCGACCACTGCACCTTGCAGAACTTGATGGACTTGTTGCGAGTCCTTCTTTCTGCGGTCTCAAGGATTTTTGTGGGGTGTTCTTGATAAGACAGGTCTTCTTGGAGATTGATAAGCTCATGGTCCACGGTCCTGCCGGGATCCTTGAAGCACTTCTTGAGTTGAGAGATGTGGAAAACATCATGGACTTTGAGTTTTTCCGGGAGCTCAAGAGCATAAGCAACTTCTCCTCTTCTTCCACGAATTTTGAAAGGACCGATGTATCTAGGAGCCAGCTTTCCTTTGATACCAAAGCGGTGCGTGCCTCTCATGGGAGTGACACGAAGGTAAACGAGATCACCAGGGACATACTCCATGTCCGTGTGCTTTCTGTCATAATTGCTCTTCTGGCGACTTTGAGCAATCTTCAGATTTTCAAGAATGATGTGCACTTTCTCCTCCGCTTGAGTTACAATGTCAGGGCCAAACAATATTCTTTCTCCTGCACCCGACCAACCAATCGGAGTTCTGCATTTGTGACCATAGAGAGCCTCAAATGGTGCCATCTTTAGACTTTTCTGGAAGCTGTTGTTGTAAGAGAATTCAGCATAAGGAAGACATTCTTCCCACTTCATGCCAAAAGAGATGACGCAAGCACGGAGCATATCCTCCAGAATCTGATTGACCCTTTCAACTTGTCCTTGCGACTGAGGGTGGTAAGCTGTGCTGAAGTTCAATTTTGTTCCCAAAGCATTTTGGAAACTTTCCCAGAACTTGGAAGTGAAGATGCTTCCACGGTCTGAACTGATCTCAAGCGGAACCCCATACAGAGAGAAAATTCTGTTGATATAGAGCTCAGCCAACTGAATTGCAGAAATTGTTTCCTTGACGGGGAAGAAGTGAGCCACTTTAGAAAGCCTGTCAATGACAACAAAGATTGCATTGTTGCCCTTCTGCGACCTTGGAAAACCAGTGATGAAGTCCATCTCTGCTTTTTCCCATTTCCATTCCGGAGGTCTCAATGGCTGTAGAAGACCAGAAGGTTTTTGATGGACAGCTTTAACTCTGCGGCAGACATCACACTCCGAGACATACTTGGCACAATATCTTTTCAAACCCGGCCACCAATATTGTGTTTTCAAGTCCATGTACATCTTTGTGCTGCCAGGATGGATAGAAAGAACAGAATCATGCGCCTCCTTGAGAACTTGTTCTCTCAAACCCGGGTAGTTCAGAACAAACATCCGGTGTTCAAAGAAAAGCGTGCCTTGATCATCGACGTGGAAGGACTCATACTTCGGAAGCTGAAGTTTGGAAATGATCTTTCTGGTGTACGGATCACCAAGCTGAAAGGAGCGAACCTTCTCTTCCAAGAGAGGAGTAGCCAGAAGGTTCAGGAGATACCCTTGTTCCACAATTTCAAGGTTGAGCTGACGGAATTCCTCGCACAAGAGAGGCTGTTGTTCTTCCATCATGAGGTTGTTGACATAAGCTTTGCGGCTGAGAGCATCGGCCATGACATTAGCTTTGCCCGGAGTGTAGTTGATGGTCAAATCAAAATCATTGATTGCTTCAATCCATCTCCTCTGCCGAAGGTTGAGATCAGGCTGAGTGAAGATATACTTCAAACTCTTGTGATCAGAAAAGATTTCACAACGGTTGCCCAGCAAGTAATGCCTCCATATTTTCAAAGCAAAGACAACTGCTACGAGCTCGAGGTCATGTGTAGGATAGTTGATCTCATGCGTCTTTAACTGTCGAGAGGCATAAGCAACAACTTGTTTTTCTTGCATAAGGACCGCACCCAATCCTTGCAAAGAGGCGTCACAGAATATCTGGAAAGGCTTAGATGTGTCCGGAGGAACCAAGACTGGTGTGGAAGTGAGCTTCTCTTTGAGTGTCTCAAAGCTTGCTTGACATGCAGGAGTCCAAAGGTATTTCTTGCCTTTCTTGAGGAGATCGGTAAGAGGCTTCGCTATCTTCGAAAAGTTCTGAACGAAGCGACGGCAATAACTAGCCAAACCGAGGAAACTCCGCACTTCTTTGACATTCACAAGAGGAAGCCATTCAACAATTGTCTTCACAGTTTCCGGGTTGACTGCAATGCCCTTGGCAGAGATGACGTGACCAAGATAGGTTACTTGAGGCAGCCAAAACTCACATTTGGAGAACTTTGCATACAGGCGGTTCTCACGAAGCTTGTTTAGGACACACCGAAGGTGTTCTTCATGTTCTTCCTTAGACTTAGAATAGACTAAGATGTCATCCAGATAGACCACAACGAATTTATCAAGATACTCCATGAAAACCGAGTTCATGAGCCTCGAGAAGGTGGCAGGTGCGTTAGTGAGACCAAAAGACATGACCGTGTACTCATACAGGCCATAGCGGGTGGTGAAAGCTGTTTTAGGAACATCTTCCTTGCGAATCTTGATTTGGTGATAACCACTTCTCAAGTCAAGCTTAGAGAATACCACAGCTCCAGCTAGCTGATCGAAGAGATCATTAATCCGCGGAAGGGGATATTTATTCTTGATGGTTTTAGCATTGAGAGCCCGATAGTCAACACAAAGTCTATCAGTCTTGTCTCGCTTCTTCACAAAGATTGTTGGGCTACCCCAAGAAGAAGTACTGTGTTGAATGAAACCCAACTTCTCTTGTTCATCAAGCTGCCGTTTGAGTTCAGCCAACTCAGCAGGACCCATTTTATAAGGCCGCTTGGAGATAGGAGCGGTACCAGGTTCAAGCTCAATTACAAACTCAACCTCACGATCCGGAGGCATACCTGGCAACTCTTCAGGAAAGACGTCTGGGAACTCACAGACCACCGGAACACTCTGAATAGCTTCCATAGCATCATCATTCAGAGCCGCCAAAGAGAAAAGCTGGATAGCAGGAGTCTGACTTGGAGAATAGACTATATGGCCTTCAGGAATCTTCAGAGAAACCGAGCGTTCAGCACAATCAATCACAGCTGCATTTGCTGTCAACCAATCCATGCCCAAGATGACATCAATGTCAGAGTTGCCCAGAACAATTAAGGACACCGAGAACGAAGAACCACCAATCTCAATTTGATTGCCATGGCTGATTTTAGAAGATGCCATCTTTTCTCCAGGAGAAAGGACCATTAACCGCTTAAGGAGAGGATCCAACGCTAACTCATTCTCATGTGCAAACTTGTGAGAAACAAAAGAATGCGATGCACCAGAATCAAACAAAACTCGTGCAGGGACTGAGTTAACGGGAAGCATACCCATCACAACTCCAGGTGCATGCTCAGCTTGAGCGGCGTTGACACAGTTGGCACGAGCAACAGCAGACCCGGGCTTGGTGTTGATGTTGAGAGCCCGAGGTGGTGGTGCACGAACCATAGGTGAGCTTGCCGCAGATCTTGGAGGTGGTGGAGGAAGAGCTTTGTTTTTCATCGGACAGTTCCAGTACTGATGCCCAGTGTCTCCACAAGTGTAACAAGCACCAGGTGGACGTGGAGCAACGTAGCCAGGGACTCCGCCAGGAGCTCCAGGGTAGTGGTGGTTGTAGCCCCTGGGAGCAGCAGTGAGGAAGTTTGGTGGCCTTGCCGCGTAGCTTGAAGGTCTTGGTGGAGCCGGGAGCGACGGTGGGTTGTTGGGAACCCAGACACGACGCTTAGAAGGAGTTGACATAGCTGAAGAGCTTGCTGCATCACGGCTGTGTTTCTTTGACTCCTCAAACACTTGCCTACTTGCTTCTTCCTGCAGAGCTGTATGCTGAAGTTCCAGAAAAGACGCCGGCCTTGCATGTGTGATTGCATATTTAATCGATGCATTGAGCCCTTGCCGGAACCTCTTTTGCTTCTTCTTGTCATCAGAGATCTCATCGCCACCATAACGAGAAAGGTTCATGAAGTTCCTGATGTAGGTATTGACATTATCATTGCCCTGCTTGAGGTTGAGAAACACTTCCTTCATCCTCTCCATGACAATTTCTGACATATACTGCTCTTTGAAAGCTCCAGTGAACTGTCCCCAAGTAGGCTGAAAACCAGTGCAGTTTGCCTTCAGGTAATTCTCCCACCAGAGAGCTGCATCTCCCTTCAGAAGGTGAGTAGCACATTTTACCCATTCTTGCTCAGGAACATCAGCAGTCATCAATAACCTTGACATCTCATGCAACCAATCATCCGCATCAAGTGGTTGATCAGAAACATCAAATTGGCGTGGGTTGAACTTCAGGAAGCTTTTGATGTCTCCTCGCTTGGGAGGTGGAGGTAGCGGAACAAACTCATTCCTCCTGACACTTTCTTCAAAACGCTGCTGGTTCTGCTGCATTGCTGCCAAGGCATTGGCGATGCTTGACAACGCTGCCCCCAGTTCAGGTTGTATGTCCTCCTCAGAACGGCGTGGTGGTGCCATGCTGTGATTGATATAAAACACAAGTCAGTACTATAATGGAGAATAATAATAATCCAAAATAGTACCAAGATGGAATTAACCAAGATTAAAGGATACAATTTACTAAGATGATATTAAAATATCAACATAGTTCAAAGCACCTAGAAGATATTAAGCATATCGCACACGACTGAAAAGGAGTGTGGTACACAACTTAACAAAGAAAAATTTTCCACAAATTTCGGCATGAAAATACCAATAGATGCGCAAAATCACTTAACGAATCAAGATTAGTGACTCTACCAATTCAATATACAAGAGCGAATGATACAAGTAGTGGTATGGTCACGACTCCATCCCGCACTCAAATCATTACTCCGCACATGAATAAGTAAAACACATATCCCAACACCTTCTTCTCAAGATAACTTAAAGATTAGTAACTACGGAAACGAACACCCCAAACAAGATAACGTTGGATAACAAAGAGTAAGATAGATCGCGGCGGTATACAACGAATCAGATAGATCGCGTCGGTTTGCAAAAGCCTGTCGGTATGGAATGTACCAACAGTTGATAACCAAAAGGCCGATAAAGATAACATGTTGGATGCAACAGATAGACAAGGAATTACACACACACACACACTCAACCTATGGTACTACGGAAACCCAGAACACGTGAATCCTAGTTTGAATTTTAAGAAGAGAATTGAAAACGTTACACTTCCTTACCAGAAAAGGGTGGGTGGGTGGGTAAGAAGAAAAGTGGAAGCAGTCCTACTCTCGCGTTTTGTTTTTCCCTAGTATACATAGCTACCAAAAATAATTGCTAGACTGACAACGACCATTTGGCTGAGACCCTGAAGGTCGGGATGGCTCTGATACCAATTGTAACTACCTCGGTGAATTACGCTCCTATTTACAAGCCTGGATGAGCGGAAATGGTTAAAATAGTACGGTGGGGCCCAAATGCCACTCACAGGTAGACCTTTCGGCCGTCCTAACCATTTCCAAACATCGGGACAAGAACGGGCGGCGTAATCGGCAGGCGAAGGGATCAACTACATACACAAATGAGTATGTATGCAAGCCACCATACAATAGTTCTCAAAGCCATTCCATCTAAAAGAAATAGAAATATTGCAACGCCATACGGCAAGATCCAAATATCCTAGATAGATATAATAGTTTAGGATATCTCCTCATACATCAAACATCAAAGTATCAAGCGGAAGCGAAAAACAAGATCCGAGTACGGATAAGAAGCAAATCGGCATAAGATGCCCCATAAATAAGCACATCCCGCCCACAGATCTCACGGATCCCCGTTCCCGGAATCTCTACACCGAATGATCGTTGCCCACATCGTCTGTCTCCTCCACCCAGTATCCATCTTGCGAGTTTACCTGTTCATCTGAATCAAACAATTTATCGTGTGAGACCCTAGGGGTACTCAGCAAGTCTTTATGCCTCTAAAGGGGACACAACCTGGGGTGACGCAATTGCAGCAAAAGATAAACCCTAACAATTCTATAGATACTCGCTAACCATCCGCCTAACCAGAGATAGACGGATGTCCGTGAATTAATAACAACAGTTATAACGGTAATATAACAGATCCATCCTCCTCCTCGCTTACCGACGAGGAAGCGGATGAACAACCCCCCATCCGTTGGCAGTTTTATTATCCATTCCATGAGTGTTGCACTATTTACTAGTCAGGTACTGAGTCAAATTAAAAGCGGTACTTTAGTTATACTTGTCTATGATCGAGAAACTGTGCTCCAAGTCGTCCATAACCGCGGACACGGCTTTCAGAAAGATTTACCCTGCAGGGGTGCACAAATAGCAACACACACTCGATCAACCTCGGAAAAACCAAATCAAAACCCAACGAGGCATTCACGACAAAGCGATCACAGGATTCAGAAATATTTCAGGGGGGCACCCCATTAAGCTACCCGCAATGAAGTTAGCCGACTCCGAGACGGACTCAAGGTTTGTGTCAGTGGCTATAAACGACTGGGAACCCGAAAATGTGACTGGGCTTGTCGATACCGCGAAAACACTCCGCTTCCCTAAACAGTACAGGTGCATTCCTCGCACAATTTTAAATTAAGCAGTAAAGCATGACATAAGTACAGGATAGTAATAAAACCTCAAACTACTTTGTGTCCCCAAGAAATAAGAATGAATCAAGCTCTGGCTCAGGGGGGTTCATAAGCATCCCGAATGTGGATAACGCGAATATTCAAGGAACAGGAATCAAGTACTCGGGGTCCTACGGGACACAAGTGAGCCTGAAAAACCAAATAGCAAATATGACTCACCGGCGCCACTTTCATTAGTTATCCCATTTCTACTTAGGTTAAGTTGTTTAGGTACCTCGTTATCCATCAGACACTCACATACCCTACACATGCTGTTCTACGACTCGCATGGCTCAAACAACTCCTGTAGTAATGGCTCATGGGATGGAGGAACAGGCTTCAGTGGGGTTTAAAAGTAAAGGCTGTGCAATACTTGGGATCCAGATTAATGCAATCGCGACTCAATGATGCAAGAATAAGATAGAGGCAATAGGTACTATAAGTTTGCAAGCATGTGGTAGTGCTTGCCTGGCAGCTCAGTTGAAGCGAGAGAAGGGTCTGGGTAGTGCTCCTGGGTTTCTTGATATATTCCCTGCTCAGCGTCTATTCGAAGAAGAACCAAACAAACAAGGGCCAACATAAATAAAGTGCACAAGCATATGAATACAATGCGACAAGCAAACAATCATGCCATGATGAATGATGCACAATTTGCATGGCAATAATGTAGCATGGCATGGGTGAGGTGTGGAATACAAGTATAAATCATTTTGTTGAGTTTTAATCATTTTTTAACCTCAATTAAGTTGCTGTATACATTATATTTATATGATGCATGCTGCAAAACAGAACAAGGAATGCATAAACAGAAAGGTCTCATCGAGCTAATCATTTTAGACATATTATTTGTTAAATTTGAAGTTATAAAACAAAAGTTATTAATTAATTAAGGAAAAAGGGCATTTTATTGTAATTTTAATCAACTTAAAAATTAAAGTGTCCAAAATTTATTTTGAATGGCATATTTGAATTCCTCATATTTTTCTGATTTGAAAACATATATTATTTGTATTATTTGGGTTTATATTTTAAAAGTTATTTGTAAACAGATTTGAAATTTGAATTTAATTTAATTTGAAAAAGTTTGAATTAAAACAGAAATACGGAAATACTTTTGTCACTCGCTCAAATCTAGCCACAGACAATGACAGGTGGGGCCTGGCTGACTGGACGCCACAGCGCTCAGAAAACCCTCTGTCACCGCGAGCACGCCCGGCCACAGTGGATGACAGGTGGGGTCTGAGGCTTTGCTGACCCACACGCCAGTGGGCGGATGCGAGGCTGCCACGCGGCACAGCGGGGGATTGCGGGTTGAGGCGGTGTAAAACCCAGGCGCCTAACTGCAAAGTGGTACTACGGCTGTCAGGTGGGCTCGGGCGAACCGCGGGTTAGGAGTAAAAAGCTGGGGGGGGTTTGTGCAAAAAGGCGACGCGGCACTGTGCTTCTTCTCTGAATCTCTGACGACAAAACGGTGTTCGACAGGCGGGGCTCGATGCAGGGGTCGATCCCGCGACCTCGCGTGCGCGCGCGGCAGCGGTTACCGCTGCGGTAGGCTAGGGGAGTTGATAGGAGAGGGCAACGCGGCTAGGTAAGGTTCTCGGTGGCATAGGGAACTGGTGAACACCGACGAGCCCGACGCACTGACGGCGCTCGATGAAAGGAACGGCGGCGCTAGACGGTGGTGATGACGTGGAGGATGTCAGGGAGAAGGAGATGCTCACCGCGGAGTGATCGGTGTGGTCGGATCGGCTAGGGGAGCAGCGGATCATCGGTGAAGCAGAGGCCGGCGGAGCTAGGGTTTGGCGTTGGTGGCAGCGGTGGTCTTCGGCTCCAGCCCTTCTCCTCCTCGACGGCGGGTACAGGGCGATGCAGAGAGGCCTCCTCGTCCTCCCCGACCACCTCCACGGCACGCGCCCGCCTCCTTGTTCTGAAGATGGACGGCGACACCGAGAGCGGCGGCCGGGTAGACGGTGGTAGGGTAGATGGGGAGGGAGAAAAAGATGGGCACGACCCTGGGGAGATCTGGGAGAGGTAGCAGGTTAGAGAGAGGGAGATGATAGGGACGGGAGAGGAGAGTGGTGCCGTGGGGGATCGGTGAAGAGAAAAAGGTGGCTCGGCCACCTTTTCTTCTCCCTCCCTCACATGCTCGGGCGGCTTGGCCTGGGGCAGGTAGGCAGCTGGCAGGTGGGGCAAGGTGAGGCCAGGAAGGTAGGAGAGGCTCGGGCTGGTGGGGCATGCAAGGCAGAGAGAGAAGAAAGAAGGAGAGGGGAGGCATGGAGCTCGGGTGGGAGCTAGGCCCGGGTAGGGTTTGCACTAGGGGAGGGGTAGGGCAGCTCGGGTTGGACCAGGGTGACCAGATGGGGCTAGCTAGGTGAGAGAGGAGGGAGGCCGAGATAGAGAGGGTGGGGACTAGGGTTAGCTAGAGAGGGGCTCGGGTTAGGTTAGATGATGCCCATGGTGGTGGTAGGGTGTAACTAGGGTAGATGAGGGGTTAGGTTTAGGGTTTAGCTTAGGTGAGAGATTTTGGAGAAAAGATTAGGGAGGGAGGGTATGGTTTAGGGTTTAGGCATGATCCACATGACCATGCAAGGATGGAGGTGAAAAGGGAGGGGAAGATGAGGAATAGAGAGAGGGAGAGAGGGAGAGAGATGAACCACTCAAGAATTCAAATAAAAATCCAAATAGACTTAATTGTGGTGGCACTTGCATGGCCCATGCAAAATATTTATTGCCATGTTTATTCTTGTGAGAACAATAATATTAACATGGCATTATTATTATGCATTCCCAAAAATATGGAATTAAGCCAAACAAAAGAATCTAAAGGAAAGTTCCAGATAGAGTAGATGGAGATGATCACATTTGATTATAATTGGGACTTGCTAGTGTGTATATTCCACTAGATGTTTAATAGTCCCAAAAATAGCCCAACATGATAATAACCCCAAAACAACCCATATGGAAGCTAGGGAAAAGTTCCACTCACAAGGCATGCAAAGGTGGCCATGTGGCTCTCCTCAACCAATAATGTGAAAACAATATGGTGCATATATGAGAGCATGTGGAGATAGAATGGATCCACACCAACACATATGAGCTAGAGGTAAAACCAAATAAGTTGCAATGCTCATATATGGTGGAATGGTGGAATGATGGGTGATGACAAGAAAGGTGGTGGAGTTAACAAAAGATATGCCCCCAACTCAACTTGGGCATTTAAACAATATATCAAGAACCAAATACAATATCAAGAGGCAAAATACAATTAATGATGCATATGAGATAAGAACCAACACAAAAAGGGTTTTATATGTTGCTCAAATGCAAGGTGGCATGATGACATGAGCATGATATAATGATGATGCAACAATTATATATTTGAAGTAGCCATTATATTACTAGACCAAGTAGCATTACAATTGTTAGACAATTGGGATGCTACAACTCTCCCCCACTAAACAGGAATCTCGCCCCGAGATTCTAGGAAGAAGAAGAAGACACAAAGAGGGTAGGATACTTGGCACGGAGCTCATCTTCACGTTCCCAAGTGGCTTCATCAACGGAATGGTGCGACCACTGCACCTTGCAGAACTTGATGGACTTGTTGCGAGTCCTTCTTTCTGCGGTCTCAAGGATTTTTGTGGGGTGTTCTTGATAAGACAGGTCTTCTTGGAGATTGATAAGCTCATGGTCCACGGTCCTACCGGGATCCTTGAAGCACTTCTTGAGTTGAGAGATGTGGAAAACATCATGGACTTTGAGTTTTTCCGGGAGCTCAAGAGCATAAGCAACTTCTCCTCTTCTTCCACGAATTTTGAAAGGACCGATGTATCTAGGAGCCAGCTTTCCTTTGATACCAAAGCGGTGCGTGCCTCTCATGGGAGTGACACGAAGGTAAACGAGATCACCAGGGACATACTCCATGTCCGTGTGCTTTCTGTCATAATTGCTCTTCTGGCGACTTTGAGCAATCTTCAGATTTTCAAGAATGATGTGCACTTTCTCCTCCGCTTGAGTTACAATGTCAGGGCCAAACAATATTCTTTCTCCTGCACCCGACCAACCAATTGGAGTTCTGCATTTGCGACCATAGAGAGCCTCAAATGGTGCCATATTTAGACTTTTCTGGAAGCTGTTGTTGTAAGAGAATTCAGCATAAGGAAGACATTCTTCCCACTTCATGCCAAAAGAGATGACGCAAGCACGGAGCATATCCTCCAGAATCTGATTGACCCTTTCAACTTGTCCTTGCGACTGAGGGTGGTAAGCTGTGCTGAAGTTCAATTTTGTTCCCAAAGCATTTTGGAAACTTTCCCAGAACTTGGAAGTGAAGATGCTTCCACGGTCTGAACTGATCTCAAGCAGAACCCCATACAGAGAGACAATTCTGTTGATATAGAGCTCAGCCAACTGAATTGCAGAAATTGTTTCCTTGACGGGGAAGAAGTGAGCCACTTTAGAAAGCCTGTCAATGACAACAAAGATTGCATTGTTGCCCTTCTGCGACCTTGGAAAACCAGTGATGAAGTCCATCTCTGCTTTTTCCCATTTCCATTTCGGAGGTCTCAATGGCTGTAGAAGACCAGAAGGTTTTTGATGGACAACTTTAACTCTGCGGCAGACATCACACTCCGAGACATACTTGGCACAATATCTTTTCAAACCCGGCCACCTGTATTGTGTTTTCAAGTCCATGTACATCTTTGTGCTGCCAGGATGGATAGAAAGAACAGAATCATGTGCCTCCTTGAGAACTTGTTCTCTCAAACCCGGGTAGTTCAGAACAACTCAATAATTAACAACCATGCTATTGAGAGAACATGAGGTTTTTAGCTCCACGGAGCATACACCCCATCTGGCCACATGGTGAGCATCCATGGGCATAGCCAAAAAGCAAAATTGAAAAATGGAAAATGCCATGCAAAAAATGGAAAATGCCCTGCGTTTATGTGTGCCCTGAGGACCAGGGAGCGCAGGTTTTCTTCTTAGATTTTGGGATAATTAAATACAATGAGGTTATGATAGTAGTACTACTAGTATCATCGTACACCTACACACTCGCGTGCTCCCAGGAGTCGTAAAGCTGGTGTGCACACGACCGTTGTACCGTAATTAGTGCGCATGCCAATGCCAGTTTGATGAAACGCGCTTGCGGTATTTGTGTGCATGTTGTCGTCTTGTTTCCACACGATTCACTTGGCTTTCCCAGACATTCGTTTAAATGTGTGTCTCTAGAACCGCTTCCTGTGCCAGTCGGTGGGACCGAGACCACATAAACGCCATCATCCATGGACGGCAAGAAGCAGGAAGACTCGCCATGGGCTGGTCTCCCTGAGGGACTCATCCAGAAGATAGGTGACATCTTCCTATCGACGAACGACTTCTACTACTACGCCGCCTTTTGGGCAATCTGCAGCGCCTGGCGCGGCTTCACGGAGAAGCTCTTTATGCCAGCCAACTGGATTATCGGGTAGAAGACACCACCATCATGTTGCTGAACGTGAGAACTAGCCGCCACCTTGAGAAGAAGATTAGCCGGGTTATTCGCAGGTGCTTTCTTTATATTCATCTGTATATATGCGATCCATTTTTTGCATTCACATCCTATACTATCTGTTTTTCAAGTTCTATTTCTTCGTCCACTTGTTGCCCAGGGTTTTGCTCCATGGTTTACCTTGATTGAATTTCAGTCTGTTTACCTTGACTGAATCTCTGTTTATCCTCCCTCTATCTCTAGAAGGTACTTTTATATCGGTAGCACAACCGGCGGCCTCCTTGTGCTTGGACAGAGGGTGCAGCCGTACAAGACCCGGTTGTACAACCCCTTCTCGGGTGCTATCAAGCGCCTGAGGGCAGAGATACCGACCGAGTGGGTGGCTTCTGTCGCTGTGACGATGTTCCCGTCGTTGATGGTGTTTACATCAAACAATCAGAACACCACCATTTGGTGGGTGGATGAGAGCACGGATGAAGGGAGTGTCCCGGTCTTTGGTGAAGGGTGGTACTCGCCGTATGACGTCGCGGCACTCCGGAGCATGACCTCTTACGCACGTGATGTTTTTTTCGTAGACAGATATGGGTCTATCCTCTTGACTATGTGTGATGCTGCTCATGGAGATGTGCAGTTGCAGCGCTCCGCACGGACCCTGGAGATGCATCCCACCGTTGCAGGCCCTATTCCGGGCTGCAAGTTCCTAGAGAATCATTTTTACCTCGTCGAGTCCGACGGGGAGTTGCTGATCGTTATGAGTGGACCAGTCTACGGCGGTAGGCCGGATGTTTACCGGGTTGATACCCAGAACCGTGTCCTTTAGCCAGTTAGAGGCATCGGAAGTCATGCTCTCTTCGTTGCTAAGAATCGGCGCGTCTGCGTCGACAGCACCAGGGTACCCACAGTGCAGGCTGGCAGCATATACTATGCGGATCTATCTGAGATTAGATCTTACAACTTTGAGGCTCTTGCGTGGGAAGAGGAGCCAAGCGTTGTATATGGTATGGAGTAGGAGGATTATGGAATGACCATCCTTTCGAACTCGATCGATTGCTGGCAGAGTATTGCAGAATCGTCGAGCATTCTGAGCTGCAGATGGTGCCGCCATATGGCGAGGATGGTACCACCCACTATGATTACTACGACGGCTATCCATCAGATTGATGGATTGTGTGGGTCTACTCCTGATGTATTCTCTTCAGGCACTACAAGGAATGTGGTAATTTTTTACCCTCCATATTGGTCACTAGATGGTCATTGTTCTTCATTTGTGACCTTCTTGTGACCAAAACCAGATGGTTGAAAGCTGAGAGTCACTAACAGACAATAAAGACCTTTTCTGTGCATTGGTCATAGACTACAATGACCAATACAGATGGTCATAGTTTCTATGACCAATTTTTTGGTCACTAGCTATATGGCATGTCCACGTGGGATCTGACGTGGCCAATCCTACATGGCAGATTTGTGACCAAACCAGATGGTCATGGATTGAAATCAGCCCAGTCCAATTTAGCCATCTAAATGGGTTGAGCCCAATAATTTGGTCCATTTTGGCCTTCTTACTATCCATTGTCGTTTGGGGCATTGGCCTATTGGGAGCCCATTTTGCTTTTGGGCTTTGGCCTTTTAGCAGTCCATTTTGTTTGGGATCTGGTCTTTTTACTAGTCCATTTTACTTTTGGGCTTTGGCCTTTTTACAGTCCATTTTACTTTTGGGTTTTGGCCTCTTTATAGTCCAATTCATTTTAATTTTTCGAAATCTGCCAAAACATTTTGTAAATAGTTGTTTGGGCCGTAGCCTTTTCACATCCCAAAATAGCACAATTCTTTGATCAACTAATATTTGGATTGTAGCCTTTTTACAGTACAATGATGTTTGGGATGTGGCCTTCTCAAAGCCCAGATATTTGATCCAATATTTATTGCCATGTTTATTCTTGTGAGAACAATAATATTAACATGGCATTATTATTATGCATTCCCAAAAATATGGAATTAAGCCAAGCAAAAGAATCTAAAGGAAAGTTCCAGATAGAGTAGATGGAGATGATCACATTTGATTATAATTGGGACTTGCTAGTGTGTATATTCCACTAGATGTTTAATAGTCCCAAAAATAGCCCAACATGATAATAACCCCAAAACAACCCATATGGAAGCTAGGGAAAAGTTCCACTCACAAGGCATGCAAAGGTGGCCATGTGGCTCTCCTCAACCAATAATGTGAAAACAATATGGTGCATATATGAGAGCATGTGGAGATAGAATGGATCCACACCAACACATATGAGCTAGAGGTAAAACCAAATAAGTTGCAATGCTCATATATGGTGGAATGGTGGAATGATGGGTGATGACAAGAAAGGTGGTGGAGTTAACAAAAGATATGCCCCCAACTCAAATTGGGCATTTAAACAATATATCAAGAACCAAATACAATATCAAGAGGCAAAATACAATTAATGATGCATATGAGATAAGAACCAACACAAAAAGGGTTTTATATGTTGCTCAAATGCAAGGTGGCATGATGACATGAGCATGATATAATGATGATGCAACAATTATATATTTGAAGTAGCCATTATATTACTAGACCAAGTAGCATTACAATTGTTAGACAATTGGGATGCTACAACTCTCCCCCACTAAACAGGAATCTCGCCCCGAGATTCTAGGAAGAAGAAGAAGACACAAAGAGGGTAGGATACTTGGCACGGAGCTCATCTTCACGTTCCCAAGTGGCTTCATCAACGGAATGGTGCGACCACTGCACCTTGCAGAACTTGATGGACTTGTTGCGAGTCCTTCTTTCTGCGGTCTCAAGGATTTTTGTGGGGTGTTCTTGATAAGACAGGTCTTCTTGGAGATTGATAAGCTCATGGTCCACGGTCCTGCCGGGATCCTTGAAGCACTTCTTGAGTTGAGAGATGTGGAAAACATCATGGACTTTGAGTTTTTCCGGGAGCTCAAGAGCATAAGCAACTTCTCCTCTTCTTCCACGAATTTTGAAAGGACCGATGTATCTAGGAGCCAGCTTTCCTTTGATATCAAAGCGGTGCGTGCCTTTCATGGGAGTGACACGAAGGTAAACGAGATCACCAGGGACATACTCCATGTCCGTGTGCTTTCTGTCATAATTGCTCTTCTGGCGACTTTGAGCAATCTTCAGATTTTCAAGAATGATGTGCACTTTCTCCTCCGCTTGAGTTACAATGTCAGGGCCAAACAATATTCTTTCTCCTGCACCCGACCAACCAATCGGAGTTCTGCATTTGCGACCATAGAGAGCCTCAAATGGTGCCATCTTTAGACTTTTCTGGAAGCTGTTGTTGTAAGAGAATTCAGCATAAGGAAGACATTCTTCCCACTTCATGCCAAAAGAGATGACGCAAGCACGGAGCATATCCTCCAGAATCTGATTGACCCTTTCAACTTGTCCTTGCGACTGAGGGTGGTAAGCTGTGCTGAAGTTCAATTTTGTTCCCAAAGCATTTTGGAAACTTTCCCAGAACTTGGAAGTGAAGATGCTTCCACGGTCTGAACTGATCTCAAGCAGAACCCCATACAGAGAGACAATTCTGTTGATATAGAGCTCAGCCAACTGAATTGCAGAAATTGTTTCCTTGACGGGGAAGAAGTGAGCCACTTTAGAAAGCCTGTCAATGACAACAAAGATTGCATTGTTGCCCTTCTGCGACCTTGGAAAACCAGTGATGAAGTCCATCTCTGCTTTTTCCCATTTCCATTTCGGAGGTCTCAATGGCTGTAGAAGACCAGAAGGTTTTTGATGGACAACTTTAACTCTACGGCAGACATCACACTCCGAGACATACTTGGCACAATATCTTTTCAAACCCGGCCACCAATATTGTGTTTTCAAGTCCATGTACATCTTTGTGCTGCCAGGATGGATAGAAAGAACAGAATCATGTGCCTCCTTGAGAACTTGTTCTCTCAAACCCGGGTAGTTCAGAACAACTCAATAATTAACAACCATGCTATTGAGAGAACATGAGGTTTTTAGCTCCACGGAGCATACACCCCATCTGGCCACATGGTGAGCATCCATGGGCATAGCCAAAAAGCAAAATTGAAAAATGGAAAATGCCATGCAAAAAATGGAAAATGCCATGCGTTTATGTGTGCCCTGAGGACCAGGGAGCGCAGGTTTTCTTCTTAGATTTTGGGATAATTAAATACAATGAGGTTATGATAGTAGTACTACTAGTATCATCGTACACCTACATACTCGCGTGCTCCCATGAGTCGTAAAGCTGGTGTGCACACGACCGTTGTACCGTAATTAGTGCGCATGCCAATGCCAGTTTGATGAAACGCGCTTGCGGTATTTGTGTGCATGTTGTCGTCTTGTTTCCACACGATTCACTTGGCTTTCCCAGACATTCGTTTAAATGTGTGTCTCTAGAACCGCTTCCTGTGCCAGTCGGTGGGACCGAGACCACATAAACGCCATCATCCATGGACGGCAAGAAGCAGGAAGACTCGCCATGGGCTGGTCTCCCTGAGGGACTCATCCAGAAGATAGGTGACATCTTCCTATCGACGAACGACTTCTACTACTACGCCGCCTTTTGGGCAATCTGCAGCGCCTGGCGCGGCTTCACGGAGAAGCTCTTTATGCCAGCCAACTGGATTATCGGGTAGAAGACACCACCATCATGTTGCTGAACGTGAGAACTAGCCGCCACCTTGAGAAGAAGATTAGCCGGGTTATTCGCAGGTGCTTTATTTATATTCATCTGTATATATGCGATCCATTTTTTGCATTCACATCCTATACTATCTGTTTTTCAAGTTCTATTTCTTCGTCCACTTGTTGCCCAGGGTTTTGCTCCATGGTTTACCTTGATTGAATTTCAGTCTGTTTACCTTGACTGAATCTCTGTTTATCCTCCCTCTATCTCTAGAAGGTACTTTTATATCGGTAGCACAACCGGCGGCCTCCTTGTGCTTGGACAGAGGGTGCAGCCATACAAGACCCGGTTGTACAACCCCTTCTCGGGTGCTATCAAGCGCCTGAGGGCAGAGATACCGACCGAGTGGGTGGCTTCTGTCGCTGTGACGATGTTCCCGTCGTTGATGGTGTTTACATCAAACAATCAGAACACCACCATTTGGTGGGTGGATGAGAGCACGGATGAAGGGAGTGTCCCGGTCTTTGGTGAAGGGTGGTACTCGCCGTATGACGTCGCGGCACTCCGGAGCATGACCTCTTACGCCCGTGATGTTTTTTTCGTAGACAGATATGGGTCTATCCTCTTGACTATGTGTGATGCTGCTCATGGAGATGTGCAGTTGCAGCGCTCCGCACGGACCCTGGAGATGCATCCCACCGTTGCAGGCCCTATTCCGGGCTGCAAGTTCCTAGAGAATCATTTTTACCTCGTCGAGTCCGACGGGGAGTTGCTGATCATTATGAGTGGACCAGTCTACGGCGGTAGGCCGGATGTTTACCGGGTTGATACCCAGAACCGTGTCCTTTAGCCAGTCAGAGGCATCGGAAGTCATGCTCTCTTCGTTGCTAAGAATAGGCGCGTCTGCGTCGACAGCACCAGGGTACCCACAGTGCAGGCTGGCAGCATATACTATGCGGATCTATCTGAGATTAGATCTTACAACTTTGAGGCTCTTGCGTGGGAAGAGGAGCCAAGCGTTGTATATGGTATGGAGTAGGAGGATTATGGAATGACCATCCTTTCGAACTCGATCGATTGCTGGCAGAGTATTGCAGAATCGTCGAGCATTCTGAGCTGCAGATGGTGCCGCCATATGGCGAGGATGGTACCACCCACTATGATTACTACGACGGCTATCCATCAGATTGATGGATTGTGTGGGTCTACTCCTGATGTATTCTCTTCAGGCACTACAAGGAATGTGGTAATTTTTTACCCTCCATATTGGTCACTAGATGGTCATTGTTCTTCATTTGTGACCTTCTTGTGACCAAAACCAGATGGTTGAAAGCTGAGAGTCACTAACAGACAATAAAGACCTTTTCTGTGCATTGGTCATAGACTACAATGACCAATACAGATGGTCATAGTTTCTATGACCAATTTTTTGGTCACTAGCTATATGGCATGTCCACGTGGGATCTGACGTGGCCAATCCTACATGGCAGATTTGTGACCAAACCAGATGGTCATGGATTGAAATCAGCCCAGTCCAATTTAGCCATCTAAATGGGTTGAGCCCAATAATTTGGTCCATTTTGGCCTTCTTACTATCCATTGTCGTTTGGGGCATTGGCCTATTGGGAGCCCATTTTGCTTTTGGGCTTTGGCCTTTTAGCAGTCCATTTTGTTTGGGATCTGGTCTTTTTACTAGTCCATTTTACTTTTGGGCTTTGGCCTTTTTACAGTCCATTTTACTTTTGGGTTTTGGCCTCTTTATAGTCCAATTCATTTTAATTTTTCGAAATCTGCCAAAACATTTTGTAAATAGTTGTTTGGGCCGTAGCCTTTTCACATCCCAAAATAGCACAATTCTTTGATCAACTAATATTTGGATTGTAGCCTTTTTACAGTACAATGATGTTTGGGATGTGGCCTTCTCAAATCCCAGATATTTGATCCAATATAAGAACAACACATATCATTCAAAGCCTAGTTATTTGATCGACCATCATCACAATACATATAAAATATTATCCCAGAATAATATCCAAAACATCGAGCTATAACTAGCTACCAAAATCAAACTAGAAACAACTATAATCATTTCCAGCTTCTTCGGAATACTTCCAACAAAGGGATGGCCTTCAGCTTGGACAAATCCTGCACGCATGCTGTCCCCATTGACATCAGTCATCACAAATAGAAATAGAAGAATAAAAAATGCTCTAATGTACATTACAGTATAACGCATGCTTGTTCATGTCTGCAGTTGTAACATATATTTCTCCACTGACATACATCAAAGATCCAAAGCTAGAAGTACTCATCGATCATGGAGTAGTACAATGCATGTCAAAATAATAATAATGAATTAATTTGAACAAGAGTTGCTTGTTCATGATCACTGTGTACAATAACAAGTTCACAACAGACACAGGTTTTTCCATGACTACATTAAAGGTCAAAATCTAGCTAGGGTACCATGACATACATCAAAGATTCGATGCTAGAGACTACTACCGGGAAGATGGATTAGGGAGTAAGTATGGGGCCTTACAGTATATAGTAGTCAAGTGTTATCATGCTCACATAGTGCACATTAGCCTCCTGCAACCCAATAAAACACCATACAACACATGCAGAACACGAAAATTGCCTCGAAGGAAATTTCAGGATGATTCAAGCAAATCAATGTACAGTGGAAGAGAACATACGGAGCCCAGAAGTTCCAGGGCCCTCTTCCCGCTGTACACGGTGGTCACCAGACATGCAAGCAAATCTCAAGTCACAAAACCACCGAAACACAAGGCTAGCTGATAGAAACAATAGTAAGGGACAATAGATTATTTCCTCATGATCGACAGCTATAAATTCTGGTGCCCAAATGCCTCAGTTCAGTAAACACTAAGCATGGTACACGGTAAAAAATTTACACATCCAGCTAGATGACCTACACTAATTTTTTCACAGAACTAATAATAACCCAAATTTTTCAAGTATATTTCTTACTTTCAGTATTGGAAAATGAGATAAAAAAAAGTGAAGCTCATACAACAATGCATACTAGAGAAGCAACTGAAAGCGCGCTCATCTTTATTTATATATTATAGCAAAGACAATGGATGCACATTAATAGAAGCAGCAAAGATGACACAAGAAGTATGGTAGTGTACACAAATTTGCTAACACGTGAGACAACGGATATAGTACAAATATGTAAAGGTAATTTAACAGAAGAGAGGGGAAGGACATTGGAAATTTTTCCAGGCTGTAGGTACTGCAACCAAACTGCTATGGTTGCAAAGGAGTATGTTCTACAATACCAGGTCCAGAATCCAGTATTCCTGTCCAGAATGACAGTACACATGTTAAAGGAGTATATACAACAATCTCTATTCACAACAAAAATTTAGTGCACATGATACAGTGAAATAGAAACAGTGTTTTTGGGATATCCAATACATTTCACTTTAAATGACACTATACTGACAAATCAGTGCTAAATCAGTACTAAATGACACTATTCTTAGCTATGAGCATAAGCGAAACAAATTTGACATCAGTAGACAGGGCACTAATCAGTAGCTAGGGAACGCACGCTAATCAGTAGCTAACACACCCAAACAGATATGATACACACATTGCTTTCTTGAACCAAATTGAATGAGTCCATATGCATCATTCAATTCACCATGATACAAGGAGAAAATAGTACTGTACTTGCATATGCAGGCAATCTACTGGATTTGTAGCATGGCCAACCATGGTCTAGAGCATATCAGAAGAGGGGAACAAAAAGAAATGACCTTCTTGGTTGTTGTGCGTCGTCTTTGTGTTCGGGGTAGGACTGCACGAGCTGCCCCTCCTCCTGGTCTGGCACTCCCTTTCGCTTCGTTTGCGGCATGCAGCTCCAGACGCTGGTCGGAGGTTATCTACACAGGTAGAAGCGTGAGCGAGATAGAATCAAGGTGTGGGGGGCCGTGGGGAGATGGGTTTCAGATCTTACGATGGTTGGTGAGATCGACATAGACGTCGTGGAGGAGGTTCAGCCTCGGGCAGTGCTGCTGCTCCTGTTTGGGCGCCCACGGCTTGTGCAGCTACGCGGCGAGCTCCTAGTCGCAGGAAACCAGTCGGAAGGCATTTCCGGCACAGTAGAAGACCTGGCGGCGCCATCTGCTCCTGCTGCACCTTATCCGAGGTCGGTGTTGTCGGGGAGGAGAGGATCTGGTGGCGTCCATGACTGGGAGGAGCGAATCCAGTGGCTTCGTGGTCAGGACGGGGAGTCGGTGGCAACTTGTGGCTGGGGAGGAGGCGCTGGTTGTAGGGATTAGATGTGGCTGTTCGAAGTGGGGATTGGGGAGGAGAGACTAGGGTTCATGGGTTACTAGGGAGGGGAGCGGTTTGGGTTTGGGTTACTAGGGAGGGTGCTGGAGGCCTGGGCTGGCCGATTGAGTGACACCAGGGAAGGAGGAGATGGGGAGGGATCGGATTGAGGTGGAGGTAGAGCTCGTGGGTGGGTGGGAGAAGAGGGGAGGGACTTAGTCGTGGGGTGTTGTGGTTGCGCGATGGGGTGCGTTGGATGTGGCTAACCCTAGCGTCAATGCACGCAAATTTGGTGGGCGTGAGAGGTTCTCTAGGGCGTTGGATTTGATAGATATGCGATCGATGGGAAAGATCAAGTTCTGGATTCCGATCCAGGGCAATAGGGATCCTGAGTTCTGATTGGCAAGAGAAGACTGTCCACGAATCTACATTTATTTGTGCAAAAGAAAAGGATTTTTTATGAAGAACCTACTAAAAATACATTGTAAAATGGTACCACCTCATTTTTGTAAAATATTAAATCACATTTTAAATAGAAATCACCAAGTGCTTAGACCACAAAAGCTTTCCATACACTCTTATCAAAAAGACAAATTTCTTCCGATTCAAGCCAAACAACCAATGTTATGGCCATAATCACTACATAGTTTGTGATAATGTGCCCATATTGTGCACGCATGTGCATGATGGGATGGCGGACAATATTGCAGGAGGAAGTTTTCCTTTTCGTGGCACAGAAAATACGTTTTCCATTTTCCGAATGCAAAAAAAGGGGCATTTTGTGAAGCAACCACAAAATGAAAGTTTCAAAATGACACCACCACATTTAAAAAAATACTAGACCATGTTATATGGACAATGTCCGAACAGGGGCATCTCAAACCTATTTTCCCACCCCTCGCGAAAAAGACAAATGTATGTCGAATCGGTAGGAACTGGGTCTGATTTGAACTACATGTACATGATTTAATGCTCATGATTTTTTGCAAAAATCATTTTTAGGTTCACAATATGATGTTTTATCAGAGATCTAATGTAATTTTAGCGAGGCTCACCCCCTAGCTAGGAACATTCTTGCCCTCTGTTTTGACCATAGTTTGAAACAGGCATAATAAATTCAAAAACGGTCCAAAAAAGGTAACTCCTTCGCATGGTGTCTTATTATGTGACATATTCACAAGGAAAAATACCAAACTTGGTATATTGCAAGTGTCTCGAAAAAACCTTCTCAGAAATGACCTATCATGTTCGAGGTTTCATGGCTTTCGAGCCAAACGACCAATGTTATGGCCATAATCACAATATAGTTTGTGATAATGTGCCCATATTGTGCAAGCATGTGCATCTTAGGATGTCGAACAATATTGCAGGAGGAAGTTTTCCTTTTCGTCGCACAGAAAATGCGTTTTCTATTTTTCAAATGCAAAAAATGGGGCGTTTTGTGAAGCAACCACAAAATTAAAGTTTCAAAATGACACCACCACATTTATAAAAAAATACTAGACCATGTTACATATACAATGTCCGAACCGGGGCATCTCAAACCTATTTATCCACCCCTCGCGAAAAAGACAAATGTCTACCGAATCGGGAGGAAGTGGGTCCGATTTAAACTACATGTACATGATTTAATGCTCGTGATTTTTTGCAAAAATCATTTTTAGGTTCACAATATTATGTTTTATCAGAGATCTAATGAAATTTTAGTGAGGCTCATCCCCTAGCTAGGAACCTTCATGCCCTCCGTTTTGACCATAGTTTGAAACAGGCATAATAAATTTAAAAACGGTCCAAATGAGGTAACTCCTTCACGTGGTGTCTTATTATGTGACATGTTTGCAAGGAAAAATACCAAACTTGGTATATTGCAAGTGTCTCGAAAAAACCTTGTCAAAAATGACCTATCATGTTCGAGGTTTCATGGTATTATGGCCATAATCACGACATAGTTTGTGATAATGTGTCCATATTGTGCACGCATGTGCATCTTAGGATGGCGAACAATGTTGTAGGAGGAAGTTTTTCTTTTCGTCGCATGAAAAAGCCATTTTCTATTTTTCGAGCGCAAAAAACGGGGCGTTTTGTGAAGCAACCACCAAATAAATGTTTTAAAATTGTACAAACCTAGTTTTCAAAAATACTATACCATGTTATATGGCCAATGTCCCAACCAGGGTATCTAAAACCTTTTCTTCCACGCCTGACGAAAAAGACAAATTCCTACCGAATCGGTAGGAAGTGGGTCCGATTTGAACTACAGGTACATGATATAATGCTCATGATTTTTTGAAAAAAAATCATTTTTAGACTCACAATATGATGTTTTATCAAAGATCTGATGCAAGTTTATCGAGGCTCATCCCCTAGCTAAGAACCTTCATGCCCGCCATTTTGATCATAGTTCGAAACGGGCATACAAAATTCAAAAACGGTCCGAACAATGTGAAACCTTCGCCTGGTGTCATATTATGTGACATATTTTCAAGGAAAATTATCAAACTTGGTATATCGATTGTGTCTCAAAAAAACCTTCTCAGAAATGAGTTATCATGTTCGAGGTTTCATGGCTTTTAGGCTAAATGACCAATGTTATTGCTAGAATCATGGCATAGTTTGTGATAATGTTCCCATATTGTTCATGTACGTATATCATGGGATGCCGAACAATGTTGTAGGAGGAAGTTTTTCTTTTCTCCGCACGGAAAAGCTATTTTTATTTTCCGAGCGGAAAAAACTGGACGTTTTGTGAAGCAACCACCAAATTCTTGTTTTAAAATGGTACAAACCTATTTTTAAAAAAAATACTATACCATGTTACATGGCCAATGTACCAACTAGGGTATCTAAAACCTTTCCGTTCACCCCTAGCAAAAAAGACAAATTACTGCCGAATCGGTAGGAAGTGGGTCCGATTTGAACTACAGGTACATGATATAATGATCATGATTTTGTGCAAAAATCAGTTTTAGCTTAGCCTCCTAAAGATGAACCAAATTTTTTTATATCATCTCAATCCGACTTGATATCCAAAAATTATAGAGAAATTACATTTGTATACTTACCAAAAAAAAGTCCATCTATCTAGGTGGGCTCAAAGTTTGTAAAAACCCTACAATTTTCAATAAAATGGATATGCTAAAGGTCTAGTGGGGGGCTATTGGCCCAGCCGACCGAGTAGGGCATGGCTCGATCGCTTGAGGCCCAGGCCCAATAGTGCCTTACATTGAATAAAGAGGGCGACGCGCGAAGTTGCAACAACAAGGTTCCTGTGGTCGGGTGGTTCGTTTCCTTCGGTGGGAGTCAGAGGTCGCGGGTTCGAATCCCCTCCCGTGCTGCGCTCCTCCTTTTTTAAATATTTCGAGCATGTTACCTGGTATGATATTACTTGGGCTGAAATCCCTTATTAACATGAACGAGGTCAGTGGTGTAGTGGTTAGGATCTCGCGGAAGTCGGCCAGGTGTTGAGTTCGAACCCCCACCTTGATTCTTATTGTCAAAATAATTCCCAAACATCAGCCGGTTCCAGATGCCACCTAGATATGACAAGTAGGCAAAAAATGACACATGGACATGACATGAAGGTGATATTGCTGAGTTGGCAATCCTGTAATTTTTTTGCCTCAAAATTTAACCATAATGACCATTTAAATTGGTCGTAGTCTACCAAATAAAAGGCTCCAAACCAGTCCTATCTATCTATGACCTTTTCGTGTCAGTACATCATGACCTTTTTGACTAAATTGATCGTTATTTTTGAAGGTTTGGACCCTCCTAAATTCCCCTTTTTGACTACATCATGACCAATTGGTTAAGAATGGTCATAGATCTATGACCAAAAAACCCATGGTCATTAAAAAAAGGGTACTAGTGAGCAGATTTCTTGTAGTGAGGTCTGTTGTTTATGTGTTCACTTTGTTGAGTGAATGTCTATGAATTTTGCAAGTTCTATGGTGCCCGTGTAATATAATGGACGTTCTCCCTGTTCCAGTAGATCGTGTGTTGTACCTCTTACAATTTCACTGTTTTTTCATGTGTGTGTAGTAATTCTGATAGATGCTCAGTTTGCAACAATCCTCAAACAACTTACAACTGCAAATTACAGTAGATTATTACAATCCTCAGTAAACTTGATAGTAATAAAATGAAGCATAAAAGTTGCAGCAGAGTCCAGACAACTAAAAAAACACCATAACTCGTTATGACAGCATTCTTGGAGGGCATCTTGCTCAACAATATCACGGGCATCTTGGAGGGCATCCTCAAATAATCTTTTGGCTGAAAAATGAGGATCAGTCGAAGCGGTGTGCCATGAGCAATAGGTATTGTCACTGCTGATGTGTGAAACAAAATCTAAACTTGGAGAAGCGGGTCTTTGTTCGGCATTCAGAGGGTCATTTGCAGCCTGAAACAAACACAAAACAAGTTATAACAGCATTACCATGCAATCACACCACCATGGATTTTAAATGTCAATGCGGTAATATATAAGGAAGCAGTTAACAGTGGTGGCTCATACATCTATTTCCTCTTGAATAAGTGGACGAGCTGGCGCCATGGAGCGATGCGAGCATGTGCTGCTCTGTGAAATGACTGTTCTACTTGAATATGGCTAAGACCAAGACAAAACAAGTTACTTAAACAACAAATTTGGGAAACAAACTACAAGTTCATTTTGAATAACAATGCGAGCAATCAACCAAAGTACCTGATGCAGACTGCTCAAACTAGAATGTGCAGAACATGAATAAAATGAATATTTAAACTAAGCCATTATGTTTCTCATATATAAACTAGCCAGGAACTACACAACGAAATCTGCCACTTATTTAATCATAGACAAAAAAAGAGTAACTCGGCCAATAAAAACGCATCACTTGTAAGCCTTGAATATGCTAGCCAGATAATTTCAGACAAACAATGAATCAAGCAATCATACATTGAATTATACACGAATAGCCAGATAATTTCAATGCTTCGGCGGCCTGAGAACAACAAACTGAACCATCAAGTGTCTCGTATTAAAATAGCCAGTTCATTTAACTATGATACATAGTAGATACAAGAGTGAGATGAACTGGACAGAGTTCCTTATGATACATGTGTGGATCTTATCGCTAGTGTGGCCTTGTTCTTATTATCAGACAACTCAGATGCAATACACCCAGCCTCTACATATCTAGGAAATTGAACTAAGCACATGGAAAAAAGCAGACCATAGTGGGGCTAAAATGTTTGACGCTAATTTTTGGAAAAAAATATGAAAACAAGAAAGTCAAATGGTAAATTTAGGCAAACAAAAAATGTGGCAAGGACCAAACTTCGGGTGGGGGGCCTTACGGTAGGTGTTACACGAGATCTATGATGGCTCCTGTGTACGGGCGGAGTTTGTACTCCATTGTTTCTCCTCTGCATAAAGGTAAGGCCAACTGTAAATACAAACAGGTTCCAACATGATATACGTTGGCATGAAGTGAAACAAAAGTGACGGGGTCTTACGAGATTATAGGAACCATTCACTCTATAATATTGTGTGCAAACTGAGGCTGCTCCTTGCATAATAACAGCAAACAGTTTGAGCCGTAGGTTAAGAGGGATCAAATCGATAGTACATAATGGTCAAAGAGTATGACGTGTGTAAACGTGTAGTATAGGATAGCAGGACAATAGCACAATGGAAATACTATAGTTCATAAATCGGCGAGTGGGAGAGATATTATATAATCATATCTCATGTGGACAGGTACAACAGAGAATATAAACAAATATATTAAGTGACTAATAATTCACAAAGAAATAGTACAGTACATAAAAACAGTTCAATGCGTGGAGTTTAAGCGTAACCACAACGGGTTAATTTAGTACTCCCTCCGTTTCAAAATATAAGATGTTTTTAGCTTTGTGAAAAGAGTGCATCTAGACCTCTTTTAGTGTGTAGGTTCATCTAGGTTTGGAGGATCCTACACACTAAAATGAGTCTAGATACACTTCTTTCACAAAGCTAAAGCATCTTATATTTTGAAATAGAGGGAGTACATAACAGGTGTATATCAAGTAAAGAACCTGTTAGTTAGGAAATTTAGCACAAATACAGTACATTGCCAACAAACAAATCGCGCGGGGAGATCTAGTTTTACCTCGGTCGGGGCGTCGTCTAGGCCTCCTCCGCATCCTCACGGGTCACGTCGAGTTCGCCGAAGGTGCTACGGTCGTAGTGGGTGTCGACGACAGGGAAGCAGATCTTGGACGGGCGAGGATACGAGCAGAACGCTGAACCACGACATCCATGGAGCAGATCCTAGGCGGTCGATGATGTGATCAGCGCGCCAGACAAGAGGGTTCCTTGAGTAGATCAGGTGTGTGGTACGCCGGCTAAAGTGCAGCGGGGATGTTCTGGCTGCTAACGTATTCCTGGAGGAGAGAGAGGGGGAGGAGGGTTGGGCTTATGTACTACTAGCACTATACTGGGAAAATTACGAGTGAAGCCCCCCACCTACCGAATTTAATAGGGGTCGAATGGGAATTTCGAAGTATCTGAAACTTTGGGGCACGAACTATGTCTGGATGCGCGGGATCGTTTTCAAAAGGTTTTCAAAATTTTCATGATGCAAAGCCTTAGCTAGAAGTCGAACCACTCGTCAAAACTCTCTGTGGTTTCTGATATATTAATTAACCGCTCGATGGGTACCTCCAAAAGCTTTTTTTTCATAAAACTTTCAAAGCAACCTACAATTTATTACTTATAGTTCAAGTTTGACCTAATTTCATTAAATTCAAGAGCAATCTATCACACTTGGTTGTAGGTCAAGTTTGACCTAATTTCATTAAATTGTCAAGACACAAAATCTTAGCAAGAAGATGAACCTGTCGTCAGAACTCTCTTTTGGTTCCTGATAGTATATTAATTACCCCCCGCCGCGCCCCCTCCGATGGGTACCTCTACGAGCTTTTCTGTAAAACTTTCAAAGAAACCTACACAGTTTACTTATAGTAGTTCAAATTTTACCTATTACATTTTTTCCGCTTTGCCTATTATAATTTTATATAGTGATGATATGCCAGATGTCTATTATCCGAGTCTCACGTGCAGGGCACATGCAATTTAGTAGTACTTGTAGTTTCAAATTTAACCTAATTTCAATAAATCGACATAAAGTCATTCTAATGGGCAGAGTTAGCTGGGAAGTTTGAAAACTCATAAAACATGGGAATCATTGGTACAACATGTTGGTCCAATATATATGTATGTAAACTTGGCTTGTGGCATTCAGATCCAATATTCTTCAGACTTTTCTTTAGGAAAAAGAACAACCTCGCTCATATTCTTCACTCAAAAAATGTAGAATTGAATGTTCTTTCTTGATAGTTGGAAACTCACACGGACGACACTGTCTACTACAAGAAGATGCACCGATGATCTACCTATGAAAATACATTTAATTGAAGAGCAATCTATGGCGTTTACTTGTAGCTAGCTCAAGTTTGACCCAATTTCGTTAAATTACCAATATGCAAAGTCTTAGCAAGAAGTTGAACCTATCGTCGAAACTCTCGCTGGTTTCTGGTATATTAATTTTGAACCCTCGATGGGTACGTCTAAAAGCCTTTTCGTAAATCTATCAAAGCAAAACCTACAATTTACTTGTAGTTTCAAATTTGACCTAATTCCGAGATATCGACATAAATTTATTCAAATGTGCGGGGTTAGCTGTAGGAAGCTTCAAAACCCATAAAACATGATAATCGCTAGTACAACATGTTGTCGATCCACTATATATATATATGTCTGTCAACTTGGCTTGTGGCATCCACATCCAATATTCTTTGGACTTTTCGTTATGGAAAAGAACAACTAACCTCGTTCGTCTTCACTCTGACAACGTAGAATTCAATGTTCTTTCCTGGTAGTTGGACACTCACACCCACGATATTGCTTACTACTAGAAAATACACCCATCTACCTCTAAAATGACATTTAATTCAAGAGCTATCCATCGCGCTTACTTGTAGCTCAAGTTTGACCTAATTAATTTTGTTAAATGGTCAAGATGCAAAATCTTAGCAGGAAGTTGAACGTATCGTCAAAACTCTTGTTGTTTTCTGATATATTAATTGTGACCCCTCAATGGGTACCTCCAAATTAAAAGATTTTTTGTCAACACCTGGATTTTTAATCCCAGATGCCTGTTATGCCATACATCACAATCCCAGGAATGCACCGTCACTTGATGTGTGGTCTCTATTCACTCCTGAGTCGATCATGAGGCTCCTCTGAGGTGACCGTTGGTCGGCCTCCGGCTCTCGCCGGCGCCTCGCCGGCATAGGCTCGGCATGGATTTCTCTGGAGGTTGCTGGAAGGTCACCTACTCTGGTGTGACCACGGGTGGTAAATTTCTGGAAGGATCTCTCGCTGTCTCGGCTGATTCTTGGTTGGTTCTTCTCAACGCCAAAGGCTCCCCCCTTGAGGGGCGATGTTTGGAAATTGGGGAGATGATCTCTGTTGGATCGGTTTTGAGGTTCCCCTCTCACCTTTCTCGTGTTAATGATTCTTTGGTTCCCTCATCTGGTTTTCTTGGTAGATCTCCTACCATCGCTGGATCAGATGAAGACACTGGTCTTAAATGGCATGCCCTTTGCTTCTCTTTGCCGACTGATGATCTTGAGCCTTCTAAAGGTTTTCTCATGCTTTTTCCTAGTTCAAAACGGCTTGTTCTCCTCAATCATAATGAGGTTGTGATCGATGCTAGATACTTGGTCCATGGTGAGGTGGTGGCTTCTGGCATCTCTATTGATCTCCAGGTGAAGAGAGTGGTGGTTGGTTCTCAAATTTTACCAAGCCCTTTGGTTAAGAAATTTTCCTCCAATATTGAGAAGTTGGTGCCTAGATCTCTGCATTTCTCGGAAAATCTCCCCTCTGGGTGTGCTTCTGAAGATGTTGCCTCGTGCCGACCTGCCCTGGATTTTTCTTTAGGGCGTGATTTTGAGAAGAAGATTTTTGATAAATTCAGGCATCAAGTTAATTTCATTGGTGGTTTCAGGAAAAGACCTTTTTATCTGGTCTGTTCTTTTGGACGAGCAAATTTTAAATTGGACCTTCATACTGTTAGTCTTGCTCTCCAAGCTTGTTTTGGAGGTAATGCTTCTAAATTCCAGGTGAAGCTTCTTCAAGATAGAACTTTTCGATTCTCGGTTGCTTCAAGGGCAGTGGGTTTTGAGATCTACAATATCTCAAAGTTTTCATGTTATTCTTTTGTGATTCATGTGAATCTTTGGGGTAATGGGGGTCCGAATTGGATTCATGAAGAAAGGGAATTCTACAAGGAATCTGCTAAGGAATGGAAAGTTGTCACGTACAAAAAAGAAAGTGCAAAAAAATCTCCTTCTTTAAAGCATTCCAGTAAAAGTGGCTCGGTTTTTCAAAGACTCAAATTTCCTGCGTTACCTGTGGGTCATTCGCCCGTGATTGAGCAACGTTTTAATGGTGAGATCAAATCCAGTCTTCAAGGCAGATCTTATGCTCAGGTGCTCACTAATGAGGGTGTTAAGTCGATGGTAACGCCGGTCAGGTCTGGGGGAGGCGCCAATCGCGCGGCATTTAAATTGCCTGGACTCCTTCCTTTTCTGAAATTTCCCTCTTTCCCTAAATGTAGCTGGCCCGACAAATCGTATGAGGGGTGGTTTAAGGCCCAGGTGGTTTCTCATTCACGGCCCATCTTTCACGGCAGTTTTCACGAGTTCATCTCTTCGCTGAAAAAAACAACTACCACTTCCCCTGTCTCCTCAACTCCCCCGCCCGCTGAAACCCCATTTCCCTCCTGCTCGTCGCCGGCGAAGGGCGTCGCAATGGCGAACATTCCGATTGATCATGCGCCTTTCTTGCCGAATGGCTTCCAGATTATGCAAGTGGCTGGGCGGAATCGTGTTAAAAGGGTGGTGGTGCCTCGGAGGTCACGAGCACATGAACAGTATGCTATTGCTAACATTTTTCCCCTTCCTCCTGGCCCGGTTCCGTTCTTGAATATTCATGGTGTCTTAGTTGATTTCTTCAACAATGAGGTTGGAGTGCACTTCAGAGACATCCAGGATTGTCCCTTTGGGTCTGCATATGTGCAGTTCCACCATGTCAGTGACCGTGACCGGCTCATTGCGGCAAGTCCGATCCCGTTTCAAGATGTGCATGTTTCTTTTGTTAAGCACAATGAGGGTGATAACTGGCGTAGGACTCAGTTTAATAATGAGTGCTGGGTGATGTTGGTAGGGCCTCCCCTTGACCACTGGCATATGGAGGATCTGAATGCTATCTTTGCGGACATTGGAAAAGTTCTCCTGTGGGAGAGGGACCCTGATCAAAAGGGTAGGATTATAGCCAAAATCCGTGTGACTGATTTGGTTGACATCCCCAAGAGTGTGCGGTTTACCATAGGCGACCTAGTGGAGACAGAGTCATGGACTTTTTCTGTTGAAGTTCTTCAGAGGCACTTGCTTGGTGGGGGCCCACCTGAAGAGGACCCACTACCAGATGACAATGTGGACCCACACCCTGTTCGTGTACTTGGTCCAGTCCTTGGGCCTCAGGTGCCACCTCCCCCCCCTCCCCCACCTGCTCCTGGGGGTGATTGGGGTCAGTGGATGGCTCCTGCGCAGGACCCTGCTCCTGAGGGAGGGAATGCTGAAGGTTGGGGCCCCTGGGAGGCTGCTGCTGCTCCTGTTCAAGGCCCTATAATTGCTCCTGGAGAAGACATGCCTGTTGACAATCAGCATCTGCCACCTCAGGATGTGAATAGTGGAGTTACAGGTGTCATTGTTCAAGAATGGGAGTCTGATGATGATGAATCTGTTAATGAGCCTGGGGCTGTGGAGGAGCTTGCTGTAGTAGTTGCACCTCCTGGGGTTGGCATTGGGGAAGGCCTGCAAAATATTTTTCAAAACTATCTGGCTGATGAGGAGGAAGCTAATCCTGATGCTGTGGAGGAGGCAGGAAGTCCTATGGACTCAAGTACTGTGGCCCCTGAGAATGATGATTGGATGCTGGAGGATCAGCACCTTTTGTCCCCAAATGAGGCTCACCTTCAGGTTGGGATGGTGAGGACATTTATTACCATTCCTGATGTGCATGTTGCCAAGCAGGGATTTTCCCAACAAGGCTTCGAGCTCTAGAAGAATTTTTTTGCTCCCCATATTCAGAAGGAATCTTCTTCTAAGGGTTCTCTTAAATGTGATATTCCTGTAAGTTGGTTTAACTTCATTACTCTCATGCTTGCTACTCCTGAGAAGTTTAATTGGGTCAAAGGATTTCTTGCTTCTCCTTTATGGGAAATTATTAAGGAACCTATTGCTGAAGAAAGTTCAATATCTTTCATCATTCCTAATGAGAATTTTTCCCAGATGGCTCCTTCTTGACTGGGTATTGAAGTCATTAAATCTTCAGGCTCCCCCTCCACCCCTGCTAGAAAAAGAAAGGGCAAGGAACCTCTTGTGGAATCTGAGGTGAGAAGGAGTCCTAGAATTGTTGAACTAAATGGGGGTTTTAAAAGTCACTTACATTGTCAAATTGTTGATTGCCTGGTTTGTAATGCTGCTCCTCCTTGCCTGAATGCCAAAGTGGTTAAAAATCTTGCTGCTTCATTCTGCAAGGTAAAAGATGGGGACCTGGAGAAGAGGTTAACAAGAAAGGGAAGATCAATGAGGTGGCTATTAAGGCTCCTGCGAAAGGCAGCATTAAAGGTGGTCCCTCTTCCAGCTTGGGGATTGGTAGCAAGAAGAAGCCTGGGGCTGCTGGTACCTGTGGACAGCAAGCCAAGAAGAAAACCTCATCTTAAGTGTGCTAATGTGTCGAGCTATATCTTTTGCTGGGGTCTTGTTGACCTCCTGTTATGTGTTCTGTGTTTGTGATGTTGCAATATGGTTGGTACTTATTGTGGATCATATTTGTGGTACTCTATTATGGTTGAGATTTGGTCTATGTACCTGCTGTTCTCTCTTTTGGGTGATTATTTTATTTACATCACCCCACATCTATAATAGCTCTTGGTTTCTTAATGAGTAACAACAGAACTTGGAAGATCCTGAACTGGAATATCAGGGGAATTAATTCTGATAAAAAATGGTTTGCTCTTAGAAGCAAAATTGAGGAGTCTGGATGTGACATTATCTGTCTTCAAGAAACTAAACGTGAGGATTTTGATAAATCCTTCATTAAAAAATTCTGCCCCTCCAGATTTTCCAACTTTGAATTCCTTCCCTCAAGAGGTGCATCTGGTGGTTTAATCATCATTTGGAATGGCTCCTTGTTCTCTGGTCAACTCTCTTTCCTTAATGAGTTCTCTATCTCCATTACCTTGACATATTGCCTGTCCAATAAATCTTGGATTCTCTCTAACATTTATGGGCCATGTTTACCTGAAAAAAAGTCTGAATTTCTAGACTGGTTTGGTAGTATTGATATGCCAGATGATGTGGATTGGCTTATTGTGGGTGATTTCAACTTCTGTAGACAGCCCTCTGATAGAAACAAATTGGGAGGGGATGTGAATGGTATGCTTCTCTTTAATGAAGCTATTAATAATTTAGGTCTCATTGAGTTACCTCTTAAGGGTAGAAAATTCACTTGGAGTAATATGCAGAAGGATCCTCTATTGGAAAGACTGGATTGGTTTTTTACTTCTGCTGTCTGGACTCAAAGTTTTCCCTCTACTTTTGTTGCTCCTCTTTCTAAGCGTACTTCTGATCACCTTCCCTGTGTCATTACCATTGGCACAATGATTCCAAAAGCTCAGGTGTTCAGATTTGAAAACCATTGGTTACAACATAAAGAGTTTAAAGCTATTGTTCAAAATGCCTGGAATATTCCTGTGGGTTTCCTTGATCCTGCAAAAAAAAAATGCAAAATTCAAAAATGTGAGAAGAGGGCTGAAGCTTTGGGCCAAACAGCTTCCTTGTCTGAAGACACAAATCTGTAATGTTAATGCCACTATTGATTTGCTTGATATCATGGAGGAAATGAGAACTCTTACTGTTCATGAGTGGAATCTTAGAGATATCTTGAAGGATCTTATTATTTCTCTTCTACAAAACCAGAATATTTATTGGAAGCAGAGAGGGAAAATTAAATGGGTTAAACTGGGGGATGAGAACACCAAATTCTTTCACTCCAAAGCTACCATTAGCTTTCGACATAATTACATTTCCATGCTCAAAGGTGATTCTGATCTTGAGATCTATGATCATGATGGCAAAGCAAATCTTCTTTGGACTTCTTTTAAAGATAGAATGGGTTCTTCTGATAAGCCTGAAATGCATTTTAATCTTGATGACTTGGCTGGTGATTGCTTAAGTCAGGAGGATAAGGAAGCTTTGGAAAAGCCTTTCTCTGATGAAGAAATTGATGGAGTCATCACAAATTTGCCTAATGATAAGTCTCCTGGCCCTGATGGTTTTAATAATGAATTCATGAAGATTTGCTGGCCCATTATCAAGGATGATGTGAAACACCTTCTTCTTGAGTTCCATGTAGGGAATGTCTCTTTAGAGAGCATTAATTCCTCTTTCATCACCCTCATCCAAAAAATTGCTGCTCCTTTGACTCCTGCTAACTTTAGGCCTATTTCCTTGCTAAATAGTGTCTTCAAGATTATCACTAAGATTCTGGCCAATAGACTGCAAAAAGTCATTCTTAAACTTGTTCACAAGAATCAATATGGTTTCCTCAAGCAAAGATCAATACAAGACTGTTTAGGTTGGGCTTTTGAATTTCTTGATCAGTGTCACAAGTCAAAGGAGGAAATTTTAATTCTCAAGTTGGATTTTGAGAAGGCTTTTGACAGAATTGAGCATTCTGCAATCATTGATATCCTTAAAGCTAAAGGTTTTGGAGCTAAATGGATTTCTTGGATTCAGTTGATTTTTGGGTCTGCTTCTTCCTCTGTGCTTTTAAATGGTGTGCCTGGGAAAATTTTTTACTGTAGAAGGGGTGTCAGGCAAGGTGACCCTTTGTCCCCTATGCTGTTTGTACTGGCTGCTGATCTCCTTCAGAGCATCCTCAATAAAGCAATGTACCTGGGTCTGTTTTCTCTACCCTCTGAGAATGTTTTTTGCCCTGATTTCCCTGTGGTCCAGTATGCAGATGACACTTTAGTAATCCTGAAGGCTGATTCTGAGCAACTATTTTGTCTTAAAGCAATCCTGCATACTTTTGCTATTTCCACTGGGCTTAAAGTCAACTATTCAAAGTCCAGCATGATGCCTATTAATATGGATTCTGTAAGGCTTGAGCACTTTGCTAATACACTTTCTTGCCTCACTGGGTCCTTGCCTTTTACCTATCTTGGTCTGCCTCTGAGCTTGAATAAACCTGCTGTGGAACACTTCTTGCCTATTGTTCAGAGAATTGAAAGAAGGTTGTGTGGCATTGCTGACTTTCTGAATTATGGGGGGAAATTACAGTTAGTTAAATCTGTGTTATCTTCTCTCCCCATATATTACATGAGCTGCTTTGATCTCCCTGTCTCTATCAAAGAACAGTTGGTTAAATATATGAGGAAATGCTTGTGGAGAAAGAAAACTACTGATGTTCAAGCTAGAGGTACTGCTCTTGTAGCATGGAAGAAAGTTTGTAGACCCAAGAGTCAAGGTGGCTTGGGAGTTCTGGACCTTAATATTCAAAACTCTGCTCTTCTCTTGAAGAATTTGGATAAATTCTATAATCATAGAGATATTCCATGGGTACATTTGGTGTGGAACACCTACTATTGTAATGATAAGCTTCCTGGAAGAAGAGTTGAGGGATCTTTTTGGTGGAAAGCTCATCTGAAGCTAATTGACATTTTTAAAGGACTTGCAAAGTGCTTGGTTGGAAATGGGGAATCTGCACTATTCTGGACTGATATGTGGAATAATAATTGCCTCCAACATAAGCTCCCTCATCTTCTTACATTTGCAAAAAATCCACACATTTCGGTCAGTGAGTTCATGCATACTGCAAATACTCAGGATCTTTTTTATCTGCCTTTGTCTCAACATGCATATCAGGAATATCAAAGTCTTGAACAACTTCTTGATTATAGCAGGGAAGGGGAATCAGATTGTTGGTCTTATATTTGGGGTAGTAATTTTTCAGTTAAAAAGGCTTACTACTCTTTAGTTGGCTACCAACCAGTTCAGCCACATTTTTCTTGGATCTGGAAATCTTCTTGCCAACAGAAGCACAAATTTTTCTTCAGGCTTCTTCTGCTTGATAGACTCAACACAAGGAATCTTCTGAAAAGAAAATGTTTTCCTCTAGCTTCTTATGATTGTGTCTTCCAGAACTGCCACAGTGAAGAAACTAGTTTACATTTGTTTTGGGAATGCCCCTTTGCTAGAGCCTGCTGGGCTGAAATTTCACAGGTTAATATGGCTGATCAAAGCATCTTTGAAGTTCTAGCCAGTATTAAAAAAGATCTCAAGGTCCCTTTTGCAATGGAAATTCTGATACTTGGAACTTGGAGCATCTGGATTTGCAGAAATAATGAAATTTTCAACAATCAGCATACGTCGGTGGAGACCTGGAAGGCTCTTATAGCCCAGGAATTAAGATGGGTCCTTTATAGAATTAAGAAAAAGTTTTATCAGGACCTTAAGGACTGGATTGAAACCAATCTAGACATGAGATAGCTGCTTTAAGTGTTATCCCTCTTTTTTGAGGTGGAATATGTTTGTAAATAATCTTTTGTAACTCTACTTGATATATAAAAAGAAAAATTGCAGTGGGGTTTTTTTACCCTACTGTTTTACCCTCAAAAAAAATCACAATCCCAGGATTACTATTTTTGCGAGACATAACAGACTGGATATCACAGTACATCATCCATTATAAACCATGATAAGGTCTTACACAAATAAAGGATCTCATGATCCAGTCTTAGTACAAACAAGTAGTGGAATAAATAGTGTAGAGGTAGGCTCCATCTTTAGTGTCACAGGCAATGCTTACGATGGGAGATGATCCTAGTTGTCGTAGCCATCCTGCTGTCCTTCCTCCTGGTAGTCCTCCTCATAGTCTGGCCACGAGAATAGCCAGTGAAAAAGCCATGAGTACTCTTTAAGTACTCACAAACTATAACTAACAAGTAAGGTAGTTCTAGTAGGACTACTAAGGTCTAAGTTTATTTGTAAAGTTAAGTTTGAAACCTAAGCTGAGTTCATAAACAAAGAAAGATAAAATAAAGCTTTGAATTCACCTAAGTGGGAACTTAGTTGTCATAGTCACAACTCTGTTGTCGTCAAGTCATATCACAATTCATTTCATAAGTCATTTTGAAAACATCTGACAACGGAACAGTATGGCCACTCCAACTGTCCATAACCGCGGACGTGGCTATTCGAATAGTTTGACACTCTACAGAGGTGGTACACTTTCACCACAAAATTCGATACATCTGTCAGGGATAACCCTGAATCATCATACTTAGCATGCGGATAATCAAACATAACCTTTCCTTTACACACTCTAGTATAAGCACCTCTCCAATGATCTTGGCCTCCTAGCCATGGCCATTTTCCATCCTGGGCACTGCATAGGTGGACAACATTGAGAGGTAGCCTCAGCTCAAACCTCTCGCTCGAGGGAACTAATACTAATGCATATAAACTTCCAGCTAAGCCTTACCCAATTTAGGTATTGTGGTTGTACGGTAAAATTGGAATGGTATTGCATCCGATCCCAACCATCAGTTTTTATAAAAGGGCTAAGGCTCATGCCTCAACATTTTAATCATCATCATAAACCAATTGTGTTTCTCAACACATGTCAAAACATCTCAATAGATTGACTCATCATTCTAATGTTTTCATAAGTCATTTTCACCAAGTATTCCCATCTAAAGTGATCAAGTTTTTGGTTTAGCTCTAATCACTAAGTTAAGAGTGTTCACTAATATGGGATGCTAATATCAATCTCATGCCATAGAATGACATCTAATTCTAACTAGATAGGCCAAGTTTTATACTCTTTATGCTATCTATCAACAAAGTAAAGAACTTTGGTAAAATAAAAGAAAGTAAAGCTTGTAAGAAAACTTGGGATGGTATAAATCAAAAGGGTATAACCAAAGCATGCCTAATGCATCTTGCTTGGGTTATATTGCATCTAGTGATGGCTTGCAAGTTTTAGCTTGCCAATAATAGCTTGCCTTGATTGGTGAAGTTGTTGAAATTCTCCTCGTCTTCTTCGGGGTAGAACTCCTCCTCCTCGTAGACTTGGTCGGTACTATCGTCTATAAATACATACGGAATACACAATCACCAAACAATACTTAACTAGTCCATTTAGCACACTAAGGCACACACTTGATGATCTAGTATCATCACATTCATCACAAGATTTTAATGAACTAGTTTTATTTATTTTATTCGAGAAAAGTAATTTCTACTCATTGAAATTAATTAAGATTTAATATTCTCCATTTAAAATATGGGATCATGTGGACACATGTCATCACCACATATTCTAATGCATGGGAATGTGATTTAAATGTTGGATCATATTTTAATAAGTTTAAGTTTAACATTTAAATGATTTAAAGTGACTAGAAATGCCTATATAGCATTATTTTGGTACTAGTACAAAGTCACTGCATGCAAACCTAAATATTATTACATATTCATATAGGTATATTCAAATGTGATTTTTGAGAGTTGGAATCAACTCAAAAGCTATTATGGTTGATTTTTGAAAAATGTTTGCATGTATAAAAGTCTCTGTTTTATTTTTTTGCTAATGTGATCTATAACTCTAATTGGTTTAAATCCAACGGGCTTGGATAGAGTTTTAAATTATCTTTCCAACAAAATTGTAATCATTCAATTTGGTTAAGTAAATCTTTCTGACATGATTTTCAAACTAGTGGACAAAAACTAGATTAAGTCTAAATAGAAAAATCTAAATTTGAATTCTAGGGCCAGCGTGGGAACACTAACGGGCCGGCCCAGTTTCACTCCGCGGCACAGAGAACAGCTGACAGGTGGGTCCCGCATGTCAGTGGCTCTTCAAATGCGAAGTGGTACGGGGCGATGTGGGCCGCACAATTAGAACTACGATCGACGGCTGTGGCTCGTCGTCGACGACGGACAAGTCACCGGCGAGACGGAACCCTAGCAGCTCGGTGGGTGTGCAGTGGGGGCATACCAGGGCTCCAGCTAGTGTGGCGATGGGGGAGATCAAACGAGGAGACAACGGCGGACTCAGGCGAGGTCGCGGCAGCTCCTGGGGTGGACAAAATCGACGGGGCCCTTCTCTGCTACAGCGAATTCCGGCGCAATTCCAGCGAACGGCTGCTCGAGCGGCTCCGGCGATGGGGTGAGGTGGTTCTGAGGGAGAGGGGAGTTGAGTGGTGTGAGGAATTGGTGCTAGGGAGGGCTCCTTATATAGGCTCGACAAGGGGATCGTGAGGGCGACGGTGAGCTCGTTAGTGATGACGATACAGGGCGCTAGAGGCATGGGCAGTGTACAGCGGACGGTGGCTTGCCTCCTGGCGGTCAGCTACGACATGATGGCGACGCTAGGGCGGTGGCATGTGGTCAGGAAAGGCTAGCGCTCTGCACGGCAGAGGCGGTGCTCGACGCGGCGTGCGGTGGCTGTTGGTCGCGCGGCGGGAAATGGGCATGTCTGGGGTGGTGCTGGGGTTATGGCGGAGCGGTGCACGCGAGCTAAAGGCAAGGCAGCTTGTGCGGGCTTGTCGGGGATGGTGCTCTGTTGTGAGCTAGGCACGGCGCAGAGGCGATGTGCGCGAGCTGTCCTCGGTGGTCCAGGGGATGGCAACACTCGGGGAAGGGACCGTGGGCGACGGTAGGGTTTGGCGGAGCTAGGGGCGTGCTGGATTAGCGTTGCACGGTCGCTGGCGCGTTGCCCGCGTTTGGCTGGCGATGACCATATTTGGGCGGCGCGCCACTATTGCTAGCGGTGAAGGGGAGCTGGTCTAGGCTAGGGGTAGATGTTAGGAGGACAGGGGATTAAGTGGGAGACCAAATTGGTCGATGATCACTGTGAAAATAGTGAAGCTAATCTAGTTTTGGTTTAGTGCCTGTCATGTGTTCGACAGAATGGTCGCAAGAAGAAAAGTTTTGAATTTTGGATTCAAAATTTTTGAGTGTTCTCCACTTAAGCTTGAGATTCTATTCCTGTTTGGAAAGTTCAAGGGGAATTCATTTGAGTGGTTTTTTAAAAGGTGTGATCTATGCATATGAAATGGATTCCATTTTCAAATTCCATTTAAAATTAGTGTTTAAATGTTTTTTGTAAGATTTCAAAGTGGGCCTTGGTAGATCATTACTTGTACTAGCAAGGGGTGCAAAGATTCATAAATGTTTCTATTGGACTTTGAGTTCTAGGAACACCTAAAGTGACCTAGTGGATTAAAATGGCAAAAATGATCGTTTTCCTTCATTAATTCTAATTGATTTCTTTTTCTTTGGATTTTGCTTGGGAATGATCTAGATGATGTGGCATTCCCCTTAGAATCATTTTACAACCATTAGAACCAACAAACAAGGCAATTCAAAACAATTCCATATTAATGCAACACACATATGCATGCTTAAATGTTTTCATAATAAAAAGTTTTTGTTAACCCTAAATTGGGTGATGTGAATCTTGATTAACCTTGATAAAAGTTTTGGGATTCTACAAACCTTCCCCCCTTAAACAAAATCTCGTCCCGAGATTTAAGAAAGAAAACTAGGAACTAAAGAGATCTGGAAACTCGGTCCTAATGTAATCTTCTCGCTCCCAAGTGGCTTCTTCTTCGGTATGTTTGCTCCATTGGATCTTGAGAAATTTGATACTCCGGGTCCTGGTGGTTCTGTAAGCTTCCTCCAAGATACGGATGGGCACTTCACGATACGTGAGATCCTTGTTGATATCAACGGCTCGGTGATCGATGTTCTTGAAAACTTAGGTCTTCTCTGGCACCTCTAGGCATTTGCGAAGTAACGAGATATGGAACACACTGTGGATGGCAGACATCTCCTCTGGCAGTTCCAGTTGATATGATACTTCTCCTCGATAATTCAGAATCTTGAAGGGTCCGATATATCTGGGGGCTAACTTTCCTTTTAGACTAAAACGTTGCTTTCAATGGCGAAACTTTGAGATACACAAAATCTCCAACATTGAAAGTAAGGTCTCTACGTCTCTTGTCAGCATAACTCTTCTGTCTGGATTGGGCGGTCTTGAGGTGCTCACGAACTTTGTGAACTTTCTCTTCTGCTTCTCGGAGAATGTCGGGTCCAATGAATGAAAAGAAGTTAGTTGCAAAACCTGAGTCAAACTCAAAGTTTTAGCTTTGAAACCAAAACCATAAACCTTAGAACTTTCCCTCTTACCCCATTATCTATCTCAATCTTCAGATGACTCGTGGAAACCAAGGAGGGAGCAGCTCATCGCAGGACCCAATGCTGCAGATTCTGCAGACGCTCATTGCAGACCACGAAGCTAGTAGCGCAGAGCGCCAAGCAAATCTAGCCACACTACAGCAGATCGCCCAGATGGCTCACAACAATCAGGGCCATGGAAATAAGGATCATCATGGATCCAAACTCAAAAACTTCCAGAATACCAATCCCCCAATATTTAGCAAGTCTAAAGACCCGCTAGATGTTGATGATTGGTTACAGACCATGGAGAATAACTTGGAAGTCGCCAGAGTGGATGCCAACGAGAAAGTCATGTTTACCACCCACTATCTGGCAGGAGATGCAAGAGCATGGTGGAATAGCACCCACACAATGAACCACAGTCAAGTGATAATGTGGGAAGCTTTCAAAGTCAAGTTCAGCCGCACCCATGTGCCGCAGGGTCTAGTCACCAGAATGAGAGATGAATTCAGAGAACTAAAGCAAGGCAGAATGACTGTAGTGGAGTACCGTGATAGATTTTTGTCCCTCGCCAGGTATGCACCTGATGAGATCAACACGGAGGCCAAGAAGAAGGGGAGATTCCTAAACGGACTACATGATGAGATGCAGACTGTACTCGTCAACATCCGTTTCGAGGATCTCGAAGAGCTAGTCGACTCTGCCATTCAGATGGAAGGGAAGATTAATCAAGCGAACGACAACCGCAAACGTCGGATGATGCACCAACCTGGATCCAATAGTTACCAAAAGTATCGTCCCAACCTGTCTGCAGGATATGCCCCGCGGAACAATCGACCCCCAATGTCTCACCCGAGCTACCCCAACCGTCGCGGAGGAAACGTGAAGTCCGGAAGAAACAACAACAACCACCCCGGCAACTCCAACAACTTCAACCGTGCACCGCCCAAGTCCAACAACAACAACAATACTGCACCTAGAACTGGAAGCAATGTGGTGCCCGTGGCAGCAAAATACAAGTCTCAGATTACTTGTTTTGAGTGTGGAGTGAAGGGTCACTACTCCAATGAGTGTTCGAAGAAGATTGCCGCCACTGCCAACGTGAATGCCCCAGCTCAACAACAGCGTCGTGTTCAGCCCGGAAGAAGATTCGCCTCAGGGAACCCACACAACCGCAACGGCCGTCTCTTCCACATGAATGCCGAAGAAGCCCAAGAAGCACCAGATGTCATGCTGGGTATGTTTTCTATCAACTCAGTTTTAGCAAGAGTGTTGTTTGATTCTGGAGCATTGCACTCATTTGTCACCAAAGAATTTGCATGCACTAGTAAGATTCACCCAACCAACTTGAAGCATGTCATGATAGTTCAAATACCTGGTTCAACCACAAAAGCGAGAAAAATTTGCAAAGCTATACCTATCAGAATACATGGGATAGATTTTTATGCCAATCTAATAGTACTTGGAACCAAAGGTTTGGAAGTAGTACTAGGAATGGATTGGATGTCAAAGCATAAAGGATTGATCGACTGTGCCAAGAAAGCCATCACCATGACACGTAGCTCTGGAGTATCAGTAGAGCATATATCTAAAACCTTGCCCCGTCAATTCAAGTGCAACAAGAGTCTAGCCCTACCCACCATAGACCAAGTCAGAGTAGTTTGTGAATACCCTGACGTATTCCCAGATGAATTGCCCGGTATGTCCCCAGATAGGGATATTGAGTTCATTATTGAACTAATCCCTGGAACCAAACCCATAGCTCAGAGACCCTATAGCATGAACCCCTCAGAGTTAGTGGAACTGAAGAAGCAATTGGATGCTATGCTGGAGAAAGTCTTGATTTAACCAAGCGCATCGCCATGGAGATCGCCCGTATTGTTCGTCGACAAGAAAGATGGGGGCAACCATTTGTGAAAAGATTACAGGAAGCTGAATGATGTCACCATCAAGAACAAGTACCCTTTTTCCCAAGATAGAGGATCTGTTTGATCAGTTGACTGGTGCCAGAGTGTTCTCTAAGATCGATCTTAGGACTGGTTATCACCAACTAAAGATTCGTGCAACAGATATTCCAAAGACCGCCTTTACCACCAGATATGGATTATATGAGTATACGATCATGTCTTTTGGATTAACCAATGCACCCGCTTATTTCATGAATCTCATGAATAAGATCTTTATGAACTTTCTGGATAAGTTTGTCGTTGTGTTTATCGATGATATTCTTATCTACTCCAAGTCAGAATAAGACCATGAGCAACATCTGAGAATCATTCTTAAAACCCTTAGAGAGCATCAGTTGTATGCCAAGTTCAGAAAATGTGAGTTTTGGCTGAAAGAAGTAGGATTCCTCAAACATATTGTTTCTGCCGAAGGAGTCGCCGTTGATCCCGCCAAGATCAAATATGTTGAAGAATGGGAAGCCCCAACAACTCAAGCCCAAGTCCGTGCATTTCTCGGGTTAGCGGGATATTACCGCAAGTTCGTAGAAGGATTTTCGAGCATCGCAAGACCTATAACCCAATTGTTGAAGAAGGACAAGAAGTTTGACTGGACTGACAAATGTGAAGCAAGTTTCTAAGAGCTCAAGAAGAGATTGATTTTAGCCCCAATATTGATTAAGCCAGATATCAAGAAGCCGTTTGACGTGTATTGTGATGCATCCAAGATTGGTCTCGGATGTGTGTTGATGCAAGAAGGAAAATTTATCGCATATCTGTCTCGACAACTGAAGCAGCACGAGCAGAACTACCCTACTCATTACCTTGAGTTAGCAGCTGTAGTTTTAGCTTTGAAGACATGGCGTCATTATCTTATGGGTAATCGCTCTGAGATTTATTGAGATCACAAGAGCTTGAAGTATATTTTCACTCAGAAGGAGTTGAATATGAGGCAAAGGAGATGGATAGAGTTAATCAAGGATTATGACCTTGACATTCACTATCACCCCGACAAAGCCAATGTGGTAGAGGATGCTCTTAGCAGATTGCCATGTAGGTTAAACACCATGATCAACGAGAAGCAACCAAGTTTGCATGAGGAGTTGGAGCAGTTTAGAACTGAGCTAGTTAGCAAAGGATTTTTAGCTAGCATTGAACTTCAACCCACTTTGATTAGCCAAATCAAGGAAGCCCAGAAGGGAAATGCAACCCGACATTGGACCCGACATTGGACCATTGAATTGGTCGCAAGTAGGAGAGAGTCAGATCTTTGGACCTGACATTCTCCGAGAAGCAGAAGAGAAAGTTCACAAAGTTCGTGAGCACCTCAAGACCGCCCAATCCAGACAGAAGAGTTATGCTGACAAGAGAAGGAGAGACCTGACTTTCAATGTCAGAGATTTCGTATATCTCAAGGTTTCACCATTGAAGGGAACTCAACGCTTTAGTCTGAAGGGAAAGTTAGCTCCCAGATATATCGGACCTTTCAAGATTCTGAACCGCCGAGGAGAAGTATCGTATCAACTGGAACTGCCTGAAAAGATGTCAGCCATCCACAATGTGTTCCATATCTTGTTACTTCGCAAATGCTTGGAAGTGCCTGAGAAGACTGAAGTTTTCAAGAATATCGATCACAGAGCAGTGGAAATCAACAATGACCTGACCTATCGGGAAGTGCCCATCCGTATCTTAGAAGAATCCTACAGAACCACCAGGACCAGGAGTATCAAGTTTCTCAACATTCAGTGGAGCAACCATACCGAGGAGGAAGCTACTTGGGAGCGCGAGGATTACATTAGGACAGAGTTCACAGATCTCTTTAGTTCCTAGTTTTCTTTGTAAATCTCGGGACGAGATTTTGTTTAAGGGGGGAAGGTTTGTAACATCCCAAAACTTTAATCCAAGCTTATCAAGATCAAATCATCCAAAAATGGGGTTAACAAAATTTTTCCAAATTTAAAATGAAAGCATTCATATATGTGTACATTTAAAATAGGAGTTGTTTGAATTGCCATGATTGATTGATCCAATGCTTGTAAAATGTTTCTTAGGCGATTTAAACATCATCTACATCATTCCCAAACTTTTCCTAAAGAAAATCAAATCAAAAAGAAGTAAAATGAAGGAATGGTCATTTTGACAAATTTAACTCTCATGCCTACTTTGGCTATTCCTAGTACTCATTTCTTAACAGAAACAATTCTTGATCTTTGCACCCCTTGCTAGTACACATAATGAGGTACCAAGGCCCGCCTTTTGATCTACTAAAAACATTCTGTAAACTATTTTAAATGACAGTTTAAAATTGAATCTAATGCATATGCATAGATCACCCCTATTTCAAAAACCATCTATTTGAGTCCCATTTTCAAAACCCTTGCAACCAGAGACTACCTAGCACTAGTAGAGATCACTCAAAAAATTTGAACTCAAAATTCAAACTTTGGTCTCTTGCGGCCATTTCATCAAACAGGTGGCAGACACAGATCAGACCATTTTCAAAACACTATAGTGTGCAGTGCTTCTTGTCACCATTTGGGCCTAACTCGGTACCCTTGTCCCCCCAGCTCAAACCCTGGCCCTAGCTCTCTCTCCCTCTCCCCTAGCTGCTCCAGTGCCAAGCCGCCCGACGCCATGCGCCAGGTCGACCATGGACAGCTCGCACAAAGCCGCCCCGCGCTCTCCTTCACCTGCTGGCAGACAGGCGCCATCACACCGCATCGCCTCGACCAGCCCCCGACCAAAATCGAGCGGAGGACAAGCCCCAGTTGCTCACGCCCACACCTCTGTCCGCCATGCCGATCACCCCGGAGCGCCGTGTCCGCCAGAGCAGCACCGGCCTCGCCAAGCCCTAGGCTTGCATGGCGGCACTCGCAGCAGGCCTAGCACCTCGCCAGACACGCCCGTATGCCGCCGCTCGACCCATAGCCGCCACATTTCTTGTCGAGCACCTGCTGCCACCGTGCAGTGCGCGGAAGCTCCTGACCAATAGAGACAGCCCTTGCCGCGCCATCAAGCCATAGAGGATCGCCAGGAGACCGGCCACCGTCCGCCTACCTCGCCCATGCCCTTATCTCGTTGTGCCGTCGCCCACGTCGAGCTCTACCCATGCCGCTCTGCATCCTTCGCTCGCCTATATAAGGAGGCCTCCCCAGCAAGCTCTCTTCACACCATTCTCATCCCCACCTCTCACTCTCACTCCCCACAGCCAGCCGGAGCCGCTCGAGCACCAGGGCGCCAGAATTGCAGCCGGAGCCGCCGCCTTGGGAGGAGAAGGGCGCCGTTGATCCAGGCCATCCCAGGAAGTGTCGCTTGTACCAGGAGAACCGCCATCGTTTACCAGCCTAGTTGCCCGCCTCGCTGACCCTGCTGGAGCCCCGGTACGCCCCCACTACACCCTCACGAACCGCGCTAGGGTTAGCTCCCGTCGTGTTCTGTTCCGACGAGGACGATAGCTATGAGCCGTCGATCTACCCTCTAATCGCACGGCCACCTTTCATACATACCCCTTCGGTACCCCCCTGTTCCACTGACGGGTCGGGCCCTCGCTTAAGTCAGCCCGCGACACTGCGTGGAGCGCAGTGGGCCGGCCCATTTCATTCCCGCGCACGTTTCAAATTCAAATTAGGAATTTTTCTTTTTAGTTAGAATATAGTTTCTGTCCAGTGTTTCAAAATTCAATTCTGAGAGTTTGACAAATCCAAATTGCATGAAACTAATTTTGTCTAAAAGGTATTAAAATGATCTATGCAAGCCCGTTGGATTTAATTCATTTAGAGTTATAGATCTCTCCTAATAAAAATAAGAAGACAGAAGCTTTTGCAACTTGAAACATTTTTATAAAATCAACCAAGTTAGCTTTTGAGTTGTTTCCAACTCTCAAAAATCACATTTCCTCATATCTATCCAAATATGTAATAATATTAGGGTTTACATGCAGTGACTTTGGACTAGTACCAAGATAATGCTATATAGGCATCTCTAGTCACTTTAAATCATTAAATAATAAACTTAAACCAAAGTAATATTGATCCAACCTTTAAATCTCATTCCCACATGTTAGAATATGTGGTGAGGACATGTGTCCACATGATCCCATGTTTTGGTGGTGAATATTAAATTTTAGTTAATTTTTCAATGAGTAGAAATTACTTTTCCAAAATAAAAAGGTTGAAACTATTGAATTAAACTTATGATGCTTGGGATGATAATAGATCATCAATTGTGTGGTTTAGAATACTACTTAGCCTAGTTAAGTATTGTTTGGTGATTGTGCACTCCCTATGTATTTCTAGACGATAGTACCGACCAAGCCTTCGAGGAGGAGGAGTTCTACCAAGAAGAAGAAGAAGAAGAAGAAAACTTCAACCACTGCACCAACCAAGGCAAGCTATTAGTGGCAAGATAACCCTTGCAAAACATGCTTTAGTAAGCTATTGTTAGCAAGCTAGAATAAAACTAGATGGTTTAGTAAAGATGCCTTAAGCATGCTTTGATCACACCCCATTAACTATTAGTACCCCAAGTTTTTTGACAAGTTTTACCTCCCTTAGTTTACACAAAGTTCTTTAATTAATTTTGAAGGTAGCATAAAGAGTATAAAACTTGACATACCTAGGAACTTTTAGATGTCCTGCTATGGCATGAGATTGATCCCATCTTTCCACCTTAGTGAACACTCTTAACTTAGTATTTTAGAATAGCTCAAAAACTTGAGTCACTTTAGATGGGAACACTTGGTGAAAATGAGTTATGAAAACCTTGGAATGATGAGTCATTCTATTGAGATGTTTTGACATGTGTTGACAAAACACAATTGGTTTATGACGATGAAAATGATGAGGCATGAGCCTTAACCCTTTTATAAAACTGATGGTTGGATTCGGATGCGATACCATTCCAAATTTTCCGTACAACCACATTATCTGAATTGGGTAAGGCTTAGCTAGAAATTTATATGCATTAGTATTAGTTCCCTCACGGGAGAGGTTTGAGATGAGGCTACCTCTCAATGTTTTCCACCTATGCAGTGCCCAAGATGACTGATGGTCATGGTTGGGAGGCCATGCTCATAGGAGAGGTGCTTATACTAGGGTGTGTAAAGGGAAGGTTATGTTTGATTATCTGCATACTAAGTATGATGATTCAGGGTTATCCCTGACAGATGTATCAAATCTTGTGGTGAAAGTGTACCACCTCTACAGAGTGTCAAACTATTCGAATAGCCGCGTCCGCGGTTATGGACAGTTGGAATGGCCATACTGTTTCGTTGTCAGATGTTTTCTAAATAACTTGAAATGAATGATGAACTTTGACTTGACCACAACAGGGTTGTGTTAATGATAATAGCTTCCCAACTTAAGTGATTCTAGAACTTTACTTTATCTTTTCTTGCTTCAGAACTCAGCTTAGGTTTCAAACTTAACTTGATAGTTATTCTTTAAATTCAGCACTTTAACTTAGAACTATAACCCTTGTTAGTAGTAGTTTGCGAGTACTTAAAGAGTACTCATGGCTTTTGTCCCTGGCTATTATCATGGCCAGACTATGAAAGAGATTATCAAGATGATGGTCAGCAGGACGACTATGATAACTAGGACTATCTGCCTTCGTCAGCATTTCTTGTGCCCCTGAAGATGGAACCCACCGCTACGCTATCGTTTATTTCCGCTGCTTGTTGTATTAAAGATTGGATCATGAGATCCTTATTTGTGTAAAACCTTATGTATGGTTTGTAATGGATGATGTACTGTGATATCCAATCCGTTATGTCTCGCAAAAATGGTAATCCTGGGATTGCGAGGTATGGCATAACGGGCATCTGGGATTAAAAATCCGGGTGTTGACACAGACACACACACCAAAACATGAAGGTAAAACATATGGTTTTAAGAACCATTCTGCTAGCTAATATACAATGGGACCGATACTTCTCACTCCTACGATAGTGCTCTAGTGCATATACTCATCATCAATGAAATCTGAGTCATCATCGTCGGTGTAGAAGTCCATGGCATCATCCTCCAGATAGTCATCATCATTGCTGAGGTATGAGTGAATATCCCCTGGATGTCTTCACCTTCCTCCTCTTCTTCTTTTGCTGCCAGCTGAGCTTCTTGCTCCTTGATGGTCTTCTCGAGGTCGGCCACCTTCTTACAAAGACGGTTGATGGTGCGATCCTTCTTTGCGTGTTGACGGCGAAGTGACTGACGATCCTTGATGGGAAGTGAGAACGTTTGGGACTTCTGGGCGGCAATGACAAGGTTGTGGTTGACGAACTCTCTAGCATTGTCCAATTCCTTCTGTCTGTCATACAGCAGGAAGTCAAGGTTCTCCACTTGGCGCTTCAACTCCGGGTGACTTGGGCATCTCTAGAGGCATTCCCATAGAATCACGCCTTGCATAGTGAGCAAAGTGGGTTCCTTGGATCAAGTTGGCATTCTGTGCGCAAAGATGAGCGAGAGCTTCATGCATTGCCCTGGCTAATCCATCTAGACAGTTGTTCTCTCTCACGGTGAATTGAATCTTTTCGGAAAGTGGTGCTTCTATCTTGCCTCGAAGATCAGCAACTATTAGCCATTGTAAATCTCCTCATGGGGGACCATTGAGTTGAGCTCCAAAGAATTCCGGATGTGGGCGCTCCAAGTACTCAGACAGTGCATCAAGGTCCCTCTCGAAGATCAGTTGGCCTCCGTTGCCCAACTGGTAAAACTTGTAGTACTGAACTTGCATCTATAAGAATTTAGGATGAGAAAGTTAGTGAGGTGATCAAGTGTGTCAAATTTTATTGAGTAATGTAAGAATTTTTGAGGAACATGTATTTTTTTGAGAGAAAGAATCCCAAGGGTAAGAGAGGAAATAGGTTTTCATAAATACTCACTTCTTCTTTTTGAAACTCAGTTTTTGGTCGGACGTCCATTCTAACTAGGGTCTCCTATGGTCAGGATGTCTCTAATACCAACTTGTCAACACCCGAATTTTTAATCCCAGATGCCTGTTATGCCATACATCACAATCCCAGGATTACCATTTTTGCGAGACATAACAGATTGGATATCACAGTACATCATCCATTACAAACCATAATAAGGTCTTACACAAATAAAGGATCTCATGATCCAGTCTTAGTAAGAACAAGTAGCATAATAAATAGCGTAGCGGTGGGCTCCATCTTCAGTGTCACACGCAATGCTGACGATGGGAGATGATCCTAGTTGTCGTAGCCATCTAGTTGTCCTTCCTCCTGGTAGTCCTCCTCATAGTCTGGCCACGGGAATAGCCAGGGACAAAGCCATGAGTACTCTTTAAGTACTCGCAAACTATAACTAACAAGTAAGGTAGTTCTAGTAGGACTACTAAGGTCTAAGTTTATTTGTAAAGTTAAGTTTGAAACCTAAGATGAGTTCATAAAAAAGAAAGATAAAATAAAGTTTTGAATTCACCTAAGTGGGAACTTAGTTGTCATAGTCACAACTCTGTTGTGGTCAAGTCATGTCACAATTCATTTCATAAGTCATTTTGAAAACATCTGACAACGGAACAGTATGGCCACTCCAACTGTCCATAACTGTAGACGCGACTATTCGAATAGTTTGACACTCTACAGAGGTGGTACACTTTCACCACAAAATTCGATACATCTATAAGGGATAACCCTGAATCATCATACTTAATATGCAGATAATCAAACATAACCTTTCCTTTACACACTCTAGTATAAGCACCTCTCCTATGAGCTTGGCCTCCCAGCCATGGCCATTTGCCATCCTGGGCACTACATAGGTGGACAACATTGAGAGGTAGCCTCAGCTCAAACCTCTCCCGTGAGGGAACTAATACTAATGCATATAAACTTCCGGCTAAGCCTTACCCAATTCAGGTATTGTGGTTGTATGGGAAATTTGGAATGGTATCGCATCCGAACCCAACCATCAGTTTTTATAAAACGGCTAAGGCTCATGCCTCAACATTTTCATCATCATCATAAACCAATTGTGTTTCTCAACACATGCCAAAACATCTCAATAGAATGACTCATCATTCCAAGGTTTTCATAAGTCATTTTCACCAAGTATTCCCATCTAAAGTGATCAAGTTTTTGGTTTAGCTCTAATCACTAAGTTAAGAGTGTTCACTAATATGGGATGTTAATCTCAATCTCATGCCATAGAATGACATCTAATTCTAACTATATAGGCCAATTTTTATACTCTTTATGCTATCTATAAACAAAGTAAAGAACTTTGGTAAAGTAAAAGAAGGTAAAGCTTGTAAGAAAACTTGGGATGGTATAAATCAAAAGGGTATAACCAAAGCATGCCTAATGCATCTTGCTTGGGTTATATTGCATCTAGTGATGGCTTGCATGTTTTAGCTTGCCAATAATAGCTTGCCTTGATTGGTGCAGTGGTTGAAATTCTCCTCGTCTTCTTCGGGGTAGAACTCCTCCTCCTCGTAGACTTGGTCGGTACTATCGTCTATAAATACATACGGAATACACAATCACCAAACAATACTTAACTAGTCCATTTAGCACACTAAGGCACACACTTGATGATCTAGTATCATCACAAGATTTTAATGAACTAGTTTTATTTATTTTATTCGAGAAAAGTAATTTCTACTCATTGAAATTAATTAAGATTTAATATTCTCCATTTAAAATATGGGATCATGTGGACACATGTCATCACCACATATTCTAATGCATGGGAATGTGATTTAAATGTTGGATCATATTTTAATAAGTTTAAGTTTAATACTTAAATGATTTAAAGTGACTAGAAATGCCTATATAGCATTATTTTCGTACTAGTCCAAAGTCACTGCATGCAAACCTAAATATTATTACATATTCATATAGGTATATTCAAATGTGATTTTTGAGAGTTGGAATCAACTCAAAAGCTATTATGGTTGACTTTTGAAAAAGTTTGAATGTAGAAAAGTCTCTGCTTTGTTATTTTTGCTATATGTGATCTGTAACTCTAATTGATAGAGATTTAAATTATCTTTCCAACAAAATTGGAATCATTCAATTTGGTTAAGTAAATCTTTCTGAAATGATTTTCAAACTAGTGGGCCATCGCGGGAACACTAACGGGCCGACCCAATTTCTAATGATTTGGTTAAGTCTAAATAGAAAAATCTAAATTTGAATTCTAGGGCCATCGCGGGAACACTAACAGGCCGACCCAATTTCACTTCGCGGCGCAGAGAATAGCTGACAGGGGGGTCCCGCATGTCAGTGGCTCTTCAAACGTCAAGCGGCACGAGGCGATGTGGGCCGCACCATTAGAACTACGATCGACCACTGTGGCTCGTCGTCGACGACGGATAGGTCGCCGGCGAGACGGAACCCTAGCGGCTCGGTGGGGGTGCAGTGGGGGCATACCAGGGCTCCAGCTAGTGTGGCCATGGGGGCGATCAAACAAGGAGACAACTGCGGACTCAGGCGAGGTCGCGGCAGCTCCTGGGGTGGACAAAATCGACGGGGCTCTTTCTTCTCTGCTACGTGAACTCTGGCGCAATTCCGGCGAACGGCTGCTCGAGCGGCTCCGGCGATGGGGTGAGGTGGTTCTGAGGGAGAGGGGAGTTGAGTGGTGTGAGGAATTGGTGCTGGGGAGGGCTCCTTATATAGGCTCGACGAGGGGACTGTGAGGGCCACGGTGAGCTCGTCGGTGACGATGATACAGGGTGCTAGAGGCATGGGCAGGGTAGGCAGACGGTGGCTTGCCTCCTGGCGGTCAGCTACGGTGTGATGGCGACACTAGGGGTGGTGGCATGTGGTCAGGAAAGGCTGGCGCTCTGTGCGGCAGAGCCGGTGCTCGACGCGGTGTGCGGTGGCTGCTGGTTGCACGGCGGGAATGGGCGTGTCTAGGAAGGTGCTGGGGTTATGGAGGAGTGGCACACGCGAGCTGAAGGCAAGGCGCGGCTTGTGCGGGCTTTTCAGGGATGGTGCTCTAGCGTGAGCTGGGCACAGCGTAGAGGCGGTGGGCGCGAGCTGTCCTCGGTGGTCCAGGGGCTGGCAACGCTCGGGGAAGGGACTGTGGGTGGCAGTAGGGTTTGGCGGAGCTAGGGTGTGCTGGATTGGCGCTGCGCGGTTGCTGGCGCGTTGCCCGCATTTGGTCGGCGACGACCATATTTGGGCGGCGCAGCACTGTTGCTAGCGGTGAAGGGGGAGCTGGTTTGGGCTGGGGTAGATGCTAGGGGGACAGGGGATTAAGTGGGAGACCAAATTGGTCGATGATCACTATGGAAGTAGTGAAGCTAATCTAGGTTTGGTTCATGCCTGCCATGTGTTCAACAGAATGGCCGCAAGAAGAAAAGTTTTGAATTTTCGATTCAAATTTTTTGAGTGTTCTCCACTTAAGCTTGAGATTCTATGTCTGTTTGGAAAGGTCAAGGGGAATTCATTTGAGTGGTTTTTGAAAAGGTGTGATCTATGCATATGAAATGGATTCCATTCTCAAATGCCATTTAAAATTAGTGTTTAAATGTTTTTGTAAGATTTCAAAGTGGGCCTTGGTAGATCATTACTTGTACTAGCAAGGGGTGCAAAGATTCATAAATGTTTCTATTGGACTTTGAGTTCTAGGAACACCTAAAGTGACCTAGTGGATTAAAATGGAAAAAATGACCATTTGCCTTCATTAATTCTAATTGATTTCTTTTTTCTTTGGATTTTCCTTGGGAATGATCTAGATGATGTGGCATTCACCTTAGAATCATTTTACAACCATTAGAACCAACAAACAAGGCAATTCAAAACAATTCCATATTAATGCAACACACATATGCATGCTTAAATGTTTTAATAATAAAAAGTTTTTGTTAACCCTAAATTGGGTGTTGAATCTTGATTAACCTTGATCAAAGTTTTGGGATGTTACATTTTTCGTAAAACTTAAAAAGCAAAACCTACAATTTACTTGTAGTTTCAAATTTGACCTAATTTCGATAAATCGACTTAAATTCATTAAAATGGGCAGAGTTAGCTAGGAAGTTTGAAAGCTCATAAAACATGGGAATCGCAAGTACAACATGTTGTCGATCGACTATATATGTTTGTCAACTTGTCTTGTGGCATCCACATCCAATATTCTTTAGAGTTCTATATACGAAAAATAACAACTAGTGCCATTGCTCGTCTTCACTCGGAAAATGTAGAATTGAATGTTCTTTCCTGATAGTTGGAAACTCACACTGACGGCATATTTTAATACAAGGAGGTGCATTGATCTACCTCCGAAAATACATTTAATTCAAGAGCAATCTATCGCGCTTACTTGTAGCTCATGTTTGACCTAATTTCGTTAAATTGTCAAGATGCAAAATCTTAGCAAGAAGTTGAACATATCGTCAAAACTCTCAGTGTTTTATGATATATTAATTGTGACCCCTCGATGGGTACCTCCAAAAGATTTTTCGTAAAACTTTCAAAACAACCTACAATTTACTTGTAGTTTCAAATTTGACCTAATTTCGACAAATCGACATGAAGTCATCCGGTCAAATGGGCAGAGTTAGCTAGGAAACTTGAAAACTCATAAATAAATCATGGGAATCGTTGGTACAACATGTTGGTCCACTATATATGTTGGTAAACTTGGCTTCTGGCATTCAGATCCAATATTATTTTTCGGACATTTCTTTACGGAAAAGAACAACCTCACTCGTCATCACTCGAAAAGTTGAGAATAGTTGAATCTTCTTTCCTGATATAGTTCGAAAATCACACCATACCGACGACATTGTTTACTACAAGAAAATGCACCCATCTACCTCTCTGAAAAGTCATATATTTCAACAGCAATCTATCGCGCTTACTTGTAGCTCAAGTTTGACCCAATTTCGTTAAATAGTGTCATGCGATGCAAAATCTTAGCAACAAGTCAAACCAGCTATCAAAACTCTCGTTTTTTCTCATATATTGATTGTGACACCCCTCCCGATTGGATCGGTACCTCCAAAAGCTTTTTCGTAAAACTTTCAGAGCAACCTACAATTTAGTTATAGTTCAAGTTTGACCTAATTTTTATAAATCGACATGTAGTCATTCAAGTGGGCGGAGTTAATTAGCTAGGGATTTTGAAAACTCAAAGAACATATGGGAATCATAAGTAAAACACGTTGGTCCACTTAATATGTCTATAAGCTTGGCTTATTGCATTGAGATCCATATTCTGCTTGGAGCTTTCTTTACGGAAAAGAACCATCTCGTCATCACTCAAAAAACTGAGAATTTTATTTCTTGATAGTTGGAAACTCACACTAACGACATTGTTTACTACAAGAAGTGCACCCATCTACATCCAAAAATACATTTAATTCAAGAGCAATCTATCGCGCTTACTTGTAGCTCAAGTTTGACCTAATTTCATTAATCGATAAGAAGTTACTAAAGTGTGCGAAGTTAGCTAGGAAGCTTGAAAAATCCTAGTACTAAAAACTTGGTTATTACGTATAAGAAATTGTGGTCCAGTTTGTTTGATAATTGGGGTGGTTGCATTTACTTTTAACCGTGGTAGGTCTCATAGGAGCGTGTAGCTTGAGAGTTAACACGATCGGTGGAAGTACAAGTTACATCAATGACCTCATAAAAATGAAAATTGCACCCAAGTCCATGCATTTAGCACAAGGACCCTGAAACTGAGAATTGAAGTGTGTGTTTTGAGGTTTGCACATACTAGCATTCATCGTGCTAAAGACTATCAGTAGAATCTTTGTAGATGCTAAGAATGGAAAAGAATATCCAATGGTTAACAATGTTTGGATTTGCCGGTCTTGATCCAACGGTCAGTGTTCGAAGTTATCCGTACACTACAATCGTATGGTATGGAATTGTAAGAGATAAGACAAGATATAGATAAGATAAGAAGTACTGCGAATGGCCGATCTTTTGAGTGACCTTCCCTCCCGATGTTGGGAAGCAAGTGAAAATTTCGAAAATCGGAAAAGTTTGAATTTTTTTGCCGCCAAGGACCAAAGTGGTTTCCTTTCGATGTACTCCTCATCCCTACTCCACACCAACGTGGCTGCCAAACACATCAGAGACACAGAGCCGCTGTACCAAGGCACACGTGCGCAGCACCATGCTGTGGAGGAGGGAGAGATCAGCCGGGCCGGTGCGCGAGGGGAAAGGGTAGGAGAGAGGGAGGATGGATGGTGAGAGGCAGCGAAGGAGAGAGAAAACACACAATTTTTTGCGTGCATAGGTCCTGAAATTTACTAGTACTAGCATAGTGTAGTACACTATAAGGCCACAGGAGTACCTCATGTCAGAAACCCATCATAACTTTGCTCTGACATGGAACCGCCTTCAACTTCTCTTCGCTGTCGCCCTCTTCCCCTGCGAACATTTTATTCTCTCGGCATGTACAATGCGTGGATAGAGGTGACCATATGTCTAAGCAAAGAAATATACTACTCCCGCATTGTGTAAAAAAGAACACCTTAATATGGCCTACTACCCATTCAAAAAAATGGCCTACTATGTGGCATCCGCTAAGGTTCACCTTATACATAGTGGAAAAAATAAAGTTATCTTTAAGCCTAAGGTGCACCTCAAGCTTGTGGGTTGCCCATAGAGAATACAAATATCATTTATCCTCTCTCCCTATTTCATGTGATCGTTTTCAAATGGTGTTCAAAATTATCATGATGCAAAATCTTAGCTAGAAGTCGAACTACTCGTCAAAACTCTCTGTGGTTTCTGATATATTAATTAACCGCTCGATGGGTACCTCCAAAGGCTTTTTTTATAAAACTTTCAAAGAAACATACAATTTATTACATGTATTTCAAGTTTGACCTAATTTCATTAAATTCAAGAGCAATCTATCGCACTTAATTGTAGCTCAAGTTTGACCTAATTTCATTAAACTGTCAAGACGCAAAATCTTAGCAAGAAGATGAACCTGCCGTCAGAACTCTTTTTGGGTTCCTGATAGTATATTAATTACCCCCCCCCCCCCCCCGCACGCCCCTCCAATGGGTACCTCTAAGAGCTTTTCTCTAGAACTTTCAAAGCAACCTACATGGTTTACTTGTAGTAGTTCAAATTTTGCCTATTATATTTTTTCTGCTTTGCCTATTATAATTTAATATAGTGATGATATGACAGATGTCTATTATCCAAGTCGCATGTTCAGGGAACATGCAATTTACTAGTACTTGTAGTTTCAAATTTGACCTAATTTCGATAAATCGACATAAAGTCATTCTAATGGGCAGAGTTAGCTAGGAAGTTTGACAACTCATAAAACATGGGAATCGTTGGTACAACATGTTGGTCTAATATATATGTATGTAAACTTGGCTTGTGGCATTCAGATCCAATATTCTTCGAACTTTTCTTTAGGAAAAAGAACAACCTCACTCGTATTCTTCACTCGGAAAATGTAGAATTGAATGTTCTTTCTTCATAGTTGGAAACTCACACCGACAACATTGTTTACTACAAGAAGATGCACCGGTGATCTACCTATGAAAAGACATTTAATTCAAGAGCAATCTATGGCGTTTACTTGTAGCTAGCTCAAGTTTGACCTAATTTCATTAAATTACCAATATGCAAAGTCTTAGCAAGAAGTTGAACCTATCGTCGAAACTCTCGCTGGTTTCTACTATTTTAATTTTGAACCCTTGATGGGTACATACAAAAGCTTTTTCGTAAATCTATCAAAGCAAAACCTACAATTTACTTGTAGTCTCAAATTTGACCTAATTCCGAGATATCGACATAAAGTTATTCAAATGTGTAGGGTTAGCTATAGGAAGCTTCAAAACCCATAAAACATGGGAATCGCAAGTACAACATGTTGTCGATCCACTATATATATATATATGTCTGTCAAGTTGGCTTGTGGCATCCACATCCCATATTCTTTGGACTTTCTTTTCTTTACGGAAAAGAACAACTAACCTCGTTCGTCTTCACTCAGAAAACGTAGAACTCAATGTTCTTTCCTGGTAGTTGGACACTCACACCCGCGGCACTGCTTACTACTAGAAAATGCACCCATCTACCTCTAAAATGACATTTAATTCAAGAGCTATCTATCGCGCTTACATGTAGCTCAAGTTTGACCTAATTAATTTTGTTAAATGGTCAAGATGCAAAATCTTAGCAGGAAGTTGAACGTATCGTCAAAACTCTTGTTGTTTTCTGATATATTAATTGTGACCCCTCAATGGGTACCTCCAAATTAAAAGCTTTTTCATAAAAGATAAAAAGAAAAACCTACAATTTACTTGTAGTTTGAAATTTGACCTAATTTCGATAAATCGACTTAAAGTCATTAAAATGGGCAGAGTTAGCTAGGAAGTTTAAAAGCTCACAAAACATGGGAATCGCAAGTACAACATGTTGTCGATCGACTATATATGTCTGTCAACTTGGCTTGTGGCATCTACATCCAATATTCTTTGGACTTCTCTTTACAAAAAATAACAACTCGTCGCTCGTCTTCACTCGGAAAATGTAGAATTGAATGTTCTTTCCTGATAGATGGAAACTCACACTGACGGCATTGTTTACTACAAGAAGGTGCATCGATCTACCTCCGAAAATACATTTAATTCAAGATGAATCTATCTCGCTTACTTGTAGCTCAAGTTTGACCTAATTTCATTAAATTGTCAAAATGCAAAATCTTAGCAAGAAGTTGAAAATATCGTCAAAACTCTCGGTGTTTTATGATACATTAATTATGACCCCTCGATGGGTACCTCCAAAAGATTTTTCATAAAACTTTCAAAGCAACCTACAATTTACTTGTTGTTTTAAATTTGACCTAATTTCGATAAATCGACATGAAGTCATCCGCTCAAATGGGCAGAGTTAGCTAGAAAGCTTGAAAACTCATAAATAAAACACGGAAATCATTGGTGCAACATGTTGGTCCACTATATATGTCAGTAAACTTGGCTTCTGGCATTCAGATCCAATATTATTCTTCTGACATTTCTTTACAGAAAAGAACAACCTCGCTCGTCATCACTCAAAAAATTGAGAATAATTGAATCTTCTTTCCTGATATACTTTGAAAATCACACCATATCGATGGCACTGTTAACTACAAGAAAATGCACCCATCTACCTCTCTGAAAAGTCATATATTTCAACAGCAATCTATCGTGCTTACTTGTAGCTCAAGTTTGACCCAATTTCATTAAATAGTGTCATGTGATGCAAAACTTAGCACGAAGTCAAACCTGTTGTCAAAACTCTCGGTTTTTTCTCATATATTGATTGTGACACCCCTCCCGATCGGTACGGTAGCTGCAAAAGCTTTTTCGTAAAACTTTCAGAGCAACCTACAATTTAGTTATAGTTCAAGTTTGACCTAATTTCGATAAATCGTCATGTAGTCATTCAAGTGGGCGGAGTTAATTAGCTAGGGAGTTTGAAAACTCAAAAAACATATGGGAATCATTAGTAAAACACGTTGGTCCACTTAATATGTCTAGAAGCTTGGCTTATGGCATTGAGGTCCATATTTTTCTTCGAGCTTTCTTTTCAGAAAAGAACCATCTCGTCATCACTCAGAAAACTGAGAATTTTATTTCATGATAGTTTGAAACTCACACTGACGACATTGTTTACTACAAGAAGATGCACCCATCTACCTCCGAAAATACATTTAATTCAAGAGCAATCTATCGCGCTTACTTGTAGCTCAAGTTTGACCTAATTTCGTTAATCGGCAACAAGTCACTGAAGTGTGCGAAGTTAGCTAGGAAGCTTGAAAAATCCTAGTACTAAAAACTTGGATATTACGTATAAGAAATTGTGGTCCAGTTTGTTTGATAATTGGGGTGGTTGCATTTTATTTTAACCGTGGTATGTCTCGTATGAGCGAGTAGCTTGAGAGTTAACACGGTCGGTGGAAGTACAAGTTACATCAATGGCCTCATAAAAATGAAAATTGGACCCAAGTCCATGCATTTAGCACAAGGACCCTGAAACTGAGCAATGAAGTGTGTGTTTTGAGGAGTGCGCATACTAGCGTTCATCGTGCTAAAGACTAACAGTAGAATCTTTGTAGATGCTAAAAATGGAAAAGAAGATCCAACGGTTAGCAGTGTTTGGATTTGCCGGTCTTGATCCAATGGTTAGTGTTCGAAGTTATCCGTACACTATACAGTGGTATGTTATGGTATTGTAAGAGATAAGACAAGATAAAGATAAGATAATAAGTACTACGAATGGCCGATCTTTTGAGTAACCTTCCCTCCCGATGTTTGGGAAGCAAGTGAAAATTTCGAAACCGGAAAAGTTTGAATTTTTTTGCCGCCAAGGACCAAAGTGGTTTCCTTCCTATGTACCCCTCGTCCCTACTCCACACCAACGCAGCTGCCGAACACGCCAGATACACAGAGCCGACGTACCAAGGCACACGTGCGCAGCACCACGCTGTGGACGAGGGCGAGACCAGCCGGGCCGGTGCGCGAGGGGAATGGGTAGGAGAGAGGAAGGATGGATGGTGAGAGGCAGCGAAGGAGAGAGAAAACACACAATTTGTTTTACATGCATAGGTCCTGAAATTTACTAGTACTAGCATAGTGTAGTACACTATAAGGCCGCAGGAGTACCTTGTGTCAGAAACCCATCATAACTTTGCTCTGACATGGAACTGCCTTCAACTTCTCTTCGCTGCTGCCCTCTTCCCCTGCCAACATTTTATTCTCTCGGCATGTACAATGCATGGACAGAGGTGACCATATGTATAAGCAAAGAAATATACTACTCCCGCATTGTGTAAAAAAGCACACCTTAATATGGCCTACTACCTGTTCAAAAAAATGGCCTACTATGTGACATCCGCTAAGGTCCACCTTATACATAGTGGAAAAAATAAAGTTATATTTAAGCCTAAGGTGCACCTCAAGCTTGTGGGTTGCCCATAGAGAATAGAAATATCATTTTCCCTCTCTCCCTATTTCATGTGATCGTTTTCAAAAGGTGTTCAAAATTTTCATGATGCAAAATCTTAGCTAGAAGTCGAACCACTCGTGAAAACTCTCTATGGTTTCTGATATATTAATTAACAGCTCGATGGGTACCTCCAAAAGCTTTTTTCATAAAACTTTCAAAGCAACATACAATTTATTACAAGTAGTTCAAGTTTGACCTAATTTTGTTAAATTCAAGAGCAATCTATCGCACTTAGTTGTAGCTCAAGTTTGACCTAATTTCATTAAACTGTCAAGACGCAAAATCTTAGCAAGAAGATGAACCCGCCGTCAGAACTCTCTTTTGGTTCCTGATAGTATACTAATTCCCCCCCCCCCGCGCACGCGCCCCCTCTGATGGGTACCTCTAAGAGCTTTTCCGTAAAACTTTCAAAGCAACCTACACGGTTTACTTTTAGTAGTTCAAATTTTTCCTATTATATTTTTTCCGCTTTGCCTATTATAATTTTATACAGTGATGATATGCCAGATGTCTATTATCGTAGTCTCACGTGAAGGGCACGTGTAATTTACTAGTACTTGTAGTTTCAAATTTGACCTAATTTCAATAAATCGACATAAAGTCATTCTAATGGGCGTAGTTAGCTAGGAAGTTTGAAAACTCATAAAACATGGAAACCATTAAGGTACAACATGTTGGTCCAATATATATGTATGTAAACTTGGCTTGTGCCATTCAGAACCAATATTCTTCAGACTTTTCTTTAGGAAAAAGAACAACCTCGCTCGTATTCTTCACTCGGAAAATGTAGAATTGAATGTTCTTTCTTGATATTTGGAAACTCACACCGATGACACAGTTTACTACAAGAAGATGCACCGATGATCTACCTATGAAAAGACATTTCATTCAAGAGCAATCTATGGCGTTTACTTGTAGCTAGCTCAAGTTTGACCTAATTTCGTTAAATTACCAATATGCAAAGTCTTAGCAAGAAGTTGAACCTATCGTCGAAGCTCTCGCTAGTTTCTGGTATATTAATTTTGAACCCTCGATGTGTATGTCCAAAAGCTTTTTCGTAAATCTATCAAAGCAAAACCTACAATTTACTTGTAGTTTCAAATTTGACCTAATTCCGAGATATCGACATAAAGTTATTCAAATGTGCGGGGTTAGCTATAGGAAGCTTGAAAACCCATAAAACATGGGAATCACAAGTACAACATGTTTTTGATCCTCAAAAATATGTGGGGTGCAAAATAACTATTCTGCACCCTGGGTGCTGAATATATATATATATATATAGGTCTGTCAACTGGGCTTGTGGCATCCACATCCAATATTCTTTGGACTTCTCTTTACAGAAAAGAACAACTAACCTCGTTCGTCTTCACTTGGAAAACGTAGAATTCAATGTTCTTTCCTAGTAGTTGGACACTCACAAGCACGACACTGCTTACTACTAGAAAATGCACCCATTTACCTCTGAAATGACATTTAATTCAAGAGATATCTATCGCGCTTACTTGTATCTAAAGTTTGACCTAATTAATTTCGTTAAATTGTCAAGATGCAAAATCTTAGCAAGAAGTTGAACCTATCATCAAAACTCTCGTTGTTTTCAGATTTATTAATTGTGACCCCTCGATGGGTACCGCCAAAAGATTTTTCTTAAAACTTTCAAAGCAACCTACAATTTACTTGTAGTTTCAAATTTGACCTAATTTTGATAAATCGACATATAGTTTTTAGCTGGTTTTTAGCTGATGAACATGTACTCAGCATTTAGTTTCGCACCCGGTTCGGCTTGTAAAATACTCCGTATGACCAAAAACCCCTTTTATACACTTGGTAGTTTCTCTAGTATGTATATTTCACCAAGCTTGTAAAAGAACCTTATTAGGAGTACAGTTGTACTCTACTACTACTATTCCATACATAATTTCTTCCAGAATGTTGTATAATAGTAGTACTGTTAGTATTACCCCTTGCTGGTCCGTAGTTTTGTTTCTTTTTCACTGCAGTTTGGGTCCTGTAAGCCTAAGTTGGGCGTGTTGGTAAGTACTTCGATCAGAAACTGCACGCGGTGGAAGGAACACGACGTTTCCAGGTTTACCCGAAAAAACATGTCACTCATCATGGCATCACCAGTGATTTGACAAGGCAATACTGTACGACAGTGTGCTAGTCTAGTTATTTTCTTCTTCTGAACAAGTACTCCTTGTCTATCCTAGTAGTAGTAAAAAAAGTAGTAAAGGTCTACTAGTAAGAGACAACTCGATGAAGCTAGTTGGAGTACTACTGTCAGTAGTTGCCACAGAAGAGAGAGGGAGGGAGTTTTGCACATGCCGGTGCACGTGGCAGCGTGTTCCTTCCGAGACAAGCTGGAGTTAACTCCCTCACTAGCCTCCCCCCAAGCACACACATCCTCATTTACTAAGTCCCTTCTTCCCATCCACTACCGCCCCCTGGCCTCTCGCTCCATATTGTTGCCGACCAGCTCCTTGGCTCCGTCCTCTACAGGTGGCGGCGCTGTAACTACCTCGGTGAATTACGCTCCTAGTTACAAGCCTGGATGAACGGAAATGGTTGAAATAGTACGGTGGGGCCCAAATGCCACTCACAGGTAGACCTTTCGGCCGTCCCAACCATTTCCAAACATCAGGACAAGAACGGGCGGCGTAATCGGCAGGCGAAGGGATCAACTACATACACAAATGAGTATGTATGCAAGCCACCATACAACAGTACATCAGAGCCATTCCATCTAAAAAGAAAGGAAATATAGCAACGCCATACGGCAAGATCCAAATATCCTAGATAGATATAATAGTTCAGGATACCTCAAGACAAAATCCGAGTACGGATAAGAAGCAAATCGGCATAAGATGCCCCATAAATAAGCAGATCCCGCCCACAGATCTCACGGATCCCCGTTCCCGGAATCTCTACACCGAATGATCGTTGCCCACATCGTCCGTCTCTTCCACCCAGTATCCATCTTGCGAGTGTACCTGTTCATCTGAACCAATAATTTATCGTGTGAGACCCTAGGGGTACTCAGCAAGTCTTTATGCCGCTAAAGGGGACACAACCTAGGGTGACGCAATTGCAGCAAAAGATAAACCCTAGCAATTCTATAGATACCCGCTAACCATCCGCCTAACCAGAGATAGACGGATGTCCGTGAATTAATAACAACAGTTATAACAGTTAAAACGGTAATATCCACAGATCCATCCTCCTCCTCGCTTACCGACGAGGAAGCGGACGAACAACCCCCCTCATCCGTTGGCAGTTTTATTAACCATTCCATGAGTGTTGCACTATTTACTAGTCAGTTATTTAGTCAAATTAAAAGCGGTACTTTAGTTATTCTTGTCTATGATCGAGAAATTGTGCTCCAAGTCGTCCATAACCGCGGACACGGCTTTCAGAAAGTTTTACCCTGCAGGGGTGCACAAATAGCAACACACACTCGATATGCCTCGGAAAAACCAAATCAAAACCCAACGAGGCAGTCACGACAAAGCGATCACAGGATTCAGAAATATTTCAGGGGGCCACCCCATTAAGCTACCCGCAACGAAGCTGGCCGGCTACGAGACGGACTCAAGGTTTGTGTGGCCGGCTGTAAACGACTGGGAACCCGAAAGTGTGACTGGGCTTGTCGATACAACGAAAACGGGTCACGGACCTAAACGGTACAGTGTGCAGTACCTCGCACAATTTAAATAAAGCAGTAAAGCATGGCATAAGTACATGACAGTAAATAAAACCTCAAACAAGTTTGTGGCCCCAAGAAATAAGAATGAATCAAGCTCTGGCTCAGGGGGGTTCATAAGCCTCCCGGATGTGGATAGCGCGAATATTCAAGGAACAGGAATCAAGTACTCGGGGTCCTACGGGACACAAGTGAGCCTGAAAAACCAAATAGCGAATATGGCTCACCGATGCCACTTTCATTAGTTATCCCATTACTACTCAGGTTAAGTTGTTTAGGTACCTCATTATCCATCAGACACTCACATACCCTACACATGTTGTTCTACGACTCGCATGGCTCAAACAACTCCTGTAGTAATGGCTCATGGGATGGAGGAACAAGCTTCGGTGGGGTTTAAAAGTAAAGGCTATGCAATACTTGGGATTCAATTTAATGCAATCGCGACTCAATGATGCAAGAATAAGAAAGAGGCAATAGGTACTATATGTATGCAAGCATGTGGTAGTGCTTGCCTGGCAGCTCAGTTGAAGCAAGGGATGAATCTGGGTAGTGCTCCTGGTTGTCTTGATATAGCCCCTGCGCAGCGTCTATTCGAAGAAGAACCAAACAAACATGGGCCAACATAAATAAAGTGCGCAAGCATATGAATTAAATGCGACAAGCAAACAATCATGCCATGATGAATGATGCACACTTTGCATGGCAATAAAGTAGCATGGCATGGGTGAGGTGTGGAATACAACAATAAATCATTTTATTGAGTTTTGGCCTCATTTTATCCTCATTTTAGTTGCTGTTCACTTTATATTTATATGATGCATGCTGCAAAACAGATAAAGGATTGCATAAACAGAAGGGTCTCGTCGAGCTAATCATTTTAGACATATTATTTGTTAAATTTGGAGTTATAAAACAAAAGTTATTAATTAATTAAAGTGGAAGGGCATTTTATTGTAATTTTAAGCAACTTGCAATTTTAAATGTTCAAAATATATTTTGGATGAAAGATTTGAATTCCTCACATTTTTCTGATTTGAAAACATATATTATTTGTATTATTTGTATTTGTATTTTAAAAGTTATTTAAAAACAGATTTAAATTTGAATTTGAATTAATTTTGAATAAGTTTGAATTTAAACAGATAACCAGAAAATCTTTTTATACACAGACAGACCCAGCCACAGCCACAGACGAGTGGGGCCATCTGCTGACTGGGCTACACACGCGCGCAGAAAAGGTTTTTCACCGCGAGCTAACCCAGCCTAAGAGACAGACAGGTGGGGCCAGAGCACACGCGGTCCACTTGACAGCGGCGAGCGGAAAAGAAACTGACAGGTGGGGCCGGGCTGGAGCGCGGGTCAAGGTTTACAAAAAGCCAGGGGGTTTTCTAGGAGAATACCACGGCGGCTGACTAGTGGGCCAAAAGGAGCGCGGGTTTAGCCGAAAGAAGCTGCAGGGGGGTTATCAGCAAAAAGAGCACCGTACTGTGGATCTTCTCTGCGTCGCGTGGACAGATCGGTGCGCGTCCGACGCAGGCGCGGCACGGAGAATCGATCCTCAGACCTGGCGTGCGCGCGCGGAGGCGGCAGCCACTGGGCTAGGTGGGGGTTGATGTCTGGGAGGTGGGCGAGGACTAGATGGGGCTTACGCGACGCTATGGCGAGAAGAAACGTACGCGACGCCGGCGCACAGAGGCCGTTCGTCGGATTGTCCGGCGCGTCCAGGGCAAGGCCGCGACGACGAGGATGTCTGGGGGGTTGGGTAGCTCACCGAGAGTTGGTTGACGTGGTCGGATCGGCCTGGGGTGCAGGGAGACGACGATGACGCAGACAGACCGGAGCTAGGGTTTCACGTCGGAGCGCGTCGGTGTTCAGCGGCTTGGGGCTCCTCCTCCTCGCTGCTGTGTACAGAGGCGACGCCGGGGATCTCCTGTCCTTCCTTGACGACCACAACACCACGCCCGCCTCCTCGTACTGCAGGTGGACGCCGAAGCCGACGGTGGCCGGCGATGGTTAGCTGGCGGCGATGGAGAAGAGAGGGGAGCGGGCAGGGCGCCTCGGCCAGATCTAGAGATGCAGGAGGACCGTGAGGTGGATAAAGCAGAGAGAGGGGGGGAGGAAGGTGCCGTGGGGAGATGGGGTAGATGGGAAAAGGTGGCTCGGGCACTTTTCTCCCTCCTTCCTCACGTGCTCGTCGAGGCAGGGCAGGGCAGCTGGCAGGGTGGTGGCTTCCAGGTGGGGCCAGGGTGAGGCCAAGGAGGCAGGGACAGGCTCGGGTTGGAGGGCCCTTATGGCATAGAGAGAAAAGAGAGAGGGAGGAGTAGCCTCGGGTTAGAGCTAGGGTAGGAGGGGAGAGGGGTATGGCTCGGGCTAGGGCTTGTTTGGGTGGGGTAGCTAGGTGGGCCAGGGTGGCCAGGTGGGGCCAGCAAGGAGGGGAGAGGAGAGAGGCCGAGAGAGGGTAGGGTAGCTTAGGGTTTTGCTTAGAAGGGGGGTGTGAGGGTTAGGGGTAGGTGGGGTGGTTTAGAGAGTGGGGTAGAGGGGTATGGTGATGATGGGGTAGGTGATGAGAGGGAACTTAGATAGAGGATTAGAGAAAGAGGGGTGAGAGCTAGGGCTTTAGAAGCATGCATGCTCAAAACCTAGATCAAGCAAGATCATGAGGAAAAGAGAGAGAGAGGGATGTGGTTTTATAAAGATCCACTCAAAATTCAAATAAAAACCAAATGCTAGAAAAGGTGGCACTTGCATGGCCCATGCAAAATATTTATTGCCATCTTGATTCTTGTCAATAGTACATGGCATTATTATTATGCATTCCCAAAATTGGAGTAAGGCCTAAGCAAAAGAATTTAGAAGGAATTCCAAGTGGAGTAGATGGAGATGATCACATTGGATTATAATTTGGAATTACTAGTGTGTATATTCCACTAGATGTTTAATAGTCCCAAAAATACTCCCACATGAGCATAAATCCATAATAATCCATGTGGAAGCTAGGAAAAATGGTTCCACTCCCAAGGCATGCAAAGATGGCCATGTGGCTCTCATATATCAATAATGTGAAAACAACATGATGCCAAGATGAGAGCATGTGGAAAAGAATTGGATCCATCCCAACCCACATGAGCTAGAGGTAAAACCAATAAGTGCCAAGCTCATATTTAGTTGGATGGTGGAATTATAAGGTGGTGAAAGAAAAGGTGGTGGAGTTGAATAAAAGATATGCCCACAACTCAACTTGGGCATTAAACAATATATCAAGAACCAAATACAATATCAAGAGGCAAATACAATTAACAATGCATATGAGAGAAGAACCAAAACAAAAAGGGTTTTATATGATGCTCAAATGCAAGGTGGCATGATGACATGAGCATGATATAATTATGATGCAACAATTATATATTTGAAGTAGCCATTATATAGACTAGGCTAGTAGCATTGCAATTGTTAGACAATTGGGATGCTACAGGCGCGATCGGCACGGCAACCTTCTGTAGGGTGGTGGAGCATCCGTCATCTCTGTCACGCGGTAGCAATGGCGGTTTGTGAAATACTAGAACACTCGTACCTATTCCCTCCGTTTCATAATATAAGATGTTTTAGCTTATGTGAAACGAGTGTATCTAGATTCACTCCGGACTTACATGATAGAGTTGTTTTAGCTTATGCAACATTGTCATGTGTAGAGTAGTTCTTATCCCGGGTATGCATCCTTTTTTTGTAGACAAGGATTCCATAGAAGCTTGTTTTCTAGGCTAGAACCCATAACTAAGAACAATGGGGATCCATTCGAAGTTGCTAGTTCGACAGTGCAAACTTTTGAACATTTGCATATATTTTTCAATCAACATCATGTAATCAATATTACAACTTGTTGTACAAGGAGATAGGGGAAGGAGCGAAAAAGAGGATTCTCGATGAAAAAGGTTCCAATCCTGTGACTTCTGCTATCCCAAATGATAAGGTAAATCAATAGAATGACATATGTTCTTGTCGTTGTGCGTAGATGCTTTCGATGTAATCTCTGTTTATCTTGTAACCACAGAAGCACAAAGTTGAAGAAGACTCTTAGTTTCCTGATGACGGAGTAGAAAATCGATGTCAGATTGCTACACCTAAGACGCCTCCTTGTTTACCTTCTGTGGAGACTGATGCAGTTGCAGCTGCAGCTGGTACTGATGAGACTACACCTGCCATCATCGTGCCAGATGATGGAGGTGGTAGATTGGTTTTACCATCCGCGGAGACTTGTGCGGCTGGAGCTGGCAGTGAAGAGCCTTCAGAGGACATTGTGGTGCTCGATAGTTCGCCTATTGTGGAGACTCATGTTACCGGTGTTGACACTGTTGTTGGTGCTGCTGATCCCGCTCCCGAAATTATCGTGCCACCTGAAGGAGGCGGTGATTTGGGTTTACAATCTGTAGAACCTGTTGCACCTGAAGGTGGTGAACTGTGATGCAGAGCTTTGTTTCTTATGATTTGTATGCTTTTCTCTAGAACCTATATTATGGAGCTACCTTACGCATTTCTTACACTTTTGCCTATTGAACTATAGTGTGGAACTGGAACTACTCCTAGTATGTAATCATAATATTCGGATGCTTGAGTATTATCAATGATAAAGCAATGCTAGCTGAGCTACACGAGAATTGGCCTCTGCCACTTGCGGGTGTGGTTCCTGGCTCATCTCCTTTTCACAAGCACGGTGAAAAGATGGTTCTGTTCCTTTTCTTGCAATGCCATTATGCTTGTGTTGTTGATCTAGCAATTTTATGCTGATTTTGTCACCCAATACGCATTTATGTCTCTACATACAAACATATTTGTTCACATGACTTGAACAGAAAACAATATCTTCTATGCATTGACTAACACAAGGAGACATGCAAATATTTATTTATTTTCGAAACAAGGCAAACGATATGCCATTTTCATTGATAGAGAGGGACATGCAATTCATAAATCATCACCTCCAGCATCTTATTCTACATAAGGCGTTATTACCAGATCCACAATCTTCTTTTCCTTGGGACGGCAATGTCAAGTGCAGGATTTCAAATCTAAATGCAATCTAGTGCAGGTTCATCAGGACAACCTCCAGCTGCGTTAGTCTCCACAGAAGGTACATCAGCGCTATGGCAGACACCGTTGGAAATGCAAGCTGAACCTTTTGTTATACTCCTATCAGGACCACAGATAAGGGCCAGAAATTCAAATTCCGAAATCTAGCGTTACAAAATAGACAAGTGGTTACCCAATCTAGATAATTCATAGACAATTCACAGTGCAATTTGAGCGTCTTACATGATCCTTAGATCTTAGTCCATCCGGTCTTTTTATTGGTGGAACGAAATTTGCTGGTACTTTTATTTCTATGAAGAACCTACAAAACATAGCCAAGTCAGACATCTGAATATATCTAACTTTTCTACAATCTTATATGTGAAGATATCTTTGCACAACACTCTCTTATCAAACTGTCTACGAATATCTTCCTGCTCCTTCGAAAGGCGACGTTGACGTTCTATAGGGTACATCCATCTATACTGTACTGTACCTCTAAGTACTTCCTCATCAGTTACATCAACAACCAAATGCGCCATCGTATCAAAGAAGGATGAGGAATATATCAGGTCAAAATCTTGCACAGGATCTCTGCCAAGTCCTTTTTAAGATGTTTTCAAACTCTTCTGTCTAGAGCTTTACTATAGATTTACCTAAAGAACGTACCTACCCAAATCTGCAAGCACCTTGTAAATCTAGATGGTGACAAGATTTAACTATTTCTAGGAGAGGTGGAGAACAAACCAAAGCCAAGAAGAATATCCAGTGTTTGAATCTAGCAGGCGAAGCGTGGGGATCGCCCAGCTGACCGCCAGCCGGTGCGTCTCGTGAGGAACGGCGCGGCCAATGGTGGTAGGCTGGCACTATTGGTAGAAAGGCATCAAGAAGTTTTTTTAAGGCGTGAAGAAGTTTGCAGCCTGGTTCTAGTCCGGTGCATCTCCCATAAGAACGGTGCAAAATTTGAAGAGACAGGGGCTGGTCGCTCGATTGAGGGCGGGCTTAGGAAAGTTTGGGGTGTCGGCAAAAAGTTGTGGCGGGCGCGGGGTGTTTGTCCATAATTTTCACAGAAATATGTGCGAATATTTTATCGGTTTTGCTAGTTCTCAAGAATCACCTCTCTCGCCATTGGATTTACCTCGCGATTGGTGCAACGTGAGGGTTACACATTTGTTGCAACAGCTTGTAACTGGGAATTTAATGAGTTGCATCTACTAGGTTATAACTGAGTATTAGCACAATTAGTAGGATGACGTCAGCTCCTTAACATAACAAGTTCTCAGGCGCCTAGGATCTAGGCGCTCATATTTTATACCTTTTTCCCTTGTTGACGGCTTTGTTTCGAATCCGGCCAAGCCCCAGCACGTACCTTGGGATTTTAACTATCGAGCCGAAGAAATTAGCCCATCCGGCTCATTATAGCCCAAGGCCTTCTAACTCGGCCATGTTTTGGGTCATTCGTCCGTGCAAATAGCCTAGTTAGATTGGGCGAGAGCCCATAAAAATAGCCCATCAATCTCTGCTTGGCCAATTTTTCTTCAATTTGGCCTTTTTTGGGCACCGCCACCCACCCCTAAAAAAACTCCGCCTATCCATGTTTTTAAGTACTACCTACTATATTATTTATACTTAAATTTTTTTATTTGAGCTACTATCAATCACGCGTAGCAGATGGACAAGCAATTTTTTAATAAGAAAAATAAATAAGGTATATACGATGTTAGTATATATTTTTTACATTTTATAAAAGGATAACAATTTTCTTGTGTAGTGGCAAGGCGTGCAGTTTATCTGTAGCAATATTTTTGTACTGAGAGGCTGACATGGCCAACCCACCTGCCTGCAGCTAGCGTCCATCAACATTACCATACAAGAAATCAAGTTTAACGAGCGCGTTTAAAAAGTACTTGTACAACAGTCTCGACCAGAAAAAAGAAGACCAAGATTGACACGTTTCTTGTCGAGAGAGGCTGACATGTGGGCCCCAGCAGCAAGACCATACACGCCTGCCACCTGGAACAACGTTACCAAGGTCAAACCGGTGGACACACCAAAAAAAATATCCAAGATACACACGTTTCCTCTACATAGGCGGCTGACATGTGGACCCAGCAGGGAGACATTATACGGGTGTTGTATCGGGCAACATTGCCAAGTTCCAAACAGGGAGGCGCGAGAGAAGAAAAAAAAGTCTAGCATGCACACGTTTCCTACATAGAGGAGGATGACATGTCGGGCCCACCAACCTGTATAAACGGCTGAAGCAGCGAGCAACGCTATCAAGTTCGGAACATGAAGGTATGATAGAGGGTAAAAATTCCATCATACACATGTTTCTTCTAATGAGAGGATGACATGTGGGGCCCAACATCGTGATTAAACAGTAGATGCATCGAACAACGCTATCATGTTCGGAACAGGGTAGAGCTAGCGAAGGAAAAAAATCCATCATACAAACGTTTCTTCTAATGAGAGGATGAGATGTGGGGCTCAGGAGGTTTTTTAAATGGTAGATGCGTCGAGCAGCGCTATCAACTCTGAACGGGGTAGCGCCAGCGAAGGAAAAAATTCCATCATACACACGTTTCTTCTAATGAGAGGATGACATGTGGGTCCTAGGAGGTTGATTAGACGGTAGATGCATCGAGTAGCGCTATCAACTTCGGAATAGGGTAGCGCGAGCGAAGGATAAAAATTCCATCATGCACACGATCCTTCTAATGAGAGGCTGACATGTGGGACAAAACAACCTGACTAAACGGCAGACGCCTCGAGCAACGTTATCGAGTTCAAATCAGGGAGGCGTGACCAAAAAGTATGGTCCGCTAGAGACACTGACGTCCGGGACCCACACGCGTCAAAAGACTTCGGCGAGTCAACATCGTGGGAGGAAACAAAAATCTTGCTTCTGCCACGCGCTGGCCGAGCTTCCTCCATGTTTTTAGAATATCCGTCGTAGTAGAGGGCCGTGAAACCGGAAAAAAAAGGTTTCCATTGGCCACGGCCGAGCCGAGAATTTCATCGCGGAAGACACGCCTTCTACGACGACCGTCGGGCCAATTTGTTGCGGAAGGAAACTTTTCTTGTAGTGATATGAAAGGATTCATAAGTGATGAAACCAAGGTCTTAAAAATACTTGATCTTTCAACACATAAAAACCATGCCCCTATTAGGCAAAATGCCTAGAACTCCATATTCTGGTCAAATGGAGTGTGTGTTGAATAATTGGATATCATACATGATGATATGTTATATTGTTCAACAAATGATGGATATCATTATTTCATGAAACTTCATTGTGAATATAAGCAAATAGATGTATTCGTTGCATGTGACACAAGTCTGAAACTATTTGTTATGAACAAAGGATTTCAGAATGAAGAAGAATATTGAATTAACAAAAATAAGAGTCCTTTTGATTCGATCAAAACGACAAGTATTTGAGTTGTGATTCAGGCATATAAGACTTGTGAAAAGTGTTCCACAAATTACAATGCTAAGAATATGTCAATGTTTTGACATGTATAAAGAATTGTAATCATACCATATTAGATATCGTATGGTTTAAATTAATCCCTTATCGTGTTAGTGTTAGTATTTAGAAAAGATAAATTAGAATAGCAAACACTTACTCATTGTATAAAGAAGCATCAAGGATTCGTGGAAACATCACCATAAGTGCATGACACAATGTAGTTTCCATAAATTCTAGAGTTATGTGATAATTTAGAATTAGAACGAATAAAACTTTGTAGTGAGTTCCTAGGAAACTAATAATACGTATGCCATGACTACAACCAAAGGGGAAAATTAGCATTGCTCAAAGTGGTGATTTACCGACAAAAGTTTCTCAATAGAAGAGTTGATGGATAAAGGTGAAAACTCAAATAAGGTTGAGAACCTTGCCTCCAAATGTCAAAGTAGCACAACGAAATTGATTCTAGAACAGCACTCTACACATAAGGAGAGACTAATGATAATGATCAAACGTTTTAGTGGGAGCTTTTACTGAAAGGAAGTGGGATTCATGAATAAGTTCTGCCTCATTGCAGAATTGAACTCATGATTCACTTGTCATGTTAATGGAACAATGACATACCTACGAACTACCAAGAAGCGATGGGGAACCCAAGTATGAGAAATGACTTAGAGTCATGAAATCATGTACATTAAGTTACATTTAATATGGTAAAGTAAAATATTACTTGATCTTATCAAAGTAAAGATGTTACTTGATCTTCCCAAAGGGACTACTAGAGTAAATGATCATGGGGAAGGTCAAAAGTTTTCGTGCCTCCGTGCCCAAGTTCATAAACTCTATGGGTGAACCTTAAGGAAGAAATGAAACTTAAAGTAAGACATACAGCTTCATTTGTGTCAAGAAATGTCTTGAACAAATTCAAATGGTTGACTACAATGTGTAGCAATGCTTAGGTTGCACAAATGGAATCTCGTAGTTGGAATTCTCAATTTTATGAATGATCAAAGGATTTTGGTATTGTGCCTAGAATATTGAGAGGACCTGCATTCACAATAAACTAAGTGGGAGCTAAGAGAGTTCCATACTCTTATATGTAACTGACATATTTGAGTGGAAGCTTGATGAAGCATTCATATATGTGATTGACATATTGGGAATGGTATTGTTGGTAGTAGTAAATATTAGAGAATATTAAGTAGATGAAGTTGAAGGAATATTGAACACTGAAATCTATCAAGATAGATTGATATGTTCAATAGCATCAAGTCAGAATGTTTTCCTCGATTGGATTCTTAAGAAGTTCAAAATGGAATAAGTTAAGATGGAAGTTCTTACTTGTCTAACTAGGTGAAGGATTGAGACTGTCTCAGTATGATAATGGCGAAAAGAAGGAAAAGATGTGTAACATCTACTATGCCTCAGTCATAGGTTCCATCTTGTAAAACCATGTTGTATACTCGACATAATATGACTCAAGTTCTTAATCAAAAGAACAGGTTCCAAAGTGATATCCGAGTGAATCACCGAACAATGAGTTAAGTATAGTCTTCAGTGTCTAGAGAGATCTAAAGGTATACATATGATCTGTAAAGGATGGTGAACTTGATCGTAAAAGGGTTATGCTAGGAAGTTCTACCCAACCTAGATGATTGGAATTCTCACAACATTGAGTGCCTTAGAATAAGAGAAGCATGGTTAGACATCAAAGTGGCATTTATTGCACTATTGATGAGGTTTACATTAACATAGGAATTATATGGATACTTCAAAGGTAAAATATGCAATGTTATGGCTGGGGAAGTCTATCTTCCCACAAAGTGTGTTCCCAATGCTCATGACAATGAAAACGTTATCATTTGATTAACTAATCGGATGTCATGACAGAAGGAACAAAAACAGCACTCTGTCACCAAAGCATAAATATTTATACCGCAAGGTTGTCATGTAATCATAAAAGAAGAATGTCAAATTATGTGACATTAACAATTCGCAAAGACATGAGGATCTATATAGTACAGTCCATAGACAAAACCTCTTCCATGAGCAAGCATGATCAAAACACCAAAAGTGTTATGGTGTGATGATTCGTATCAAATGCAACTTGTTTATTTGTACTCTAGTGCTAGTGGGAGACTATTGGAAATATGCCCTAGAGACAAAAAATAATATACATTATTGACATATTTCATTAAGTTCATAATAGGTTTTATATGATGCTATATTTGTATTGATAGGAACGTCAATACACGTGTGATATGTAAACCACCAAAGTCCCTAGTGATCCTCTGGACACTAGTTCATTGGGCAATCGATGATCAAAGTTTCCCAATCATGGGTATTTATGTCAATTGACAATCACTACAAGAAATGTGTTGACTAGTGACCTTTCCTTAACGACCATGGTTTTTTTGGTCATAGCCTATGGCCATTTGGTTAGAAATGGTCGTAGGCCATTTGGGAGGGTCCAAAGCCATAAATTTTATGACCAATTTAGCAATTAAGGTCATAATGTTCTTACACGAATTGGTCATAGCCTAAACAGTAGTGGTCCACGACCTTTTTTTAGCAGATTAGGACCAATTTAAATGGTCATAACATCTATGACCATACGATAACGTCCTTAACTAGGATGTATTGACATGACTGGGTCGCCACGTTAGCAGTTGCGTCTACATGGCAGTATCTAGGTGTCATTTGAACCACCTGACAAGAGGTACCTAATGATATGTGCTGTGCTGAAATAATATCTGCTTTTATTATTATTGTTGTTATGTGAAGGAAAAATAATTATATAAATGTACATACTTGACCCGAATACTGTAGGATTGAAACAACCCAAATACTAGACAAATAAGTGGGCTATAAAAAGGCCATGGCCCAATAAAATAATGGACATATTTTGAAAACCAATTCATATAAATTCGAAAAATATCAATCAATTGGACAATAAAAGGGCCAAGATTCAAAACCCATCAGGCTGTAAAATGGCCAAGGCCCAAAAGTGTACAAATGCTGCAGCCAAAAAGGAAATGCACTGTAAAATGGCCATAGCTTAGAGAATTAAAATAGTCAGGTAAAAAAAGACAATTACATAGGTTGAATTATTGGGCTCGACCCATTTAGAAGGTTGAGTTGGACTGGCTGAATCTGATCCACAACCAATTGATTTGGTCATAGAAATGTGCCACGTAGGATTGGCTGACGTGGACTGGGCAGATAGCCTATGACCAAAGTGTTTGGTCATAATGGTCATAGTTGTCCATGAACAATTCAAAAAAGGTCGTTAGCTGTCTATAGTGACCCTCGCTATGTGACCTACTGTTTTTGGTCATAGAAAGGTCATAGATGAATTACTATGACCTTTCTATGACCAATATTTGGGGTCACTAGTTAGCATGTTCCTTGTAGTGAATGGGGTCACTTCATTAGGTGAACAAAAGTGATGGACATACCCAACATAGGAATTATAACACGATCAAGTCACGAAGTTCACCGTTACAATGACTAGAAACATCGCAACCAATTTCTAGACCGTGAGGCCATATCAATAACTATTACCCGACTATACTTAGATAGCATCAAACGTCACTTGCGTGAGCAGTGATCATGAAAGATGTGTTCAGGTATTCAGAGGGGCATGTAGAGGACCTATGTGTCAAGAACGGTATTTCTCCATCTGCGTGACGGAAAGATACTCTAGGCCCACTCGGAGACATGGCATCCATAAAGCTGCATCGTGTGACTAGGTTATGGGGATGGCATATCTCGGAACGACTAAAGTTATACTTGTCAGTAACAAGATTCAACACGACATGGCGATGTCATTGATCAGGTCTTGGACAAGTAAAGTATCATAGTAACAAAGCGAATTGTACTCTATGTTTAATGGTTCAATGATGAAGATTCTCTTGGAATGCACAAGGGTCATCATGGGCATCCAGGTCCCACTGATGATCATTGATTCGAGAGAGGTCTCGACCATGTATAGAGTGTTCTCGAACCATAGGGTAACACACTTAAGGGTTTGACAATTCTCGGAGATCGTTTTGGTATCATAGGAATCACCGAAGAAAAGAGACGACAAAACCGAAAGGGTTCTGGGAAAGTTCGGCGGGTGTCCAAATTTGTCCAGAAGGAGTTCTGGTGCAACGGGGACTAAATAATATGTAAATATATGTTAATTATTGAATTATACATTTATTTAATAATTTAAATATGATTTAATGGGGCAGCCCACCTAATGGGCCAATTCCCGAAGGGAAACAGGGCCCAAGAGGGGGCCGCTACCCTAGGAGGGGTTGTCGGCCACATGTGGGCTTACCACGATGTGTGGCCCATGTGGGGGCTGGCCGATGCGCCTCCCACCTCCTACCCTTGATTAGTCCCACCCCGGGACTTTGAGGGAGGGAGTACCTCCCTTTCCCCTATATAAAGAAAGGCATATGGAGGGATTCAAACACACTAATTGAGCTTTGAGGCGTCTCCCTCCAAGTCCCCTCGTCTCTCTCTCTCTCCCTCTCCCCCCTCTCTCTCTTGTGAGTGTAGCCCCATTGTAAGAGTTGTGCGAACGAGAGTATTCTTCACTGCAGAGTGCCGTCACGCTACGAGGATTCTGGATCTAGGAGATCCACTTCCGCAACCTCTACTAGATCATTGATCAGGATTCGTTGTCAAACATCGTATGTGTGTGACTCCCCACGAGGCACTACACTAGTGGTGCTCGAGTCGTTCGAGCCGTCAAGTCATTAGAGCTGGTGGAGCTGAAGCTAGTGGAGCCGTCAAAGTTCAGAACGACCTTGAGGTCAGCATCGGTATGACTACAACAACCACGTTCTCCTGAACGTTGACAACGCTTTTTGGTCTTCAAGGGTAAGGTCGTGAAAACCCCTCCCGTTACTGCATTACTAATAGATAGTCCTAACATCAGGGTTGTTACATAGAAAAATTATTATTTTGAGGCGCTAAACCCCTACACCACTTTCTGTCGCTCGGGTTTTGCGCGTAAGACTCCGTTATCCACTCACCTCACACTTTGATCAATCTGCAGGGTCTTGGGTACCTACAAGTCCTCGGATCGAGGGTAGAGACAAAGATACAAAATAACAAAGCTCCACTCACCTCACCTCACACTTCAATCACTACACAATATTCCCATGTAATTAGATGCACATAATTGATGCGAGTCTTAATTTCAACCCACAACCCGTGAGGACTACTCACTCATAATAAAAGATCAAGGATAGAAATCATTGTTGAAATACTTAGTTTGAAATAAAATATTCTTACAATGGTCATCAATTCACGAGGAGATCTCTAATACAAGATGATGGCTATGGCTATGAAGGGGATTGGAGATGGAGATGATGAACTATGGTGGTGGTGGTGTTGTGGATATCTCTCGGTGTGTAATGGATGATATATGGGGATGGAGACTCTGTTCTATGGTGGCTGGTTGATACGTCCAAAACATATCTACTTTCCCGAACACTTTTGCTATTGTTTTTCCTCTAAACTTGTGTGAATTGGATACAACTAACACGGACTGGCGCTGTTTTCAGCAGAATTACTTTGGTGTCTAGATTTTGTGCAGAAAATCAACTATCAGGAAAAATCCCGGAAAATATGCCAAAAATCCTATTTCGCCAGAAGACTCACGGAGCCAGAATACGAGACGGAGTGGGGCTAGGCCTAGGCCACACCATCTGGCCGCGCCAGGGGGTGGTCTGGCCGCCCCAGACACCCCCTCGGTCTCCCTCTTCGCCTATAAGTGCCCTCTGACCTAAAAACTCAAGGGGTTTCGACATTTTTCCAGAAAGAGTTCCGCTCCGCCGCCACCAACGGATTCCGTGATTCGGAACCAGAAACTCCATTCTGGCACCCTACCGGGACGGGGAATTGGAGGAGATCATCACCATCATCATCACCATCGCTTCTCCATCGACCATCCATGTTTCCCCATCTATGAGTGAGTAATCCCCCAGTGTAGGCTATGGGGATGGTAGGGATTTAATGAGATCGTTCATGTAATGGCATCAGATTGTTAGGGCATGGTGCCTAGTATCTTTTATTAGTGCTTTTTGACTTTGTTGCGACTTGTTATGCTTAATGCTTGTCACTAGGGCCTGAGTGCCATGATTTCAGATCTGAACATGTTATTGATTCATAATGATAGTATTGTTTATGGTCTTACCTGCAAGTTGTATACACACGTTGTCCGGAACCGAAGGCCCCGAAGTGACAGAAATCGGGATAACCGGAGGGAATGGCTTTGATGTGAGGATCACATGTGTTCACCAAGTGTTTGCTCCGGTGCTCTATTAAAAGGAGCACCTTAATTGCCAGTAGTTCCCTTGAGGCCCCGCTGCAAACGGGCTGGCAGGACAAAAGATGTTGTGCAAGTTCTCATTGCAAGCACATATGACTATATATTGAACACATGCCTATGATTATTTAGTACTTGGATGCTTTATCTTATTTATTTCCATATGAATTTTCTTGTCTATGCAACGCCCGTCCATCCATCCCTATGCCTACCGTGCTCTAATCCTATTGTTACTGCAATTGTTACTATCGTCTTTACTTTTACTACTGCTATTACTTTACTATTCCTACTACAAAACTGTTGCTACTGATAAACTGCTATGAGCAAGGTTGTTTCCAAGTGCAGCTGAATTGACAACTCAATCGTTAAGGCTTATAAATATTCTTTGGCTCTCCTTGTGTCGAATCAATAAATTGGGTTTCACTTCCCTCGAAAATACTGCGATACACCCCCTATACTTGTGTGTCATCAAGACTATTTTCTGGCGCTGTTGCCGGGGAGCATAGCTTTATTTATCAAGTCTACTTGGAATCATTATTGTTCGCTGCCATCCATCCATCATGGGTAAGTCTCGTGATGGCAAGGTTCCTATTTTACCATTCACTACAAGAAGAGGTACGGTTCTGAACACCTCTGTTGCTCTGGATTCACCGTCTGTTATGAGTAAGTTCCTTACACCACCACACACACATGCTACACACACTGCTACTACTGCTGAATCTGAAACTTCTGATACTTATGATGTTGCTTCTATTGTGCTTGATAAGAGTGGATCATTAGGTCCTTTCCTAGATGCTACGATTGCTAGAACTATAGATGGAAATACTGAAACTCCTAATGAAGACACTACTACACCTGTTAGTTCACCTGAGTCTAGAGAGAGCTATGATATTGAAGACGATTATATTGAGATGACCGATGAATTTATTAAAGAATGTCAAAACACCCATGATAGGAGTGCTGCTAAGAGTCTCCTTGAGAGGCGTACTATTAAACCCAAATTGTCTCATAATACTAAGTTTGCTGCATCTCCCATAAACATTAAACATAAAGATTATGATTTCTCTCTTGATCTATCTTACATAGCTATTGTTGATAAAGAACCTTTTTGTGGGACTAAAAATGAAAGTGCGGTAGCACATATGACTGAGCTTTCTACCATGAGTGGCCTGTTTTCTGATGATATTAAGATGCGCACCTACTTTGTTGCTAAATTTTTCCCCTTTTCACTAAAAGGAGAAGCTAAAACTTGGTTTAGTAATTTACCTCCTAGATCTATTGATAGCCCTGATTGCTTGATTAGTACTTTCCTGCAGAAATATTTTCCTCCTAGTGTTAGACATGCTATTTTGTAGGAACTTTTTGATTTTAAACAGAGAGAAAAAGAGATATTGCTTGAATCATGGGCAAGGTTTTGTGATTTGATTCATGCACAGGCTGGATGTCCATTACCTAAAAATGAGCTTCTTGATATATTTTATAATGGACTAACTGAGGAATCTAGGACATACCTAGATAGTTATGCTGATTGTGTTTTCAGGAATAGGACTCCCTAGGAAGCTAAGGATTTAATGGCTAAAATAAGCAAGAACTATGAAGATTGGACTCCTCCTGAACCAGCTATACCTGAAACAATTATACCTGAACCAGATATACCGGCGCCTATACCATCATCTAAGAAGAGGGGAGTTCTTGCATTGAATGATGAAGTGATGAAGGAAGCTAAGAAATGCCTTAAAGAGAACGGAATTAAAGCTGCAGATGTCAAGAATTTACCTCCTATAGAAGAATTATGTAAGCCAATTCCCCACTCATCCACTATTGAGGTACACTCTCTCCAACATTTTGATGAAGGTGATATCCCTTACTCTAAACCTCCTGGTCAATGCTTAGAAGAATTCGATATTTTTATTGTTAAGCAAGATAATTTTAATAAAAGGGTGCAAAACCATCTAATGGAAAACACTAGAGCTATTGTTGAGTTAAAAGATATTGTGGAAAGAACCTCTAATGATGTTAAAATGCTTGTTAAACATTTTCAAATGATTCAAACTCAAATAGATCAACTTATTAAAGTGCAAAAAGACTTGCTAGTTAATGCTGCCAAAGAAAGACATGCTTATGAAATTAGAACTAGAAGTGGTGCTGCTACCCAGGATCCTCTATATCCTGAGGGGCATCCCAAAAGAATTGAGCAGGATTCTCAACAAGCTGAAAATAGTGGTACTACTCGTAAGAAAAGAAAAAAGAAACATAAAACTATTGTAGAACCCTCTGAACCTGCCAAAGATCCTAATAGTATATCTGTCTCTGATACTGAAACTAAAAGTGGTAATGAAGAAAATGATGTTCCTGATAAAGAAAAAGTTGAAGAAGAACCTGAAAGGCACACTAAGAATACTAGATACACTAAAGAAGACTTTGTTGCTAAGAAACATGGTAGTGAAAGAGAGCCTTGGGTCCAAAAACCTATGCCTTTCCCTGATAAGAAACACAAGTCAAAGGAAGATGAACATTATAATAAGTTTTGTGAGTGGATGAAACCTTTATTCCTGCAAATTCCTTTGACTGATGCTATTAAATTGCCTCCTTACTCAAAGTATATGAAGGATATTGTCTCGAATAAAAGGAAGATCCGTAATGAAGAAATCTCTACTTTGCTTGCTAATTATTCCTTTAATGGTAAGGTTCCAAAGAAACTTGGAGACCCAGGAATTCCAACTATTCCTTGCTCTATTAAAAATAGTTATGTTAGAACTGCTTTGTGTGATTTGGGAGCAGGAGTTAGTGTCATGCCTTTTTCTCTCTATAAGAGACTTCAACTTGAAAAACTAATACCAACTAATATATCTTTTCAAATGGCTGATAAATCTACCACTATTCCTGTTGGTATATGTGAGGACGTACCTGTTCAAGTGGCTCATAATTGCTTGATATTAACTGATTTTGTTGTGCTTGAAATGCCTGAGGATGATAATATGTCTATTATTCTTGGGAGACCTTTTCTTAATACTGCAGGAGCTGTTATTAATTGTAATCAAGGAAACATGACCTTCAATGTTAATGACAAGGAACATACTGTCTATTTCCCCAAGAAGATTGATAGGGCTTATGGTTTGAATTCAATTGAACATGTTGAGGGAATTCAAGTTGGAGAAATATATTGTCCCATACCACAAGAAAATTTTAAAACTATTATGATTGGGACCATTGCTATCAAGGTTGAGGTAACATAATCATTAGTGGAATACAAAGTTTTGTTTCATATAAAATTGTTTTGGTAACAAGACCTGATCAACCTTGTTAACAAAAGGATTTCATTGAACAAAACAATGTTTTCACCATGATTATCTCCATTTACTTCTATTCCATCCATTTTAGTTTTTTCTTTCGTTTAGTTTACTTTTCTGTTGTTAGTGCTTGCATGTTAGAGAGTTCTAGAACTTCTGAAGTTCTAGCTTTGTTTTCTTATTGCATCATTCCAAAAACTTTTTCTGTTAGAAAATCATTCATTTATGCCTAAAAATTCCTCAAAAATAAAGTGCCTCGAAAAATTCCAGAAAATTCATATTAATTTTTTACATGAAAAAAGGGGTAGAGGAGTGCCTAGAAGGTACCAGGGGGGCCCACTAGGCAGGCACACCACCTAGTGGCGTGGCCAGCCCAGGGGCGCGCCTGGCCATGGTGTGGGCCACCCCTGGCCCTCAACTCACTCTCTCACTTGCCACTTTCTTCTCTCTCCCGAGAAAACACAAGTTCATTGCTCGAAATCGCGTTCTTGCTGTTCTTTCCCTTGATTTTTCGATCTCCTTGCTCAGCTCATCTTTGCTGCTAAAATTTGGAGCATTTGTTCTCCGGTATGTGACTCCTCTGCTTGTCCAAGTAGATTTGTGTTTAGTGGTTTATATCTTGAGTATTTTGCTGATGTAGGTGACAGGTTATCAGAGCTTGTAAGCTTGTTCAATGCTTAGAGATATAGTTTTGATGCATGTTTAGGCCTTTACAAGTCCCTATGAGTAGTGCCCTTCATTATATATTCACTTTGCAATCACTTGTAAAATAGATGTTAAAATTTTAGAATAGAAGATGAATGAGCATCAACTCAACCAACATGAACTGAGGGTGCCTGAGGTTATGAAGGTTCACCAAGAGGAGGAGGTTTTTCCTTCCATCTATCCATGCCTCGAATTCATGAGGGCTGCAGGAATTTCCTAGGACTTCCATACTTTGGTTGCTAATGCAGGATTGGAGCACTTTGTGGAGGATGAACCTTGTCAATTTATGAAACTAACTATGTATATAGTGCAGGACTTTCGATTTAGTCACTCTTTGCCTACCCCATGGTCCACTACAAAATTTACAATATAGCTGTCGACCTTTCTCTTGATGACTTTTGTGCAGCTATTAAGGTACCTCAGGGGGATCATGTGGAAGGATTAAAGAGCGACCTGCACCACTCATGGACTTGTATGTAGCAATTTGCCAAGGGAGCAGCTTCTCGAAGGAGAATGGGAAAATCCGTAACATTCATCTCCCTTCTATTCGCTACTTTGCTTACTTTATTCGCTACTTTGCTTACTTTATTCATCTCAGCCGCTTTAAAACAAGATAAGACTTACAACTTGGGTGCGTTGATAGCTTTCCGTCTTGCTGCTAACCGCGAGAAAGGTGGAATTTGTGGAGGCCTCATTGCTTCTTGTTTACTAGCATTGCATGGTTTAGTGCCTCATCATCTAGACCTACAGTTTTCCATAGAAAGGCTTGATCTTAATTCCATGATACAGCATAAATTTGTTTCTTCTTGGGCTAGTTTGAGTGAGTTGTCTTATGAAATAACCTTTCTCAAAGCTGGTTGGAGAAGGAGCAAGTCCGAGCGCGTTGTTCTTTTGCCTGCACCTATTTTGTTTAACCTTGATAACATGGTAGGATGGTCCCTCACGGAGGAGGAGTTTGATACGTACTTGGGAGAGCTCTCCCAACAGGAGAAGGATACTAGAAGGGAGGTCACAGATGAGTTGGTCCATCCCTCAAATGAGGGAGAATCTTCATATCAGCATCCTACCTATGACTGGGGAGCTTCTTCTTCTTACCAAGGGCCTAACTACGATCATTCTTACAATGACCCGCCTGCTTGGAACCCTTACTCGTATTAGGATTGATACCCACTTAGGCCAAAAGCCTAATCTTGGGGGGAGGTACACCGACATCACACTCATCTCCATATCATGTTTCGTCGGTACTTTGTATATTCATGTTTCGTTCTCTTTTTAGTTTCGTTCTTTCTTTGTTTTGCTTTCTAAAACACAAAAAGACCAAAAATATTTCTGTTGTTTCTCTTTGTTTGCTTCTTCTTCTTTTTTTTGCCTTGGTTTGTTTTCCCTTTTTGCTTCGTTTGAACTATTCGAAAAACCCAAAAAGATTTTGCTTTGTTTGTTTTTCCTTTTTGGTTCTTGTTTTTAAAAAATTGAAAACACTAAAAATATTTGTTGTTCTTTTTTGGTTTTGTGAGTTTGTTGCAGGGTTCAGCAGTCCTTAGTGGAATTTGGTTTCATGTTATTATTCAAGCCACACAAGTGAAGGGCAATAATGAGGATTAATGACAACTTGACGTGTGGTAAGAGGCTGGTAATGAACTCTATTTGTTTTCATTTTTGTGCATATACTCATCATTGTGGGCATGCTTAGTCTATTCGTGTAGGGTATATGTTATTCATTGATGCTTAGTAGTTCTTGCTTTCTTATGATTAGCTCCAGCTCGCTAATAATTTGTAGCATGCCTTATGAATGGTTGCTTGCATTGCTCTATTCATAATTTGGTATGACACTATGGTATCTCCCTCTGTGTGTTTCACTTGAATTGACTTGGCACATGCTCACGCATGCATATGGCTGAATCAATAATCAGTTAAGCCTCGATGAACTATTTTGCCTCAGGGGTCTTGAATCACTTTCATGCCATGATTAGTCATGTTTTGTTGCAAGCATGGTTATGACAATTACTGCTCTCTCGTTTGTCACTCCCTTACTATTGCTAGCCTTCACTTGCACTGAGTATAAGTTTTACTCGTGTTTCCAACTCCCTAAAAACCAATATTGCCAAAAGTGTCCACCATACCTACCTATTAGCATTACTTGATGTTCCGTGCATATTTAGTGTTCCTTGTTTTCTTCCGAATAAAATGTTTGCTTGTTATGAGAAAGTTAGTTAGTAAAGCTCTCATGAACTTGATGGCACACTTTACTTTCTTGCACTTAATAATCTTGAACCATTGCGTCCATCTTTGTTGCGTATATGCTTGCGCTTTATAAGTTGAAGTTAGCAGAACCATGTATCATGGGGAACGCTTTCAACATTTCACGGGCACTTTGTACCCAGTTGATATCATGATTCTTTTGCTTATGGATCCTGGTGGTGTGAAATAAAAGGGGAACTTGTAAGATCATGGAGTTTGTATATGTGTTAGAGAAATGCCTGGGCCACTAGCCTAAGCCATGCCTAACCATGGTGGAAACTTGCAGCATAACCATAATGAGCATTCTATGAAGCATCCTCAATAAAAACCTATGCAAAAAGCAAATAAAAAGATCGCTGAGCTCCTCATTGTCTGCTTGCCTTGTCATTTTGATTATGGGATAGCTCCTGTATCATGTGCAAGGGGTACCCCGTTGGCGGTTCTCAATGATACATATGTACTTACAATGACAAGAGCTTACTTGTGACTGAAGTTGAGTAGCATGAGGTACGGTACTCGTAAGTAAGGGGCATGAGACTTTAGCTTATAACTTGTCGAGCATATCCTCTTAGTTGAGTCACTTTAACCTTAACCACTTAAAGATGCTTATGATAGAGGAAATGAGAGCTCAAAGCTAACGAGTACCATACTTTCAGCATTTGGAAGCCTTTGAAATTATTCAAAACCTTTTAATTTCTTTGATGAGTCTCCACATATTCTATGAGCACTTTCTTGAGAGCATAGTTGTCATTCTTAGTGTAATGTGCTTGTCTCAAAACTTGATTAATTGTGTTATGACTTTGATGCTTATATCTTTGATATCTTTACTTCTAGTCTTCACATGAACTTCAGAGGTGCCTTGGCATTTATGTTTGCTCTACAATCAAAGGCAAGCGAGATACCACTCTATCATACCTTTTTATGAGCAGTACAATGTTGCTTATGTTTATGTTTCATGTTACTTACTATTTTTGAGTTGGAATCTCTTCATAGCTTGCAATGACTATTAAGTAAACTTAGTTGCATACTCTTTATTATGAATTGCCTAAGTAGTTGATCATATGCTGAGAATATATACATCATATGAAGAAAATGTGTTCATGAAAGTTTCTTTTATCGCACTCAGTTTTCAACTGAATTGCTTGAGGACAAGCAATAAGCTAAGCTTGGGGGAGTTGATACGTCCAAAACGTATCTACTTTCCCGAACACTTTTGCTACTGTTTTTCCTCTAAACTTGTGTGAATTGGATACAACTAACACGGACTGACGCTGTTTTCAGTAGAATTACTTTGGTGTCTAGTTTTTGTGCAGAAAATCAACTATTAGGAAAATTCCCGGAAAATATGCCAAAAATCCTATTTCGCCAGAAGACTCATGGAGCCAGAATACGAGACGGAGTGGGGCTGGGCCCAGGCCACACCAACTGGCCGCGCGGGCTAGGCCTGGCCGTGCCAGGGGGTGGTCTGGCCGGCCCAGACACCCCCTCGGTCTCCCTCTTCGCCTATAAGTTGCCTTCTAACCTAAAAACTCAGGGGGTTTCGACATTTTTCCAGAAAGAGTTCCACTCCGCCACCACCACCAGATTCCGCGATTTAGAACCAGAAACTCTGTTCTGGCACCCTGCCGGGACGAGGAATTGGAGGGGATCATCGCCATCATCATCACCATCGCTTCTCCATCGACCATCCATGTTTCCCCCATCTATGAGTGAGTAATCCCCCATTGTAGGCTATGGGGATAGTAGGGATTGGATGAGATCGTTCTTGTAATGGCATCAGATTGTTAGGGCATGGTACCTAGTATCTTCTATTAGTGCTTTTTGACTTTGTTGCGACTTGTTATGCTTAATGCTTGTCACTAGGGCCCGAGTGCCATGATTTCATATCTGAACATGTTATTGATTCATAATCATAGTGTTGTTTATGGTATTACCTACAACTTGTATACACACATTGTTGTCCGGAACCGAAGGCCCCGAAGTGACAGAAATCGGGATAACCGGAGGGAATGGCTTTGATGTGAGAATCACATGTGTTCACAGAGTGTTAATGCTTTGCTCCGGTGCTCTATTAAAAGGAGCACCTTAATTGCCAGTAGTTCCCTTGAGGCCCCGCTGCAAACGGGCTGGCAGGATAAAAGATGTTGTGCAAGTTCTTATTGTGAGCACGTATGACTATATATGGAACTCATGCCTATGATTATTTAGTACTTGGATGCTTTATCTTATTTATTTGCAAAAGCCCTATGTCTTGATTGCCATATGAATTATCTTGTCCATGCAACGCCCGTCCATCCATCCCTATGCCTACCGCGCTCTAATCCTACTGTTACTGCAATTGTTACTATTGTCTTTACTTTTACTACTGCTATTACTTTACTATTCCTACTACAAAATTGTTGCTACTGATAAACTGCTGTGAGCAAGATTGTTTCTAGGTGCAGCTGAATTGACAACTCAGTTGTTAAGGCTTATAAATATTCTTTGGCTCCCTTGTGTCGAATCAATAAATTGTGTTTCACTTCCCTCGAAAATACTGCGATACACCCCCTATACTTGTGGGTCATCACTAGGGTCTCGAATGATCTCACTCCTTTCAGAGAAGTGGTTCTATTTAACCTAAGGGAGGCTCTGATACGTGGTACGGGCGGGCATCGCCCATACTGATGCACTCTACGGCTCCTGGAACTGCCTTTTCATCCCTGGTTGACTTGGCAACAACATATTCTTCAATAATTACTCCTTATTTTTCTGTAAAAATGTGATTTTCTGCACATCAAAAATTAAAAGAAGGATTTGCACATCTTTGCAATAATTATTCCTTAGTAGCAAGTGTAGAGAGATATTTAGTCAATTTCTTGACTTAAAATAGGATTTAAACGGGGATAAAGATGGCAATTTTCATAGCCATCAATATCCCCAACCTTAAAACTTGATCATCTTCAAGCAATAAACCAAAAACCATAAGCAACTCAGCATTTAAATTAAAATAACAAGAATGTAAATTCACTTACAAGTGATAGCTATATGAGTCCAACACTTCTTCCATTTGAAAGCTTAGCATAGTTAGAGTAATGCCAAGAATATAATACTAGCTTTGGTAACTCGAGACGATCAAAGTAAAATTTCTATAAACATAAGTAACTAGATGTGTAGGACTCATTCCAATTCCTCTAGTTAACTCTTAGCTTGCCAAGGAACACTAGGAAGTTTCATAACATCAATGTAAATATGAGAGATCATGTAAAAAGAAGCATAACAATTAATTTTGTCATTGACACCCACATCAATGAATCAAGTTTATCAAAACACGTCTTTCTATTTATTGTCTTTCAAGAAAATTTATATAATAGTAATGAGACCATGCCAAAGATTTTCAAGGTGATCACTTTGGATTGAATAATAGTTTCCAATTGGAGTCCTTAACGAATTTTGCAACATTTTGCACAGGCCTTAAGAGTACTAATATGTTTACCATACGTAGTTGGCTATCCATTTCATCAACTCATAGCCGAAATCAGAATTTATACTTAGATTGTTCGAAGGCTAGCATTGTTATTGGCATCCTAGGGTGTGCATCAATAGTTTTGTAGACAAGCTTTCAAGCAATATCATACTTTGGATTCACACTTTCGTTTTGGCATGCATCTCAATCACTACTAGACTTCATTTCAATCAAACAACTCCATTCAAAGTGCTATCTAGACTATCATTAAATCTACAAGGTTGAGTATCTTCAAGGTTAAACTCTTAAGACAAGCAAAACATCGCACAAGTCATAATTGGATACTTTTCTTATTGCACTTGTTTAGCATAATTATTGCCTAGGCAAGATTTGGTTAACTATAAGAACTAGAGCAAAAGCTTACTCAACTACTTACTCATATGAATAGAAATCTTTACTTTAACTATTTTGAATTACTCCCACCAACATAATATCTTAACAAGACTATAACTACCATAAACATTTCAAATTTCTAAAATGGGAGACATGGGACATACCTCTTATGAGTGACTCAATTCTCTTCCATATGATGTGTTCCTTCAAAACTCAAAAGTAGATCACTATCATTAATAATATCAAAGCAAAGAGGCAAATGATGATCCAATTTTCACAAATAAATATAAAAGGATAAATCTTTTTGTATTTTTTAGGATTGGGTTTAGAGCATAGAAAAAGATTGGCAGCAAAGTAAGAAAATAAAAATAAACAAATTAAAAAGAAGAAGAAAAAGAAACCGAATGAAAAAGAAAAGTGTTGGAACAAGTCGATTGTTTCAAAGCTCACTAAGAGCTATAGTATAACCTCATTATTACACAAATAATTTGCTTAGGGAACACATCCCCAAGATTAGGATTTTTCAAGCCCCCTTGTTGCTCATTGTGGTGGCGGAGAGTAATCTCCCAAGTTCCATTGGATACTCCAATTGGTTAACTAGGTTGAGAGGTTTGCGGTGGAGTCTCAAAGTTTGATGATGAGGTTGTTCATGTTCTCAATGTTTCCTTCAAGTGCGTACATGTCCTCCTAGGTGGTGTAGTAGTTTGGTGGTTGATGCTCTTGTTCAGGTCCTTCTTGCTCTTCTTCTACTTCTTCTTCTCCTTGTGGTCTAGCTTGTTGTGATAGGGTTGCCTCAACCTGCATATCATAATGCAGACGTCCAATCTAGATACAGAATAGACTGTTATGCAAAGGAGCAGCGATCAAGTGTTCGTCTCTAGGTATATCAAAGTAATACCTACCATTAATTTATTTAATCATGACACATGCATTTACAGTAGAAAAACCGAGACAACGAACACTTTCTAATGGTTCTAAGTTACTTACGTTGAGATGGAGTTCTCAGGTGAGAACAGTTATAACTCATCCTCTACATATGGATCCACGAGTTTGGAGAGCTTGATACTTCAAATATATCACAGAAGAGGGCCCAAATTTGGTGTTAAGTTACAATATGGAATGGAAGCTTTTGCGAGGATCATCATGTCCTCCCCCCAGTTGAGTCTTGTGAACTCACCATGGGCTTGTAGGGTGTTAGCAATAACATAGAACAAATAGTAAACTGCAGGATACTCAATTTGATTCCCCTTTGGGATATGATTGGAAATTCTCATCTTATTGAAATAGTAATTAGGGGTTAGACTTAGTGTAAAACAAGTGGAACGGATGTCGGTTGTGTTGTTGACAAATCCAAAATAGTGACACCAATCGTCAAGAGACAAGTCATACTCACGATTCGTCAAATGAAAAGTGATCCTATCGGCTCCTAGATTGTCCTCCTTAGAGAAGTAGAATGGACCCACTGTATGCTTCAAGGTGCTAAGAAACTCAAGTTCCAAGCGGCGATAGGTGGCGGCCTCCTGAAAAACAAAGTCAAGCAAACCAACATTGTTGCAAAGATAATTAAAATCACGGCGAAGGCCTGGTTGGTTTAAAATATGGCGGCATGTCCATTTGGTGAACTTGATCTCATGGTTTTTGAGCTGGTTGAAACGGCTGAGATGAAAGTCTTCAGTGAACTCGATGTTGAGTACTGCAGGGGTTAGTCCTTTAACCGGTGGCACGTCTTGTGCTGCCACCGCACACGAATGACTCTTTATGTTGATCCAAAAATAAGACTTTCACTAATTTAAAAAATTCAAATAAAATTTTAATCCGATAGAAATAAGCATGGAGTACTCATCTATACATTGTACAAAAGAATATCCTCCAAATAACAAAACTAATCACGCTCAATAAGATAATATGTTCAAAATAAGAACTAAGTCTAGATTGATGATGGCAAGATCTAGGGCATGGTTTTGCTACAAATAATTTGGGGATCGGAGGAGAAACATACCTTCGACCGATGGTGTGCAAAGAATTGAATCAAAAACAAGTAGAGGTGAAGATCCAATGGAGGTGGTTTGGAGTTTGGAGTAATAAGAAAGAGAATATGGGAGTTTAGGTTTACCTCTTTCCTGGCTTAAAATCACGGTCGAACAGTCAGTACGGGTGGCGATATAGTCGCAGGGGTCGCAACCCGCATGTAATGAGAGAGTTTTCCTAAGGATTCCATTCGGATCCGAGCTAAGTACTCGGTACAGGCACGTGGTACGACCGCTCCCCACCGTACTGATGGTCGTTATGCATGCAATAATTTTTTGGAGTTTTGCAAACTTTGCTCTCAACACGGTACGGGCATGTGGTATGGATGCATCCCACCGTACTGATGCTCGTTATGAGCCATGTATCCTTGGACAAAATTTGCAAACATTAATGTCCTCGTCTGAGATGCAGTACAGGCGAGTGTTATGGTGGCCTCCCACCATACTGATGGTCACTATGACCCCTGGAGTCTGCAAAACTTCAATTTTTTCATTGCATATTTTTTCACACGCCTTTGCACATCCATTATACCTTAAAAAGGATAATATAAATACAACACTATAACGATACTTAAATAACCATGTGTTAGTGAAAAAATTTAAGGGGAAGATTACCTTTGTTTCTTGTCCTCTCTTTAATGGATCTTTTGAACACTCTTTATTAGAAATAAAAACAAAACAAACGAAAACAAAACTAACACTAACACAATTAAAAACTTTTATTTCACATGGGTTGCCTCCCATGAAGTTCTTCTAGTTAAGGTCAATTAGGTTGACCGAAATGGTGATCATTTGGTTTTGGAAATGGAACACCCACTCCAAAATAGTTGGCTTTCAATGTAATGATCCCATCTTCATTAGTTTTGGCCTTTTCTTTTCTAGACAAGTGGACTAGAAATGGTTCTCTAGATGGTAGTCCTACTCAACATTCCATTTATGCCAAATGATTAAAGCTTTAATAGTTCTTAAAATGGACTTCCTAGAATTATAGGTGCTATAGGATCTTCATGCATGTCTACTATATCAAGATCAATTAGTGCGGAACATCCTTTGATTTATACAACACTATTCTCTTTGACTCCTACAACTTGTTTTTAAGTTGAATATTCTAAGGGGAGTCTTAGTTCAGTAGTTTTAAATGGCCAAAGGTTAAGTTTTTCAAATAAACTTTTAGAAATTTTTGAGACACTAGCACCAAGATCACAAGTACATCAATCTCATTAACTCCTATATGAATTTTAATAGTGGGCTCAAAGCTATCATCAAGTTTAGTTGGAAACTTTTTGGCTAGTTTCTTATATTGCATTCTAAGCTCACGTACCTTGGATGCTACTTCTTGAATGAAAGGTTGGTACATGGCATCATTTTCGCCTTCAATACCAGGATTCTTCACGGTGATCATCTTCCCAAGATCTTCCATGGTATAATCCAGAGATGGGGCATTGCTATAGTCTAGCTCTTTAGGCTTCTCATCTTTGTTACTGGTCCTCATCATCTTGAGGTCTTCGACCAGATTTGGCTCGAGATTTCCTGCAAATCTTTCTAGTATGAGAGTTTGACTCTCGGCTATTTTGCCCAATTGTGCCTCCATGGTCTTTGTCCTTTCTTGCAAAGCTCGAACCTCATTTTTAATGGAAACTCCTTGGTTAGATAATTTACCAATAATTTAATCATGATTCTCCGTAATCTTAGTAAGAACACTATTTTGTTCAGTTTGTGCTTGCATAAAAGCTTTGAAAGAATTTGAAACAGGAGATTACCATTACTTGCTTCGCTATTATTAGTATATTTGTTGTTGTGTGGAGCACCTGCAGGATTAGTATTGTTTTGAAAGTTTGAGCCAAAGTTTGACTCTTCCATGCAGGGTTATAAGGATTACGAGCTATAAAATCTACTTCCTCAATATTTGACACTACTAGGAAACCCCTTATCAGTGGCGCACCTTTTTTCACTATCAGTGGCGCATATTTGCTGCGCCACTGATACGCTGCCACTGATAATTATCTTCTGTGGCTCATATTGAAATGCGCCACAAAAATCTCAAAATTTTATGGCACATATGGCCAATATGCGCCACAGAAGTTTTTTTCCAAAATTCAAAAAAAAGGCGGGCCAGATCTCAAATTTCTATGACGCATATGTCCAATATGCGCCACAGAAGCTTTTTCCAAATTTCAAAAAAAAACCAGGCCAGATCTAGATCTGGCCGGAGGTGGTGGTGGTGGTGGCGGCTAGTGGCTGGTGGCTGGAGGAGGGCTAGGAGGAGTGGGTCATTGGAGCTGGTGGCTAGAGGAGAATGAGGAGGAGGCCACCGCCGGAGGTGGTCGAAGTAGGAGGAGGAGTCCGCCAGAGGTGGAGGAAGGTGTTGCCGGAGTTGTAGGAGGAGGTCGCCGGAGTTGGTGGTTGATGTGCTCGACTTTCGACGTAGAGCTCGTTGGGAACCCCAAGAGGAAGGTATGATGAGCACAGCAGCAAGTTTCCCTCAGTTATGAAACCAAGGTTTAATCAAACCAGTAGGAGCAAGGAAACACCCCAAAGGTGTTGCTAGCTGAGCTTTGGCAGGGCGCACTACCGGTGCTAGTAGCAACGTGGAGACCTGCACAACACAACCACAGAAATTTGTCCCCAACTTGCGATGAGGTTGTCAATCTCACCGTGTTTTGCGGAAAACAAAGGATTAAACGTATCGAATGGAAAGAAGTAAAAGGTTGTAGAAAGTAAAAACAAAGACGAAACAGTTTATAGATTGTATGTAAAGAAAAAGGACCGGGATCCATATTTCACTAGAGGTGGCTCTCCTTAGATAGATAACATGCTGGGTGAACAAATTATAGCGGGGCAATTGACAAACACCGAGAAAGCAATACATGCATATACTAATCATCTTGACTCCTTTGAGACTTGATTGGGCATTACAACATAATACATAGACCGCCATCCAACTGCATCTATGACTAATAATCCACCTTCAGGTTATCATCCGAACCCCCTCCAGTATTAAGTTGCAAGCAACAGATTATTGCTTTACGAACTGTGTGTAAAGTAAACAATACGATTGTTCTGTGAACAAAGGATTGTTGTTTTCTCCCTAGTAGGAACAGCACATCTAGTACCTTAGAGATTTCTGTCACTTCCCCAGATTACCAGAGGCATGAACCCACTATCGAGCATAAATACTAACTCTTGGAGTTGCTAGCATCTACTTGGCCAAGATAGCTACTAACAACGGAAAGCATGCAAGATCACAAATATCAAAGACATGATAGAATCAATAATAAATCTGAAATAGCATCTCAATATCCATCGGATCCCCGCAAACACAACATGTATGAATTACAAATAGATGATATTGATCATGAACGGAGCTCACAAGATCTAAACATGAAAGCACAAAGGAGGAGAAACCAGCCATCTAGCTACTACATGGATCCGTAGTCCAAGGATGAACTACTCACGCATCACATCGGAGGCTTGCATGGTGATGAAGAAGGCCTCCAGGGTGAATTCCCCTCTCCGGCAGGGTGCTGGGAAGAGCTTCAGATCCCTCCCAATCTAGGGATGGAGATGACGGCGGCTATAGACTCTTTCGTGGATTTTTGATCGGGTACTTAGGGTTTTCGTCCTGAGGGTAATATATAGGCGGAAGGAGAGCCCGAGGGGGTGCCAGGAGCGGCCACACCACCCCCTGGCACAGGCCAGGCCTAGCCGCACGGCCAGGTGGTGTGGTGGCTCCCTGGCCCTTCTCCGTCTCGTATTCTGGCACTTGATCCCTTCTGGAAAAATAGGCACTTTGGATTTTCTCCCGTCCAATTCCGAGAATATTCATTTTCTGACTTTCCTGGAACCAAAAATAGCAAAAAATAGGTAGCTGGCACTGTGGCTCTTGTTAATAGGTTAGTCCAAGAAATCATATGAAAAGTACTCCAAAGTTGGAACAAAACACAAGAAAGTGAATAAAACCAAGCATGGAACATCAAAAATTATAGATACATTTGCAACGTATCAGTGGTGGATGAGGAGGAGGAGTTCGCCGGATGAGGAGGAGAAGGAGGAGGAGGATGTTGCCGGAGGTGGTTGAGGAGGAGAAGGAGGAGGTCACCGGGGTGGAGGTGGAGGTCGCCGAAGAGTGGAGAAGGAGGAGGGAGGAGAAGGGTAGAAGTGTGGAGGGGAGGAGAAGTGGGGAGGGGAGAAGAAGTGGGGGGGGCAGAAAAAGGGAAAACGGAGGGAGAAGGGCGCCGGCGGGATTCAAATTTCGAATCCCGCCCAAGACTTCTGTGGCGCATATGGGAGAAATGCGCCACAGAAGTTTCTCCCCCTTTTTTAGTTTTTTGTAGTAAAAATCTTCTTTCGGCCATAACTTTTTACTCTTTTCGAATTCAGGGATTCTGTAAAATCCAGAACGACCATAGGTGGTTGAAATCGAGTAGAAAATTTCGAGACGATCATCTTGATATATTAACCTTTTTTCCCGACATCGTATGCAAAAGTTATGGCCGTTTTACCGTGCCATGACCTATTTTTGCAAAATACATCGAAATTCATGTATTTAAATTTTCACTACAACTACACCCTAAAATATAACTACTTCTCAAAGGAATTATTTTTTTGAAGTTTTTATCATTTTCGTTTATTTTTTACAAAACTGAAAAGGCGATCCACGAGCGGGGTCTGTTTTTCCATATTCTGTGGCGCATACACCTATATGTGCCACAGAAACATCACTTTCTGTGGCGCATATGTACATATGCGCCACATAATTGTCTCTCCCCTTTTTTGGTGTTGGGTTTCATCAACTTTCTGTGGCGCATACATCTATATGCGCCACAGAATCATCACTTTCTGTGGCGCACGCGAAAATATGCGCCACAGAAATGTGGACTTCTGTCGCGCATATTGGTTTCGTGCGCCACTGAACTGCCAAACTTCAGTGGTGTTTTTTTCCATATGCGCCACTGATAGATATCTGTGGCGCATGGTTTTGCATATGCGCCACAGAGTAGCTTGTCTACCTATAGCTGTTTTCCTAGTAGTGTAAGTTGGTGATGGAATTAACTTGGGTTTCTTCCTTACCCTTAAGGATACTTAGAAGCTCATTTACCTTTGAAGTAAGATCTTCATTGCTCTCCTCGGTGATTGCATTCACCTTTCTTGAGGAGGATCTCTCTACATGACATTGGCCATGGTTGCTTTGCATGCCATCTAGAAGCTTCTTGGCAACATTTACTTGCTTGCCCATGAATGTGCCTCCAGTTGTAGTGTCAACCATACATTTAGACATTGGGTTAAGGGCATTATAAATAATTGGATAATTAACCACTCTTCCATCCCATGTCTAGGTCATCTCATCACGTCTTCCTTCATCCTTTCCCAAGCATGCACTAGTGGCTCGCGATCTTCTTTTCTAAACATGTAGTATTATATCGAAGTTGCATAGTCTTGGTTGGAGGGAAACTTAGTCATAAAAATGTTAGTACATTCCTCCCAGGAGGTGATAGTGCCTTTTGGAAAATCTAGCAACCAATCTTTTGCTTTTCCTCTAAGTGTAAAAGGAAATAAGCATAGTTTAACCGCATCGAGGTCAACATATTTTATGCACATCATATCACATATTTCAGTAAATGTATTTAAGTGCAAACCTAAATCTTTAGCAGCTGAGCCTCCAAATTGATTCTATTGAACCAAACTCAAAAGTAAACTAATAACAACAATTTTTCGGTTTTCAAATAGATAAAAAATTAAACTAATAACAACAATTCAAACTAAAACAAAATTAAAACTTTTTAACACGGTCCCTAATAACCTCACCAGGATAGCGAAATTGCTTCCCTGACAATAGCGCTAGAAAAAAGGTTGATACCTTCGATCCAGATTATGGATGCGGTATAGTAGCTTTTTCCCTAGAAAACACCTAGGTTTATAGAACATTGGGAAGCACTTGCAATATGGAATTAAAGAACGTCTACAAGACTTGCTAGAAGATTTTGTTTTTTATTTACCGGGCCTTTCCAGTTTACTTTGTATCTTGGGTTGTATTCAATGGATGGAGATAGGCCGGGGTTAAAGATTCACATGCAGCTATGCATTCATACGGGGTTAAAGATTCTTCTTTTTTGGGCTCTTCTGGGATAAGTGCTCCATCTGAGTCTTCCTCGTATTCCTCGGAAATCACCTCCTTTGCTAGAGGGTCTTTTGCTGGGTCTTGTTCTTCTTGTTCTTCTTCTTTGCCTTCTTGGCAGCGCCGGTAGCAAAGACGGCTTTGGGTCCGTTTCCCGGAGTCAAGCTCTGATCGGTACTTTCGGACATCTAGACCTCAGGATTATCTCCGACTTCCATGTCATCCTACGCTTTGGGAGAGTGTTCCCCGGATCCTTCATCCATGGCTTCTCCTTCCTCTGCAGCTTTGGAGTTATACTCCTCTTCATATTCCGTGGAGAACTTTCGGAAATCTGCTGACGTCATCGATTCATCCGAGGATGCGGGTACGTCGGCGTTTGTTCCAATTGCCTCCAGCACAGAGTCGGTGTTGTCTCCAGCATCAGTAGAGCCGGATCCGGATCCCACATATCAACGAAGTGTGATGCGTGCTTCCTGAGGTACCTGCGGCTCTCGCGATCAGCTTCGTCGAAACTTTTGATGGTTTCGAGAATTGCATCTACGCCTGAGTTTTGCATTATCATACGTTGCAGCGTGTACCTTAGGAAAGGCCTGACTGTCCCGGCGTCATCAGAGCCGGAATCAGTGTCGTTGATATGCTCCTCCTGGATTTCGACTTTAGCGGGTGGGTCGATCTAGGATTCGGCCTCTCCAAGGAGATCCACTCTAGATTCGCCTTTGGCCGCTAGGTCTTCTTTAGGCTCGGATTTCTCCACTACATCCGCAACTGGTGCGGGCTGGGTGGGATTAGAGTTTTCTGAGATCCAGAACTCTACCGCCTCCGCGAACAAAGGGGACCTAGAAGATTCTTCTACCTCTATCATCACCGTTGGGGTGGGTGGAACAGGTTCAGCAAAACCGATGTAAACATCGATCTCGCCAAAAGACATGATGGTGTAGGCAGTCACAGCCTCCCTAGCCGGAATCCAGGTCTCGCGAGAACGATGAGAGGGACGTCGCTGGCGTAGAGGATGCGGCCGACGGTGATAGTCTCGCCGATTCCGATTCTTGCAGATTCCGCTCGGAACGCAGATCCGAAGCTCACTTGCCCCACGGTGGGTGCCAACTGTCGTCAGATTGATGACAAGTACGCCACGAGGGGGTCCTCGAGGTGTTCCGGAACGGTGAGCACACAAGTTTACCCAGGTTCAAATCCACCGGCTTTGGACGGATCCTACTCCTGCTAGCAATCCTGTAATACGGCAAAGCCGGAATATGGGTTACAAGGGTTCGCTTATGCGAGTTTGTAGACTATGAGGGTAGATGCCCTAAAGGCTCTCCCTAGGACGGCTTATATAGATATCCGGCCTAGGGTTTACAGGAGAGATCTATTCGGCTACGACTAAGAGTCGGTTAAAGAGTACATCTTGAACTACAAGTAACACTATGGGCCTAAGTCAATAAGTCTTCTGGCCCTTCCCGTAGCCGGATTGGACTCCGTCTTCTCTCCTTGACTGGGCCGCCCGTGAAGCAAAGCTCTAACCCGAAGTGGGCCACCCTGGTCAGTGAGGAACTGTGAGGATACCCGGAAAGTATATCCCCAACAATAAATATAAAGTTAAGCATATTAATGTGTAAAATGATTGATTGGTGTAAAAATAGCCATCTTTTCTCGCGTTTAAACATTGTTTTTAGTCAAGGAATTGACAAAAATATCTCTAGTCTTGCCACTAATGACTAATTATTGCAAAGATTTGCAAACCATTGCTTTGAATTGTGTTGTGTAGGAAATCACACTTTTTAATGCAAAATCAGGAGTCATAAATGAAGATTTTGAGGAAGTCCACACGATCACGTAATTCTTGAGCAATTTCCAGGCAACAACAGCCGTAACGACCACTGGTACATGCAGGGTCCGCCTGTACCATGGGGGGGGGCTTCGTCTCGTCAAATCCTACAACTTTCATGGAGACACCTATATATTTTAGGCCTCAACCGCCACGCAAGAGGCCACCATTCTCAGATTGCATCACAACACCACCAAAGGATATCCATACCATAGTTCATCCCCTCCATCTTCCATCCTCTCCATTAGCTATAGCCATTACTTTGTACTTGAGATCTCCTTGTGCTTCGGTGACCATTGACAGAATATTTGATTTCAATCTAAGTATTTTGCACAATGTTTTCTAACCTTGATCTTATTGTTATGAGTGAGTTGTCCTCACAGGTTGCGGGTTGGGGAGAAACCTCACAGAAATTATGTGCATCTAATCTATGGGAGTATTGTGTATTGTTTGAATAAGGGATTTGTATCTTTTGTTTCTTTGTCTCTTGCCTTGATCTTTGGACTTGTAGGTACCCAAGACCCCCGGGATCGATAAAGTCTTGAGGTGACATACTTGGATAGTGGCGATCTCATAGGAAACCCAGTGATAGAAAGGTTTATACAGTCTTTACTTAGTGACCCATTCGGGATCAACAACAATATCTCTTCTTAAGGCTTTGATCTGTGTTTTTCACTTAATAACTATCTGTAGCCCTATGATTTATGGTGCATTCGGTTGGATCAAAATACTATTTCTATGCCTATGGCTTGCAGGGGCTTTAGTATATTAGGATGTTCTGCCCACAAAAGATTATCTCTATTAAAACGTTGCACATGACTATGCCTAATTATTATCTTTTATCCCATATGATGTGTAGCTGCAGGTGGATCATCAACCCTGGCCTATCTCCATCCATTGAATCAACCCACGATATAAAGTAAACTGGATTGGCCCAGTAAATGAAGGTAAAACGAAATAACAAAGTCTTATAGACGTATCCTTTTTAATTCCTTTAACATTGTTTCCCAAGGTTCAATTAAACCTAGGTCTACTAGGGAAAAAGAATATTATACTACATCTGTGAATCTGGATCGAAGGTATCAACCCTTTTTCTGGCGACGTTGCCAAGGAAGCAATTCACTATCCTAGTGAGGTCACTACAGACCTTGTTATTAGTTTTATTTTCAATTGTAGTTTATTTCTTGTTATTAGTTTACTTTCTTGTTATCTATTTTACAACCCCCAAAAATTAGTTACTTGTTTATTTGTTTCCTTTACCTTAAAAATACCAAAAAGAGAAGAGCCATGGCTCAAAAGAAACTCAGGGAGTATGCTACTCCTACTGATGATTTTATTCATGCACCTATTATGCATCCCGCTATTGATGTACAAGCATATGAAATTAAACCCAATCTTTTAAGTTTGGTTCAGCAAAGCCAATTTGGAGGCTCGCCTTCTGAGGATTCAGGTTTTCACTTAAATACTTTTTCTAACATTTGCGACATGATGCGTATTAAGGATGTTGATCCAAATGCTGTTAAATTACGTTCGTTTCCTTTCTATCTAAGAGGAAATGCTAATGACTAGTTGCTAGCTCTACCTAAGAGCACTATTACATCTTTTTATGACTAAATTCTTTCCCCTAGCTAAGACTATGCAGCTGAGATCCAACATTAGAAGTTTTAGATAAGAAGATCACGATCCACTAGCGCTTGCATGTGAAAGGATGAAAGAAGCTGTAATGAACTGTCCTAGTCATGGGATAGAAGAGTGGCTTATATTGCACTTATTTTATAAAGGCCTTAACCCAATATCTAAGTCTATGCTAGATACTACAACAAGACGAACAATCATGGGAAAGCAAGTGAGTGTTTCAAAGAAATTACTTGATTATATGCAAGACAACCATCCCCAATGACATATGGAAAGAACCTCAAAAGGGTGAATTTCGATCACCAAGGTAAACAATGAAGAGCTTACATCTAAGGTAGATGAGTTACTCAACATAGTAAAGGGTAAGGAAGATACCCAAATTAATGATATCACTACCAATGTTAATGATGTTAATTTTATAGCTTGTAGTCCTTATAATCTTGCTTGGAAGAACCAAATTTTTGGTTCTAATGTTCAAAAACATTATTCTAATCCTATAGGAGATCCTTATAATAATTAGGATAATCCTAATGGAGAAAATCATGACAATCTCTCGTTTGAACAAACGGTTAGAACTTTTATTCAAGCTCAAACCGAGCAAAATAATATGCTTATTTTAATCACGGAGAACCATGAGACTAGTATTGGTAAATTATCTAATCAAGCCGTTGCAATTAGAAATGATGTGCCGGCTCTACAAGAAAGGACAAAGACCATGGAGGCACAATTGGGCAAAGTAGTGGAGAGCCAAGCTCTCATACTTGCAAAATTCGCTGGAAAGCCCGAGCCAAATCCGGTAGAATACCTAAAGATGATGAGGATGGAAATGAATGAATATAAGCCTGAAGAGATGGACTATAGCAATGCGCCAACACCTGAATACACCATGGAAGATCTATTAAAGATGATCACCGTAAAGAATCCTGGTTTGGAACAAGGTAATGATGTTATATATCAACAATTTATTCAACAAGTAGTATCTGAAGTTTGGAAATTATAAATGGAGTATAAAAGACTAGCTAATAAGCTTCCTGCTAAGCTAGATGATATATTTGAGCCCACCATTAAAATTAGAATTGGTGTTAATGAGATATCTACACTTTGTGATCTTGGTGCAAGCATCTCAACAATTTCTAGGAGTCTATTTGATAAGTTAAACTTGGGGCCTTTTGCAACCACTGAAATGAGACTCCATCTTGCCGATTCAACTTATAAACAAGCTGAAAACATGGTTGTTGGAATTAAAGGAAGTCCTGCTCTTATCGATCTTGTTATAGTGGACATGCCTGAAGATCCCATAGCACCTGTAATTCTAGGTAGGCAATTCCTTATAACTATTAAAGCTTTAATCAATCTACATTAAGGGAATGTGAGAATAGGACTACCGTCTAGAGATCCTTTTATAGTCCACTTTCCTAGGAAGAAGAAGGACAAACCTAACAATGGTGATGATGGTATAATTGCACTGAAAACCAATTACTTTGGAGCGGGTGTTCCACTCACAAAACCTAAATGATCACCATCTGGGTCAGGCTAATTAACCTTAACTAGAAGCGCTTCATGGGAGGCAATCCATGTCAAATAAAAAGTTTTTACTCTTGTGTTATTTTTTTAAAAGAGTGTTCAAGAAGAACTTTGGATAGAGTAGAAGAAAATAAGGTAATCCTCGATATTGTTTTTAACTAACACATGGCCTTAAGGTATTGCTGATATTTATGAAGTATATTTTGCTATTATTTTGTCAATCGCTAAGATGCGTAAAGGCGCGTAAAGCTGCTAACCAAATTCTACAAGTTTTTCAGCTTACAGGCCATGTAAATTCTACAAGTTTTTCAGCTTATAGACCGCGTAATGACCACTGGTACGACCGGGAGACCTCGTACTGTGCGCCTGTACCACATCGAAGCTCTACAAAATAGAAGCGTTGATTTTTTGCCGTAGGACCCAGTGATCGTAATGACCACTGGTACAGTCGGAGGTGGTCGTAACACCCGCTCAATCCGTACCCTCGAGCAAAACATCAACTTTCAAGAAAACATACTAACTCCATCCATTGAATCAACCCATGATATGAAGTAAACTAAATTGGTCTAGTAAAAGAAGGTAAAAGAAAATAACAAAGTCTAGCAGACATGTCCATTTTAATTCCTTTAGAATTGTTTTCTAAGGTTCGATTAAACCTAGGTCTACTAGGGAAAAAGACTATTATACTACATCCGTGAATCTGGATATAAGGTATCAATGATCTAATAGTTATAAGAGTTGTGGGCAGCACATCCTTAGCTACTAGATAGAGCCCCTGAAACAACAAGCAACAATAGTCTCGTGGTCCAACTGTTATACCACGAAACCACGGGTTACAACAATTATTAAGTACAATAGACCAAAGCCTTAAGATTAGTGATGTTTCTGTGGATCCCAAGAGGATCGCTAAGCAAATATTTTACTTCCCCTTTCTGTCACTACGGTTTTGTGCGTAAGGCCCTGTTCTCCACTCACCTCACCTCACACTTTGATCAATCTGCGGAGTCTTGGGTACCTACAAGTCCTTGGATCGAGTGTACAAACAAATATGTAAGATAACAAAGCTCATATTCAATCACTACATAACATTCCCATGTAATTAGATGCACATAATTGTTGCGAGTCTTAATTTCAATCCGCAACCCATGAGGACTGCTCCAACATAATAAAAGATGAAGGATATAAATCATTGTTGAAATACTTAGATTGAAATCAAATATTCTTACAATGTCACCAATTCACAAGGATACATCTATTACAAGATGATGGTTATGGATATGAAGGGGATCGGGAATGGAGCTGATGAACTATGGTGGTGGTGTTATCGATCTCCTTTAGTGTGTGACAGATGAGTTCTAGGGATGGCGACTCTATTCTGTGACGGCTGGTGTCTTGAATGATCTCGCTCCTTTCAAGACCCCACCGGAGGGTGTCAGAGGGTGGTATGGCCGGGCCTCGCCCGTACTGATGCTTGTTATGGCTCCTGTAAATGCCTTTTCAACCCTGTTTGACTTGGTTGTGTTGTCAATGAAATATTCTTCAATAATTGCTCCTTATTTCTCCATAAAAATGTGATTTTCTGCAAATCACAAATTAAAAGAAGGATTTGCACATCTTTGCAATAATCAATCATTAGTAGAAAGGTGATGCATGTGATAATACAACACGTTTTAGCAATATAAATTGTGTCATTTGCGTATCGTATCATGCTCCATCTAACTATTGTTATGCCTGATATGCATGATTACTTATTTTTATTAAATTCAATATGAGCTTTGCACATTTAGTAGTTTAGGTAGAAATTTATCCCTCTTCCTTGTCTTTGACATGTGTGTAGGTTTGATGATGATTATGGATAAAACAAAGGCAAAAGTAACAAAGAGAGCATAGTATGGAGGAGCTGCCGGGACCATACTCAGCCATTTGAGGTGTTGGAAAAGTGAATTTTTCCAACTTCTCAAAATAATGATCCAATACCACAGAGTTTTATCACTCGACGATACGAATTCGACGAGCCCAAGAACACCCAAAACAGAATTCGTATGAAGAAATGGCGACCAAAATACTAAAGAGTACTAAATGTTTGACAACTAACTATACGGCAGGAGCAATAATTCCGGCCGTATAGCTCCTACCGTATAGTTGCCAAAAAGGTCCCAACGACGAGATTTCTCCCTCTGGAAGCTCCAGAGCCTTCCCTAAGTCATATGACAGTATTGGGGGAACCCTAGGGCACCCCCAATGCCTATATAAAGGAGGGAGGAGAGGAGGAAGCCATCATACACCATATACAAGATCTTGATCCCATCTACCGCCTCCACGGTGGTGCCCTACCGCTGTGCAACGTCCATAGCCTCTACAACTCCACCAAGATCCAGATCTCCATCAACACCATCAAGCCATCCAAGCAAGAATATGAGGAGAAGGAGGACGCTGCCATCACCACGCTGATGCCACCGTCACCGCGCCATCATCACCATCTCCATCACTGCTACTCCTTCATCCTACCCCATCATGATCTCCGTGATGGGTTGTAACATGGCTTGAACCCCCTTTTATTAATGTTATGACTATTTGATTAATTGAAGTGTCGTGTGTTCTTGTTAATTAATATGTTTGTGCTTTCTCTTTACATTGTTCTATTCATGATATTATTCTAGTGATTGGAGACATCCAATCCATTATTGAGGAATTTACTAGGGATTCACAGAGTGTCACAAAACTTATCATTAGTCTCTGCTCTTCCATGGGTAGAACTAATAGTCTATTTGCTATAAGTGATTTGCGAAGGCAATAACAGCTTAGGATGCACCGCCCAGAGTTCCTTCAAGATCACTCATGATATAGATAGGTATAGTGTTGCGAATTGCTTGACCCTAAAGTGACATATGGGATATCTTGTGACTAGCACACTTGCTTAGGAGTATAGTTGTCCATAGAACTTAATGCCTTTGCTATGGTTTACCTTGATTGGTCTTGTTACCTAAATGCACTATTCTCTTACGAGATGACCCATGTCCGAAGAGGGTGTGGACAACTGAGTTGTCTAGTTGCCACTTACCAACGGTGGGAGACAACAGTATATGAGGGACCACCACAATTATAGTTAATAGCTATTCCATAAGCACTTATCATGCACACCGGTATACACAACATTACTTGAGGAATCATAGCATTAATATTTCATCTCATTGCATTCACCTCTTTTCAGTTTTACTTTGGTTCTAGTTTTCTTCCGGTCCTAGTAGTAGTTATTATGAAACATCTTAAATTCATTTATCCTAGCAACTTATAGAATAGGCTATTTCCAAACCACGGTTTGGGTGCGAACGTTGTCGCATTGACAATGTGGTTGCGGGGTTGTGTTCGCCGAGCTCCCATCGGGACAAACTCTTTAAATATTTGCTGCTACAAGTACTGCAATAACCCTGTTATTGGTGCAGGAACCCAATCCATCAGATTGGCACCGTTGCCGGGGAGCAAAGCATTTGGTTATCTACTCACACATAGTTTATTTCAGTTTGTTGCTATTATCTTACTGCTTTCTTTTATATTGAAAATAATAAAAAAGTTACAAAGCCAAAAATTTATAAAAATTGTTGCTACTAATCATGTCTTCCGAGATAAATTTTGTTCAAGAGATAATGCAAGCATTGGAGGAGATAAAGGATTCAAGTTCATCAAGCATGTTTGCTAGATATGAGCTGATAAAGAAATTGTTGGACCAATTGGAAATGCATTCATTATGGTTGCGTGCTAATGATGGATCTTATTGCACAATTTGCATAACATATGACCACCTTAATTTTCGATGTAAGTGTTCCAACAATTCTACTCTAGCAAATTATAATAGAGATAAATCGTATGCTAGTTTGGAAGTACTAGAATACTTTATTTTCAAAGGTGCGTCTGAAATGGTATTTAGACTAGGAATTATTGATGTTGAAAGTGAAGCACTTGGTGGAGTTTTTAATTTAGTATACCTCATATTCCTCTTTTGCGACAATAATTTAAGTAAAAACGCAATGGTATTATATTATTCGAAGCGGTCTAAAACTGCCATGGATAAAGATAACCTTTTGCAGGACTCACTAAAGAGCGAAGAGGAAAAGGAGCACAAGGAGGAAGAATGTATTTATCACCCGCTCACACCTTCGACTCCTACTTTTGATTCTATCATTGCTATTAAAACACTAGTCAATGAAAAGGAGGAACAATAAGGTGAGGTTGACAAAGAGAGTCACACTACAACTTTTGTTTGTGATGCCTCTCACTCTAGTAGTGATTTTTATGATGCTAAAACTGTTGATAATTGTTCTACGGAGGCCTTGTGCCTAGACACTCATATGGAGAGAATTAATAATAATGAACTAGATATAGAACCTTGCTATACTAACATGCAGGGTCCTAAACTCCCTTCTATGAAGGAAGAATACTATGATTTGTTCCCCTACATAGGTAACCAAGGTAAAGATTTAAGAATTTTATATAAATCTCAAATCCTCTCATTGCATCTATACACGGAGGCATGTTCACCAAGCTTGGTGCATCAACAGTCGCTTGAAAGCGAGGACTTGTTCATCTACATGATGTCGATGCACCGTAAGCGGGTACGACTCTGACTGAACTCTACTTCAAGATGCTCCAAGCTGGTATGTACAACTTCACCTCGATTCGATATCCCTTGGGATCCAGGTTGGAAATATATGGAGCATCCTTGCTTGGCTTTATGGCTTTAAATAGAACTCTTCCCGAGAGGCAACCCAGAAGTTACTAGGTGTCTTTCTTAGTTTGGTGCCTCGATTCTAGTTGCATTCATGTTGCATTGGCACTTTTATTCTTTGCATGTCTTGCTATTAGAGTAATCTTGTTGAAGTTTTCAAAAGGTAGAATTTATTGTTCCTATGTGTTTCATAAACTCGGTTGTACTTAAATCCCATTTTATACATACTAAATGTTGGTCGAAAATTTAATCTGTCATTTTTCTGTCAAAACATGGTGTTTCACTAAGTTTCAGGTTAAGAAAGAATCCTCGAAGAAATAGGTAAATTTTGGCGACCCCAGAAGGTTTAATGACCAACTATACGGCGGGAATAAAAATTTTGGCCGTATAGTTGCAGCCATATAGATATCGACGCCATCTTCCCTTCTATGTTCAAGGTACTGTAAGTTTAACAACCAACTATACGGCGGGACCTCTTTGGTCCGGCTGTATAGTTGCACCCATATAGTTGGCAAAACCTCTCAAACACCATCTAGAAGGTAACCATTGCTCAAAATTTTATTCATTCTTCTTCCATCTTCTTCTAAAAACCTCGAAACACCACCTGGGAGCTTCTCCCATGTTTTAGAGGAGCCAACTGTATGTAAACAATAAAGTTATATCTCAGAAATTTCTTTAGTTGTAATTCTCTTTAGTAGTTCATGTTTTCTTTTTATTTTCTTTCATTAGTTGGGTGAACGAACTTCGTTCGTACACCAAACCATTTTCTTTTATTTTGTGTGTTATTTTTGCAGGGACTTGAATCTTGTCCGGCGATGTGTAAAGTAGTACCAACTGTGCAAACACTCGGATGAGCCACTTGGTTGCTTCAATTCAACGTTTCAACAATCAGTGTCTAATAAAACCTTCCAACTCTAACCTTTTTTAAATAAGCACATAGGGGATGCACACTCGTGTTTCATATTTTGTATCACTTACACGTCATCACAATCTAGGAGAAGCACACGTCTAGAATTAGTTTGTTAACTTAAGCGTGGTGTTTAGGTTGATGAACCGACTTAGTGGGACTTGTATTTTTATCACTTGTGAGCTAAACCCATGTCTTCAAAAACATAAAAATATTTTGTTGTCCTTCTAGTCTTGTTCCTACTAGGTTCATAAGGAAGGCATACACCATATCATGAAGCATTCATCGAAGCAAAGGTTCTTTGTCGATGAAAGTAGAGGTTAAAAGCACCTCAACGATAAAGTGTGTCACCATTCCTTTAACTTAAGCTTGGGGAGGTAACCACTTCTTATACTCTCTTTTGATAACTGCATTTTCTCTTTTGTTTTCATGTTCTTCTCAAGTTTAGCTTGGGGAGGTTATTTTGCATGCTTAGAGTCTTGTGCAAAGTTCTTTATCTTAAAAAGTTTTCATGCTATTGTGTATCCCTCTGTTTTTGAATGCTTGCTTAGGTGAGTTTTTGTTCATATTTATATAAGGGATATACTTTCTCATGTTAGGCCCCATAGGAGACAAGCCATAGCTTTGATGCACCTTGTTCAACTTTTATCTAGCTTGTGAAAAATATTGTGATCCTCTAAATATACATTTCCATGTTCTCTACATTTTGAAAAAATATATAATAAAGAAGTTCTTCGAATCTTGCTAGTTGTCACTGTTCAGAATTGTCTTAAGTGAATGGTTATGGAGTAGCACGACCCCATAGTGTTGGAAGTGATGGTCTTAATAGATGCTTAATGAATGATTTGTCAAATAAGAAATGATGTTTCAAATTTTGAGATTACATATGCCAAAATTTTGTCTTGGAAATCAAAGTGAGATATTGCTTTATGCATGTCTTGCGGCACTGTCGCACAACATGGGATGCTAACAACTCCGCTGGCCTTTGGAGAATCCAAAAAGAGGAAACTCTTGGAGTTTGGCTATGAGTTCCCAACATATGTAGCAAAAATGATATATTTGGGTATGCATTGGTATTCTCATGGGCCTACGTTAAAAGCAAAAGTCGGAATACTCCTCTGACCGTTATGATAAATCATTATACTGAAAAGGGAAATCTTGGTAATGGTCACAAGTGTCCTTCCTAGACTGCATAGTCTCGATTGAACATATACAACTCTTTTGGCATGGTCTCATTACTAAGAAATATATTTTCTATGAGCTCAACAATCGAAGTTTGCACTTGAGAGACTTTAATAGATGGCATGAGTGGGCATCATTGGAAAACTCTATTTGTTTATGATTGACAACTAACCGTGTTCAGCTTTACCTTATACAAATAAAAATACAAAAAATATAATAAAGTGCGTAGAGAAGGATCACAAGTTTACTTGCAAGCTAGATTTAACTTTGACATGGGGCATAGAAGTTTTTGACTAATCTCTAGTGGTTTGGAATAATATAACTGAGCTTATATTGCCTTGTATGATTATGTGCTATCTTACTTTGAGCTTGCAGGAAAAACAAGGATACGGTGCATTGATTTCCAATGATAAGCAAGATCACATCCATTAAGTTATCGATCCCTTTTGCTCGAGGATGAGCAAGATCTAGCTTGGGGAAGTTGATGGATGTGATAATACAACACTTTTTAGCAATATAAATTGTGTCATTTGCCTATCATATCATGCTCCAACTAACTATTGCTATTCCTGATATGCATGATTACTTGTTTTTATTAAATTCAATATGAGCTTTGCCCATTTAGGAGTTTAGGTAGAATTTTATCCCTCTTCCTTGTCTTTGACATGTGTGTAGGTGTTGATGATGATTATGGATAAAACAAAGGCAAAAGGAACAAAAAGAGCATAGTATGGAGGAGCTGCAGGGACCAGACTTAGCCATTTGAGGTGTTGAAAAAGTGAACTTTTACAACTTCTCAAAATAAAGATCCAAGACCACAGTGTTATATCCCTAGATGATACGAATTCAATGAGCCCAAGAACACCCAAAACAGAGTTCGCATGAAGAAATGACGACCAAAATACTAAAGAGTAATGAAGGTTTGACGACCAACTATACGGCAAGAGCAATAATTCCGGCCGTATAGCTCCCGCCGTATAGTTGCCAAAAAGGTTGGAAACGACGAGATTTCGCCCTCCGGAAGCTCCAGAACCTTCCCTAAGTCATATGACGGTATTGGGGGAACCCTAGGGAACCCCCAAGGCCTATATAAAGGAGGGAGGAGAGGAGGAAGCCACCATACACCATAATCTAGATCCCATCTACCACCACCATGGCAGCGCCCTGCCGTCGTGCCGCCTCCATAGCCTCTACAACTCCACCAAGATTTATATCTCCATCAACACCATCAAGCCATCCAAGCAAGAAGAGGAGGAGAAGGAGGACGCTGCCATCACCACGCCGACGCCACCATCACCGCGTCGTCATCACCATCTCCATCGTCGCTACTCCTTCATCCTTCCCCATCATGATCTCCGTGACGGGTTGTAACATGGCTTGAAGCCCTTTTATTAATGTTATGATGATTTGAGTAATTGAAGTGTGGTGTGTTCTTGTTAATTAATATGTTTGTGCTTTCTCTTTACATTGTCCTATTCATGATATTATTCTAGTGATTGGAGACGCCCAATCCATTGTTGAGGAATTTACTAGGGATTCACGGAGTGTCACAAAACTTATCATTAGTCTCTGCTCTTCCATGGTTAGAACTAATAGGCTATTTTCTATGAGTGATTTGTGGAGGCAATAACAACTTAGGATGCACCACCCAGAGTTCCTTCAAGTTCACTCATGATATAGATAGGTATAGTGTTGTGAATTGCTTGACTCCAAAGTGAAAAATGGGATATCTTGTGACTAGCACAATTGCTTAGGAGTATGGTTGTCCATAGAACTTAATTGCTTTGCTCTGGTTTACCTTAATTGGTCTTGTTACCTTAATACACTATTCTCTTACAAGATGACCCATGTCCGAAGAGGGTATGGACAATTGAGTTGTCTAGTTGCCACTTACCAACAGTGGGAGACAACGTTATATGAGGGACCGCCACAATTATAGTTAACAGCTATTCTATATGCACTTATCATGCACACCGGTATACACAACATTACTTGAGGAATCATAGCATTAATATTTCATCTCATTGCATTCACCTCTTTTCAGTTTTACTTTTGTTCTAGTTTTCTCCCAGTCCTAGTAGTAGTTATTACGAAACATCTTAAATTCATTTATCCTAGAAACTTATAGAATAGGCTATTTCCAAACCACGTTTTGGGTGCGAACATGGTCGCATTGACAACGTGGCTATGGGGTTGTGTTTGCTGAGCTCCCATCGGGACAAACTCTTTAAATATTTGCTGCTACAAGTACTGCAATAACCCTGTTATTGGTGTAGGAACCCAGTCCATCAAAAGGCTAGAGAGATATTTAGTCAATTTCTTGACTTCAAATATTATTTCAACTTGGATAAAGATGGATATTTCACATCCATCAATGGCCCTCGGATCAACCACCTTGAGTTCCACATAACTTGCGCTTGTAGAATTATTCGTCTGGTTTATAGCCGACATGCCAGGTGTTCCCAGGGAATTTGCCCAACATGCAATCAATGTATATCTAGATGTTAAACCCGCAAAACAGTCAATACATTGTTTCTCAGAACCAAAGCACAAAGAAATTGGCGAGGCAGTCAATAGACAACTCGAAGCGGACTTCATCTAAGAGATCAACAAAAGCACCTAGGTAGCTAACCCCGTGTTGGTCCCAAAAAAGGATGCTGACATACTTCGCATGCGTGTTGACTACACGTCCCTCAACAAGCACTGCCCTAAGGACCATTTCCCCTACCTCGGATTGACCAACTCGTTGACTGCACCATAGGATGTGAGTGCCTCTCGATCCTCGATGCCTACTCAGGCTAAAACCAGAACAAGATGAAGTTTGAGGATGAGGAGAAAACTGCCTTCATCACACCATACATGATGTACTACTACAACAACATGCCCATCAGGCTGAAGAATGTGGGTGCCACCTATCAGATATTCATGCAAGCCTGCCTCAAGGACAAAATCGTCAATAATATCCAAGTTTATGTGGACAACGTGGTCGTCAAAACCAAGGAGGGAGCCACACACATTCACGACCTCGACCGATACCGGATCAAACTGAACCCACTAAAATGTGCATTTGGCATCCCAGTAGGCCAACTCCTCGTGTACCTCATCTTAATAAAGGGAATCAAAGACAACCCTAAGAAAATAAAGGCGATTATGTTGATGAAGCAACCGACAAACCTCTAGGGTCTCCAGTAGCTAGCAAGGCACATAGCAGCGCTCAACCGAATCATCGGTAGGATGGGCGAGAAAGCACTACTTTTCTATCAGTTACTGCATAAGTCTGACAAATTTGAGTGTACTATGGAGGCATAGGTAGATTTCAAAGATCTCAAATGCTTGTTGTCTACTTCGCCAATCATGGTCACTCCTCATGAAAGGGAACCCGTGTTGCTATCCATTTCAACCACTAATGAAGGCAAAACCCACAGGGTGTAACAACTCGTGTTCTACCTCGGCGAGGTCCTCAATCCCACCAAATAGAAATACCCGCACTACCAGAACCTGGCATAGGGTGTCTTCATAACAACACATCTACTCCGCCACTAATTCCAGGAACACCCGATAATAGTGGTCAATGATGCACTACTGTCCAACATCTTCAACAACCCAGAAGCAACTGGGTGAGTCACCATCTGGGGAATCGAGCTGTCTTCGCGGGACATCACCTACAAGAGGCGCATGGCGATAAAGTCGCAGGTGCTCTTGGACTTCATAGTTCACTGGACAGAGCTGTAAACATTGGGTCGTATAGACATGGCAAGTGTCTAGACTATGCACTATGATGGAACCAAACGAGCCTAAGGTGTAGGTGGTGGTGTCATCTTGACATCGCCATAAGGAGATAAGGTGTGGTACGTGCTAAAGATGAAATTTTGAGCCTCCAACAATGAAGATGAATACGAAGCCCTGATCCATGGTTTGCGTGTTGGGTTCGCAGCATAGAAAAAAATTCCTACGATGAGAACTATTATATGCCAAGGTCTATCTATTAGATACAAGCAACAGGTGGATATACATCCATAGAGAACATACCCTCATAGACCGACAAAGCTTTGTTTACAAGATGGAACTCGTGGATGATGTAGTCGAATGCTTGTCGATCTCAAGATTGTGTGGAAGTCCTAGCGCCGCAAATCAGCAGCGCATCCATCCTCGCACACACGTTCAGGCCACCGAACAACCTCCACCTTCTCGCTCCAGCGATGCAGTGGAAGCAACAGCTCCTTCTAGACAAAATGCCACCGGAAACATGTATCTCGCTAATTCGAGACCATGGGGGAATAATTCAAGAGGGGGAGAGAGATCCTTCACGAGGAGGTGTGAGTGTGAAGGAGTGAGAGGGGGGCCTTTTATAGGAGGAGGGGGTGCCCCTCCCCATGGCCGGCTCCCCATGGGGTTGCCCCTTCACCTCCCTCATTCATGTGGTGGTAACCCCTCCACATAAATATGCCCCTTCACATTCTCTATTAAAGTCTCCACCTTAAATGCGTTGAATTTCTCCAAATTTAATGCTCTCTCATTTATAAAACTATTTTATTAATTTTATTCAGAATTTTTTAATTACTTTAATTAACAAACATTCACATAAAACCCCCCTTAACATTTCAATAGCACATGCAGAACCAATTTCAGCAATTTCACTCGAAACAATTTCGGTGTCTATTGAAATAATTCCTGCGCTTTGCAATTCTTTTGTCTAGAACATATTTGATCCAAATGGTGTTTGGCAACCCTTAAGTGTGTCACCCTATGGGTCACGAATAATGCATAAATCATCAAGACCCCTCTTAGATCAATAATCAGAAGCGGGACCTGGAGATCCATACTGACTCCCACACATTCAACGATGACTTATGTGATCGAGAGAACCATTAATGATAGTAACTAAATCCCTTTGTCTTGCGATATATTACATGTTCGAGATTTGATCATCAGTATCTCAATACTTAGTTTCATCTCGTTACCAGCATGCAGTCTTTTCTTGTTCCCATGATATAACATTCTAGTGATCACATCACTTGCTTGCAAGCTATCTTAATGTGATATCACCGAGAGGGCCCAGAGTATATCTATCCGTCATCGGGATTGACAGATTCCACTCTTGATGCATGAGCCTTAACATAACACCTTCGGATTGACAAATTTATAGTCACCCTGTTACGATGTGACATTTGATGTTATCAAAGTATTCTTCCGGTGTTAGCAATTAACATGATCTCATGGTCTAAGGATAAAGATTACTTCGTATGATGGTATAGAAATATAAACATAATGACTTTGATCGTAATGCTATACTTCGGATGAATGTTCATCACATCATTCACCAATGCTATGACCTCGTTATTAACAACATCCAATGTCCATGATCAGGAAACCTTGATCATCCTGTTAATCAACGAGCTAGTTTATAGAGAGGCATAACCAGGAACTTTCTATTTGTTGATTAAACACACATGTATTAAGGTTTCCGTATTAATACAATTATAGCATGCAAAATAAACATCTATCATATACTTGGAATACATATAATAAAAACTTTATTATTGCCTCTTAGGGCATATTCCCTTCAGTCTCCCACTTGCACTAGAGACAATAATCTAGTTTACATAGTGATAAATCTAACACCCATGGAGTTCTGGTGTTGTTCATGTTTTGCCCTAGGGAGAACTTTAGTCAACAGATCTTCTACATTTAGGTCCGTGTGTACTTTACAAATCTTTATATCTCCATCCTTGACATGCCCGCGGGTGGAGTGAAACTGGCGCTTAATATGCTTGGAATTCTTGTGAGACCTTGGTTCCTTGGCGTTGGCTATGGCTCCATTGTTGTCACAATAGATCACCATTGGGTCCAGCGCACTAGGAACCACACTTAGTTCTGTTATGAACTCCTTCATTCAAACCGCTTCCTATGCTGCTTCTCAAGCAGCAACATATTCCGCCTCCGTCGTTGATCCAGCTACCACAGATTGTTTGGAACTCCTCCAACTAACTACTGCTCCGTTCAACAGAAATACCTATCCGGATTGAGACTTAGAGTCATCCGGATCGGTGTCAAAGCTAGCATCGACATAACACTTAGTGACCAGCTCTTCTTCACCTTCCTATACAAGAAACATATCCTTAGTTCTTCTTAAGTACTTAAGGATATTCTTGACCGCTATCCAATGTTCTGAATCTGGATTAGATTGGTACCTACTAGTCAAACTAATAGCATGTGCCACATCCGCTATTGTACATAGCATGGCATACATTATAGAGCCTATGGCTGAAGCATAGGGGATCTTGTCCATTATCTCTCTTTCTTCCACTTTAGCCAGACTTTGAGTCTTACTCAATGTCTTGCCTTGCAACATGGGTAAGAACCCCTTCTTACTTCCGTCCATATTAAACTTCTTTAATATCTTATCAAGGTATGTACTTTGCGATAGCCCAATTAGGCGCCTTGATCTATCTCTATAGATATTAATGCCTAATATATATGACGCTTCACCAAGGTCCTTCATCAAAAATTTGATGTTTAGATAACTTTTAACACTGTTTAAAAGATCTACATCATTTCCAATAAACAATATGTCATGCACATATAATATTAGAAATGCCACATTGCTCCCACTCACTTTCTTGTAAATACAAGCCTCTCCATAGGTTTGGACAAATCCAAACTCTTTGATCACCTCATCAAAGCGGAGATTCCAACTCCAGGATGCTTGCTTCAGTCCATAGATGGATCGCTGAAGCTTGCATACCTTATCAGCATCCTTAGGATCGATAAAACCCTTAGGTTGTATCATATACAACTCTTCTTCAATATTACCATTGAGGAACGTAGTTTTGACATCCATCTGTCATATTTCATAATCGAAATATGCAGCAATTGCTAACATAATCCTAACCAACTTTAGCATCGCTACGAGAGATAATGTATCATCGTAGTCAACTCCTTAAATTTGTCGAAACCCCTTTGCGACAAGTCGAGCTTTATAGATGGTCACATTACCATCAACATTAGTTTTTCTTTTGAAAATCCATTTATTCTCAACAGCCTTTTGGTTGTGAGGTAAGTCCACCAAGGTCCAAACTTGGTTTTCATACATGGACTCCATCTTGAATACCATGGCTTCTAGCCATTTGTTGGAATCCGGGCACATCATCGCGTGGTCATATGTTGCAGGGTCATCTATTTCATCAACAATGAAATTCATAACATGATTTCCATACAGTTTAGGAGCTGCACGTGTCCTGCTTGACCTGTGAGGTTTGGTAGTGTCCTCTGTCGGAGTTTCATGATCATTATCATTAGTTACCTCTTCATTCGGTGAAGTCAACTCCGGAACAATTTCTAGCGCTACGCCACTCGCTGTTTCATGAAGAGAAGGTTCAATAACCTCTTCAAGTTCTACCTTCCGACTACACACGCCTTTCACGAGAAACTCTTTCTCTAGAAAGGATCCATTCTTGGAAACAAAAACCTAGCCCTCAGATCTGTGATAGAAGGAATACCCAATTGTTTCTTTAGGTATCCTATGAACACGCATTTTCCACTTTGGATTCGAGTTTATCAGGTTGAAGTTTCTTCACATAAACATCAAAACCCCAAACTTTAAGAAATGACAGCTTAGTTTTGTTTCCAAACCACAATTCATATGGTGTCATTTCAATGGATTTAGATGGTGCCCTATTTAAAGTGAATGCAGCAGTTTCCAGTGCATAACCCCAAAATGATAGTGGCAAGTCAGTCAAAGACATCATAGATCGAACGATATCCAATAAAGTACGATTACGATGTTTCGACACACCATTACGTTGTGTTGTTCTGGCAGGAGTGAGTTGTGAAACTATTCCACAATCTGTCATGTGTGCGCTAAACTCGTAACTTAGATACTCACCTCCATGGTCAGACCGCAGAAATATAATCTGTCTATTATGATGATTTTCCACTTCACTCTAAAATTCCTTGAACTTTTCAAAGGTTTCAGACTTGTGTTTCATCAAATAGATGTACCCGTATCTACTCAAATCATCCGTGAAAGTAACAAAATAACGATATCCACCTCACGCCGACACACTCATTGGACCACATACATCTGTATGTATGATTTCCAATAAATCTGTCGCCCATTCCATTGAACCGGAAAACAACGTTCTAGTCATATTGCCCATAAGGCATGGCTCACATGTATCAAATGATTCAAAATCAACTGATTCCAAAAGTCCATCAAAATGGAGTTTCTTCATGCGTTTAACGCCAATATGACCTAGACGACAGTGCCACATATATGCAGATATATCATCATCAAGTTTAATCATTTTAGCATCAACATTATGAATATGCGTAACACTATTATCGAGATCCAACAGAAATAAACCATTCATCATAGGTGCATGACCATAAAATATATTATTCATATAAATCGAACAACTATTGTTTTTGGACATAAATGAATAACCACTTCACATCAAACACAATCTGGATACAATGTTCATGCTCAGTGTAGGCACCAAATAATAACTATTTAGATTTACCACTAATCCTGATGGTAGGTGGAGAGGCAGCATTCTGACGACGATCACATCAACTCTTGATCCATTGCCGACATGCATCTTGACCTCACCCCTTGCTAGTGGTCGCTTGTTCTGCAGCCCCTGATTTGAGTTACATATATTAGCAACCGATCCGGTAGCAAATACACAGGTGCTACTGTGAGTACTAGTCAAGTACACATCAATAACATGTATATCACATATAAGTTTATTTGCCTTGCCGGCCTTCTTGTCCGCCAAATACTTGGGGAAGTTGCGCTTCCAATGGCCAGTCCCCTTACAATAGTAGCACTCAGTATCAAACTTAGGGCCAGCTCGGGATTTGTTTTCAGGCACAACAACAGATTTTCCGCCCTTCTTTCCCATCTGTTTACCGTTCTTGTCTTTCTTGAAACTCCTGGTCTTATTGATCATCAACACTTGATGTTCTTTCCTCATCTCCTGTAGTCTTAAGCAGTGTCAGAATCTCAGGGAGAGACTACTTCATGCCCTGCATGTTATAGTTCATCATGAAGCTCTTATAGCTAGTTGGCAGAGATTGGAGAACACTATGTATGCCTAAGTCAACGGGAATCGTTATTCCCAAAGACACAAGCTTATCGGTGTACCCAGACATTTTGAGTACGTGCTCACTAAGGGAGCTATTCTCTTCCATCATGCAGCTAAAGAAATTTTCTAAAGCATTATAACTCTCTACGGAAGCATGGATATCAAAATTCATTTTCAATTCACCCATGGTATCAAAGGCATTGCCGTTTTCGAAACGCTTTCAAAGTTCCAGCTCTAGCCCATATATTATGCCGCAATGAACTACATTGTGGTCCTCCTGACGAGTCAAATAGATGTTCTTTTCCTCGTCAGGTGCATCAGGAGCTAGTGGAGGGGGCTAGTGGTGCTTATAGCACATATTGCTTTTGTGGAGTAGTGAGGAGAATCCTAAAATTCATGGCCTAGTTGGTAAAGTTGCTACCATTTGCTGCAAGTTTCTCTTTCTCCATGAACACATTGAAACTAAAAGCAGGTGGTGCCATCTACAACAGAATTTGTAAAGTTTAGACTAAGTTTATGATAGATTGAGTTCAACTAATCAAATTATGAATGAACTCCCACTCAAAAACAATATCCCTCGTGTCTTTTTGGTGATTAGATGAACCAAATCCACTACACCAAGTCCGATCATCACGTGAGTCGGTGTAGCTTCAAAGGCGAACATCTATATGGGCATCATATCAACTATATGACTCATGCTTAACCTTTCGGTCTGTGTTCCGAGGCCATGTTTGTACATGCTAGGCTCGCCAAGTAAGAACCTTAGTACTCGCGTGTGTAAAACTATCTTACACCCATTTACGATCGTGGATTCAAGTACACCCGATCATCACGTGATGTCTTGAAGTGGCAAAACATAGAACGGTTTGTACTGAAGGGAGAACACATTTTTATCTTGATATCTAACTGAGGGATCATCTTATAATGCTACTAAAGCGCCAAACAAGCAATATAAGATGAAAGCATCAAATGTGTGAAGTGAAATGATATGGTTCTTGCACTTGATCACCATCATGTGCATCATGGTATGATCTTTATCATTCCTTTGTATGTAAGGCCAAGGTCTATGTAACTTACAAGTTAGGTGTGTTGCAAGAGTATCAACTATACATCAACTTACGACATTATCATATCATGACACCAGCCTAACAACGATCTAAACTAGACGCCTCTAATTTATCAATTGCAAGTTTTACGTGGCTTAGGGCTTTCGAAGATAGAACCGTTCTTACCTACGAACATGGAGCCACAACTATGATAATCAAATTATTAGCAACTCATTGTAAATCAGATATTTACCATAGTAGGAGAGATAGACACATGCTAGCCACTTTTGCAAAACTAGTTGCATGTCAAGCGTGGAACAGGTCTCATGTGCAAGGACATGTAAAGTTAGTCTGGGCCGCTTCATCCCACTATGCCACCGATATCCAAAATACATGAAAGAAGCAATAACATGATCATCATCGCCCACATACACATCTGTGTACTACCCGTGCAAAGCATCTATGCATAGATCAGGCTCTAATACCACTGTTGGGTTGGCATCACAGAAAACAAAAAATTTCCTATGATGGGAAATATTATACGCCAAGATCTATCTATTAGATACAAGCAACGGTTGGATATACACCCATAGAGAACATAGCCTCGTAGAGCGACAAAGCTTTGTTAACGAGATGGAACTCGTGGATGATGTATTCGAACGCTTGCTGATCTCAAGATCGTGTGGAAGTCCTAGTGCCGCAAATCAGCAGCGCATCCATCCTTGCACACACGTTCAGGACACCGAACAACCTCCACCTCCTCGCTCCAGCGATGCAGCGGAAGCAGCAACTCCTTCCAGACGAAATGCTACCGGGAACATGTATCTCGCTAATCCAAGACCATGGGGGAATAATTCTAGAGAGGGAGAGAGATCCTTCACGAGGAGGTGTGAGTGTGAAGGAGTGAGAGGGGGCCTTTTATAGGAGGAGGGGGTGCTCCTCCCCATGGCTGGCGCCCCATGGGGTGGCCCTTCACCTCCCTCATTCGACCCCTCCACATAAATATGCCCCTTCACATTCTCTATTGAAGTCTCTAGTTTAAATGCATTGAATTTCTCCAAATTTAATGCTCTCTCATTTCATAAAACATTCACATAAACCCCCCTTCAAAATTTCAATATTACATGCAGAACCAATTTCAGCAATTTCCCCGAAACAATTTTGGTGTCTATTGAAATAATTCCAGCGCTTTGCAATTCTTTCGTCTAGAACATATTTGCTCCAAATGGTGTTTAGCAACCCTTAAGTGTGTCATCCTATGGTTCGCGAATAATGCAGACATGATCGAGACCCCTCTCAGATCAATAATCAGAAGCGGGACTTGGAGATCCATACTGACTCCCACACATTCAACGATGACTTCTGTGATCGGGAGAAACTTAACGATAGTAACTAAATACCTTTGTCTTGTGATATATTACATGTCCGAGTTCGATCATCAGTATCTCAATACTTAGTTTGATCTTGTTACTGACATGCACCCTTTTCTCGTTCCTGTGATATAACATTCTAGTGATCACATCACTTGCTTGGAAGCTATTTTAATGTGATATCACCGAGAGGGCCTAGAGTAAATCTATCCGCCATCAGGATTGAAAAATTCCAATCTTGATCCATGAGCCTCAACATAACACCTTCAGAATACCTGAACCCATCTTTATAGTCACCTTGTTACGGTGTGATGTTTGATGTTATCAAAGTATTCTTCCGGTGTTAGAAACTAACATGATCTCATGGTGTAAGGATAAAGATTACTTCGTATGATGCGATAGCAATATAAACATAATGACTTTGATCGTAATGCTATACTTCAGATGAATGTTCATGACATCACTCACCAATTCTTTGACCTCGTTATTAACAACATCCAATGTCCATGATCAGGAAACCTTGGTCATCATGTTAATCAACGATCTAGTTTATAGAGAAGCATAACTAGGAACTTTCTATTTGTTTATTAAACACACATGTATTAAGGTTTCTTTATTAATACAATTATAGCATGCCAAATAAACATGTATCATATACTTGGAATACATATAATAACAACTTTATTATTGCCTCTTAGGGTATATTCCCTTCACTGCGATGCTACACGCCTGATGATATATGGTGACTCTAGTCTCTTCGTGCTACAAACGATGAATAGGTGTGACGTAGTCAGCAACCAACCTGATCGCCTATCCGGAATTATACAACTCCTGGAAGGCAGTTTTGACAGCTATGATCTAAGGCATGTCTCCCACAACATAAATGAAGAAGCTGATATACTGGCCACCATCGGGTCCACTTACATGCCCATACCATCGGGTGTCTTCTTCGAATAGATCAATGAACAATCCATCAACACCAAAGCATCCGCCAACCCTCTAGAGTCGACAACACCCTCGGGGGCTGCGCACCCATCAACTCCGAGGCACCGCATGAGCGGAAGAGGAGCCGACACCTAAAGGGACAATGGAGTTCATTCTGATAGAACCAACATGGACGGACCCACACATCACGTACCTGGTGTGCATGGAGCTACTAGAAAAACCTACTGAGGCGTGAGACATGCTCGCTGCTCGAAGGCCTTCACTATAATCAACGACAAGCTTTACCAACGAAACATAACAGGTGTCCTACAAAGGTGCGTTGCACTCGAAGATGGTAGGAGCATCCTACTTTACATACATGAGGGCATCTACGGGCATCACACCGGCAATCACGCACTAGTCGCAAAGGCCCTTAGGGCAGGATTTTACTGGCCAACTATAATGCAAGACGCCAAAGACATCATCACCAGTGCAACGCCTGCCAAAGTTTTAGAGGAAAAACCTCATGCACCTAGTTTAGAGGTAAGGCGGATACCCTCACCTGGCCCTTCGCTTAACGGGGACTCGACATGGTGGGCAAACTCTATAAATCCTCCCGCAGAGGCCAGATTTAGCTCCTTGTCATAGTCGACAAATTTACCAAGTGGATCGAGGCAATGCCCTTCACCAACCAAAGCTACATTTCAGCTGTGAAGTTCAACGAGTCGATAATCTTCAAATTTGGGGTGCCCCAAAGAATCATCACTGGCAAATTCTCCAACTTCACTTCAGGAGAACTCGAATACTTCTGCAAAAATATAGGGATGAACATCAGCTACCCCTCGGTTGTTCACCTACAAACCAGTGATCAAGTCAAAAAGGCCACCGGCCAAGTCTACAACGGAGTCAAGAAGCTACTTCTATGACCGATCGAGAGGGCGGCTAGTGCGTAGCCTGAAAATCTACCCTCGGTGCTTTGGAGCCTGCGAAGAACCCTGAACAATGCCATGGGCTACATGTCGTTCTTCATGGTGCACGTGGCAGAGGTCATTCTGCCAGTCGAAGACCAATACAATGCCGCACGGGTTTGTACTTACAACAAATCTACCTCCACAAATGCACTCTAAGGTGATGTCGACTTACTTGACGAAGCACGTGATATCGCCTCTGCTCGTTCGGTTGTATACCAGTAGAACCTACGAAGCTACCACAGCCATTGGCTGCGCCTATGTCTTTCTTCAAAGGAGACCTCATGCTATGGCTGAAGAAAAAGGGCCACCTCAAGCTGGAACCTCGTTGGGTAGGACCCTATGTCATCATGAAAGTAGTTTCAGATGGCGCCTATCGCCTCAAACACCTAAAGACTGGAATCGCATACTCCAACCCTTGGAACGTCGCGCAACTGCATTGTTTCTATGCTTAGGATGTTTTTACTTTTTAATAAGGCACTGAGACTAAGAAAACCAGGCTAACATAAGGGCGTAGCATATGATGCATCGAATCAGATCACATTGCAGCAGACAATTAATTACAAAAAGCCAACATACAAATATTCTTTATAAAACAAACATATTTTTCATCTTTACATTATGTGCAGATTACAAAAACTAGACTTCATCATGCGCCCCCCTAGGGTGCGGCCAGTACACAGAATGCCTTATGACTTGATCACGCTACATCCACGTGCAAGAAAAAATATGTTATCAAAACGCTAAATGATAGCATTTTTGGAGAACAACATCATATTCTTATAGTGTGGGTCTCATATGCGCTCCCGGGGATAATACATTTATGACAGGCTGACTCTTGGATTCATGTCATTTCATGGTACAACATACATAAAAAGTCTACTAAACCATCATTCAAGAAAGACTAGAAAGAATAAAGAATATATATATGCTTTTCGTACAACGCAGGATGTAAAATGTAGATACTTCCTTATACAAACTAGATTCCTCTTGTGCCCCCAAGGTGCGGCCATTAGACTGAATGACTAACTATTAAACGAAAAATGTCAACTTAGTATACATATCTACAAAGAGCCCCTGAGCCAAAAAGAACGTTTATCTTTAGCGTCGGTCATGCATAGTAGATCTCACTCTCCACACCTTTGGGGTACGATTTTTAGGTAGAATCTTTGACCACATGTCAGACTATGCGGGCTTGGCTAAAAGGTTTGATGATTTAATGGATAATATCATCATAATCGAGACCCGTAGAGGTCCTAGGAGGTTGTGGTATAAAGTAAGCCCACGTATGTGGCTGTAAGTTATAGCGTGAAAATGGAGTCAGGACGGTAAATGAAAGAAGCATTTGAGGATGGACCATCGGTAATTTCTGAGCAAAACACCATGCGCAAGAAGTTTAATGCAGCAACGTTTTTCGTAATAGCGTCTGCAACCTTGTAGCCGCTAGCGAAATTAGTGTCGCAACGTTATAAAGAACGACTCTATAAACGAATCAGGCATGCTTCTAGATACTATCATAACACTTAGGCTCGTCCTAGAGGCAGCTTTAAGCGATAACAATAAGACTGCGAGGCAAAACCTATATCTCGGCTATCATAATACCCAGAGATAACACACTAAATATTTTTATACTACATGTTTCACAGTATAAATCTTAATCCATAACCAAGAATTTTAAATAGACATGCCTAAATATATTGCATACACATGAAAATATTAGAGAAGCCATCGATGAGCAAGAACAAACTAACCTAGATACATAGAAAAACTAATTAGTACTATTACAACACGACGACGATCATAGATGGAAAGTCTCGCTCACTTGCTCATTGGCTCCTCGGCGCTAGATGTAGCTCCAGAGAACATGACGATGGTCGCTTGTCGGGTCCTCAGCGTTGGCCGTGGCTCTAGTCCAGCTGCTAGTCTGGAGCGTCCTGTTGCCGATCCAAGGACCTTAACAGGTGAATATAGCAACACATCCAGAAGAAGCGGTCATAGTTGGTGAAGACGTTGGTCCTAGTGAAAATGCCCATACCACAGGCACAATAATAGCAACAGTCGTACAACAAACATGCACTTAGAGGATTGACGAAGCACATGTTCATAGCATTGTGCACCGGAAACTGAACGTGATACATCAGATGCACCGTCGAATGAAGAAAGTTGTAGACCGCATTGAGAAACACACGATCCACATCCAAGGGACTCCTCCTCCCCAAGATAGCCCAGGTACAGAGTTCATCGATTGCATCGAGGCATGGGTCCTCCTCCGCAGTGGCTAGAACGACGAACCTTTCCATGGGAGTTAAGAGAAAGAGTATCTTTCTGCTCAGAGAGAATGAACCTATGCAGTGTGATGAATGTCTTGTAGACGGGCTAAACATTTTATAGAGGGAGACTTAGAAAGACTATATCGAGCGTCAACTGTATAGATAGTAAAGGACACACATCATATATTTTCTGACATGTTCATTCATCTTCAGACTAATTTGATTCTATTCATCGTTTTTAAATTTTCAAATCGATAAATTGTCGCCTTTATTTTCTGATTCTTTCGCATTTTTACTTGCCCGTACATTTCTCGTAACATGATTTACTTCACCTGGTTTTTTTACTATTTTTCCACATTTTTTACACAAATCTCACGACATAGGATTCAACGTATGTATTTTTCTTCATCCCTTAGCGTTTCCTTTTTTGCATTTTTTAGTTTTTTCATATGAAGTTTCCTTCTTGACATTGTCATATGACGTGTTCTTCTCTCGCATTCGTTGCCTCTCATTTTTCACAGCAGATTCTTCAACTGACACTCGTACACGTCATTGCGTTTGAACATTTTTCGATTAGAATGATGATGGGTCATCACGTTTGGACGTAAAAACATTCAATTGGTATGCTGGACATACTCGATCACAACATATGGCTTCGACGTAATTGGTCTGAACTTATTTTTTGGATGTATTTTCTGCCAACGGGTACCTAGTTCGATGATCTGAGATTTAATGGATTTGGTTGTACAAAACATAAGAAGGAGGAGGAAGAGTCTCGATAAAACACCCCGGTTTTAGCTAATGTCTAATTAGGGTTTAATGTGCATTGCATGAGCATCATCTTTTAAAAAGTGCATGAAAAAGAACAAAGAAAAACCCTAAAACCCTACTTCTTCCCTCTCTTTGGAAACCCTTCTCAAATGGTTTTGTTCTTCAAAAATTACAAAAAAATGTGGAGCCCAAATTGATTAAAGGGCCCTATAATATTTTCTATATATTATGAAAGTCTCTGGTATTTTAAAAGTATTCAAAACAGTTTCAAATGAAAATACAAAAGAGAAACTAGAGAAAAACTAATGGAAAATGTTTTCAGCATAAAAAAAACACAGCCAGCCGCAGCAGGCCAGCCCAGCTTCCTTTCCCTCTATCTGCCGCCGCAGCAGCCCAGCAGCAACCGCTCCTACTACCTTTCCCGCGGCCCACACCGGCCCAGTAGCCAGTCCACCTCGGCCCAAGACCGCTTCCCCCTTCGTCGTCTTCCTCATCGGCGGGCAAGCAGCTACTTGGCAATGCCGATGCCGTCCGCCGGCCAACATGCCAAGATCCCCGCCTTCTACCCTGAAGGAGAGGATAAGACCCCGTTGAGATGTGACATGCTTCCCCTATCCCTCTCTTCCTCCTCACGAGATGTCTCCGCCTCTCTCTGCTAGCCGCCGAAACCTAGCTCGCCGCCGACTCGAATCGCCGTTGCTCTCGGCCACCCCGTTCCCGACGACCATGCCACCACGCTCGTCGTGCCCTCCTTGGTCCTCCTTGTCGATCCAATCGAGCCGGTGAGCTCTCAATCAAGTCATTCGAGGCCTCCGTCCTTGACTCCGGCCACCGCCTCCGCCACTTACTCCGGCCTCCCCGCGCCTCGTCGTCACGTCCATCCGCTCTGTGGTGAGCTCCTGGTCTGGAAGGACCCTCCCTCTTTCTCTCTCGCATGCTGGAGCACCCACCGTGATGTGCACCCGTGAGCACCGCCGCTGGCCACCGTTGATGCCAGTGCTCTGGTGACCATCTTGTAGCGGCGCCACCGCAGCTAGGTTTGCCTTATTCTCCTCTTTCCAGCAAGCCCAACCACGTATCCCCTCTCGCAGTAGATCGCCGCCGGTGACCACCGCCCGACAACCTCGCCGACGAGCCTACGTGGATCTCATGTGGCGCCCGTGTGGCTGCCGCGTGGGTCTGATGTGGCGCTCGCGTCAGCGCCACGCAACCTCCGCCAGCGTGGCTTCTTATGTGGCCTTGGCCCACCGGTCAGCCACTGCCTAGTGAAAAATGCCCCCAACCCGGCACTGGCGTCATAATGACGCAGTAAAGGTTTTTAATTGGTCTAATAATTTCAGAAAATGGTTTAAATAATGTAAATTCAATATCTTTTATTCTGTAAATCAGAAAAATACAAATAATATATCAAAATGTTCAGAAAAATAAGATCTTTCTGTTTAAACTATAATCATGCTTTATTTAACAACTTTAATTGCAAGTTTAATTAGAGAACTAAATGAACCCCCGTAGGTGATTCCGGGGTCTCTCCTGTTTTAGGGTTTGGACCCTTCGGATCCCGCTTAAATTGCCAAGCATGCTTTAGGGTTTCATTCAAATACAATTTAACTTGTCATAACATCAGCCTTGCTTGAGCATTGCATCGATGCCATGTGTTGATTGTTACCCTTTCTTTCCGGTGTTTGCTTCTTCTCGGTAGGATACGATATCGAGATCGAGATCAAAGACCGAGATCAACACCATCGAAGATGGACGAACAATACTTGACTAACTGTAATCAAGTCAAGTAAAAGGCTTCTGAAGCTCTGCTTATTGGTTATTAACAAAGAAGGCAAGCATATCCCCACCATTATACAATCATATGGTTTTGAAAGTATTTCATTCTTGCCATGTTGCATATGATTCTACTATGGTCTTTTATCGATAGATAGAGTATCCTATCTGTTGCATTACTCCCTTGAGCTTATATTACCTGATCCACTGCTCCTAGCATAACTAGGTTTGGCTTGTGTGCACTGCTAGAGCTTATATTTGTGTCTTGCTTAGCCATGCATAGCTGTCAGTTCTGGTTCATCCATATGATGTATTAGATGCAGAGAATCTAGTATGACAGGAGAACGAGGTATACTGATAAGGTAAGATAAGTGGTAAAGGTTAAACATGCTAAGGCTTATATGGGAGGCCACGGTGGGATGTGGTTTTTCTAGTCCCATGCTCGCCACTACTAGGAACCGAGTTCTTGCCTTTGGAACCGAGAAGAGCGTACAACCACACATGGCCTGGAAAACCTCACGAGCAACTAACTTGCCAAGTAGATTCCATGAGTCACGTAGTTCGGTGTTCCATTCGACATATGCATAGAAAACGTTTTGAAAGATTTGGCGGGTCAAAGTGCATCATAACAGGTAGGTAACCGTGGCCGAGGTTGCTTGGGGTAGATAGTGCCCCTGATAAACCAACCTCGACTCACATCTCTAGGTACCGGCTTCGGGATTTGACCCGTTACGGTGGAACCATCCTTAGGGCGTGACTCATGGTCTCGGCGAAAGCAAGGTAAAGGTTGTGTCCAACCACCCTCTGCCTGCCTTCCAAGAAAGAGGGCTAATAGCTTGGCATTAAGAGTCGGTTGGTACGTGTGGGTAAAGTTGTACACCCCTGCAGGGTTAAATCTTTTCGAAAAGTCATGTTCACGGTTATGAATGCTTGGTGACTGAATTCTAAGATCATAGATAACATTAACCTAATCGTAAAACTTGGCAGTTCAACGTGTGCTTAAGAATGCTTCCTCATGGGTACGAGGGGGTGATCCTAGTTGTGAGATGAGGTTTGCTTTGGTGGATATCAAGATGAGGATCAATTCTTCGGAGATGTCACTCTCTTATCCCCTTTTAAAATATTCTGATTAGACGAGCTTCTTCTCCCCTCATTTTTTAAACAGAGATGGCTTTATGCAAAACAACCCTACCAGCCATAAGTCTTGCGGAGTACACCCTGTACTCACCTTTGCTTTGTTGATACTTTTGTAGCAGAGTAAGCGTTCCCCTGAAGATGAGTTCCTTATGACATCGACACTGATGAGTAGCTTGGGGTTCCTGGCCAGCAGCCTAGAATCTATGGGTTGGGACGTCATCGTTATGTTTCAGGCCTCTTAGGCCATTTGTTAAGTTTGCTATACTTAATAGCATAATTTGCCTTCCGTTGTTTGATGTTTGTGGTCAGTGACATCTGCTTGTAATATTTTGGTTCTTCGCTCAGCTATGAGCTTGCTATAATAATTTTTATGTCGTAGGGTTACTGGGTTGTTACCGATTTCCCACTGGATATCCTTTGGTTTAGGTTAAGCTTATGTCAGGCTAAGGTCTGGATTTGTTTACCCTGATCCCAGGGGTGTTTCACTCGATGTCCGTGCCCGCCACATCGCTAGGATATAGCTAGTCGTAGAGGAACCAGATCGAGCCTATGACCACACCAAGGTACGGTAAGCCGGGCTTGTTGGTTTGCGGCCCCAAAGTTATCGGGCGAGTGCATAGCGAGGCCCGAGATGCCTGTAATTGCCACGTTTCGCAAATTGGGCTGCTAACTACCAAGAGGGGCCATTTAGAGGCAAACTCATCTCACCCCTACCAAATTCAAATATTCCGTCAAACTGCCCCATGAAGTAGATGGTCGGGACCCTCATGTTAGTAATATGTCTATGACGTGATCGCCAACACGGCAACCATGTAGACAAAACGAGGAACTAAGGGCCTTGGTGCATTAACCAAATTCACAAATCCACTCCCTCCTTTCGCATGACCCTACCACCAGCAGCGTCGAAATACACCCTCCAACTAGAACGATCCCTTCGGACATTTGACTTCCGGCACCAAGTTGCTGTGCCCACTCCCTGATCCCGAGCTCCAATGCCGCATGCCGTGCCCACTGTTGTGAGGGTCTAGCCCGTCTCCACTGCCGATGAGCTGAGCAGCATGGAGGATGGAAGATCCTACTACCAAGGCAGAAGAAGTTCTGGCTACATGCAGGTGATCTACTCTTCTCTTTGCTATCCGCACTAACTATAACTGCTAGCTGGCTATTGAACCTAGAATTGTTTGCTAGCCCAACGCTGACAAACAATTTGTGTCCCCAATTTTCTGTCAAGTGGGATCTCCACGGACCGCCCTTACCTAGTTACGGTAGTCCTCTTTAGCTATGACTCTAAATTAGCAAATGGGAAGAGAAAGTGGTATGGACACCATTATATCTCAATTGAAGAAGTGCATGCGTAGATCTGCACTATCCCTGATATGGTTGCTGCTTTGCGTAAACATGCTGAAATAGGGCCGAAGCAGACTACAAAGTTCAGCTTCATGGATGAACGAGGCATCACGGTTCCTCTAACGTGTGATAGTCCGCTAATTGGGTTGATGAAAAGGTCAGCTTTGGCTTTCATGTTTACGCTGAATTGTGATGTACTGGATGTGGAAGCTGCTGCTATTGGGAATCGCCCTGTTATTCTTGGATAGGGTGGTCACTCGAACCCTTGCTCCTGGTAAGCAAAAGTCTCTTGGGGTATGCATGTTTGTGCTGAATTGTAATATGTTTGTTTACTCTTTAGATATTAGGTAGTTAGCCGTGTCCTGTTTCTTTGGCAGGAAGTGCCACAAGGTTAGAAACATGACTGTCGAGTCAGTCATTTTGCTGCTAGAAGAAAATCAAAAGTAGTGGAGTGATGATGTTGGACACAATTCTAGTGCTGATTGTCGCGATGATGTAGATTACGTGAAGGTAAGAAAATTAGCACCCAGGAAGAGGAAGAAGGGAGGAACTGAAGAAGCCAGTGGATGTGAAGGCTTGGCACTCAAGCAGGGGAAGAAGGCTAGCAACAAAGATGCATAATAATGTGTTGAACTTGAACCTATATATGTAATTAGGTTAAATTTTGGAGCTGATGCATGGAACTTGTCGGGAGAAACAATCTACCCCGTTCTCTGAGTGAAATGTACCATGACTTGAGGTTTGGAAACGCCCGAGTCACTAGTGGAATCCGAAATTGTGATTGTGCCACTACTATATGAAAACTCGCAGCACCGGGACCGTGATTGCTGGGGGTGAGGGGGTCTCCAAATTTGATGGAATGTTAGTGGCACAGAAATAAATTCTTTAAGTTACTACACTCCACGAAGAAGCAACTTATTTCAACTGTTGGACAACAACATGGCAACATAAACATCAATGGCAACCAATAATGCCAAGATAATGAGGAAATTGGTACCACTTTCTGGCCTAAGCTTGAGCCTGTCTATCTCACCACCTCCCTGCTCCTGCCTCCCTGCATCTAGTGAAGCTCTCGGATCTCTAGTAACAGGGTGTACATGCTTCCACTTTATAAATTGTATCTGTGCCATTTTCATGTGGCGGAATCCACGTAGAATACGTTTAAACAAACCAACAAAGTCAGATTACCAACATCATTAGACAAAAGGAAGTAATGAAGGGCTAAGACAGAATAATAGACGACCAATATTTTTCTCCCAAGACTCCGGGACCACTAGTTTAGACCGCTTGGTCAACAAGTACTATTATTAGATTTAAAAAGTATGGAGCTCTAGATAAATAGAACTAGTTATCACACATCTCCTTGATCTTCCTAATCTTAGCCTAATGCACATCTTCCTGCGAGCGCAAAGACTGAATCGTCTGCGCCATGCTTTTAGCATCTTCCTTGTACAACTTCAGTTGTTTCTCTGCATTTGTCCTCATGAACTTGTCAATACCCGTAGTTGTGAACTAGCTGACTTTGGCCTAGTGAAGTTCAATCCTTGCTTGAGTCAATTCTTGCTCTGCTTTAGCCTTCAGGGCCAATGCCATGTCCCTCTCCTCCTCAACTTTGATAACCTTGTCTTGCACCTTCCTTAGATCTCAGTGAAGCTTGGTTATGTCACCATGGTCAAATAACTTCATATTAGCACTCTTAAGAATTGAGCTAACTATGGCTTCTTTCAACTCAATAGCCATATCCCATAGTTTGTCCAACGTTTTCTGCATCGATTTGGGCCACTCTGGATCTACCCATTTGCCAACATCGCAACTTATGTGTGGCAACATTGCACCCTGTCCTTGACACCCTAAAAACCTCTTGCTTGCAATGCGTCCTTCGAACGTTACAAATTTAGCAGGCACATCTCCATGTTTACATTGCGGAGGACTGTCTCCCTCCGCTAAACCATGATAGTCGGAGTCATACAGTGTCTGGTTGGCCTAACACATTAGACGTGTATGAGTAATCAGAGTAGATATAGCTCAAAATAGATAAATGGACACAGATGTTAGATATGATACGCTCACATCGAAATCACCGTCATTGTCATCATGAGGCATTTCCTCACCATCTCCCCTTGAACCCATGGCAAAGGGGAGTGGGGGACTAGGGTGGATACGGGAGAGATCGCTGGAGGCGCCGTCGGCTTGTGGCTACAGCAGGATGGAAGAGAAGTGGGAAGTGGCTTCAAGGGGAAGGAAGAGAAGTATGGGTAGGAACAGAAGTATGGGTCGGAAGAGAATTAAAGGGGACGTGACACTAGAAGGTGGGCCAAGGAACACGTGACACTGGCAAGTGGGAGCTTGCAGTATTGCCAATTTTCCAGAGCAAGCGGACAGTAAGCGCGGCCAATCATGTCGCAGAATAGCCTAATCGCGGATCGCTCTTACGAAGAACCATCCCAATCGTCCAAGCGCCCCAATCGAACGGTCTGTAACAATCAGGATGCAGAACAAGTGTCTTGGGGCATGCCTTCTAGAATACTCGATCTAACAGCCACCATTGCGTGCTAAGGTTACGATCAAACCTTACATGTGTTCTTTTCCATGGGGTGATGCAACCGCTTTCAAACTGGTGCTCCATTGCATGTGGCAGTTGAATCCCAGCATGTTGCCAGGGTTCTTGTCCATGGTTGGACACATGTTGGAGTGAGATTGCATGTGTTGTTTGCCAAACCACAATGATCCACAACACCACACACATCCAAGTGGGTGTGGTGATGCAACATCTTTCAAACTTGTGCTCCACTGCATGTGGTAGTTGAATCCTAGCATGTTGCTGGGGTTCCTCGACATGGTTGGACACATGTTGGAGTGACATTGCATGTGTTCTTTTCCAGACCACATTGATCCACATGGTCACACATACACACATCCAAGTGGGTGTGGTGATGCAACCTCTTTCAAATTGGTGCTCTATTGCATGGGGCAGTTGAATCCTAGCATGCTGATGGGGTTCCTGGACATGGTTGTACACATGTTGGAGTGACATTTCATGTGTTCTTTTCAAAACCACAATGAACGACATGGCCACACACACATATCCAAGTGGGTGTGGTCATGCAACCTCTTTAAAACAAGTGCAACACTGCATGTGGCAGATGAATCCCAACATGTGCTAGGGTTCCTAGACATGGTTGGAAACATGTTGGAGTGATATTGCATGTGGTATTTTCCAAACCACAATGATCCACATGGCCACACACACACACACATCCAAGTGGGTGTGGTGATGCAACATCTTTTAAACTGGTGCTCCACTTCATATGGCAGTTGAATCCTAGCATGCTACTAGATTTCCTGAACATGGTTGGACACATGTTGGAGTTACATTGCATGTGTTATTTTCCGAACCACAAAGATACACATTGACACACACACACACACATCCAAGTGGGTGTGGTGATGCAACCTCTTGCAAACTGTTGCTACACTGCATGTGGCAGTTAAGTCCCATCATGCTGTTGTGGGGTTCCTGGACATGGTTGGACTCATGCTAGATTAACATCGCATGTGTTCTTTTCCAAACTACAATGATCCACATGTCCACACACAAACATCCAAGTGGGTGTGTTGATGCAACATCTTTCAAACTGGTGCTACACTGCATGTGGCAGTTGAATCCCAGCATGCTGTAATGGTTCTTGGACATGGTTGGACACATATTGGAGTGACATTACATGTGTTCTTTTCAAAACTACAATGATCCACATGGACACAAACACACATCCAAGTGGGTTAGGTGATGCAACATCTTTCAAACTGGTGCTATACTGCATGTGGTAGTTGAATCTCAGCATGTTGCTATGGTTCTTGGACATGGTTGGACACATGTTGGAGTGTCATTGCATGTGTTATTTTCCAAACCACAATGATCCACATGGACACACACACACACATCTAAGTGGGCGTGGTGATGCAACATCTTTCAAACTAGTACTCCACTGCTTGTGGCAGTTGAATCCCAGCATGTTGCTAGGGTTCCTAGACATGGTTGGACACATGTTGGAGTAACATTGCATGTGGTATTTTCCAAACCACAATGATCCACATGGCGAAACACACAGACACATCCAAGTGGGTGTGCGGAAGCAACATCTTTCGAACTGGTGTTCCACTACATGTGGTAGTTGAATCCCAACATGCTGCTAGGGTTCCTGGACATGGTTGGAGACATGTTGGAGTGACATTTCATATGTTCTTTTCCAAACCACAATGATCCACATGGCCACACACATATCCAAGTGGGTGTGGTGATGCAACCTCTTTCAAACTAGTGCTCCGCTGCATGTGTCACTTGAATCCCAGCATGCTGCTGAGGTTCCTGGACATGGTTGGACACATTTTGGAGTGACATTGCATGTGTTATTTTCCAAACTACAATGATCCACGTGGCCACACACACACATCCAAGTGGGTGTGATGATGCAAACTCTTTCAAAATGGTGCTACACTCTATGTTGCAGTTGAATCCCAGCATGTTGCTAGGGTTCCTAGACATGGTTGGAGACATGTTGGAGTGACATTGCATGTGTCCTTTTCCAAACCAGAATGATCCACATGGCCACACACACACACATCCAAGTGGGTGTGGTGATGCAACCTCTTTCAAATTGGTGCTCCACTGCATGTGGTAGTTGAATCCCAGCATGCTGCTGGGGTTCCTGGACATGGTTGGACACATGTTGGAGTGACATTGCATGTGTTCTTTTCCAGACCACATTGATCCACATGGTCACACATACACACATCCAAGTGGGTGTGGTGATGCAACCTCTTTCAAATTGGTGCTCCATTGCATGGGCAGTTGAATCCTAGCATGCTGATGGGGTTACTAGACATGGTTGTACACATGTTGGAGTGACATTGCATGTGTTATTTTCAAAACCACAATGATCGAAATGTCCACACACACATATCCAAGTGGGTGTGGTGATGCAACCTCTTTAAAACAGGTGCGACACTGCATGTGGCAGATGAATCCCAGCATGCTGCTAGGGTTCCTAGACATGGTTGGGCACATGTTGGAGTGACATTGCATGTGGTATTTTCCAAACCACAAAGATACACATTGCCACACACACACACACACACATCCAAGTGGGTGTGGTGATGCAACCTCTTGCAAACTGGTGCTACACTGCATGTGGCAGTTGAATCCCATCATGCTGCTATGGGGTTCCTAGACATGGTTGGACTCATGCTAGATTAACATTGCATGTGTTCTTTTCCAAACTACAATTCCACATGGCCACACACAAACATCCAAGTGGGTGTGGTGATGCAACATCTTTCAAACTGGTGCTACACTGCATGTGGCAGTTGAATCCCAGCATGCTGCAATGGTTCCTGGACATGGTTGGACACATATTGGAGTGACATTACATGTGTTATTTTCAAAACTACAATGTTCCACATCATGGTGGAAACTTGCAGCATAACCATAATGAGCGTTCTATGAAGCATCCTCAATAAAAATCTATGCACATAGTAAATAAAAAGATCGCCGAGATGCTCATTGTCTCCTTGCCTTGTTATTTTGATTATGGGATAGCTCTCGTGTCATGTGCAAGGGGTACCCCGTTGGCAGTTCTCTATGATATGTATATACTTACAATGACAAGAGCTTACTTGTGACTGAAGTTGAGTAGCATGAGGATCGGTCTTCGTATGTAAGGGGCATGAGACTTCGATTTATAACTTGTCAGGCATATCCTCTTAGTTGTGTCACTTTCACCTTAACCACATTAAAGATGCTTATGATAGGGGAAATGAGAGCTCAAAGCTAACGAGTACCATACTTTTAGCATTTGGAAGCTTTTCAAAATTATTCAAAACCTTTTTATTTACTTGTTGAGTCTCCACATATTCTTTGAGCACCTTCTTGAGAGCATAGTTGTCATTCTTTGTGTTTGTTCCATTACTTGATTATTTGTGTTATGACTTTGATGCTTGTATCCTTGATATATTTACTTCTAGTCATCACTTGAACTTCAGAGGTGCCTTGGCATTCATAATCAAAGGCAAGCAAGATACCACTCTATCATACCTTTTTATGAGCATTGTAATGTTGCTTATGTTTGTGATTCATTCTACTTATTATTCTTGAGTTGGAATCTCTTCATAGCTTGCAATGACTATTAAGTAGACTCAGTTGCATACTCTTTATTATGAATTGTTTAAGTAGTTGATTGCATTGCTGAGAATATTTACATCTTATGAAGCAAATGTGTTCGTGAAAGTTCTTTTATCGCACTCAGTTTTCAACTGAATTGCTTGAGGACAAGCAATAAGCTAAGCTTGGGGGAGTTGATACGTCCAAAACGTATCTACTTTCCCGAACACTTTTGCTATTGTTTCTCCTCTAAACTTGTGTGATTTGAATGCAACTAACGCGGACTGACGTTGTTTTCAGCAGAATTGCCTTGGTGTCTACTTTTTGTGCAGAAAACCAACTATCAAGAAAAATCCCAGAAAATATGCCAAAAATCCTATTTCACCCGAAGACTCCAGGAGCCAGAATACGAGACAGAGAAGAGCCAGGGGTGGCCACACCACCTGGTGGCGCGGGCCAGGCCAGGCCACGCCAGGGGGTGGTGTGGGCCCCCCAGGCACCCCCCTCAGCCTCTCTCTTCGCCTATAAGGAGCCTGCTGACCTAAAAACTTCGGGGGGTTCGACGTTTTTCCAGAAGGAGTTCCGCTCCGCCGCCACCACCAGATTCCACGAAACAACAACAGAAACTCCGTTCTGGCACCCTGCCGGGACGGGGAATTGGAGGATATCATCGCCATCATCATCACCATCGCTTCTCCATCGACCATCCATGTTTCCCCCATCTATGAGTGAGTAATCCCCCGCTGTAGGATATGGGGATGGTAGGGATTGGATGAGATCGTTCATGTAATGGCATCACATTGTTAGGGCATGGTGCCTAGTATCTTTTATTAGTGCTTTATGACTTTGTTGCGACTTGTTGTGTTTAATGCTTGTCACTCGGGCCCGAGTGCAATGATTTCAGATCTGAACATGTTATTGATTCATTATGATAGTATTGTTTTTGGTCTTATCTGCAAGTTGTATACACATGTTGTTGTCCGGAACCTATGGCCCCGAAGTGACAGAAATCAGGATAACCGGAAGGGAATGGCTTTGATGTGAGGATCACATGTGTTCACGGAGTGTAAATGCTTTGCTCCGGTGCTCTATTAAAAGGAGCACCTTAATTGCCAGTAGTTCCCTAGAGGCCCCGCTGCAAACGGGCTGGCAGGACAAAAGATGTTGTGCAAGTTCTCATTGTGAGCACGTATGACTATATATGGAACACATGCCTAGGATTATCTAGTACTTGGATGCTTTATCTTATTTATCTGCAATTGCCCTATGTTCTGATTGTTATGTGAATTGTCTTGTCCATGCAACGCCCGTCCATCCATCCCTATGCCTACCGCACTCGAATCCCACTGTTACTGCTTTTGTTACTACTGTCTTTGCGTTACTACTGCTGTTACTTTACTATTCCTACTACAAAACTGTTGCTACTGATAATCTGCTGTGAGTAAGATTGTTTCTAGGTGCAGCTGAATTGACAACTCGGTTGTTAAGGCTTATTAATATTCTTTGGCTCCCCTTGTGTCGAATCAATAAATTGGGTTTCACTTCCCTCGAAAATACTGCGATACACCCCCTATACTTGTGGGTCACCAGGGTTCTTGGACATGGTTGGACACTTGTTTGAGTGACATTTCATGTGTTCCTTTCCAAACCACAATGATCCACATGGACACACACACATCCAAGTGGGTGTGGTGATGCAACATCTTTGAAACTGGTGATACACTACATGTGGTAGTTGAATCCCAGCATGCTGCTATGGTTCCTGGACATGGTTGGACACATGTTGGAGTGACATTGCATGTATTCTTTTCCAAACCACGATGATCCACATGGCAACAAACACACACACATCCAAGTGGGTGTGGTGATGCAACATCTTTCAAACTGGAGCTCCACTGCATGTTGCAGCTGAATCCTAGCATGTTGCTAGGTTTCCTAGACATGGTTGGACACATGTTGGAGTACCATTGCATGCGTTCTTTTCCAGACCACAATGATCCACATGGCCACACACACACATACAAGTGGGTGTGGTGATGCAAATTCTTTCAAACTGGTGCGCCACTCCATGTGGCAGTTGAATCACATCATGTTGCTGGGGGTCCTGGACATGGTTGGACACATATTGGAGTGATATTGCATGTGTTCCTTTGAAAACCACAATGATCCACATGGCTACACACACACACATCCAAGTGGCACTACAAGAAAAGTTGACTTTTACAACGGATGATTTTCGTGGTTGAAGGCATGTTTTTCGTGGCCAAAGAGTCTTCCACGATGGATGGCCTTCGTGGTAAAAGCCCCGCCAGAAATGAATTAACCATGTTTTTTTTTCGACCGTGGCGGGTCGCACCCTTCAGCCACGAAAACTTGTTCCGTCGTAGATCTGTTTGCCAGCCGCGCTGACTGCTGACGTCATGCGAACTACCAGGTGGCAGCCGCTGTTAGCATCCGGTTACCGCCGTTATCGGCCATGGAAACTGTGGCAGAAGCCATGCCTAGCCATGGCCTGCTAAATACTAACTGGGCAGCCCCATAGTGGGATTCCAATAAGAAGATGGCCTATGACTGTTTTGTCCTGCACTGTTTGAAATTGGCCCAAAAATGCAGCCAGTAGCGGCCCGTGAACTTTTAGGCCTGGTTTTGTTTCAGCCTACAGAAGGCCCATGTTGGTCCAACACTGTGCGGCCCATTAACAGCCTACGCCAAGTCGCTCCTATAAACATAAGGCATGCGGTCAGCCCATCACTGTTATCGTAGCCCATCGTTGACCGCCTACTGACGACCCTTCTCTGAGATGGTCCATTACTGTTCTGACCTGTTACTGTTCTGACCTTTTATAGTTCTGGTCTTTAGCTGTTCAAGCCCACAAAGGCCTTTTACTGTTCTAGCCTGGTAAATTTGTCGGCATATTACTATGCTCGTCCAGGAATTTCTCGACCCGTATTGTTTAGGCTTGTCACTGTTCTGGAATTTTACTGTTGTGGCCTGCTACTATTTTGGCCTGCTACTGTTTTGGCCCGATACTGTTTTGGCCCGCTAATGGTTTTGGCATGTTCCTGTTTTGCGATTTGTATAATTTCTTGCCTGTTACTGTAATGAGTTGTTTTTGTTCTGGCCTGCTACTATTACGGCATGTTACTAATACGGCCTGCTTCAGTTACAACATGTTTCTGTTACAGCCCGTTAGGCCTGTTACATTTACGGCATGTTACCACGTGCGCATTGGCCCGTTACGTTTACGGTCTTTTATAGTTTCATCAATTCTGAAGCCCATGCCAATATCATAAAAAGTGTATAATAATCCAGCATTTTTTACTGTTCGTCATCGGCCGAATATAGCACGGTATTGTTCCCTAATCGACCTGCCTGCGTAGTTATCGTAACGACTACCGCAATGTGTGGACGGCGTCAACTAAATGCCTACATGGCCTACGCGAGTTATCTAGATATTACATCAGCTGCAAACTTTTTAAATTTATTACATATTATCAACTTAGGGGAAAGAAAAATTGGCATTTCAGTTAACAATCAAGTTGATAGCAGAGTCCTTAATTTGCTTTCTCAATCGATCACCTGCATCTTCCATTGAGTGTGCAACTACATTGGAGGAGACATGATCTTGCAGCCCCCTTTTTGGTGGGGCTAGCAATAATTGAAGTCTGAAACTAAGTAATAACAAGTTAATGCATCAAACAAGACAAACTACTCATTTGACTGATATGACAGGAGCTATGAACTGGAGTTTACAACTGGTCAATGGTTCAATTATTGACCAACACGTCAAACAAACATGACAAGCAAGCACGCATGAAACAAGTGTGACTACCATGAAATGAGCAATCAAAAAACGTGTGGGGCTTAGAATTTCAGCAGATATAAACTAGGCAGGTCATTTTGAATAAATATATATGAAAGCAGTTATATACCCTAAAATGCAAGAGACGTTGGGTTACTCGGAATTTGCGTTGAGCCACAAAATGGCATGCAGTTACTGTCATAGCGAAGAATGAATCAGATAGAAATTATAACCGCATCATACGAGAACCTGTAGAGCAGGAATGCAAACCATGAATGAACTATATATTGTAGAGGATAGTTATGTGGTGACTTAGGATGAACCAGACCAAGAACCAGATGCGAGATATAATGGCATCGCTCGTGAACCTGTAGAATAGGACAAACAAGCATTAGACAAGTGTGCCTAGAATTAAATGAGCAATCAAACAAAGTGTTTCTTAGAATTTTAGCAAATATATATGGAAGCAGTGGCATCTCTTGGAATGCATAGTCGTTGGGTGACTGAGAATTTGCGGTGAGCTACACAATGGCAAGTAGTTACTGCCCTGGATAAAAATCAACCAGATAGAAATTATAATGGCATCAAGAGAAATTCTAGAGCGGGAATGCAAACCACGAGTGAACTACATAGTAGAGGATAGTTATGCCGTTGCTCAGGATGAACAAGCACCAGATAAGGAAGTAATGGCATCCCTTGTGAACCTGTAGAATAGGCTATGCAAACCAACATGTTCATTGTTCTATTTTGATCTCTATGCAAGAAAAAGGAAATAGTTAGTGATGCAGCTTTTGAAGAACCAGATGGCATTATGGCAACAACAAAATTATAATCGAACTAGTACGAATAGTTTAAACGGCTACTACAGGATAGCAGAATGATGCCAAGGAAGAAATAATAACAGGAACTAATCTCAGGATGAACCAAATAGATTCAGCAACTATAGAGCAGGGAATCCATACTAATATTTTCCACTGACTACAGATTTTGCAAGAATTACATGATAGCAGGCAATATTGTATGGAGTAGCTAAGAACATGTGCATGACAAACTAACAAAAATGTACATGACTTGAAATTTGTAGAGTAGCGAATGCAAACCAACATGTCTAATGACCTTGCATGTACTAGCACGAAGAACATGCGTGACTAGTGACTTGTATGTACTAGCACGATTACAAAAATGCAGCTCGCTGCGACAGGCTTCAACCTGCTATACTGCTGACAAAACAATATTATGTTGGAGATTAGGTTAACCTTGGTCGGAGAGGCGTCTAAGCATTATCGATACCATGCGAGTGACGTCTAGGTCACCGAGGGTGCTGCGGTTTTGGTGGCTGTTAGCGTCGGGGAAGCAGATCTTGGGCGGTCAATGCCGGCTTGAACGCGGTGGACGAGAGCGTCGCTGAGGCAGATCCGGTGCAATGAACGACGGCGGCCGTGCAGCTAGTCTGGAGCGGTGGACATGAAACTCCTTGAACTAGATCACGTCCAGTGGACACCGGTGAAGCAGATCCGGTACGGTTGGGTAGCTTTCGGCAGCAAGGAAGCAAAGCTTGGGAGGTCAATGACGCCATCGGTGGCGAGGAAGCAGAGCTTGGGTGGTCGATGACGCCATCGGCGTCGTGAATGACACCGCAGCTCCGGTGTAGTGGCAGAGAGACCCGATGAACTTGATCCAGTGGGTGAGCATCGGTGAAGCGGCTCCGCGGTGGCGCGCGAGACTAGATATCAAGCCGGTGTGCACGGTGGCCGTGGAGGTGACATAGGAGCTTGGGATTTTTGGGTGGGCCAACGTGAAAAACTGTGCGAATCATGACCATAGTATAGGTGAATAGCAATATAATTATGATCGTGCCCCCGAGGTACTGACTTTACCATACCCATCTATCGTCTGAACAATGGGTAGAACAGGAAATTTAAACACAAAAGTTTTTGAAACAGAGGGGCGCGAAATGCTTCAAGGTCGATGTGTGATATTGCCGCTCGATTGAGATTTGAATTTGGCCCACGTCCAGCTAATAATAATAGAAAATGGTACTATCCGGTGGGAGATTTTGGCTCAAATGTTTTGAATTAGTGGGGCAGGAAATGCTTCAAGGTCGGTGGGTGATTTTGCCGCTCGATTCAGATTTTGAATTTGGCTAGCGTCCATCTAGTAATAGAAAAAGGTAGTAGACTGTAACCTATCTGTCCAGGAATTCAAGGCCAAGAGTCACATCAACTGATCATCCATATATACACTAGTAAAAGGCATGTGACACAATTTCCATACCACAATATAGTGCTTGACACTTCTTTTCAAAACAATAAACGACTATGTTGCTTCACAATTTCCATACCACTATATAGTGTATAATAACTTCGAACATTGGTAGTTGGATATAGATTGGAAAAACTCAACATTGTTGACCATTGGATCTGATCCGATTAGTTCTATCCCACCTAGTGGAAAAAGTAGTCAATTTTATATTTCCCTTTAAATTAGCGATTTTTCAGCCTCCATTTTCTGATAACTTCTATCTCGCCATACCACCATATAGTGCTTGACACTTCTTTTCAAAACAAAAAATGACTATGTTGCTTCAAAATTTCCATACCACTATATAGTGTACGAATAACTTCAAACATCGGCAGTTGGATATAGATTGGCAAAACCCGACATTGTTGACCATTGGATCTCTTTCAGTATATTTGATTATGTCATGTCTAACATATAGAAGATCCCATTATTGTGGTCCTCTAGCAAAATGAATATACTATGCACAAAAAGTACAGAGAACATGGTTTTGAATGCCACAAGCCAAGTTTCCAGATATAGTGGACAATATTTTATGTATGATTCCCAAGTTCTATAAGTTTTCAAAGCTTCCGAGCTAACTCGGATCACTCAAATGACTTTATGTCTCTATTAATAAAATCATGTCATATTTGAACTAGAAGCTCTAGAAAGTGGTAAATTTCTATCGAAGTTCTACAAAAAGCTTTTGGTGGTACGCATCAGGTAGTTAATATATCGAAAACAATCAAGAGTGTTGACAAATTCAACTTCCTGCTAAGAATTTGTATCTTGATAATTTTGAACCCGTTTTGAAACAATCACATGTAATAAATAAAAATAGAAAAACAAATATTTACGCATGGCCTCCTATCACGTCATGTGTACAGCCTAGCAGGAAACTGGTAACCATGGGATTTGACAATTTCTGGAAACCAGCCCCGCTATATTTTCCCACCATGTATGAATATTATTAGGTTTCAACCCTGATGACCAAAAAAAGTCATGGCCATATCGATATCATAGTTAATTTAATGTTCCCACATTAATTTGGTACACGGGTACATCTTGGCATTGTAGGAAATGTTATCGGTGGGAGTCTCAACATTGGGCCTATTTTTTTTAGCGGCCAAGGGATGAGTTTTCCCTTTTTATCCGAACACACTCTATCATGGGAGCAAGCAAGAATGACGATTAAGTCTACACTTGTGTGTATATCTCGTTCTTACATCAATGCATGTGTGACCAACATATATGCAACCCAAGAAACCTAGGCCTCATCTAGATTGAGAAGGCCATGGTTCAAAAGAAAAGCAAAAAAATCTACTACCATTGATCAAAACAAGTACCAGAACAAGAGTATTAGTTCTAGAAAATATTTTAATAATAGCAACATCGGCACATGTGAGAGATTCGGTAGCTTTTGAAATATTCAGCAGTACAGACCATATTCTGCACTCGATCTGAACAATTCTCGGTACATAGTTATTACTACAAAATATATTAGCAGTTCTAGAACTCCATACAAAATACTCGGTAGAAGTATAAAACTACTCTTAGTAGAACATTAATCTAGATAGGAACGATTACATGTCCCATCATATACTCAAAACATGCATGAGAGAAAAAGAGAGGTCAGAATCACCACAAGATCTGTATGCCAATGATTAAGCGTGTCTAGGTCGTGGCCAGGTAGCGCTTTCTTTCCCGCCTGGCATGCTTCTCTCGCTTTACCGTCGTCTCTGGATCCTCGTAATAGGATTTCACCTATTCACCCTTAGCAAGATAGATTTAAAATTCATGGATCTTTCCTTCCATTTCCACCACTCCGATTGCAAAAGGAATCTGCCAATAAAATAAATAAAGTAATTAATATTAGAACAGAGGGACTAGAAAATTACATATACATTCATATTAGGATCATCAGGAGAATATTAAGATGTGATATCTCACAATGGGTTGATGTCGTCATCGATCCAACATTGGAACTCCACGAGGAACTCTGACCAACAATTGAGGAGCTTGACAATAAGTCCCCGCTACTGACATGTAATGGTTGAGCGCCTCCAGCGCGACTTCGGCCGGCGGCTCCCCAATCTTTGGCTCATAATCAAACTTGAGTGGATAGAACCCACAAAAATTGACCAATGATGAGATCATCACCTTGTAGTCCTCCAATTCCCATGCCACGGACCTTACGCGGCTGACGGACAGGACAATCTCTGTGCTATGCCCGTCAATCTGGCCGATGAACAGCATGCCCGTCTTCCCGATGCCGATGACATTTGTTCTCCGCGAGCACCCTGCAGGCACCAGCTTAGACGGGTCCCATTGTTTGACGCTGTAGAGGAGTGTGGGCACCTCGATCAACTGGGTGGATTTGAGGTGCAGATACAACGTTAATTTGTTGCCGACCCAGTTACATCCTGGCTCCGTGCAGATAAACAGGATATGGATGCAGGAGATCGTGTGGGCATAGAGTTTGTTGAAGGAGACCACTTTCGGGCATTTGTAGTTCGGGCAGCTGTAACCTTCTTCGTCGATGACTTGGCGGTGTAGCTCCTTGGAGCACGCGGCCAGCCGGACGGTGCTTTCAGCATTGAGACGCTCAGCGATTTGGTTAATGACGTTGTCGCTGACCTTATTAAAGCCGTTGCACCGCCGGCTCTGCCTCGAACCTCTCCAAATTTTGTACAGACGATCTGCCATCGCGTCGAGGAGGATTGGGGGCGAGGGCGGATCTATATAGAACTGTCTGGGTTTTTTTGGAGGAGAGGGGTGGTGGTCTAGAAGGAGAGATGCACGGGGCGACATGGCGAGGAAAATGTGTGATCAGCATGGTGGAGAGGATCCTAAATGCGGCCAGGCGGCATCGGCGAGTGTGGTAAACTAAACAGAGATGGGGAAGATGCAATGGCTCTTTGAAAGAGGTTTTTTCTTTTCTTGTAATAAATTAACCATGTCACCTCCTGGCGTAGTATAGTCTCATCACGTCGGTTTGACTAGACACATTATTTATTTACAGGTCCTACTGTAGTACTGTTTGCATAAGTAGGAGTAGTAGGCAGGAGTATTACTCTACCTCCGTCCCGAGGAATAATAAGGCGTCCTTGTTTTGGGTGTTTTTTCTTTGACCAAGATTTACTCTAAATATATAGTATAAAGAATGTTGCTAGAAAATTAGCGTTATTGGAAAGTTTTACACTACCTCCAACAGTACGAGTACTAATTTTACACAAATTAATCAAGTGTATTAGTTACACTATTTATTCGGTCAAATTTTACACAATGTAATCAAGTATGTATCTTCTCGGCACCCCCGCGCACACCTGCTAGTTGATCTCTCCCTCGTCCGGAGTGTGGCGTTCAGCACATGTGCCATGGTTAGGATTGCGAGCGGGATCCCACGAAAGTCCCACCTCTAGTTCATTTTGAAGTTTCCATAGGAGTACTTCAAACTAAACTAGAAGCGGAACTTCTGCGGGATGCCCCTTTCAACTCTAACATTGGTACGACGGTTCTGTGTCTGTCTATCATGTGTTCATCAGCTACGTTGTGTTGGTGTGCATATGAAGGAACCACTTTGGGCGTTGGGTTGGGGTGGCAGCAAAAAAGTAGTCGCGGATCAAACTTTTTGGGTTTTGATTTTTTCACTTGCTTCGTCCCAAACATCGCATGGAAGGTTATTACAAGGATCAACACTCACAACACTAGAGAAGGGATATTGTACTTGGTATGTACATATAAATATATACACGCCAATCGCATTCGATGCACTTCATTAGCAAGATCTGGCAAAAGTGAGCACCGCGCTGATTTCCGTTTTGTTAAGCAAGTTGTTATTGTTCTAGTACAAACGGTATGGCTCAGCTAGTGGGTGGAGAAGGAGAGCCAGTCCCGATTGATTTTCCATGCTTATTTTTAGGCCCCTTTGTACTAAAACAAGGGTTAGGTGTAATTTTCTCGTTTTTAGGTCCTTGATGTAACATGTACACTTTCACTAACCATGTTAAGTTGCTAACCGAAGCACCTCGCTCCTTCTAGGCCAAACCTAGTTGAAAAAAGGTGCCACCGCACCACATTTCATACAAAGTGGACCATGCTTTCTTATAACTTCCTTGTTTTAGAATTGTTGAATCTTCCTAGCTAGGTAATTTCCCCCACTTAAAGGACTTTATGCCAATTTAACGAAATTATGTCAGATATGAACTACTCCCTTCGATCGATATTACTTGTCACAGAAATGGATGTATCTAGACATGTTTTAGTGTAGACACATCCAATCTAGTACAAGTATGCATGATAGGTTGCTCTTGAATTTTATAGATGTTGTTTGTTGGTACCAATGTCATCAATATATCGAGAACCATAGCGAGATTTTAAAAATGCAACTAACTTCATGCTAAGAATATGCATGCCTTCAAATTTGATAATGTTTTGAATACACTGAAATAAAACAAATAATAAACCAAATACATTCATGTGGCATCCTCTTATGTGTATTGCTCGCCATAAAAAAACAGAAATTGGTGCTTGACACTTCTTTTGAAAACAAAAAACGACTATGTTGCTTCACAAATTTCATACCACTATATAGTGTATGAATAACTTCGAACATCGGCAGTTGGATATAGATTGGCAAAACCCGACATTGTTGACCATTGGATCTCTTTTAGTACATTTGATTATGTCATGTCTAGCATACAGAAGATCTCATTATTGTTGGCCTCTAGCACCATGAATATACTATGCACAGGAAGTACAGAGAAGATGGTTTTGAATGCCAAAATCCAAGTTTCTAGATATAGTGGACAATGTTTTATGTACGATTTCCAAGTTTTATGAGTTTTCAAAGCTTCCAAGCTAACTCGGACCACTCAAATGACTTTATGTCTCTATTAACAAAATCATGTCACATTTGAACTAGAAGCTCTAGAAAGTGGTAGATTTCTATCGAAGTTCTATAAAAAGCTTTTGGTGGTACGCATCAGGTAGTTAATATATCGAAAACAATTGAGAGTTTTGACAAATTCAACTTCCTGCTAAGAATTTGTATCTTGAAAATTTTGAACCCGTTTTGAAACACTCACATGTAATAAATAAAAACAGAAACGCAAATATTTACGCATGGCATCCTATCACATCACGTGTACAGCCTGCCAGGAAACTGGTAACCAGGAGATTTGACAACTTCTGGAAACCAGCCCCGTGATATTTTCCCACCATGTATGAATATTATTAGGTTTTAATCCTGATGACCAAAAAAGGTCATGGCCATATATGGACATCATTGTTAATGAATTGTTCCCACATTAATTAATTTGGTATATGGGTGCATCTTGGCGTAGTAGGAAATGTTGCCCGTGGGAGTCTCAATATTGGGCATGTTTGATTTGCGGGATAGAAAAAACAAAGGAATAGGGAAAACATAGTATTATTAGAATATCATGTCCAGTTGAATCCTACAAGATTTGGAGCCTACAGGAATTTTTCTTAAAGAAGTGTTAGATTCACAGGAAAGTAAAGGAATTGTAACATGAGGCTAAGGTAGATTGTTCTTAAAATTTTACGGAAGACATGTGCATGGCATCCTTTTGAAAGTATCACATGCCATGCAAAATGATAAACTTGTGTTTTGACAAATTTTCAAAAACCTGGTTCACAAAATTGTCCTCAATGCGTATGAATAGGTTTCGAGTCGGACGACCAAGGTCAATACCATATCCTGTGATCCACATCATAGTTTATGGTAATTTCCCCATATTATGTAGATTGGTGCATCTTAGCATTAATGTAAACAATATTTTGCCAAGGGGAGTTTCCAACAAGTATTATGAAAAGAGATGATCTCAAATTTCCATGTGACAGGATTATTTTTGCGAAAACTGGAATGTTGTTTTCCGCAAAGCAAATAGTAGTACTAGGAAAAGAAGGATCAAAATGGAGGGGGGGAACAAAGAGCTACTATATAAGAGATTATGGGGTTAGAGAAGGCAGCCCGAGAGGGCTGCAGAGAAGAGGTGTTGAACGCGGTTCGATGTCAGAGCAAAGTTATGAAAAAAAATAGATAGAAACAGAGTCGCCGTAGTACCATGGCACACGTGCGCAGCGCCACACTGTGGATGAGGGAGATATCAGCTAGAGGATGGGTGTGATGCAGCAAAGGAGAGAGTAGTATACAATTTATTTTCCTTGCATAGAGGAGGAGTAGCACACTGTAAGGCTACAGGAGTGAGCACCACATTGATTTTCTTTGTTAAGCAAGTACAAGTGGACCTCATAAAAAATGAAAATTGCATCCAAGTCCATGCATTTAGCACAAGGACCCTGAAACTTAGCAATGAAGTGTCTTTTTTGAGGTTTGCGCATACTAGCGTTCATCGTGCTAAAGTAGAATCTTGCTAGATGCTAAGAATGGAAAAGAAGATCCAATGGTTAGCAATGTTTGGATTTGCCTATCTTGATCAGACATTCATTGTTCCGTACACCATGTAGTGGTATATATGGTATTGTGAGAGATAAGAGACAAGATAAAGATAAGATAAGGAGTACTGTGAATGGCTGATATAACTTTAGGTCTCTCGTAGGAGAGAGGTGCTCGAGAGTTAACACGGTCGGTGGAAGTACAGGTTACATCAAGGACCTCGTAAAAAATAAAAAATTACATCCAAGTCCATGCATTTAGCACAAGTACCCTGAAATTGAGCAATGAAGTGTGTGTTTTGAGGTTTGCGCATACTAGCATTCATCGTGCTAAAGACTTTCAGTGGAATCTTTCTAGATGCTAAGAATGGAAAATAAGATCCAATGGTTGTTAGCAATGTTTGGATTTTCCATTCATGATCAAACGGTCAATGTTTTGTATACTCTATAGTGATGGTATGATATTGTAAGAGATAAGAGAAGATAAAGATAAGATAAGAAGTATTACGAATGGCCGATCTAATGGTAGGTCTCGTAGGAGCGAGGTGCTTGAGAGTTAACATGGTCGGTGGAAGTACAAGCTACATCAAGGACCTCATCAAAATGATAATTATTGCATCCAAGTCCATGCATTTATTAGCACAAAGACCCTTAAACTGAGAACAATGAAGTGTGTGCTTTGAGGTTTGCGTGTATACTAGCGTTCATCGTGCTAAAAACTATCAGTAGAATTTTTCTAGATGCTAAGAATGGAAAACAAGATCCAACGGTTGGCAATGTTTAGATTTGCTACTCTTGATCCAACGGTCAATTTTCAAAGTTAATTCGTACTCTGTGAAGTGGTTTATTGTATTGTAAGATATAAGACAAGATAAAGAGAAGATAAGAAGTACTGCGAATGGCCTATCAAATGGTAGGTCTCGTAGGAGAGAGGTGCTTGAGATGAGTTAAGATGGTCGGTGGAAGAACAAGTTACATCAAGGACCTCATAAAAATAAAAATTGCGTCCCAGTCCACACATTTATTATAACAAGGACCTTGAAAACTAAGCAATGGAGTTTTTATTTTGAGGTTTGCACATAATAGCGTTCATCATGCTAAAGTAGAATTTTTCTAGATGCTAAGAATGGAAAAGAAGATCCAGCGGTTGGCAATTTTTGGATTTGCTAGTCTTGATCCAATGGTCAATGTTCAAAGTTAATCTGTACACTATGATGTGGTTTATTGTATTATAAGATATAAGACACGGTAAAGAGAAGATAAGAAGTACTGTGAATGGCCTACCGAATGGTAGGTCTCGTAGGAGAGAGGTGCTTGAGATGAGTTAACACGGTCGGTGGAAGTACAAGTTACATCAAGGACCTCATAAAAATGAAAATTGCATCCAAGTCCATGCATTTATTAGCACAGGGACCCTAAAAACTGAGTAATGGAGTTTGTGTTTTTAGGTTTGCACATACTAGCGTTCATTGTGCTAAAGTAGAATCCTTCTAGATGATAAGAATGGAAGAGAAGATCAAGAGGTTGGCAATGTTTGGATTTGCTAGTCTTGATCCAACGGTCAATGTTGAAAGTTAATCAATACACTATGCAGTGGTTTATTGTATGTATTGCAAGAGATATGACACGATAAAGAGAAGATAAGAAGTACAGTACTGCGAATGGCCGATCTTTTGAATAACCTTCCCTCCTGATGTTTGGGAAGCAAGTGAAAATGTCGAAAACCGGAAAACTTTAATTTTTTGTGCCACCAAGGACCAAAGTGGTTTCCTTCCTATGTACTCCTCACCCCTTCTCCACACCAATGGGCAGCTGCCGAACATGCCAGAGACACAGAGCCGCCGTACCAAGGCACATGTGCGCAGCGCCATGCTGTGGACGAGGGGAGAGAGATCAGCCGGACCGGTGCATGAGGGGAAAGGAGAGGAGAGATGGAGCATAGGGAAGGAGAGATAAAACACACGATTTGTTTTGCGTGCATAGGTCCTGAAATTTACTACTAGTAGAGTGGCCACAGGAGTACCTCGTGTCAGAAACCCATCGTAACTTTGCTCTGACATGGAACCGCCTTCAACTTCTCTTCGATGCTGCCCTCTTCCCCTACCAATGTTTTATTCTCTCAGCATGTACAATATGTGGACAGAGGTGACCATATGTCTAAGCAAAGAAATATACTACTCCCGCATTGTGTAAAAAAGCACACCTTAATATGGCCTACTACCTATTCAAAAAAAATGATCTACTATGTGCCATCCGCTAAGGTTCACCTTATACATAGTGGAAAAAATAAAGTTATCTTTAAGCCTAAGGTGAACCTCAAGCTTGTGGGTTGCTCATACAGAATAGAAACATCATTTCCCCTCTCTCCCTATTTCATGTGATCGTTTTCAAAAGGGGTTCAAAATTTTGAAGATGCAAAATCATTTTTTTTCTTTGAGGAAGATGCAAAATCTTAGCTAGAGGCCGAACCAGTCGTCATCAATTGAGAATGTTCTTTCCTGGTAGTTGGACACTCACACCGACTACACTGCTTTTACAAGAAGAGATGCACCCATATACCTTCACAAAGACAATTAATTTAAGAGCAATCTATCACGCTTACTTATAGCTCAAGTTTGACCTAATTTTGATAAACTGTCAAGATGCAAAATCTTAGCAAGAAGATGAACCTGTTGTGGACGAGGAAGAGACAAGCTGGACTGTGCACCCGCGGCTGCAGAGAAGAAATCAATGGAAGATGGATGGTGAGAGCCGGCAAATCAGAGAGAAAATGCAACTTGTTTTGCGTGCATATACTCCTACTAGTAGTAGGTCCATATATTTACTACTACACTATTGGAGTGTACCCTATACCTCGTGTCAGTATCCCATCATAGCTTTGCTCTGACATCGCACCCCCCTCAAGTCCTCTTCTGCGCTGATCTTGTGCTGCTTTTTTTTAAAAGTCTCGCGCTGCCTCCCTCCTGTTCTCTACTTGTGTAGCAGAGTTGGCTAGGAAGTTCTAAAATTTGCAAAACATGGGAATATCAAGAATGTTCTTTCCTGAAAGTTGGCAAACTCACACCAATGACATCATTTACTAAGGATGTGTTCGGTTCTGGAATCAGGAGGAACGGAACGGGACGGTTCCACACCTAGCATCAGTTCCTGTGTTCGGTTGGACACACGAACCGAGTAGTTCTTCGGAACGGAATATTCCCTCAAGATGCGGAATGGACTCGTCCGACCAAATCGGTCGGACCTGGGGGAACATCTCGCTAACTAATGCACGCAAGTGCTATTAACAAATTAAAACGGCTCGCTAACTCCTCTCCAGCTATGGCGTCGGCACATGCAGGCGGCACAGACGCAGGGCGAGGACCAGCGCACGACGGCGGGAAAAGTTGCGTGGCATCGATGCGAGGCAGGCCGACATCGGCATGCTAGGAAGCAGGCACGGCGACACGATGCGACCAACGTGAAGCAGGTCGTCGGAAGAAGGCGCGCTTGCGAGAGTAAGCATGCGCCGCTCGAAGCTGTCCGGCGGCGGCAGCGCGACACGATTGGGCTACTAGTTTATTTCGATTTTGGCATGTGTATTTTAATTTGGAAGCGGCTGCTAGCTATCCATCTGATTTGGCGGAGGTTGTTTCTAGCTATTCATCTCATTTTGTCTTTATATCCATCTGATTTGTGTTACAGTATGTGTATTCCGATTTTACCAATAAGCCATTTGTCATGATTAATTATGATTTTGAGACAAAAAAAATTTGCTACCGTCAATTACAATTGTTAAATTTAAGCTCATATTATTAGTATTTTAGGCATGATTATGGCTCTTCCATTCCGGTCCCAATTCTCCTAACCGAACACAATATGTGACCATTCTGTTCCTCGTTCTTTTCCGAACCGAACACTGGGTCGGAACCGTCCCATGACCTCGGAATGGACTCACTCCGTTCCATCCCCTCTCATTCTAGAACCGAACACATTAGCAAGATACATCCATCTACCTTCGAAAAAACAATTAATGCAAGAGCAATCTATCATGCTAACTTGTAGCTCAAGTTTGACCTAATTTTGTTAAGTTGTCAAGATGCAATTTCTTAGCAAAAAGTTGAACATGTTGTCAAAATTTCAGGACCTTTTATTTACTATATATATGCACGCAAAACAAATGATGTTTTCTCTCTCCTTCTTCACTACCTCATCACCATCCATGCACACCCCTGCCGGCTAATCTCTCCCTAGTCCACAATGTGGCGCTGCCCACGTGCGTCGACCTACCTTGTCGTTCCATTTCACACCCTACACAGAGGAAGCACCAAGCACATCCCCTGTCACGTTGGTTCGAAAGTGTGAGGAGCGTTTTTTGTGTGAAGCGAGTACAGTAGTACGAAGGGTATGGCTCAGTTTATCGCTCGAGAAGGACCCACTTGCTTTTCCTTGCTTAACTTTAGGGCCCTTTGTGCTAAATATATGGACCTCCACATGTAATTTTTTCTTTTTTGAGGTCTTCGATCTAAAGCATACTCCCACCGATCATGTCAACTTTTAACTATAAGTAAGCACGATAGATAGTTTCCTCTTAAAATTTTCCAAAAAACTTTTGAAGCTAACTAGTAATTTAGTACATCGAAAACCACCAAAAAAATTAAAAAAATTCCAAAGCAATCTAATTTTACTTATAGTTCAAACTTGAAGTAATTTTGATAAATTGGCACATAGTCTCATTCAAGTCAATAGAGTTAGCTAGGAATTTTTAAAATTTGCAAAACATGGGAAAATGAAGAATGTTCTTTCCTGATAGTTGGAAACTCACACCAACGACATTGTTTAGTAAAATAAGATGCACCCACCATCTACCTTCGAAAAGACAATTATTCCAAGAGCTATCTATCATGCTTACTTGGAGCTAAAGTTTGACCAAATTTCAGTAAGTTTTTAATATGTAGATTCTTACCAAGAAGTTGAACCTCTTGTCAAAACTTCAGGACCTTTACTATATATATGCACGCAAAATAAGTTGTGTTTTCTCTCTCCTTCATACTGCCTCATCACCATCCACACACACCCCGACCTACCGACCTCTCCATCATCCACAATGTGGTGCTGCCCACGTGCGTCGACCTTCCTTGTCGTTCCATTTCACACCCTGCAAAGAGGAAGCACCAAGCACACCCCAACACGCTCGTTCAAAAGTGTAAGGAGCATTTTTTGTGTGTGAAGCAAGTACACTAGTACGAAGGGTATATGTCTAAGTTGCTCTCTCGAGAAGGACCAGACTGCTTTCTTTGCTTAACTTTAGAGACCTTTATGCTAAATTTATGGACCTCTATGCAATTTTTTTAGGTCTTCGATGCAAATCGTACTTTCTCCCACCATCCATATCAAATTTTAACTACTAGTAAGCTCTAACCAGGAATTCAGTACATCGAAAACTACCGAAACCTTTTTCGTAAAACTTCGAAAGCAATCTATAATTTACTTGTAGTTCAAATTTGACCTAATTTCGATAAATTGGCATAGAGTCTCATTCAAGTCGGCAGAGTTAGCTAGGAAGTTTTAAAATTCGCAAAACATTGGGAAATTGAGAATGTTCTTTCCTGATAGTTGGAAACTCACACCTAGAACATCGTTTACTAAAAGAAGATGCATCCATCTTCCTTCGACAAGACAACTAATCCAAGAGCTATCTATCACGCTTACTTCTATCTCAAGTTTGACCTAATATAATTTCATTAAGTTGTCAAGATGTAGAATCTTAGCAAGAAGTTGAACCTATTGTCAAAATTTCGGGACCTTTACTATATATATGCACGCAAAACAAATTGTGTTTTCTCTTTCCTTTCCTGCCTCATCACTATCCACACACACCCTGCTGGCCCGCTGATCTGTACCTCGTCTACAACGTGGCGCTGCCCACGTGCGTTGACCTACATTGTTGTTCCATTTGACACCCTACAAATAGGAAGCACCAAGCACACCCCCAGCACACTGGTTTGAAAGTGTGAGGAGCATTTTGTGTGTTTGTATGAAGAAAATACAGTAGTACGAAGGGTATGGCTCAGTTTCTCGCACGAGAAGGACCTGAGTGCTTTTCCTTGCTTAACTTTAGGGCCCTTTTTGCTAAGTTTATGGACCTCTATGTAATTTTCTCTTTTTTGAGGTCTTCGATGTAAACCGTACTCCCACCGACCGTGTCAAATTTTAACTACAAGTAAGCACGATAGATAGATTTCTCTTAAAATTTTCCAAATAATTTTTAAGCTAACTAGGAATTCAGTAGTACATCGAAAGCTTTTTCTTAAAACCTCCCAGCTTATAGACAAATTCTGCCACCATAGGTGATGCCCTAATACTAGTATGAAAATAGAAGCTGACGTGACGAGAAAGTACTACGCTAGGAAGTGACATGTTTAATTTATTGCACAAGGGCATGTGTTACACGCATTCATGCTAGCCGGTATCCTCGATGCAGCCGCTTCTTACAACAGAAGAAAAGAAAAAACCTCTTTCAAATAGCCATCCTATATTTTCCATCTCCGTTTAGTTTATCCCCACTCGTCGATGCTGCCTGGCCGCATCTCTGGCATGTGCTTCACATATTTTACTCCTCATCTTGCACGTTGCATCACTCTCTCCAGGCCACCAGCCCTCTCCTCCAAAAACCACCAACAACTCTACATAGATCCACCCTCGCCCCCAATCCGTCTGGAAGGGATGGCAGATTCAAGGTGCAACCTGCGGCACTGCAACTGGAGCAAGGTCGGCGACGACATCTTCAAAAATTGAAGCTGCACTAATGACCGATGTTGTTCATTGGTCTCCTACAATGACGTCTACGAGCACAAGATCTAGTGCTGCTACGCCCCGTGCACAGCCTGCACGGAGCGAGGATGCGAGTTCGTCAACCAGCCATTGACTTTGCACGAGCTCTTTGACCACTTGAAACTTGCCCACAAGATGTACTATTTGCCCCAAGTGACCTACTCCAACAATTACTGGTACCCGACTAACCGGTTGCACACACCAAAGATCATTGGCATCGGGAAAGAGGGCATGGAGTGTGCCACCCTAATTGGAGGGTACACCATGGACAACTTCCTATCCGTCAGGTACGTCAGGTCGGCGGCGAGCGAATCGCTATGGTACAAGGTGATGTTATGTTCGCTGCCGTCATGGAATAAGCTCCATTCAGTTGAAATGGCAACGACATCTGAGCAGACGAGCAGGCCTTTGTTGGCTGAAGTCGCGTTGAAAGGGCTCATGTCGTACCTTTCGAAATTGAGCCGTTACCTGCGAGCTTCTCAAGATGTTGTCGGAATTCCCCCTGGATTACAAGAATATCAACCAAGAGTGAGTTAACACATATAAATCTTCTTCTAATGATCCTAATATGAATATATGTAATATCGTACTAATCAATTACTTTATGTTGGTGACAGACCCAATTGGTATGGGCTGTCCCGCCAAATATGTCTTCATGTTCAATGCTTGCTGATGCAGTCCAGTGGAACTACGTGGTGCCTGGCTGTGAGTTCGCCGCAATTCCGTTTGTGCTCCACTCTCACCTCAGAGAAGCCCACGCCATGAGGTTGCGCATTTTACACTATGGTAGGAAAGGTAGGTACATCTCTAAGCTGGTTCCGGCACCGGGCTCGCAAAATATAGATATCGGGCTAAGAGGGTTCGATGACACGGTGTTCTATGTGCTATTCGACGAGTGCGACGATGTCATCTTGATATTTGTCGTGTGCGTCAGGCCGGCGGCACGCGTGTCGCCGCAGTTCATGGTGAAGTTGAGCTCTGCACATCCAAATGGCTTGTGTGATAAGGTATTCTATACGAATTCTAAAGCCACTTGCTCTTTGTCGGTTTGTCTGTCTAATCTAGTCGCTCGTCGTCAGAATCGACCATCAGAGTTCACCGTGGAATGCAAGCTTCATATCGACAAGATTTTTACCATAGATGCAGAGGTGGGATATGTGAGAGACTTCTGAACTAACTCTATACTAAGCGGGATAAGTGAGATTTGTTAAATCCTACTTGTTCCACTTCTCCCACTTAGTTTAGAGTTAGTCTAGGGGTCTAAAATTAAGGATCCTACCTGTCCCATTTGTCCCACTTCTACATCCCTATTTCTTAGCGATTAACCCATATTTATCTTCTTGTGATGATCCTAACTTGAACACATGTACTCCTCGACCGGAAGGTTCTTACCATTTTTGGACATGTGGTTCCTAGCTTAACATAGTTCTGAGTATTTTGTATGGAGTTCTGCTACTACTAATCTATTTTGTAGTAGGAGTAATACCTATGTACTGGTACTTGTTCAGACCAACGGATCTAGTGCAAAATAAGGTCTCTCTTTCCTTTTGAATCATGGCCTTGCTACATCTACCGAATTTTAATGTCTGCATTGCTGAATCTGTCAATTCCTTTGGTCATTATCTGTACTGCTCAATTGGTCACTTTGAAATGGTGCTAAATCTGTCAAGTGCCGCTTATTATGAACTGGGAATCTGATGATATTTTTTTGTCTTATTCAGTACTGTTGAATCTTTCAAGTGCCATTGAACCTGTCGAATGTTCTGTTGTTGCTATTACTAAAGTGTTTTTTAGAACTAATAGTGATGTATTGGTACTTGTTTAGATCAAGACTAGTAGATGGTATTACTCTTCTTTTGGAACATGGCCAGAATATGTTCTCTCTGTCCTTTTAAATTATGGGCTTGCTACATCTATTGGATTTCAGTGTCTGCATTGTTAAATCTATCAATAGTTTTGCTCATTATCTGTATTACTAAATCGGTCACTTTGAAATGATGTTGAATCTATCAAGTGCCACTAATTATGTGTTTGGAATCTATTGATATTTTTATATTTTTATTCAGTGCTGCTGAATTTTCAAATGGTAGTCAATCTATCAAATGTTCTGTCATTTTTATTTTAGTACTAAAGTATCTTGTAGAACTAATACTGACATACTGATACTTTTAGATCAAGGGCATTAGATGGTCTTACTGTTCTTTTGAAACATGGCTTTGTCACAATCTAGATGAGGCTTGGGGCATTTTGGTTTGCATATGTGGGTCACATAGTCATTGATGTGAGTAGAAAGTATGCACAGAAAAGTAGGCTTGATGGTCAGTTTTGCTTGCTCCGATGATCGAGTGTGTTCGGAGAAAAGCGACTGATCCCGCACCAAGGTTTTTAGTGCTGAAACAAGAATTGATTCTCGCTGTCCTGCTATGGAATTTTAGAGTCTGTATTGCTGAATCGGTCACTTTGAAATGATGCTGAATATGAATTGGGAACCTGTCGTTATTTCACCAAGCATGATGCAATTTAGGCCGTGGGTTCTTGCCTTTCTAGAAGTTTCAGCAATTTTAGCAGGCTTGCCAATCTTTGCAAAGGGGTACCTTTCTATAAAGTTCATATGAGGTTCAGCATCTTGGTATTTTGGTACGTACTATGAAGTACCGAAAAACGTAAGTGACTCAACTTACAACTTACAACTACTGAAAAATGTGAATCTTGACAAAGTTGAGGCCATTAGAATACGAACTGGAGGGAGTAGTATAAAAATGGAAGGAGTAAATAAATCATCTCTCAGTTCTAATAACTAAGATGTGATAAGAGAACACTCCATGACAGCGTGCCAGTCTAGAGTACCTATAGTAGTCCCTACTGCATAACACTAGTCGGCGTGCTCAATGCAGTATGCCTGGCAGAAGATAGCCGTAGGAGCACGGCAAAACCCAGCCATTCCCAACTCCGAGAGGCCGCATTTGGATCTTCTGTAGGCGCACTTCACACATTTTTCTCGCCATCTCACCCGCATCGTCGATCCTTCCAGGCCGCCACCCCTCTCCTCCAAATAAGCCCAACAGTCATACATAGATCCACCCTTGCCCCCAATCATTCGGACGTGATGGCTATGGATTCAAGGCACAACCGGCTGAACAACGTCTGGATGAAGGTCGGCAACGACGTCTTCAACGAAATAGCTAAGCGTCTGGACTATCAGCATAGTCTGGCTGGCCGCATGATCCAAGGAGTTGTACCACCAAGTCACTGGCAGAAAAGGCAGTAGATGCCCCAACGACATCTGCTGGACTTTGGTCTCCTACAAGGACGTCTACGACCACAAGATCATGTGCAACTACCGCCGGTGTGTTTGCATGGAGCAAGGATGCGAGTTCATCGGCATCGAGAAAGTGTTCGTCGATCACCTCATATCTGCCCACTCGATGATAGTGCCCAGATATAGCCCCAAAAAATGGGATCCGTCTGTGCTGATTCGTGCACCAGGCTCGCTCAGAGTTGAGGTCATCGGCAAGGAGGGCAAGCTGTTCGTCGCCCAAATTGACGGGCATAGCACGGACTTGCTCATGTCCGTTAGGCCGGTCAGGTCGGCAGCGTGCGAATCGCCATGGTATGAGGTGAGGTTTTGGTCATTGGTCTTGTTCGCTAGTTTCAATCAGGTTGTAGTAAATAGGTCACCCGAGACAACGATTAGGCCGTCACCGGCCAACACCGCGCAGGAAGAGCTCATGTCTTTTCTGTCCAAGCCGCGTCTTTACTGGCATACTACTGAACCTATCGTCGGACAAGATTCATCGGTGAGATATCACATCTTAATCCTCTTGTGATGATCCTACTATGAGTGTATGCAATTTTGTACTAATTATCTAGTTTATGTTGGTGGCAGATCCCCTTCGTAATTAGAATTGCCGAAATTAAGGATCCCGAATTTCCTTCTTTGTCATATGAATTTTACATGTATGCTGCTGACTTAGAAGCCGACATGCGACAATGAAACGAGAGACGCGTCCCAGGCAGGAAATCAAGGGCGCAACCCGGCTAGCACTTTGACACACTGAAGCATTCTCGTTTCTTCAAGTACGTATGATGGGACATGTAGTGGTTCCTAACTTAGTGTAAGCTTGTATGGAGTTTTTTGTATGAATTTTGTAGTAATACCTATGTACTTGGACTTATTCAGATCGAGTGGATAAAATGCATGGTCACGCTTTCCTTTTGAAACTTGGCTTTGCCACATTGTTGTACATCCATTGAATTTCAATATCGGCATTGCTGAATCTGTCAATTCTTTTGGTCATTTTCTTCCACCGTTGAATCGGTCACTTTAAATTGCTGATGAATCTGTCATGTGCTGCTGAATGTGAAACGAACGCGTGCTCGTCGTCCTTGTACATGGCCGTGTCACAATCTAGATGAGACTTGGGTATTTTGGGTTGCATATGGGGGTCACATAGGCATTGATGTGAGAAGAAGGTACTCAAAGCAGATTTGATCATCAGTTTTCCTTGCTCCAATGGTCGAGTGTTATTGGTGAAAACGAAAAACTGATCGCGCGACAAGGTTTTTAGAGCTAAACAAAAACTAATTCTCTCTGTACTGGTATGGTATTTCATTGTCTGTATTGCTGAATTCGTCACTTTTGAAATGCTGCTGAATTGGTCAAGTGCTCCTGAATATGAACTTCGAATCTATTGATAATTTTTCTACCTTATTCTGTACTGCTGAATTTTTATATGAATAGCTGCCAGAAAGAATTATCGCTTTTCCCCCTCCCTCTCTGAGGTCTTTGTTTCGAATCCGTCCGAGCCCATCACAATGCCATTTTTTTGACAATGCCATTTTTATTAACCAGGAGAAGAAATCTAGTAGCTCATTCGGCCCCTCTTTAGCCTAGAACATTTTTATTCATTCTTTTCGGGGTCAGGGGACTGCTGACCATAACCAGTGAAATTTGAGAAAGGAGCCCATGGAGCATAGCCGAGAACATATTAATTCGGCCTTTTAGGGGCCAGGGAACTGCTAAGCACAGCCCACTAAAATTTGAGAATGAAGCCCATGGAGCCTGCCCTACGGAGTATAACCCACATAGAGCAGCCTATATAGAATAGCCAAACTCTTTTTAATTCGGCCTGTTGGGCATTACCCTCCCACCTCTAAAAATAAAAAAAATCTGCCTACCCATGTTTTTAAGAAAATACTCCATTACGTGGCATTTTATAAATTGAGATGCCAGGAGCGCTACCCTTTTATATTTTAAAAGAGAAAAACATAGAGACCCAAAATATTTTTAAGAAGACTAATACATAAATTATAGTACTAATAAAAGTTTAGATATTTTTTCTATAAATATCTTTGTTGTAGTGGCAACACACTCAGTTTATGTTTATTTGATTTGAAGGTCTTTTGTTCAAATTTATCTTGGGTTTACATTTTTTTGTTCTAGCAATATCGCATTATGGAGAGGTTGACATCACGGAACTAGTTTGTTTTGAGGGTGGGTACAAAACAAAAGTTTAAATACTTATACAGAGAGGCTTACATCGGGGACACACCAGACAGAACATACAAGGCTACATCGGGGACCCACAAGCCAGAACATGCCAGAGAGTCTGACATAAGGGCCCTAGCAGTAAGACCATACACGACTGCCATGGTGAAAACAGTGGACGTGGCCGAAAAAAAGTCCATCACACACACGTTGCACTTATAGAGAAGCTGACATGTCGGACCCAGCAGCCCAAGCATAGCCCATGAAATTAGCCTATCAGCCGCATAGCCCAATACCTTCTAATTAGGCCTTTTTATGGTCTTGTGGCCACCAACCATAGCCCATTCAATTTAGGAGTGAGCCCATGGAATATAAGCCATGACGAATAGGGCATCCGCCTCGAGTTAGCGCAGAATCTTTTCAATTTGGCCTTTATGAGCATATTTTGTACTCTAAGGCTGACACCTGGGACCCGAAAAAGCAATCCAACATACACACGTTTCTTTCAAATAGAGGTTGTCAGCTGGGACCCAGCATAGACACGTTTCCGTTGGGTTCGCAGGATAGAGAACAAAAAAATTCCTACGAAGAGACCTATATGCCAAGATCTATCTACTAGATATAGAGCAACGGGTGGATATACATCCATGGAGAACTTACCCTCGAAGACAACAGAGTTTTGTTCACGAGTTGGAACTCGTGGATGATGTAGTCGTACGCTTACCGATCTCAAGATTGTGTGGAAGTCCGAGCACCAAAAATCAGCAGCGCATCCGTCCTCGCACACACGTTCAAGCCACTGGACAACCTCCACCTCCTCGCTCCAGCGAATCAGCGGAAGCAGCAAATCCTTCCAGATGCAAGGCCACCGGGAACATGTATCTCGCTAATCCAAGACCATGGGGGAATATCTAGAGGGAGAGAGAGATCCTTCACGAGGAGGTGTGTTTTGTGAGGAAGGAGAGGGGGGCCTTTTATAGGAGAGGCGGGGCTCCTCCCCTACCATGGCCAGGGCCAAGGAGGGTGCCCCCACCTCTTCCTCATTCATGTGGTGGAAACTCCACTCACATCAATTTTGACTCCACCCAAAATTCCACGAACATGCATTAAATTTTCACCAAATTTAATGCTACTCTCAATTAATAAAACTCTTTTATTTACTTTATTCAGAATTTTTCTAATTACTTTAATTAACAAACATTCACATAAAACCCCTTGCAACATTTCAATATCACATGCAGAACCACTTTCTGCAATTTCAGCCGAAACAATTCCAGTTTCTATCGAAACAATTCTTGCGCTTTGCAATCCTTTCGTCTGAAACATATGTGCTCCTAAATGGTGTTTGGCAACCCTTAAGTGTGTCACCCTACGGTTCGCGAATAATGTAGACATGATTGAGACTCCTCTTAGATCAATAATCAGAAGCGGGACCTGGAGATCCATACCGACTCCTACACATTCAACGATGACTTCTATGATCGTGAGAACCTTTAACACTAGTAATTTAATCCCTTTGTCTCATGATATAATATATGTCCGAGATTCAATCATCGATATCCAAATACCTAGTTTGATCTCGTTTCCGACATGCACTCTTTTCTCGTTCCCGTGATATAACATTCTAGTGATCACATCACTTGCTTGCAAGATATCTTAATGTGATATCACCGAGAGGGCCCAGAGTATATCTATCCGTCATCGGGATTGACAAATTCCACTCTTGATCCATGAGCCTCAACATAACACCTTCGTAGCACTGAACCCACCTTTATAGTCACCCTGTTACGGTGTGACGTTTGATGTTATCAAGATACTCTTCTGGTGTTAGCAATTAACATGATCTCATTGCCTAAGGACTAAGATTACTTCGTATGATGTTATAACAATATAAACATAATGACTTTGATCATAATGCTATACTTCGGATGAATGTTCATCACATCATTTCACAAATGATGTGAGCTCGCTATTAACAATATCCAATGTCCATGATCAGGAAACTTTGATCATCTTGTTAATCAACGAGCTAGTCTATAAGAGAGGCATAACTAGGAACCCTTTTTGTTTATTAAACACACATGTATTGACGTTTCCTATCAATACAATTCTAGCATGCAAAATAAACATCTATCATATACAAGGAATACATAATAACAACTTTATTATTGCCTCTCAGGGCATATTTCCTTCAGCCTCCCACTTGCACTAGAGACAATAATCTATTTTACATAGTGATAAATCTAACACCCATGGAGTTCTGGTGTTGATCATGTTTTGCCCTAGGGAGAACTTTAGTCAACGGATCTGCTACATGTAGGTACGTGTGTACTTTACAAATCTTTATATCTCCATCCTTGACATGCTCGCGGATGGAGTGAAACCGACGCTTAATATGCTTGGAATTCTTGTGAGACCTTGGTTCCTTGGCGTTGGCTATGGCTCCATTGTTGTCACAATAGATCACCATTGGGTCCAATGCACTAGGAACCACACCTAGTTCTGTTATGAACTCCTTCATCCAAACCGCTTTCTGTGCCGCTTCTAAAGCAGCAACATATTCCGCCTCCGTCGTTGATCCAGCCACCACAGGTTGTTTGGAACTCCTCCAACTAACTGCTACTCCGTTCAAGAGAAATACGTATCCGGATTGAGACTTAGAGTCATCTGGACCGGTGTCAAAGCTAGCATCGACATAACACTTAGCAACTAGCTCTTCTTCACCTCCGTATACAAGAAACATATCCTTAGTTCTTCTCAAGTACTTAAGGATATTTTTGACCGCTATCCAGTGTTACGAACCTGGATCAGATTGGTACCTACTATTCAAACTAATAGCATGTGCCACATCTGGTCTTGTACATAGCATGGCATACATTATAGAGCCTATGGTTGTGGCATAGGGGATCTTATCCATTATCTCTCTTTCTACCGCTGTAGCCGGACTTTGAGTCTTACTCAATGTCCTGCCTTGCAACATAGGTAAGAACCCCTTCTTACTTTCGTCCATATTAAACTTCTTTAATATCTTATCAAGGTATGTACTCTGCGATAGTCCAATTAGGCATCTTGATCTATCTCTATAGATTTTAATGCCTAATATATATGAAGCTTCACCAAGGTCCTTCATTGAAAATTTGCTGTTTAGATAGCTTTTCACACAATTGCTCCCACTCACTTTCTTGTAAATACAAGCCTCTCCATAAGTTTGGACAAATCCAAACTCTTTGATCACCTCATCAAAGAGGAGATTCAAACTCCGGGATGCTTGTTTCAGTCCATAGATGGATCGCTGAAGCTTGCATACCTTATCAGCATCCTTAGGATCGACAAAGCCCTTAGGTTGTATCATATACAACTCTTCTTCAATATTACCATTGAGGAACGTAGTTTTGACATCCATCTGCCATATTTCATAATCGAAATATGCAGCAATTGCTAACATAATCCTAACCGACTTTAGCATCGCTACGGGAGAGAATGTCTCATCGTAATCAACTCCTTGAATTTGTCGAAACCCCTTTGCGACAAGTCGAGCTTTATAGATGGTCACATTACCATCAGCACCAGTTTTTCTTTTGAAAATCCATTTATTCTCAACGGCCTTTCGATCATGAGGTAAGTCCACCAAGGTCCAAACCTAGTTTTCGTACATGGATACCATCTCGGATTTCATGGCTTCTAGCCATTTGTTGGAATCAGGGCTCATCATCGCTTCTTCATACGTTGCAGGGTCATCTATTTCATCAATCATGAAATTCATAACATGATTGCCGTACAGTTTAGGAGTTGCACATGTCCTGCTTGACCTGCGAGGTTCGGCAGTATCCTCTTTCGGAGTTTCATGATCATTATCATTAGCTCTCTCTTCATCAGGTGAAGTCAACTCCGAAACAATTTCCGGTGCTGCGCCACTTGCTATTTCATGAAGAGAAGGTTCAATAACCTCTTCGAGTTCTACCTTCCGACTACTCACACCTTTCGTGAGAAACTCTTTCTCAAGAAAGGATCCATTCTTGGCAACACAAACCTTGCCCTCAGATCTGTGATAGAAGGTATACCCAATCGTTTCCTTAGGGAATCCTATGAAGACGCATTTTTCCGCTTTGGGTTCGAGTTTATCCGGCTGAAGTTTCTTCACATAAACATCGCATCCCCAAACTTTAAGAAATGACAGCTTAGGCTTGTTTCCAAACCATAATTCATATGGTGTCATTTCAACGGATTTAGATGGTGCCCTGTTTAAAGTGAATGCAGCGATTTCTAGTGCATAACCCCAAAATGACAGTGGCAAGTCAGTCAGAGACATCATAGATCGAACCATATCTAATAAAGTACGATTAAACCATTCTGACACACCATTACGTTGTGGTGTTCCGGCAGGCATGAGTTGTGAAACTATTCCACAGTCTTTCTATGTGTGCTAAACTCGTAACTAAGATACTCTCCTCCATGGTCGGACCCAGAAATTTGATCTTTATGTTATGATGATTTTCCACCTCATTCTGAAATTCCTTGAACTTTTCAAAGGTTTCAGACTTATGTTTCATCAAATAGATATATCCATATCTACTCAAATCATCCGTGAAAGTAACAAAATAACGATATCCACCTCGCGCCGACACACTCATTGGTCCACACACATCAGTATGTATGATTTCCAATAAGTCTGTCGCCCGTTCCATTGGACCAGAAAACAGTGTTCTAGTCATCTTGCCCATAAGGCATGGCTCACATGTATCAAGTGATTCCAAAAGTCCATCAGAATGGAGTTTCTTCATGCGTTTAACGCCAATATGACCTAGACGGCAGTGCCACATATATGCAGATATATCATTATCAAGTTTAATCCTTTTAGCATCAACATTATGAATATGTGTAATACTACTATTGAGATCCAACAGAAATAAACCATTGAACATAGGTGCATGACCATAAAAGATATCATTCATATAAATCGAACAACCATTGTTTTCAGATTTAAAGGAATAACCACTTTGCATCAAACATGATCCGGATACAATGTTCATGCTTAGTGCAGGAACCAAATAACAATTATTCAGATTTATAACTAATCACGACGGCATATGGAGAGGCAGCGTTCCGACGGTGATCACATCAAATCTTGATCCATTGCTGAACCGCATCGTGACCTCATCCCTTGCTAGCTGTCGCTTGTTTCGCAACCCCTAAATTGAGTTACATATATTAGCAACCGATCCCGTATCAAATACCCAGGTGCTACTATGAGTACTAGTCAAGTATACATTAATAACATGTATATCACATATACCTTTGTTTGCCTTGCCGGCCTTCTTGTCCGCCAAATACTTGGGGCAGTTGCGCTTCCAATGGCCAGACCCCTTGCAATAGTAACACTTGGTATCAGACTTAGGGCCAGCTCGGGATTTCTTTTCAAGTGCGACAACAGATTTGTCGTCCTTCTTTCCCTTCTGCTTGCCTTTCTTGTCCTTTTTGAAACCGGTGGTCTTATTGATCATCAACACTTGATGTTCTTTCCTAATCTCCACTTCTGCAGTCTTAAGCATTGACAGAAGCTCGGGAAGAGACTTCTTCATGCCCTGCATATTATAGTTCATCACGAAGCTCTTGTAGCTAGTTGGCAGAGATTGGAGAACACGATGTATGCCTAAGTCAATGGGAATCGTTATTCCCAAGGACACAAGCTTATCAGCATACCTAGACATTTTGAGTACGTGCTCACTAACGGAGCTGTTCTCCTCCATCATGCAGCTAAAGAACTTTTCAGAAGCATTATAACTCTCTACGGCAGCATGGGTATCGAAAATCATTTTTAATTCTCCCATGGTATCAAAGGCATTGCCATTTTCGAAACGCTTTCGAAGTTCTGGCTCTAGCCCATACAGTATGCCGCAATGAACTAAGTTGTGGTACTCCTGACGAGTTATATAGACATTATTTTCCTTGTCAGGGGCAACAGGATCTGGTGGGGGGCCTAGCGGCGCCTCTAGCACATATTGCTTTTGTGCAGCAGTGAGGAGAATCCTCAAATTCATAGCCCAGTTGGTGAAGTTGCTACCATTCGCAGCATGTTTCTCTTTCTCCATGAACACATTGAAATTAAAAGCAGGTGGTGCCATCTACAATAGAATTTGTAAAGTATATTTAGACTAAGTTTATGATAGATTGAGTTCAACTAATCCAAATTACTAATGAACTCCCACTCAAAAACGACATCCCTCGTGTCCTTTTGGTGATTACATGAACCAAATCCACTACACCAAGTCCGATCATGACGTGAGTCGGTGTAGCTTCAAAGGCGAGCATCTATATGGGCATCATATCAACTATATGACTCATGCCTAACCTTTCGGTCCGTGTTCTGAGGCCATGTCTGTACATGCTAGGCTCGCCAACTAAGAACCTTAGTATTCGCGTGTGTAAAATTGTCTTACACCCATTGTATGAAAGCGTAGAGTCGAGTACACCCGATCATCATGTGATGTCTCGAAACACGATCCATAGAACGGTGCATACTTAAGGAAGAACACATTTTATCTTGATATCTAAATGAGGGATCTTCTTACAATGCTACCAAAAGCGCCAAACTAGAAATATAAGATGCAAACATCTAATGTGTAAAGTGAGATGATATGGTCCATGCATTTGATCTCTATCATTTGCATCGTGGTATGATCTCTATCATTCCTTTGTGTGTATGGCCAAGGTCTATGGAACTTACACGTTAAGTGTGTTGTAAGAGTATCTATCATACATCTACTTACAACAATACCATATCAAGACACTAGCCCAGCAACGATCTAAACTAAAAGCCTCTAATTTATCAATTACAAGTTTTACGTGGCTTAGGGCTTTCAGAGATAGAACCAATCTTACCTACAAACATGAACCACAACGAGGATAACAAAGTTATTAGCAACTCGTTGTAAATCAGATATTGATTATAGTAGGAGAGACAGACACCCGCTAGCAACTTATGCAAAACTAGTTGCATGTCAGTCGTGGAACCGGTCTCATGTGCGATGACATGTAAGGTTGGTCCGGGCCGCTTAATCCCACTATGCCACCAATATCCAAAATACATAGAAGATGCAATAACATGATCATCATCGCCCACATATAAACATATGTGTACTACCCGTGCAAAGCATCTACGCATAGATCAGGCTCTGATACCACAGTTGGGTTCACAGCATAGAAAACAAAAAAATTCCTACGAAGAGAACTATATGCCAAGATCTATCTACTAGATACAGAGCAACGAGTGGATATACATCCATGGAGAACTTACCCTCGAAGACAACAGAGTTTTGTTAACGAGTTGGAACTCATGGATGATGTAGTCGTACGCTTGCCGATCTCAAGATTGTGTGGAAGTTCGAGCGCCACAAATCAGCAGCGCATCTGTCCTCGCACACACGTTCAAGCCACCGGACAACCCCCACCTCCTTGCTCCAGTGAATCAGCGGAAGCATCAACTCCTTCTAGACGCAAGGCCACCGGGAAGATGTATCTCGCTAATCCGAGACCATGGGGGAATATCTAGAGGGGAGAGAGATCCTTCACGAGGAGGTGTGCTTTGTGAGGGAGGAGAGGGGGGCCTTTTATAGAAGAGGGGGGATCCTCCCCTACCATGGCTGGTGGCCAAGGAGGATGCCCCCACCTCTTCCTCATTCATGTGGTGGAAGCTCCACTCACATCAATTTTGACTCCACCCAAAATTCCACTCACATGCATTAAATTTTCACCAAATTTAATGCCACTCTCAATTAATAAAACTCTTTTATTTATTTTATTCAGAATTTTGTTAATTACTTTAATTAACAAACATTCACATAAAACCCCTTGCAACATTTCAATATCACATGCAGAACCACTTTCTGCAATTTCAGCCGAAACAATTCCGGTTTCTATCGAAACAATTCTTGTGCTTTGCAATCCTTTCGTCTGAAACATATGTGCTCCTAAATGGTGTCCGGCAACCCTTGAGTGTGCCACCCTATGGTTCACGAATAATGCAGACATGATTGAGACTCCTCTCAGATCAATAATCAGAAGCGGGACCTGGAGATCCATACTCACTCCTACACATTCAACGATGACCTCTGTGATCGTGAGAACCTTTAACGCTAGTAATTTAATCCCTTTGTCTCATGATATAATACATGTCCGAGATTCGATCAGCGGTATCCAAATACCTAGTTTGATCTCGTTACCGACATGCACTCTTTTCTCGTTCCCGTGATATAACATTCTAGTGATCACATCACTTGCTTGCAAGCTATCTTAATGTGATATCACCGAGAGGGCCCAGAGTATATCTATCCGTCATCGGGATTGACAAATTCCACTCTTGATCCATGAGCCTCAACGTAACACCTTCGTAGCACTAAACCCACCTTTATAGTCACCCTGTTATGATGTGATGTTTGGTGTTATCAAGATACTCTTCCGGTGTTAGCAATTAACATGATCTCATGGTCTAAGGACTAAGATTACTTCGTATGATCTTATAGCAATATAAACATAATGACTTTGATCATAATGCTATACTTCGGATGAATGTTCATCACATCATTTCACAAATGTTGTGACCTCGTTATGAACAACATCCAATGTCCATGATCAGGAAACTTTGATCATCTTGTTAATCAACGAGCTAGTCTATAAGAGAGGCATAACTAGGAACCCTTTTTGTTTATTAAACACACATGTATTGACGTTTCCTATCAATAAAATTATAGCATGCAAAATAAACATCTATGATATACAAGGAATACATAATAACAACTTTATTATTGCCTCTTAGGGCATATTTCCTTCAGTTTCCTGCACAGAGGTGGTTGACATCTGGGACTCAGCAAGTTGCCAAGGTCAAAACAGTGGACATGGCCAAAAAAATCCATCATACACACGTTTCATTTACAGAGAGGCCGATATGTGGGACCCAGCAGCGCGACTTTATACAGATGTTGCATCGAGCAACGTAGCCAGTTCGAAACAGGGAGGCGCGAGCGAGATTTTTTTACCATGCACATGTTTATTTTAATGAGAGGCTGAAATGGGGGACCCAGCAGCGTGAGCAAATGGCAGATTCGTCGAGCAATGGTATCTAGTTCGGGACAGGGTAGCGCTAGAGAAGAAAAAATTCCATCATACCCATGATTCTACTAATGTGAGGCTGACATAAGGGACCCACCAGCTTCAATAAACGGCTAATGCAAAGAGCAAAGCTATCAAGTTCGGAACACGTAGGCGCTACAAAGGGTAAAAAATCCATCATACACACGTTTCTTCTAATGAGAGGATGACATGTGGGGCCCAACATCGTGATTAAATGGTAGATGTATCGAACATCGCTATCAAGTTCGGAACAGGGTAGCGCGAGCCAAGGAAAAAATCCATCATACACACGTTTCTTCTAATGAGAGGATGACATGTGTGGCTCAGGAGGTTGGTTAAACGGTAGATGCGTCGAGTAGAGCTATCAACTCAAAACGGGGTAGTGCCAGCGAAGGAAAAAATTCCATCATACACATGTTTATTCTAATGAGAGGATTACATGTGGGTCCCAGGAGGTTGATTAGATGGTAGATGCATCGAGCAGCGCTATCATCTCCGGAATAGGGTAGCACGAGCGGAGGGAAAAAATCCATCATACACACGATCCTTCTAATGAGAGGCTGACATGTGAGACCTAGCAGCCTGACTAAACGGCAGACCCCTCGAGCAACGTTATCGAGTTCATATCAGGGAGGCGCGACCGAAAAGTATGGTCCGCTAGAGACACTGACGTCCGGGACCCACACACCTCAAAAGACGTCAACGAGTCAACATCGCGCGAGGAAATGAAAATCTTGCTTCTGCCATGCATTGGCCGAGCTTCCTCCATGTTTTTAGCAGATCTGTCATAGTAGAGGGCCGCGAAACCGGAAAAAAAAGTTTTCCATCAGCCACGGTCGAGCCGAGAATTTCGTTGCGGATGATGCGCCTTCTACGACGACCGTCTGGCCAATTCATTGCGGAAGCAAACTTTTCTTGTAGTGTGGGTGTGGTAATGCGACCTCTTAAAAACAGGTGTGACACTACATGTGGCAGTTGAATCCTAGCATGCTGCTAGGGTTCCTAGACATGGTTGGACACATGTTGGAGTGACATTGCATGTGGTCTTTTCCAAACCACAATGATCCACATGGCCACACACAGACACATCCAAGTGGGTGTGTTGATGCAACATTATTCAAACTTCCACTGCATGTGGCAGTAGAATCCCAACATGCTGCTAGGGTTCCTGGTCATGGTTGGACACATGTTGGAGTGACATTGCATGTGTTATTTTTCAAACCACAATGATCCACGTGGCCACACACACACACATCCAAGTAGGTGTGGTGATGCAACATCTTTCAAACTGGTGCTACACTACATGTGGGAGTTGAATCCTAGCATGCTGCTACGGTTCCTAAACATGGTAGGACACATGTGGGAGTGACATTGCATGTGTTATTTTCCCAACCACAATGATCCACATGGCCAAAAACACATCCAAGTGGGTGTGGTGATGCAACCTCTTTCAAACTGGTGCTACACTGCATGTGGCAGGTTAATCCCAACATGCTTCTAGGGTTCCTGGACATAGTTAGACACATGTTGGAGTTACATTGCATGTTTTATTTTCCAAACCACAATGATCCACATGGCCACACAGAAACACACACATCCAAGTAGGTGTGGTGATGCAACCTCTTTGAAACTGGTCCTCCACTACGTGTGGCAGTTGAATCCTAGCATGCAATTGGGTTCCTCGACATGGTTGGACACATGTTGGAGTGAGATTGCATGTGTTCTTTTCCAAACCACAATGATACACATGGACACACACACACACATCCAAGTGGGTGTGGTGATGCATCCTCTTTCAAACTAGTGCTACACTACATGTGGCAGTTGAATCCCATCATGCTGATGGGGTTCTTTGACATGGTTGGAAACTTGTTGGAGTGACATTTCATGTGTTCCTTTCCAAACCATAATGATCCACATGGCCACACACACACATCCAAGTGGGTGTGGTGATGCAACATGTTTCAAATTGGTGATACACTACATGTGGAAGTTGAATCCCAGCATGCTGCTATGGTTCCTGGACATGGTTGGACACATGTTAGTGTGACATTGCATGTGTTCTTTTCCAAACTACAATTATCCACATGGACACACACACATCTAAGTGGGTGTGGTGATGCGACATCTTCAAACTGGAGCTCCACTGCATGTGGCAGCTGAATCCTAGCATGTTGCTAGGGTTCCTGGACATGGTTGGACACATGTTGGAGTAACATTGCATGTGGTATTTTCCAAACCACAATGATCCACATGGCCACACACACACATACAAGTGGGTGTGGTGATGCAAACTCTTTCTAACTAGTGCTCCACTGTGTGTGGCAGTTGAATCACAACATGTTGTTGGGGGTCCTGGACATGGATGGACACATATTGGAGCGACATTGCATGTGTTCCTTTGAAAACCACAATGATCCATAGGGCCACACACACAAATCCAAGTGGGTGTGGCGATGCGACCTCTTAAAAACAGGTGCGACACTGCATGTGACAGATGAATCCTAGCATGCTGCTAGGGTTCCTAGACATGGTTGGACACGTGTTGGAGGGACATTGCATGTGGTCTTTTCCAAAGCACAATGATCCACATGGCCACACACAGACACATCCAAGTGGGTGTGTTGATGCAACATCTTTCAAACTTCCATTGCATGTGGCAGTAGAATCCTAGCATGCTGCTTGGGTTCCTGGTCATGGTTGGCCACATGTTGCAGTGACATTGCATGTGTTCTTTTCCAAACCACAATGATCCACATGGCCACACACACACACATACAAGTGGGTGTGGTGATGCAACATCTTTCAAACTAGTTCTTCACTGCATGTGGGATTTGAATCCTAGCATGCTCCTAGGGTTCCTGAACTTGCTTGGACACATATTGGAGTGACATTGCATGTGTTATTTTCCAAACCACAATGATCCACATGGCTACACACACATCCAAGTGGGTGTGGTGATGCAACCTTTTTCAAACTAGTGCTACACTACATGTGGTAGTTGAATCCCATCATGCTTCCAGGGTTCCTGAACATGGTTGGACACCTATTGGAGTGACATTGAATGTGTTCTTTGCCAAACCACGATGATCCACATAGCCACACACACACAGACATCCAAGTGGGTGTGGTAATGCAACATCGTTCAAAATGGTGCTCCATTGCATGTGGCAGTTGAATCCTAGTTGTTGCTAGGGTTCCTGGACATAGTTGAACACATGTTGGAGTGACATTTCATGTGTTCTTTTCAAAACCACAATGATCCACTTGACCACACACACACACATTCAATTGGGTGTGGTGATGCAACCTCTTTCAAACTGGTGTTACACTGCATGTGGCAGTTGAATCCCAGCATGTTTCTAGGGTTCCTAGACATTGTTGGACACATGTTGGAGTGACATTGCATGTGTTCTTTTCCAAACCACAATGATCCACATGGCCACACAGACACATCCAAGTGGGTGTGGTAATGCAACATCTTTCAAACTTTTGCTCCACTACATGTGGCAGTTGAATCCTAGCATGTTGCTAGGGTTCCTTGACATAGTTGGACACATGATGGAGTGAAATTTAATGTTTTCTTTTACAAACCACATTGATCCACATGGCCACACACACACATCCAAGTGGGTGTGGTGATGCAAGCTCTTTCAAACTTGTGATCCACTGCATGTGGCAATTGAATCCCAACATGTTGCTAGGGTTCCCGGACATGGTTAAACACATGGTAGAGTGGCATTGCATTTGTTATTTTCCAAACCACAATGATCCGTGGCCACACACACACATCCAAGTGGGTGTGGTGATGCAACATCTTTCAAACTGGTGCTCCACTACATGTGGCAGTTGAATCCTAGTATGTTGCTGGGGTTCCTGGACATGGTTGGACACATGTTGGAGTGACATTGGATGTGTTCTTTTCCAAACCACAATGATCCACATGGCCACACACACACATCCAAGTGGGTGTGGTGATGCAACCTCTTTTAAACTGGTGCTACACTGCATGTGGTAGTTCAATCCCAGCATGCTACTAGGGTTCCTAGACATGGTTGGACACATGTTGAGTGATGTTGTATGTGTTCTTTTCCAAACCAAAATGATCCACATGGCTACACAGACACGCATCCAAGTGAGTGTGGTGATGCAACATCTTTCAAACCGATGATCCACTGCATTTGGCAGTTGAATCCCGGCATGTTGCTAGGCTTACCAGACATGGTTGGACACATGTTAGAGTGACATTTCATGTGTTCTTTTCCAAACCATAATGATCCACATGGACCCACATGCATCCAAGTAGGCGTGGTGAATTGCAAATAATTTGATGTATACCAACATGTATTTCATTTTATAAAACACTCACTTTCCATTTTTAAAATCTCTATTTTCTATTTGAATCCCTTAGTCTATTTTGCCCTTGGTTTTTTGATACTACTCAGCTTTGCCCTCTATCTGAGTAACAAATCACATAAAAGCCCAAACGTGTGCTTACTCTGGCTGCTACGCCCTGATTGGATGACACAGTTGTCACGTGGATCGTGCGCACCAACCGTTGATCCTCTGTGATCCAACACGGATCTTTGCACGTGTTGTGTGCTTAAGACTACAGCGTGAGAACGCACGGACGTCTCTTTCAGTGACACTTCTACAAGAAGGAATGCGAAGCCGTACATTAAATAATTCGTTGAGTGTTCATGTCATGTTTAATCTCATATGAAAATCCTACTACTACTACTACTACTACTACTACTACGCCACAACACATGCACATGGCAACGGGGTCATCGATTGCACGGTCATCGACGGGTGTTGCAATTTATTTCCACTGGATTTTAATAAGGCATATCCCATTTTTATGCAACGCGCTCTCAATCTCACTTCCAACGGGGCCCTACCGCAAGAAACTTCCATGCGTCTACCGGAGGCCGAAGAGCTGCCTGCGGTGCCACCAAATGGGCCTCGAGGAGGGGGCCCCTCAAGGAGACCTAACATCTCTGCCTTCGTCGTGTCCCTCGCACTCATCCACACCTCCCTTTGCCCGATCTAGCAAAACCCCACAAATCTCACCGTACATCCACCTACCTTCTCTTTTACATTTCCCCTTCTAATTATGTTTATCGCCAATTTTATGGCCGTGTCAACCTTCGTACTTAGAAATTGTGTCTCCGCTCTTTGCATGCAGCTCGATAGAGAACTTCCATGCATGGCTTGGGAAAAAACGTGATGTACCGTGCGCGTGTCGTGGTGCACGGTGAAGTAGCCTACATGGTGCAGTAGCCTATACGTCAATGCCAACATCGCTGAACACAATACGCTCGGAATTCACCACCGCAACCTCCAGCGGGTGGCCATCGAAGACATGTGTCTGATCAAGGCTAGGGTCCCCAAGGTCAAGGTACTGGACAGCAAGAAGTGGAGGAAGCGCATGCCAGGAGGGGTTGAACGTGTCTACGGCTGCTGCTGCTGTAAAGCAGCTTCTTTTTTATTGTATGTTGTGTGTGATGGTTGCTGAGCAGCGAATGTATTGAAACTCGTTAAGCACCCTTACTATCTATCACTATATTCTATTTAGCTGCGCACAACTATATCTATATTTGTTTTGTTTTCGGAATGTATGTATTCTACCGGTGTGATTTTCTGCTCTAGATTTGCTACCAGATCGGGCAAAAGCGAGGTCTAGAAGGAATGAATGATTGAAGAGAGAAGCTTCTCTAGATTTTCTACCAATTTGGGAAAAAAATAAACATAACTGTTAGTGGGAGAGGAAAAAGATGCTCTAAAAACTGCCAATTAACGACCAGCCATCTTGACAAGCAACCAGACACATACAGAAACCTACAGAAATATAACACAAAGAAGTAAAATTTAATTCACTTCTCGTCAAACCAATTGAGGCGCTTTCCATCTTTCCTAGGAGACCAACTGCCATCATCCCAGTTGTCGCTTTTCTTATTGGCCTCCCACAGCTTACAAAATGCAAGTTCATCCCACCTGGAAGGGGCATTGGCTTCCCTATCTTCGGCATCCCGTGGCACAAAGAGCGGTGCATCACATGCCTGGTTGTTACCGCTGGAAGATGTTGCCTCTCTGTTTTTTGCTTCAGCTACAGCCTCTCTCTTTGCATATTCAGCGTCAAGCTCAGCTATCCTGCATTTCCGACAAAGGGCTCCCTATTGCTTGTCTTCCCACTTACAACTGGGGCAAAACACGAGGAAATATAGAAAGAAATGGATCTGAACATACATATGGTAGGTCACGTAAGCATCTATGGCTTCATACTTCAGGTTTATCTCATACAAAGGCCCCTCCTCCTAGAAATCATGCCTATCTTTAGGGAAATCTGCCTTCATTTTTTTGTAGACTCATCGATGATTTTATTTGCGAGACTAGCCATTCCATCCCTCCTCGAGCCCCATTTGATCTTGACAAGACTCTTAATATCGATCCACTTGTTCTTACGAATTGTAATTCTTTCATAATGAAATTTCAAATAATTAGTTCTGTTGTCGACGGTACAGAAAATAGTTCCCTTTTCTACAAGGAATTGGCGCAGCGTCGGACACTTCTTGTCAGTCATGAAAGTATGTAGTTTGTCATCATAAAATGCATGACCAAAATTTGTAACTATAAATGTTTTATCAATGCAAGATCATCATCTGAATATAATTTTAAGCTACAAAAGTTTAGTAAATGCAAGATCAAGACTCTTAACATTGGCTTATCATAATTTATTTGGTCCTAATAAAATTCAGTAGTTACAATATGAGCAAATGGATAGATTCCATAAGCAATAAAATTCAGTAGTTGCTAAAATGCAGTACTTGCAAGATCCACACTATAATAAAATTTTGGACTATGACTGCTTAGTCAATGCAATATCATAACATGAATAAAATTTGAAACTACAAAACTTTAGTAAATCCAAGATCAACACTCTGAAAGTTACCTAGTCATAATTCATCTGGTACCAAAAGAATTTAGTACATGCAAGATGAGCATATGGAAAGATTGCAGTACTTGCAAGATCAACATTTGAATATTTGGGACTATGTTAGTTTAGTAAAGGCAAGATCAACTGATTAAAATCATACAACTGACCATTCAAAAATAAGAAAACTCTAAAAGCGGTTAACTATAGAGAGAAGATCTACAAACGAGGAGAAGTGGTAGATGAGGACATGTTTCCTCATGGTTAGTTGAACGATGGTGAGATCATTATCATACACTGGGTCCTCCTTGGTGTATTTGAGGTCCAATCCAACAAACTTGTCCTCATCTTTCTCAAGCTAATCCTCGTACATCCTCAGGACTCGCACCATTGCCTCCTCCTGGTTGGTGTAGACGATGTCGATCTTTGTATTTCCATAGGCAATGAAGCCTGTCTCTTGAGTGTAACCTTCCATGGTGACAAGGAGAAGACGGAAAGAAGACGATAGGGGAAGCAGAAGGTAGAGGACGGGAATAAGAAGAGTGGTTTCTGGGAGACAGGGGATCGGTGGAACTGTCAATATGCTTCTAACGTGCTTGTAGACAATAGGGGCGGAAGTCCAATGGGGAGACGTGTGCGGTGTCCGTTCCAGCTTCTATGTAAACAAAGATTAAAAAATAGTAATAACGAGGATATATACGGCCTGTGTTGTCACGTTAATTCACGCTATCGGTCATCCTGTCCTGTACTGCGTCACCTTAGCTCATGTGCTCTGCGTCATTAGTTTTCACGTGTCAAATTCTACCATGCAATTTAATTGCACATACACATTTGCTACATATCCTATAGCCTTCTTTTTTTTGAGAGAAATCCTTTAGCCTTTTAGATCTAGTTGTTAAGATGGAATTCAAGCTCTTTTAAAATACGGCGCCAATTGGCGCATACTTCCCGACAAGTAGCAGAGGTTTTGACGTACTCCTCTTTCTCCAACAAGTAGTCAGCGATCTTGCGAAGTGGGTCGACAGGGAGATCAGACCAATTCACCTTCATCCGGCTGCTGGCCATGGCTTACGTGTGGGAATGGTTCCTATTGATCGAGGAAGAAAGAAGAACAGGTTGACCAATAACTTCCATTGCGAGTGCGAGGGGACGAGGGAGACGAGGAGAAGAATAAGAGGAGAATACAATGGGATTCTAGCTCACCACCGAAGGAAATGGCGTCCTAGCTCCGCGCCATGGCCGCGAGCACAGATCGTCACTACGGGGAAGAAGATGGCGTAATGAGGAATGGATACAGACACCAACGCTGCAAGCCTGCATGGCAGCCATGACGGCAGCGACATAATGGCCAAAACTGACAGGGGCAACTTGACGTGTGTTAGCCTGGAATTTTTTATTCAAACATTCAGTTGAATTCGTGCCGAAAAAGTCCCTCTAAGCATTTGGCACGCCAACTGTAGGTACCGTGATCCGATTACAAGCAACTTGGGCACCGCTATTCCATGGCGTCTCAACTTTGGGGCCGCAAAATTAAAATCTCTGAGAAGCCAGGGCCACCTCGTGTGACAGCAGTCGCAAGAGACAAAGCATGGCACGAACATGTTTTTTTGGTGGGAGTGTTAGAAAATAGAAAGGAAGAGGATGCATTGCATCGTACTTCCTCTTTCTCTCTCACGACCATCCATAGTGGCAACCACGGGTGTGGTCACTAGAGAGATGCATGCAGTCTATCGAGGATATGAAAGGAGGAACGACGGAGGTGGCTATAGAAATGCATCAAGTCCTGCTTTGTCTCGCTCTCGTGAGCAGCCGCAACGCCAGCTCTGGGTATGGTCACCAGAGAGGTGCATGTCGCCGATCACGAAGATGAATCTAAGCAGCACGGAGGTGGAGAGAGAAGAAAAGCAAGGTAATGAAATGCATCGGGGAAGGTGTTTTATACCCGGCAGGCGACCTCAATGATAGAGCACGCAAACAATGATAAGATCACGCTGCCATCTCGATGAAGGCCGTGAGAACTCGCGGACATCTACAACCTTAGGGTGCCAGGAACGGGCCCAATAGTATGATCTATACGTGAAAAACCTCGGACCACTACGATGTATGCTGCCAGCTCAGCTGTGAATGGTACCCACTATACGATCTCAGCGAGAGAACCTATGGACATCTATGGTCTACACCGCCACATGTGCTCTACGACCGTGAGAAGACGCATCGTCCTATGTCTACTATGACAGCACGCATGGGTTTACAGTGACACGTCATCTCGTGGTGGGCCCTATGTCCGTGAAAGTCCACAAGAAACCATGTCCTTCATGGGATAATGGCGCCACGTCAGCTCTCGATGGCCCCACAATCGCGAGAGTGCGCAGCCAACATGGGCTTACTATGGCACGTCATCTCCCAGCTGGTGCGGAGGCATGCCGGGCCGGAACGCCTCTCACTGCGCGCATTCCTGCCTGCGTACGCTAATGATAGGCCCAGTTCGCGCGCGGACCACCGTTCTGTGCGCAGGGTAAAACGGCGGGTGTGATATCCCTCCGTTGTCTATAATCTTTCGCTCTGGCCCACATCGGGTCCCGCTTCATGGGATAGTAGGGCTCTGTTGTGACGTCGATGTGTGTCCATTTCTACATCCATCCCACAGCCGGAAAGAATCGGGACAACGTGGATAGCAGTTTGAGCCGAAAAAATCTAGTGCTATTATTTAATCTGATACATACTTCTTGATAGGTAGCTGATAGTAATGAATAAATAGGAACATTAACGATTGTCTAATAAATAAAAAGTACCATAGACACTTAAATAGACTCCAAATCAATCAGACTAGACATTTCTGAAGTCGGTGACGATAATAGGATAGTCGAATTCCGGTGGGAGCAGCCATTTCCACGGCCACAGGTCGTCGTCTGATTCATTGTACGGATTGACACCCAATTTCTAAAGGCAATCAGTAGAGTCCACTACCAAATGTTTTAGCTTTTTTCGGCCTCTGCTAAACTATGCCCGGCGAGGGCACATAGAGGAACATAGCTCTCATGGATGAGCTTCAAGTAATCCTGTCGCACAACATCGATAGCATCGATCATTTTCGTGTATCCTTTGCTCAACTCTATCAGAGAATCTTTGCTTGTCTTCGCTTTCTCTTTAAGTCATAGTACTCAAGACTTTTATCGCTTGATCTCTACTTCTGTCATTCTGCATTTCGTGTACGTGTAGTCCTATAGATGCATAGTTTGTAATCTTTTGACGTAGCCTATGGCACGGTACGTAGCATCGTCTTCGGCGTCTTCAACACTAAAACCGGTTCCGCTCAATGTGTGGAGAGCTAGAGGACCCCTAGGAGTCGAGTACGACGTATGGATGCTTTTTGCCACCATTTCTCTGGAACGGGGATGCAGTTTCTATGGTAGGAGTGGGAAGATCTAACGCCAGCACCATTTGTTTCAATAGAAAGCGAAGTTGAATTATGATGTTTTTTGGCACTAGCTGCAAAAGAACAGACATGTTATATATGCTGTAATCTGTTCCAGCAGAAGTAAGAACAACAAAATAGAAAACTCGGACCAGAGTCGTGCAACACACGTCGAGTAACCGGCTTCCCGCGTTTTGCTCGAACACTCTTATACATAATCATGTTCTTCATATTTTTAGTCTAATAGGAAACTGGAGACTTTAAAAAATAATGGTGTAGCGAAGCTAAGAACGCAAATGTGTTAACAACGATACCTCATATCTACTAAAGCGATGTAGACGCGTAAAGCCAAAAACAATCAGACAACTATCTCGACAGAGTTGCCTAAAAATGACAAATGGCGCATTCATGAAGGTGAAAGAAATGAAGAAAATATACACGGGCCAATGGAAATACTTACTTCCATGTTGGTCCGAACACGAAGAGGACCTGTGCGTGAGACGAACAAAGTGAGACGTGACGCAAGCTCGGTGTCTCATATTGTCATTCAGTGCATCAAAGTAGAAAGCATGGAGAGGAGAAGGAAAGCCTTGGTGACAGAGCAAGGAATGAAGGCGCTGATGTAACGTCTTCAGTTAACTAGGAGGAGAAAGGATAGCGAGCAAGAAAAGAATAGTCACGTGGTGGCAAGGATTTATAGCTAAGAAGTTAGAGCAAGAGCGAGAGCAAAGGAAAAATATATCGTGACATGGTCACAAGGCTTTACAACTAACAAAAACAAAAACTCAGGGGTCGATGGGACCCACTGCCCAAGGCCCTATGGATGATGACATATTTGGCTGATAGGTCGGCTCTCGACCGCGAGAACCCACGTCCATCATGAGAGAACATAACGATGCTCTCAGCCATGAGAACCATATCCACCATGAGAGAACTGAACAATAGAGGAAAGTAGCTACGAAAGAGACCATCTGACGCATGCATCATGAAGGCAGTAAAATAATAATGACAAAAAACAAGGAAAAAAATCTGCTGAAAAAGATGAAACCAAGAAGAGACTGTATGAAGAATGCATTGCTAAGCCAGTATAAAAACAATGGCACAAAAAGTTCAAGGAACAAACGTCGGTAAATAAGATCAAACATACATCATTAGACCATTGCATTATATATACATTGCCGTCAGAAAGATAATTAATCATATAAATATACAAGAAGATCAAACATACATCACCAGACCGTAAGAATTAAGCACGCAAACATATATAGCCATGTCACCAAACTTTCGCTTTTATATATATTAGAATATCATTTACAACAGAGTGCACGTACAAAAATTAATTAATCTAGGGCTAAATCTAAACAGCATTTACAACAACACTTTCACTTCTACGAACGCTGAGCTGAAGGACGTCCATCACGAAGCACGCCATCATGAACAGAGGTTCGGTCGTTTCCTTACGAAAAGCAAGATGACGAAAAAGCTCAGCCATCAAGAAGCTCTCAAAAAGTCTGGCTATCGACAAAGCTTGTTCGTCGAGAAGCTTCATGCATCGTGTCCACTCGAATTCATATGTGACGCTCTCTCGATCATCTCTGAAATGCCCTAGGAAGAACATCAAATCCTGCGAAACAAAGGAATAAATGAATTAAGAATAGCAGGAAAAGAATGAAGAAGAAAACAAATAAATCAAAAAACATACCACTCGCCTTAAAGCGACACCAATATGAACACAAACTTTGCCTTGTCATCGTCCTGCATCGCCCATAAAATCCTGATGAAAACATCTAAATACTAGAAAGTAAGAGAAAAGCAAGAAAGGAAAGAGCGGAAAAAAGATATCAACACCTTGAAGACGCGTGTGTCCGAGCGGTGAACATGCGTCTTTTCCGTCCACACATCCGCTCCCGGTGAAACCCTAAAAAGACAAAAAGGAAGGCATATAGAGCAAAAATGAGAGGCCAAAAAGCGAATCAAAAAAGAGAAAAAACAAAGAGTACTTACCGCTCACATGCGAAAGTGTGATGTTTCTCTCCTTGACATGCACAGTCGATGATTAACCTACGAGGTAAACGAGGAAAAGAAATGGTTGTTGAGCATAAACGATATGGAAATGAAAATAAACACCAAATAAGAGGAGACGACCATGATAGAGTGAACAAACCTTGTAAATCCACCATCGCCTCCGGAGTGCAGGAGGCCAAGTCATCACCGTGATCTCAACCATTAGTGAGCGAGGCCCAGGCTACGACTACACCGGAGCGCCGGAGCCCAGGCGTTCTTCATATGTCCCGCTACTTTCAAAGCTCTAGCGTGCTATTTGATCTCACGACCGTCGGCAGACGCATCTCCAGAACCAGGCGTGTTCACCGTCTCTACGCACGCAACGATGATGGGAGCAAGATCAAAAAAGATAGGTGGAATGAGGAGAGGTCTTATCTAATGCATTTTTTGAAGAAAATATAGGAAAAAATGGCTTATACTCTTTCCTCCCTAAGAACTTGCGTATGGCTAGAATCTATGTTGCCAGCTATTCTATCGCCAGCCAGAAAGATCATGTTGCCAGAAATGCTCCTACGAGTGATAACGCTGCCAGCTCGACTCTACACCTATGAGAACCCGTGTAATCTACAGTATACACTGATAGATGGCACGGGTTTACGTTGTCATGTCGACTCTGGATGTCCCCATGTGCACGAGAAGCCGCGACCGACACGGGTCTATCGTGCCATGTCGTCTATGTGTGGACCCTAGACCCATGAGAAACCGCTCATGGCTAGATTCTACATCCCGATGTCGGCCCTAGACAAGCCCCACACCCGTGGGAAACCGTGGCTGACATGGGGTCACGACACCACATTGGCTTTGTGAGGTCCCATGGCTGCGAGAAGCCGTGGCCGACATGGGCTCACGACGCCACGTCGTCTCCTGGAGAGCCCTGCCACCTGGCGGGTGAGGAGGCTTGTTGCACCAGGAATGCCTCTCACGGAGCACGGTACTGCCCACGTACAGTGATGGCGGGCCCATGGCACACGTGGTCCACCTCCGGCTACGCGGGGTATGACGACCTGCGCGACACCCATCCGTGGTATGGAATCTTTTGCCCTGGTCCATAGCGGGTCCCGCCTCATGGGATAAAAAGGATCCATTGCGACCTCTCCGCTCATTTCCGTTGTACATCCCATGGTCGAAAATAATTGGGACAACGTGGATAGCAGTTTGAGCGGAAAAACTCTAGCACTATTATTTACTCTGATAACGCTAGCCAAGCTTGTTGTTGTCCTTGTTGGCGCTGAAGAAATATCTCCTCATGCCACTCGAAGTGGCGTATTATGCTTATGGCTAGGCGATGAACAACTTTAATGTTCCACGTCATCTTCCTATCAGAAACACATGGCGTAGGAGGAAGATCCCGCGCGACAGCTTCCAAATCCAAGTTCGGATGATGGATCCGAACAAACGTCAGCGCCTCCTCGGGCCCTGTGACAAATTGCACGCTGACATATACTTCAACTTTCTCGCGATTGCTGAGCTTCTTTATCAAACCTAAGAAGCTCGAAGGCCCAGGATCCAAAGGAAACAACACATCATACACCATGCCCTAAGTTGAACGAGCATTCCCAAGGTGCGTGGTGACTTGCTTGATCCGATCTTGAAGCGTGGCCAACACAAAGCATCAGCCTCTATTTGTCCAGAAGAACCCGCCAACCTCTAGGTCTGTTTGGCTCAAACAATTCAGTTGAAGTTTAATATAGCTCTCCTTCAGAGGATCGAGATTAACAACTACAACAACAAAAATCAAGGAGATGAAAAAGATATAACTTCAAGACCCCAGTGTTTTCTGAGTGCTTAGATTTTAGCTTCTCATTGACTTTCTTCATTTCCTATAGGAGATACTCTTCATGTTGAGTTGCCTTCTTAGCCTTTGATTTCCATACATCTGGAAGGCATTTAGTGATCATGTGAATATTTTCCACTTTCTTCACTCAGTCATGCAGTCGCGACAACATCAATATATCAACGACTCTGCCCGTCTATTGCACCTAAACCAGAGTATCTTCCAGAACCAATGCATGGAATGAACCATCAGATGAACCCTACACAACAAAAGGAGATACTACTTAAGCATGCAACACATCAACTAGTTGCCCGAGCACATGATACCCTATTCGAGTTTTGTCATATGCTCGGGGGTTGTATGAAGAAACAAAGGCATGGGAAACATATAGCAACAATTGATATTTTGGTTGAATCATTGTTCTTAAGAAACAAAAAAATGCAAGGTTCATTACAAAGTAAAAGGGGGGCAAGCAAGATGATATGCTACTAAACTATCCTATGCCACTGTGTTGGATGGCTTGGTCGATTCAGCTGGCTTATCACCGACCAGACTATGTTCCTTATTATACTTCTCAATAAGGGCCACCAGTCGCGTGCCATAGTTCTTCACTTTTTTGGCAAAAGGGTGAAGCTCTACCTCCTGATCGTTGGATGCCATCGGCATGGAAGTCGTGTCTTTTTCAAGATCAATCTTCATTCCATGTGTCATGGTCATCGTAAAGTCCAGAGAAGCACTGGACGCCACTTGGAGTTGCTTGTGGGCGTTCACCGGGTCCTCAACGGCGTGGAAAGCATCCACATGTCCCTTGAAGTCCTTGATGGCAACAACCTTTGGGAATATCTCCTTGGGGAAGCGCCTCATTACCCCTTTATCCTTCGCCAGAAGATCCTTTAGATGGGTGCTACAATCCTCAACCGCTCCAACAGTGTTGGTCAAGGGGTCGACACATATCTAGGCATCATAATCCAAACGAACTCTAACAGCATCTACAAAACAAGTAACATAAATTATAAGTGAAAAGTTGAGAATCAGAAAGGGAATTCATCATCATATACTCACCGACAAGACTTGGGGCAATGCCAGCAGCTGGATACTTAGAGCATATTTATGCTCGGCCACCTGGCTAGGAGTTCCTCCTCGTGTCGCTTCCCCTCATCCCTGAGTTTGTCAAGTGCGTCATTGGTGTCGTTAACTTTGTTCTCAGTAGTGCCAAGTCTCTTCTCAGCTCTTCGATTCGATGCAAGGCCTTGTTATTCTTGACTATGTCAACACATTGGCATCAGGATGGAATTGGCAAAAGTATAATCAAGAGGAATATCAAGGAAACTCACGCTACAACTAGTCGTGTTCAGATTCCACTTGAATGAACCGACAGCCTATCTCCACCATGGAGTGCAAGACCGGCTGGGCAGCATTCGACTCAGTTAAATTAAGAATACAACTGAGCCTACACATAGTCTTGGGGGCTCCTCGGAGGGTGATGCACTATCAATACAATGGGTAAGGACCAGGATGTCAACGGCTTCTTCGGTGATGATTGAGTGATGACCCTCTTACTCTTGCAAAGTTAGAAGGATTTGGAGGAGCTATCACCACCTCAGGGACTAGATGGCTTTGTGATTTCTTCAACAACATCCAACATCGTAGCCTTCGAGTCCACGAATCCCTCGTTCACTTCCTCCAGGGCAATGTATCCATTCGTCGAGTCCTTGATGACACAAATACACAATTACTATGCTACACATATACAAGCTAACAAGCTCATCGATACAAACACAATAAAATTGACTTACAAGCTGATAGCATTGAAGTCGAACAAGTCCATCATGGGCTTCTTTGCCACTAGAGCCAGAGGATCCAACCGGATTGGCTTTGCACTGATCGGCACTAATGAATCTAGGACCATGACTATGGACACTTCGATAGGTCCTTTGGCACGATCCACAATCGAGTCCTTAGAAGCTTCGTTCTTGTTAGCTTCTTTAGGACTCTATCCCCACTTGCGAGTGGCGCCATCGCTCACCTACTCCTCTGAATTGGCCCTAGGGGCGGTGGAGTGTGACTCATCCACTTCATTACCCTCTAGCACCTCAAATTCTTTGGGTAAGGGTGGATGAGACACATAATTCACATGGGTCTGCAGCCAAAGGCGGAAGCAAACATTTTACACTATGTGAATAAAAAGGATAAGTAGTGTAAATTACAAAGGATCCGACTCTTGCCTTGGGCACTTTGTCGCTCGCACTATATGGAGCCACTTGCAAGTCTTTCAGGAGCACTTAATTGGAGGTAAAGGTGGTGAAGTTCTCTACCTTCTTCTCGAGCTCAAAAGTCGACCAATTATCTAGCAGAGTCCATGTCAGATCCGATGAGTCGGTGTACTTCCACATTGGATGGACCCTAACTTAGAGCGGGTGAATGTGGCGCTGGATGAAGGTTCGGATGATTTAAACCCTAGGCACCTCCTTTCCAAGGATATTATGGAGATCCTTCACTCAAGCGTAGAGGGCTTCGGCCTCATCCTCCTTGGTTGACATCATCGTGTTCTTCCAAGAATGCTTCTTCTTCACTGGTACATCCGGGACAAACTCCAGCAGCCCAAGCTTTTGGAAGCCAACCGATTTTGAAGGCAAAGTACTGGACATCTCCTCAAATGGAGATGTCGCACCCACCAACAGGGTAGGGTCGGTAGGTCCTTGACTGCCTCGTAATAGAGCACATTTTATTTTAGAGACCCTAGTAGGATCAATGCCCAAACTGCTCTCGAAAAGAGTGATGGATAAAGCAATGTGCAAGATAGAATTTGGCATCAGCTGGTGAAGCTGAACGCCATGGACAAAGAGCATCCCACGAAGAAATTCGTGGGACAGAAGAGACAAACCCAGAGGATGAAAGCGATGAACATAACCCTAAACCTAGGTGGGGGATTGAGGATTACCTCCTATCTATGGAGGATATAGTTCTCCTCGGTGGGTAGTTTCCCGGCTTGCTTCAATGGGCAGAGGTCGCTGGCTTTGCAGGTGGACCGCTACTGTCCTCTGTGAGCTTTCCTTGTCCCAGCGGTGTCGGTGCCTTTCTTTGCGGTTGCAGCAGTACCAAAGACAGAACCCGCAACCTTCTTGAGTTTCCCCATCGTGGCACAGAGGAAACCGATTGGAAAAAAATTGAGCACATCTAGTGCGACAAAGGTTCTAGCTATGGAGAGTGCAAGAGGAAGAAGACGATGGACGTGAGAAGAATGGGAAATTTTACCGTGCAGCCACTTCTCCTTATAGTACTACTGAAGTAATCTTAGCTGGTGGATATACTCCCAAGCCACGTGATGCGCATCCACGAATACACGTGGTGGTACGGAGAGCGAATAATCGATGCATTAACCCCACTTCGCACGAGAATCGAGGAAACCGCTGTCAAACCTCAAGCGGCGTGCGGTCAAATCTAGTCAGATTTAATGTTGGGCCCATAGTGATGCGTCCCATCAGTCACTTAGGTTGACGCTTGAGCGCACCGGGTGTTACCACGGACCCTTTAGAATCATCAAGTCCTCCAACAGGAGTCAACAAACAACCAACCGCTTCTACATGCACGCCAAACGAGTCGAGTATCTCCTCGAGTGCCATGGAAAATATGAGCCTATGCTCGGCAATAAGTTACCCATAATAGCCTTAGGGTCTATTCCCATAGGGAGCACTTATTGCACACCCGAAAGAAAAAGTTCGTGTCGACTGCGTACACAACATTGATGGAGGATCATATGAAAAATATAAAGAAGAATGGCCTGATGTGCTTTCGAGTTAGAACAATCACCTTACCAGGTTGTCGACTTCATTTGAAGCCATTTGTGACTACTAGCTTTGAGTCTCTACCCGAATCTACTACTCAACTAGAGACTCGGGGGCTACTCCCATCGAGAGCGCTAGTCACACACCAAACAAAAACACCATCATTGATTGCATCTGTTGTGTCGATTGATGGTCACTCGAAGCTATAGAGAGACACTGATCTGATGTACTTTGGGTCAGTATTGTTATTCTGGAAAATTTTCGACTTTGCCAGCACACTTCATGAACAAAAAATGTTAGTCTTTACCAGGATCTATGATTCAACTAGATACTCGGGAGATACTCCCATAGGGAGCGCTAGTCGAGCACCCTAAAAAGAAAAAAGTACAGCTTTTTCCATTTTGTTGACTATGTCCATAATGTTGACTCTATGCATGCAGCAGCAAAACATTTGGTGACTCAACCCATCAAGCACCTTATACCAACTTCGAGTCCAAGAATAACATCTCCTCAGCTTCCAGATCGCATCCGCTAAGAGAACATATGTGGATGTTGTGACTGCGTCGCAAAGTTAAGAACTAAAGATATAATCTACTGGTCTAGCAACCGCATCCGCTGCACTCTACCAGATAAATATCAAGCCTACGGTGTGAAGAATATCCCAATGGACGCGTTGGGTATGTACCTTTCGACTGGAATTCGATTCAGTAAGGAATCTATGGCATGAGTCGAACTACCCTAGCCTATTCTAGGTTCGAATCTGGGGACTCGAACTTGTGTAGATAGCATATTTTTAGCCCCAAAGCAATTAACTAGTTCCAATCTGTCGAGGGCACCAGACACACTTACCAACATACCTATGAAGTGCTAAACATCTACAAAATACACAACTTTCTGACTCTATGTACTTCTAGGTCAGTACCTTTTTGCCCAGCAAAATTGTTGACTCCGACTAAGCAACACAAGACTTGCGATTTCTAGGTCTCCACCTGAATCTACAATTCGAATAGACACTCGGGGATTAGTGACATATGTATGCCAACGGGCACCCATCTACACCCTACCTGGTTTTTCCCGAGGGGAAGCCTGCTTGGCATCTGCTAAGGATCTGTGAAGCCCACTAAGATTTGGTGGATGCGAATCCCATGAGGATAGTGACTCCTTGATGTACAATACAACGACAAGATAGATAGGAAATCATTGGGGTTACGCCCTCAATTTGTAACCGACTCGTACAATACATCCCATCTTTCATCGCAAACACGCCATATCTAATCCACACAACCACATCCATCTACGTGACTTGTAACCTTCATCAATTCAATCAAGAACAGATAAACAGGAGTAGAGTTTTCCCTCCAGGGGCCTGAATCTAGGTAAACTCATGTCCACTTGTTTGTCTATTAGTCACTGAAGTCACTAGCGCACACCTCCTTTCCGAAAACCAAAGTCCATCAAGCATGGGCATTACCGTGGAGACCCCACGTCAGCAAGAGAGAGGCGATTAGGAGGCAGCGGATCTAAATCTATCCAATTAGGGTTTCGTGCCCTTGTTAGCAACGTCGCTAGTTTTCTCCCTCTCTATTGTCCTTGGGGCAATGGAGGTAACATAGGTATGCCCAACGGGCACCGACTCTAGCCTACCTAATGCAGCTCAACGGAAGGACCACTCGATGACCTGCCAAAGATCACGAAGCCCAAGACTGTTCCACTAATATGAAGCCCATGTGAACATGGACTCCAAGGGCGCAATAAAAGGAAATCTCAAAACTAGAGTTCGAATCCAACTTGTAATCTACTCGTATTGGTACCTGAGACCTAGCCTCCGTCATATATAAAGGCTAGGAGGGTCCAACAAAGAGGCGAACTTCCACAATAGACAATAGATCTAGACATCGAAACCCTAGCATACACACACCTACCAGATCCAATCTGCGCACCATCGCCATCAAGGCACCTTGTAACCTTTGGTTTCTGCATCAATCAAGACAAGACAAGCAGGAGTAGGGTTTTCCCTCTGGGGGGCTAAACCTGGGTAAACCTCATGTCCCCGTGTTGTTTTTCTATTAGCCGACAAAGTTTCCAGTGCGCCGCTCTTTCTCTAAACCCAAGTCCATAAACTATGAGAATTGACATGTTTACCTCATGTCAATTGGCGACGACTCTGGAAAGTCCGCGCATTGATGTTGCGACTTCGGCAATTCCATCACCAACGATCTACGATTCGGCGTTTCCTAGGTAGTGGATCCACTTCGGCTCCCTCATCATCATCCGAGGTAGGATCACATCCGATCGATTTTTCCGCGTCGGCATGCTCAGATTCGTTAGATGTCGCGTTCACTGCGAGTGCGCGGCCAAGTCGGCGCAGGCCTATTCTAAAATCAGCTGAATCCGGTCTGTTCAAGAAAAAGGACGGTAAGATCCGAGTGCAGCCTCATGCAAGATCACTACAAGAAAAAAAACGCTGCTACAAGTACGCCAGGAATCCTATGTTTTTTGTACGATGTAGACGCATAGCCGTTGCACCAGCCACACGTGCAGTTGCGTAGTTGCAAAGCCGCATGGTTCAGTCTCCTACACATATCCGATATCAAAGTTTGTACGGGAAGCAGTTTAAAAAAAACTTTCCAAATAGACCGTAAGTAAGAAATCAGATTAATTACTCATCAAGTGACCTTGTCCCTTACAAGTGAAAGGAGATGGTGTCCATGGTATTTTTTGGATTATATGCAACGTGACAGAGGGCATATCAAAATGCATGGCCTTGTGGACGGAAGGACTCAACGAGTCCGCATTTGTCCCAGCAGCCTGGCGATCACCTTGCTATAAGAAGAATGTTTCTAAACACAATGACCATATAGACTACTATTTTAAAATAGTCTGGCAGCAAAAGACGTGGATACGATCCCGATCAGCAAAAAGTCCAATTAATTCCACCGTTTCGGCTACACGTCCATCACGTCAACTCCTTCCACCGGTAACCTGGTCACGTCGACTCTTTCCGCCATTGGCTCTGGCAATCTGCTATGATCTTCGGTTGCGGCAAACTACTGCCGCCATTGGCTTCGGAGACCCGCTGTCGCGTCGACTACGGTTCGCCGCATCGGCTCTCGAATGCTGCTTCAACTCTGTTGACCACATCGACTCCACGCTCGGGGGCTGCACCGACTCCGCCGCGTGAACCACTACGGCCTTCGGCTCCGGCGACCCGCTGCGGTCTTTGGCTTCGGCGACTCGAGGGTCCTCCGACTCCGGCGATCCGTTGCGGTATTCGGCTCCGACGACTCAGGGCTCTTTCAGAAATGGCGACCCGATACAATCTTCGGCTGTGGTGACCTGCTAAGGTCTTAGCCTACGGTGGCCTGCTGCATTCTTCGGATGCAGCAACCCGCTGCGGTCTTCGATTGCGGCAATCTTTAGATGCGGAATTCGCTACCGGCATTGACTCCCAGCAACCCGCTATCACTACGAATATGGTCGCCGCGTCGACTACATGTCCGCTGTGCAACTCTCGACCGCCACATCGACTGCTCATCTGACGTCGATTCTGTGACCGCCGCATCAGCTACCAATAAAGCTAAGTTTCCTTCTACATAGATATGATTCTTTTTTAACTCACACCCCACATACTCGGGGGTTGCTCCCTATTCAAGTAACCTAATGTGTCGTCGACTCCGTGCACTCGAGCATTTCATATGCGATATCCCGAGTAGCTGATTCTGCATGATCATTAAATCCTTGAACTCCGAGTACCCCGCAAGGGTACTGAGACTAAGGGTAATCAGGAAAATGAAAAGGCCTAGCATACAGTACAAAAGTGTTGACTCGATTGGCACCAAAATTTTAATTTACAAGCCAACAGGAAAATATTCTTTACAAGATGCAAGTACTTCACAATTCTTAATGGTTTTTGTAGCTTACAAAGACATCGACTGCATCAAGCTATTCTATCAGGTCCTCCAATGGAGTCGATCAACACCAGTTGCATCAATAGACGTCAATATCCGAGTTGACACTTTCCTTGGATGACCATGTGAGTTGTCAACAAGAAGCGATGTTGGTCGTGCACCCGACAAAAGCAACATTGGCCGTGCACCTGACAGAAGCAACTGCGCTGACTCCATTCACAGCGGTGAGTCCTTCTGGCTAAGCGCCACATGACTGAAAGAACATTTTATGATCCCTATAGTTTTGTGTGTTGAGTGCCGCAGATTTTTCCCCAAAAGAATAGGGGTGGATTATCCACCTCTGGCTAGGGTCGGATTATCCGCCCCTTCCTTGGTCGACAAGGGAGCACAAGAGCGACGTTTTGATTGGGGGCGGAGAATTCCCCAGATTGTCCGACCAGGGCCAGAGTTTTTTCCCTGGCCGGATAATCCGCCCCTCTGAGGGGGCGGGATTATCCATCCCCCTAGGGATTTCTCAAAGGGCCAACCGGCGCTACTCTTAGAAGGGGCGGAGATTTGGCCTGGATTATTTAGTTCGGGCCAGCTTTTTGTCCCCGACCAGATTATTCGGCCCTAATTTTCTCCAACGGCAAATTTTAGGGAGGGGTTACATATACCCCATTAGATCTTCATTCTAGGCGCTCTTGGATCCAGGGAAAAAACTGAGCCCTGTTCAAATCGATTCTCCACGAGATCTCGACTTTCAACCACCCGAAGGCTTTGATCCTTGGGGATATCAAAGGAGGAGGCATTGATCTATATCATCACCAATCAAGATATTCACTTCCTCTCCAATTCATTGGGGGGAATTTTGATCTAGAGTTTCTTTGAATTTCTAAATCTTAGTTTCATTACTTGATCACTTGTTTTATTGTGGCAGCTTGTTGTCATCATGGGAGCTTCCAGTTTAGTTGTGGACGTACGCCCTGGTAGCATTGTAAAGGCATCAGTTCCTTCCTCGAAGGGTACCACTTAGTGGAAAGGTGGATCAGGCCAGTTGTGGCAAGATCCACTAGAGAACATGGTGAGGCCTATTGTGGTGTGGTGGTATTTGTACCGCCCACCCCTCCAACGCAGACATACTTCCCTTAAGAAGAAAGGAACTGCGGTAAAACAAATCTTGTGTCTCCATGTGCTCCACTACGATTACCTTGTTCCTCTCACTGCTTTTACTCGCTTAGTAGCTAGATTGGCATATAGGGAAATTCACCTTAGTTGTATATCTAGATAATTTACCTTTATATCAAGCCTAAATTTGAAAAAGAATTAAGAATTCGAGTAGCACCTATTCACCCCCCCCCCCTCTAGGTGCCCATACGATCCATTTAAATTGGTATCAGAGCATTGGCTCTTTAATCGGTCTTTAATGCCTAAGAGAGTATGGGTACTCGTGGAGATGGTAGTGAGGATGTGGAGAAGGTCACCATGGATGATCTCAAGATCATGGAAACAACCTTGATTAAAACCATGGAGACCCAGTTGCAAGAAATGTGTGACATGATGACACGTCTCCTACCACCCACAAACTCACCTCCCTCTCCCACTAAAGCTAAGGCTAACTCCAATGAAAAGGAGTTGGAGGATGAATATAAAATAAGAGCTCCTCTTCCAAAAAGGGACGTGGTAAGGAGGATTATCGTGAGGTCTCTCGTCTATACTCGGCTGATACACCAATCCCTCACCCTCATATAAACAATAGGGGTGATCCACCCAAGCTTAGTGCATCTTATTTTAATCAATGACAATTTTTATGAAATCTCATGTGTGTAGTTCATTCATTGAGTTGTGGAAAATTATAGAGGTTGGGCTTCATGTTGTGGATCCAACCAATATGACTCGAAAAGAAGTTGGTGAAAGCTAACTCAATGCCACTGCCCTACACATGATTCAGCTAGGTGTGGGTCCTAAGGACATGTCACATATTGAACATCTCAGGATCGCCAAGGAAGCATGGGATGCCCTCACCGAGCTATTCATCGAAAATGAGAGCATGAGAATGAATATATATGATGCTCTAAGTAATCAAGCTGAAGGCTTCTACATGATGGATGGTGAGGATCATGAAGATATGTATAGAAGACTCAAGTCCATTGCCACCACATTTAGAAACCATGGTGCCACACACATTGATGATGTTTGGATCAAGAGGAAATATGTAAGTACTCTTATGCCATTTGATACCATGGATCTAAAGAGTCTACAAGGAAGACACAACTACCACCTCATGACTTCCAATGAAGTTATGCAAGAAATGGCTGCTTTTAAAGTTGCGGCCAAGAATGCTGAAGATGCTCATGCGCGAGCCCTTGCTATGCAAAAGCGGGTTAATCTTTCCTTGAAGGCCAATGTGGTTGAGAAAGAAGAATACAAAAGGAACATTTACATAACTACCTTGAGATGTCCCGAGGATGTCAAGCACGCACATGGTGAGTACATGTCGTTCTATGCGAGGAGTTTTTGGAAAGATCCCGCCAAGGCAAAAATCTGAGCTTGAGCATAAGAACGGGTCAAGTGGAAGAAAGGAAAATGGTCCAAAGCTGAGATCTTGTTACAATTGTGGAGAGTATTTCCATTTTGTTGTCGAGTGCCCCTATTAAAATAGAGAAGACCATGGGGGTAGATTGGTTCTCAAGGATAAATCAAAAGCCCCTCGCAAGAAGCCATTCAACAAGAAGAATGTTCCTTAAAAGAAGCAACCAAAAATAGTGTTGGTGGCCCAAGAGGAGTACTCATCTGCAAGCGAAGACGAAGAAGATGATGAAATCCCAAGAGAAGTAGCATCCATAGCCACCACTTCCACACCAACCGCTTCGATCTTCGACTCACCGAATGAGAACCTCTCTAAAAAGAACGTCAATTGCCTCATGGCAAGGGCTTCCGAGGTATCACCTTCCACCACTTCCTTTCCTAAGACTACTATGAATGTTGATATGTGTTGGGTTCACAGCATAGAAAACAAAAAAAAATCCTACGATGTGAACATCTAAGAACCAAGATCTATCTACCAAGATACAATCAACGGTGGATATATGATGACTTCAAGTGCATAGATCGTTTGTAGCTAGTTTCGAAATAAAGATATCGATCCCACAGGGAGCAGTAGGCGAAAGACTAAAATGCTTTTAACTAAAACTAAACAAAGTACTTAAGGAATAATTTTGAGATGCAAGAAAAGTAGAATTATTTTTGGGTTTTTGATTGAATGAATCAATTAAAGTAAAGTAAAACTTACTGCAGAAAGTAAGAATCGCGTGTGTAAAAGAGCTTGGAACTGCAATAGGGAAAAGGGCGTTCTAAGGGAGTGGTGGATACTCTCTTGATAGTAATTTAGACTAAGCAATCAAGATTATTATAACGGATATTCTCATGATATGTATGTATGTGGGAGGAGCTCCATATATGGACGAATAGGCAGAAACCACTGCTCACATCATCCTTCATAACCACAGCTGACAGATAAACGACATCAATCTTATTATCCCGCTATGAACGGATTTCTCCCGTGGCATGGACATGGCTTTATGAGTTCTCCTTGTTTCCCCAAGTTAGTACGTAAAGAATGACAACAGCTTTATAGTCACAGTAAGTGCTATCATCCCTCCCTCTACCAACAAGTAATCCCCTTCATCGTGTCCCCATAAGAGGAAAATATTAAGGAGGTGCACAAATCCCAACATCAAGATGAAGACAATTAACACATACAAATAATGATGTATAACATAATAATCTCTATCTTATCTCAATCATATGCTAGGGTTTCTCCATCTTCCCAAGAACTAATGATCACTCAGACATGGAGGCAATCAACATCATGGCAATGGTAATGGAAACAATTGTAAATAAATAGTTCTTGTATAAATCCACAATGAGTACGGAAATTACAACAAGATCTAGATGGAGTGAATATGGGATGGATAGAGATGATGGTGGTGCAGCGGTTGATGAAGATGAAGATCGATGCCTTGGCCTCCCAGATTCGCGTAGGGCGAAGACGGATCCCTTGGGAAAGTTCCCCCTCCAGATGCCTTCCGGAGGTGAGGTTTCGGTAATTTCAGGTTGTTCTGTATGTCATCTCCCTGATCTAGTTGCACGGGGTGAAACTATTTGAGGAGGCAGTGGTAGCGCCAACTATATGGCCGAAAAATTAATCCCCGCCAGATAGTTGGTCGTTAAACCCTCGGGATGCCTCGATCGCTTCGGGTTTTCTTCTGGTGTTATTGATATTTCCCAAATAAGCGATTTACGTTGTTTTTTACTCCTTTTCTTCCGAATATAACTGCTCCAAGGATTGTGTTCATTGTATCCATCATCTGTCTTGATCCTGGTGAAAATAGACATAAAATGTGCATGCGAACACTGTAAAATACCAAGATCCTACCACTATAATGCAAAACAATAATATAAAACATGATGCAAATATGCACTCATCAACTTCCCCAAGCTTAGACTCTTGCTCATCCCAAGCAAGGATGGATTAGTGAATGTGATCCTCATATTCATGAAGCTGAGTCGGTAAAATAAATGAGGCAATTGCAGCATGTGTTTATCCTATAAGATACATAGGAATGAGTTCATGAATAGTACATTACTCAAACCATCTGGATAATATTAGCAGGCTTCCTCACCTTAGTGATCAACAGTTCACAAAAGATGAATCTCAACATGATGTAAAAGTATTCGGTTCGACCGAATGAGTTAGCGAGGTAGTCCCAAGTGTTTTAGGATTAGCATATTCACTTGGGATTCAAAATATCAAAACGTCACTTTGTCTTACTACAATATAGTGGTATATTCCTATTTGCTCTTTGCACAATCGCTGTTTTTATTTATATATATATATATGCTCACACTTGTGTTTAAGTGCTGTGCAAAGGAGCTAGCCATACATTCCACTTCGTGTAGGAATTCAAAGTTTAACGATCTCAATTACCAAATTCCAATTGTATATGAAGCATCTTTATGACTTGAAGACTCTACCTCGACTTGTTCTCACTCTATTTTGATAGCATTTTAATTTTTTTTCTGTTCAAGGTCTCTTTCTCAACTTCAGTAATCTGATTATTTTTACCTTTGTAAACTAAATCATGAACTTACAACATATCAATTTAAATTATCTTTATATGTTCCATAAATACCAATGGTGTGGAATACTCCTATTGCTATCATCAAGTGTAAGTAAAATTATACTCAAGCCATTCATATATCCAATAAGACAAGCACAAACTCAATAATGCTCCAAATATGATAATAAACTCGGAATTTCACAAATGGGATCGATTATTCCTTAAGGGAATTCAAATGATGCAAACTTTATTTCTAAGATCGAACTAATGCAAAACTAAAATAGTAATATAAAACTTATAAGATAGATTACAAGGTCTTAAAGATCTCCCCAAGCTTGGGATCAAGCTAAGTGGGATCAAATAACTCCTTGTTGGTACCTATTCCTCCTCCTGGGTAGGAAGAGTATTGCCTTCTTCCCTATGTTGCAAACTTTAGCTATGCTTGCGAGGCGGATGCTGAGCTCGGCCATGTCGTATTGAAGCTTCAAAATTTTCTTCTGGAAGAATTTCTTCTCATCTGTCAACTCAAAAACATTTTTAATCAAGAAACCAACTCTACCATCTATGTCACTGACCTTTTTCTCAAGGTATTTGCTCATCATCCAGTAGGAGTCAATCCCTTCTCCAATTGTTTCAACACATGCTTTCTAAGCTTTTTCCAACTAAAAGATATTATCATGAATCTCATCTTGCCGCACCTTCTTAGGTTTAAGAGGCGATAAACCGAGAGGAGGTTTATAATAGGATCCTATGTTGTGACGATAGGGATTAGGGAGATACTCATCCTTGCTCTTTCCCCGCTCTGCTTGCCTCATCATCTCCATCCATTGCGGGAACATGTCCTCCTAGTTTGGGAGAGGCTTGATCTCTAGGCTGGACGATGATAATGATCCTTTAGGTTCTACTTCTTCAATCCTCTTCACGGGATTCTCTTATTTCTTCCTCCAAACCTTGTTGACATGGAAGGGCTGCATGGCTTTGCTGCACGAATATTGTTAGAAGGGGCTTGTATAGGGATGGAGAGGATTTTTTGAGGCTAGAGGTTGTAGCTCTGTGAAGACTTAATGAAAAAGGTTAGATGTCACTAGCTTTAAAAGGGTAGGTTGAAAACCCTAGCCATAGTTCGTAACTAGCAACTATACGGGCGTGGCCCGTATAGGTCCCGCCGTATAGTTATGAACTGACTATAGATTTTCCTTCTATGGTGGAACCAACTATATGGGCGGGAATTTTTATTCCCGCCGTATAGTTGGTCGTTAAACCTTCTGTACTCCGAATAATTTTTTTGGAGATGGGTTGATATCTATACGACAGCAACTATACGGGAAGATTTTTTATTCCAGCCGTATAGTTGGGCGTTAAACCTTCAGTACCCTAGAAAAGAATTCTGATGAAGGCATTGATATCTATACGATGGCAACTATCCGGCCGAAATTTTTATTCTCGCTGTATAGTTGGTCGTTAAATTTTCAGTACCTTTTGTAAAAGGAAGGGGTTTTGTCGAAAGAACTATACAACCTCAACTATATGGCCAGAATTTTATTCCCGTCGTATAGTTGGTCGTTAAACCTTCTGGATCCACCAAAAAATACCTGCTTCTCCGAGAATTCTTTATTAATCTGAAACTTAATGAAATATCAAGTTTTGATAGAAAAATGATAGCTTAAATTTTTGACCAATATTAGCATCCCTTTAACGGGATTTTAGCATTATCAATCTTCTTTTTCTTCGCTAGAGTTTTATATGTTCTTTATTTGACACAAGCTCAACTAAAACTAAATTGAAAATTTAAAAACATACTCAAACCTTTATTTCACATGGGTTGCCTCCCATGAAGCGCTCTTTTATGGTAAATAGCTTGACCATAGTGTTGCTCATTTCGTCTCGATTCTATCATTCTTGCAGTTGCTATTTCTTGTATATTTTTGCTTAATCACCTCTTCTAGGGTGATCACATGTATGGTGACTTCACTTATATCTTCTTTTGCTCGATAATGCTTCAAGCGTTGTCCATTTACCACCCATGAAAGAGAGGGTGTTTTTCCCTGGAGCTTCATTGCTCCCGATGAATAAGCTTGTTCAACTATATAGGGGCCTTCCCACTTCGATCTGAGTTTTCCTGGAAACAACTTAAGATGAGAATTATAGAGCAACACCTTGTCTCACTTTTAAAGGCCTTTTTCTATTTTTCTATCATGCCAACTTTTCACTTTTTCTTTAAACAGTCTAGCGTTCTCATAGGCCTCACTTCTAAACTCATCTCAAGCATGAATATCTAATAAATGTTTTTCTCCTGCTGCTTTAAGATCATAGTTTAGGTTCTTGATTGCCCAAAAAGCTTTGTGTTCCAATTCTAAAGGTAAATGGCATGCCTTACCATATACCATCTTATAAGGTGTCATATCCATTGGATTCTTAAGCACAGTACGGTATGCCCATAGACTGTCTTTTAACTTGTATGACCAATCTTTTCCTGATTTGTCCACCATTTTATTGAGTATGGTATTTAATTCTCTATTGTAGAGTTTCACTTGACCAATAATTTGAGGATGATATGGTGAAGCAACACGGTGAGTTACTCCATATTTGCAAAGGATTTTTCCGAAAGTTTCTTTCATAAAATGAGAACAACTGTTAGTGATTAAAAATCTAGGAACTCCAAACCTGGGGAATATAACATCCTTGATCATATTCACTGAGGCAGCTGATGGCTGTGAAATACCACCTCTTTTAGCCATATAAAATGAGGCCATTTATCTCTCATATCATGTTTCTTTCAGCTATAGCTATGCCTTATATACATGACTTCTAGTTCTCATTTACTTTCATATGAGCTTTGTGCATTTAGTAGGTGAGGTAGAATTTTATTACTTTTCCTTATCTATGACATGTGTGTAGGTATTGATGATGATTATAGATAAAACAAAGGCAAAAGGGACAAAGAGAGCATAGTAGGGAGGAGCTGTAGGGACCAGACTTAGCCATTTCAGAGATTGAAAAAGTGAATTTTTCCAACTTCCCAAAATAAATATACAATACCATGGGGTTATAGACCTTGACGATACAAACTCAACGAGCCCAAGAACACCCAAAACAGAGTTCGTATGAAGAAATAACGGCGAAACTACTAAAGGGGACAAACGGTTTGACGAGCAACTATACGGCCGGAGCTATTTTTCTGGTCGTATAGCTCCGCCTGTATTGTTGCCAAAAAGGTCGCAAATGATGGGATTTGACCTCAAAAAATCTCCAGAACCTTCCCTAAGTCATATGACGGTATTGGGGGAACCCTAGGGCATCCCCAAGGCCTATATAAAGGAGGGAGGACCCAAGAGAGAGTCACCAAGCCATAGCCCTTCAGGGGCAGAGCCCTGCCACCGCCTCCACCCATCCGATCTCCATTGCGGCGGAGCTCTGCCTCAACCACACCTCCGAGATCTAAATCTCCCTCAACACCATCACCATCAAGGCATCCAAGCAAGAATAAGGGGAGGAGAAGGAAGACATCACCACCACCACGCATCGATCTCCATCTCCTTCATCATCTCCATCTCCCTCTCTCTCTTGTGTTTAGCAATTGTAAGATTGAACATGGTTGTGATATCATTATATATTTATATATGTTTTGTTGTTCATCCATGTGTGAGTGATTGACTCAATTCTAGGTTAAGGTATGATCTAGTGTGCTAAGTTAGAATCTATTGTGATCTAAGATGAGTTTATGTGATCCTTTGGTCTGGAAGTGCCTTTGCCTTGCGGTGACACGCGAGAACCATGCATAGTGCATACAGTGTGACAACCCGGTAATCAATTGGGGAACGTTTATTTGTCTGAGCAATCTCTTATTGATCACACATATATTTCTCCATCTAGTACTAGTGAGACCGGAGCCTAGAAGCCCTCTCTCATTCCATTCAACCCTACAACTACAATCTCTTTAATTCCATTCATATTCCTGTTTACTTTATGTCTTAGTTTATTTTGTTTCTGTTAAAAGTTCTTTGTTATTAGATACTTTTAACCTCTCTCAATTATTGTTGTTCTAGTAGCTTATAGAATAGGCTATTTCCAAACCACGGTTTGTGTACGAAACGTGGCCGCATTGACAACGTGGCTACAGGGTCGTGTTGTTTCCGTTCAATGATCTCCCATCGGGACAAACTCTTAAATATTTGCTACTACAAGTACTGCAATAACCCTGTTGTTGGTGCAGGAATCCAGTCATCAAATTGGCGTCGTTGTCGGGGAGATAAGAGTCCGATTATTACCTTCCTACTCGCACATAGTTTATTTCCGTTTGTTGCTATTATCTTACTGCTTTCTTTTATAATGAAAACAATAAAAAAATTATAAAATCAAAAATTTATATAAACGGTTGCTACTAATCATGTCTTCCGAGATAAAAAAATTTCAAGAGATAATACAAGCATTGGAGGAGATAAAGGATTCAAGTTCATCAAGCCTGGTTGCTAGATATGAGCTGATAAAGAAATTGGTGGGCCAATTGGAAATGCATTCATTATGGTTGCGTGCTAATGATGGATCTTATTGCACAGTTTGTATTACAGATGACCACCTTAATTTTCAATGTAAGTATTCCAACAATCCTACTCTAGCAAATTATAATAGAGATACATCCTATGCTAGTTTGGAAGTACTAGAATACTTTATTTTCAAAGGTGCATCTGAAATGGTATTTAGACTAGGAAGTATTGATGTTGAAAGTGAAGCACTTGATGGAGTTTTTAATTTAGTATACCTCATATTCCTCTTTTGCAAAAATAATTTAAGTAGAGAGGAAAAGGAGCATAAGGAAGAGGAGGAAGATCGGATTGATCACCCGCTCACACCTTCAACTCCTACTTTTGATTCTATCATTGCTATTAAAACACTAGTCGGTGAAAAGGAGGAACAAAAAGGTGAGGTTGACAAAGAGTCACATTACAACTTTTTTTGTGATGCCTCTCACTCTAGTAGTGACTTTTATGACGCTAAAACTGTTGATAATTGTTCTGTGGAGGCCTTGTGCCTAGACACTCATATGGAGAGCATTAATAATAATGAACTAGAGATAGAACCTTGTTATACTAGCATGCAGGGTCCTGAACTCCCTGCTATGAAGGAAGAATACTATGAAGTGTTCCCCTACACAAGTAACCAAGGTAAAGATTTAAGAATTTTATATGAATCCCAAATCCTCTCATTGCAGCTATACACGGAGGCATGTTCACCAAGCTTGGTGCATCAACACTCGCTTGAAAGCGAGAACTTGTTCATCTAAATGATGTCGTTGCACCGTAAGCGGGTACGACTCTGACCGAACTCTACTTCAAGATGCTCCAAGCTGGTATGTACAACCTCACCTCGAGTCGATATCCCTTGGGATCCAGGTGGGTACTGTATGGAGCATCCTAACTTGGCTTTATGGCTTTAAAGAGAGCGCTTCCCGGGAGGCAACCCGGAAGTCATTAGGCGTCTTTCTTAGTTTTGTGTCTTGATTCTAGTTGCATTCATGTTGCATTGGCACTTTTATTCTTCACATGTCTTGCTATTAGATTAATCTTGTTGAAGTTTTTAAAAAGGTAGAATGTATTGTTACTATGTGTTGCACAACTTAGTTGTACCTAAATCTCATCCGATACATGTTAATGTTGGTCGAAAATTTAAGTTGTTATTTTACTGTCAAAACAAGGTATATCACTAAGTTACAGGATAAGAAATAATTCTCGAAGAAATAGAAATATTTTGATGCATACAGAGAGTTTAATGACCAACTATACATCGGGAATAAAAGTTCCGGCCGTATAGTTCCGGTCGTATAGATAAATTTGCCATCGACTATTTTTCTTTCATATGTTCTGAGAGTTTAACGACCAACTATACGGCGGGAATAAAAATTTCGGCCGTATAGCTCCGGTCGTATAGATATCAGTGCCTCCGTACAAATTATTTTCCAATGTATTGACAGTTTAACGACCAACTATACGACAGGAAAAATCCGGTTGTATAGTTCCGGTCATATAGATATCGATGCCTTTGTATATTTTCTTTTTCCATGGACATACAGTTTGACGACCAACTATACGGCGGGACACTTTTGGTCCAGTCGTATAGTTGCACCCGTATAGTTGAGAAAACCCCTCAAATGCCAACTAGAAGGTAACCATTGCTCAAAATCTTCTTCTTTCTTCTTCTAAAAACCCTGAAACACCACCTAGGAGCTTCTCCAATGATCTATAGAAGCCGAGCATATGTAAGCAATAAATTTCTACCTCAGAAACCTCCTAGACTGTAATTATCTATAGAAGTTCATGTTTTCTTTTTATTTTCCTTTTATCGGTGGGGTAAATGAACTATGTTCGTATACCAAACCGATGCATTTTATTTTGTGTGTTATTTTCGCATGGACTTAAACCTTGTGTGATGATGTATACGATAGTGCCGACCATGCAAACACTCACATGATCCACTTGGTTGCTTCAATTCAATGGTTCGACAACCAGTTTCTGGTAAAACCTTCCAACTCGAACATCTTTTATGAAGCACATAGGGGTTGCACACGTGCGTTTCATATTTTGTCTCACTTGTACTTCATAAAAATCTAGGAGAGGCATCTTCTAGAACTAGTTTGTTGACTTAATCGTGGTGCTTAGGTTGATGAATCGACTCGGTGGGACTTGTATTTTTATCACTTGTGAGCTAAACCCGTGTCTTCAGAAACACAAAAATATTTCATTTTTCTTTTTAGTTTTTATGAAGGTCTTCAAGGAAGGGACACCGGGCCATATCAAGAAATACATGTTGAAGCAAACTTCTTTGTCCATCAAAAGAGAGGTTACTTGTATCTCAAAGGTAAAGTGTGTCACCCTTGTTTTCAACTAAACTTGGGGAGGTAACCACTTATCACAATCTCTTTTGGAAACCATTTTTTGTCTTTTCTTTTGGTGATATACTCAAGTTTAGTTCTTGCAAAGTTCTAAGCTTGGGGGGTTACTTCTACATGTGTAGACTCTTGTGGAATGTTCGTATTCGATGAAGGTTTAATGCAATCATGTATCCCACTATTTTTGAATGCTTGTTTAAGTGAGTCTAGTTATGTAATCATATGGGGATACAATTGCTCATGATAGGCACCATAAGAGTTGACTTAGAGCTTGTATGCATATTTCCAAATTGTTATCAAGCTTGTGACACTATTTGTGATCCTCTAGAAAACATTGCCACAATATCTACACTTGGAAAGAATGAATACTTGATCAAGATCTTTTGAAAATTGTTGGTTGTCACTAAATAGCCTTGTCTTAAATGAATAGGTTATGCTCGACCCCATAATGTCAAAACAACAGACTTGATAGTTTGCTTATGGAAGGAGTTGTCAATTGGAAATGATATTTCAAAGTTTCGACTTCTGTGCTAAATAAGGTGTTGATTAATTGTCTTAAGAGTTTAGCCTTAAAGATACTCAACACCATATATGTGATGATCGACTTGATATTACTCTTTGAAAGGATTTGTTTGAAGAAACTAATATTTAGCCGTAATTGAGATGCATGCCAAATCTTGACCTGTTGATTAAAGTATGATATTGCTTTATGCGTGTCTGCACCACAGTCGCACAACATGGGATGCTAACAACTCTGCTACCCTTTGAACAGTCCAAAATAGGAAACTCTTGGAGTTTGGCTATGAGTTGTCCAACATATGTAGCAAAAAATTCTATATTTGGGTATGCATTGGTATTCTCATGGGCCTGCGTTCAAAGTGAAAGAGGGAATACTCCTCTGACCGTTATGAGAAATCATTATACCAAAAAGGGAAACCTTGGTAATGGTCACGAGTATCCATTCTTAGCCTGCATAGTCTGATTAAACACACTAAGTTTTGGCATGATCTCATTACTGATGAACTGAAGTTTTGGAAAGACAAAGAATAGAAAATGAGTGTTTGATAGCCATGATTCATTGATGTGGATGACTAAAAAGAGACACTCTAATGCTATGCTTCTTTTGACATGTTCTCGCATTTCCTTTTAGCATAAATCTCGTTACTAAGAGATAAACTTTTTGAAACTCAATAACTGATGTTTGCACTTGAGATCCTTAACTAGATGACATGATTGGGTAGAATCCTATTTATGCTTGACGTCTATTTGTGACTAAGTTTTGCCTCATAAAAAATAATAATGATATGAAAAGTTATACAAAAGGTGCAATAAGAGGATCACAAGTTTGTCTGCAGGTAGATTCACTGTTGACATGGAGCATATAAGTTTTGATGAATCTTTAGTGGTCTTTATAACTGATCTTGTGTTGCTTTGTATGAATACATGTTTTCTCTCTGCAAGCTTGTAGAAGAAATAAGGATGCAAGGCATTGATTTGCAGTGATAAGCTATTTCACAACCATTAATTTATTACCGACCCTTCCTGCTTGAGGACGAGCAAGGTCTAGCTTGGGGAAGTTGATGGTTGTGAAATACCACCTCTTTTAGCCACATAAAATTAGCCATTTATCTCTCATATCATGTTTCTTTCAGCTATAGCTATGCCTTATATACATGACTTCTAGTTCTCATTTACTTTTATATGAGCTTTGCACATTTAGTAGTTTAGGTAGAATTTTGTCACTTTTCCTTATCTATGACATGTGTGTAGGTGTTGATGATGATTATGGATAAAACAAAGGCAAAAGGGACAAAGAGATCATAGTATGGAGAAGCTGCATGGACTAGACTTAGCCATTTCAGAGGTTGAAAAGTGAATTTTTTTTCCAACTTCTCAAAATAAATATCCAAGACCTTGGGGTTGTATCCCTCAATGATACGAACTCAACGAGCCCAAAAACACCTAGAACGGAGTTCGTATGAAAAAATGGCGGCCAAAATACTAAAGGAGACACACGGTTTGACGAGCAACTATATGGCCGGAGCTATTTTTCTGGTCGTATAGCTCCGCCCGTATAGTTGCCAAAAAGGTCGCAAATGACGGGATTTGACCCCAGAAAAGCTCCAGAACCTTCTGATACGTTGCTAACGTATCTATAATTTTTGATGTTCCATGCTTGGTTTATATCTACTTTCTTATGGTTTGCCCATACTTTGGAGTATTTTTATATACTTTCTTGGACTAACCTATTAACAAGATGTCACAGTGCCAGTTACCTGTTTTCTTCTGTTTTTGGTTCCAGAAAATTCAGAAAATGAATATTCTCGGAATTGGACGGGACAAAAGCCAAAGTTGATATTTTACCGGAAGACTCATGGAGCCAGAAGACGAGACGGAGGGGGGCCACAGGGCAGCCACACCACCCCTTGGCACGGGCAGACCTAGGCCATGCCACGGCATGGTGTGGGCCCCCTGGCTAGCCACCGACCTCTCCCCTTCGCCTATAAGATCCTCCCGATGCAAAAACCCTAAATCGTCTAGCCTCTAGCCACAAAAAGTTCCACAGCGCCGCCGCCACCTAAGGGGAGATTCGGGGGACAGAAAGTCTCTGTTCTGGCACCCTGCCGGGATGGGGAGGTGCCCCCGGAGCTATCTCCATCAATCTCCACCGCCATCTCCATCACCATTGCTGATTCCCATGATGATGAGGGAGTAGTTCTCTCTCGAGGCTAAGGGTTCTACCGGAAGTTATGTGTTCATCTCTCTCTATGCATGATCATATTGTGATCATGAGTTTTGTAATCAAGTAGATCTACCTTGCTACTTAAGTGCTTTAATAGATCTCTGCTCTCCCATGTGTGTGAAGTTGACAGTGTGCACACCATAGTGGCACTTAGGCTAGAGATTACAAATACTTGTTGTGAGTTATATTTGGAGTTGGATGTCTTTATGAAATTGTGGTGTTTGTTGGAACCATCTAGTGCTCAAGGTGACAGTGTGGGGTTATCTAGATGGGAAAGGCTTACTTTGAGGTGTGCTATTATAGCCCTAGCATGGATTAGAGTGTCCAACCGGAGAGTAGTTCAGCGTAGTATCATAAAGAAGAATATATTTATATGAGAGTGTTCACTAATGAAAGTATGATCCCTAGGCCTTGTTTCTAAGCACTGAATACCGTTTGCTATTAGATCTATTACATGTTTGATTGCTTCTATCTTTATTTCAGTTTTACTTTAGTCTTTTCCACGCCATCAAGCTATTTTCTATCACCGTTACCACTTATAATTATCTATACCACATGTATTTCACTATCTCTTCGCCGAACTAGTGCACATATACACCTGACAAGTGTATTGGGTGTGTTGGGGACACAAGATACTTCTTGTATCTTGATTGCAGGGTTGCTTGAGATGGGATACCTTTGACCACTTCCTCCCTGAGTTCGATAAACCTTGGGTGATCCACGGGAAAACTTGATGATGTTCTACAAACCTCTGCACTTGAAGGCCCAACAACTGTCTACAAGAATAGAAGTGCGTAGACATCACTACTCAAGTGCTTTAATAGATCTCTGCTCTCCCCATGTGTGTGAAAGTGACAGTGTGCACACCATGGTGGCACTTAGGCTAGAGATTACCAATACTTGTTATGAGTTATATTTGGAGTTGGATGTCTTTATGAAATTGTGGTGTTTGTTGGAACCATCTAGAGCTCAAGGTGGCAGTGTGGGGTTATCTAGATGGGGAAAGATAACTTTGAGGAGTGTTGTTATAGCCCTACCATGGATTAGAGTGTCCAACCGGAGAGTAGTTCAGGGTAGCATCATAAAGAGAAGATATTTATATGAGAGTGTTCACTAGTGAAAGTATGATCCCTAGGCCTTGTTTCTTAGCATTGAAACACCATTTGCAACTAGATCTGTTACATGTTTGCTTGCTTCCATCTTTATTTTAGTTTGCCTTTAGTCTCTTCCACGCCATCAAGCTATTTTCTGGCACCGTTGTCTTATATCCATACCACTTGTATTTCACTATCTCTTCGCCGAATTAGTGCACCTATACACCTGACAAGTGTATTGGGTGTGTTGGAGACACAAGAGACTTCTTGTATCTTGATTGTAGGGTTTCTTGAGAGGGATACCTTTGACCACTTCCTCCCTGAGTTCGATAAACCTTGGGTAATCCACTTAAGGGAAAACTTGATGCTGTTCTACAAACCTCTGCACTTGGAGGCCCAACAATTGTCTACAAGAATAGAAGTGCGTAGACATCACCTTCCCTAAGTCATATGACGGTATTGGGGGAACCCTAGGGCACCCCCAAGGCCTATATAAAGGAGGGAGGACTCAAGAGAGAGCCACCAAGCCATATCCCTTCAGGGGCAGAGCTCTACCGCCGCCACCACCCATCCGATCTCCATTGCGGAGGATCTCTGCCTGAACCACAACTCCGAGATCTAGATCTCCCTCAACACGATCACCATCAAGGCATCTAAGCAAGAAGAAGGGGAAGAGAAGGAAGACATCACCACCACCACACATCGATCTCCATCTCCATCATCATCTCCATCACCCTCTCTCTCTTGTGTTTAGTAATTGTAAGCTTGAACATGGTTGTGATATCATTATATATTTATATATGTTTTGCTGTTCATCCATGTGTGAGTGATTGATTCAATTCTAGGTTAAGACATGATCTAGTGCGCTAAGTTAGAATATATCGTGATCTAAGATGAGTTTATGTGATCCTTTGGTCCGGAAGTGCCTTTGCCTTGCGGTGACGCACGAGAACCATGCATAGTGCATACAGTGTAATCAATTGGGGAACCTTTATTTGTCTGTGAAATCTCTTATAGATCACACATATATTTGCCCTTCTAGTACTAGTGAGACCGAAGCCTAGGAGCCCTCTCTCATTCCATTCAATCCTATAACTATAATATCCTTAATTCAGTTCATATTCCTGTTTACTTTCCGTCTTAGTTTATTTTGTTCCTATTAAAAGTTCTTTGTTATTAGATACTTTAAACCTCTCTCAATTATTGTTGTTCTAGTAACTTATAGAATAGGCTATTTCCAAACCACGGTTTGGGTGCGAAATGTGGCCGCATTGACAACGTGGCTGCGTGGTCGTGTTGTTTTCGTTCGACGATCTCCCATCAAGACAAACCCTTAAATATTTGCTGCTACAAGTACTGCAATAACCCTGTTGTTGGTGCAGGAATCTAGTCATCAGCAGCTGCATCTGCATGGCTTTTTGGAATAGCTTCAACGCATTTAGTAACATAATCGATAGCAACAAGAATATGAGTGTAACCATTTGATCCTATAAAAGGTCCCATGTAATCCATTCCCCATACATCAGAGGGTTCGATTATAAGACTATAATTCATTTGTATCTCTTGTCTCCTACCTATATTACCCCTTCTTTAGCAAGCATCACAATGTTCTACATACCTGTGTGCGTCCTTGAGAAGTTGGGCCAATAGAATCCAGGTTGAAGTACCTTTGTTGTAGTTCGCTTGCCTGCATGATATCCTCCATATGGACTGTCATGACAAGCTTGCAGAATTGCATTCATTTCATGGTTAGGAACACACTTCTGAATCATTCCGTCAGGTCCATGACAATATATATACGGATCATCCCAAAAAAAATATTTAAGATCATTAAAGAATTTCATTCTTTTATTTCTTGTCATACCAGGAGGTACAAATTTTACTGCAAGATATTTAGCATAATCTGCAAACCAAGGATCATCAATTTCAAAGTTTGCTAAATATTCTCCTGGAAATGACTCATTTATAGGTACGGGGTTAGTAATTATTCCCTCCATCCTAGAGAGATGATATGCTACCGGATTATCATTACCCCTCCTATCTACTATTTCCAAATCATATTCTTGTAGTAATAAAACCCACCTAATCAACCTGAGCTTTGCATCCTTTTTCACAAGGAGGTGACGCGAAGCTTGGTGATCCATATGAACTATTACCTTATAATTAATGATGTAAGATCTAAATTTGTCACAAGCAAAAATTATACCTAGGAACTCTTTTTCTGTAGTAGCATAACTGTTCTGAATCTTATTAAGAGTTCTACTAGCGTAATGTAACACCCTCAAATCGGCCCTATGCAAGTTTTAGCTCTTTCCGCCAAACCCGCATAGAAACGATTCAAGGACGCCCACCAGGCACTTTCATGCGGGTGGAAAATGAAGTAATAACATTACACAACAGTCCTTGATGGGACCCACAGAACAGATATATATACAACACGACTCCACGAGTCAAGAATATAAATATACAATACAAAGATCCAAATCACCTTGAAATCGGAAGGGCGTCCGACTACGGACAAGATGCAAATGGGGCTAAGAGCCCTGAAGAATAACCAATGGCGTCCATAACCCTGCCCAGGACAAGCCGGAAGGGTAACCCTGCTAACGACGTCGATCTCAAACCTGCTAAAACAAAAGGGGTGCCGACAAAGGGCAAAGGAAAAAGAGGAGCGTCAGTACTAAGGCCAGTACATGGCGAGGCTAGAATTCGGCGGCTATAAGAGAGGGATAAGAAAGACCTATTCGGATCCAACCTGATACTAACACCAAACATACCCATCCTGGTATTCCCCCTCGAGACCAAACGAGGAAGTCCAGCCGAGGAAACTCACACGGTTGGCAATTTTATTTAATCTTTCCAAGGCAGTTATCCCACTTACCAGTCTTCTCACATACAAGTCAAATTATAACAGTAAACTTTAGTTATAATTGTCTATGATCAAGAAACTGTGCTCCAAGTCGTCCATAACCGCGGACACGGCTTATCGAAAAGATTTAACCCTGCAGGGGTGCACCAAAGTATCCACATGCACTTCGACCCTTTTTGCCAGATCATTTAACATACACCCATCGGTATGTCGGCGGGGCCTAAGTCATGACGTTTCCCAGACCCAAAGCAAGTACATGGGGGGGCACCCCACTAAGCTACCCGCAACGAAGTCGGCTGGCTCCGGAACGGACCCAGGGTTTGCGTCAATGGCTGTAAACGACTGGCAACCCGAAAGTGTTACTGGGCTTGTCGATACCGCAAAAACATTCCGCATCCAAAACAGTACCGGTGCTCCACGCACAATCTTAAATAAAGCAGTAAAGCATGGCATAAGTACAGTATAGTAATAAAGCCCCAAACTACTTTGTGGCCCCCGGTACAATACTTTGAAATCAGGTAGTAAGCCGATGGGGGTGCCCACACACCCCACCCGTGGTTAGCGCGCTCAATCTCGGAACAGGTGTCAAGAACTCGGGTCCTAGGGGACACTAGTGCGCGGTTAAGAACCAAATAATTACTATTACCCACCGGTGCCTCTGCATTAATCTACCATCAACATTAATTAATAAACTGTAATTCGAATCATGATCAACACCACCATTAAACATTTGCCAACCGCCCAACAACTGTGGAACATCGACGACGCGAGGCATCACCTGAGCAAGCAACTACGACTCGCAGGGCCAGCTGTCTATCAAGCAACAGGCAATAGGAGGTGTCCGAGGCAATATAAGGGCTGCAAGGAATATATCTGGTGCGGAACACTAAAGCATCGTGACACGGATAGCAATAAATCAACAGGAGGGAAATAAAGACTATAAATGCAAAATAGGTAGAAGGGGGAGAGATGCTCGCCTGGGAAAACACTGCCGAAGGATCATATCCAGAGAACTTGTCGGTATTCGCATCAACTCATCAGCCTAGTCCGCGAAGAAGCAAACACTAAAAGAAACACCGGATGCAATATTTAATACTATGGCAGAAGATCCGGCATGATTATGATATGCATGCGAGATGAACAATTTAATATGCAACAGTCGATAATGTCATATTATAAAAATGATAGGGGTCTCGGATAGGGAATCACATTAGGGTTCGGTGAACTTGGGCTCCGAGGGGTTCAGGGTTCGACAGGGGCGGAAACGGCTCGACGGGATCGGTCTCGGACCACGGAAGTAGATCTTGTCGCATCCGGGAGAAGGACTTGGTTTGGCATCGGGGCGCATTGGACCCGCCCTGGTCGGTGTCGATCTTGTCGTCGTGAAGATCTTGTCGGGTCCGCGTACCGGGTCGGTCTTGGCGTCCGGGGTGAAGAACTTGGCATCCTCGAGGAAGTACTTGGCGTATCCGTGTCAACGACCTTGGTGTTTGGGAAGGAGTACTTGGCGTATCCGTGTCGATGACCTTGGTGTCCGGGAAGGAGTACTTGGCGTCCAGGGTTCAGTCTTCGGATCTTGGTCGGGTCGTGTGGATCTTGTCGATTTTGCCTCGAAGGACTTGGGGTTCCAACTTGTCGCATCATGTCGGAGGCCTAGGGGTTCCGTTCGACGCTGCCGAGATCACTCCAACTTCACATGGTCACCACCATGTAATCCGCAACACCTTTCCCACATGCATCAACTAGACCCAAAAGGACTTGGCAGACTCGCTGCAGAGAACCAACACGGATGCGCATAATCCAAAGGAGTCGGCCGGGACAAAGGCGTGCGTGGCGCTCATGGGGAGGCGATGGGGTATGCGGGGTCACGCTGGGCAAGGTAGACGGAGGTGTGCGGGCGGCACCGGGGCAGAGCGGAGAAGCACTGGCGACACTAGGTTTCCGTCAGGGAGATGGCGGGCTCGGCGCAGGCTCGGCGGAGGACGCGCCTGAGGAAGACCGGACGGAGGATGGCTCGCGGGGGGAAGCTCGCTTGCGACAGCGTGGAGCGGCACGGCGGCCGGGTTAGACGCGGGCCAGACTCGGTGCAGGGCTCGAGGAGATGGCCGAGGAGGAGGGGAGGAAGCGCGGCGGAGCTCGAGGTCGCGCGGGAGGCGGTCGGCGGCGGAATCGGGGAGGAGCGGGAGGAGGCGGCGGGCCACGAGGAAAGGGAGGCGACGACGGCGAGGTGCCTGGGAGGAGCTCGGGCGGCGAGGTTCAAGCGGCGGGGACGACGACGGTCGCGCGGCCAGGGCCGGCCGGTGGGCTAGAAGCGGGCCGCGCGGACAGAGGCGGCGGCCGGCAAGCGCTGAGGGCGGCGGCGGTAGATGCGCGGGTGGGGCCGGGGGAAACCCAAGGTGGTCGGGGTGGGGCGTGCGTGGGAGATGCGCCTGTCCATCCCAGGGTGGGGCCCGCGCGGAAAAGGGGGCAGGTGGAAGCGGGAGCTGGCGCGGGGTGGCCTGGGAAAAGGGGCCAGGTGGGGGTCGCGCTGGGGGGCGTGCGCCTAGGTGGCGGCGGGGTGGAGGCTGGCGACCTGGGGCGGGAAAGAGGGCAGGAGGTGGGCCCGCGGAGTGGACCAGGTGGCTGTGATTGAGTGGGTGGAAGAAAGGGTCAGGGTGAGGTGGCGTCATGGGATTGGAGGGGGTGAGGTGGAGGGGCTGGGTAGGAAAATTGGGGTAGGATATTTGGTGGGAAAAGTTTTGGGTGTTTTCTGGGTAGAGAAGATTTTATCTGGAGGTGGCCGGCTAGGCTTTCGGGCCTGGCGGGCTGCCTCCTAAAAATAAAAGAAATATTTTATTATTTAAAACAGGGCTTTTGAAAACCGTTGATAGACAAAACAAAATATTCCGGAGACCCGGGTTTTACTTTGAATGAAGGACGGGGCGTTTAGAAAACAAAACCAGGCTTTTCGAAAATAGTTTTATGTAAACAAATGCCAGATGACATGACGATGCTCAAATGCAAGGTGGCATGATGACATGAGCATGCAGTCATGATGATGCGCAACACAAAAACACCGCGATTTTCTAGTAGTGATTTTTGCGGGGCGCCACACGTAATAAATAACATTTAAATTCTTTCTGTCTCGCTGCCCTAACACAACCCCTAAAGCATAATCACTAGCATCACACATGATTTCGAAAGGTTCATACCAATTTGGAGATTGCATGATGGGTGCTGAAACTAATTTGTTTTTAAGGTTCTCAAAAGCTGCAATGCATTCATGATCTAAGTAGAATGGAGTTTCTCTATCAAGAAGGTTGGTGAGAGTCATAGCTATTTTAGCAAATTCTTTTATAAAACGCTTATAAAAACCTACATGTCCCAGAATTTTTTTAAGTTTTTTATGTCCTAAGGTATTCGAAGATTTTCTATAGCATTTATATTAGTTTTATCTGGTTCTATACCCTTCTTCGAAACCTTATGCCCAAAAACTTTACCTTCTCTTTTCATGAAACGACATTGTTCCCAATTAAAAACCAAATTTGATTGCCTGCATCTCTATAAAACTTTGGTTAAATTTTAGAGGAAATTATCAAATGTTGTTCCACAAACAACGAAATCATTTGTTAAAACTTCCATAGTCTTCTCAACAAGGTCACCAAAGATTTTTAAGACACATTCTTGAAAAGTCACAGCTGCATTACATAAGCCAAATGGAATTAATCTATAAGTATATGTGCCATAAGGGAAAGTGAAAGTTGTTTTCTCTTGATCTTCTGATTGTATAGCAATTTGAGAATATCCAGAATAACTGTCAAGAAAACAGAAATAAAAATTATTACTAAGTCTTTCTATAATTTTATCCATGAATTGTATAGGTTTATGATTTTTTGTATCTCACGGTTTAGTTTCCTAAAATCAATGCACATGCGATATCCAACAATAGGTTTTACAGGAACTAGCTCGCCATCCTCATACATAGCAGCATCAAGACCTCCTTGTCTTGGTATGCAATGAGCTGGGCTAACCCACTTACTGTCAGAAATAGGATATATTATGCCAGCATCTAATAAGCGTATAATCTCTTTTCTTACTACTTCCTTCATTTTTGGATTAAGCCTTCTTTATGTATCAACTACAGTTTCAGCATCATCAAGCATGGTAACCTTGTGTTTTTTTGAATTGAACCTTATGTGTTACAATAGATGGATATATTCCTTTAATATCACTTAGAGTATATCCAAAAGCTTCACGATGCTTAATCAAGACCAAAATGAGTTTATTTGTTTCATTTTCTGATAGATTTTTACTAATAATAACAGGACATTTATTTTCATTATCTAAAAACTCATACCTCATATCGTCTAGAAGTTGTTTCAATTCAATTGGTGGAGGTTCTTCATCTCCTTTTCTTACCAGTTCTTCATAGTCATGTGGATTTTGTGCTTCTAGAACTGAATCAAGGTAATCATCCATGTCTTCCCTCTCCTCATCATCTGGTGCTTCCTCCCAATTAATTAGGCTCCTCTCTAATTCATCTTGTGGAGTACTAAAATGAATTGCAACCACCTTGGCAATCATATTCTCTTCCTTGATTTCTTCCACTTCATATGGCTTCTTTAGTTTCGCGAAGTGGAATGTCATTTCCTCTTCTCCAAACATCATTGAAATAGTCTCCTTCTTATTATCAATTCGATCTTTGGTTATGGAAACAAAAGGCCTGCCTAAAAGAATAGGAAAAAAAGAATCTCGAGGCATATCAACAATATGAAAATCAAGAGAGTACATGAGTGGTCCAATAAAGACATAGATATTTCTGATAACACCTTCTAGTTTTATATTAGTTCTATTAGACAATTTAATAGTAGTGTCTACCGGTTCCACATCTGGATTATTTAAGTTGTAGCGAAGTTCCTCATAAAGTGATGAAGGCATAATGTTTATAGTGGAAATCGGCTCACAAATTTCGTATAAGAAAGTTTCTCCACAATATATAGGAGTCATAGGTTTAGAAGTTTCGTTACCTCGTACCTTACCTTCGATGAATTCTGAGGTTTCAAAGTCTAGCATAACCACTTTATTATTCATTGTTCGTGCTTCCATAAGATCCTTCAATATAACATTATTATATTGGTAGCTTTGGGGTTCTTTTCTAGTTTCTTTAATCTTCTCTTTGTTTGTTCTTCCTCTTTTTTCTTTTTATTGATATTCTCTTGAATAGGTGCAAAGGAGAACTCTTCCATTTGCGCACTTTCTCTTGCACGCTTCTTTTCTTCGAGGGGTTTATGGGGTTCCCATTCCGTAGGTACCTATAAATGCCCTGCATAATTATCAATAATTTTCTTTACTGAGTAAGAATCAATACCAAGGGTTTTAATCATTGCACAAGTCCTTTCATATGCAAGGATAAATCATTAACACAAGCATATTCATAAAAACTATTTGTAATGTTCTCCTCATTTTTAAGATTTTCTGTTGCCTCCAACATTTTCATTATTAATTTCCAGGCTTCATCATAGGTATAAGATAGAAAACTACCATTAGAAGCGGTGTCTAGGTTCGTCCTATTTTTATTATTAAGTCCTCCATAAAAAGTGTGAATGATTAACAATTCAGGCAAATGATGATGGGGGCAATTATCTAGATAGCTCTTGTACCTTAGATACCCTGCATACAAACTCTCGTCAGGACTATTTTCGAAACTGATAATAATACCTCTCATCCTGTGAGCTTTTATTTCTGAGTAATATTTTGATAGAAAATTGGTTGTCAATTATGTCCAAGTCATTGGTGCTTCTGCACAAAAAGATCTATACTAGTTACAAACATTATTAGAGAAAGTTTGTCTAAACAACTGGGTTTTAACCATATCAAGATTACAGTTGTCAAATATAAAGGAACCAAGAACATCTTCAAAAAATTGTAAGTGACGTATGGACTCTCTTCATTGGTTCCTGAAAATTTCTTAGAGTATAGTAGTTCAAATAATAAAGGGTGGATCTCAATTCCATCCGGATTTATGCTTTTACTAACAGTTATAAAAGCATCCATGGGCGAAACCATTTCCTTACTGCCTCAAGCTGGATTAAATGTTGAGTGTTGTCCATTGTTGCGGTCCTGCAACTTAAATTAAAAATTAGTACAACGAAAGTAAATAACTAAAACTGAAGTGACTTATAGCACTAAGCGCCCCGGCAATGACGCCAGAAAATAGCTTGATGACTGTAAGTGCACAGATCGTTTGTAGCTAGTTTTGAAATAATGATATCAATCCCACAGGGAGTAATAGGCGAAAGACTAAAATTCTTTTAACTAAAACTAAACAAAGTACTTAAGGAATAATTTTGAGATGCAAGAACAGTAGAATTATTTTTGGGTTTTTGATTGAATGAAGCAATTAAAGTAAAGTAAAACTTAATGCAGAAAGTAAGAACACGTGTGTAAAACAGCTTGGAACTGCAATAGGGAAAAAGGCGTTCTCACGGAGTAGTGGATACACCGCTAGCAATTTAGACTAAGCAATCAGGATTATTATAACAAATATTCTCATGATATGTATGTATGTGGGAGGAGCTCCATATATGGACAAATAGGCAGCAAGCACTGCTCACATCATCCTTCATAACCATAACTAAGAGATAAACGACATCAATCGCATTATCCCGCTATTAAGGGATTTCTCCCGTGGCATGGACATGGCTTTATGAGTTCTCCTTGTTTCCTCAAGTTAGTACGTAAAGAATGACAATAGCTTTATAGTCATAGTAAGTTCTATCATCCCTCCATCTACCAACAAGTAATCCCCTTCATGTGTCCCCATAAGAGGCAAATATTAAGGAGGTGCGCAACTCCCAACATCAAGATGAAGACAATTAACACATACACATAATGATGTATAACATAATAATATCTATCTTATCTCAATCATATGCTAGGGTTTCTCCATCTCCCCAAGAACTAATGATCTACTTAGACATGGAGGCAATCAACATCATGGCAATGGTAATGGAAACAATTGTAAATGAATGGTTCTTGTATAAATTCACAACGTGTACGGAAATTACAACAAGATCTAGATGGGGTGAAGATGGGATGGATGGGGATGATGGTGGTGCAGCGGTTGATGAAGATGAAGATCAATGCCTTGGCCTCCCAGATCCGCGTAGGGCGAAGATGGATCCCTTGGGCTAGTTCCCCCTCTAGATGCCTTCTAGAGGTGAGGTTTCGGCGATTTATGGTTGTTCTATATGTCGTCTCCCTGATCTAGTTGCACATGGTGAAACTATTTGAGGAGGCGGTGGCGGCGCCAACTATAGGGCCGGAACTATATGGGCGGAAAATTAATTCCTGCCGTATAGTTGGTCATTAAACCTTTGGATGCCTCGGTCACTTCGGGTTTTCTTCTAGTGTTATTGATATTTCCCAAATAAGCGATTTACGTTATTTTTTACCCCTTTTATCCCCAATACAACTACTCCAAGAATTGTGTCCATTGTATCCATCATTTGTCCTGAACCTGGTGAAAATAGACATAAAATGTGCGCGCGAACGCCGTAAAATACCAAGATCCTACCACTATAATGCAAAACAATAATATAAAACATGATGTAAATATGCACTCATCAATATGCATCCATAGAGAATATACCCTTGAAGATCGACAAAGCATTGTTAACGAAACTGATTTCATGGTTGATGTAGTCGTACACTTGCTGATCTCAAGATCATGATGAAGTCCAGCGAGTCCAATAGGTCCAGCACCCGCAAGTCCATCAGGTCCAGCACCAGCAAGTCCAGCACCGCAAAGCAGCGGTGCATCCGTGATCGCACACACATCTGGTACCCCAACAACCTCCGTCCCTCGCTCCAGCAAAGCAGCGGAAGGAGCAGATCCTTTCTATAGAAACACCGAGAACATGTACTTTGCTAATCTGAAGCCATGAGGAATTAATAGAGGGGAAGAGAACCTTCACGAGGAGGTGGTGCAAGAGGAGAGGAGCCATGTGGATCCTTTTATAGGGGTTGGGGCACAGCCCCATGGCCATGGCTGGCCGGCCATGGTGGGTGCCCCCACCACTCCCTCATTCATGTGGGTGGAGCTTCCACTGAGCCCACTCACATATATTTCAACTCCACTCACTTGCATTTACGTGCACTAAATTAAATTCATATTTCTCTTCGAATAAAACACTTTTATTTATTTTATTCAGATTTTGTTAATTACTTTAATTAACAAACATTCACATAAAACCCTCTACAACATTTCAATATCACATGTAGAACTAGTTTCTGCAATTTCACCCGAAACAATTCTGGTTTCCATTGAAATGATTCTAGCGCTTTCTTAATCTTTCTTTGGTATCTTATTTGCTCCAAATGGTATCGGTATCCCTTAAGTGTAACACCCTACGGTTCGTGAATAATGCAGACATGATCGAGACCCCTCTCTAATCAATAATCAGCAGTAGGACCTGGAGATCCGTATTGACTCCCACACATTCAACAATGACTCTAGTGATTGTGTGAACCTTTAACATCATAACTAAATCCCTTTGTTTCGCGATATATTACATGTCCGGGATTCGATCACCGGTATCTCCATACCTAGTTTGATCTCATTACGGACATGCACTCTTTTCTCATTCCCGTGATATAACATTCTAGTAATCACGTCACTTGCTTGCAAGCTATTTCAATGTGATATCACCGAGAGGGCCCAGATTATATCTATCCATCATCAGGATGGACAAATCCCACTCTTGATCCATGAGCCTCAACATAACACCTTCGGAGTATCTAAACCCACCTTTAGAGTCACCATGTTATGGTGTGACATTTGATTTTATCAAGTTACTCTTCTAGTGTTAGCAATTAACATGATCTCATGGTATAAGGATTAAGATTACTTCGTATGATGTTATAGCAATATAAATACAATGACTTTTATCGTAATGTTATACTTAGGATGAATGTTCATCACATCATTCACCAATGTTGTGACCTCGTTATTAACAACATCTAATGTCCATGATTAGGAAACCTTCATCATCTTGTTAATCAACAAGCTAGTTTATAAGAGAGGCATAACTAGGAACCCTTTGTTTGTTTATTAAACACACATGTATTAACATTTCCAATTAATACAATTATAGCATGAAAAATAAACATTTATCATAAACAAGGAATAAGATAATAACCACTTTATTATTGCCTCTCGGGCATATTCCCTTCTGTCTCCCACTTGCACTAGAGTCAATATTCTAGTCTATAAACTTGTGCATTCAACACCTATGGCTTTTTGGTGTTGTATATACATGTTTGCTAGTGGTTAACATAATCTCCATCTGATATTTTCAGGTCCGCGTGTATTTGCATGTCTTTACGTCTCTACGCATCACTCATTCTCTAATGAGATGGCATTGTATAAATTTAGTCCTTTAGTGAGACCTTTAGTTCCAGTTGGGTTAAAACGTGTTGATAGTATTGTCGTACAATATATCTTCATAGTACTAGCCACTATGAACCACACCTAGTTTGATAACAAATTACTTAATCAAATTCCCTCCTTTGCTACTACTATAGCAGTCATATACTTAGCCTTTTGTTGTAGTATCCGTCACAATGTATCAACTTTGGAACTCATCCAAATCCATCATGGAACCTCCTTTCAATTACATTGTGCCACCCATAGTGTAAATTGAGATAAATTTAATTTGTATCTTGTGACAAACTATTATCGATGTAACACTTTACAATGAACTATTTGTAACTATTTTTCACTTAAACATGATATATTCTTAGTTCTTCCAAAACTCATAAGAATATCTTTACTATTATCCAATGATCATATTATGAATCATTCTGGTATATGCTCACAACATTTAGAGCATAGGAAATATCTGGATATGTACATATCATGGTATTATTGATCAAAATATTCATGTGATTTCACTCACCAAGTGTCGATACGCTTGAATCTTGATTCAACCCTTCCTATGCGGCAGGAACCTTTCTTATCGTTTCCATATTGAACTCATTCAATATCTCACATATGTACATTTGGCACAACTATATTAGCGTTTCAATCTATCCATATAGACATTGATGCTAAATATTCAGGTTTTGCCCAAGTCTTTCATCGAAATCCAATTTTAATGAAATTCTTAATATGTGTCAATAAAAGATATATCATTTCCAATCAACAACATGTCCTCTACATAATGTATTGGAAATATGTCTCGGCGCTCCCACTTAATTTATTACAAATGCAAGCATCTTCATCATCTCCGATCAAATTAAACCTTTTAACAGTCTCATCACGGTGAAGATTCCAACTTCGCTATGCTTACATCAACCATTGAAGTTTGCATGCCCTTTTAGCATCCTTTGAATTAACAAAACCCTCCATGTCATGTACACGTCCTAGGTAACCATTCTATTAGAAGAACTTTGTTTTTTTGTTCAACTACCATATACCAAATTATATGTAGTGGTTGCTATATTAATCCGTCAAGACTAAATATCGCTATGAAAGATCAAATATTTTCATAGTCAACTCCTTGAACATTGTCGTAAACTCCTTTCTGACATGTTGACTATTTCATAGATATCAAACATCCATGTCTATTTCTTTATAGATCCAAGTACGACTGATAGGCTTCACGCCTTTCCAGAGGGCCTTTCAAGTTCAGAAACTTGATTTCTCGTGTATGGATACTATCACGAATTTTATGACTTCTAGTCATTTTATGGAGTCAGGGCCCATCATCACTTCTTTGCATGTAGTCGATTCATCAGTGTCAAAACAATAACGACTTCTGTTTCAAATCTTACTATTTGATTCTTACCGAGCCACATGGTTCAATAGGAACTCTAATCTCCGAGATCACAACCATTGTAATCACGGCAGCCATGAGCATTTTAGCCGCCTCCAGGACACTTTCCGCCACTGTGCTACTTAGCACATGTTGCTTAGGTTCACCAAACTAATCAAAGTTCTATTGTCCTCCCACTTAAATTTTGTGAAAAAAATTCTTCTTTAAGAAACTTCACGTTCCAAGCGACAAAATCTTTTGTCTTCAGTGTTATGGAGGAATACCCAACAAATTCTTTGGGATAACCTACAAAGACGTGCTTATCCAACTTTGGTTGTAAACATTTTACTTATGCATAGCATACCAAAATTTTAAGAAAAGACAAGTCAGGTTTTATCCCAAACCATAACTTTTATGGTGTCATTTCAACGGATCATGATGGTGCTCTTTTCAGTGTAAAAGTGGTAGTCTCTAAAGCTTTAATCTATAAAACATAATGGTAGTTTTATAAATGACACCTTTGATCTTACCATGTCAAACAAGGTTCGATTTGATCTCTCGAGCATACCATACTCCTATGATTTATCGGGAAATGCAAATCCATGGAACAATTCCTCAAATCATAGGTGTTTTTCTAAACATGTAACTCAAATGTCTTCCTTTATGATCGAATCATAAACTCTTTATTTTCTCGTTACAATGATTTTCCACTTCATCTTGAAAGTCTTTGAACAATTTTCAAATGTTTCATACTTCTTCCTTATTAAGTAAATATACAGATATATTCACTCAATTTTTTGGAGAAAGCGTATAAAGTTGAAAGATCCATCTCACATGGCTACATATAATGGACTATATACATCAACATGCATAATTTCCAATAAGTTAGTCATCCATTCCTCTTTGGCCTATGAACGGAGTTTCAATTATCTCGAGGAAAGTCTCACAAGCGTCAATTGATCAAAATCAAAGACTCCAAAAATCCATCAACGTGGAGTTTCTTCATGTTTTCTTTCCAATATAATTTAAACGGTGATGCCACTTCATAAGTGATCATTCAATCGTTTGTCTTGCGACATTTTAGCCTTAGTTTTATGGACGTGATTTCTCCAACTAGACTTGTAGAAGTTCATCCATCTTCTATGGAATGTGCTAATTATTTGAACAACCATTGTTCTCATAATATAGGAACAAAATAACAATTATTTAAACAAATCTTGAAGGAAAGCTTTGATGTCAATGATAAACACAATAACAGTTTATTTGTTTTCGATGAACACCATCACATATTCTTTTGCTAGTTACTTAGGCCATTGCAGTTCATGAATTGTGTTGTCCTGTATGACACTTCATACCAACCAATTCGGTATCCAATACCCAAGAACCACATTGCTTAACAAGCAAAGAATACAACCATAACATGTATATCATCTATATACCTAAGCTGGACATTTCCAATCTTTTCTTTTCTGCCAAATATTTTATAGATTCTCTTTCAGCATTTCCTTTTCTTTTAAAAGAATCTATCAACATCAATAGTGGCGCCATACACATGACACATAGTCCAAAGCGTGTATAGTCAAATACTAATACCTTTGGACTTGCACTTTGAAGTTGATCACCATCACCAAATGTTTGGTGTTCTTTCAAAAATCCATTCTTTAGTAATCTATTAGTGTAGTAAACATTTTACCTACATCTTCTATTTATCCTTATCATGACAACTTTCATGATCAAGCTAGTATAGCCTATAAGGACGAATCGCGAGTATAATGTCAGTTCCCAAAACCTTTTTGGGAGTTTAGGATGTCTAGTGTTTCCAACCTTCACAAATTCTCATACAATATGAGAACGTGTATTTTGCCAAATTATTCTCTATCATATTGCAACCATAAACATTGTTTTAGATATCCCAATATCTTCCACACATGATGGTTTCTGAAACAATTCTTTCAGCTCCCAAATAACCTCAATATTAAACAATATTTGAATATCAAGAATCATGCAGGCAAACATGATACTTCAGATACTAACACTGGAATTGTTACTCTTGGTTTAATACTACTTATTAAACTTCATGGAGTAAATAGAGTTTGCTGAAAGTTTGCAATATGACTTCTAAACTTTAAATTGACATTCAAAACAATACGATACCAGTTTGTAAAGTAAATATCCAGAATTATGTAGTTCTATTATCTCAATTAGAACTAAACATAAGGTAGTAAACAGATGCCAATGACTACAAAAAAGTATGCAAATTCACTTCAATTTAGTTTATGATAAATTGAGTTCATCTAATCCAAATTAGAAATGAACTCCCACTCAAAACCAACATCCCTCAAGTTGTTTTGGTGACTACATGAACCAAATCCACTACACCAAGTCTGATCATCACGTGAGTCGGTGTAGCTTCAAAGGCGAGCATCTATATGTGCATAATATCTACTATATGAATCATGCTTAACCTTTTGGTTCGTGTTCTGAGGCCATGTCTGTACGTGCTAGGCTCACCAAGTAAGAACCTTAGTACTCGCGTGTGTAAAACTGTCTTACACCTGTTGTATGAAAGCGTAGAGTCGAATACACCCGATCATCACGTGATGTCTCGAAACACGATCCATAGAATGGTGCATACTAAAGCATCAAACAAGCAATATAAGATGTAAACAAAACATCATATGCATAAAGTGAAATGATATGGTTCTTGCACTTGATCACTATCATATGCATCGTGGTATGATCTTTATCATTCCTTTATGTGTAAGGCCAAGGTCTATGAAACTTACACGTTAGGTATGCTATAATTTCCAAGAGTATCAACTATACTTCAAATTATAATAGTACCATGTCATGACACTATCCTAGTAACAATCTAAACTAGACGCCTCAAATTTATCAATTGAAAGTTTTATGTGGCTTAGGGCTTTCAAAGATAGAACCTGCCTTACCTACGAACATGGAACCACAACGATGATAACCAAATTATTAGCAACTCGTTGTAAATCAGATATTGAATATAGTAGGAGAGACAAACACCCACGAGCCATAAACTAGTTGCATGTCAAGTGTGGAACAGGTCTCATGTGCGAGGACGTGTAAAGTTAGTCCTGGCTGCTTCATCCCACTATGCCACCAATATCCAAAATACATAGAAGATGCAATAATATGACCATCAGCGCTATAATCATATGTGTTCTACCCGTGCAAAGTATCTACGCATAGATCAGGATCTGATACCACTTTTGGGTTCGCAACATAGAAAACAAAAAATGCCTACGATGTGAACATCTAAGCACCAAGATCTATCTACCTAGATACAATCAACGGGTGGATATACATCTATAGAGAACATACCCTTGAAGATCGAAAAAGCATTGTTACTGAAACTGATTTCGCGGAAGCAGTAGATCCTTTCTAGAGAAACACCGAGAACATGTACTGTGCTAATCTGAAGCCATGGGGAATTGCTAGAGGGGGAAGAGAACCTTCACGAGGAGGTGGTGCAAGAGGAGAGGATCCATGCGGATCCTTTTATAGGGGTTGGGGCGTAGCCCCCGCCATGGCTGGTTGTCCATAGTGGGTGCCCCCACCTCTCCCTCATTCATGTGGGTGGAGCTTCCACTAAGCCCACTCACATAAATTTCAACTCCACTCACTTGCATTTAATGTCCACTAAATTAAATGCATATTTCTATTTAAATAAAACACTTTTATTTATTTTATTCAGAATTTTGTTAATTACTTTAATTAACAAACATTCACATAAAACCCTCCACAACATTTCAATATCACATGTACAACCAGTTCTGCAATTTCACCCGAAACAATTCCGGTTTCCATCGAAATGATTCTAGCGCTTTCATAATCTTTCTCTGTTATTTGCTGCAAATGGTGTCGGTATCCCTTAAGTGTGTCACCCTACGGTTTGCGAATAATGCAGACATGACCGAGACCCCTCTCCAATCAAAAATCAGCAGCGGGACCTAGAGATACGTACTAACTCCCACACATTCAATGATGACTCTAGTGAACGTGTGAACCTTTAACATCGTAACTAAATCCCTTTGTCTCACGACATATTACATGTCTGAGATTCAATCATCGGTATCTCGATACCTAGTTTGATCTCATTACCGATATGCACTCTTTTCTCGTTCCCGTGATGTAACATTCTAGTGATCACATCACTTGCTTTCAATCTATTTCAATGTGATATCACCGAGAGGGTCCAGAGTATATCTATCCGTCATTAGGATGGACAAATACCACTCTTGATCCATGAGCCTCAACATAACACCTTCGGAGTATCTGAACCCACCTTTATAGTCACCCTGTTACGGTGTGACGTTTGATGTTATCAAGTTAGTCTTCTAGTGTTAGAAATTAACATGATCTCATGGTCTAAGGATTAAGATTACTTCGTATGATGTTATAGCAATATAAACACAATGACTTTGATCGTAATGCTATACTTCGGATGAATGTTCATCACATCATTCACCAATGTTGTGACCTTGTTATTAACAACATCCAATGTCCATGATCAGGAAACCTTGATCATCTTGTTAATCAATGAGCTAGTTTATAAGAGAGGCATAACTAGGAACCCTTTATTTGTTTATTAAACACACCTGTATTAACGTGTCCAATTAATAAAATTATAGCATGCAAAATAAACATTTATCATAAACAAGGAATAAGATAATAACCACTTTATTATTGCCTCTTTGGCATATTCCCTTAAATATGGATGATCCCACTAGTCTAAAGGTAAAGGAAGAAGTTATTTTTTGGATCATTACATAACTAACTTGCAAGGTGAGCATAATAGACACTTCGAGGCCCTAATGGGTCAACTTGTTCACTCGGAAGAACTCCTTGAAAGGGCAGAATTGAAAGAGAGGATGCAATGGAGATAACATCCTTAAAAAATGCTCTAGAGGAAGAAGAGGAGATTCTTTCTTCTCTTGAGGACAAGCTTGAGTCCATCAAGGAGTCACATAAATATATTGTGGCTAAACTAATAAAGGAATGTAATCATGCTATTGCTAAAGCTAAAAAACTTAAAAAGGAAAAGGTTGAATTTGGGGCTGCTCATGGTGGACTAACCGAGAAAGGAGCTTGACATTGCCTACAAGGATTTGGAGAGTGAACACTCACTTCTCAATGAGTCTCATGATCACCTCCAAACTCGACTAGATAAATATGATATTCCTAGCACCTCTACCATTTTGTGTGGTCATCCAAAAATTCTTGATGAAAATGCTCGATTGAAGAATGAGATTGCCAAGACATCTCTTCCCAAAGGTAAGGACATGCTGGATGACCTATTGAGTAAGCAAAGGTCAAAAATTGGGAAGAGGGAATTGGCTATGTTCCCAATACAAAGAAGAAGAAGAATAAGAAGAAGGCCAAGTCAACCCAAGCAAAGACAAGCACCACAGAAAATGACATCACAAAGAGAAAAACTGATTATGATGGTTTTGCAGGACCTACTAATCCTCATTATGAATTGTTTCATGATTATTATGGTGATGTCTATGCTAGATATGTTGGTACCTTTAATGGTTATATTGACTGGTCCATTTGGGTTCCAAAGAACCTTGTTACTAACATGAGAGGCCCATTGAAAAATGGGTATCTAAAACCAAGAATTAATTTTCTTGTAGGCTATGCTTCCGGTGGGTTGAAATGGGTGCTTGACAGTGGATGCATAAGTCATATGACCGGAAGCAAGGAGATCACCACGGAGATGAGGCCAAATCATGATCAAATAACCGTCTCCTATGGTGATAAGTTAAAATCAAAGGTATTGGGTCTCGGTAAGGTTGTGGTCGCCCACGATATTTCTCTCGTGGACATCGTGCTTGTTGAGACTCTTTGTTAAAATTTACTCTTAGTTTGTGCCCTTGGTAAGATGGGCTTTGTTATTTTTATTGATGATGATATAGTGGTAATCTTGTGTAGCAATGTTCTAAAGGTCACTTTCATTGTGTATGTCGAAAATGACTTGTATGTGGTGGACTTTTTAGGGAAAACCACTACAGGTCTGATGTGCTTATTCGGAAAATCCGATGCAGGCTCCTTATGGCATCACCGTCAATCCCACGTCAACATGAGAACTTTCCACAAGGGTTGCCACATTCTTGGACTAAAAGAAATTGTTTCCTTTGCCAAAGATCGTGTTTGCAGGGCTTGTGTTGAAGGAAAGATGCATGACTCTCCCAATCAAAGGAAGACAATTATTTTGTCAAAGAGGATCTTAGAGCTCCTTCATGTGGATCTTTTTGGTCCTCCAGCTCATGCAAGCCTCGGCGGGAAGAAGTATTTCCTTGTCATTGTTGATGACTACTCAAGGTACACATGGGTCTACTTCTTCAAGAAGAAAAGTGAGACTCAACAAACCGTCATTGACTTTTCCAATGAGGTTCAACGTCAATACAACATCCCCATATTGGCAATAAGAAGCGACAACGGCTCCGAGTTCAAGAACTACACCCTAAATGAATTTCTAAGTGAAGAGGGGATAAGACACCAATATTCCTCTGCGTACACCCCTCAACAAAATGGTGTAGCCAAGAGGAAAACCTGGATTTTGATGGATATGGCAAGATCTATGTTGGCTGCATTCAAGTCACCATATAATTTTTGGGCTGAAGCTATATCCATCACATGTCACTCATCAAACCGTATTTGCCTCCACAAGATCTTGGACAAGACTCCCTATGAAATACTTACCGATAACAAGCCCAATATATCATACTTCCGGGTATTCGGTTGTAAGTGTTTCTTCCTCATTAAAGGAGTTTGTTTGTCTAAATTTGAGTCTAAGGCTTTATAAGGTATTTTTGTTGGTTATGGTGCCGAATCCCACACTTATAGAGTCTACAACAATACCTCCAAAATTGTTGTAGAATCTTGCAGTGTGGTGTTCGAGGAAAATGACGGCTCCCATGTGGGGCAAGTTGATGTTTGTGATACAGATGTTGAAATACCCCAAGATGCCATAAGAAGAATGAGAGTGCAATTTTACATCCCAGTTGAGGAACCCCTTGTGGTGGATCGGGAAGGACAATAGTCTACCCAAGTAGAGCCCTCATCTATGCAAGATCAACAAACTGCACCTACTAAAGCAATGACTGCATCTTCTCAACAAATTTCTGAAGATCATCCATCATATGATTAGGCTGGAAGTCCCAGGCCAGATTATCTAGCCAGAGGGCCCGGATTATCTGGCCCTGCAACTCCCTCTCGCGCTAGCACTGATGAAGAAACAATGAAGCTCCCAGGACATATTATCTAGCCCCTCCCTCGACCGGATTATTCGGCCCTGCAGGTCCAGAACAACAACCTCCTAATATGGTTGTGAATCAAGATCAAGGGAAAGACTCTCCTTCTATTGTTAATGCTGAACCTACTATTGATCAAGCACATGTTATTGGTTGAGACAAGGACCAGAATATTCAAGATATTCCTCCAAGAAACAATAAGTAAACTGAAACTCATCGCAAAGCTCGAGCTGAAAGAAACCTAGAACTCAGAGGTCACACACTTGATAAAGTGGCCGGTGATCTAAGAAGGGTGTCCACAGGAAGAGATCTAGCAAGTTTCAGTGATCATCAAGCTCATATATACATGGTGGAACCTAAGAAGGTTTTTGAAGCACTTGAAGATCTAGATTGGCTATTGGATATGCATTAAGAACTCAATAACTTCGAGCGCAACAAAGTTTGGAAGTTAGTAGAGAATCCCAAAGAATGCCACACTGTTATCGGCTCAAAGTGGATATTCAAAAACAAGCAAGATGAAAATGGTATTGTTGTAAGAAACAAGGCAAGACTGGTAGCACAAGTGTTCTCTCAACTGGAGGGCATTAACTTTGGCGAGACCTATGATCTAGTGGCTCGCCTTGATTCTATCTGTATCCTTCTTGCATATGATGTGCATCATAATTTTAAATTACAACAAATGGATGTTAAAAGTGCCTTTCTTAATGGTCCATTACATGAATTAGTGTATGTTAAGCAACCCCCGGGCTTCGAGGACCCCAACTTTCCTAACCATGTCTACAAACTCAATAAGGCGCTCTATGGCCTTAAATAGACCCCACGTGCGTGGTATGAGCATCTTAAAGAGTTATTACTAGACCATGGCTTCGAGGTTGGGCAGATTGACCTCACTCTTTTTACTAAGAAGGTTAAAGGGGGGATTTTTGTATGCTAATTATATGAGGATGACATTATTTTTGGCTCTACTAACAAAGCTTTTAACGATGAATTTTCAAAGGTTATGACTGACAGGTTTGAGATGTTTGTGATGGGAGAGTTGGGGTTCTTTCTTGGTTTCGAGATCAAGCGATTGAGAGAATGATCCTTCATTAATCAACCAAAGTACATCCAAGACATGCTCAAGAGATTCAACATGACGGACCTTAATGGGGTTGCTATACCAATGCAAACAAAATGCATGCCATCTTGAGTTAAACCCCAAGGGTAAAGATGTGGATCAAAAGGTTTACCAATCTATGATCGGCTCTTTACTTTACCTCTTTGCATCTAGACCTGGTATTGTGATGAGTGTAGGAGTGCGTGCAATGTATCAAGCAGTTCCTAAAGAAAGTCACTTGGTGGCGGTTAAGAGAATCTTTCGGTCTTTGGTTCATTCCCCAAACTATGGACTTTGGTATCCTAAAGGCTCGAATTTCTCTCTATGTGGATACACAGATTTCGATTGGGCTGGTGAGAAGGATGATCAAAAATCAACTTCTAGGGCATTTCAATTTCTAGGCAGATCCTTGGTATGTTGGTCTTTGAAGAAACAAAACTGCATTTCTCTCTCCACCGTTGAAGCTGAATATGTGGCTGCTATAAGTGAATGCACTCAGTTATTATGGATGAGGCAAACTTTAAAGGAATACAGTGTCACTTGTAACAAAGTTCCTATTTTATGTCATAATTAAAGTGCCATCAAAATTGCATATAATCTAGTATAACATACAAGAACCAAGCATATTGAGATTCACAACAATTTTATACAAGATCATGTTGCTCGTGGAGATATTGAACTATCTTATGTTAGCACAAAGGATCAACTTGCGGATATTTTCACGAAGCCACTTGATGAAGCAAGATTTGTTTACTTGAGGAATGAGCTAAATATTGTAGATTCAAGGAGTTTGACCTGATTCCCTTGCATACACACCTATGGCTCACCCTTTATCCTATTTAGATGCAGGCATGGACATAGGGGGAGTGTGGTCCTAATCATTGGGCTAACCCTCCCCACATAATGCCGAAAGTAAAACAAATCATTTCTCTTAATATTATTTTGTGATATGTGAGCTCATTGATGAGTATTGGTCATGAACCCAAGATATATCTTTGTGGTGTCATACCATACCCTCCTACATGGTGGCTTCAGCCACCGCCCTCTTCTTGGTGAAGAGTTGGGTCTTTATGGATCTTTTTGGTTTTTATTGCATATCTTTTGTTCTTATGAAAACACACCAAAAATTGGCTTTTCATTGATTTTGGATTTTGCAATTTTGGGTGTGTAGTAGCATATCAGTTTGGATATATAAACCTAAGCCTATTCCCACCTCAAGACATCTATCTCTCTTGCACATAAGTCCTTTTGTTAAACTTGTGAGGGTGTTTTTGGGTTTGTTGGCCTGAATCCTGTGTAAACAGGAATTTTTGGAGAGGGTCGGGTTATCCGCCCCTAGTGGGGGCCAGATTATTCGACATGGACGGTTTTGTCTTCTTAGGGCAGGGAGTCGAGGAGAGGCTCAAACAGAGAAGCACTCCCCTTCCTGACCCCCTCCTCCTCCGCAGCTGCCACCAACCACCCTCATCCTCCCTGGGGCTCCCCCAGCCGCTGGCTCCTCTGGTTTTCGGCCAGATCCAATTTTCCATCGACCTGGGTACCTTCTCCTCCAAGTAGAACTTTCGATGAGTGAGGATAACTCTCCCATTCTTTTCCTTTTGTGTGGAAGTTGTTGTTTTCTTGTTGAAACTTGGAGTAGAGGTTGCCCATTGATTCATTTGCCTGTAAATTGCAGTAGATTATTAACCACGTTTTCCGATCTATGCGTGTGCCCTTGATCTGAGTTGAATAGCAAATTTTCTCTAGGGCCGGATTATCCACTTCTGGCTGGTCCGGATTATCCAGCCTGGAAGGATCACACATGTTGATGTTTGACTAATATTAATGCAGAATATGATTGCTTCATGATTGCTTCTCTACTGTTTTTAGCATTGCTTCCTAGAATTGTGTGTGCATATCTTTTTATACCCCCCATAATAAATTCACATGTGTCTCTCGTGGTCCGCCTAAGACCTACCAGCACCGTCCTTGTGCTTGGTATTTGTGTCCCAACATAGATGGAAATTTTACTCATGAGGTGGAAGTGAGGAGACAAAAAAGGAGACTGCAAGGATGGCTGAACAAGCAAAGACGGCCAAGAGGTCTTAGGCTGCTGCAAAAAGAAAGGGCAAGCAAACTAGAGTCAACTACAAGACCATGGACATCATTGAGTACTCCACCCTCCGGCAACGTGATTGGTTTGCTGATGTTGAGCGCGATGAGGATCTTGAAGATCCCAAATTTTGGTGTGCTCATTAGTAGTATAACTTTCAAGACTTTTAATCTTGCTAGAAGATTCACCCCATGCATCCACTAGATATGACTGCCACTAAGCACAAGCCTCATTTCTCTCATGCTCTTGTTGTGACGGAGAAGATGGGGCTGCATCACCTCATGGAGCTCCACTATGACTATGACACTACACTGGTTCAGCGGTTCTTCTGTACCCTCGTGATTTGTGGGGATGATGCCCGCACTATGAAGTAGATGCCATGTTCACAATTCTTCTCAGCTAATTTCTTCACCTTTGCTCAGCTGCTCTCCTACCCCTTCAAGGGTCGTGATATTTCCTGTGGGAATCACATTTGTAGCCTCAATCGTCCTAGGAAGGATGCTTTACTCTCAGGGTGCTATGGACCCAATGGTGTGGTTGGTGAGGTTGATGGCCTCTATCCACTTTACTCCCAGCTGGTTCTCATGTTCCGCGAGTGCATTATCCCAAGTGGAGGTAGATAGCATTTGTGGTCACTTGGTTGATTTACTTAGCTTTGCAAATGAGTGTGCCAATTCTGATGAACCCTCTGTTTATTATACTTGGACATTATGGACTTCATTTTTCGCGAGATAACTAAAGCAATGTGCAACAGCCACTATATTCCATATGCCCCTTACATTATGATGCTCATCAACACCATGCACCCCAATGAGGATTTCAGTGGCCCACTTGATGGGGTTCACAAGGTCAAGAAGCCATATATCAAGAAAAATAAGACCACCTCCTCTTTCGTTGAGTCTGATATTTTTATGGGTGATGCCCGAGCTAGTGGTAGCACACATGGAAGGATCCCCTGTCCCAACCATTGCTAGAGAGTTCAAGCAACTCAACTGGTTTCAGTGTAACATTCTTTGAATGGGTGTGGATACTGACAAAGGGATAGTACGAGGCATATCATCAGTGCCATGACCTGGCTCATACCCAGTAGCTCATCCTCCATCATCTCTCTAGGGCCCAAGGTAACCCCCCCCCATGGCAGTCAGCTCCTACTCTATATGCTCGGTAGAACACCTCATGCATCAACTATGGAGAGATGAAGCGTCACTTGTTCCCTGCCCCAGCGAGACCTCCTACACCTTCTCTGGATGTTGATGATGAGGACTATGAGGAGCAATACGATGATGAGGATGAGTACGAGGACACAGACAAGGTCTAAGATGAGGATGAGTGATATTCCTAGTCATTAGCATCGCTCTTTTCCCTTTCTATAGTTTTGGTGCCAAAGGGGGGGAAGTAGTTCTATTAGGGTATCGAGGGAATTTTCATGGGTTGGGTATGTGTCGTCAGATTGATGACAAGTACGCCATGAGGGGGTCCTCGAGGCGTGTGGAAGAGAGGGGTGTGAGACGTACGGTGTTCCGGGACGGTGAGCACACAAGTTTACCCAGGTTCGAATCCGCCGGCTTTGGACGGATCCTACTCTTGCTAGCAATCCAGTAATACGGTAGAGCCGGAATATGGGTTACAATGGTTTCGCCTGTGCGAGTTGAGATTGTAGACTATTGTTAGGGTGCCCTAAAGGCTCTCCCTAGGACGGCTTATATAGATATCTGGCCCAGGGTTTACAGGAGAGATCTATCCGGCTACGACTAAGAGTCGGTTACAAAGTACATCTTGAACTACAAGTAACGCTATGGGCCTATGTCGCTAAGTCTTCTGGGCCTTCCCGTAGCCGGACTGGACTCCGTCTCTTCTACCTGACTGGGTCGCCCGTGAAGCAAAGCTCTAACCCGAAGTGGGTCACCCTGGTCAGTGAGGAACTATGAGGATACCCGGAAAGTATATCCCCAACAACAGCCCCCGGAATCCTCTAAGATCCAAAGTCGGATTCATCATCATCTAGCTTGATCTTCGGCTTGCAGAATCTTGAAGGGTTCCTGAAACTTCAAAACAAAAGATACGATCCGGGTCTCAAAAAATAAGTCGGACCTATGAGTACATTTATTCGTGTTTCCAGCTTGAAATTCAAACTAAGCCGCAACTTGGTCTCTGACGTAATCTGACAACAGTCATGGTCAAGTCGCGTCACTGACAGACATTTCCTGTCAGCATGACCGTTGGTGGGTCCGCCTTTCGCGGAACCGAGGCCCCATTTCAATGCGTGTGTGGAGATCGAGGCGGCGTAATCATCGCGTGGGGGTTTCCCCATCCTTTCCACGACGTGTGGCATGTTCACTGCAGCGTTTACACAAATCTTGATGCGCCTGGTGGATATAACTGGTTTGGATTCCTTCCCCATCCTCTTCACCAGTTTTTAGCGCTGTTTCCTTCTCCTCTATGCCTCCCACGAACTTAGCGCTCCACTGCCCCCAGAAAAACCTCTAGCGCCGCCCATCCACGGTCACCGGCGCACTGGAAAGGATGGCTTTCGCATCATCCTCCGGCTTGGCAGCGACGGCACCGGCGGCGGCAGCAGAGAAGGAGAGCTACCGTGGAGTTTGGATCCCGTGCGTCCTCGACGATCCCAAACTACGTGTCGTTGAAGACGAAGGGGTCCTCCATGCCGGCGACTGGTGGAGCAGCTTTGTCGAAACCGTCCCCAACCCCCGTGACGACGAGCGAGTGCATTTCGGCACTCGCCTTGACAGAGGTCTGAGTTTTCCTCCCTCAGATTTCTTTTCCGAGGTCATTAGTCACTATGGAGTTCATCTCCACCATCTCCCTCTGAACTCCATCTTAGAGATGAGTGTGTACGCCTCTCTGTGCGAGGGGTATCTCGGCATTAGGCCGAGCCTTACTCTCTTCCGGTACTACTTTCATGTCCGGAGAAATTCCATAACTGCCGGTAATCCTTATATTACCGGTACCATTAGTTTGTCGGTTAGGCGAGAGCGCGTTTATCCCCGAATCATGGCAAGTGAGTCGGTCAAACAATAGCCATCCACTTTTTCTATCACAAGAATATCCCTGCTCCGGGGAAAGATCATGCTTTGCCGGCTTTCATCGACAGAGCCTCCACACCCCAAGAGTCCTGGGACGAGCTTGCTCCGGCTCTCAGTGACGATCTGCTTCTCGCCAAGAGGCAGATCGAATATCTGATGAAGCACAAGGGCTTGAAAGGGTCCGACTTGGTTCAATGCTGCGTGGCATGCCGGATCCAACCCCTTCAACATCATGGAGATCAACTGATGCATTCCATCACGTCATCGAAGAAGGATTCCCTCCACATCAGCCCCAAGACTTTACAGCCGAAAGATTATGTATGCCAAATCAAATGGCTGATAAGGGAGCGGATTGAGAGGAAAATTCCGGAGCTGTCCCTAGACATGCATACAGCGGAAGATCCTGTTGTGCTAGTAAACTTCAGCAGTAACTCTTTTTATGTGCTCATATTTATATTATCTTTGCAATACTGAGATACTTCTCCTTTTCAGCTTGCTGACCTCCCCAAGTCGGAGTTCGCTCCTATCGAGGGATATCCTCCTGAGTTTTCTCAGGACGAGGGTGAATTGGTTCCAATGCCGGATGTCGTTCCTCGGAAACGCAAGGCTCCGACATTGGCCATTGGCACCAAAGAAGTGCCTGTTGTGAAGAGGTAATCTTTCCTCACATGGTCTTTGTATTTTGCTTGTAATTCCTTCTGAGATGTAATGTTCTTTGTTCTATTATCTTCTCAGAGCTAAACAACTCATCAAGGGCAAGGGGAAGGGAGCTGCCTCGAAACCCCTGCGTCAGTCGAAGCTCAAGTTAGCTTCTCATGCCGTGGCTCCTCCAACTCCTGCCCCTCAGCCTTATGCAGCGCCGGAGATTACTCCATCTCCGACCGTTGCAGAAGATCCTACTCAACCATCAGAGCCAGCGATCCTTGAATCGCAAACTGATGTCACCATGAGTGACTCAGGTGTTGATAAGGGTGAACCCTCTTCGGGTAATGATCCCTCGACTGAGACCTTCGCCTAAAATCTCCTTGACAATCCGGGACTTGCCAAACTTGGCTTATCTCGGAAGTATGTGGAGGAGATTCAACGGCTAGCCCAGGAATGCATGGAGAGGCGGACTCTCTCTGCCGAAGAAGAAGCGCAAGAAGCAGACGATTGAGGCTGAAGGTAAACATTCTGAAACTTAAACCTTGTCTTTTATTTCATAGTCGAATTTTTGTTGAACTGTTTGTTCTTTTGACTTACAGCACTGGTAAAACAGTCTTGCGCTATGATTGAAGAGGCCGAGAATCTTAAGACCCTAGTGGTGGAAAACAAAGAACTTCGCCAAGAGCTGGATAAGCTTAAGGCAGATCATGAGAAGAGCATTGCTCAAATTCTCGAATCCACCTCCATGGCCACCGAGGAGCGTGATCGCAAAATTACGCTTCAAGATAAGAAAATCTTAGATATCGACAATGAGCTATTCAGAGAAAAGGACATTTCCGAGGCACTCCGGGCTGAACTCCAGAGTCTTCGTGAAGAGAAGGCCAAAGTCGATGATGTCATCTTTGGTATGTTTCCTTTTTTCTGACCTATCTGCATCTTTTGACTTTTTTTGGAGTCCGGGTTTACTTGACTTCCCTTTGCATTATATGCGCAGGTCTTCTAAACTTGATGGACTCAGCCTCTACCGAACCTCGCACCCCATCGGCTTACCTAAGTCGGTGATTTGCTGCATGACTTCCGCCAATCCCTCGAAGATATTGGCGAAGTTCTCAAGGTTGTGGATATGCATAGCATGTCCAGTTTTGAGGTGCAAGACAAGGCCAAGGATATGTCGTAGCTTGTTCAGGACTGGAACATGTCCTACGCGTGAACCGCAGCGCAAAATGCTCTCACCATGGTTATGAGCCACCATGGAAACATGGAAATCTGGCAAGTAACCAGAGGGTACTGCAAGGTGGACGAAGACGGACAGGAGCAAGACATCAAGGACATCATGGACTCCTGCGCCGGATATGGGTGCCACGTAGCTGATTTGACCAGCTACGACACTCCCTTCTTCACCCGTGTGGACACGCCGCCTCCGCCTTCCGAAGAAACAGCTGAAGTTTCCGACGATGATCAAACCATATCGGACTTGAACATCTCGGAACGTTATCAAGTCGAGGCCGATGTATCCAGGGAGCTGGCAGCTCCTACCTCTCCCCCTGCATCATAGAGTATCAGAAGAACAATATGTTATTCTGAAAACAGTTTGGGTCTATAAATAAGTAGTATAATACTTTTGCTAGTGCTAAGTTTTATTTTATCTATTCAGCACTTTTGGCTTTGATATTTTGTGCCTGAAATGTTTGCATAAGCACTTGTATTTTTTGTCTGCACTTGCACATCTTGACCAGTCGTTCGGCATCTGTCTTGGCTGTAAGCCAGAAAAAACTATGTCGGAAGCTTTTGCCACTAAAGATTTGGCTGTAGCGTGGTGACCACACTTACCTTCGTGGATCTCTCATGAGATTCCCACTCCTTCTTCCGGAGATACACAGCGCTAAAAGACCCCAGATACACTCCGCTTATAGAGCTCACCACTAATTATAGTATAGGCTTTTGCTCGTCGGATGATCTGCCGGCTCAGAACTTCGTCTTCGGGTAATTTTGGTTCTACCAAGAATTCAAGGTAGGGTTGAGTCTAGCTGGGAATCACAGCCAGAACTGCTACTAAAGGTGAGTTGGATTTGGTCGGATATTCCTCGTCCACTCCCTTTATAGAGGGAACTTTGAGGTGCTCTAGAAAAGCGCCATCCGGGACCTTTTTCCGGACAGAACCTATCCGAGATAGTGCATATGCTTCCTCATTTTCTATTTGAGGGATGTGTTGAACTTCAAACCCTTCAAACGATTTAGATAGTTCATCCACGACAGCCCTATATGCTTCCATGTGCTTGTTTGCCTTACAGATATCCGACACTTGTTGTGCAACAAGATCCGAATCTCCATAACACATTAAACGTCGGATGCCGATGTCTTTAGCAATTCGGATTCCATGCAGTAATGCTTCATACTCGACAATGTTATTTATTGCCGTGAAGTGTATCTGCAATACATAGAAAAGTTTATCTCCTTGGGGTGACTTGAGCACCACGCCAGCCCCCGAGCGCTTTAGACCCGTCAAAATGCAAGGTCTAGTATTTTGACTCTGGCAGGGTCATACTCTTCGTTGTGTCTGTCTAATCAGCGACAAAGTCAGCGAGGATTTGGGATTTGATTGTTGTACGAGGTTTGTACTCAATGTCGAAAGATGAGAGCTCTATGCCCCATTTGGCGACGCGTCCTGTGGCGTCACTATTGTTGATTATATCTCTCACGGGAGTTGTGCTCACCATGGTAATTGGATGTTCCTGAAAGTAATGCTGTAACTTACGAGATGCTAAGAACACACCATAAGCCAGCTTTTGATAATGCGGATACCGCTGTTTTGATTCAGTTAAGACCTCGCTGAGATAATAAGTCGGACACTGCACCAGGTGTTCCTGATTTCCTCCGGTCTCTCCACCACCATGATGATACTGACGACCTTGTTTGTCGCAGTGAGATAGAGCAACATCGGTTCCCGTGGTTCCGGTGCTGCGAGGATGGGAGTAGATGAGAGTACTGCTTTCAGGTCTTGTAGTGCAGCTTCAGCTTCATCGGTCCAAACGAATTTCTTGGTCTTTTTCAGGTGCTTGTATAGTGGTGCGACTCTTTCACCGAGCCGGCTTACAAACCGACTGACTGCGACAATGCAACCAGTTAGTATTTATACGTCCTTCAGGCGAGTCGGCCTGCAAATATTGAGTATAGCCTTGATTTTGTCTCGGTTTACCACTATGCCTCTTTGAGACACGATAAAACCTAACAATTTTCCGGCTAGGATTCCAAAGAAGCATTTCTTCGGGTTAAGCATTATTTTGTATTTTCGTAGATTGGCGAACATTTCCTCCAAGTCGGAAATCAGGGTTTCCTTCTTTTTGGACATGACCGCAATATCATCCACGTATGCATGTACATTGCGTCTGATTTGATCGTGGAGGCAACGCTGCATGGTGCATTGGTACGTAGCTCCTGTGTTTTTCAGCCCAAAGGGCATCTTAACTAAACAGAAGGTTCCGAAGGGGGTTATGAATGAAGTTTTGACTTTGTCAGATTCCTTCATCCGTATTTGGTGATAACCAGAATATGCGTCGAGAAAACATAGGAGTTCCGAGCCTGCCGTAGAATCGATAACTTGATCAATCCTAGGCAAAGCGAATGGATCTTTGGGACAAGCCTTGTTCAAGACCACTCAGTGTGGATGACCTCTTCTATGAATCTGGCTAACTCGAGCCGTGCTAGTTCCTTAGCTATTATCTTACGCTTTTCATCGCCAAAATGTCGTAGGGACTATTTGACAAGTTTAGCGTTCGGATGTACATTTAAAGAGTGCTATGCAAGTTCCCTAGGTACTCCGGTCATGTCAGATGGTTGCCCTGCAAAGATATCATGATTTGCTTGGAGGAACTTGACGAGCGCACTTTCCTATGCACTATCTAGGCCTACGCCTATCTGGGTCACCTTGGAGGGGTCATCATCCTTCAACGGCGTCTTCTTCATCTCTTATGATGCCTTGAACTCCGAATTCGGCTTTGTCACCTCCTTCTTTGTGGCGGGCATCTCGGACGTATCTATAGTCTTCTTGATCTCCTGGTACTCTTGGGCATGTAGCACGGCTTCAGCAAAGGCGACATTTCCGTCCTGGCACTCTCGCGCCTTCTTCGGGTCTCCCTTGATGGTGATCACGCCGTTGGGACCTGGAATTTTCATCATATTATAAATGTAACACGGACGAGCCATAAAAGCCCAGTAAGCCGGACGTCCAAATATAGCGTGGTACATGTTCTTGAACGGGACCACTTTGAAGGAAAGTGCTTCCGTCTGATAGTTCTTTGGGGTCCCAAAGGTAACATCCAAAGTGATCTCTCCCAGGGAATTTGCTTGTCTTCCTAGGACAACTCCGTGAAAGATCACAGAGCTGTAATTCAGCTGGGTCTCCGAGATCTTCATCTAGCGTAGCATTTTGACATACAGAATGGTAATGCTGATGCCGCCGTCCATGAGAGTCTTGGAGAAACCATAGCCGTCAATAAGTGGATTGACGACTAAGGCGTATTTTCCTCGCCTGTGCAACTTAGGTGGATGATCAGCGCGGTCAAAGGTGATTGCCACTTCCGACCAGTCCAGGAACTGAGGGACAGCCGAAACTGTTGCGTTGAGCTCATGTAGAACTGCTTTCTTGACCTTAGCTGGTTGAGATCCGAGGAAGGTGACGTAAGTGTCTTTCTTTGTCGGGAAATTCTTTTTCCCTTCTAGCTTGGGATTTGAAGCATCCGCTTCCTCCATGTCGGAATCATCCTTGGTCTCTTTATCTTTTTCGGGATTCTTCTTTCCCTTCTTCCGCTTAGCCCTGTAGCCAGCGGTACCGTCTTTCTTGATGTCGTCATTGAAACGACACTCGGCGTTTGTGTGGGACAAGCCCCAATTGGCGTCTAAGTGATGCACACATGGGTTATTGGCAATGTTGGCCCAGGAGTAGGTTTTGCCGGGTTGTTGGTCTCCTCTACCCTGGACTCTTGATGTCCCACGACCGTGTCCACGGCCGCTGCCGCGCCCTCCTCGTCCTCCAGACCTGAAAGTAGCAGTGACCACTGCTGTTTCCGCGTTGGGCTTTTCTTCCTAGGTGTTCTTGCGCTTCTGAGCTTGCTGCTTTGGTTGTTTTGCCGACTGTGGCACAGCTAGGGCGTTAAGTAATCCCTCTGTATCGTCGTCAGCATCTACATACTTGCTCGCTGTTTCTATAATCTCTCCCAAATTAGTGACCTTGTCACACTTCAAGCGATGACGTAGTAAACCAATTGGGAGTCCTGCAATGAAAGCTTCAATCGCAGTTTGGTCATTTACTCCTTCACAGGAGTTCTTGATGTTGATCCATCGTCTAAGATAATCCTGGCAAGTTTCTTCAGCTTTCTGGGTGCAACGTTGTAGGTCTCCTCCGTACAGGGCCTCCGATATGTGCCTTCAAAATTCGGAAAGAACGCACTTTTCATGTCATACCAGTTGTGGATGGTGTTCTCCAGAAGTTCATTGAGCAATGATCGTGCCGTCTTCCGCAACATGAGTGGGAGATATCGGGTTACGACCAGGCTGTTTCCGCCTTTGGCAATACAACAAGCCTGGAAAAGATCCTGGAGCCAAGTGTCTGGCCGAGCTATACTGTCGTAGGCTTGCATGTGTCTTGAGATAGCAAATCCTTCCGGGAATTTTGTGGCTCTTATGCGTGGTTCGAAGCACTTTGGGCCCACGTATATATCATCGTTTTCGTAGCGCCGCGCCTCTATGTTGGAGTTGATCCTGTGCCTTGCGTCACTTGGGGATAAAGATCGTCCCGAATGACGGTTGTGGCTGCGGTGCCTTGGAGCCGGACTTCGGCTTTTGCCACCACCTACTCCACCACGATGCCCTCCTTGGCCTCCTTGGGAGCCATTGTGATGGCTACTTGGTGGAGAGGGTGGAGCAGCTGGATTGTTTCCAGCTGATCATCGGCCTCCGTCTAGAGCGTCGTTATTCTGGTTCCGGGGAGGATCTTCATTATGACGAGCCCCTTGCCGGCTTGACTCAGCACGGCGTCCGTCGTTCCTTCGTCCGTCAGCCGGACGGCTTGTGTGTCTAGGAGGTGGTATTCTTTGACGGTCCTCCTCCTGACGTTTCTCTTTGTATTCTTCCCTGTGATCGTTCAACTCTCGCCGGGGAGGATTTTTCGGATTCAGTGCAGCAATTGCCTCTTGCTCCGCAGCTGGGGCAACGTTGCGCCAGTCACGTGTAGCTTTATGATGTTGTCCTAAAGATCCGGTTCTTGAGTAGTTGTCTTCCCAACGGTCGGAATGGTGATGCTGTTCCGGAACACGTTGGGGTCTTATGTCATTCTAGGGCGGATCCATGCGGCATTGGTCAGATTGGGAGACCAGTTTTCCGCTTCCGGACAGGGCGGCCTTCTGCTGCTCTCGACCCTTGTTGAGTAGTTTAATGCCCAATCGAATCTGCTCTAGGCCTAGATTACTTTCTAGGATTTCTCGAGCCGCAACGGTGTTTTGCACTGGTGTTGGATACACCAGTCTTCGTTTCTGTCGCGCCGAGGCACCCCATGGTCTCCTCCAAAGAATTGGTCATCATGAGTGTGACGTTTCCGGGTCTTCTGATGCTGCCGAGAGATGAACTTCTCCGCAGTTTCCATGCGTTTCTTTTCTTCCTCAATGTTTTTGGCCTCATCGAGGAGTACTTGGCGACGCGCTTCTAAGGCCTGGGCCCTTTCGTCCAACCCTTCAGTAGTAAGTTCTGCAGCTGTAGGAATAGGTGTGGTTAATGTAGCATCGATGAGTTTACACGCACCTTCGGTGATCACGTGTCCATCCACCGACTCTTCTTTGGGCTCTTCTGGGATTAGTGTTCCATCCGAGTCTTCCTCGTATTCCTCGGCAATCACTTCCTCCGCCAGAGGATCTTTTGTCAGGGTCTTGTTCTTCTTGTTCTTCTTCTTTGCCTTCTGGGCAGCGCCGGTAGCAGAGACGGCTTTAGGCCCGTTTCCCGAAGTCAAGCTCTGATCGGTACTTTCGGACATCTGGACCTCGGGATTATCTCTGATATCCATGTCATCCTGCGCTTTGGGAGAGTTTTCCCCAGATCCTTCATCCATGGCTTCTCCTTCCTCTGCAGCTTTGGAGTTATACTCCTCTTCATACTCCACGGAGAACTTTCGGAAATCTACCGACGTCATCGATTCATCCGAGGATGCGGGTAAGTCAGTGTTTGTTCCGATCACCTCTAGCACCGAGTCGGTGTTTTCTCCAGCATTGGCAGAGCCGGATCCAGATCCAACGTATCCGACGAAGTGCGACGTGTGGGTCCTGAGGTAGTTGCAGCTTTCCTCGTGGGCTTCCTCGAAGATCCTGATAGTCTCAAGAACCTCATCCACGCTTGCATCTTGCATCATCATACGCCTCAACGTGTACCTCAGGAACGGTTGATCTATTCCGACGTTGGCAAGGCCAGAACCAAGGTTGTTGCTATGATCCTCCTGGATTTCGACTTCAGCGGGTGGATCAATATAGGATTCGGCCTCGCCAGGGAGATTCACTCAAGATTCGACTTGGACCGCTAGGTCTGCTTCAGGCTCGAATTTCTCCACTATCTCCGCAACTGGTGCGGGATGGGTGGGATTAAGGTTTTCTGAGATCTAGAACTCTGCCGCCTCTGCGGACAAAGGGGACCCAAAAATTTCTTCTGCCTCTATCATCACCACTATGGTGGGTGGAGTAGGTTCGGCGAATCCGATGTAAACATCGATCTCATCAAAAGACATGATGGTGTAGGTGGTCACGGCCTCCCTAGTCGGATTGATGACAAGTACGACATTGATGGCTCTATGTATGGCGCCTAGAAGAGTGTTGGTGCGATGATGATGTAGAACTCGTTGGGAACCCCAAGAGGAAGGTATGATGAGCACAGCAGCAAGTTTCCCTCAGTTATGAAACCAAGGTTTAATCAAACCAGTAGGAGACGGGAAACACCCCAAAGGTGTTACTAGCTGAGCTTTGGCAGGGCGCACTACTAGTGCTAGTAGCAACGTGGAGACCTGCACAACACAACCACAGAACTTTGTCCCCAACTTGCGATGAGGTTGTCAATCTCACCGTGTTTTGCGGAAAACAAAGGATTAAACTTATCGAATGGAACAAAGTAAAAGTTTGCAGAAAGTAAACACAAAGCGGTAAACAGTTTGTAGATTGAATGTAAAGACAAGGACCGGGATCCATAGTTCACTAGAGGTGGCTCTCCTTAAGATAGATAACATGCTGGGTGAACAAATTACAGCGGGGCAATTGACAAACACCGAGAAAGCAATACATGCATATACTAATCATCTTGACTCCTTTGGAACTTGATTGGGCATTACAACATTATACATAGACCGCCATCCAACTGCATCTATGACTAATAATCCACCTTCAGGTTATCATCCAAACCCCCTCAAGTATTAAGTTGTAAGCAACAGATTATTGCTTGACGAACCACGTGTAAAGTAACCAATACGATTGTTATATGAACAAAGGATTGTTGTTTTCTCCCTAGTAGCAACAGCACATCTAGTACCTTAGAGATTTCTGTCACTTCCCCAGATTACCAGAGACATGAACCCACTATCGAGCATAAATACTAACTCTTGGAGTTGCTAGCATCTACTTGGCCAAGATAGCTACTAACAACGGAAAACATACAAGATCACAAATAACAAATACATGATAGAATCAATAATCAATCTGAAATAGCATCTGAATATCCATCGGATCCCCGCAAACACAACATGCAGAATTACAAATAGATGATCTTGATCATGAACGGAGCTCACAAGATCTAGACATGAAAGCACAAAGGAGGAGAACCAGCCATCTAGCTACTACATGGATCCATAGTCCAAGGATGAACTACTCACGCATCACACCGGAGGCTTGCATGGTGATGAAGAAGGCCTCCAGGGTGAATTCCCCTCTCCGGCAGGGTGTCGGGAAGAGCTTCACATCCCTCCCGATCTAGGGATGGACATGACGGCGGCTACAGACTCTTTCATGGATTTTTGATCGGGTACTTAGGGTTTACGTCCCGAGGGCATCTTATAGTCGGAAGGGGAGGCCGAGGGGGTGCCGGGAGCGACCACACCACCCCCAGGCCTGGCCGCGCAGCCAGGTGGTGTGGTGGCCCCCTGGCCCCTCCGTCTCGTATTCTGGCACTTGATGACATCCAGAAAAATAGGCACTTTGGCTTTTGTCCCGTCCAATTCTGAGAATATTCATGTTCTGACTTTCCTCGAACCAAAAACAGCAGAAAACAGGCAGCTGGCACTGTGGCTCTTGTTAATAGGTTAGTCCAAGAAATCATATGAAAAGTACTCCAAAGTTGGAACAAAACACAAGAAAGTGGATAAAACCAAGCATGGAACATAAAAAATTATAGATACATTTGCAATGTATCAGCCATGAGGGGGTTCTCGAGGCGTGTGGAAGAGAGAGGTGTGAGACGTACGGTGTTTCGAGACGGTGAGCACACAAGTTTACCCAGGTTCGAATCTGCCAGCTTTGGATAGATCCTACTCCTGCTAGCAATCTAGTAATACGGCAGAGCCGGAATATAGGTTACAATGGTTTCACCTATGCGAGTTGAGATTGTAGACTATTGTGAGGGTGCCCTAAAGGCTCTCCCTAGGACGGCTTATATAGATATCCAGCCCAGGGTTTACAGGAGAGATCTATCCGGCTATGACTAAGAGTCGGTTATAGAGTACATCTTGAACTACAAGTAACACTATGAGTCTATGTCGGTAAGTCTTCTAGGCCTTCCCGTAGCCGGACTGGACTCCGTCTCTTCTCCCTGACTGAGCTGCCCGTGAAGCAAAGCTCTAACCCGAAGTGGGCCACCCTGGTCAGTGAGGAACTATGAGGATACCCGGAAAGTATATCCCCAACAGTATGAGCTTATTTTATTTTTGAGTGCTTCTCTTTCCTTGCTTGTACCCATTTAGCGTTGAACTTTTATTTGCTTTTTGGTTTGTATCGTGAAACTATGCCATTTGTGTGTGAGACTAAGGTTATTGTCACGGATTTATCTATGGATTTATCGCTATGGATCTCTTGATATATCTAATCTATGGAATTATCACTATGGATTTGTTAAGATGGACTTATCGTCGGAATTCTCAATATGGAGTTATTAAAATGTGCTTATCTTTATGTTATTGAGAACTTCATCATGGTCGGTATGATACATCTAACATAAACTCATCATTTGTTCCTAATTTCCAATTCATGAAAAGTCTTGAGCCTATATGTGTGCATTTGTATTCAAAAGCAAACTAATTATATGCACACATTTAGGGGGAGTCTTTTTATCCTTGGAATGATGATGTTTTAGGGCTCTATTGAAAATCCAAGTATTTTGGTCTAACACCAAAAATGGGGAGATTGAAAGAATATTTTATGATCCCTATAGTTTTGTGTGTTAGATAACAATACCAAGGACTATTTAATTCTGTATTGAGTGCTGCAGATTTTTCCCCAAAAGAACTACAAGGCAAATGCAGCAAAATAGAAGTTCTGGGGGCGGATTATTTGCCCCCTGCTAGGGCCAGATTATCCAACCCTACCTCAATCGAAAAGGGAGCCAAGGCACGATGTTCTGATTGGGGCGAAGAATTCCCCAGATTGTTCGACCAGGGTCAGAGTTTTTGCCCTGGCGGGATAATCCGCCCCTCCAAAGGGGATGGATTATCCGCCCCCTAGGAATTTCTCAAAGGGACAACCGGTGCGACTCTCAAAAGGGGTGCAGATTTGGCTTGGATTTTTGTCCCCGGGCGGATTATCAGGCTCCTTCTTAAGCCAGATTATCCGGCCCCAGTTTTCTCCAACTACATCTTTTCGGGAGGGGGTACATATACCCCATCAGATATTCATTCCATACACTCTTGGCTCCAATGAAAATTTGTGCCCTATTCAAATCTATTCTCCACAAGATCTCCACTTTGAACCACCTGAAGGCTTTGATCTTTGGGTAATTGAAGGAGGATTTATTGATCTACATCATCACCAATCAAGATCTTCACTTCCTCTCCCATTCATTTGGGGGAATTTTGATCTAGAGTTTATTTGAATTTCTAGATCTCAGTTTCATTACTTGATCACTTGTTTTATTGTGGAAACTAGTTTTCATCACAGGAGCTTCCAATTCAGTTGTGGATGTGTGTCCTGGTAGCATTGTAAAGGCACCGGTTCCCGCCTCGAAGGGTACCACTTAGTGGAAAGGTTGATCAAGCTAGTTGTGGTGAGATCCACCGGAGAACATGGTGAGGCCTATTGTGGCGTGGTGGGCTTAGTACCGCTCACCCCTCCAATGCAGACGTACTTCCCTTAACAAAGAAAGAACTACGATAAAAAAATCATGTGTCACCGTGTGCTCCACTATGGTTACCTCGTTCCTCTCACCGCTTTTACTCTCTTAGTAGCTAGGTTGGCATATAGGGAAATTCACCTTAGTTGCATATCAAGATAATTTACCTTTGTATCAACCCTAAATTTGAAAAAGAATTAAAAATTGAAGTAGCGCTTATTTACCCTCCTCTAGGTGCCCATACGATCCATTTCAACAACTCCGTCGTGTTGACTCTGTCCGCATCATCAAGTCATTCTGGCTAAGCGACACATGACTCTGTCATGTCGACTCAGACTGCATCGTCGACTTTTGGATCCTTATGCATGAGACGCTGACTCGATGCACTTCTAGGTCAGTGGCTTCTCCTCGTATGATTTTCAACTACGACTACAAGATACAAAACTTGAGTCTCTGCCTGATCTACGACTCGATCAAACACTTGGGGCTTCTCCAAACTGGAGCACTGGTCGCGCACATACAAGATCTTTGAGTGGCATGCTCTGATTCCTCACTCGAATCAAAGATTCGACTAAGTTCTCAGGGGTTACTCCCATAGGGAGCGCTGATCGTGCATTCAAAAAAGCGTTGGTGTTGATGGCATTTAAAATATCATCCGAAGCACTTCCGAATCATTGTGTCTAATGAACCGATGACTATAAGTCTTTGCTCGAGTCTACGACTTGAACAGACACTCGGGGGCTACTCCCATTCGAAGCGCTAGTCTTGCACCCTATAGAAAACAAAAGATTCACATCTGATGGGGATATGCCGAACGGGGTATGCCCAGCGGGACGTTCCGATTGGGCCGAAGGGTCTGCGACTGGAATGCGATGAAGGAGAGGGCCTGGCGACTAGAGACTGAAGGCCCAGAAGCGTACTTGAAGCCCGATCGGATTAGGTCAAAAGCCTCTGAATCCATATCTTGTTCGGTGGTAAACTATAAACCCTAGTGAGGTGCCTCATATATAAACCTTCCTAGGGTGCCTTGAGGACTTACGTTCCATCATACACCCCCTCAAGCGACTCGCTGCTTAGACGCCGAGCTCGCCACCCCTGTAACTCGCTCTCCATTAATCCAATCTAGCAGGAGTAGGTCATTGCCCTCTGGGGGGCGAACCTGGGTAAACCATGTGCATCCTCCCCCATCTCGCACTATAGATGGCCGCCGTCTCTTCCTCACGTTACAATCAATCACTGCCAGTAGCAGCGACTGCCGTGGCCATTTCCACGACAGTGGCGCCCACCGTGGGACATAGCAGGACTGGCCTGAATTCTACGGCGAGACCTTATTCGTCGATCGATCGGCCGCTCACCATCGACCGCATGATCACCATCGGCATGATCTGACAGATCCTGCCCAGCAGGTACATCCCGACGTCACGCCCGGTCACTCATGGCGCGGTGATGCCAGTCGGCGCCATCAACCTCTTCGTTGGCTTCACCGGCGCGGCCGACCTAGCTGCGACAATGATCGTTGGTGGATCGCCGTCGCATCGCGATCTGCTCTCGGAGGAGCAGGTCTGCTCCATCAGGAGCCTCGTCACCGAGTACGATTCGGCCGCCAGCGATGCGACCGAGACCAATGCCGCCACAAACGATGAGGCCCTAAACGATGACGCCAACTCCGTGACCCCTGCCTCGGTCGACGGATCTATCACCGCGGCCTCACGAGAAGACTCCATCATGCGAGTCTCCAACCTAGAGGATTTTGAGGACTCCTCCATCCTCGGGATCTTCGACTCTGATTCCGGCTCGGAGTCGCCTGAAGACTTCCGCGCCAGATCCAATCGCTTTAATGCGATCTACATGGCGGGCAGCACGACCGCCCCGTTAGATCCGTTCTCCATGCTGATCCCGCCGACTGCCTCGGCCACAGAGGTGGAGGAATCCCCCTGTGACTCGCGGAGGCGCAACGCAACGAGCTCGCCAAGCGCGAGAAATACCGCCTCGAGCGAGAAACAGCGCGGGAGCTATCGCTCTATCACCAGTGCCGCATCAGGACCCGCCTAAACTCCAACGTCTAGGGCCGCGTCCTGAACTTCAACGACAAAAGCAACCTCGCATGTGCGGACGAGTGCGAATACTGCAAGAATGCGCTGCCAGGCGGAAGCAACCCCACGAGACCACCACCCGGCGCATCGGCGACTAGATCCCCTCCACCACCCATTGGCCGCGCGCCCCCGCCAGATCAGCCGCGGATCATCATCTCGCCACAAGCCCATGACGCCAACGGGATCCCACTCTACTCCACCCGATGGACAACATCGTCGCGGCCGACGCCGCGGTCGCCAACCTCGACGTCCAAGGCGACGGCACGCTGCAGATCCCGTACGCCAAGGCTCTACTCGCCAGGGTCGTCGAGCAACAAGCTACGGGAGTTGACCCGCGGGGACGGATGTACTCCCGCTCCTCGGCAAGCATAGCGGCATCAAGCGGTCACCCCACTGTTGCCAACGCATTGACCTGCCCTCCACCGCAGCCCCTGGCGAATCAACCACGGGCCGCTAACCCCGCGATGTCCACCAACGAGCCGGGACCGGTGAATAACACGGTCGCCGCCAACGGGCAGCCCATTGATGCCCGAACGCACATCGTCAACAACCAGGCTTGGCGGGCGCGCCAGCCCAATGACTTGAGGCACACCCTCACCAATCGCGGCGACCCCGAACCAAGAGGCTCGCTTAGTCGAGTCGGACCGCAATGCTTCGGGCCCATGATCCGTGGGGAAAAATACCCCGCCAACTTCAAAGCGCCCAAGGAGATCAAAAAGTATGATCCAATGTACGATCCAGCCGTCTGGATAGAGACATACCTCATGGCGATGGGAATCGCTGGCCACACTGACCTGCTCGCCGCTCGCTACCTCCCTCTGATGATGGAGGGTGCGACTCAGCAATGGATTAACACCCTCCCCGCTGACAGCATCGATTCCTGGGAAGAAATGCGGGACGGCTTCATCAAGCACTTCGAGGGCTCCTACACTTGCGCCACCACCATAGAACACCTAGAGCGATGCATCCAGGGACAACGCGAGTCGACTCGCCGTTGGATTCAAAGGTGGCAAGAACTATGGATCAACGCCTCCGGCATCCACCCAGATATGGTGATACATTGCTTCAAGAACGCGTGCCAGTATGAACCCCTGGTCGCTAAGATCAAGAGGGTATACCGGACGCTCGACAACGTCCCCGACCTCCTCGAGATCGCCAAGCGTTACGCGGAGGAGGACCCCAACCAAGATTCTTATGACGAGTCGGGAGGAAGGCGCCGAACCAGCATCCACGACAGCGGGCGCCTACGCGACATGCGCTATAGCAACACCCGCATCACCGGCAAGCGCCGCACGGACGGGCGAGTCGACTTCTTCGCCAACGCCGGCTATGGCCAACGCGACCCCATGAGTTACCGCCACGACGGAGGAAATTACCGCGACAGCGGAAACTACCGCTCCAACAATACAGCAAGGCCGAAATTCGACCCCGCTGCCCTGCTCAATCAGCCCTGCATCTACCATAGCAGGGAGGGAAAACCCGCCACCCACACCACCGCGGATTGCCACTCTCTCAAAGAGATTGAAAAGGTGAGGCAAGCGAGGGATGACCCCAACAACAACCCGCCAAGGGACAACGGAAATGCCGCTGGCTTCGGCAATGCCGTCGGCTCGCTGCACACCTTCACCGGACTCGGCACCAAGCGCGAGAGGAAGGTGCTCGCCCGCGTAGTCACCGTCAATGCGGTGACACAGGTCGACATCCCACGCTTCCTCAACTAGTCCGAGCAGAGCATCACTTGGAGTCGCCAGGACCATGCCCCCAGAATCGAGTACCCAGGGCGAGTCGCCCTAGTAGTCAGGCCCAAAGTGTCCGATTACTGGCTACCCAATACATTGATGGACGGCGGGAGCTCCATCAACATCATGTATCTGGACACGTTCAAGAGGCTACAACTCCCAAAGTCAGCAATCCAGCCGACCCTGACAACCTTCCACGGTATCGTCCCCGGTTAGAAGGCATACCCGATCGGAAAAGTGACGCTACCCGTTACCTTCGGCACACCGGCGAACTACCGCACCGAGCGAATTGAGTTCGAGCTGGTGAACTTCCGCAGCCCCTACCACTGCGTGCTGGGACGCCAGACGTTCGCCAAATTCATGGCGACCCCCCACTACACGTACAACATGATGAAGTTCCCAGGGCCGAGCGGCATCATCACCGTCCACGGCTACCCCAATATGCCCGTGGAATGCAAGGATAAGGAAGCCGAGATCGCCGACACCGTCATCACTGCAGAAACCGACCACGCGGAGGAGCTCGCGAAATACGCGGGCAACATCAACAAGGACGACCCCACCATCCTGAAGAAGCCAACCGCCGCGAACTCCACATTCGAGGCGACCATGCACACCCGCACCGTCGAGCTCGTCCCGGGCGACTCCATCCAGACGGTCACCATCGGGGCGCACATGAGCCCTGCATAGGAAAGCACGCTCATCGGGTTCCTCCGTGAGAACCGCGACATCTTCGCATGGAAACCATCTGACATGCCAGGTGTCCCGAGGGAACTCGCTGAGCACAAACTAAACGCCGACCCCAAAGTGCGACCAGTAAAGCAGTCGTTATGGCCCTTCAATGAAGAGCGCTGTCGAGAAATCGCTGAAGAAGTACAACGCCTGCTAGCCGCAGGCTTCATTCAGCCAATCAAATACTCCAAGTGGCTGGCAAACCCAGTCCTGGTTCTAAAGAAGAACAACACATGGAGAATGTGTATTGACTACACCAACCTCAATAGCGCCTTCTCGAAGGAGGAGTTCGTCCTACCGTGCATCGATCAGATCATCGATTCGATCGTGGGATCATAGTCGCTGTGCTTCCTCGATGCATATTCTGGCTACAACCAGATCAAGATGGCAGGCAAGGACGAGGAGAAGACGGTGTTCATCATGGCATTCGGTGCCTTCTATTACACGGCCATGACGGTCGGCCTCAAGAACGCCGGCGCCACATACCAAAGGTGCATGCAGGAGTGCCTCACGAGCCAAATTGGCCGCAACATCCACGTCTACATCGACGACGTGGTGGTAAAATCCACCCGCCAGGAGGACCTGCTCGCCGACCTGGCTGAGAAATTCACTAATCTGTGGAGATACAAAATCAAGCTGAACCCAGGAAAATGCACCTTTGGCGTCCCCATAGGACAGCTACTGGGATACGTAGTCTCCAAGCACGGCATCGAGGCCAACCCCACCTCGACACCATCGCGCGACTCGGGAAACCCGAGTGCCTGCACGACGTCTAGAAGTTGGCCGCGCGAGTCGCGGCCCTTAGTCGCTTCATCCCCCGACTAGGCGAGAAGGCAATGCCTCTCTACCACCTGATGCGCAAGAACTCCACGTTCCAATGGGACGCGGAGGCGGACAATGCACTCACACCACTCAAAGAAGTGCTACTCGCGGCTGCACTCCTCGCTACTCCACTCGACAAAGAGCCAATGCTCGTCCATGTTGCGGCTTCCACTCGAGTCGTCCGCGTCATGATGGTCGTCGAACGACCGGAGGAGGGCAAGGAGCACCCCATACAACACCCTGTCTATTGTATCAGCGAAGTCCTGACGGATTCACGACAGCGCTACCCGCAGTACCAAAAACTGGTATATGCGGTATTCTGAGCTCAACGGTGACTCCCGCACTATTTCTAGGAGCACCTGATCACGGTGGTCTCCTCCGCACCTCTGCAGGACATAATACGCAATCGCGAGGCGACCGGGCGAGTCGCCAAGTGGGCCGTCGAAATCGGCGTCCACAACATCAAATACGAGCCCCGCAAAGCGATCAAGTCACAAGCCCTAGCTGACTTCCTCGCAGATTGGGAAGAAGCACAGCAGCTGGAGAAGCTCCCGTACCTCCACTACTGGTCGCTCCATTTTGACGGCTCCAAGAACACCGACGGCTTAGGGGCCAGGGTCATACTAACCTCTCCCAAGGGAGACAAGCTCCGCTACGTGCTCCACCTCAACTTCAAGCCCTGCACCAACAACATGGCAGAATACGAGGCCCTCCTCCATGGCATGAGGGCCTCTAAGGAGATGAACATCAATCGCTTACGATGTTATGGCGACTCCGTCTCTCCAACAATGATCGCGTACCGCCAAGCGGTAGACCAGTTGGGAGGACACTTTGATGGCTATTCCATCGAGTGGATCGACAGACGCAAGAACGAGGAGGCAGACGCCCTCTCCCGCATTGGGTTGGCCCGACAAGCGCCACCAGCAGGCGTCTTCCTCGACATCATCCACAAACCTTTGGTCAGCCCACCAAAGGAGATCGACGTCGGGATACCACTGTAGCCAGAGCCGGCCCTAGTCGCCATGGTTGTGGAGCCTAGAAACTGTACGGCACCATACGTCGCCTTCCTCGAGCACAAGATCCTCCCAAGCAACGAGACGGAGGCGCGAATGATCGTGCGCTGCTACAAATCCTTCGTCATCATCAACGGCGAGCTCCACAGACGCAGCGTGACTGGCGTGTTCCAGTGCTGCGTACAGCCAGAAGAAGGCCGCAAGATCCTCCAGGACATTCACGTCGGCGACTGCGGCCATCACGCCGACGCCAAGTCGCTGGTCGCCAAGGCCATGCGGCACGGCTTCTACTGGCTCACCGCACACGCCGATCCCACCAACATCGTCCAGCGATGCGTCGGATGCCAGAAGTACGCCCACCAGACGCACCTCCCTGGTTCGGCACTCAAGACCATCCCCATCACATGGCCATTCGTTGTATGGGACATGGACATGGTAGGCCCGTTCAAGAAGGCCCCATCTGGCTTCACCCATCTCCTGGTCGCAGTCGACAAGTTCACCAAATGGGTCGAGGCCAAGCCGATCAAAAAGTGTGACGGCAAGACGGCCACCAAGTTCTTACGCGAGCTCATCTACTGGTACGGCTACCCGCACAGCATCATAACGGACAACGGCACCAACTTCGCCAAGGGGGCAATGGCGGAATTTTGTGAAGAACATGGCATACGACTCGATCTCGCTTCAGTCGCCCACCCGGAGTCAAACGGCCAAGCAGAACGCGCCAACCAGAGCGTCCTCCACGGGCTCAAGACACGACTCCAGGTGCCCCTCGAGCACACCCCAGGATGCCGGGTCAACGAGCTCCCCTCCGTAATATGGGGGATCCGCACGTCCGTCAATCGCTCCACCGGGTTCACACCCTTCTTTATGGTGTACGACGACGAGGCCGTAATGCCAACTGACCTGGAGCATGATTCACCTCGAGTCACAAATTACGTCGAGGTGACCAACGAGGTCACCCGCCAAGACAGCGTCCACCAACTCGACGAGGCACTCGACCTGGCCTGCTCCCGCACTGCCATCTACCAACAAGGACTTCGCCGCTACCACAGCCGCCGAGTCCGGACCCGCACCTTCCAGGAGGGCGACCTAGTCCCCCGACTAGCCCAGGACAAGAAGGTCATGCACAAACTCTCCCTCCCATGGGAGGGACCATTCGCCATAGGGCGAGTCCTCGGCAACGACGCCTACTACCTCGTCGACATACGGGGTGACGGCCAGCTCGAGGTCGGAAGGCCATGGAATGTAAACCTTCTCCGAAAGTTCTATACATAGAACCCCAACTTATACTCAGCTAGCATATATAATGAAATTCATTCGGATCGCACAAATTGTGTCTACTGGCCATATTCTTGTGCCACTCGCACTCGTAATAATTAGCAATATGCTACCCACGGAAGTCAACCCTTGGTCGAGCGACCAGCACGGCTAAGTAGTGCGGCCTAAGGGCACCGAAAATATTCGGGCCCTAGGACGTCCACGAATACACCAATCCGGAGCCACCATCGGAGTCGCCTAGCTCGACTGGCCCACCGGGCCAAGACGACCAGTATACGCTCCTCACAGCGACATGTCCTTCCCATCCTCGCGCAAAGCGACTCAAACGGTTAAGTACCACGCATGGGGACTCCGCAAAAATGGAATCCTCACGCGACTCAGGAACACACCAAGTAAGAGAGCTGCCTTGGACTCGCCCAGCGACTGGCTTTCCGAAGGACCAGACGAAGAAGCACCACCACTCCCTTGACACGAACGAACGGCTGCCACAGGTTCGTCGGGTAGGTCGTCAGCGACTTCGACAACACCGACCGGAAGGGCTGCTCCGACTTCATGTTGCGATGCTCCGGCTCGAGGTCGCCAGGCGCCAGCACCATCTCCTGGTATGGCAGAAGATCCCCATCACCAACACCCGATCAGCAAAAGGGGCGGCCTTGGCAGTAAGCTTCAGCACCTCGGACATCTCCACCGTGACAGTCACCGATGGGTAGCCGTTGGTGATGTCGTCAAGGTCAAAGTCGTCTGGGAAGTGGGCGAGACCCAGGCTCAATGCCGTGGTGGCTCCGCGCTTGAAGGCCGAGTGCGCCATCCACTCCACGACGACAGGCGCCTCCTCCAGATAGCGCCACACTTCCGTAAGCCCCCCAGGAATAACCTCGGTAGGGGACATGCCTTGAAGAACCGCTTGGACACACAACGCCGAAGCCGTGGCCGCGTTCACCACGGCAGTCACGCACTGCGAAGCGTTGAAGGTCTGAACCACCGGGTCGCTTTGCCCTATCACAGCTGCAAAATCAGACGTCAGTGAAACTACGGACTTCCCCAATCAGGGACTCGCCAAACGAGTTAAGCAAAAGACGGAGACTCACCGAGAAGCTTGTGGTAGTTCTCCGTGACGTGCTTCTCCAAGGCGGCATGGTCATTCTGCAGCCCCACGATGATCGAATCCGTGGCATTGCGTTCCTCCTCAGCCGCAGCGACGGCAGCCTTCGCTCGGTCCTCAGACGAAATTGAGGCCGCTTTCGCCTCCTCCAAGTCATGGATCAGCGAGGCAATTCACCCATTCGCTGCGTCCAGCTCGGCAACTTGGACATACCCTTCACGGGCCTTGGAAATTGCAGCCAAGAGACCATCTGAAAGAGAAATCATCAACGCGTCACACACCAATAGTTCACAGCTGAAAGAGAAAAAGGAAAAGAAGCAAGTACTTACCGACAGTTTCCCGAAGTTGCCGGTTCGCCTCCTGCGCCATGCGCAGATCCCGCTCCAAGCGCTCCCTTGCGGCCTGTCGGTCGGTCGATTCCCTCTGCAAACCCTGCAAAAAAAACAACAAAACTCAGTACTTACCAAGAACTACATCCAGTTCCTAGCCGCTGACATTCAGCGACTAAGAACTCGGGGACTGGAGAGTAGAAAGAAGTTCAGTTCCTAACCGCTGAAATTCAGCGACTAGGAGCTCGGGGACTGGAGAATAGAAGAAAACCAGTTCCTAGCCGTTGAAATTCAGCGACTAGGAACTCGGGGACTGGACGTACCTAAATGGTGGCGCCAAGCATCCTGTGGAGTTCTCCGGCGTCAGTCGACGGGATCGTGAAGGAAGTGCGCCCACGACGGGACCTAATGTCTGCATCCACGATCTCCGGGCTCTGTGGAGACTGGGTGTCCGCCACGCCTGGAAACCCCCTAGCCATGAACCGCGGGAATGTTGCCGACGCCCTAGCCGGGGCACTGGTTGTCGGAGCCGGCGCCTCCGTCACAGGCGCAACCACGACTGGCTCCGACCGCGCCGCCACCACTTCTTCGGCAGCTGCAGCGAGATCGGACTCCTTGTCACTGTCAATCGCCAAGGGATCGTCGGCACTCCCCTTCTACCTCTTCGCACCTTCTGCGGTCACCGCATCTCTGGCAGGTTTCCTCTTCTTGGGGAGGTCGCCCTCTCCCATGGTGGCGACTGGCCGAATCTTCGCCACTGAAGGACGGCCAATCTTCTTGGCCCCAGATCTTCCCAGACTTCCACAATCAATACAGTAATAATACAAAAACAAGACACGACTCGTAATGAAAGGTTAATACTTACTTAGCGACCGGAAGAACGCGCAGCCCGATGCTGATGTGGGCGGGTTTGTCTAGCTCTAGGCCCAGCTTGCACGTGAGACCCCTTTCAAAGACATCTGAAGCCCATGACACCGCGGGCTTCCTTGATGACGAGGCTGCAGTCGTTGGAATTTCCGGCTCCTAAGACGCGGCCGCCTGCGAAGGTTGCGGCGATCTCGACGCCGTGACCTCAGCCGCCTCTGGGCTCGGGTCCCCCGAAGCTTTAGGCGCGATCGCCGCCAGAGGGACCTCTATCGCCGCCTCGGTGTCCTCGTCCCCCAATCACTTCACTGGTATCGCACCCTTGGGGATCTTGGGCGAAGAATCGAAGGCATCTTCATCATCGGAGTCATCATCAGACTCAAACACCATCGCCGACTTTGAGGGCGACGCTAGCTTCCACGCCGGTGACTTTGGTCTGCGCGTAGGTTTCGTCGGTGTGGTTGTGCACTGAGACGTATGCTCTTGCACGATCTCGTCGCCCCCTTTGCGTTCGTCGAGACTACGACTCGCCTCGAATTCGCGCTGCTTCTCAATGCGATTCTTGCGAGCCATAGGCGCTGGGGGAGGAACCTCCTCCTCTTCCTCATCGCTTTCGAGGAGCTTCCTTCGGAGGCCTCTTCGAGCTCCCGGGGAACCTCTTCGTCGAGCGGAGGGAGCCATCCTTCCAACACCTGGAACAGCTGAGAACAACCACGAGTGAACACCAAATGATGCGACTGCGAATCATGTTGCAGGAATGGCGACTAGAGAGAAAACTTACCATGGGGGATTCATTCTTCACGGGAGTATATGGGGCGAGCCCGACCGATACGGTGGTAAACTCCGCGTCAGTAATCTTCTGTAGGGCGGCCTTGTAATCCTCGGCCTCCCACGACTCTTTGCTGGTTCAGGAGGGGTCGTGCTTCCCGCTGTACTTGTACATCCAATGCGGCCGAGCCGCTAGCGAGACCAGGCGCCGTCCAAGCCAGCAGTTGTAAAGATTGATTGAAGTCAGCCCCTGATCCTTCAACCTCTGGATCTGGTCCATCATCTCCATGACGGCCATCCTCTGGTCTTCAGGAAGCTTCTTTGGCGCCAGCCGACGAGGCTCGCTCCTTTCGGCGACGAACTCGGGAATCGCCACCTCGTCGGAGGGAGTGGATTCCTTCACATAGAACCAACTCTTTTTCCACTCGCTGGCAGCTTTCTTCGGAAGAAGGAGCTTGATGAAGTTGGCCTTTGGCTTCAATTGAAACGTAACTCAAGCCATCGGATGCCTCGCGCCCGATGCGGCCATGGAAGAGCTCCAGCCACAGCGGGAAATACGGCCTGCAGCCGAGGTAGCACTCGCAGAAGGCGACGAAGATCGCCAACTGCTCGATGCCGTGCGGGCCAAGATCCGATGGCTTGATTGTGTAATACACACAGAAGCGCCGGAAGAAGAGCGAGGTAGGAAACCCCAAACCTCTCTCCAAATGACTAGGGAAACAAATGAATTCATCGGCTCGCGGCTTTGGCTCGGTCTCAGAGGGAGGAGGAACCTGCCAGTTCCCCTTACGAAGGACTCCGGCGTCCTCAAAGGACTTGAGCTGAGCCGTGGTGCACTTGGATTTCCCCCATGAGCCTTTGGGAGGCGCCATCGGGAATGATGTGGAGTCGCTCCGTGCGAAAGGTTCAAATCGAAGGAAGGCAGAAAGAATGAATGTGGAGAATGAAGAATGCGGGGAAGGATCTGCAGAGCTGATTCGCCACTCCCCTTATAGAGGAACGTTACCCGCCAAAATCGGGGTAGCCGTTACCTACGGTAATTATGCCGAAGTTACCGTTGGAATATCCAACGGATAGTTTGACCAGGTTGATGGTCCAACTCCTCCATTCCACTCGCTAGCAGCTAGCCCTGTCCACTCGCCGAAGCAGCGACTTGGCAGCCGTGACATTTGCTGGAGCAGCGACTGAGAGCCTGGGGGAAATTTCCTCGGTTTTACTAGAGTCCATCGCTGATTCGGCTAGGCGCCCAAATTGGGCTCGCTTACTCCGACCGCCAAAAGGACACCTGCGCCTAAATCAACAATGGCCACAGGGACTACTGATGGGGATTTGCCGAACGGGGTATGCCCAACGGGACGTTCCGATTGGGCCGAAGGGCCTACGAGTGGGCCTGAAGGACGGCGACTGGAATGCGACGACGGAGAGGTCCTGGCAACTGGAGACTGAAGGCCCAGAAGCGTACTTGAAGCCCGGTCGGATTAGGTCAAAAGCCTCCAAATCCATATCTTGTTCGGTGGTAAACTGTAGATCCTAGCGAGGTGCCTCATATATAAACCTTCCTAGGGTACCTTGAGGACTTACGTTCCATCATACACCCCCTCAAGCGACTCGCTGCTTAGACGTCGAGCTCGCCCCCCTGTAACTCGCTCTCCATTAATCCAATCTAGCAGGAGTAGGTCATTACCCTCTGGGGGCCGAACCTGGATAAACCATGTGCATCCGCCCCCATCTCGCACCACAGATGGCCGCCGGCTCTTCCTCATGTTACAATCAATCGCTGCCAGTAGCAGCGACTGCCGTGGCCATTTCCACGACAACATCATAGTCCGTTGTGTCGACTACGTCTATAATGTCGACTCGCTTACAGCAACCGAACTCATTGGCGACTCCGCCCACTTATATTGCAATGTCAAGTTCAGAGACAACGTCTTCTTGGCCACCCGAAACACCTCCGCAGTGATAAACATTTGGATGTTGTGTCAATGACGCAAAGATAAACCTATATATTTAATATGATGGCCTGGCAACCGCATCCGCTGCTCTCTACCAGAAAAATATCGTGTCTACGACATGAAGAAAATCCCGACGGATGCGTTGGGTACATACTTATGAACTGGAGTTCGGCTCAGTAAGGCCTCCACGACATGAGTCGAATTACGCCAGCAATTTCCGAATTCAAGTTTGGGGACCCGAGTTTGAGTAGGTTGTGTTGTTTTTGCCCTAGAACAATTAACTAGTCCCGATCTGTCGAGAGCACCAGGCATGTTAACCAACACCCCTATGAACGGATAAAATTTGGCTGACCCAATGAACTTCCGGGTGAAGTGCTTCACACTCATACAACTGTCGACTTCGACAACCTAATGCAAGGCTCAAGACAACTAAGTCTCCACCCGAATATAAGATTCGGATGAGAACTTGGGGACTACTGACATAGGTATGCCCAACGGACACCCGACTCTAGCCTACTTCGTGCGGCTCAATGGAAGGCCACCCGACGACCTGCCAAGGTCCACGAAGCCTAAGACTGTTCGGATAATATGAAGTCCATATGGACACAGACACCAAGCGCGAAAGAAAAAGAAAGCTCAAAACTAGAGTTTGAATCCAACTTCTAACCTAATCGTATTGGTACCTGAGACCTAGCCTCCCCATATATAAAGGCTAGGAGGATCCAATGAGGAGGCGACCCTCCACAATAGACAATAGATCTAGACATCGAAACCCTAGCATACACACATGTAGCACCCTGCGAAAACCAGTACTAGAAAATCGTTGTGTTTTTGTTTTGTGCATTATCATGACCGCATGCTCATGTCATCATGCCACATTGCATTTGAGCATCATCATGTCATCATGCATCTGTTTGCCTCAAACTATTTTACAGAGGCTATATTTGTTTTCTAAATATCCCCTCGCTATTTCAAATGTAAAACCTCGATCTGCGTAGATCTTTTATTTGCCTATTTTACAAAAGAATATTTAAAAACTAAATAAAAATAACATATTTTTTATGGAGAGGCAGCCAAACGGCCAGGGCCAAGGCCTAGCCGCCGGCCACCTACCACCCCACATATCCTAACCTTAATCACCCAAACTAGCCGCGACACCCCACCCTCACCCTGGCCGCCATACCCCACCAAGCCGCCACCAGCCTCGCGCGGCAACCCATATGCGCGCGTGCGCCGACACGCCCCAGCGCCCACCCCCACCTGGCCGCAACCCAACCCCGGAACCATCCACTGGCTCGCTCCCGCACGTGGTGCGTGACGCCAGCGTGCACGCGACCCTGCCCGGGAAATAAATCCTATGAGACCGGGTCTATCGATAGACCTACTCCTATGGCTGACACGTGTCTGTTTTTTCAGTTTTCTAAATTTTTTTCCGTCTGTTAATTAGTCTTTTTTTTATCGGTTATGCATCAAGATGGATGAATATAGACCGGTTCTCGTAGGATTTATTTCCCCCTGCCCGTCCCCGCGAGCCGCAACGCACCGCAACCACCGGGTCGCTCCCGACCCACACCAACCATGCACGTACGCCACGCTCGCGTAGAGACTGAACCACCCGATGTCCACCCTGGCCCCACCTCCTCACAGCCAGCACGCTCCTTCTTTCACCATCGCGCACGCATCCTCTGCCTCGCTGCGTCGCTCCCCTCGATCCTCTCCCTGCTCGCGTTCCCTACCTAACCCCGTCGACCTCTATCCCGCGCAGAGCAGCAGCCCGCCGCCACCGCGACCTCGCTTCGGCCCCGCTCGCTCGAGGCCCCGTTGAGCCCTGCTTCCCCTGCGAACCGGCCGCCTGGAGCCTCGCTTCCCCGCCGCCGCCTCGGCCGCCCGCGACGCATCCTACCTTCAAGTTCCACCCGCGCTGCCGCAGACCTCCTCGGAGCGACCTCGCCACTGGGTCTCCTCCGCTCTGCCCCGCGCACATCCCCGTCGTCCTTCCCCGGACACATCGCCCGAGCCCGGCCACCTGCAGCAAGACGTCGTGGCCGCCTCAAGCTTCCCCGCCCGGCCTCTCCAGCACCGACCACCGCTAGTCTCCTTCGCCTCCGCCGCGCCCGTCCCCTGGTCGGCCTTCGTAGCCACTGGCCACGCGCCATGGCCGTCACCGCAAAGCTCCACCTCTGGCTAATGCCCGGAGCCCGCATGTGCCTCCTCGTCTCTGCCTCATCCATGTCAACCCCACGCCTTCCTCTTTGTTCCAGACAAACGCCACCAGTGGTCCTATTCGCCTGCACATGCGCGTCCTTCCAACGACCCCTTCCTAGTCCGTCGGCCCGCCTATTGCATGCTGACGGCAAGGTGCTCGAGCCAATGTCCAAGCGAGGCGTGGTCTTCCCGCAGCATATAAGTGACCATGATCAATTGGGGCCCGTTGCAACCGTGATGTAGCGTGGCATGGTGCTGTTTTGAAAAAAGCAAAGACAAAGATTATTTGAGTGTTGTTGACATGCGTGTGCTGCTGAAGATCTCTGAGCTACTCGTGTTCACGCAAGATCGTCGCAAGGACGACCCCGATCCGAAGACAAAAGGTGTGAAACTCAAGTTCGACACCGACAAGCGAAGTGGAACCCGATGACCCCTGGAGTACCACAACAAGGTCCACCCCGTCGCCGACCCAAGTTCTCCACCGGCCCTCGAAATCGAAGAGTGGACACGAAGACGTCGGGACCCCAAGTGCGCCGACATGGATCCGATGGCCGAGACCACGAAGCCCTGATCCCAGAGTCCGAAGGTCAAGACCGAACCCAAACCACATCGAACCAAGATCGCTGGACACCAATGTGTGATTCTGATCCAAGCCCCCTATTTTATAAATTGCCATCTATATATCTGGTTGTATTAAATCATTCATATCGCATATATTCTTTGGTGATTGTGGGGTACTTTGTCTATCCACCTTATAAATTAATATGGATACCATCTATTTTAGTCTTATATTGGCTCCATTTAAATTTGTGTAGTGAACCGATGCCATGTTTCGCCTTGTTAAACCAACATTTAAATTGCGGGGTAGCTAAACAACACGAACCTCCTAATTAATTGCCAGGACCTGGTTCCGCTTAATACTGCCTAATTCCATCGCACCTTGCCATGTCATATCTCATACATGCATCATGCCGGTCTTCTGTCGTAGTATTAAATAGTGCATCTGGTGTTTCTTTTAGTGCTTTGCTTCTTTACGGATTAGGCCGTTGAGTTGATGCGAGTATCGACAAGTTTTTCGGATAATGTATTTTCGGCAATATCTGCTAGGCGAGCATTCTCCCCCTTTCTACCTAGTTTGTATTTATAGTCATTATTTCTTCCTGTTGATCTATTGCTATCCATGTTGTTGTACTTTAGTTTCCGTGCACCATTTATATTCCTTGCAGCCTCTATATTGCCTTGGACATATCATATTGCATGTTGTATGATAGATAGTCGGCCTTGCAAGTCGTAGTTGCTTACTCAAGTGCTGCTTCGCGTCATTGTCATTCCACCATTGTTGGAAGGTTGGCACATGTTTAATGGTGGAGATGGTCATGGCTTTAATTACAACTTAATATTAAAATGCTGGGAATAGGTATAACTAATGCAGAGGCACCGATGGGCAATAGCTAATATTTGGTTCTTTCACGCTCAGTTATGTCCCGTAGGCCCCGAGTACTTGATACTTGTTACTTGACTATTTGTACTATCCACATACGAGAGACCCTATGGATCTCCTTTTGCCTGAGCTTGATTCACACTCTATTTCTTGAGGCCACAAACTAGTTTGGGGCTTTATTACTATCCTATGCTTATGATATGCTTTACTGTTTTATTTACGATGCGTTGATGGGGAATACTAATCGGGGTATATCCACAATACGGATCGACTCGCCAAGTACAGCGACTGGCGTATACTGGATCCGGACGACTCGCTGACTGGAGGCCCAAGATAGCGACTCAAATACAAAGTCCATTAGCACACTTGTAAACCCTAACTGGCTGCATATATAAAACCAACAGGGGCACCATTGTGAACTAATCTATGAACATATATTCGATTGATAGCAGGACGTAGCAATCCTCCACCGAGGGGACATGAACCTGGGTACATCGTATGCCAATCTCCCTCCCGGATTCTCCTACGTCGCCTTGCCCTTTTCTCTACGTAAGCTACCCTGTAACATCTGCCGTGGCCAATGCCACGACAGTTGGCATCCACCATGGGGCAAGAGATGCTTGGAGTTGTTTTTCGGGCGGGATCCCTCGTCATCATCATGATCGAAGACCGGAGATAGAAGGAATCAGATTCAATCTACACAGCCACCGCGGTATATCCTCGGATCTCGATCTGCGCAGCAACCTGTTCGGCAAATAAGTCACAGGTCGGCAGCGCGTAAGCCAAGCCATAGCAGCTCACAGGCTGTCTAGCGGCAAGCACCCATGCTATTGGCTGGGATCTGCAAGCTATTTGTTTAATACATGCAGAGATCGGACCTCCTCACCAACAACCGAACACGGTGACAGATTGATTTATCCATCTAATATTGTCGATCATATTTTTAATCAATTATTTTATTTAGATTTAATCTAATCCTTTTGCGTGTCACTTTTTGAATGCATGCGCAGTGGATTTTCTGAGATCGAATCACGTACTCATGGTGATAAGAACTATCCATGGATCGGCCACGTGTGTCGGTGAGCAGTCGTTTTCGGCCGCCGCAATCGTCCAGACCGAATACAGTTCAGTCTCGATCTCCGGATAGCCTGAATTAAAATTGATCAAAACGAAACCGCAGAACAGCAAAATTCTATCAGGTGATATTGATCTATCGCTCCATTTAGCAACTTTAATTGTGCAAACCAACATTTGGTACGTCGATTGATTCATTGATTTGAACGCTAGAGTGCCAAATGGATCGCTGCATGTCGGCAGTCAGTAAGCGAGGCTTGGCGACTTACGCGGCGTACGTGTACACCGCGACTCCGCCGTACGAAGGTCTGATCGGAGCCGAGATCTCGTCTAAAGGCTTAATCGACCGTGCTACCGCAAACTGTTTCGACTCTTCGCCGTCATGGTTGCATACAACTTCGCCGGCGACGATTCAACTATGGCCGATAATTTCATATATTGTTTCAAATATTTATTTATACACTGATAATCTTCTTACTGAATGCATGTTGATGTGTATGTGCGAGGAACAACCCGACTCGCACTCGTTGGCCCGGATACGTGCGGCGCACCAACCCAACGATATCCGTGTGTCGACCCCGTCATATGTCGTGGACTCGCCACGCTCGGGGATCCTCCCGCCACGGACTCGCCACGTCCGGTGGATCTCCATGCTACCGGCTACCCAACATCTCCACCAAAGAAACTCCGCCACACGACCCCGTCCGACCAATGGTCCGATCGGGCTCGCTACCACTACTCGCCATGCTACCGGCTAAACACCGTACGACTCCGTCGCGTCGACCCTGTGTCCGTCGCGTCGATTTCGCCATAGCGCGACCTCCATCCGCCGCGTCGACCCCGTGTCCGTGGCGTCGACTTCGCCATAGGGCGACCTCCATCCGCCGCGTCGACCCCGTGTCCGCCGCGTCAACTTCGCCATAGCGTGACCTCCGTCCGCCACGTCGACCACGTGTCCGCCGCGTCGACTTCGCCATAGTGCGACCTCCGTCCGCCGCGTCGACCCTGTGTCCGCCCCGTCGACTTTGCCATAGCGCGGCCTCCGTCCGCCGTGTCGACCCGGTGTCCGCCACATCGACTTCACCGTAGCGCGACCTCCGTCTGCCGTGTCGACCCCTGTCCGACGCGTCGACTTCGCCATAGCGCGACTCCGTCCGCCGCGTCGACCCCGTGTCCACCGCGTCGACTTCCCCATAGCGCGACCCCCGTCCGCCGCGTCGACCCCGTGTCCACCGTGTCGACTTCGCCATAGCGCGACCACCGTCCGCCGCGTCGACCCCGTGTCCACCGCGTCGACTTCGCCATAGCACGACCCCCGTCCACCGCGTCGACCCCGTGTCCGCCGCGTCGACCTCGCCATAGCGTGACCCCCATCCGCCGTGTTGACCCCATGTCCGCCACGTCGACTTCGCCATAGCGCGACCTACGTCTGCCGCGTCGATGCCGTGTCCGTCGCATCGACTTCGCCATAGCGCGACCTCCGCCCGCCGCGCGACCATATGTCCGCCGCGTCAACTCTGCCAAAGCGCGGCCTCCCTTCACCAAAATGCGACCATACGTCCGCCCGTCGACCCCGTGTTTGCCGCGTCGAATTCGCCAAAGCGCGACCATACGTCCGCCGCATCGACCCCGTGTCCGCCGCGTCGACTTCGCCAAAGCGCGACCATACTTCTAACACGTCAACTCTTTCCGGCCACGTCGAATGCGTACGCCGCGCCTACTAAGGGACCTCCATCGCCCGAGTTGCCAGAGAGGGTCGCATGCCACGCTGCATGGACTCACCACTGGGCGTCTCTTCCCCCGGGAAAATCAGTTCGCCTTTGTCAACCTTTGAAAGAGCGACTTGCAATGGACAAGTAGTGTGGACGAGGACTCGCAAACGGAGCCTCAGATCGTCCACGAAAAACGCTAATCGAGAGCCATCATTGGAGTCACCTTGCTCGACTGGCCTTCCGGACCAAGACAAATGGCAGTGCTACACAAACAACACCATGTCCTCCTCAACCTTAGATAGTGCGACTCACACGGCAAAGTACTGCGGACGAGGACTCGCAAACTGAGCCTCGGATCGTCCAGAAAGAACGCTAAGCCGAGAACCATATTTGGAGCCACCATGCCACTAGACCCCCATGCCAAGATGAGAGACTCGCTAACAAAAACAGCGCAATCAACGTCATCGCGGACTCGCCACACTCGGGGACTCTCCCCTCACGGACTCGCTCACCGCGAACTCTCCCCATGCGGACTCACCATGCTCGGCAACAACCACTACTATTTTCAGAATATGCATCTCTAAAGAGCCTCAAGTCACCTCTACAAGCCAACTCGAGCCTCGGGAACTACTCCTAGGCATACTGCGTGTGCACATGGTTCTACGACCGCGGCTCAACACGCTCGGGGACTTGCCACCGCGGACTCGCCCTCGCGTACTCAACACGCTGGGGGACTCGCCACCGCGGACTCGCCCTCGCGTAATCAACACGCTCGGGGACTCGCCACCGTGGACTCGCTCTCGCGTACTCAACACGCTCAGGGACTCGCCACCGCGGACTCGCCCTCGCGTACTCAACACGCTCGGGGACTCGCCACCGCGGACTCGCCCTCGCGTACTCAACACCCTCCGGAACTCGCCACCGCGGACTCGCCCTCTCTTACTCAACACGCTCGGGACCTCGCCACCGCGGACTCGCCCTCGTGTACTCAACACGCTCGGGGACTCGCCACCGCGGACTCTCCCTCGCGTACTCAACACGCTCGGGGACTCGCCACCACGGACTTGCCCTCGTGTACTCAACACGCTCGAGGACTCACCACCGCGGACTCGCCCCCGCGTACTCAACATGCTCGGGGACTCGCCACCGTGGACTCGCCCTCGCGTACTCAACACGCTCGGGGACTCGCCACCGCGGACTCTCCCTCGCGTACTCAACACGCTCGGGGACTCGCCACCGCGGACTCTCCCTCGCGTACTCAACACGCTCGGGGACTCGCCACCGCGGACTCTCCCTCGCGTACTCAACACGCTCGGGGACTCGCCACCGCGGACTCTCCCTCGCGTACTCAACACGCTCGGGGACTCGCCCCTCGCGGACTCGTCTCGTGTATTCCCCTGCACCGACTTGGCGACTTCACCATCAATGATTTGGTGGCCTTCACGTCCTCTACGACAACAAGTTGACAAGGCACCGGCCAAACTTCTCCAAGGGGTGACTCAGTCCAATGACGACTCGCCCGACATGTCGACTCACCTTGGCGATGGGGCTACTTCATGAGTTATTTCACTGTTTCAGGAGCTTGCCAATGACTCAACATCGACTCCACCCTGGAATCACCTGCGCCGATTCGGCGTCTTGAAGTCATCGCTGAGTCCCTGATGCGCTCGGGGACTACTGATGAGGGAATACCAATCAGGGTATATCCACGAAGCGGAGTCGCCCATGGCGGATCGACTCGCCAAGTACAGCGATTGGCGCATACTGGATCCGGACGACTCGCCGACTGGAGGCCCAAGATAGCGACTCCAATACAAAGCTCATTAGCACACTTGTAAACCCTAACTGGCTGCATATATAAAGCCAACAGGGGCACCCCTTCGAGGGACAGCTCTCACGTCATATTAGATCTAGTCTCTCCCACAGCCTCCGGCGACTCTATTATAAACCAATCGATGAACATATACTGGATTGATTAACCATTGGTTATTCTTTAGGGCCCTTATCCCAATTTGCTTCTTATCCGTACTCGGATGCTGTATCATTTTCAAGGTGATTTGGATCTTTGTATTGTATATCTGTATTATTGACTCATGGAGTCATTATTGTATATATATGTTCTGTGGGTTCCATCGTGGACTATTGTGTAATGATATTACTTCGTTTTCCACCCGCACGCAAGTGCCTGGTGGGCACCTTTGAATCATTTCTATGCGGATTTGGCGGGAATCGCTAAAACTAGCATAGGGTCGATTAGAGGGTGTTACAACACACCCGGTAAATCTAATCTATGCACCATCGCCATCAAGGCACCCTGTAATTTTTAGTTCCTCCATCAAGCATGAGCAGGAATAGGGTTTTCCCTCCGGAGGCCTGAACCTAGGTAAACCTCGTGTCTCCATGTTGTTTATCTGTTAGTGACAAAGTTTCCAACGCACCTCTCTTCCTCTAAACCTAAGTTCATAAACTATGGGTATTGACGTGTTAACCTCACGTCAGGAGGAGTGGCAGACAACGGTCCCTCACTGGCGTGAGGGATCTTATTATTTGTTAGATCATTTTTTAGTGTCTTCTTAGGGATTGTGAGGCGGAGGCTACACCTTCAAGTCAGAATAAGTTTCTCCCCATCCTATCCTCGCTCTGGTGGTGCATATAGCACCGGTGAAGAGGCACGTGAAGTCGTGTGTTCGGCGGATCTCTTGGGATATGGTCTTTCATATTCACATTGGTGTGGTTTAAGTTGAGTCTCTTCCGATCTACGGTTATTGTAACATCCCAAAACTTTGATCAAGGTTAATCAAGATTCAAATCACCCAATTTAGGGTTAACAAAAACTTTTTATTATTAAAACATTTAAGCATGCATATGTGTGTTGCATTAATATGGAATTGTTTTGAATTGCCTTGTTTGTTGGTTCTAATGGTTGTAAAATGATTCTAAGGTGAATGCCACATAATCTAGATCATTCTCAAGCGAAATCCAAAGAAAAAGAAATCAATTAGAATTAATGAAGGCAAATGGTCATTTTTGCCATTTTAATCCACTAGGTCAGTTTAGTTGTTCCTATAACTCAAAGTCCAACAGAAACATTTACGAATCTTTGCACCTCTTGCTAGTACAAGTAATGATCTACCAAGGCCCACTTTGAAATCTTACAAAAACATTTAAACACTAATTTTAAATGGCATTTGAAAATGGAATCCATTTCATATGCATAAATCACACCTTTTCAAAAACCACTCAAATTAATTCCCCTTGACCTTTCCAAACAGGCATAGAATCTCAAGCTTAAGTGGAGAAAACTCAAAAATTTTGAATCCAAAATTCAAAACTTTTCTTCTTGCGGCCATTCTATCGAACACGTGGCAGGCATTGAACCAAAACTAGATTAGCTTCACTGTTTCCACAGTGATCATCGACCAATTTGGTCTCCCACTTAATCCCCTGTCCCCATATCATCTACCCCAGCCTACACCAGCTCCCCCTTCACCGCTAGCAGCAGTGGCGCGCCGCCCAAATATGGTCGTCGCCGGCCCAACGCGGGCAATGCGCCAGCGACCGCGCATCGCCAATCCAGCACGCCTCGTAGCTCTGCCAAACCCTACCGCCGCCCACGGTCCCTTCCCCGAGTGTTGCCAGCCCCTGGACCACCGAGGACAGCTCGCGCCCACCGCCTCTGCGCTGTGCCCAGCTCACGCCAGAGCACCGTCCCCGACAAGTCCGCACAAGCCGTGCCTTGCCTTCAGCTCACGTGTGCCGCTCCACCATAACCCCGGCACCTCCCCAAACACGCCCTCTTCCCGCCGTGCGACCAGCAGCCACCGTGCGCAGTGTCGAGCACCGCCTCTGCCGCGCAGAGCGCCAGCCTTTCCCGACCACATGCCACCGCCCCTAGCGTCGCCATCACGCCGTAGCTGACTGATATGAGGGAAGCCACCGTCCGCCTATCCTTCCCATGCCTCTAGCGCCATGTATCATCGTCACCGACGAGCTCACCGTCGCCCTCACGGTCCCCTCGTCGAGCCTATATAAGTAGCCCTCCCCAGCACCAATTCCTCACACCACTCAACTCCCCTCTCCCTCAGAACCACCTCACCCCATCACCGGAGCCGCTCAAGCAGCCGTTCGCCGGAATTGCGCCGGAGTTCGCCGTAGCAGAGGAGGAAGAGCCCCGTCGATTTCGTCCACCCCAGGAGCTGCCGCGATCTCGCCTGAGTCCGTCGTCGTCTCCTCGTCCGATCGCCCCCATCGCCACACTAGCTGGAGCCCTGGTATGCCCCCACTGCACCCCCACCGAGCCGCTAGGGTTCCGTCTCGCCGGCGACCTGTTCGTCGTCGACGACGAGCCACAGCCGTCGATCGTAGTTCTAATCATGCGGCCCACATTGCCCCGTACCGCTTCGCGTTTGAAGAGCCGCTGACATGCGAGACCCCCCTGTCAGCTATCCTCTATGCTGCGGAGTGAAACTAGGCCGGCCCGTTAGTGTTCCCGCGCTGGCCCTAGAATTCAAATTTAGATTTTTCTATTTACACTTAATCTAGTTTCTGTCCACTAGTTTGAAAATCATTTCAGAAAAATTTACTTAACAAAATTGAATGATTCTAATTTTGTTGGAAAGATAATTTAAATCTCTATCCAAGCTCGTTGGATTTAAATCAATTAGAGTTATAGATCACATATAGCAAAAATAACAAAACACAGACTTTTCTACATTCAAACATTTTTCAAAAAGCAACCATAATAGCTTTTGAGTTGATTCCAACTCTCAAAAATCACATTTGAATATACCTATCTGAATATGTAATAATATTTAGGTTTGCATGCAGTGACTTTGGACTAGTACCAAAATAATGCTATATAGGCATTTCTAGTCACTTTAAATCATTTAAATTTTAAACTTAAACTTATTAAAATATGATCCAACATTTAAATCACATTCCCATGCATTAGAATATATGGTGATGACATGTTTCCACATTGATCCCATATTTTAAATGGAGAATATGAAATCTTAATTAATTTTAATGAGTAGAAATTACTTTTCTCAAATAAAATAAATAAAACTAGTTCATTAAAATCTTGTGATGAATGTGATGATACTAGATCATCAAGTGTGTGCCTTAGTGTGCTAAATGGACTAGTTAAGTATTGTTTGGTGATTGTGTATTCCGTATGTATTTATAGACGATAGTACCGACCAAGTCTACGAGGAGGAGGAGTTCTACCCCGAAGAAGACGAGGAGAATTTCAACCACTGCACCAATCAAGGCAAGATATTATTGGCAAGCTAAAACTTGCAAGCCATCACTAGATGCAATATAACCCAATCAAGATGCATTAGGCATGCTTTGGTTATACCCTTTTGATTTATACCATCCCAAGTTTTCTTACAAGCTTTACTTTCTTTTACTTTACCAAAGTTCTTTACCTTGTTTATAGATAGCATAAAGAGTATAAAACTTGGCCTATCTAGTTAGAATTAGATGTCATTCTATGGCATGAGATTGAGATTAGCATCCCACATTAGTGAACACTCTTAACTTAGTGATTAGAGCTAAACCAAAAACTTGATCACTTTAGATGGGAATACTTGGTGAAAATGACTTATGAAAACCTTGGAATGATGAGTCATTCTATTGAGATGTTTTGACATGTGTCGAGAAACACAATTGGTTTATGATGATGATGAAAATGTTGAGGCATGAGCCTTAACCCTTTTATAAAAACTGATGGTTGGGTTCGGATGCGATACCATTTCAATTTTACCGTACAACCACAATACCTGAATTGGGTAAGACTTAGCCGGAAGTTTATACGCATTAGTATTAGTTCCCTCACGGGAGAGGTTTGAGCTGAGGCTACCTCTCAATGTTGTCCACCTATGTAGTGCCTAGGATGGCAAATGGCCATGGCTGGGAGGCCAAGCTCATAGGAGAGGTGCTTATACTAGAGTGTGTAAAGGAAAGGTTATGTTTGATTATCTGCATACTAAGTATGATGATTCAGGGTTATCCCTGACAAATGTATCGAATTTTGTGGTGAAAGTGTACCACCTCTGCAAGTGTCAAACTATTCGAATAGCCGCGTCCGCGATTATGGACAGTTGGAGTGGCCATACTGTTCTGTTGTCAGATGTTTTAAAAATGACTTATGAAATGAACTGTGACATGACTTGACCACAACATGGTTGTGGCTATGACAACTAAGTTCCCACTTAAGTGAATTCAAACTTTATTTTATCTTTTTTATTTCTAAACTCAGCTTAGGTTTCAAACTTAACTTTACAAATAAACTTAGAACTTAGTAGTCCTACTAAAACTACCTTACTTGTTAGTTATAGTTTGCGAGTACTTAAAGAGTACTCATGGCTTTGTCCTTGGCTATTCCCGTGGCCAGACTATGAGGAGGACTACCAGGAGGAATGACAGTAGGATGGCTACGACAACTAGGATCATCTCCTATCGTCAGCATTGCCTATGACACTGAAGATGGAGCCCACCGCTACGCTATTTATTCCGCTACTTGTTTGTACTAAGACTGGATCATGAGATCCTTTATTTGTGTAAGACCTTATTATGGTTTGTAATGGATGATGTACTGTGATATCCAATCTGTTATGTTTTGCAAAAATGGTAATCCTGGGATTGCGATATATGGCATAACAGGCATCTGGGATTAAAAATCTGGGTGTTGACAATTATCATCATGACGATTGTTGCTACTCTGGTGCGCTTGTCCTTTGGATCCTTAGCATGAGGAGTTCTCGTCCGTCTTCTACCACAAGCTCTACAACGATAAATTTTGTCCAACTCTGTTGATGGAGGGGCGAGGACGATGGTATGTCTTTGTCTCGTGCTAGTCTGTGTACTAGTCGCTAGGTGGTCCGATGAGCTATTTATAATTTTTATTACTTTTAGGATTCTTTATACTAATGTTGATGATTATTAATAGACTCCATGGTGTTTCGCAAAAAAACTATTTGGTGCCTCAAGAGAAAAATATAAGCTCGTGGCAAGCTCCGATGGAACAAGATCAACGGAGGCTTGTTAAACAAAGGATGAAAAAATGTTTAAATATATCATGGCAGACTGCACATGGGTTATCAGCTAATGCATACGGTATACTCCTGTATACTGAGAACGGGGCACTAGACTAGTGGTTGTGATACGGGCATCATATACAGTTTGATACACTAAGACAACCAATGATATGTAATAATTTAGTTTAAGGTCATGTCAAACGTTTGTTCTATGTTTATGAGTCAAAGTCTAGTTAGGGTCGAGTCAGTCCGACTCCAGTAGGGTCAGCCACCCCTACCCCTTTGTCCTATATAAACAAGAGGGATGCCATAATATTAGGGGAGCTGAAAATTATGTAGAACTTTTAGTTCCTCGTTTGTAAATCATACCTCCAGGGTTGGCGTCGTGACGGCGTATCTGCGCTCGTCTGATTATCTATCTTATTAATATTTGCGTGAAGGTGCTTGTTGTTTAAGTATTGTTGTGCTTTGGCGTGAGGCTTGTTGTTTATCATCAAGTTGCTTGTTGGATTGATCTATTAAAACGGAAGGTTCGTCGTTCATCGTCGAGTTGCTCGCAAGATTGGGTTTCCCCATCTTCAGGTTACGTGTATCACGTAATTGGAAGATTTCTATCAGATCCATTGGATCAGGAGGTGCATCGTGAAAGATCGGACCAAACAATCCATATCAGGTTGGGTCGCAGATGGCCTATCCCAGCGAGCGAAGTTTGATCCCTATCAGGGACGAATTTTCGGAATTCTCATGCCGACCTCTACTATATAAAAAAGTGTCTACGAATTGGCCACCAATGTATCTCGATGGACTATTTGGATCACGGGATTAGGAGACACATGAATACAAAAACAGAGGGATATGCAAAATAGAGGATTATAAAACACAGAAAACAAGTGTAGGTATTATTGTTTGGATGGAACGAGAGAAAAATACATGATATGTATCTCGATTCTATGTGACTTTATCTAAAAAAAGGCTACTAGAAGATTTTCAAAATTCTAGGGGATTGAGACGTAGGGTTCCAACGCATAGGAATCTAAGTTGCATCACTTTTTTGATCGAAAAACAATCTATAGCAAAAAAAGTAAACTAAGTATAAAAATCCTATTAATCCGCATCCAGGTGTTCTCTTGCTGAACTAAACGGAAATGGCACATAGCATTGCAAGTTTTTTTTTTTAGAAACATAGCATTGCAAGTTGCCATCAATCATGCACTGATCCGTGGCCTGATGAGCAAGCACGAGATACGTATACCACAGGATAGTCAACCGGTCCCCCGCATTGACATGTTCGTCTCTTGAAACAAGCAGCTCGGACGCGATCTTCTTCCGCTCCGTGCAAGCGGGACGTGTGTCCTTCCCGAAACTTCGAAAAGTTGCATGGGAGTGCGATGACAGCTGGCCGATGGCGCCGGCCTAGTAGGGCCAGGACCGACTGGCGACTACACGCCCCTGCTAGCGACGTGGGCGGCGCGTACCAATGGAATTTCCTCTTACTTTGGCCAGGTTGACTGCATGATAGTAGCTTTGTTTGGTCGATGGAACAAGCCGACCACGAGTAGACTTTTCAATGGGGTTGATTGATTTGGGTTCAAATGGCTGCATCGTTGAAATGGGCTGGAGCGTTGCGTGTTCACTAGAAAAGCGGTTGGGGGCGGTTCGGTTTGATAACGAAGAAAACAGGGTGAACCCGTGGGTTCAACCCGCGAAACTCACGTTCGGGGACCCATGACTCTATTAGACCACACCCAAATCCCCGAATTCCCCTCCTACCTCTCTGTTCCCCCTGCTCCCAATGGCCATGGCCGCCGCCCGCCGCGCGTCAAACCTAGGGTGCACAGGCCGCAACACATCTACCGCCGTCGCCATGCATACCTACCGCCAGCCGCCGCTGTCTTGAAGCACCACCCAGCGACGCCCGCCTCGGCCTCTTGTTCCCCGACGCCCGCCTAGGGTTTCTTGCACCGCCGTCGACCTGCCTGCACCACGACCGCTGCCCTGGCTATTTTGTTCCCATGGTCGCCACCATGCCTACACCGTCAACGCCGCCCTGCATTCCTCACCTCCTGCGGGGCGTCTTCCTCCGGGCCACCCTGCCCTTCTTACCAAGGCGAGAAAAGAAGCAACTCCTCTATCACATCTCATTTGCATTATATGTAGAAGAATAGTTCCTCAATTTGGTCAATGTCAATTTGTTCCAATGCAAGAGAATATAATCAATAATGACTTGCAATCTACACACCATGATTAGATTTCAGTAGCTGGACAAATTGATAATGACTTGCAATCTATGTATAAAAATAATTTTAGCACTGGCTCAAATGGTCCTTGTTTGGAAGTCCAGATCATTGATGCTTGAGTAATTAGATTGGAAGTAGATTTTATAGTCATGCGGTGTTGACTTTAATGTTGATGTATGGAACAGTGTGGATATTAGTCTGGTTAACAAGACATTCTCATATCATTAGTACTATCCATATTTTATTTTATAATTATTAATGGTAGAACATGTCCTGTATAATGGAAGTACAGAGTACCTGTTTGCTATGAATTTACTGTAATTTCTTGCCACCGGAATTATTGTTATCGGAATAAAAGGAGATCATGTTCAACCTGACGGTAGCAGTCTACCTGAAACTTGTACTTGTACTAAGCCTGTAACTCATAATGCAATCAGTAACATACAATCAGTTTTGGTGCTTTAGTTTGTGCAAAAGACTGGCTTATTAAGCCCGGAACCCGCCTGATTGATGGATATAGGTGTTGGTTTTTCAGCTAGGTCTTCTAATTGTTGATTTTCTACAGAAAAATATGGACGCGTTTAAGCAACAAATCTTACAATTTTACAACCTTTTAGACTGAAACGAAGGAGAAGGCATACAAATCTAGGACACCTCGCCAGACCTCCACCAGACAGCCAGCACCACCGCAGCCCTGCACCCTCGTCGTTGATGTGAAGTCTGAATTAGTAGTGCATATAGGTGTTTTTCTTTATGGACAGTCATATATGTAAGTGCTCTGTTCGTAGAATTCTGGACACGTCCAATTCATGGATACACTAGAAGCCTTAGTTTGCTAGCTTTCAAGTCACCTTAGAATTCGGGGCTGGTAAAGATAAAACTCAGGGACCCTCGGTTCCCATTTCAGGATGAAACCCACCAACTAGCTATCAGCAAGTTCATTTTCCAGTACCTTATAGCCTGTGTGATTTGGACATTTAAGTTAGCAGCTAGTAGCTAATTTAGCCTGTGTGATTTGGAGGCACAAACAAAGTACTTGATCTCCATGACGAAGCACATACACATGTCGAATCCCCATGGCGAAACCGCAATGAAGAATATTGCTATTGGATATTATTCCCTACAATTTTGATTAAAATAATCTGCTACATTGGTTGGTGCTGAATTTACCTTGTTATTTTCCTTTTGTCAATTCCTTGTATTTCATACTATGTGCATTTAGAAACAATTTCAAAGCAGTTTGAATAAAATTAATGTTGTTCTTGCAGGAAAGTTCAAAAATGAAGTAGTCCAACGGTAATGAAATGGAGATAATGAATATTGCCCGCCATTACTATCCATTAAAATGCTCTACATCTATTGTATTTTGTTTTATTTTCATTATGTTCTTTAAAACAATGTCATGTATCAAGAAATTCTACTCTTAGATGTCACCGATTTTTCTAGATTTGCATGTATCTCTATGTCTAAGTACAATACGAATATAGGCAAATTTGTGACATCTAATTTTGGACAGATGGAATACTTGTTTTGTTCAGCTGTTTGGCTTGATCAGATTTTCATTATGGACTTATGTAATATATAATGTGTTGGAAATCTGGTGTATATTATATTCTCTAGCAATACATATTTTATGATTTATTTTATATTCATGATCATTTATTCTGTTACTGTACTACTCTCTGCGAATCAAGACAAATCTGCGGCATACTTTTGGGGACAAAGAGTATATATTTTTATGATTTTTCTATTCTTTTGGAGTGTACTCACTATATATCTTCCATTTTTTTAAATTGCAAAGCTAACTACACGGACTAGCTTACGAGCAGTCAAAGTTAAACACCAGCTCTAAAGTCTCCCGCAGCGACAGCTTCCACTGAATTAAGGAAACCCCATGCTAGGAACTCGCGGGTTCACCCCGCTTGAACCCGCGGTGTGGTGTGGGTGCGGGTGCCAGATTTAAACGGTGCGGTTTGGTGTGGATCAACGGCCTAATTTATTGAGTTGGATTGGGGGCAATTTTGCATCCGGTGTGGGCTGAATTTGGGGCGGTTTTCACCCCATTCTCAGCTTGAGGCGTGGAAAGTCTATGGCTGAAAGTGGCAGCTTCTGTGTTTGGATTGGAGGTTGCATATATATACTAGCCATTGTCTTCTTCTTTTTTATAAACAGAAACCGGTTAAAAGGTTACTCCTAGCAATCATTGTTTCTTTATCTAATCCATCATCGTTAAATTGCGTGTCAAGTTGGCCATACTGTTCTCCGGAGGAGGTTTATACGCAACCGATGTTCCTCTTTTAGAGCAAGTATAACAGGGTGACATCAGCTGGCTATTAGATATTAAACAGTATATCTGTCCTCGTCGCTATCAGGAACGATAATGAGGAGTTTGAACCCCATCTTCACTCTGCTAGCGATGGAGGCAGCGATGGAGGCAGCGAATGAGGCCGATTCCAATACAGAACGCAGCGGAGAATAAAAGAAAACAAGGGTTCGCCTTATATCTGAATATGGAGACTATTAGACTAAGCATCAGCTTTATCTGAATAAATATTTCTTTTGTTTTACGGTATAAATTAGATTTTTTGAATTTTGTGATATGCCAATAACTAAAACTGAAAAACTTAATGGTTTGGTTGTCTTTTTTAAAGAAAAATGGTTTGGATGTTAAATGTTCATAGGTGAATCTCGATGGTTTTCATCACAGAAACCTTAGCGCCGACACACAATCTCATTAGTGTTGCCCGCACGGCCGTCGTCGCCTATTTGCAAACGCCCTAGATCCCACCGCTAGCGCATACGTTTGTGCATCTTCACGGGTCATGTCGGGTCCCACAAATCCAGCGAGTCGCCGGTCTAGTTGAGAAATGGACCCGATGACATGTACATAGGCACGTGGCAGGTATAGGGGTGCCCGATCTGGCCCCAATCCGGCGGGTACCATCCGGATCCATTACCGGCATTACAATTGGTAACGACGGAGACATCGATCTCGATCAGTCAGAAAAAGAACCAAATACTTTTAGTAATATTATTTTCAGTAGCATATATATGTTTCATATTTCTTCGAAATACCTTTTCCCAATTTATTTCATCACTCTAACTGTTCCCATAAAAAACTTACTTCCCGCCAATTAATTTAGTGTGTACCTTTTTTTACCTTCCCGCTAAACGTATTTGCTGTCCCTCCAAAATTTTGCGCCAATAATTTTTACCCTCCCGCTGAAATACCCTCATAATTCTCCCGATTATTAGCTCTCTATAAACTAGATCACGGCGTCATAAGCGATTGGATATGGTCTCTCGTTCCCGGTTCGTCGGTCCTCACGGTGCCATGACTGAGTCCACACATCGAACCACATCCGCAGGGAGAATTTCTCAGGTACTCCTTTCTCCCAATCTCCTCTGCTTGTATCCTAGACCCGTCTCAGGAGCTTCCCGGGCTCCTCGCAGTTGTACGTTGCGCAGACGCCATTGTGCATGCCGCTGCCCTTGAGGGTCGAGCCCCTGCCACCGGCAACATCGGGAGTGCCAGATCCCCGTGGAGCCGCAGTGAGCATTCCATTGCAAATCAAAAAGACGGGAAAGGGCACTGTCGTGGCGACGAATCTGATCCAGATCCGTTGGGTTTAGACTACGACGGCTGGACGCGGCAGCATGCAAGGACCTCCGTCTTCTCCTCCCTCGTTTCATCCTTGATAGGGACTAGTACTTCTGAATTTTCCAGAAAATAAGCTTTGCACTTTTTCTATCACCGTTTCTCACAGTTGGTTGTAGGAGCTAGTCTGACATTTGATGCCGTCCACATCTACTCGCTTCACATGGTTGAAAATAGGATGAATTTTGTTAGTACGTTTTCATCTTTATTGGTATCAAACCATTGGGCTGAGAAACTAGGATATGCAACTGAGGACTACTTGATTCTCCAAATGGTGACGCATGAAAGATTTGGCCATTTTCAGATGCTGCCAGGGGGACCTCCTCTGGAGTATGGTCTGTTCTATGTAGGTATATGCACTACACTATGGTTTTTTCAGTGCTTTTTGATTGAAAATATGTATTATTTTGCAAGCAGCATTCAAGGCAGCATATGCTCTCATCCCTTTGATGCAATTGAATAATTCTAAATGATTGATTCTTTTCCAAACAGTGTGCAAGACAATGATATGCTCTCATCACTCAGAGTTGCGATTGAAGAATTCTAATCACTTAGAGCAGGCTGGTATGTTCTGATTAAATCCTTTTAAATTACTATTTTATTTGATAATTTTAGTTTTAGAACATTAAAGTTTATGGGTACTTCAAGAAACTATTTGGCAACATCGTCACGTGTTTATTTCTGTATGCAAAATAATTAATGCTAACTTGCACTTGCTTGCAAAAGTTGCTAACTTAACTTTTTTACTCACTATTAGTCGGATATCCTTTGTTATCCCTCACTGGAAATTGTCATCAGTCCGTCCCCTCCCATCTCCTAATGAGTCTACTACATATTCAGCCTCTTCCTTGGTGAATTCCTGCTTAATGCTTGCTAACTATTACTTCAGTAGTACCAACAGCTTACTTGCAGACCATAGATGTCCTATTCATGTCATCCTCAACTTCATGAGTAGGGACCGGGTTCATTTTTTCTATAATTACAGCCTATGTTCATGCATATGATTTCACTTTGTGTGTTTACCCTTCATGTCAGTTTCATCTATGTAGGAGACTGGCCTTGCAATTAGCATTATTTCTTACAGCCTGGTTGACCTCTGTATTTCATTTTTGTTTTCCTTGCTAGCATTCTCCTTTTTTTCTTTTAGCCATTCCTAGGTGTGACAAGGGAATGTTCCTTATATTCTTTGTAGTATATCATGACCTTACTTGGGAAAAAACTTGTCTGGGATCTTACCTTATGTACTTATAGGCAAGCTAAGTAGCCTTTCAAATAAATCCTCGAATGTTCTTTATGGTTCATATATCAATTGCAGCACAATTGGTTACTTAGTACACTAACATTCGATTTCCATTTTCTTAAAATATGCTACATGCATGGTATTAGGTGGATGCGCAGTATTCAATATTGACTTAGCTGCATATTTCAATTAAGTCATCTAGATAACTTATTCACCAAGTAGTTCTGATTTTGTACATATGCTTTTTTCCCGTGCAACAGATTGGTTTCACATAAGTGTTGGAAGAGCAAGATGCCCATGATTAAAGAAAATAAGAAAAGCTAAAGGACATGGTATATATTTACTGAGATACTGTCTTATTATTATACTACATTGGGCTACAGACTTACTACTGCTTAACAACACTGCCTCATATCCTATGCAACCATTGATATCGTCTCACGAGCGCAGTGACTCAAATTTGTAATAGCAGCATTGGTAGAACAATATCATCAGATATGTAGTAGGACAATACTACATATATCCACGCTATCTTGCTTTTACTGAATCTTCTACAGATTACTATAGCTCGACACGAGAACATGTTCACGAGCGTTTACAAACATGCCCTAGTATATGTCAATGTCATAACATTTCATATGTGCAAATGATTCAATAACACGGGTGCTGTGTGTCTCCACGCCTAATTCCCTAGTATATCATCAAAGCTAACCATTTCTATTTCTTTTGGAGTATTGTTTGTTGATATTTCAATTTAGTTGGGAACATGTTGTCACCATTATATGTTTGATCTTCTTAATTTGCAGAAAATGCATATGGATTTAGAGTAAACCGTACAAGAATGTGGAAATGGACTTCCTCTGCTCCTAAATGTAAGCATTAAACTACGAGGAATCATGGATCAAAAGCCACAATATTTTCATTTGCTAATTCTATCTTTGCCTTTCTGAAACTATTGTTTTAGCAAGTAGTTTTATTTAAGAATGGATGTATTGAAGTTTTGTCACACTTGGCAAGGAACACATTCTTCAGATAATCATATCTCCCTCTTCTGATTTTTAACATATGATACATATTAAGTGATGACCGCATGCCTTCTTAGTGTCCAGTGAGGAATTAATTGATACGAATTCATTCATTAAGTGCTCATATATTTTCATAAAAAATCATATCATTATACTGCAGAAATAGACGGGCACGGCAACGCGTGCCGTCATGATCTAGTAGACACAATACTTGAAGTGTGTCTTTGCTAAATCTTATAGCTTTGTTTACTATTTTGCCTGGAGTCCTTATATTTTTGTAGATAATTATTCTAGTTTAAGGTTGTTCGGTTAAACATTTTGTCAGCATGTGGCTTGTTATCCACAAGATTTACATATATCTGTAACTAGGCATTAGGCACTAATATAATTTGCCTGGTCCAAACTATATCTAGTTCTGCACTCAGTCCCAAGTTCTACTTACTAAGAAACTTTTAGCTTTCTGGGTGAACTAATGATTTTTTAAAATTTTCTCGACTGCAGGAACCAAAGAAGTAACTAGATTGGACTATAGACCACACATAGATTAGTCTTGGCACTTAATTAGGATGACACATTTTGTATGTTGAATGATTGCTAAATTATATTAGAGTTACATTTGTTGGATATTTGCTATGCGAAGTACAACATTTATGAATCACAAATGGTTTGAATCATGTATTTGAATGCATGTATTGTTTTTCGGTTGAAATAGTCTATTACCATGACCTACTTTCGGTTGTAATTTGGTAGAACCACGAAAAATATAGCGTTGCGCCAAAATCTTAGTCGCCACGCCTACCTGTTTGGTTGGATTAGACTGTTGCCACATAACACTTTGCATTGTTGCAATAACCTACCACCACATTTGTCCCACACCTCCAGATAACTATTTGGCGCCACCACAATTCAGTTTTGTTGAAATAGACTATCGCCACGAAACTTTTGTATTGTCGTAAGAGCTTCTTTTCCAAAAGCCTCTTATCTGTTGCGATAACCATTTGTCACCACGAACATAGTGGTTCGTGGTGAAAGGTTGGTGTCACAAAAACAAGAGTTGTTGCCATAAGCTAACACCACAATTGACTATTGCAACGGACATGTATACACCACGAAACAAGCGTTGTTGCCATAGGTTATCGTCACGAACGAGCCAGTGCCATGGTTTCGGTATTTGTTGCAGCAAGCTATCGCCACAAACTGAATTGTGGCAACAAAGGGCCAGATACCACGGGGAAAAATGTGGCAACTTGACGCACAACTGTTGCAATAGCATATTTTATTGCCACGATGTTTTTTGTGGCGATAGCCCATTACCATGCGTCCTCTCGCAACGGCTGGCAACGAACGTCATGTCGTGACAATAGGTACTTATTGCAATAGTTTGGCACTTATTGCGACAAATGATTTTGTTGCAATAGACCTGGATTCTTGTAGTGGCATAGGGACGATTCTAGGGTGTTACACCTTGCTAACATCATCAAACACATACCTGCAAAAACCAAAGGGGTGCCAACAAAGGGAAAAATAAAAAAAAAAGAGCAATCAGTACTAAGCCTAGTACACGGCAATGCTTAGAATTCGATGGCTCTCGCCTACATGGGTATGGTGGGCTCAGTGGCAGCAAAGCTTGCACTATTTAACTTATAGAGATACGTTACAACTTCGGCTATTAGAGCGAGATAAGAGGGTACTATACGGTAACAAGAATATAATACCAAACATAACCCATCCGAATATTTTCCCCTTCAAGACGAGTTGAGGAAGTCCTCTTGTGGAACTCACATGTTGCAATTTTAGTTATTCAATTGTTTAGTTGGTAAGGATAATTACTATTCATATTATTAGAGGCAAATCATTAGTGGTGTTGTCTATGATCATGACATTGTACTCTTGAGACGTTCATAACCATGGACACACGGCTTCTCGAAAAGATTTACCCTACAGGGGTGCAATACTGTACCCAAACGCATGTTCAACCCTTCATGCAACATATTATGCATGCCTTCCGAATCTCACAACAAGAACTATTCCATAACTACGTGCTCTAGAGGTATAACCTACTGTATTGACCCAACCAGGAGGTACAACGATTCTCATGGGTAGTACAGCGTTTGCGCCTACAGTTGAGAAGGATCGGAGCTCCACTATGGAAGATGACCTCTCGGCCATACCGTGTTTATGTATGCAATGCCGCGACAGTCCACCAAAATATCAAGTTCGGAGATATACTCGACAAACCCATGTCCGGAGATATATTATGCATATACACCAAATGGAAAACCAATTTGTGACCCTCTGGGTCAATGAATAGCTCCGGTAGTTGAGGTGGGATCCTAGAGGCCCCACGTTTGGTTAGCGTGATATTCTCAGAATTGGTATCGTAGAATGAATGGTTCCTAGTTCGACTCGAGCAGTCCCCAAAGGTGGTCGCTACCGGGGCCTTACCATTAGGTGAAGGCAATTGCCAACAACATCAATTTAATATCCATATCACCAACATTATCGAGATATCAAGTTCCACCTATATGAGAGCGGTACTAAGCATGCCTACGACTCGCAAGGACAAATCTATCTAATCAAACAAGGCAGTATGATAACCAAGGCAATAGAGCAAGTGAGAAAGGAATGGCACTAAAGCATCGACAATATGGATACTGATAGATCAACAGAAAGAAGTAAAGATATAAATGCAAAATAGGTAGAAGGGGGAGGATGCTCTCTTGAGAAACAATGTAGGTAACTGGAGGCTTATCACAACTCGCATCAACTCATCATCCTATCTACTGAAGAAGGAAAACACAAGAAATAACACCCGATGTGATATTTAATAATACGGCGGGAGATCTGTCATGTTCATGATATGATGTATGGCATGGAAATATGTAGTCTAACTTAGCAATATTAAGAAGAATCGGAATACCGACAATTAAATAGAAGGTTCAATTTGTTTAGCTACCCACAAATTAAGTGTTGTTAACATGGCAAAAGCATGGCATCGACGAGCTACACAATTTAAATGGAGTTGAGATAAGACAAAACATATCCCGCATATACACTCCATATTTAATTATTAGATGAATCCCTTATATACCCCCAACCAACAAAAATATGTATGCAAGCATGAATTAATTAGTGCAACAAGTTATATGCATTTATACAAAATAGGGCTAAGGGTCACACGTTTAGGCTCGGGGATCTTGGGTTCGGCGGGATTCGGGTTCGGTCTTCGGATCCGTGAAGGGGTTCTTGGCGTCCAGGTCAATGATCTTATGGTACGGCTTCGGATTGATGTCGATGGTCTTAGGGTTCATCAGATCCAGCTTTGATTGTCAGTGAAGGACTTGGTGAATGAACGTTGGTATGGAACATTGATTAGACTCCGATATCTTCACAAAAAAAAGTCACCGGATGAAGCAATCTTCATGGGAGTCGGTGTCCTTGTTATGGCCTCGTACCATCTTCACACGGTTGCCACTGTGCCTTCAAAAACAGGTCAACTAGAGAGACTTGTAGTTGAATAGAAGCAAAACAATCAGGGGACACATGCGTTGGAGTCAAGAACAACAGAAAAGCAACGAGATACTAGATCGAGACACCACCCAGCCATAAGAAGCATAGATGCACCATGTCGTGAGGAGCTCGCAGATACACGGTGACGAGGATGTCTGGAACTAGTTGAAGTAAAGCAGAGTTGGCTGAGCACTGACAGCAGGCCCGTGATGTCTGCGCACTTCTATTCTTGTAGACAGTTGTTGGGCCTCCAAGTGCAGAGGTTTGTAGAACAGCAACAAGTTTTTCCTTAAGTGGATCACCCAAGGTTTATCGAACTCAGGGAGGAAGTGGTCAAAGGTATCCCCTCTCAAGCAACCCTGCAATCAAGATACAAGAAGTCTCTTGTGTCCCCAACACACCCAATACACTTGTCAGGTGTATAGGTGCGCTAGTTCGGCGAAGAGATAGTGAAATACAAGTGGTATGGATATAAGACAACAGTGCTAGAAAATACTTTGATGGCGTGGAAGAGACTAAAGGCAAATTGAAATAAAGATAGAAGCAAGCAAACATGTAATAGATCTAATAGAAAACGGTGTTTCAGTGCTTAGAAACAAGGCCTAGGGATCATACTTTCACTAATGAACACTCTCATATAGATATATTCTTCTTTATGATACTACGCTTAACTACTCTCCGGTTGGACACTCTAATCGATGGTAGGGCTATAACAGCACTACTCAAAGTTCATCTTTCCCATCTAGAAAACCCCACACTGTCACCTTGAGTACTAGATAGGTCCAACAGACACCACAATTTCATAGAAACATCCAACTCCAAATATAACTCATACAAATATTTGTAATCTCTAGCCTAAGTGCCACCATGGTGTGCACGCTGTCACTTTCACACACATGGGGAGATCAAAGATCTATTAAAGCACTTGAGTAGCAAGGTAGATCTATAGATTACAAGCTCATGATCTCAATAAGATCATGCATAGAGAGAGAGATGAACACATAGCTACCGGTAGAACCCTTAGCCTCGAGAGAGAACTACTCCCTCCTCATCATGGGAATCATCAATGGTGATGGAGATGGTGGTGGAGATCGATGGAGATGGCTCCAGGGGCACTTCCCCATCCCGGCAGGGTGCCGGAACAGAGACTTTCTGTCCCCCGAATCTCCCCTTCGGTGGCGGTGGCGCTGCGGAACTTTTCATGGATTTTTGATTGATGACTTAGGGTTTTGGTATCGGGAGGCTCTTATAGGCAAAGGAGGCAAGGTCGATGGCCGGCAGGGGGCCCACACCATGCCCTTGCGAGGCCGGGGCTGGCCCGCGCCAAGGGAGGGTGTGGCCACCCTGTGGCCCCTCTCCGACTCTCCTTCTAGCTCGACGAGTCTTCCGGGAAAATAGTAACTTTGGATTTTGTCCCGTCCAATTCCGAGAATATTCATTTTTTGACTTCCTTGAACCAAAAACAGCAGAAAACAGACAACTGGCACTGTGGCATCTTGTTAATAGGTTAGTCCAAGAAATCATATGAAAAGTACTCCAAAGTTGGAACAAAACACAAGAAAGTAGATAAACCCAAGCATGCAACATCAAAAATTATAGATACATTTGCAATGTATCAACATCCCCAAGCTTAACGCCTACTCGTCCTCGAGTAGGTAAGTGATAAAAAGAAAGAATAATTTTTGAGGTGACATGCACCATCAAAGACTTGATCAAAGTATTTGTAAAACATTCAAAGCTGGGATCATAGTACTTCAATCATAACATGAAAGACAAAGTTCTAGCAATAAGACAAAGAAACTATGTTGCAACATGAAAAGGCACAAACAAAAGATTCATGAATAATAATGCTTTGCAAGACGTTTGTTTGTTTCACATAAGGAAAACATAGAATAATAGCATTCAACTTGTCCCTCATAGAGTAGCAAATATAAATGCATAGGACACCTTCAAAGTTCATAAGAGTGACTAGATACAAATAGTTTAAAACAAGCAATAACAAGTTATGCATCAATCAACTAGTCTTGGGACAATGCACATAGAACTAAGAATGGCCACTATGCTCTCAAAGTAGGTGCATAAAGATAGAAGGTGGAGACTCAATATATAAGTGGAAGAAAGGCCTTCATAGAAGGAAGCAGAGATTCAAGTTTCATAAAGAGCTTCCAAAAATTATGGTACTTATAGCTTTCAGCTCTCATTGCCCCTATCATAAGCATCTTGAAGTGATTAAGGTTAAAGTGAACAAACTATGGTGTACATGCTTGACGAAGTATAAGTTAGAAATCTCATGTCCCTTGTATACGAGGGCCGCTCCTCATGCTACTCAAGTTTAGTCACCGGTAAGTTCTTATCATCGTAAGTACATGTGTATCATAGAGAACCGCCAATGGGGTACCCCTTGCCCGATGATACGGAAGAATCCCCATATCAAAATGACAAGGCAAGCAGACAACGAGCATCTCAACAATCTTCTTATTTACCATGGGAATATGGTGCTTTTTTCTCTCTTTCCTCTTTTCATAAACTCTTTTTTTCTCTTTTCTCTTTTTTCTCAATATAGGACTCTTTTTTATAAGAAGAATGCTTCATAGACAGCTCATTATGGTTACGCTGTAGGTTTCCACCATATCAGCATGGATTAGACCAGCGGCCCAGGCGTTTCTCTAACACATATACATAACTCCATGGACTTACAAGCTCCCCTTTCATTTCACACTGACGACATCCATATACAAAAGAGCATGATATTAACTAAGTACAAGTACCAAGTGCAATGTTGAAAGCGTTCCCCATGAAAGCATGGTTCTGCTAATTCCCAACAAATAAGAGCAAGCATATACAACATAGACGACACAATGGTTCAAGTTTATTAAGGGCAAGAAAAGTAAGGTGTGCCATCAAGTTCGTGAGAGCTTTAATCACTAGTTTTCTCATAACAAGTTTAATTCGGAAGGTAGATAAAAACATGAATATACTTGGAATAGCATATGCTAATAGGTAGGTATGGTGGACTCTTTGGAATAACTTGGTTTTAGGAGTTGTATGCATGAGTGGAACTCATACTTGGTTGTGGAGGCTAGCAAAAGACTGGGAGCGACCAACTAAGAGAGCAATAATGGCCATAATCATGCAGAGCGACAAAACATCATTGATCAAAGCATAAAGTGATACTACAAGTAGAAAACTAAAGGATCATAAAGGCTATGGTGACTTGGGATAGTCATAACATGGTGTGAGCATGCGCCAAGTCAACCCAAATAAAGCATCAAAGGAGAATACCACAATACTATGCTTTAATATGCTAAAACAACGCATGATTCTTTCAAGGCACATTAAGCAATCTCAATTGTTTATAACAAGTCATGCTACAACAAAGAATACCAAGCCTAAATCCAAAACAATATCAAGCATGGCATGACAAAGCATAGGCCACAGTCAAAAACAAGCTCTCTTTACCACTTAAGCATGAACTTTCCTACTTTTTTCCAATCCAAACCAAACTATTTGCAAACCAATGTATGAAAGAGGGGGTCCAACCAATTTATTCAGCAAACTAAGCAAACAAAAGAAAACGAAAAACCAAAACGAAAACGAAAAGAAGAACTCCAAGAACAACACAACTGTGCATGAAACAATAAAAATGAAGCGTTTAGAAGAAACCTGGAATTTTTATTGATGAAGAAGGGGATGCCTTGGGCATCCCCAAGCTTTGACGCTTGTACTTCTTGGATATTTCTTGGGGTGACACGCGTGGCATCCCCAAGCTTGAGCTTTAGTCCATCCTTTATCTCATTACTCATTACTTCCATACACCTGAAATTTTTCCTTCATACAAAACTTCACACAATCTTTATTAGCAACATTAGTGCACTCAAGATAATAGGTCTTAAGGTTCAGTTCTAACACCAAATAAACTTCCATTATAACACTGGCTACTGTAGCACTTCCCTCAAAAATCTCAATTCCCCAAAAGAACTCAAAAAGGAACCAACAAGAAGTAAATGCAGAAAATGGCAGAAATCTGTCAAAACAGACCAGAAGGTAAAGACGAATTTTTTCAAAGACCTTCTGTTGCTCAAATCAAAAAGTATTGAACTAATGAAAGTTAGATAACAATCGGGGGCAGAAGCAAAAAAATCCACGCCTCAAAAATACATTTAGAGATTTTACACGAATTTTTACGGTGAAGCACAGAAATCTGTTTCGGGACAGCAACTTACCCAATCATTACTTCTCTCTCATTAGAGGTTACTCTTGGCAAAAAAATCAAATAAAAAGGATAAGGAGCGGTTATTACTGAAGTAGTAACTTCCAAGACTCATCTAAAACTTTTCGGTTATCCCCCAATAAGTACTTTTCTTTAACGTCTTTAAGTTAGGCATGATAGTTTGAGAAGATGCTCACAAAACAAATATGAATTGAAGTAAAAGAGAGCATCAAGAAGCAAATTCAAAACACATTTAAGTCTAACCCACTTCCTATGCATAGGAATCTTGTAAAGAAACAAGTCATGAAAGCACAAAGCAACAAGCAAAGGAAAGTAAAACAAGTGCAATTTCAAGACTTTCAACATAAAGAGGGGAAACTTAATATTGTTGAGATACATAAAACCATGTTTTCGTCTCTCATAATAACTTTCAGTAGCATTATGAATAAAATTAACAATATAACTATCACATAAAACATTCTTATCATGAGCCACATGCATAAAAGAATTAATACTCTCCACATAAACATAGTCATTCTTATTAATTATAGTGGGAGCAAATTCAACAAAATAGCTATCATTATTATTCTCATCACCATAATCATCAAATATAGGAGGCATATTGTAATCATAATTAATTTCCTCCTCAATAGTAGGTGGACTGAAAATATCATATTCATCATTGTAATCATCATATATTGGAGGTTTTGTATCATCATAAGCAATAGAATAGCTATCTTCCAAAGCTGGGAAACTAAAAATATTATTTTCATAAAAACTAGCTTCCCCAAGCTTAGACTTTTCCATAGCATTAGCAATAATGGTGTCCAAAGAATTCATACTAACAACATTGCTATTAGCATGCAAATAAAGTTCCATAGGTTTTTTAATTTTCTCTTCAAACACTTCATGTCCTAACTCAAGATAAATACTATAAAGCTCTCTAATTTTGTTATTGTTTTCCATTAAGCCTAACTAGTGAAAACAAGAAACAAAAAGACAAAATTGCAGAATCTAAAGGAAATAACTTCGAGCACTCACACCGGAGGATGTGACTACCTTTTACCTTACCTCCCCGGCAACGGTGCCAGAAAATAGCTTGATGTCTACACACTTCTATTCTTGTAGACAGTTGTTGGGCCTCCAAGTGTAGAGGTTTGTAAAACAGCAGCAAGTTTTCCCTTAAGTGGATCACGCAAGGTTATTCGAACTCAGGGAGGAAGTGGTCAAAGGTATCCCCTCTCAAGCAACCCTGCAATCAAGATACAAGAAGTCTCTTATGTCCCCAACACACCCAATACACTTGTCAGGTGTATAGGTGCACTAGTTCGGCGAAGAGATAGTGAAATACAAGTGGTATGGATATAAGACAACGGTGCTAGAAAATACTTTGATGGCGTGGAAGAGACTAAAGGCAAACTGAAATAAAGATAGAAGCAAGCAAACATATAATAGATCTAATAGCAAACGGTGTTTCAGTGCTTAGAAACAAGGCCTAGGGATCATACTTTCACTAGTGAACACTCTCATATAGATATATTCTTCTTTATGATACTACGCTAAACTACTCTCCGGTTGGACACTCTAATCGATGGTAGGGCTATAACAGCACTCCTCAAAGTTCATCTTTCCCATCTAGAAAACCCCACAATGTCACCTTGAGTACTAGATAGGTCCAACAGACACCACAATTTCATAGAAACATCCAACTCCAAATATAACTCATAACAAATATTTGTAATCTCTAGCCTAAGTGCCACCATGGTGTGCACGCTGTCACTTTCACACACATGGGGAGATCAAAGATCTATTAAAGCACTTGAGTAGCAAGGTAGACCTATAGATTACAAGCTCATGATCTCAATAAGATCATGCATAGAGAGAGATGAACACATAGCTACCGGTAGAACCCTTAGCCTCGAGAGAGAACTACTCCCTCCTCATCATGGGAATCAGCAATGGTGATGGAGATGGTGGTGGAGATCGATGGAGATGGCTCCAGGGGCACTTCCCCATCCCGGCAGGGTGCCGAAACAGAGACTTTCTGTCCCCCGAATCTCCCCTTCGGTGGCGGTGGCGCTGCAGAACTTTTCATGGATTTCTGATTGATGACTTAGGGTTTTGGTATCGGGAGGCTCTTATAGGCGAAGGAGGAAAGGTCAGTGGCCGGCCAGGGGGGCCACACCATGCCCTGGCGTGGCCTGGGCTGGCTCGCGCCAAGGGGGGTGTGGCCACCCTGTGGCCCCTCTCCGACTCTCCGTCTGGCTCCGTGAGTCTTTCGAGAAAATAGTAACTTTGGCTTTTGTCCCGTCCAATTCCGAGAATATTCATTTTCTGACTTCCTGGAACCAAAAACATTAGAAAACAGGCAACTGGCACTATGGCATCTTGTTAATAGGTTAGTCCAAGAAATCATATGAAAAATACTCCAAAGTTGGAACAAAACACAAGAAAGTAGATAAAACCAAGCATGGAACATCAAAAATTATAGATACATTTGCAATGTATTAGCCCGGAAGGGTCTCAAGTCGGAAACATGCGGCTCTGGTCTAGGATGCACGCAGCGTCATCAAGGGTCAAAGACGACGAGCGTGTTGTAGGAGCACGGAAGATGAATAGAACCAGGGCCCCCATTATTGGGAGCTTCAGTAGGAGAGGGGTGAGGTAGATACGAGTGGAGCACATGCGTGCACGGGAGAATAGGGTGGTGGCTGACGGTGACAGTTGGTGCTGGGTGGGGAAAGGGAGCTCGCAGGGCCGGGGCAACATCAGGGTGGAGATCGACCGAGGGAGGAGGCGTGTCCATGCTAGGCGTGGGTAGAGGCAAACAAGGCAGTGGGGCCGATCGATGGCGCTCAGGGTAGCCTTAACCAGGGCGACACGGCAGGATGTGAGGTTGATGGACGGTTCTAGAGGAGAGGGAGGCGAGGCGACGAGACACAGAGGGAGGCGGCGGCAAGTTTTAGGTGGAGAGAGGACGGGGCATATGGGAGTAAGCTCACGAGCGCTCTGGCTCAGGCGGAGACGAAGCATGTGGAGGGACCCGATCACTTTCTTCAATCTGGCGACAGGGTGTTTGGTGCAAAACATCCAGGAAATCATGGGGACAATATCCAGTGCGTGCGTTTGGTGTGTGATGGGGTCGATGTGATCGTGTGCATGCGTGTGTTGGTGGCGGTGGCTGGGTGTGGTGTGCAGTGTGTGTTGGGTGCGACAGGGTTGTGTCGAGTGTGTGTGGTGTGTCATGGTTTGGTCAGGGTGTGTGGCATGCCGCTAGGGCTAGGGTTGGGTCTGGTTTAGGATTAGGGTTTGTGTGGCCCTGAGCTGGGAAAGGCCAATAGGGTAGTAGGTGGCGTGGCCTAAACGTTTGGGTTTCCTCCCCCACAAAACATTTTATTTTTCTGTTTTATTTTTAAACCACCTTTTGCAAATAGTTTTAGCCAAATAAAAGATCTGTCTTAAAGACTAGGATTTTAATTTGAAGTTAAAGGAGGGGACAACAAAACAAAAATAGGGTTTTGGAAAAATATTTTTAGGGACCAAAATATTCATGATGATGCGAAAAAGAAAATAACAAGCAATTTATATTTTGGAATATTTTTTGGGCATTATCCTTGGGAAGCGGTCTTTTCATAGGTGTATACATGCTAGGTAACCTTCTTCAAAGATCATGTCCTCCTTAGTCTTGTTTAGCCTTGATGCTTGGCGAAGAACTTATTGCTCGATAGCTCTTGTTTCTTCATGGATTGGGCTCGCTTGTTGATAACCATGTTTGTGTGCTCGTGAAGAGGAAGCATTAGGATATCAAGCGCGGTTAAGGGCTCAAATCCATAGATGATCATGAATGGACTCTTCATTGTCATGGGGTCCTTAGCTCTATTGTATGTGAACTCGGTGTGGGTTATGCATTCCTCCCAATCCTTAAGATTCTTCTTAATCAACACTCGTAGAAGAGTTCCAAGGCTTAGGTTGACAACCTCGATTTGACCATCAGTTTGAGGGTGCAAGGTGGATGAGAATAGAAGCTTGACGCCAATCTTGGCCATGAGCATTTTCCACATATAGCCCATAAATTTGATGTTGTAGTCAGAGATGACAGTTCTTGGCACACCATGAATACAAACAATTTCCCTTAAAACAAATTTGTGATGTGTGAAGCATCGTTGGTTTTATGGAAAGGAATGAAACGTGCCATTTTGGAAAATAGATCAACTACAACAAATATTGAATCATGTCCATGTTTTGATCGAGGTAATCCTAATATGAAATCCATGTCAATGTCTGACCAAGTGAAGGAGATATGCCCTAGAGGCAAATAATAAATAGGTTTTTATTGTCATATCTCAATTAGTTTATAATAGTTTCATATTGTACTATAACTGTGCCAAGTAGAAACATTGGTACAGGTGTGGTATGAAACAACCAAGTCCCTAGTAGCCTCTATTTATACTAGTTCGTTGGTCACGAAGATGATCTGGGTTTCAAGATCATGGGCATTTATGCCGACTGACAACGAGATCATATCATTGGAGAATGATGTGATTGGACATTCCTCGAAGGATTGCAACATGATCAAGTCATATAGTTCATTGTTGCAACAACTATACCTAGACTCCTTCTCCTTAGACCGTGAGCTCATATTACTCACTGTTTCCCTAGGCTGCTTAGACTGCATCAACCGTCATCTGGTAATACGGTGGCCATAAAGGTGTACGTTGGGTATTCCGAACGAACAGTAGATGACATGTGACTGCAAGACCGGGATGTGTTCACCCACATGACGGGTAAAGATACATACGACCGGCTTGGTGAGATTATATCCATAAATGTTGCAACATGTGACTAGGTCACGGGGATGTAATATCACGGTAACAAGAAAACAAAACTTATTGTAAACGAGATTGAATAAGGTATGGGATACCAATGATCAGATCTCGGACAAGTTGTATCGAGAAACAAAAGGAAGAGGATGCTACATTTAGACGGTTCAAACGACATTGTCATCAGGAATGCATAGGGGTCACATGGACATCCCTGGTCCCTCTGTTGATCATTGATACAGATCATGTCTAGAGCATTCCCGAGCCGTGAGAGGATACACTTAAGGGTACGATGAGAGCGATCATTCGTAAGATGGAATCACAGTAGAGAAAGAGAGAAAGCCAGAATCGTTCCACAGAGAGATCCGAAGTTGTTCGGAGAAAGAATAAAGGACCGAAATCATTCCGGGAATTCTGAAGTTGTTCAAAGGATATAGAAAGGGGAACCGAAAGGTGTTTCGGGTTGAATTAGGTTTTGTAATATGTATTTACATATTAATTAGTGTAATTAATATTAAATATAATATTAGAATCTAATTTGAAGGGTTATTCTACTAATGGGCCAAACTTCCTAGGGAATAAAGGCCCATGAGGGAAAACCGAAGGAGGGAAGGGCCAAGGGCCAAGGCCCAGGCGCCTCAAGGGGGCCCACCCGACCAGCCTAGGGTTGTGCACGGGGTGGGGCCCACCTTTGGCCGGCTAGCCCATGAGGCCCATGCGCCTTCCCCCCTCTCCCTTGAATAGTCCCACATGGGAAACCCAAAGGAGAGGGAACACCCCCTCCCCCTATATAAAGGGGTGCCCATGGGTGGGATTAAACACACAATTTTGGAGAAGTCCTTTGGTTGATTTTCTCCTCCTCTATCTCTATACCTCGTGACCATGGCCCCAAGTCTGGGTTGTGCGATTGAGGCACACCTGCAGTGCGCCGTTGCGCTGCAGGGATTCCTAGCCGGATATCAAATTCCGCACTCCCGGCGGGATCGGGGAGCCGGAGGTCTCATCATGCACCGAATGTGTACGAAGACACGAGGCACAACACTTGGGGCGCTTGAATGTCGTAAGCCGGAGCTGTTGCACGTTGAATATGACGAAGGAGCAAGGGGTGGCCTGCGAGGAGCTTCGTGACCTTGAGGTCGGCTACGAGTACGACTACATCAACCATGTTCCCCGCGGAACGTTAACCGCGTACGGTCTACAAGGGTATGTATTCTCTACGCATCGGCCGTTGCCGCATTACTACATAGATAGATCCTAGGCAAGTTTTAGGTTACATCGTAGGGAATTTTTTGTTTTCCGCACCGATCCCCAACAGTTGTATCAGAGCCGATCTATGCGTAGGAGTGTTGTACGGCCAGTACGCACAAGTTTTGTGCGGGCATTGATCCCTTAGTTGTTACCCTCTAACGTGTACTTGTTTATATCGCGGTATTGTTTGATGAAGCGGCCCGAACCGACCTTACGCGTATTCGTACGCGAGACTGGTTCCATGCTCAACATACGGCTTGTACCGTATAAGTGGCTAGCGGGTGTCTGTCTCTCATTCGATAGTTGATATAGCATTTACAACGGAGGGCCCCTAAAGGGGTGTAATAGAGACAACTGTCGGATCCATGTTGTGGTTGGAAAGTTCGTAGTTTAGAAACGGTTCTATTGTGAAAGCCCTAACAACCACATAAAACTTGCAATAGATAAAGTAGAGGCGTCTAACTTTAGTTTGTAGGGGGCATGTGATTATGATATGGCATTGGTTGTTGCAAAGGTAAAGTAGTTTACTTTTCTATTGCTAAGTAGTATAGTAATAGTCATCATTTCGATGGACGACCTGGTGGAGGCGTCGTGTACTTGGCGTCAAACCAAGGGCAAGATGGAGATCATGCCGGAGCACTCGATGGAGATCAAGGCGCAACAAGAAAGACCATATAATATCACATTATACATATGATGTTGATACCAGTTTTTACATCGTATTGTGTGCTAGTATTTAGATACTCAACGGTAGCAAATAAGATAATCCCTATTGAATTCCAATGTTCCGTGTTCCCCTTGTGTGTGCACCACCAAGAAAGTTCTTCGGTATGAGGCGATCCAGGGTTACAGGACTGGGTGTCAGACATATCTACGTTCACATACAGTGGGTGTAAGCCATGTTTTACAATGAATACACACAAGTTAGATTTGGCGAGCCTATCACGCCACAGAAGCGTGGCCTCGGAACACAAGAGATCGAAAGATCGAGCATGAGTCACATGGATGATGTGATTGGCATTGTTGAATGTCTACCTTTGATAATGCACTGATGTCTGTGTAACACGGGGGAGGTGCCGAGGATAGGGATCATGCGATCACTAAAATTGTCCAGGGGATGACAATTTTAGTGGAGACCAATTATAAATTGATCTCTTATTATGAACTTAGTCTAGATGTCTATTTGCAAATATCTTAGTAGAACTTGGCCTATCCCATTGAGGTCCTTTGCGACCATGGGAATATATTGCTTAATATGGAACTTAGCAAAAGGGTCCAACTTCATAGATTAATACCCACGCCTAAGGGATATCCTCGTAAAAGGTGATCTTCTCTTCTTGACACAATAACCATTAGGAGATAATCCGATGACTCCGGAATGTTTGGAAAACACTTAGCAATCTTGCATTAAGAGTTGAGAACTCTTAGAAGGGCTTGATTGCAAAAGGTGGTCATGGATGAAAAAGGTATATGTTAGATATACAAAAATTATAAATGAGGTTTTTGCAAAACTCACTGCAGTTTGCAAAGTATTTGATACTTGTCCTGCTTTGTGAAAATAGGAGGATCTGCTTCAGAATTGCTATTTTTGAGGCAGCGTGACTTGATGATGGCAAGCAAAACAGTTGATGGCTGACATCACCTTTTCCCTCAAAGTCTATCATTTGGATTAGTGGACTTGAATATAGATTTGTAATCCTAGTTTGTGTGTCTTGCTTTTGGCGAGACGATTATTCATATGAACAAGTTACAAACCAGTTTGTACTATTCTTATGAACAATACCTTATGGTCACATTGTGATTACAAATAAGTTATTCTCATCACTATGTTAATGATAATAATTTAAACATTTATAAAGGATTAGAATGCTAAAAGATATCCAAAGCTTAATAATGAAAAGACACTACAGTTTAAGTCATTTTGGTTATTGCATGTTCTTTATGAAAGATCGGGGTCCTAGATGCTTAATCTGGAGACTTTGCAAAACCATGCCTCTCGGGCAGAATGACTAAAACTCCGCATTCTGGTAAAACGGTGATATGCGAAGAAATGTTGAAACTTATACATAATGATGTATCATATTTTCAACAAGTAGTGGAAATCATTAGTTAATTGTGGACTTAAGTGAATAAGTGTATTTACTTAATGAAACATGAAGTTTGAAATGATTTGAATTGCTCAAATGAGTTCATGGGATATTGAATTAACTGAATTAACAAGTCTCTTCGATTTGATCGACATGACTAAGGTATTCAAGTTAAGTTTAGCATAAAAGGAACTTGTGAAAGGTGTTTCACAAATTATGATAATTGGATGAATTCAAACTATGTTGAAATGTCTAAACATCATAATCATTATGTATTAGATACATATGGTATAATATTATCTCTTATCGGGGTTATAATTTTCATTTAGAGTTAGAGATCGAAATAAGCAAACACTCATTTGAAATACAAAGGAACATCTAAAAAAATTGTGGAAACAACACCATAAGTGTTATGGCAAGTTCGAGTTTCTAGAGATTTCGACAAGTCGAAGTCGTGGCGAATAAACAAGTCTTTGTAGAGCATTATTAGGAAGCTATGAATGCATCGTCCACAATGGGAAAACCTGCTATTGTCCTAAGTTAATGTGTCTTAATGAAGATACAGGTGGAAGAAAGTAAAAGATCAAAACAAGGTATTTGACCTTACCTCCGAATTGTTGAGTGGCGCAACGAAATTTGTTTCGTGAATCCAAACTCTGCAAATAGAGGAGAAATCAATGATAATGATCATAAAGTTTCAGTGAATTCTTTTACTAAAAGAAGTAGGATTCAGCTATACATTCTACAAGTTTGTGGAATTATATTATTGATTCACTTGTCATGTTTTGAACAAGACATACCTACAAAATACAAATAAGCATGATGGACCTGAGTGCGAGAAATGACTAGGAGTCATAAAATCCTATATTAAGTTACATTTAAGATTACAAAGTAACATGTTACTTGATCTTATTAAAGTAAAGAAGTTTACTTGATATTTCTGAATGACTGCAAAGTCATAAGAAGGAAATGAAACTTAATGAATGACAAAAAGCTCGATTTTGTCGCAAGTTTGGACAAATTCAAGGAGTTGACTACAATAGTAGTGATGCTTAAGTCTTTTGGATTTACACTAGAAATATATGGATATTAAAGTCTCGTAATTGGAATTCACAAATTGATAATGGTCAAAGAATTTTGGAATGTCCAAGATCATCGAGAGGACCTAGATTTGAGTGGGAGCAAATCATCTTGGCTAATTCATAATATGTAACTGACATATTTTGAGTGGGAGCTAAGTGAAATCCCTAGATCTCAAACATGAATATCATATTTGAGTGGGAGCGTGAAATCATTCTGGGATATATGGACGACATATGTGAATGATGTGATTTGTGTTAATAATATTTAAGTTAGATAAATAAGGATGAAGTTGAAGTTATTAAACAATAAGATCTATCGAGATAGATTGGTGCGTTTAATAAACACTGAATGTCGAATGCTTCCTGGAATTGATTCTGAAAGTTGTTCAGAATGTCCTAAGACAAGATTCTGAAGTAACTCGGAATGGAACAAGGTAAGAAAGTAGTTCTTGCTATATGAAGCATCGAGTATTACAACTATGGTTGAAAGAAAGAGATGTGTTGCATCTCCTGTGCCTCAGTCATAGGTTCTTTCATATAACCATGTTGTATGCTCGACGTAATGTGACCCGAAGTTCTGGTTGGTAGGACAAAGTCCTAACTGTAAGAACATGTCTTTAAGTGATTCCCGAGTTGATCACAGAACCAGAATTAAGTTTGTACTTAAATGGCAAGAAGCAAAGTAACTGACATAGTTGCATTTCATGCACTGGGATCTGCATAGATATAGAAGTATAAAGGCTCCATCTGATGTGATGTATAATGTTATGGCGGGGCTAGTTCCCTTTTAACATAGAATGATGTGTCCCAGGGCCCAGTGCCGATGAGAAAGCCCTCGAGGTTGTTCTAAAGTCACTGTAAGCTCCTGGAATCTGGCCTCGTTCTGCTGCCATGACTATAGTATATACACAAAGGATAGCAAAGTGTGCTTTGAAGTTTAGATGGCAACGGTGAAAACGACCGTCATCATAAACACTAGAAACAAAGTCTCACTTTGTCGCTAAACAAATACTTCGACCCATTATAAGATAATGGTGTGAATGTCAGATTAGGAAGACATTAACGATTTGCAAAAGAAATAATGATCTGGTAAAACAGAGCATGGACATGACGTTTCCCATGAGCATGCATGATCTGTAAACGCATATGGTATATGGTTTATATGAGTAAAATGCAAGCTAGTTTATTTGTACTCTAGTGCAAGTGGGAGACTAAAGGAGATATGCCCTAGAGGCAAATAATAAATAGGTTTTTATTGTCATATCTCAATTAGTTTATAATAGTTTCATATTGTGCTATAACTATGCCTAGTAGAAACATTGGTACAGGTGTGGTATGAAACAACCAAGTCCCTAGTAGCCTATATTTATACTAGTTCCTTGGTCACGAAGATGATCTGGGTTTCAAGATCATGGGCATTTATGCCGACTGACAACGAGATCATATCATTGGAGAATGATGTGATTGGACATTCCTCGAAGGATTGCAACACGATCAAGTCATATAGTTCATTGTTGCAACAACTATACCTAGACTCCTTATCCTTAGACCGTGAGCTCATATTACTCACTATTTCCCTAGGCTGCTTAGACTGCATCAACCGTCATCTGGTAATATGGTGGCCATAACGGTGTACGTTGGGTATTCCGAAGGAACAGTAGATGACATGTGACTGCAAGACCGGGATTTGTTCACTCACATGACGGGTAAAGATACATACGGCCGGCTTGGTGAGATTACATCCATAAATGTTGCAACATGTGACTAGGTCACGGGGATGTAATATCACGGTAACAAGAAAACATAACTTGTTGTAAACGAGATTGAACAAGGTATTGGATACCAATGATCGGATCTCGGACAAATTGTATCGAGAAACAAAAGGAAGAGGATGCTACATGTAGACGGTTCAAATGACATTGTCATCAGGAATGCATAGGGGTCACATGGACATCGCTGGTCCCTCTATTGATCATTGATACAGATCATGTCTAGAGCATTCCCGAGCCATGAGAGGATACACTTAAGGGTACGATGAGAGCGATCATTTGTAAGATGGAATCACAATAGAGAAAGAGAGAAAGCCGAAATTGTTCTGTAGAGAGATCCGAAGTTGTTCGGAGAAAGAATAAAGGACCGGAATCATTCTGGGAATTCTGAAGTTGTTCGGAGGATATAGAAAGGGGAACCGAAAGGTGTTTCGGGTTGAATTAGGTTTTGTAATATGTATTTACATATTAATTAGTGTAATTAATATTAAATATAATATTAGAATCTAATTTGAAGGGTTATTCTACTAATGAGCCAAACTTCCTAGGGAATAAAGGCCCATGAGGGAAAACCGAAGGAGGGAAGGGCCAAGGGCCAAAGGGCCATGGCCCAAGCGCCTCAAGGGGACCCATCCGGCCAGCCTAGGGCTGTGCACGGGGTGGGGCCCTCCCTTGGCCGGCTGGCCCAGGAGGCCCATGCGCTTTCCCCCCTCTCCCTTGAATAGTCCCACATGGGAAACCCAAAGGGGAGGGCACACCCCCTCCCCCTATATAAAGGGGTGCCCATGGGTGGGATTAAACACACAATTTTGGAGAAGTCCTTTGGTTGATTTTCTCCTGCTCTCTCTCTCTATACCTCGAAACCATGGCCCCAAGTCTGGGTTGTGCGACCGAGGCACACCTGCAGTACGCCGTTGTGCTGCAGGGATTCCTAGCCGGATATCAACTTCCGCACTCCCGGCGGGATCGGGGAGCCAGAGGTCTGATCGTGCACCGAATGTGTATGAAGACACGAGGCGCAACACTTGGGGCGCTTGAAAGTCGTGAGCCAGAGCTGTTGCACGATGAAGATGACGAAGGAGCAAGGGGTGACCTGCGAGGAGCTTCACGACCTTGAGATTGGCTACAAGTATCTACATCAACCACGTTCCCCACGGAACGTTAACCGCGTACGGTCTACAAGGGTATGTATTCTCTATGCATCGGTCGTAACCGCATTACTACATAGATAGATCCTAGGCAAGTTTTGGGGTTACATCGTAGGAATTTTTTTGTTTTACGTACCGATCCCCAACACCAAGGTGCATGTGGAATAGGAAATGACATATAAGGACCAAATGGGTTAGACTTGGACTTAGCTTGTAAGCACGTCATGCATCTTTGAACTGGGTGCTCCACGTCTCTCTTCATCTTGGGCCAATTCTAGTGTGTGGAGAGCATTTTGTATGTCTTGTTACAACCAAACTGACCCATTAAGCCTCCACCATGAGACTCTTGGAGTAGAAAAGTTTGGAGAGATCACTTTGAAATGCAAAGCTTGTTTTGTTTGAAGAGAAAACCATTGTGGAAATAGAAGTTAACAAATCCTTTTTGAATGAGACACTTAGAAAATATTGGTCGAAAGAACGGGTCAGAAGAATACAAACTTTTGGTATCATCAAGACCAAAAACTTTCATTTCGAGGCACCTAAGTAGGCTTGTGTTTTTGTGAGACAAAGGGGATGCAACCACATTATCTTTACCCTTCTTGTATTTGATAATATAGGGAAACGACTCCATAAACTCAACCCACTTAGCGTGTATTTTGCTCAAGTTGGCTTGACCCTTTACGTACTTCAACGACTCATGGTTAGAGTGTATTATAAATTCCTTGGGCCAAAGGTAGTGTTGCCACACTTGCAAGACACGAACCAAAGCAAAAATTTCTTTGTCATAAATCGGATAACTGAGGCATGATCCATCAAGTTTCTCGCTATGTTAAGCTATGGGACATCCGTTTTGCATGAGGAATTCTCCAATGCCAATACCACTAGCATCACACTATTTCAAAAGTTTTCATGAAATCTGGTAAAGCAAGGAGTGGTGCTTCCGTTAGCCTCTTTTTGAGATTATCAAAGGCCTTTTGTTGTGCTTTTACCCACACGACGATGACATTCTTTTTGTTCAAATTGTTGAGAGGGGAAGCAATAGTAGAGAAATCTTCCACAAATCGACGATAGAAACTAGCTAACCCATGAAATCTTCGAAGTTCACTCACATTTGTGGGTATAGGCGTATGTCTTTGACCTTAGAATTATTGACTTCATTGTCATTTGAAGAGACAACAAACTAAGAAAAATCAACTTGTCTTTCACAAAAGTTGACTTGGTAAGATTAGCATATAACTTTTCATTTCGAAGGATTTGCAATGCTTTATTAACATGTTGAACATGGTCTTGAAGTTATTTTCTATAGATAGGATATCATCAAAGTAAACTACAACACGTTTTCTAATGAGAGATCTCAAAATATGATTCATAATACGCATGAAGGTGGATAAGCCATTAGATATGCCAAAGGGCATTACCAACCATTCATAGAGACCAAGGTTGGTCTTGAATGCGGTTTTCCACTCGTCACCGACGACCATGTGTATTTTATGGTAACCACTAAGAAGATCTATCTTAGATAATTTCATGGCTCCACTCAACTCGTCAAGCATGTCATCAAGGGGTGGTATTGAATGTCGATAACGCATAGTGATACCATTGATATGACGACATTCCATGCATAACCGCAATATATCATCTGTTTTCGGGACAAGAACCACGGGTACCACACTTGGGCTTAAGCTGTCTTGAATCAAACCCTTGGAGATGAGGTGGTGAATTTGGCGGTCTATCTCCTTCGTCTCCTCTGGGTTTGTGCGGTAAGCGACGCGGTTTGGTAGAGGCGCACCGGGGATGAGGTCGATGCAATGTTTTATGACATGAAGAGGAGGTAGTCCATGAGGTAGTTCTTCGGGAAACACATCATCGAATTCCTAGAAAATAGCCATCAAAGAAGGATGAACATTCGTTAAGTTATTAGTTACTTGCGCCAAGCCCTTGCAAATGAGGACATAGTACAAGATGGATGGGTTACTCCTCATTTCTCTCATCTAACTTTTGGTGGCAAGGAGCTCTTAGTTTTTCTAGTCATATTTGGATTTTGCCTATCGCTCACTATATGGTGGTTCTCTCGATCACCACTCATCTCACAAGAGGTTTTTGTGGCTTACACCCTCACTAAACCTTTGCATTGTCCACAATTATTTGGCTAGGAGTCATCAGTTGCAAAACACACGTTTTATCAAGCCACTTTAAGCCATAAACATCCGTGCATCCATCATGGAGAGAACCTTTGTCATATTTCCATGGCCTACCAAGCAACATGTAACACACGGTCATGGGAACCACGCTGCATTCAACTGTGTCCTTGTATGTTCCAATAGAGAAAGTAACCAACATGGTGTGCTTGATCTCCACGGATCCATTATCACTTAACCATTGTACATGGTAGGGGGTTCTTGTGGGCAGAGGGTAATGCTGAGCTTTTCACTTATCTTGGTGCTTGCTAGATTATGACAACTCCCTTTGTGAATGATGGTTGTGATGGAATTCCCATTGATTTCGGCACGGGTTTGGAATATGTTGAATCTTTGATCTTCGTGCTCTTGGACTTATGTAGTGATGGCAAGTGATGAACTTGCATCATTCTCACACATGATAAGCTCTTGATCATCATTCTCAACATGTTGTCTTGCCTCTTGCTTCAAAATATTCTTCACTCAAGTATTCCTCTTCACCATTGTCATGCACATACAAGAATTTTGTGTTTCCATATTGGAAATATTTGTGTCCTGTTCCTCCACACTTGTAATATTGCACTTGGAGATATGCGGTGTCATCCAATGGTTGCTTGCCACTTGGGGGTGGTTATCCTTGAGGAGTCATTGACTTGGAAGGATGCTTCAGAGTACTTGAAGTGCTTACTTTGAGGTTGGTCGATGTAGTTGTTGGATATTTCTTGTAGGTGTAGTATGTGTAACACCCTCGAATCGGCCCTATGCAAGTTTTAGCGCTTCCCGCCAAACCCGCATAGAAACGATTCAAGGACGCCCACTAGACACTTTCGTGCGGGTGGAAAACGAAGTAATATCATTACACATTAGTCCACGATGGAACCCACAGAACATATATATATATATACAACAACGACTCCATGAGTCAAGAATACAGATATACTATACAAAGCTTCAAATCACCTTGAAAACGATAGAGCGTCCGACTACGGACAAGATGCAAATGGGGCTAAGAGCCTTGAAGAATAACCAATGGCGTCCATAACCCTGCCCAGGCCAAGCCGGAAGGGTAAACCTGCTAACGACGTCGATCTCAAACCTGCTAAACCAAAAAGGGGTGCCGACAAAGGCAAAGGAAAAGAGGAGCGTCAATACTGAGGCCAGTACACGGCGAGGCTAGAATTCGGCGGCTCTCGCCTACATAGGTATGGTGGGCTGAAGCGGCAGCGCAGCGGCACTAACAACCTATAGAGACTCGATACAACTGGCGGTTATCAGAGAGGGATAAGAAAGACCTATTCGGATCCAACCTGAAGCTAACACCAAACAAACCCATCCTGGTATTTCCCCCTCAAGACCAAACGAGGAAGTCAGACCAAGGAACTCACACAGTTGGCAGTTTTACTCATTCTGTTATAGTTGCCGCATTTACTAGTCAGATATATAGCTTGAGTCATCCTGAAGCATAAGTAGTGGGCAGTTTTAATTAACCATTCTGTGGTAGTTGGAACACTTACTAGTCAGATATAATTGTCCTGAGGAATCCCAAAACCCAACAGTTGTTGGCACTTTTATCACATTCCATTGGAGTTGCAATACTTACTAGGCATATATAACAAACAACCCAGATCCACCAGTTGTTGGAATTTTTAATATCCATTCCGTTATAGTTGAATCTGATTACTAGTCATATATTAAGTCAAGTTTATAACACTACTTTAGTTATGCTTGTCTATGATCGAGATATTGTGCTCCAAGTCGTCCATAACCACGGACACGGCTTTTAGAAAGTTTTACCCTGCAGGGGTGCACAAATAGCAACACACACTCGATCAACCTCGGAAAAACCAACTCAAAACCCAACGAGGCATTCACGACAAAGCGATCACAGGATTCAGAAATATTTCAGGGGGCCACCCCACTAAGCTACCCGCAACAAAGTTGGCCGGCTCCGGAACGGACCTAGGGTTTGCGTCAATGGCTGTAAACGACTGGGAACCGGAAAGTGTGACTGGGCTTGTCGATAGCGCGAAAACACTCCGCGATCCTAAACAGTACAGGTGCTCCACGCACAATCTTAAATAAAGCAGTAAAGCATGGCATAAGTACAGGATAGTAATAAAGCCCCAAACTACTTTGTGGCCCCAAGAAATAGAAATGAACCAAGCTCTGGCTCAGGGGGGTCCATAAGGCCTCCCAGATGTGGATAGTGCGAAAAATCAAGGAACACGTATCAAGTACCCGGGGTCCTACGGGACACAAGTGAGCGTGGAAGAACCAAATAACATCTATTGCCCACTGATGCCTCTGCATTAGTTATATCTAGCAATTTAATAGTTGTATTTAAAGTCATGATCATCTCCACCAGTAAGCATCTCCACCAATAAGCATCTGCCAGCATTTCAACAACGGTGGTACTTGACAACACGAGATCGCACCTGAGCAAGCAGCTACAACTCGCTAGGCCAGCTATCTACCAAACACGGGTGATAGGAGGTGTCCAAGGCAATATAGAGGCTGCACGGGATATAACTGGTGTTCGGAAACTAAAGCATCGCGACACGGATAGCAATATATCAACACGAGGAAATAAAGACTATAAATGCAAAATAGGTTGAAGGGGGAGAGATGCTCGCCTGGGAAACACTGCACAAGGTTCATTATCCGAAGGACTTGCCGATACTCGCATCAACTCATCGGCCTAATCCGCGAAGAAGCAAAGCACTAAAAGAAACACCAGATGCACTATTTAATACTACGGCAGAAGACCGAGCATGATGCATGATATGATGCATGTCATGGCAAAGATGCGGTGCAATTAGGCAGTATTAAGCGGAACCGGGGTCCCGACAATTAATTAGATGGTTCGAGTTATCTATCTACCCTGCAAATTAAATGTTGTATTAACAGGGTGAAACATGGCATCGGTTCGCTACACCAATTTAAATGGAGTCCGGAATAAGACTAGAATAGCCCGCATATAGACTCCATATTTAATTATGAGATGAATCGGCATAATGCCCCCAAACCACAAACAAGTATGCATGCATGAACAATTTAATATGCGACGGATAGTAATGTCATATTATAAAAATAGAGGCTTAGGGTCACACATCTGGGTTCGGAAGATCTTGGGCTCCGGGGGTGCGGGGTCGGACTCAGGGTTCGACGGGAAGGCAAGGTTCAGATACAAGAGGAAGAACTTGTCGTGTCGCGACGGAGAACTTGGGTTCCAAGAGGTCGACCTTGTCGTCGATGGCGAACTTGAATGGATCGGGTACCGGGGTCTTCGGGTCCAGGAAGAAGATCTTCTCGCACGGTGTCCGGGTAGGCGAACTTGGCGGGTCGGGACGATCTTGTCGTAGTCCTCGGGTGGCGGTGTTGGTCTTGGCGTTCGGGGTGAAGAACTTGGCGTTCCGTGATGAAGATCTTGATATCGGACCGTCCTTGCCGAGCGTACTTCAGGTCATCTCGCCACTTGTCGATCTTATGGGCGTAGTACATCGAAAGCTTGTTCACTTGTCAGACTCAGAAAGGTACTTGTTGGTCTCGGTAGACTGTGCTTGGCGGACACGATGAACTTGAGAGGAACCCGAGGGAACGGGCGGTCTTGTCGGTCGATGAAGATCTTGTCGACGGGAGTAAGTGAGGTGTTGAAATTGTAGCATGGATGACAAAACAGAGACAGGCGACGACACCAAGGTGACATATACAGTAGCCACAACACGCACAAAGGCAGCAACAAAGCAGCAGGAGGCACTGAGAGGTGCCGGGCATCTCGACCGAGAAGCTATAGAACGAGACAGGGACATGTGCACATGTATTGCCGCGGGAGAGGAATACTGCCAGGGACACTCACGGTAGGACCGGGAACCCCATGGGTCGATCGCAAACGGGCGAAGCAGAAGAGGGTGAGGACTTCCGGCACGATGAGCTCGAATGGGAGCTGGCGAGGTGACCTGCAGGGGCACGATGAGGCCGGGCGAGAGCAGAGTGTGCAGGCATGGTTGGCTGGGGGGGGGGGAAACGACGGCGGGCCTCGTGGTGGCGGCGCTCGCGTGGAAGAGAAGAGGAGACGGCGGCCGGGGTCGGCCTGAGGGAGGCGCAGGAGGAGGAACACGGCCTCGGGCTGGAGAGCTCGGGGCGGCATAGATCGAGGCACCGGCATCGGCGGGGTTGGGCTCTGCGTCGGCGGGGACACGCAGAGGTGGGTCGGGAGCTCGAGCCCCGTGGGAAGGGAGGCGAGGACGACGGGCTCGGGAGGAGCAGGAAGGTCGGGGCAGACCGAGTCGAGGAGGCCGCGGGGTCCGGGGCTTGGCAGAGAAGGGCTGGGCCGGTGCTGCAGACGACGGACGCCGGCACCTGCGGGAGAGATTGGAAGAGGCGGCGGTGGGGAGGAGGGGCGTAGAGCTCGGTGGCGGAGGCCGGCACCGGAGAGGGGATGAAGCGGAGGAGGACGGAGGCGACGCGTGCGCCGGCAGGGCGGCGAGCGAGAGGAGGAGGCGCGGTGAAATGCGCGCAGGTGGATGCGCGGTGGGGCCAGGGGAGACCCGAGGTGGTCGGGAGAGACGGGAGAGAGAGGAGGATCTCTCCCGCGTGGGCCCTAGGGAGACAGGAGGCGTGGGGATCGGTGCAAGGACATGTGGGTCGGGTCGGCAGGTGGGGATAAGGTGGTGTTGGGGCCCAGGGGCAGGGAGAAGGAGGCGGCAGGGGTGTGGTGGCTGGCTAGGGTGAGGTGGAGGGAAAAAGGGAGGGGGTTGGTGAGGTGGCGAGATGCGATTGGCCGGGGTGAGGTGGATGTGTGAGGTGGAGGGAGGAGATTGGTCAGGGTGAGGCGGAGGGAGGCTGGGTAGGATAGGATCGGGTTGAATTAGGACTAGATTTTTTAGACTAGGGTTTGGAGGTGGCCGGCCGGGCTTTCGGGCCTGGCGGGCTGCCTCCTAAAAATAAACAAAATATTTTATTTATTTAAAACGGGGCTTTTGAAAACCATTTGTAGACGAAACAAAATATTCCGGAGAACCGGGTTTTATAGTTTGAATAAAAGACGGGGCATTTAGAAAACAAAACCAGACTTTTCGAAATATAGTTTTAGAGAAAACCATGCATGATGATGACGATGCTCAAATGCAATGTGGCATGATGACATGAGCATGCGGTCATGATGATGCAATGCACAAAAACAACGCGATTTTCTAGTAGTGGTTTTAGCGGGGTGCCACAATTCGACACCACTAACAATGGATCTCGCCCTCGAGATCCGCCTCATGGTACCGGGGAGAAGGCTGATGATCGGATTCTTCTCGATTCGTGTAGATCCTCGTGACACCACTAACAAGAGGTCGTTGTCCGTGATCGTCGAGAGGACGCTCCGGTAACAAAGGACGAAGGTAAAGGTATCCACAATTAAAGCCACCTCTAACTTCCGTGGACGGAGCGAAATTGCTTGATCCACCGATTCGATGTACAAAAGTGCACAGTGAGAGGCGGGTAGGGTGATCAGTCCATCCCGTACTCAAAGCATCCTTCTGTAAATGAATCGCAGAATCGTGTAACCAACTCTCGGGATTTAGACTGAAGATCTTCACAAGCGGTGTTCGGAACAAGAGGGGTGATGCAGGATCTTCATCGGATCTGGCGTAGATGATGTCGCCATATTGGGGACCACCGAAAGATACAAAGAAACATCATACGAAAAGACACAATGATCAGGTTTTGCAATGGTTCCATTGGCATGAACAACACATGCTCAAGGTATACTCCAACTTCACCAATGCTCATCCTTCTCATATGCTTTCCAATGATACCGATATCTGTCAAGGGGCACATACGGATAAAGAGTTCAAGGACAAATGATTGGATGAAGGTACAACAAACGAGATGCAGATTGATGATTTTAGCTCCACCGTTATCAGAGGGAGGAAGCGAAACCCTGAAGGTATGACGGAAACCCAACCACGAGAATTCCTAGACTCGAAGAAAAGATAAGAGAGCAGATTCAAAACACGCAGAGGTTAGAGGAGAACAACAGAGGGGTAAGGAGTAAAATCAAACCTAATCAGATCTATCCAACCAATTTTGCAAAATAGTTTTGACACTCTACTTCGGCCGTTAGCTAGGTTATCCTACAGGCTGGACTTGTGGGTATCGCAACTGCTGAGCTCTGATACCACTCTGTAACACCCTCGAATCGGCCCTATGCAAGTTTTAGCGCTTCCCGCCAAACCCACATAGAAACGATTCAAGGACGCCCACCAGGCACTTTCGTGCGGGTGGAAAACAAAGTAATACCATTACACATTAGTCCATGATGGAACCCACAGAACATATATATACAACAACGACTCCATGAGTCAAGAATACAGATATACTATACAAAGATTCAAATCACCTTGAAAACGATAGAGCGTCCGACTACGGCAAAGATGCAAATGGGGCTAAGAGCCCTGAAGAATAACCAATGGCATCCATAACCCTGCCCAGGCCAAGCCGTAAGGGTAACCCTGCTAACGACGTCGATCTCAAACCTGCTAAAACAAAAGGGGTGCCGACAAAGGCAAAGGAAAAGAAGAGCGTCAGTACTGAGGCCAGTACACGGCGAGGCTAGAATTCGGCGGCTCTCGCCTACATAGGTATGGTGGGCTGAAGCGGCAGCGCAGCGGCACTAACAACCTATAGAGACTCGATACAACTGGCGGTTATCAGAGAGGGATAAGAAAGACCTATTCGGATCCAACCGGAAGCTAACACCAAACAAACCCATCCTGGTATTTCCCCCTCGAGACCAAATGAGGAAGTCAGACCAAGGAACTCACACAGTTGGCAGTTTTACTCATTCTGTTATAGTTGCCGCATTTACTAGTCAGATATGTAGCTTGAGTCATCCTGAAGCATAAGTAGTGGGCGGTTTTAATTAACCATTCTGTGGTAGTTGGAACATTTACTAGTCAGATATAATTGTCCTGAGGAATCCCAAAACCCAACAGTTGTTGGCACTTTTATCACATTCCATTGGAGTTGCAATACTTACTAGGCATATATAACAAACAACCCAGATCCACCCGTTGTTGGCATTTTTAATATCCATTCCGTTATAGTTGAATCTGATTACTAGTCATATATTAAGTCAAGTTTATAGCACTACTTTAGTTATGCTTGTCTATGATCGAGATACTGTGCTCCAAGTCGTCCATAACTGCGGACACAACTTTCAGAAAGTTTTACCCTGCAGGGGTGCACAAATAGCAACACACACTCGATCAACCTCGGAAAAACCAACTCAAAACCCAACGAGGCATTCACGACAAAGCGATCACAGGATTCAGAAATATTTCAGGGGGCCACCCCACTAAGCTACCCGCAACAAAGTTGGCCGGCTCCGGAACGGACCTAGGGTTTGCGTCAATGGCTGTAAACGACTGGGAACCGGAAAGTGTGACTGGGCTTGTCGATAGCGCGAAAACACTCCGCGATCCTAAACAGTACAGGTGCTCCACGCACAATCTTAAATAAAGCAGTAAAGCATGGCATAAGTACAGGATAGTAATAAAGCCCCAAACTACTTTGTGGCCCCAAGAAATAGAAATGAATCAAGCTCTGGCTCAGGGGGGTCCATAAGGCCTCCCGGATGTGGATAGTGCGAAAAATCAAGGAACAGGTATCAAGTACTCGGGGTCCTACGGGACACAGGTGAGCGTGGAAGAACCAAATAACATCTATTGCCCACCGATGCCTCTGCATTAGTTATATCTAGCAATTTAATAGTTGTATTTAAAGTCATGATCATCTCCACCAGTAAGCATCTCCACCAATAAGCATCTGCCAGCATTTCAACAACTGTGGTACTTGACAACACGAGATCGCACCTGAGCAAGCTACGACTCGCAAGGCCAGCTATCTACCAAACACGGGTGATAGGAGGTGTCCAAGGCAATATAGAGGCTGCACGGGATATAACTGGTGTTCGGAAACTAAAGCATCGCGACACGGATAGCAATAGATCAACATGAGGAAATAAAGACTATAAATACAAAATAGGTAGAAGAGGGAGAGATGCTCGCCTGGGAAACACTGTAGAAGGTTCATTATCCAAAGGACTTGCCGATACTCGCATCAACTCATCGGCCTAATCCGCGAAGAAGCAAAGCACTAAAAGAAACACCGGATGCACTATTTAATACTACGGCAGAAGACCGAGCATGATGCATGTCATGACAAAGATGCGGTGCAATTAGGCAGTATTAAGCGGAACCGAGGTCCCGGCAATTAATTAGATGGTTCGAGTTATCTATCTACCGTTCAAATTAAATGTTGTATTAACAGGATGAAACATAGCATCGGTTCGCTACACCAATTTAAATGGAGTCCGGAATAAGACTAGAATAACCCGCATATAGACTCCATATTTAATTATGAGATGAACCGGCATAATGCCCCCAAACCACAAACAAGTATGCATGCATGAACAATTTAATATGCGACGGATAGTAATGTCATATTATAAAAATAGAGGCTTAGGGTCACACATCTGGGTTCGGAAGATCTTGGGCTCCGGGGGTGCGGGGTCGGACTCAGGGTTCGACGGGAAGGCAAGGTTCAGATACAAGAGGAAGAACTTGTCGTGTCGCGATGGAGAACTTGGGTTCCAAGCGGTCGACCTTGTCGTCGATGGCGAACTTGAATGGATCGGGTACCGGGGTCTTCGGGTCCAGGAAGAAGATCTTGTCGCACGGTGTCCGGGTAGGCGAACTTGTCGGGTCAGGACGATCTTGTCGTAGTCCTCGGGTGGCGGTGTCGGTCTTGGCATTCGGGGTGAAGAACTTGGCGTTCCGTGATGAAGATCTTGATATCGCACCGTCCTTGCCGAGCATACTTCAGGTCATCTCACCACTTGTCGATCTTATGGGCGTAGTACATCGAAACCTTGTTCACTTGTCAGACTTAGAAAGGTACTTGTTGGTCTCGGTAGACTGTGCTTGGCGGACATGATGAACTTGAGAGGAACCCGGGGGAACAGGTGGTCTTGCCGGTCGATGAAGGTCTTGTCGACGGGAGTAAGTGAGGTGTTGAACTTGTAGCGTGGATGACAAAACAAAGACAGGCGACGGCACCAAGGTGACATATACAGTAGCCACAACACGCACAAAGGCAGCAACAAAGCAGCATGAGGCACTGAGAGGTGCAGGGCATCTCGACCGAGAAGCTGTAGAACGAGACAGGGACATGTGCACATGTATTTTTGCGGGAGAGGAATACTGCCAGGGACACTCGCGGTAGGACCGGAAACCCCATGGGTCGATCGCGAACGGGCGAAGCAGAAGAGGGCGAGGACTTCCGGCACGGTGAGCTCGAACGGGAGCTGGCGGGGTGACCTGCAGGGGCACGACGCGGCCGGGCGAGAGCAGAGTGTGCAGGCGTGGTCGGCTGGGGGGGGAACGACGGCGGGCCTCGCGATGGCGGCGATCGCGCGGAAGAGCAGAGGAGATGGAGGCCGGGGTCGGCCTGAGGGAGGCGCAGGAGGAGGAACGCGGCCTCGGGTTGGAGAGCTCAGAGCGGCGTAGATCAAGGCGCCGACAACGGCGGGGGTGGGCTCTGCGTCGGCGGGGACACGCAGAGGTGGCTCGGGAGCTCGAGCCCCGTGGGAAGGGAGGCGAGGACGACGGGCTCGGGAGGAGTAGGAAGGTCGGGGTGGACCGAGTCGAGGAGGCCGCGGGGTCCGAGGCTTGGCAGAGAAGGGCTAGGCCGGCGCTGCGGATGAGGGACGCCGGCGCCTGCGGGAGAGGCTGGAAGAGGCGGCGGCAGGGAGACGGGGCGCGGAGCTCCGTGGCGGAGGCCGGCACCGGCGAGGGGAGGAAGCAGAAGAGGGCGGGGCGACGCGTGCGCCGGCGGGGCGACAAGCGGGAGGAGGAGGCGCAGCGGAATGCACGCAGGTGGAGGCGCGGTGGGGCCAGGGGAGACCCGAGGTGGTCGGGGGAGACGGGAGAGAGAGGAGGATCTCTCCCGCGTGGGCCCAAGGGAGACAGGAGGTGTGGGGATCGGTGCAGGGACATGTGGGTCGGGTCGGTAGGTGGGGATAAGGTGGTGATGGGGCCCAGGGGAAGGGAGAAGGAGGCGGCAGGGGTGTGGTGGCTGGCTGGGGTGAGGTGGAGGGAAAAAGGGAGGGGGTTCGTGAGGTGGCGAGTTGTGATTGGCCGGGGTGAGGTGGATGTGTGAGGTGGAGGGAGGAGATTGGTCAGGGTGAGGTGGAGGGAGGCTGGGTAGGATAGGATTGGGTAGAATTAGGACTAGATATTTTAGACTAGGGTTTGGAGGTGGCCGACCGGGCTTTCGGGCCTGGCGGGCTGCCTCCTAAAAATAAACAAAATATTTTATTTATTTAAAACGGTGCTTTTGAAAACCATTTGTAGACGAAACAAAATATTCCGGAGAACCGGGTTTTATAGTTTGAATAAAAGACGGGGGGTTTAGAAAATAAAACCAGACTTTTCGAAATATAGTTTTAGACAAAACCATGCATGATGATGACGATGCTCAAATGCAATGTGGCATGAAGACATGAGCATGCGGTCATGATGATGCAATGCACAAAAACAACGCGATTTTCTAGTAATGGTTTTAGCGGGGTGCCACAATATGTATTTGGCTTGCTATACTTGAGGTCCTGTTGAACTTGACGTTTGGCCTTTCTTGCATTGTGCATGTTGAGACCAAAATTGAAGAATATTTAAGTATACAAACTATTCATATGGTCACTCATTATATGCTACATCTATCTACAACTATGCCTATTATGTATGATTACTGGTGCTCATTCATTTGCACATGGACTTTGCACAATTAGTAGTTCAGTAGGATTTTATTAGATTTTCCTTGTCTTTGACTTGTGTGCAGGTGCTATGAACAATCATGGATAAAAGGAGCCAAGAGGATTCAATATGGTGGAGTTGCAGGCACCAGACTTGGCCGTTTGAGGGGAGGAAAAACTGAATTTACATCAATTACAAATGAAGATCTAAGACCATGGTGTTGTAGACCTCGTCCATACGAACACAAAAAGCAAAAGAACATCACAATCGAAGTCTGTATGAAGAAATGGCGGCCAAAACACTCCAGAGTACAGTAGGCATAACAACAATTGGTACGGGCAGAGCCCGACCGTACCGTATGGTCATACCGCCCTCCAACAGCTTTGTTTCTTCAAATGGAACAACATTTGTAGTCCTACTAGGCATATTCAACCCCTATCTCTGTCGGTTCACGAAACCGACCTCAAGATGCCTATTTAAATAGGGGAAACCCTAGAAGAGGGGGAGAGTCCACACACGCCATAGCGGCAGAGCCCTGCCGCTCCGCCGCCTCCATAGTGGCCGCCCACATGATCTACACCACCATACCACTCAATAGAGAGAGGATACTTGCATCTTCAAGGGCTATGCATCGATCTTCATCAACAACGTCTCCAACTTTGATCTCCTTTGTTTACTTTGTTGTGATTCAATATCTATTGTGGATTTGCACTTGTATACAATTATACATTCATATTTCATCCATACTATGACCATGATTTTGATCCCCTTCATGTATGAGTAGTTTCCTTTTTCTTGGGGAGATATGGTGAAACCCTAGTATTATTATTCATTGAAAGAAATATGATTTATACTTGTGTCGATAGACGTATTGGTATATGATGTTTTTATGATATTTTGTTTGATCTCTTTCTTTAGATGGTATCTGTAGTTGGCCACATCTCATTTTCCTTCGGGACTAAAGAAAAGGGTATAATCCTTAGGATGTGTTCGGACGTATGCCTAATGCTATTGTGACTTACGCTGTCTTATAACCCACACGGTCTAAGGAGGACTAAAGAGAGATTTCCTAAGATAATTATGATATCCATGGGAGACCCTTAATTGCAGTGGTCTGTATGGATGACTGGTATCAGACATCACAGTGGTTATTTAGAGATGACATCATCATTGGCTCAACAAAGTGACTGCCTACGAGCCATGCGGTGAACATCTTATTATGGAGCTCTCTCCACACATATCATGACACAACAAATAGGTTATCCTAATCATTCATAATTCTCCATGCTAGTGGTGAATCCTACACTCCTTGAGAACCCCTCAACCATATCACACAACACTTCATAGACACTCTCTTGCTTTAGTTTACTTTTGTTATTTACTTTGTTCTTGTTTACTTTAGCACTTATTCAAACACACTCTTTATACACAGTTTACTTGGAATTAGATATAACCTACAAGTACTCTCTAGTTAATAGTAACGAGGGGCATAAAGACCTCTACCAGTAGCTCTATGTGGGATCGATGCTCTTATTTAGAAACTAGCTACAATTGATCTGTGCACTTGTAGTTATCAAGCTATTTTGTGGTGCCATTGCTAGGGAACTAAGCTCTTTTGGTATTTGTTCTTAGTTGCTAATTTATTGTTGTTGTACTAAAAGGTGTTTACGAGTTTCAAGTTATATCTTTGTTGCTTCTTACTATTTTTACTTATTTGAAAAGAACAAAAAATTATAAAAATAAAAACCCATAAAAATTATAAAACAAAAGTTATAAAAACATTCGCTACTAATCATGTCTTCCGAGATTTCTATTTTTGAATAGATGAAGCTCACAATGGAGAAGTTGGAACCTTTGGATATTATGTTACGAGGCAAGATACATTAGAAGAATAGTTTGAATGGTTGAATGATTATTCCTCCATATTATGTTCCTCTTACAATTTGTTTTGTGAAAATTGCAGATCCATAGATCATATTAATTATCAATGTGAGTGTAGCATTGATACCACATTAGCATCTTACAATAAAAGTAATGAAGGCTTTGTTGATGTGGAGGTTTTAGAATATGCGATTTTTACTAGTTTTTGTGAGTTGCTAGCTCGCATGAGAAAGATAAATGAAGAAGATAAATCACTAGATAGAATCTATGGAGTAGTATATCATATATACTCTTATTTGTTTTGATAACTTCAGTAGTAATGCATTATTGACCACTTCTATTGCAGAAGAGACTAACCTTTTGCAGGACTCACAAAAGAGAGAAGAAAAGGATGTATACCGCAGTGAACATGCTACTACTACTGGTATGGGTTTGTTTAACTTGTATGATCTGTTATATGGTTGTGAAAAATCATTTTATAATTCATATCATGAGATTTGTGATAAATTTATGGAAGTTGGCCACCTTAGTTTTCAATGTTCCATTACTCTTCAAGAATCCCTAGTATCTTACACTAGAGTTGAAGTCTTAGAGTATTTGGTTTATAAAGGTGTCCATGATCTACTCTCAAAAGATTCAATCATGATAAAGAGTAGTGATAGTATGCTTCATATGAAACTTACCTACTTGTTACCAATGTTACAATCTTATTGCCAAGAACGTCTTAGTGACAATCCACTTGTGGTAGAGAGTAAGGCATGGTCTAAAATTGTAGTGCCCTAAGATAACCATTTGCAGGAACCACAAGATAAAGAGGAGGAACAACAAAAAGGTGAGGTTGACTAAGATTGGCACACTACAAATACTACATTTGTTTATAATTCCTCTCTCTCTGTAGTAATGCTAAACTGATTGTAATTTATCTGTGGAGGCCTTGTGCCTAGACACTCATGAGGAGAGCATTACTAATTATGAACTAGAGATAGAACCTTTCTATGAATATTTTGATGCTAATATGCAGGGACCTGATTTACTCCCTGTTGCAAAGGAAGAATATTATGTAGTGTTCCCCTACAATGGTAACCAAGGTAAAAGGTCAATAATTATATTTCTACCTCAAATCCTCTCGTTGCAGCTATATAAGGAGGCATGCTCACCAAAGTTGGTGCATTCACGCTCGCTTGGAAGTGTGAACATATTCATCTATATGATGCCGATGCACTACAAGAGGGTACGACTTTGACCGTACTATACTATGAGATGCTCTAACCCTTTGCTGGAGGTAAGTACCATTACATCTCGAATTGATATCCCCTGGGATCCAGGTGGATGATTTAATGGAGCATCTAAGCATGGATTTATGGCTTTAAAGAAAGTGCTTCCTGGGAGCAACCCGGAAGTTTTGAGGTGTCTTTCTTAATTTTGTGTCTTGAGTCTACCTGCATTCATGTTGCATTGGCACTTGTGCATATATGCATGATTTCCTATTAGAGTTGGCTTGAGACTATTTTCAAAAGGTAGAATTTCTTGTTTCTCTCATCATGTGTTGCATATCTTGGTTAAATCTTCTCAACAAAAATACTTGTTTTGTTTGTTTCTGGACTAATGTTTCAGGTCTATAATAAATTTTTGGAGAAAATAACTTGTTCTGGAGCTCATAGTGAGCTTAACGAGCAGCCGTATGGACGGACCCGTCCGTACCGCACGCCCGTACCACTCATGTGACACATCGGAAGAAGAAGAAAATTTTCCAAAAAAGTGACCACAAGCTTAACGAGCACCGGTACGGTGGGACGCGTCTGTACCGTCTTCCCGTACCGACCTCGTTACCAGGCAAAAGAAACATGAAGACAGCCCAGAGGCTGTAACGACCAACCGTACGAGCGCATCCCGCCTGTAATACCTGGTCATACGAACTTCGACGGAACCCTTCAAAAAATGAGGAAGAGAAGAGAGAAGACAAGGTGCAGTATGGCGGAGATCGTTCGTATCACGCACCCGTACCAAGGGGCAGCACCACGCAGTAAGGGCAGGGACGAGTACAAAAAGGTTATAACCCCTCCATTATTTTTATTTTGACAATATCAGGTAAGTGGGTTACCTTCTGCATGTTCCATTGTACTTCATTTTATTTTACCTAACTTATAAACTCCCTAGCCTATAATTCTCTATAGTGTTTCATGTTTCCTTTATTTTTCTTCTTGTGGTTGGGTGAACGAACTTTGTTCGTACACCGAATCGTTTGCTTTTACTTTGTTCGTTATTTTCGCAGGGACTTGAACCTTGTGTGATGACGTGCATGGTTTGTGCCAACCATGCAAATACTTGCATAAGCCACTTGGTTGTTTCAACCCAACACTTCAACAAGGAAGTATTCATTGAACCAAAGGTCCATGTCCATCAAAAGTGAGGTTATTCATACCTTAATGGTAAAGTTTGTCACCCTTGCTTTGTTCAAGCTTGGGGAGGAAACCACTTCTCACACTCTCTTTTGACAACCGCATTTTATCTTTCCTAGTAATCTATTCAAGTTTGGTTCTTACAGAAGTTCTAGCTTGGGGAAGTTACTTCTGCATGTGTAGAGTCTTGTGCAATGTTCTTGTTCGATGAAACTTTTTGGGAAATCATGTATCCCGCTGTTTTTGAATGCTTTATTAGGTAAGTTGTGTTTCATGTTTATATAATGGATGCACTTGCTTTTGTTAGGATTCATAAGAGTTCAGTTAGAGCTTTGATTCACTATGTTAAAATCTTTATCCATCTTGAGAAGAAGTTTGTGATCCTCTAGAATACATTGCCATGATTTCTACACTTAAAATGAATAAAAGTATATTGAGGAAGCCTCTAAATAATTTCTTGAGTGATGTTTAATTGTTTTAAGAGCCTAGCCTTATAGATACTCGACCCCATAGATTTATTGATAGAGACTTGATGACACTCTTGAAAGGAGTTGTTTGACAGAAATGAAGTCTAGCGGTAATTGTGATTCATGCCAAAGATAACCTTGAGGATCAATACATGGTACTATTTAAAGAGTTCTATATTTTTAATGCACACCTTGGGATTCCAACAACTACGCTGGACTACGAACGATCTACGGTACAATCCCTAATTTCGACTATAAGTTGACGACATGGGTGGCATAAATGTCCCTGTAATGGGCAAAAGTATTGGTACTCTTGAAAGTTATGAAAACCATTGTTTAAAAGAATCACTCAATGATCCTCGTTGAGAATCATCCTTCAAAGAAGAAAGAAAAATATATGAAGATCCACATAACAAGTCCTTGGCATGGTCTCATTACTACTTTATGAATTTTCTTGAAAGACAATGATTGGAATAGTAGTGTTTGATAGTCTTTATCAATTAATATGGGTGTTCTAGTGAGACACTCTAATGCTAAGCTTCTTATTACATGATCTCTCACTTTTATTTTCTAAATCCCTTACTTTACAAAAGTGAGGAGATACAAAACATAAAAGGCACAATAGGAGGATCACATGTTTGCTTTCAAAGCTAGATTCACTTTTGTCATGGAGCATTGGAGTTTTAATTGATCTTTTATGGATTGATATAACTGATCTTGTGTTGCCTTTTATGAATATGTTCTTTCTTACTTTGAGCTTGCAGGGAAAATAAGGATACAAGGCATTGATCTTCTACATCCAATATTGTACTTCTGTTTCAATTTTTGTCTCATTTAAGGTATTGACTCGTGCCTCATGAACATGATGACCTTGTCTATAAGCCACCATCTTGCTCAGGGACGAGCAAGAGTCTAGCTTGGAGAATTTGATGAGTCCAAAATTGAAGCATATTTAAGTATAAAAATTATTCATATTGTCACTCATTACATGCTACATCTATGTACAATTATGCCTATTATGTATGATTACTAGTTCTCATTCATTAGCACATGGACTTTCCACAATTAGTAGTTTAGTACGAATTTATTACCTTTTCCTTGTCTTTGACTTGTGTGTAGGTGTTGTGAACAATTACGGATAAAAGGAGCTAAGACGATTCAATGTGGAGGAGTTGCAGGCACCAGACTTGCCATTTGAGAGGAGGAAAAATTGATTTTTTCCATCAACTCCAAAAGAATATCCAAGGCCATCGTGTTTTATCCCTTGGACATACGAATCCAATGAGCCAAAGAACACCTCAATCGGAGTCCATATGAAGAAATGACGTCCAAAACGCTGTGAAGTACTACAGGCGTAACGACCACTAGTATGAGCAGATCCCGCCCATACCCTATTGTCATACTACCATCCGACGGCTTCGTTTTGTCAAAAGGAACAACATTTGTGAAGGTCCAATGGGAATATTCAGCACCTAGCTTCGTCGGTTCGCAAAACAGACCTCCAGATGGCTATTTAAAAAGGAGGAAACCCTAGAAGAGGGGGAGAGTCCACACACGCCATAGGGGCGGAGCCTTTCCACTCCGCCACCTCCATAGCCGCTACCCACAATATCTACACCACCATACCACTCAAGGGAGAGAGGACACTTGCATCTTGAAGGGCTACACATCGATCTTCATCACCATCTTCATCAACAATGTCTCCAACTTCGATCCCCTTTGATTACTTTGTTGTGATTCAATCTCTATTGTGCATTTGCACTTGTATTCAATTGTACGTTCATATTACATCCATACTATTGCCATGATGTTGGTCCCCTTCATGTATGAGTAGTTTCCTTGTTCTTGGGGAGATATGGTGAAACCCTAGTATTATTATGCATTGATATAAAGATGATCTAAACTTGTGTCCATCGACTTATTGGTCTATGATGTTTTTATGACATTGTGTTTGATCTCTTTCTTTAGATGGTATGTGTAGTCGGCCACATATCATTTGCCTTCGGTACTAAAGAAAAGGGTGAAATCCTTAGGACATGTTTGGACGTATGCCCAATGCTATTGTGACTTCTGTTGGCTTATAACCCACATGGTCTAAGGAGGAATAAAGAGAGATTTCCTAAACTAATTACGATATACACGAGGAGACCCTTAATTGCGGTGGTCTGTACGGATGACTGCTCTCAGACATCGTTGTGCTATTTAGATATGTCCTCATCCTTGGCTCAACAAAGTGACTGCCTACAAGCCTTGCAGTGAACATCTTATTATGGAGCTCTCTCCACACATATCATGACACAAGAAATAAGTTACCCTAATCATTCATAATTCTCCATGCTAGTGGTGAACCCTACACTCCTTGAGAACCCCTCAACCATATCACACAACACTTCATATACACTCTCTTGCTTTAGTTTACTTTTGTTATTTACTTTGTTCTTGTTTACTTTAGCACTTATTCAAACACACTCTTTATACACCATTACTTGGAGTTAGAGATAACCTACAAGTACTCTCTAGTGAATAGTAACGAGGGGCATAAATACCTCTACCAATAGCTCTCTGTGGGATCAATGCTCTTATTTCAAAACTAGCTACAATTGATCTGTGCACTTGCAGTTATCAGTGCACAAGATCAACCATGTTGGTGTAGGTTTGGAACTCGGCGATACGCGATGTTGGCGCGGATCATGTGAAGTTACATTTCCTTGAAGTACTCTTCCACACTTTTAGTTCCTTGGTTTAGCATTCTAAGCTTATTGAAGAGGTCACAAGTGCAATGTGACAGAATAAAGAGGGAATGCATATGAGCCTTCATATCTTGCCAAGTGTTGATTGGAGGCTTTCCTCTTGTTTCTTGGGCAACTTGGATTTTTCCCACCAAAGGTTTGCATAGTCATCAATATCAAGCGAATCCATAGCCACCATGTTCTCATTGCTATAATTGTGCATGCGGAAGATTTTATCGACCTTGAGTTCCCATGCGAGATACTCCTCAGAGTCATTGGAACCAGTGAACTTGGGCATCATGAACTTGAGCTTGCCAAATATGTCTTCCTCTTGGTGATCACGATAACAACGGTTACCATCTTGGCAATAGCAGTGTTCATCCTCATCATCCGATCAATAATCTCAACGTGCTTGATTATGATGATCATAATGTTATTGTGGCAGTTGTTTTGCCGCATTTTGAGGTGGAGGAACTTGGTCCTCGTGGCATTTATGATGACCTTGGGCCTCTTGGCACGGCTGTGGTTGTGGAGGAGGCTCATGCCTTGGTTGTTGATGAGGTTTAGGAGCTTGTGCCTCCCGAGGATGATGATGGTTTGGAGCCTCTTGACGCGGTTGTGGCGGTGGAGGAGGCTCATTCCTCGGTTAGTGATGGGATGAGCCACTTGGGCCTCACGATGATCCTGATTATCTTGAGTTTCTTTATGCAGTTTTGGTGGTTGATGAGGCTCATGCCTAGGTTGTTGACGAGGTTGGTGTTGCTCGTCATTTGCATTTTGACCCTCATGATGTTGTTGATGTTGTTCCTCCTCATTGTGACCATGTTGTAGGTGTTGATGTTCATGGCGGCGGTGACTTCGAGGAGGGTCTTCAAGAGTTTCACATTGGCGACGAGTTTGTTCTTGCAAGTTGGAGTCATCACTTGTTGTCGAGTGAAGGTCTTGCGGTTGTTGATGATGTACTTGAGGATCCACTTGCAGTTCTTCATGTGGTGGTTCCTCTTGGATCACTAGCACTCTTTCATGACGACAATGTCCTTCACACCTGATGACCCACAAGTATAGGGGGTGTATCGCAGTATTTTCGAGGGAAGTGAAACCCAATTTATTGTTTTGACACAAGGGGAGCCAAAGAGTATTTATAAGCCTTAACTACTGAGTTGTCAATTCAGCTGCACCTGGAAACAATCTTGCTCACAACAGTTTATCAGTAGCAACAGTTTTGTAGTAGGAATAGCAAAGTAGCAGCAGTAGTAAAGCAAGGACAGCAGTAACAAAAGCAGTAAACAGTGGGATTTGAGTGCGGTAGGCATAGGGATGGATGGACGGGCGTTGCATGGACAAGACAATTCACATAGCAATCAGAGCATAGGGCAATTGCAGATAAATAAGATAAAGCATCCAAGTACTATACAATCCTAGGCATGTGTTCCATATATAGTCATACGTGCTCGCAACGAGAACTTGCACAACATCTTTTGTCCTGCCAGCCCGTTTGCAGCGGGGCCTCTAGGGAACTACTGGCAATTAAGGTGCTCCTTTTAATAGAGCACCAGAGCAAAGCATTAACACTCCGTGAAAACATGTGATCCTCACATCAAAGCCATTCCCTTCCGGTTATCCCGATTTCTGTCACTTCGGGGCCATAGGTTCCGGACAACAACGTGTGTATACAACTTGCAGATAAGACCAAAAACAATACTATCATAATGAATCAATAACATGTTCAGATCTGAAATCATGACACTCGGGCCCTAGTGACAAGCATTAAGCACAACAAGTCGCAACAAAGTCATAAAGCACTAATAAAAGATACTAGGCACCATGCCCTAACTATCTGATGCCATTACATGAACGATCTCATCCAATCCCTACCATCCCCATAGCCTACAGCGGGGGATTACTCACTCATAGATGGGGGAAACATGGATGGTCGATGGAGAAGCGATGGTGATAATGATGGCGATGATATCCTCCAATTCCCCGTCACGACAGGGTGCTATAACGGAGTTTCTGGTGCTGTTTCGTGGAATCTGGTGGTGGCGGCAGAGCGGAACTCCTTCTGTAAAAACGTCGAACCCCCCGAAGTTTTTAGGTCAGAAGGCTTCTTATAGGCGAAGAGGGAGACCGAGGGGTGCCTGGGGCCACCACACCATGCCCTAGCGCAGCCAGGCGCAACCCGCACCTGGGGGGGTGTGGCCAGCCCCTGGCCCTCCTCCGTCTTGTATTCTGGCTCCGTGAGTCTTTTGGAAAAATAGGCACTTTGGCTTTTGTCCCGTCCAATTCCGAGAATATTCATTTTTTGACTTTCCTAGAACCAAAAACAACAGAAAACATGCAGCTGGCACTGTGGCTCTTGTTAATAGGTTAGTCCAAGAAATCATATGAAAAGTACTCCAAAGTGTGGACAAAACACAAGAAAGGAGATAAAACCAAGCATGGAGCATCAAAAATTATAGATACATTTGCAATGTATCAACGCCTTGAGTGAGACCTTGACGAGGAATCACCATTGTAGCTTGAAGTTGTGGGGTGCCTTAGAGATGGCACATATTGCAAAGGTCCCACATATTCAACAATGGGATCTTCATTGCATCTTGGGGCACTTGCATGAGGATCTTGTCGATAAGGAGAATGATGTCGTGACGAGCTTGAAGCACTCGAGTGGTGCCATGAAGATCTTGATGCACGAGACTGTGGCCTTGTGTTGCGTGCAATCTCGGTCATAGATCATTGGAGAGCTTCATTTTGATAGGATAAATTGTGGTGCATCGCGTTCAGGAGGTTCTCGAGGCCATCGAAGCGACCGTCCATCCTTTTGAACTTGTCTTGAGTCTCTCCAGATTGCTTGTCTTGGCATGTATCAAGGGCATTGCAACATCCACAAAGTTCTTCTCGAATGATGAATTGGCTTGCTCGAGTAATGTACGGTCCTTGTTCATCTTGTGGAGGTGGCTGGCTTGTCTTGCCGTTCTTATCCATGATGCACCAAAATAAGGATTGTATATGGAATGGTATTGTGTGGTGGGGGTTTGAAGGAGTTGTAGTAGAAAACAAAAAATTCCTGACTAGCATAACACCAATATGCCCAAGATCTATCTAGGAGTAATCCTATAATAGAGAGAGGCTCTGGTAACATACCCTTCTAGACCAAAGGCGCTTACGTTCATGCGGAATGTGGATGATGTAGTCGTACTCACACCGATCTCAAGGTCACGAGGCTCCTCGCAAGTCACCCCCGGTCCTTGCACAACAATCTTTGTGCCATAAGTGGTAGCACCCCCGTGGTCTTGCACTTGTATGGTGTTCAACGACAATTCCCACTCTCCTTGATCCCACCAGGATGCAGAAGTAGATCTTCTGGCTGGAATCACCACATCACAACAACGTGCCGCAACGAAGCAGTCTTCTACTTGTACAACCCTTACATGGGGCTGGAGTCGCAAGAGAAGAGATAGAGATAGAAAGAAAATCCCTAAGGAAATTGCCTTAGAGATTGTTCTCTGTCCTTTTCCCTCCCATATAGACCTTATATAGGTGAAAAGAGGTTACCCCATCAATTAAAGTCCCGGGGTGGGCTTAAAGGGAGGAGTGCACAAGAGGAGTAGGTCGACCGGGGTCGAGTGGGCCCCATGTGCGGCCCATGGGAGGTCGGCTGTGGGGTGGGCCCCACCCGCAAGCCCTCCTAGGTAGCGGTGGCGGCTACTCCCTTGCGGATTGCCTCTTAGGCCTTGTTCCCTCTAGGGACTTGACCCATTATAGATTTTTTCCCAATAAAATTTAATATAAAATACATATTATTAAATCCTCTTTGATCTGAAACATCTTTCGGTTCCCTCCAATCTCCTTTGGATCTTCCCGGAACAATTTCGGTTCTCTCACGGAACAATTCTGCTACTCTTATATCTTTCTTCCTGTGATTCCATCAATTCCAAAATGATATCTAAGTGTTGTAAAACCCTTAAGTATACCCTCCTATTCGGAAACCTCACAAACCTAATCGAGATGACTCTCGGATCAGTGATCAATAGCGCGACCATGATTCCGATAATGACCCATGTCCATTCCATGATTTCAGCGTTGTTTGAACCATAAACGTCTGTTCCATTTCCCTTTGTTACTTCGATACCTTACTTGTCCGAGATCTGATCAATGGTATCATGATACCCTGTTCAATCTCGTAACCGACAAGTGTCGCTTTACTCGTTCTCGTGATATTACATCCATGTGACCTAGTCACATGTTGTGCAGCTTATGGATGTAATTTCACCGAGTATGCCTAGTGGATCTTCCCGTCACTTGCGAGAATAAATCCCGATCTTGATGCATATGCCTCAAAATGACCCTCCGGAAAACCCAACATACACCTTTATGATCACCCTGTTATGGTGTGACGGTTGATGCAGTCTAAGCAGCCTCGGGTGACAGTAATTAAATAGAATCTCACGGTCTAAGGATTAGGATACTTAATTTATAACTATTGCAACAATGAACTCTCTATCTTGATCGTGTTGCAATACTTACATTTTGTAATGTCCATCACATCATTAACCAATTGAAAGAGTATGAGTTTGGCGGAATATGATGGATATATTATTAAGCCTCATGGGCGAGTATATATAGGTGTACAGACGGTTATCTTGGAGTACGAGTCAAGTTAGGACTGTACGTAACAGATCCTAACTCTATCTAAACTACCGTAACAACCGTATATATGTAATACTCTAACACTCCCCTGCAGTCGTAGTGGTAGCGTCGTGAACAACTGGAACATCGTGGACGGTCAGACTGGAGATAAACCGAAGTAGCATCCATTAGGCTGACATCCCCCCGCAGTCCGAGCGGGAACGTCGTGGATAGTGTCGCAGCACGGTAGCTTGGACTGTAGAGGAAGCTGATGATGCTCAAGCGAGGTGGTAGCCCTTGTGCCGATGTCGAGGGAGCCGAGAGCGCGAGGCGGTGCCATGGTCGAGGTAGCCGTACGATGGGTCGCCGTGGTCCATATCGTGGTCGGGAATGCCGGTGTCAAGGTAGCCGCACGTGAAGCCGCATGCGCATAGTGCGCGAGGAGGATGATGGAGACGCGTCGAGGCAGTCGTTGAGGGCGTCGATGCCGAAGCCGATGTAGTCCGAGGCATCGAGGACGAGGTGCGGCCATAGTTTTGCCAGAACTAGGCGCACGTCGGGGACGAACGCACACTCCGGTTTTGCTATAACCGATTATGCAAAGAAGAACTTGTCGGTGACGCGGTCGAGGCAGTCGTAGAGGGGTCGATGGCGAAGAATACATTGTTGAAGCCGATGAAGACGAGGCGCCGATCTGAGTTTTCTAGACTCGAGAACGTGTCGGGGACGAAGGCACGCTCGGTGTTGCCAGTACCAGGCGTGCGGGGGCAGGGACCATCATGAACTTGCCGCCATGTCAAAAAGACTAGAAGAGGAAGCCTCTAGAGCGGTTGCGACGCGCAGAGCAGCTAAGGGAGAGATGCTGGTGCTGTCCGCGGTTGTCAGAGTAGAGTAGCAGGTGGTGTAGTTGGGGATGAGGCGATGACGCTGGCGGCGAAGTTGTAGTGGACGAATACGTAGAAGGCGGCGAAACCAGCGGTGACCTGGGTTAGTCATGCTGGATTCCTAGAGTGGCGATGTGGTAGTCGGCGGGACCTGCGATAGCGAGAGGGCGCCCTGCAGGTTACCTTGTGAAGCGCGGCGGCAGTGCTCGAAGTAGGCGAGGAAGAACCGGCGACGTGACAAAGACCATGTGCAGACGGCGGAGATCCGCACTGTAGGAGATGGCGCGGTGAAAACCAAGACCGTCGATGCACGAGGACGACGAAGTAGACTGCGTGCAACCACGCTACGACCCGAGGGGGTGGCATAGCTGCAGGGCGCAAGTCGGTGCAGTGGTTGGGAGACCACCAGCGACGTACATGCAAACGAAGGCGCATTGGAAGCCGGTAGCATGGACCAAAGGCGGCGGCGCTGCGGCCCGATGGGGCGACATAGCGGCAGCCCGTAGCTCGATCGGTGGTAGGCGCGTGCTCGGGGACGTGCCTGGTGTAGACATGCGCGAGATCGGTTGATCAGACTGACGGTTCACCGTATGTGCCATGGCATGCACGACGCGTAGATCGGAGTCGATGACGGCGTTGTCAGTGAAGTCCCGGACGATGACGACGAAGAAGATCCGAGGGGGCGGCCGCGATAGCCTTCCGAGGAAGGCGTAGCAGCCGTGCGTGGTGCGCGGAAGCCTGCCGTGAGGCTGTGACAGGCTGCCGAGGCAGGTGAAGTAGCGGAGGGGGCAGGCGGATGGATGCGATGTAGATCCTCGATGCCGATGGTCGGAGTAGAGGCACAACGATGACGACGGCGGTGGGTGACTGAATCCGATCTAAGATAGGTAAACCAAAAAAGAAAATTGATCAAGAGATCGGAAAAAAAGACTTACAGGACAGCCGATCATGGATCGGTGGACGAACCCTGCGTACGGGTTGCACGACCCCCGGTGGAGATCGACCTCCCCGGGGGCGGCGCGGTGCGGAAGCGTGTGTGGCGGCTAGGTCAAGGATCCTGCCGCTCCGTGAAGGGAATATGCCCGAGAGGCAATAATAAAGTGGTTATTATCTTATTCCATGTTTATGATAAATGTTTATTTTGCATGCTATAATTGTATTGATCGGAAACATCAATACATGTGTGTTTAATAAACAAAAAGGGTTCCTAGTTATGCCTCTCTTATAGACTAGCTTGTTGATTAACAAGATGATCAAGGTTTTCTGATCATAGACATTGGATGTTGTTAATAACAAGGTCACACCATTGGTGGAATGATGTGATGAACATTCATCCGAAGTATAGCATTACGATAAAGTCATTATGTTTATATTGCTATAACATCATACGAAGTAATCTTAGTCCTTAAACCATGAGATCATGTTAATTGCTAACACCGGAAGAGTATCTTGATAACATCAAACGTCACACCGTAACAGGGTGACTATAAAGGTGGGTTCAGTGCTACGAAGGTGTTATATTGAGGCTCATGGATCAAGAGTGGGATTTGTCCATCCCGATGACGGATAGATATACTCTGGGCCCTCTCGGTGATATCACATTGAAATAGCTTGCAAGCAAGTGATGTGATCACTAGAATGTTATATCACGGGAACGAGAAAAGAGTGCATGTCGGTAACGAGATCAAACTAGGTATGGAGATACCGATGATCGAATCTCGGACATGTAATATATCGCGGGACAAAGGGATTTAGTTACTAGCGTTAAAGGTTCTCACGATCACAGAAGTCATCGTTGAATGTGTAGGAGTCAGTATGGATCTCCAGGTCCCGCTGCTGATTATTGATCGGAGAGAGGTCTCGATCATGTCTGCATTATTCGCGAACCGTAGGGTGACACACTTAAGGGATACCGACACCATTTGGAGCAAATATGTTTCAGATAAAGATTTAAGAAAGCGCTGGAATTATTTCAATAGACACCGAAACTGTTTCGGGTGAAATTGGTGAAATTGGTTCTGCATGTAATATTGAAATGTTGCAGGGGGTTTTATGTGAATGTTTGTTAATTAAAGTAATTAACAAAATTCTGAATAGAAATAATAAAAGAGTTTTATTAAATGAGAGAGCATTAAATTTGGAGAAATTTAATGCATTTAAAGTGGAGACTTTAAAAGAGAATGTGAAGGGGCAAATTTATGTGGAGGGAGTTACCACCACATGAATGGAGGAGGTGAAGAGTCACCTCCCCCATGCGCCGGCCATGAAGGAGGGGTACCCTCCCCTCCTCCTATAAAAGGCCCCCCCTCCTCACTTCTCACACACACCTCCTTGTGAAGGATCTCTCTCCCCCTCTAGTATTATTCCCCCATGGTCTCGGATTAGCGAGATACATGTTCCCGGTGGCTTTATCTGGAAAGGAGTTGCTGCTTCCGCTGCTTTGCTTGAGCGAGGGACGGAGGTTGTCGGGGTACCGGACGTGTGTGCGATCATGGATGCACCGCTGCTTTGCGGTGCTAGACTTGGTGGTGCTGGAGCTGGATCTGATGGACGTGCTGGAGCCGGACCTGCTGGACTTCATCACGATCTTGAGATCGGCAAGTGTACGACTACATCAACCACGAGTTCCTACTCGTTAACAAAGCTCGTTATCTTCGAGGGTAAGTTCTCCATGGATGTATGCCCACCCATTGCTCTATATCTAGTAGATAGATCTTGGCGTATAGTTCTCATCGTAGGAAATTTTTTGTTTTCTATGCTGCGGACCCAACAGTGGTATCAGAGCCTGATCTATTCGTAGGTGCTTTGCACGAGTAGTACACATATGTTGATATGTGGGCGATGATGATCATGTTATTGCTTCTTTCATTTATTTTGGATATTGGTGGCATAGTGGGATGAAGCGGCCCGGACCAACCTTACATGTCATCGTACATGAGACCGGTTCCACGACTGACATGCAACTTGTTTTGCATAAGTGGCTGGCGGGTGTCTGTCTCTCATACTATAGTCAATATCTGATTTACAACGAGTTGCTAATAACTTAGTTATCCTCGTTGTGGTTCATGTTCGTAGGTAAGAACGGTTCTATCTCCGAAAGCCCTAAGCCACGTAAAACTTGCAATTGATAAATTAGAGGCGTCTAGTTTAGATCGTTGCTGGGCTAGTGTATTGATATGGTATTGTTGTAAGTAGATGTATGATAGATACTCGTACAACACACTCAACGTGTAAGTTCCATAGACCTTGGCCTTACACACAAAGGAATGATAGAGATCATACCACGATGCAAGTGATAGAGATCAAATGCATGGACCATATCATCTCACTTTACACATTAGATGTTAGCATCTTATACTGCTAGTTTGGCGTTTTCTGTAGCATTGTAAGATGATCCCTCTTTTAGATATCAAGATAAAAATGTGTTCTTCCTTAAGTATGCACTGTTCTATGGATCGTGTTTCGAGACATCACGTGATGATCGGGTGTTCTCAACTCTACGCTTTCATGCAACGGGTGTAAGACAGTTTTACACACGCGAATACTAAGGTTCTTACTTGGCGAGCCTAGAATGTACAGACATGGCCTCGGAACACGGACCGAAATGTTAAGCATGAGTCATATAGTTGATGTGATGACCATATTGATGCTCGCCTTTGAAGCTACACCGACTCACGTGATGATCGGACTTGGTGTAGTGGATTTGGTTCATGTAATCACCAAAAAGGCACGAGGGATGTCGTTTTTGAGTGGGAGTTCATTTCTAATTTGGATTAGTCGAACTCAATTTGTCATAAACTAAATCGAAGTGAATTTGCATAATTTGTTGTAGTCATTGGCATCTGTTCACTACCTTATGCTTAGTTTTAATTGAGATAATAGAACTATAGAATTCTAGATATTTACTTTACAAACTGGTATTGTATTGTTTTGAATGTCAATTTAAAGTTTATAAGTCCTATTGCAAACTTTTAGCAAACTCTATTTACTCCATGAAGTTTAATAAGTAGTATTAAATCAAGAGTAAGAATTCCAATGTTAGTATCTAAAGTATCATGTTTGCCTCCATGATTATTGATATTCAAAAGTTGTTTTAATATCAAGATTATATTGGAGCTGGAAATTATTTCAGAAACCATCATGTGTGAAAGATATTGTGATATCTGAAACAATGTTTTTGGTTGCATTATGATAGAGTATAATTTAGCAAAATACATGTTCTCATATTGTATGAGAATTTGTGAAGGATGGAGATGCTAGGCATCCGAATCTACCAAAAAGGTTTTGGGAACTGATATTATACTCGTGATTCTTCCTTATAAGCTATAGTAGCTTGATCATGAAAGTTGTCATGATAAGGATGAATAGAAGCTGTAAGTAAAATGTTTACTACACTAATAGATTACTAAAGAATGGATTTTTGAAAGAACACCAAACATTTGATGATGGTGATCCACTTCAAAGTGCAAGTCCAAAGGTATTAGTATTTGACTATATACGCTTTGTACCATGTGTCATGTTGATGACACCACTATTGATGTTGATAGATTCTTTAAAAAAAAAGGAATTGCTGAAAGAGAATCTATAAAATATTTGGCAGAAAATAAAAGGTTAGAGATGTCCAACTTAGGTATATAGAAGATATACATGTTATGGCTATATTCCTTGCTTGTTAAACAATGTGGTTCTTAGGTATTGGATACCGAATTGGTTGGTATGAAGTGTCATACAGTACAACGCAATTCATGAACTACAATGGCCTAAGTAACCAGCAAGAGAATGAGTGATGATGTTCATCGAAAACAAATAAAGTGTTATTGTGTTTTTCGTTTTCATCAAACCAAGCCTTCAAGATTTGTTTAAATAATTGTTATTTTGTTCCGGTATTACGAGAACAATGGATGTTCAAATAATTACCGTATTCCATAAAGGATGGATGAACTTTTACAAGTCTAGTTGGAGAAATCACATCCATAAACACTATTGCTAAAATATCACAAGACAAATGATTGAAAGATCACTTATGAAGTGACATCATTGTTTAAATTATATTTGAAAGAAAACATGAAGAAACTCCATGTTGATGGATTTTTGGAGTCTTTGATTTTGATCAATTGACGCATGTGAGACTTTCCTCGAGATAATTGAAACTCCGTCCATAGGCCAGAGAGGAACGGATGACTAGCTTATTGGAAATTGTGCATGCTGATGTGCATAGTCCATTATGTGTAGCCATATGCGATGGATCTTTTTGCTTCATATGCTTTCTCCGAAAAATTTGAGTGAATATATATCTATATTTACTTAATAAGGAAGAAGTATGAAAGTTGTTCAAAGACTTTCAAGATGAAGTGGAAAATCATTGTAACAAGAAAATAAAAGAGTTTATGATTTGATCATAAAGGAAGATATTTGAGTTACATGTTTAGCAAAACACCTAAGATTTGAGGAATTGTTCCATGATTTGTGTTCCCCGATAAACCATAGGAGTATGGCATATTCGAGAGATGAAATCAAACCATGTTTGACATGGTAAGATCAAAGGTGTCATTTATAAAACTGCCATTATGTTTTAAGGATTGAAGCTTTAGATACTACCGCTTTTACACTGAAAAGAGCACCATCGTGATCCGTTGAAATGACACCATATGAGTTATGGTTTGGGATAAAACCCGAATTGTCTTTTCTTAAATTTTGGTATGCTATGCATAAGTAAAATGTTTACAACCAAAGTCGGATAAGCACGTCTTTGTAGGTTATCCCAAAGAATTTGTTGGGAATTTCTTCATAACACCAAGGACAAAAGAGTTTGTTACTTGGAATGTCAAATTTCTTGAGAAGGAATTTTTCGTGAAAAGTTAAGTGGGAGGACAATAGAACTTTGATAAGGTTGTTGAACCTTAGATATATGTGCTAAGTAGCGCAACGCCGAAAAGTGTCCCGGTGGCGGCCACAATGCTCATGGCTCTCGTGATTACAAAAGGTGTGATCTCGGAGATTAGAGTTCCTATAGAACCGTGTGGGTTGGTAAGAATCAAATAGTAAGATTTGATAAGAAAGTCGTTATTGTTTTGACAATGATGAACCGACTACATGCAAATAAGCGATGATGGGCCCTGACTCCATAAAATGACTAGAAGTCATAGAATCCGTGATAGTATCCATACACGAGAAATCATGTTTCTGAACTTGGAAGACCCTCCGGAAAGGCGTGAAGCCTATCGGACGTGTTTGGATCTATAAAGAAATAAGACATGGATGTTTAACATCTATGAAATAGTCGACATGTCAGAAATAAGTTTACGACAATGTTCAAGGAGTTGACTATGACAAGATTTGATCTGTCATAGCGATACATAGTCTTGACGGATTAATGTAGCAACCACTACATATAATTTGGTATATGGTAGTTGAATAAACAAAACAAGGTTCTTATAATAGAACGGTTACCTAGGACGTGTGCATGACATGGTCCGAAGGGTTTTGTTAATTCAAAGGGTGCTAAAATGGCATGCAAACTTCAATAGTTGAAGTAAGCATAGCGGAGTTGGAATCTTCACCATGATGAAACTGTTAAAAGAGTTTAAATTCATCGGAGATGATGAAGATACTTGCATTTGCAAGGAATTAAGTGGGAGCGCTGAGACATATTTCTAATACATTATGTAGAGGACATATTGTTTATTGGAAATGATGTATCTTGTATTGACACAAGTTAAGAATTTCATTAAAATAAGATTTCGATGAAAGACTTAGGCAAACCCGGAATATTAGGCATCAATATCTATATGGATAGATTAAGGCGCTAATATGGTTGTGCCAGACATACATATATGAGATATTGAAAGGGTTCAATATGGAAACAACAAGAAAGGTTCTTGCTGCATGGAAAGGATTGTATCAAAATTCAAGTGTTTCAACACTTGGTGAGTAAAATCACATGAAGATTTTGATCGATTATACCATGATATGTATATATCTAGAATGTCCTATGCTCTAAATGTTATGAGCATATACCAGAATGATTCATAAGATGATCATTGGACAATAGTAAAGATATTCTTATGAGCTTTGGAAGAACTAAGAATATATAATGTATAAGTGACAAATAGTTAAAGGTAGTTCATTGTAAAGTGTTATATTGATACTAGTTTTGTCACAAGATACAAATTAAATTTATCTCAATTTAGACTATGGGTGGCACAATGTAATGGAAAGGATGTTCCATGATGGATTTGGATGAGTTCCAAAGTTGAGATATTGTGACGGATACTACAACAAAAGGCTAAATATATGACTGCTATAGTAGCAATAAAGGAGGGCATTTGTGTTAAGTAGTTTGTTATCAAACTAGGTGTGGTTCAAAGTGGGCTAATACTATGAAGATATATTGTGTGACAATAATATCAACATATTTTGAGCCGAACGAACTAAAGGTCTCACCAAAGGACCAAATCTATACAATGCCATCTCATTTGAGAATGAGTGATGCGTAGAGACGAAGAGACATGCAAATACACATGGACCTGAAATTGTCAGATCAGGAGATTATGTTAACCACTAGCAATCGCGTATATGCAACACCAGAAAGCCATAGGTGTTCAATGCGCAAAGTTTTTCAAACTAGATTATTGACTCTAGTGCAAGTGGGAGACTGAAGGGAATATGCCCGAGAGGCAATAATAAAGTGGTTATTATCTTATTCCATGTTTATGATAAATGTTTATTTTGCATGCTATAATTGTATTGATCAGAAACATCAATACATGTGTGTTTAATAAACAAAAAGGGTTCCTAGTTATGCCTCTCTTATAGACTAGCTTGTTGATTAACAAGATGATCAAGGTTTCCTGATCATAGACATTGGATGTTGTTAATAACAAGGTCACACCATTGGTGGAATGATGTGATGAACATTCATCCGAAGTATAGCATTACGATCAAGTCATTATGTTTATATTGCTATAACATCATACGAAGTAATCTTAGTCCTTAGACCATGAGATCATGTTAATTGCTAACACCGGAAGAGTATCTTGATAACATCAAACGTCACACCGTAATAGGGTGACTATAAAGGTGGGTTCAGTGCTACGAAGGTGTTATATTGAGGCTCATGGATCAAGAGTGGGATTTGTCCATCCCGATGATGGATAGATATACTCTGGGCCCTCTCGGTGATATCACATTGAAATAGCTTGCAAGCAAGTGATGTGATCACTAGAATGTTATATCACGGGAACGAGAAAAGAGTGCATGTCGGTAACGAGATCAAACTAGGTATGGAGATACCGATGATTGAATCTCGGAAATGTAATATATCGTGGGACAAAGGGATTTAGTTACAAGCGTTAAAGGTTCTCACGATCACAGAAGTCATCGTTGAATGTGTAGGAGTCAGTATGGATCTCCAGGTCCCGCTGCTGATTATTGATCGGAGAGAGGTCTCGATCATGTCTGCATTATTCGCGAACCGTAGGGTGACACACTTAAGGGATACCGACACCATTTGGAGAAAATATGTTTCAGATAAAGATTTAAGAAAGCGCTAGAATTATTTCAATAGACACCGAAACTGTTTCGGGTGAAATTGCTGAAATTGGTTCTGCATGTAATATTGAAATGTTGCAGGGGTTTTTATGTGAATGTTTGTTAATTAAAGTAATTAACAAAATTCTGAATAAAAATAATAAAAGAGTTTTATTAAATGAGAGAGCATTAAATTTGGAGAAATTTAATGCATTTAAAGTGGAGACTTTAAAAGAGAATGTGAAGGGGCAAATTTATGTGGAGGGAGTTACCACCACATGAATGGAGGAGGTGAAGAGTCACCTCCCCCATGCGCCGGCCATGAAGGAGGGGTACCCTCCCCTCCTCCTATAAAAGGCCCCCCCTCCTCACTTCTCACACACACCTCCTTGTGAAGGATCTCTCTCCCTCTCTAGTATTATTCCCCCATGGTCTCGGATTAGCGAGATACATGTTCCCGGTGGCTTTATCTGGAAAGGAGTTGCTGCTTCCGCTGCTTTGCTGGAGCGAGGGACGGAGGTTGTCGGGGTACTGGACGTGTGTGCGATCACGGATGCACCGCTGCTTTGCGGTGCTGGACTTGGTGGTGCTGGAGCTGGATCTGATGGACATGCTGGAGCCCGACCTGCTGGACTTCATCACGATCTTGAGATCGGAAAGTGTACGACTACATCAACCACGAGTTCCTACTCGTTAACAAAGCTCATTGTCTTCGAGGGTAAGTTCTCCATGGATGTATGTCCACCCGTTGCTCTGTATCTAGTAGATAGATCTTGGCGTATAGTTCTCATCGTAGGAATTTTTTTGTTTTCTATGCTGCGGACCCAACACTCCGATACCATGAAAGAGTATGAGTTTGGCGGAATATGATGGATATATTATTAAGCCTCATGGGTGAGTATATATAGGCGTACCGAGAATTATCTTAGAGTATGAGTCAAGTTAGGACTATAAGTAACAGATCCTAACTCTATCTAAACTACCATAACAACCATATATACCTAATACTCTAACACCAATGATATGAGTTCATTGTTAATTGTCATAAATGCTCCATGATCAAGAAACCTTGATCATCAGTTGCCCAATGAACTAGTTGTATATAGGATACTAGGGACCTTTCGGTTGTTTATATACCACATTTTTATAAATATTTCCGATTTATATAGTTATAGCATGATATAAAACTATTATGAACTAATGAAATAGGATAATAAACACCTTTTTTTGAATTATATATTTCATATATCAAGGCTAGGAAACACCCAAGTCCTTATGAGTACAGCAGAGATACAGACTTAGGGCAGAATGTACAACCCGGAATAACCGGGGGTTTTTGAAGGAGTAAAAAAGAAAACAAGAAGACGGTTTAGTTAAGTAGAAACTTTTGTTTCCACTTCAATAACTCCGGTGCTAGCTTAGCAGATCCTGTAGCCCATAGATCAAGTGTCTGATTGATGTTGCTGAACAAAGTCTGCCTATTGGTGTTCTTGTTATTAAAAATTCTGTTGTTTCTTGCGTGCCAAAGCTGAAGAAAACATGCAGCTAGGAGGACAGGCCATGTCTTGCTGTCTCTTCTTGTAATACTTGATTCCATGAAATCCACGAGATCATTTTTCTAAGCGGCTGTGTGGGTAACATTTAACTTCTCCCAAACCCAGGAGGCCTGTCGGCAATGTAGGGCAATATGTTCGAAACTTTATAGAGCCGGGCATTGATCACAACTACTGTCATTACACCATTTCTTGTTGACCATGTTGTCCTTCATGTTCAATCTTTGTCTGAATGCTAGCCAGAGGAACACTTTGTGTCTGTGTGGTATGATTGATTTCCAAATCCATTTTGCCGGAGTCCAACGCATTCCGCGATCACTGAAGAGGCGATAGTAGTCTCTTGTTGTTGCGGGTTTGTTAGTCACAATCATGAGTCTGGTGTCATGTTGTATCTGCACTTGTGCTTGATGGTTAAGCAATTCAGTCATGAGAGCTTGTAGCTGCTCTTCAGCCGTTTGTGATAGTGGGCTGTATAGTTTGATGTCCCAATTTCCATTCAGTTTTTGGGATTCAATTGTGCATTGCTGATCCTGTGCATATGTGAAGAGAATTGGCATGGCGGAATTGAGGCGTCCCAGCCCTGTCCAACTGTCATGCCAAAAGGATGTCCTGGTCCAAACTCGGAGGACACACCATGTGGTTTGCTGTACCACATGGATGAGCTTCATTATTGGTTTCTAGAAAGCCGAGTCTGTGGTTGAAGGATGCCGCAGAATAGTGCTCTATAGGTACCAGTTTGCTAACCAGGTGAAACAGGGACCCGTTCCATTTGAAAGAAGCTTTGTAGTCAGATTCGCCATCATAGATTTGTTATGAAGGCGCAAGTTTCTTATCCCTAGTCCACCCCGTGCTTTCGGCATTGTCACTACGTCCCAGGCCACCAGTCAATGCCCACCGTTGACTTCCTCACCGTTTTTCCATACAAAATCCCTTCTCAGCCTATCTACAACGTCTATACTTGCTTTATCCCACTCGATGCATGCCATGAAGTAGTTCGGTATAGCTGACAAAACTGAGTTCACCATCTGAATCCTTCCTCCGATGTTTAGCATCTATGGCATCCAGCCCGGTAGACGGTCGTATACTCTGTCAATCACCGGTGGCAGCAAGTTGTGGTTGATCTTGTTTGTAGTTAGCGGTAGGCCTAGGTAGGAGCAAGGCATTTGTGCATTGGGGCATCCTAGCACCATAGAAATTTCAGTTGCTTCAAGTGTTGGGATGTTTATTGGCACAAAGGTACTCTTTTGGTAGTTTATCTTTAATCCCGTGAAGTTGGAAAATGTGTCAAGAAGTATTTTTGCAAACTCAGCTTGTTGCAGCGATCCTTGCAGGAGAAGCAGGGTATCATCCGCATATTCCAACGCAGGCATCGGAGCACCTTGCTCAATTGGGTGCATTAGAAATCCACTGTTGTAAGCTTGTCTAAACATCTGTTGTAGAATATCGGCCATCAGAATGAATATGTATGGTGATAGAGGATCCCCCTGTCGGACCCCTTTCTTAATCCTGAACCTTTTCTGCACTGGCCATTAATCAGTACCTATGCTTTAGATGTTTGTAGCAGTTGTTCAATCCAGTATATCCAAAGCTCTGGGAATCCCCTAGCCTCTAGTGTGTGTAGGATTGCTTTCCAGTGCACTGAGTCGAATGCCTTTGTAAAGTCCAATTTTAGCACTAAAGCTTTCCTCTTGAATATCCTAGCACACTGCACCATCTCGATGGCTATGGAGAAATTCTCAACAATAGTCCTATTTTTTATAAAGCCATATTGCATCTGATCTACTAACTCTGGTATAAGTGGTTGCAGTCTGTTTGCTAAGACCTTTGCAATCAACTTTGGAATGGAGTGTTGTAGAGATATAGGTCTGTAGTCTTTTACCTCCAGACGTGTTTCAATTTTCGGCAGCAGGGAAATAAATGCAGAATTTACTCCACTCAAGTCTAGTGTCCTGTTGTGAAAAGCTTGGAATATTATCATAATGCTGTCCTTTAGCTCTGGCAGATAGAACTTGTAAAATTCGTTGGTGAAGCCATCTGGGCCAGGAATCTTATTTGCAGGTGACTCCTGGACTGCCTTCTGAATCTCTTCCTAGGTAAAAGGCTCGGCCAGGCATGAAAGCTGTGAATGTTCAGCATACAGGTGGGCAATGTTGATGCAAGGTTCCCAAGCCCTATCTTCCGAGAAGAACCCTCTAAAATATTCTGTTGCAATTTTGAGCTTGTCATTTTGCTCATAGAAGTCCTCCTGTCCCAACCTGAAGAGTTTGATCTTATTCTTTTTGAACCGGTAAGTTGCCATAGTGTGGAAAAACTTGGTGTTTTCGTCCCCAAGTTGACACCACTTTACTTTTGCTCTTCTGGTCCATTTTGATTTGTCTGCACAACAAAGCTCATCAATTTTTTGCCGGCATAGGGTTTGACTATAAATTCCCAATCAGTCAAAGGCCTCCATTCTTCGATAGCATCAAAAAACAGGAGAGCATGGTTTATGTTAGCATGCAACTTTTTAGCTGTGGTCTTGCCTCTTTGGCAGCTTCTGGTAGCTGCCCTTATCGCTCTTAGTTTGTAGTTTAGCCTCGATATAGGTGACATTGGCCTGGTGGACTGTTTTATAATCTGTCTTGTCATCTGGTTGAGCTCTGCAGACTTCAGCCAGTAGTCCTCATATCTGAAGATCTTGCTAGGTGCTGTAACAGTTTTGGTATCAAGCATAAGAGGCTTGTGGTCAGAGGTTGGCCTGCATAGTGTTCTACATGTAGAATGCAGGAAATTCTGACTCCACTGAGTGTTAGTTAGCACTCTATCCAGCTTGATTAAGGTAGGATCTCTCCTCATATTTGACCAGGTAAATTTTGAATTGCAAATGTCAACATCCATCCGTTCAAGCTCATCAATCCAAGTGTTGAAAGCCTCCATCTCCCCCCATGAGATGTTATCATTGTTCTTTTCATGAGTATACCTGTATATGTTGAAATCCCCCAGTAAGGCCCATGGAGCATCGACATTTTCCCTTAGTTCTTTCAAATCATGAAAAAAGAGTAGCCTCTCTTGAGCATCACATGGGGCATAGACATTTGTGATAATCAGCTTGGTGTTATTATCTGTAGCAGTTGCACTGACTATCAGGGAGTGTTTTTTCTGTGCTACCACTGTGACATCGAGATCTTTGTCAGACCAGGCGATTAAGGTCCCACCCGCAGATCCCTCTGAAGGATGGTACAAGAAGTTGGAATATTTTGCTAGTAGGAACTGCCTTGCTTTAAAGACATCTATATTTTGCAGCTTGGTTTCTTGCAGGCAGACAACCATTGCCCCTGACTCGGCAATTAACTTATAAATGATTGAGTTTTTGTCTTCATCACCTAAACCTCTTACATTCCAAGAAAGGATCTTCATTTTGGAACATGGTTAGCCCCAAAAGAAACAGAGGAATTCAATGCATTATGCCATGGGAAAGTGAGAAAAAGGGTGTGCAAGCGACATAAAAACTTAAAGCATCTGTTGACATTACAGGGTGCGATACAAAGCAACAAAATAAAAGGGCGGATGCAATGTTGGTCTTGTGCATCACACATCGTGAGTAGCACCAACTTTCAAGGAAACACAAAGTGCAGGTGGTGGTGAAACCAAACTAGCACCCTATCTAGGTAATGCCAACCAGGAACTATAGGAACAGACACGGCTTCAGCCATGGGATCTGTTGGTCTCCGGGGCGACCTCCTTTCCCTTGTTCTTCAGGACTTGATCAACGTTGAGGATACCACAGCAGCTGGCCAGGTCAAGGAGCGTCTGACGGCTGCATCCAGTAGGAGCTTCAGTGATCGGCATTGGGGCGACCAGGTTGATGTCTGAGATTCTCCTAGTCTTCCTTCTGCGGGTCGATGTCGAACCAAGAGATTGTCTCGACCCTTCATCAGAGGAAGCTTTGCGTTGAGAGACCCTTTCCACAGATCCCAACCTTGCTCCATCTTGCAGCTTCATGATACTCTCGTTGTGCCTCTGGTACGTCACTAGCCTGCCCTTGGGCATCTTCCCTAGCGGCTCAGTGAGATCTGATTCAGAGTCTGAGAGAGGCAGCAGTCGAGCCTGTCGCTGTGTTTCATCAGGCTGAGACACGCTCTCTGTTGCTCTAGGCGGCATCGGCTGCTCCATTGGGCCCTTTCCCTTCTTGTCGACCATGTGCCTGCGGCCCACGTCTTCCACTGCCTCCCGAGCAGCATGCCTTCTCTCAGCCGGCTTGCAAAGGAAAGGCCCAACACATCCCATCATGTTTAGAGTCCCACCTGCGAGTGGGTTTCCACCCCGGCCCGGAGCGTGGCCTCCCTGGCTCGCGAGGAAGAGGGCCTGCTTAAGGCGCTCAAGCCCGTCCGGAGTGGTGTGGACCTTGTTGTCTGGCGTCAGAAGCAGGGGTGAAGCCAGCACCGGAGTTCCATGGCCCGCAGCCAACAAGGAGACGATAGGAACAGGGTCAGAGGAGCAACCATGGAATTGGAAGGGAATAGGAGTTGCCTTGATTGGGTCAAAAGGCAGCTGTAGTAGTGGTAGTATACCACGGCCAGGAAGCAGCAGGTTTGGTGGGTTCGTACAAGTTGGAGGAGATGGCAGGTGGAAGGTGGAGGTGGAGATAGCCTGGGTGTATTGTTTAGTTGGCGTCATGGAAGAGGGGTGTAGGGCGAGAGGTGCGACAGGGGGGCCCATGCTCATTGTTGGGCGCTCGTGAGATCTAGGCACATGGCTTAATAGGATTGATAGGATACCCATATCAACAAGTTGCACTTATTTTCCGAAAGCTCATTTCGAAAAGAACTCTAAGGTTAAGCGTGCTTGGCCTAGAGCAATTCTAGGATGGGTGACCGACCGGGAAGTGGGTAACCAGGTGCGCACGAGTGAGGACAAAGTGCGCAGAAAAGACTAGTGTTGGTCTGTGGGGCCAGTCTAGATATCCTATTAAGCTTCCAGGAGTGACACCCCCCGGGCCCAGGAGTGGACGGGGTGTTACAAGTGGTATCAGATCCGACCCTTGCGATTACACGGGTGTGTGCGGGTCAGTGGCGGGACATGTGGAGCATGGCGCGTGTGGCCCGGAGTGGACACGGCATGGCACATGTGCCCACACTGGACGCACAGACGCGTGCCAAGAGGGAACGTTCCTGGGGTGTGCTTGATCTATGAGGGCATCGATCTTCTAAAGGGTGGATGTATGTGAGATCTAGGCACATGGTTTAATAGGATTGATAGGATACCCATATCAATAAGTTGCACTTCTTTTCCGGAAGCTCATTCGAAAAGAACTCTAAGGTTAAGCGTGCTTGGCCTAGAGCAATTCTAGGATGGGTGACCGACCGGGAAGTGGATAACCAGGTGCACACGAGTGAGGACAAAGTGCGCAGAAAAGACTAGTGTTGGTCTATGGGGCCAGTCTAGATATCCTATTAAGCTCCAGGAGTGACACCCCCGGACCCAGGAGTGGACGGGGTGTTACAGCGCAGCAGCTTTGGAGGGTAAGAAGCATCAATCTCCAGAAGCAGAGGTGGGGCCCGGTGGTTTACCTCAACAGGGAACATGCTGAACAGCAGAGAGCGGATGCACTCACGAGACAGGCCCACCTCGTGCACGGCCGCCACCCCCACGTGCGGCATGCGGTTGAAGGTAAAGACCGAGAAAGGCTCATCCTCCCCACCATTACTCGGTTCTCCGACCGGGATGCGGACACGGAAACACCGAGAGCGGCTCAGCGTGACGTCGACGTCGAACGCGACAACGCCCTCGTCCCAGACAAACTGCGCCGCGGCAAAAGGTGGCTATGGCGCAATCGTGCGGGCCTCCACTTTCGCCGACTCCCCGAGCAGCGTGATGGAGTCTAGGAGTGGCGGCGTCGGGGTTCAGCAGCGCCCGCCGTGCCGCCAGCGACAAGGGCCTAGGCACCTCCGGATAATAGGCGACCGCCTGTTACTACTGCGTGCCACCCGGCGCGCCCTGGCGCACAGGTGTTGTAGGCGGCGCGTCAGTGCCCGAGCGCACCCAGGTAAACCGGCGCGAGCGGCTTCCCTGGCCATGATAGTGACGCCTCGTTGGCGGTGGCGGTGGAGGCCAAAGGTACGGAGGCGATGGCGGCGTCGCGTCGTCCGAGTCTGGAGCCACCGGGCGGCCGGAGGCCGTGTCCCAGACCTCGTTGATGTAGACGTCCGCGTAGTTGCTGCGCCCGCCGCTCTTGTGGAAGGCTAGGTGGTGCGGGATATGGCGCGGTGGCTCGACCTTCACCAAGGCGAAGAGGGCGGAGTAGTCGTGACCACGTAGCGTGCCATGCTCGACGCTCATCAGGGAGGCAAAGCCGCTCACCGCCGTGCGAACTCCGCGCCACTCCTAGAACTCCAGCGGAGCTTCTCCATAGTGAGGCAGGCCACATAGTGGTAGGAGAAAGTGAACGCACTGTCACCGAAATTGTGGGGGAGAATGTGCACAAGGGAGACAGACTGATTGATGTCTCGAACGCGAAGAGGGCTCTGGCGCATGGCGCGGACCTGGTCGCGGCGGTGCAGGAACATGACAAAGCACGCCCCAGCAGAGCTCGAGGCAAAGCGAACGTGGGGATTGTCGAGCCTCTGATGGAACACGCGACGGAGCCAGGGGATGGGGTTGGCACGCGCCGGCTGGATATCCACCAGGCAAGCAAGGGCATGGGCATCGTGCACCGGGGGACAGTGGATGTCAAGGGAGGTGGGGCGTCCATGGAACACTGGCTCCATGGTCGTTGAGTGGTGCTTTTTGGCCCTGAGGTTGCACACCTCGGGATTTCTACAAGAGAAGGCTCTGTGGTTGTATCCTAGGCAGCGAAAGCAACGCAGATGGAGATTTATCGGTTCATGGAGGTATAGACGTGTTCAAGAATCATATGGAGAAGGCAAGGAAACTGGCCTGAGGAGGATATCTTTATAGGAAGGTGGCGCAACGGCGGTGTAACCAGGATCGAGAGCTGGAGAGATCGGTGCCACGGTGTGAACCTGCTCAAGATCGCCATGTCGTGGCGCCTACATGGCATGCGTTGTGACTTGTCTGACCAGAGTCTGCAAGCCTCGTTGAAAATTATCATTCTCATCTCGTAGCTGATTGCAGCAACGTAGACTAGCTGACCGCCTAGCATGCATGGGAGCCAGCCCACCCAAAAATTTTACGGAGCTGGGCGTGCCCACCCCAGTAGAAACCGAACGTGATGTTTCTGGCCCAAAATTTGGAGCCGCAGTCGATCCACCGCAGATATCAGAATTCACTATCATTGGGGAACGGGCGGCAGCGGAGCGACCCGTGAAACCGCTGAAGGGCCGCGGTTTTCTGATGGAACGATCACGTCGAACAGAAGACTTACTCATTACACGGTCAGGAACCCAGCTGCAAGTTGTGTTGATTTGTGCGCAGTCGTGGAGAACATGCAGTTCTCCAGCGTTACTGACCGAACCTGGCGTGTCAACCGCGGTGATTTCCAGCCTAAACGGACCAACGGCTCTGGATCCCCTTAGAGCAATCTCGGCCGCGACGTCACGTGACGCCACACGAAATTCAAAAATTCCCGCCTCGCCTCCGACGATGGCGAACCCCAGCGGCTCGCCGCCAAACCAGAAATGCAGCAGAAGGGCCATGGCCTCAACGGAGAGCGTGAGGCCAGCAGAAGCAACAAAAACCTTCAGAAGGCCACAAGAACCTGAAGGCGCGCCCACCTGATGAGTGGTTCCGCAGTGGTGCATCCGAAGCATGGCATCCTCAAAACACGCACCCGGAGTGAACACGGATCTGTGGCCTTGCCGGCGACCTAGGTGCGTACGTGTGGCGGGACTAACTACATGCATGCAAGGAAAACAAGACCAGCACTTATCTGTTGTGCAGCTCATGGCCGTGCCCCCGAGAGGAGCCGAGCAGAGAGTGGTCGCTGGGCACCCCTCAGCAACCGAAGTGCCGCCATCCGCTTTGAGCATGGTGGTTGCTCCTGATGGCGAACCAGGCCCAGCACGAGAGCTTCCGCGGATGACATCAGCGTTGGCGCCGCACGCGATTGCCAGAGAGCTCGCCGCGATGCCGGGGGGCAGAGTAGAAGCCGTTGCAGCATAGGCTGCAAGAATGGGGGCTGGTGTGCGATGTGGTGCGGGGGCTAAGGTTGGAGCATGGTCGTGGCCGGCGGGCGCCGAAGTAACGCTCGCCGCAGGGGCGCCCGCGTCGCCTAAGGCGTCGCGAGATCTCATCCTTTCCGAACAAAGAGTTCTCTTCCAGTCTCTGTCTCATCCTTTATGTTTATGTTCTATTATTTGCCTTTAGGGCATATGTTCTTCAGTCTCCCACTTGCATCAGTATATAAATAATCTAGTTACATTTGTTACTAATCATAAAACCATATCATATACCTTATTGATCATGCTTGTTTATGGAAAACTTTCTGTCCTTGATCTGAATATTCAGATCTGTATATTCTTTGCAAAGCGTCCAGGATGAACCACGAGGACCGGTGGCCTCCCCTTATTCCTCTACTGCAGCTGGACACGGTGGACGCCCATGCGAGCTGCAGAAAACGCTGCAGCTTTTCCATGTTCTTGGGGAGCCCGAGCTGCCATGGCCACGAGCCACGTCGGAGATTGCTCCGCCTCGAGCATGTACGTCCACACAACCCCCTCCTAGTAAGCCCCTCGTCTCCATGGACACTGCCTTCCTCGCCATAGTACCCTGTGCCGTCGTTGTCATGCGTTGAGCGTTCTACGTGCACGCCGCTGTGCAACCGCGCCCCTACAGTTGCGGCCACTGCCGACCTCCCCGCGAGCTCACCTGGGCCAGTAAAGTACCGCCGCACCCTACCTGTCCTCCCAGACACCGCTGCCCGCCGCCACACTCGCCACGCCGCATGCGCACGGGCTCGCCCAGCAGCCACACGCGAACAACAACAACAGTCTGCACGCGCATAGCAGCCCACGCCCGCCTCTGTTCATCACAGGCTCACAACTGGCATAGTCCACCTACATCAAAACTACGAGCACCATGCTATAGCCTGATGTTTCCTCTTAAAATAGAGCCGCTACATAATCGATTTTACCCACTATGTTGCCCGCAATCTTCCCCGCAAGTCGCGCCGCCGTGCTGGTTTTTCTCTGTCGGACATTCAATTCCGGCACCTCTCGTTTGTCAGAGAAACAACTGTAGCAGCACCTGCAGACCCCCCTGTTCACCGTCCAGGCCGTTTTGCAAACACATACCCAGGCTTCCTAGTTATGAACCCGCCGTCCCTATCATGGACACGTGTCAGCACCACTTACTCCGCCGTGCAGCAACCTAGTCAGCATCTCTGGCCCACGTGTCACTGTCTTTGGGTAGCTTTTGTCTGGGTAAGAGTTCCAGATTGTTTTCTTAATTCAAATAAAATTTAGAATATGAATAGAATCCAAATCAATTCCAAATCTTTTAAACTAAGATGAATTTGAGGAAACTTATAAAATAAAATATGAATTATTTTCAAAGGTGAATTAAAATATAATTTCAAATTTGACCAGGGTTGATTCTATCTAAACAATTGACCACTTTTAATAAGATATGATTTAAATATTGTTTTAAATTTCTAAATTCAAATATTATGAATAATATATGATTTTGAATCAAAAAAATGATAGGATTATGAATATGCTATTTAAACCATCCTTTTTGGGGCAATTTAAAATTTCGAAATAATTTAAATGCTAATAAATGCCATACCTTCATAATTGAATAATTTTTAATCCGTAACTTTGAATTCAACAAATGATATGTCTAAATCGATTAGCTCGACGAGCCCGATCTAAATATGCATTCCATGTTGTGAATTGAAGCATGCATAATATAAATATTAAGGAAACAACAAGGAACATGCGAGTAAAACTTTACTAAATAAATACTAAAAATGCTTATTTCTTGTTTCCACACCTCACCCATGCCATGATATGTTATACCATGCAATTGTGCATCATTTCATCATGGCATACCTTGTTTGCTTATTGCATATGATTCATATGATTGCGCACTTTATTTATTATGGCCTTTGTGTATTTGGCTTTTATTCTGGACAAATGTTGAGCAAGGGAACTACCAAGAGAACCCAAAGTACTACCTGGATCCCGGTTATACCACTGCTGATCCGTCATGAAAGTATTTACCCATGCTTGCATACATATAACACCTATGCTTCTATCTTATTATTGCATCAGTGAGTCACGATTGCATTAAACTAAATCCCAAGTATTGCATAGCCTTTACTTTTAAACCCCACCGAAGTTTGTATCCTCAATCCCATGGGTCATTACTACATGAGTTGTTTGAGCTACGCGAGTCGTAGAATTGTATATGTAGGGTTTGTGTGAGTCCTTGGATAATGAGGTACCTAAACAACTTAAATTGTATAGTAATGGGATAAATAAAGAAAGAGGCACCAGTGTGAAATAGCTATTATTTGGTTCTTCCACACTCACTTGTGTCCTGTAGGACCCCGAGTACTTGATTCATGTTCCTTGACTATTCGCACTATCCACATACAGGAGACTCTATGGATCCCCTTCGCCTGAGCCTGATTCACACTTTATTTCTTAGGGCCACAAACTAGTTTAGGGTGTTATTACTATCCTGTACTTATGTCATGCTTTACTGCTTTATTTACGATTGCGCATGGAGCGACTATACTGTTTAGAACTTGTGACATGTTTCTGTGGTATCATCAAGCCCAGTCAGACTTACGGGTTCCTAGTCGTTTACAGCCGTCGACACAAAACCTGGGTCCATCTCGGAGCTAGCCAACTTCGTTGCAGGTAGCTTTGTGGGGTGGCCCCCTGAAATAATTTATTAATCCTATGAATGCATTGTCATGAGGGCTCGTTTCTTTTTATTTGGTTCTTCTCGAGGTTGATCATGTGTGTGTTGCTATTTGTGTACCCCTGCAGGGTAAATCTTTCTAAAAGTCGTGTCCACGGTTATGGACGACTTGGAGCACAGTTTCTCGATCATAGACAATCATAACTAAAGTACCGCCTTTAATTTGACTAAGACATGACTAGTAAATAGTACAACACTCATGGAATGATTAATAAAATTGCCAACATATGGGATGTTCTTCTGCCTTCTTGTCGGTAAGCGAGAAGGAGGGTGAGCGATGCTTATTATGTTACTCCTATAACTGTTGTTACTAATTAATGAGCACATGTCCATATCTGGTTAGGTAGATGTTGTAGTGTGTCTCTATAGAACTATTTAGCTATTATCTTTCACTGCAATTACGTGTAACACCCTCGAATCGGCCCTATGCAGATTGCAGCGCTTCCCGCCAAACCCGCATAGAAACGATTTAAGGACGCCCACCAGGCACTTGCGTGCGGGTGGAAAACAAAGTAAACCATTACCCAATAGTTTACGATGGAACCCACAACACATATATATATAACAACGACTCATTGAGTCAAGAATATAGATATACAGTACAAAGATCCAATTCACCTTGAAAACGATACAACATCCGAGATGGATAAGAAGCAAATTGGGCTAAGAACCCTGAAGAATAACCAATGGCGTCCATAACCCTGCCCAGGCCAAACCAGAAGGTTAACCCTGCTAACGCGTCGATCTCAAACCTGCTAAAACAAAAGGGGTGCCGACAAAAGGCAAAGGAAAAAGAGGAGCGTCAGTACTGAGGCCAGTACACGACGAGGCTAGAATTCGGCGGCTCTCGCCTACATAGGTATGGTGGACTGAAGCGGCAGCGAAGCATGCACTAAACAACCTATAGAGACTCGTTAAACTGTCGGCTATTAGAGAGAGATAAGAAAGACCTATTCGAAACCAAACTTATACTAACACCAATCATACCCATCCTGGTGTTCCCCCTCGAGACCAAACGAGGAAGTCAAACCGAGGAACTCACACAGTTGGCAGTTTTATTCATTCCATTATAGTTGAAGCACTTACTAGTCATATATAGATAGCATGAGTCATCTTGATAGCATAAGTAGTGGACAGTTTTAGTTAACCATTCAGTTGTAGTTGCAGTACTTACTAGTCAGATACAATTAGCACGTGACATCCCAAACCCAGCACTTGTTGGCACTTTTATTTCATTCCATTGGAGTTGCGATACTTACTAGGCAGGTATAACATGACACGATACACCCCAGTTCCACCAGTTGTTGGCAGTTTTATTATCCATTCCATTGTAGTGAAGTTGATTACTAGTCACATATTAAGTCAAATTTATAGCACTACTTTAGTTATGCTTGTCTATGATCGAGATACTATGCTCCAAGTCGTCTATAACCGCGGACACGACTTTCAGAAAGATTTACCCTGCAGGGGTGCACAAATAGCAACAGACACACGATCAACCTCGGAAAAACCAAATCAAAACCCAACAAGGCTTTCACGATAAAGCAATCACATGATTCATCAATCATTTCAGGGGGCCACCCTACTAAGCTACCCGCAACGAAGTTGGCCGGCTCCGAGACGGACCCAGGATTTGTGACAATGGCCTGGGTCATAACTTGATGAAGGCATTCATCTACTTAGTCATAACTTCATTATTCCAATCTCCTAGCATTCTTCCTTTACTGCCTAACTTGCCCTTCTTAACTACCCTTGTTGAATCCATCAATGATGTTTCTAATTCCATCTATAAACTCCTTTACTCACCTTTCATCTACTTCCAAGGCTTGTAAGATTTAACTTCTCTCCATATCACATGTGATATCAAACCTCTGGAATGGGTAGGGTGTTACTCCCATAATACAAGTTTGTTCTTGTATTAGCTTGGTTAAGCTACTTTGCCTCCAACTACTCCATATAACTAATATTATATATTTCATCATACTCTAGCTTGACTTCTCATGATCAAGCTAGATGATTCATCTTACTAGGGCTTTCCTAATTTAGTATACTCACAATAGTTCTTAATCATCTAGTCATCTATTCTCAAGTGACTTGAGAGTAATGACCACCAACCTCTGATCATACAAAGCTTAGGCTTCTAATTGTCTGATCAAGATCTATTACCAACTAAGCAATGGACTTATACTAGTATCTCTATAAGCTTATCTTGTTAAAGGAACTTACTTTTAAATTTATACCAACTTTGCTTAACAAGATTATTACTTGATTCTCTAATACTACTAACTTTCCTATAGCTTCTCAAGTATTCACTTAACTCTTAGGTTTAGATACTTCTTCTAGTTAACTCATGAGTGAGTTAAATCCTCCAACATCCAATGGTTTGATTACACTAAGGATCACATTCCATTGATGATGGCATACTCTACCATACTAGCTCCTCCTTCTTATTAATTTACTTAAAGTATTTGGAAGGTTAATATAATAGGTCAAAGCTAATAATCAATAAGTTCTAGGTCAGGAATTGATCACTCAACATTGATGATCAATTGACACTAGGACTTGGTGAAATAGGAATGTCATCTCTTAATATGATATTAAGGGTATGTGATGGATGGTCTTGGCTTGACTTCTCTTTCTACTCTATCGATGATAAGAGTTAATGTTTAAGAACTACCATGATACCCATGGTAGTAATATTTATGAAAAGCATGTAGATCAAGGTTTAGTTATTGAGTTTCTTTACTTAAGTTATATACTTAACTTGGTATTCAGGGTTTGTGGTATAGAATACCTTGATATCATCTTTAGAATATTAAGTATTCATCCTTGAGTTGTTGTATGGAATACCATGTCATGATCTCTAGAAGATCTAGTACTCCTTGTTAAGTAGTGTTTTGTGACTTAGTTTTATTACATTTGACCTACCGTTATATCAAATTATAGTACCCAAAGATAAGGTTTGAGCAAAGGTCATATTGGAACTTATCGCAATAACTTGATGATCTACTTCAGTTCCACCAAGTTAAGAGAAGCTTAAATCTCTTTGGCAAGTTTTATTTAAAAGCGCAAAAATTATATGGATTTTCTATGCATGAATGCAATGCACACACCTTATCTTAGCTTATTTCTAAGCTCTAATGCTGGGATGTTACAATATCTCCCCCTTAAAATAAACTTCATCCTCGAAGTTCGTACTCTCTTACGTTTCGAAATAAGGAGTTAACTTGTATTGATCACGACCTTTCCTAACTCCATTGTGATCACAAATGGGGATAATTGCAGTATCCCGTATCCCAATCTTTTTCCTTGAATTCTCTTCATACTTGGCAACTTCCAACTGTCGTTTCCTATTAGTAGTATAACTCCTTCTACTACAATCCCTTGGGTTATGTCTTCACAGTCTTACATAGGATTGGTTTGGGACACATTTAATCCATTCAGATCAGGCTTTCCTATTACTCTATACTGGCCTATATTGGAGTAGTTTATTCCCCCTTTAAGGACCACTTATGAGTTGTTTCTTTAAGAACTAGTCCACTAGGATTAATCTATTATATCTCCTTCGATCTTTCATCCAGACATACTCTTGAGAGTACTCTTTATACAGATGAATTCTTATAACCTTATGAGAATAAGGCTTAATCTCGTCATGACTCAGTACTTCTTCTCCAACCTTTAGTTGGGAAGATAGTCAACATCACATCTGTGTTATTGCTTACTCTCCCCTTGGGATCTTCTAACGGTCTCTAAATTGTATGTATAATATCCATTAACTCAATAGTAAGGATATTGGTCTTTGTCCAGCTTATACTTTACCTCTACAAGGTCTCATGAAAGAATCTGTGGTATACCCACACAATTGTGGATTTCCAAAATGAATCTTCCAATGTTACTTAGCTTACTTTTATCTTCTTAGACAGTACTTCTTACCGGTAAATCTGATGTCATGAAAATGTCTCGAAAGACGATCACTTTAATTTTATACTCCTTTATGTCTTACTTATCTTAGGCCAAGTTTTATGCTCTTTCAACCATACAAAGATGGTCTGATTAGCTAAGCTGCTAGGATACCAACTATGGATACCAGCTGCGGATCCTCCTAGGTGTATGAATTACCCTACAGGTTTTCTACTTCTTACTGGCATTCTCTCTGAGTTGTCAGAGCTTGAATACCAAACTTGTTCCAAGACTTCTTCTTTGCACCCTTCCAAGTTACTTCCATGAACTTGGTACAACTATTTCATTAGCTTCTGAGCAACATCACCCACTTTGAGTGAACTTAATTCATCCTTTAATGTTGCCCCACACCCTTTTAAACACTAATATTCCTTCTTATTGCCGGCTAATAATGAGTTGGGATTGTTCCAACCTTCAAAATAGTGTTGATACTCCTTATATTTGGCTTCATTCTTCTTGCAAGTCTTCATCTTTATCTTCGGAACTCGTCACTCCCTTACACGAATTCCCTTATCTATCTAGGTCTATAACGTCAAGTAATAACTTGATGATGCAACATGCATTTGCACATCAAGTCAAACTTCATGCACAGATCTAGTCCATCAAGAAGATCCAAGAAAAACCAAGAAATCCAAATGTGGTACATATAACTGACATCATTCTAAGCCCTTAATATAGTAGTTGAGTATAACATTTGGAAAATGCAGGCTTAGCTGTGTAGTATATGACACCTCCTAGTATAGGTTTACATCGTGATACTTAGGACTCAGGGGTTAAACTACTCTTTATCTCAATATCTACCCAAATTGCTCAGTTGCATCAGGATAATTTTGAGCAAAGTGGTCTCACTTTGGTTCTGACTATCCTCTTACCTTTCTTCTGGGACTAATAAAGACTACCAATTTTCCATTCTATCGTAAACTTTCCTCACATGATCTCTCAAAACTACTAATGAAATTGTATTTACTACCTTAATCTAGAAATTATCGTAATGTTATAATACCCATGACTTTAATCATAGACCTACACTATTCTTTACTTACTGTTATTACAAGATTTGTTATTAATTACTTGTCCTAATTATACATGTATCATGGTCTCGGAGCTAATCTCACCATGATCCTCTTCTTTTTATCTTACTATTGTTGATTCTAAAACAAATCCTACTTCATCACGTAGAATTATCAAGTGAATCCCACATGATTTACTTCCCACTATATCTACACATGTTCTAATGGTCTTCATCATGTAGCCTATCATTACCATCAATGAAAAGATTTTTCTACCTTACCTAGATCCTATGGATATACTACACCATTTCAACTACTCTACAAGATATTCTAATCTCAGTCCTAATCTTCTCGGATATTTCAACTAACTTAAGAGATCTTAGTGGTGTTATACCTATTTAGAGCTACTCTAAAATGACAATTCTCTAGATAAGATAGATAACTAATCTTTAAGAAAGATGACATGGCATCCAACTTAAGTGTGACAAGGTTTATCCTCAGATGGATACCCATCACAATTATTGGTTTAGATAAGATGGCTTCCTGAAAGGGTAATTGCCCCTATGTGTGGTTTTGGTGATTAATGACAATCCCTATGGATTCAAGTATGGATGCCATGAAGATAAATATTTACCTTGAGTTTTGGCATCAATATCATCGAATTGAAGAGAAGAATATGATATGTTCAAGATCTTGAGAGTTCGATCTCAATAGAAGAATTCAAGATATGGATCTAAGTCGGTGTCATGATAGCCTCATTAGTTGAGCTATGGTTGACTAAGATTTAGAGCATGTAATCAAATGAAGAATTCTTTATGTACCTCAAGATATTGAGATGGAGCATGAGAAGGTACTTGGTTGACCAATACAAAGAGTGAAGAGTGATTTCAAGTTGGTCAACACATGAAGCATAAAGAATGACCCACATGGATCTTGTGGTATGGTAAGCCTTGTCATTTATGCATCATGAACTAACCTATTATATATGTGCCTTTGTGTTTTCTATATGGGATAGGTATCTTTCCATGAGCATGCTTCAAAAGTGAAGATCGCATGTAACCCATGAGGATGACATCAAGTGGTGATCGTCATCAAGGTTGAGAAGGGCAAGTTCAAGATAAGCATCTCGAGAAGATCATTTGCTTGAAGCTTGCCATCCATATTGGTGATAATGTATATGTGAAGATGTGTCTTAATGAAGCAATCCCATAGTGGTGTATGGGGGAGCAAATCATGAGTCTTCACGAAGCAACAATGATCAAGTGATGCATTCCGGCTTGGATGGAGCTTGAAGGGTTCTCATCAAGATCAAGCGGGATGCGCAAGGCAAAGGTATGGCCTTGCTAGGTTTTCCTTTTACCGGTCTCAAGGTGGTTGTTGGGAGACTGGGTTATATGATAGATAGCCACACTATCAAGAGGGGCTTTCAGTTGGGTAACTTGATCATATTCTATTAGGGAGCTCAATCCTTTGCATACTTTGCATCTTCCTATTTTGTTTGTTCTTGGTGTTTCTCCATGTGAGGTTCTTGATCTTGTTGCTAGCTCTTCAACAAGACCAAGTTCGTCAAAAATGGATTTCGTATGCATCTTCTATGGTGTTTTCGAGTTTGAAGGTTTTACGGCTCTTCTCAGAGGGAGGCTTCATACCTTTCTTCATTTGGTTCTACTCTCCTTTGGTGGACTATGATGTTTTCATGCACCATATTGTAGAGCTTGTTGTCCTCTACAAAACAAGCCCAAGATCATTGAAATTAGAGTCCAGATGCAAAAGTTATTGCGTTTTTCGTGAAGCCTGTTTCATCCCGGTTGTGGGTCCGGTTCAACCGACTCCCACACTGGACGGTCCGGCGCCAGCGCCGGTTAGACCGGATCTGAAACCAGATTTTCCAGTTTTTGTGACCGAGTCTATTCTGAGTTGGCAAATAGAGGTATTTCGGTTTGTAGGCCGATCCTCTGGCCTCGGGACCGAGTTTCCCGGTTCTGGGACCGGTCCAACTGACTTTGAAACCGAGTTTTCGCTGTTTTCTCTCCAACGGCCATATTTGCTTTTCCCTATAAAAGGGGGTTCTTGCCCCAACGTTTTTGGGAGTTCTTGAGCCCAAAATTGACCTCCATTGTTGACCCTCTTGAGCTTGCTTCCTCCCCCTTCCCTCCTATGATTCTTGCGTGGAGATCTAGATCTACAATCCCCACCAACGAATTCCTTCTCTAAGTGAGGGGAACCCATTGGATCTAGATCTTGGAGTGATTGGTTGACTTTCACCATTTTTCTTCCTCTCTAATTCCTCCCTAGCACTTGTTGCTTTGGTGGGATTTGAGAGTGAGGGATTTGAACGCCCTTGGTGTTCTTGCTTTGCATTCTTGCATAAGTGTTGAGCTTTCCACTACGATTTGTTCGAGTGATAGACCGTGAGCTTGTTGCTCTTGGAGGGTGACCTCCTAGTTTGCTTGGTGGTTGGTGCCACGGTGTCCTCTTCATGGAAGATTTTGAAGAGACCCAGGCTTCTCCTTTGTGGAGCTTGTGAAGTGGTTGTGGAGCTTGCCATCTCCAGAGTGGAGGAAAAGCTAGCCATAAGCTAAGGGCATATTCCTTCGTGGGATAGACTCGGAGAAGAAGGTGAGCCTTCGTGGAGTTGGGAAATCCTTCGTGTAATCCCACACCTCTCCAACGTGCCGTACCTTCTTGTAAGGGAACACGGGAATACATCTTGGTCTCCACGTGCCTTGGTTATCTTTATACCCGAGCTTACTTTCCTTGTGATAGCCATCGAGCTTGAAGTACTTATATCTTGCTTATCACTTGTGGTATATTTATCTTGTGTTATCCTTCTTAGCTTAACTTGTTGGTGCACTTAGTTGAGCCTAGTGTATTTAGGTTTTGTGCTTGTAAAATAAAAGTTAGTATAATTCCGCATTCTATCAAGCCAAAATCGTAATAGTTTTGAAATTGTCTATTCACCCCCTCTAGGCGACATCTCTATCCTTTCAATTGGTATCAGAGCAAGGTCGCTCCTTGTTTAGGCTTCATCGCCTAGAGTGTAAAGATGTCGGCTAGTAGTATAGTGCATAATGACACACTTATCTTTGATGGGACAAATTATATTTTGTGGAGAAATTGCTTGCTTTGTAATCTTCGGACCTTGTGTCCAAATATTGAGCGATTTCTAGATGTAGGTTTTCTCCTCCTATGGATCCTCAAAATCTATATTTAGAGGATGAGAAAAAATTACATCTCGAAGCTCAAGTATCTAATTTGCTCTTTTTCTCCTTGAGCCCCACAGTTAATTTGTTCTTGACGATTGTGAAGCGCAAGTCATCTCATGAGCTGTGGACCAAGCTTAAAGAAATATTTGGTGGGTCCATTTCTCATGGGGTCGGTGGTATCTCCGAGGAGCTCTCTTCTCCTTCACATCATGAAGAGCTCCAAGTGGCTTCCACCTCTGGACACGATGAAATTTCAATTCCCTCCACTTCACCTACATGTGACAAGTCACAAGGTAATGGCATGGTGAGTGGAGAAATCATATGTAATGATGGTAGTGGTTCTCTTTACACCAATGATTCATGTTCTATAAATGCTAATGGTATAGAGAGTTTGTACTTAAGCACTTCTTGCAACGATAATTATATATCCCCTTGTGTTGCTAGTCCTTGCATATTGTCTAGAAATCATTTGAGTACTAGTGTAGATGATATGCTTGATTTGCCTTGTTCCAACAAAAAAAATTATTCTATTTCCTCTAGTTGTGTATTTAACAATGTAGAGGAAATCAAACACCCTATGGATCAAGGCACGATCATGAATGAAGATTCAAGAATATCCTCATCTTCATCCTCCTGTGCTCACATGTGCCTTATGGCAAGATGATCAAAGGTATCTCCTACTTTGGATCCCAACATATTTTCTTTAGATAATAGCAATGATAATGATGATAGTGATGATGACCTTGATGAGGATACTAGTGCTCTTGTGCTCGAGTTGACCTTTTTGTGTACCTATCTTCGTGGTAATAATAAGGCAGTTGCTTGTCTCAAACATGTTATGGACACCATAACCAAACAAACGAAAACCATAGAGGAGTTGGATTTCCAACTTGATGATGGGAGTCGTAGATTCCATCTCCTTAAGAAAGAGCATGCCGAGGAGAAGCACACTAATTGTCTCCTCACACAAAATATTGAATCTTATGAGCTTGAAAATGAAAAATCCATTAATGATGCTAGTGCTACTAACTCTAATTCTTGTGAAGCATCTTGTGAGCCTCATTTGGACATTATCACAACTTCTACTAAAAATTCTATTTTGCCATGTGCTAGTCCTAGTGATCCTTCTTGTCATACTATTGATAAACCTTGTGTTGGATTACATGATTTGCCTTGTTGCTCTAACAATGTAGCTTCTACTTCCTCTAGTACCTCTATTTCTACTAACCATGTAGAGGACATCAAAGAGCTCAAGGCCCAAGTCACTTCTTTGAAGAAATACTTGGAAAAGAGTCATGAAAGCAAATCCACACTCGATAATATTTTGAGTGTGCAAAAATCCCCCAATGATAAAAGTGGACTTGGATTCAACTCCAATAACAAGAACAAGTCCAAGAGAAACAATAAGAAGATCCAAGACCGAGTAAAGAGTTCGGCCAAGATTATTTGCTTCAAGTGCAAGGTTGTAGGACATCATGTAAGATCTTGTCCATTAAAGAAAAAGAACTTGAGTGAGAAGCAACAAGGGAAGCGGCCACAAGTTCAAGGTCAAGCCCAATATCAACCTCAATTTGAATCTAGGCCACTTCCCAAGAAGAATCAAGATAAGGCTCCCCAAGCAAAGAAATTAATGAAGAAGAAAAAGGGGAGCACTTGTTGCTACATATGTTGTGTGAAGGGGCAGTTTTCCTCTTCATGTTCAAGTGGTACCTTATCTAACCCTATCATTGTTGATGATGATTATTCTCTTGGGAAGAATAAGGATGGCAATGTGTTTGCCAAGTTTGTTGGAACTCAAAGTGGTGTTAAGAAAATAACCATTTGGGTTGCCAAGCCTATTGTGACTAACCTCTTAGGACCCAACTTGGTTGGGGACCAACAAGCTCAAACTTGATCAATAGGTGTTTGTGGAGGGCATTGGAGACTTGGCTAACTCATGAAGAATTAAGGGATCTTCATATATTATAATTTATCAAGCCAAGTTATAAGGATTATCATCTCCCTACCATATAGCCAATGCGCCTCTTTGCGGTAACTCAAACTCAACTAGTTTATATTGTAAGTTACTTGCCCCTTTACATGTTTTTGGTTTTGTACCAAGTATGTGTTTGTATTTGTTGTGCCTTGATACGTTGCTAACATATCTATAACTTTTGATGTTCCATGCTTGATTTTTATCTACTTTCTTATGTTTTGTCCACACTTTGGAGTACTTTTCATATGATTTCTTGGACTAACCTATTAACAAGAGCCACAGTGCCAGCTACCTGTTTTCTGCTGTTTTTGGTTCCAGGAAGTCAGAAAATCAATATTCTCGGAATTGGATCGGACAAAAGCCAAAGTCGATATTTTACCGGAAGACTCACGGAGCCAGAAGACGAGACAGAGAGGGGCTACAGGGTGGCCACACCATGTGGTGGCGTGGGCCCCCTGGTCGCCCACCGACCTTGCCTCTTCGCCTATAAGAAGCCTCCCGATGCATAAACCCTAAATTGTCAATCGAAAAAGCCACGAAAAGTTCTGCAGTGCTGCCGCCACCGAAGGGGAGATTCGGGGGACATAAAGTCTCTGTTCCGGCACCCTGCCGGGACGGGGAAGTGCCCCAGAGCCATCTCCATCGATCTCCACCACCATCTCCATCACCATTGCTGATTCCCATGATGAGGAGGGAGTAGTTCTCTCTCGAGGCTAAGGGTTCTACCGGTAGCTATGTGTTCATCTCTCTCTCTATGCATGATATTATTAAGATCATGAGCTTGTAATCTATAGATCTACCTTGCTACTCAAGTGCTTTAATAGATCTCTGCTCTCCCCATGTGTGTGAAAGTGACAGCGTGCACACCATGGTGGCACTTAGGCTAGAGATTACAAATACTTGTTATGAGTTATATTTGGAGTTGGATGTCTTTATGAAATTGTGGTGTTTGTTTGAACCATGTAGCGCTCAAGGTGATAGTGTGGGGTTATCTAGATGGGAAAGATGAACTTTTAGGTGTGCTGTTATAGCCCTACCATGGATTAGAGTGTCCAACCGGATAGTAGTTCAGCGTAGTATCATAAAGAAGAATATATCTATATGAGAGTGTTCACTAGTGAAAGTATGATCCCTAGGCCTTGTTTCTAAGCACTGAAACACCGTTTGCTATTAGATCTATTACATGTTTGCTTGCTTCTATCTTTATTTCAGTACTTTAGTCTTTTCCATGCTGTCAAGCTATTTTCTGGCACCGTTGTCTTATATCCATACCACTTGTATTTCACTATCTCTTCGCCGAACTAGTGCACCTATACACCTGACAAGTGTATTGGGTGTGTTGGGGACACAAGAGACTTCTTGTATCTTGATTGCAGGGTTGCTTGAGAGGGGATACCTTTGACCACTTCCTCCCTGAGTTCTGTAAACCTTGAGTGATCCACTTAAGGGAAACTTGCTGCTGTTCTACAAACCTCTGCACTTAGAGGCCCAACAACTGTCTACAAGAATAGAAGTGCGTAGACATCAAGCTATTTTCTGGCACCGTTGCCGGGGAGGTAAGGTAAAAGGTACTCACATCCTCCGGTGTGAGTGCTTGAAGTTATTTCCTTTAGATTCTGCAATTTTGTCTTTTTGTTTCTTGTTTTCACTAGTTAGGCTTAATGGAAAACAACAACAAAATTAGAGAGCTTTATTGTATTTATCTTGAGTTAGCACATGAAGTGTTTGAAGAGAAAATAAAAAAAACCTATGGAACTTTATTTGCATGCCACTAGCAATATTATTAGTATGAATTCTTTGAACACCATTATTGCTAATTCTATGGAAAATTCTAAGCTTGGGGAAGCTAGTTTTTATGAAAATGATCTTTTTAGTTACCCAGCTTTGGAAGATAGCTATTATATTGCTTATGATGATACCAAACCTCCAATATATGATGATTACAATGATGAATATGAAATTTTCAGTCCACCTACCATTGAGGAGAAAATTAATGATTAAAATATGCCTCCTATATTGGATGATTATGGTGATGAGAATAATAATGATAGCTATTTTGTTGAATTTGCTCCCACTACAATTAATAAGAATGACTATTCTTATGTGGAGAGTAATAATTATTATATGCATGTGGCTCATGATAAGAATGTTTTATGTGATAGTTATATTGTTAATTTTATTCATGATGCTACTGAAAGTTATTATGAGAGAGGGAAACATGGTTTTATGTATCTCAACAATATTAAGTTTCCCCTCTTTATGTTGAAAGTCTTGAAGTTGCACTTGTTTTGCTTTCCTATGCTTGTTGCTTTGTGCTTTCATGACTTGTTTCTTTACAAGATTATTTTGTATAGGAAGTGGGTTAGACTTAAATGTGATTTGAATTTGCTTCTTGATGCTCTCTTTTACTTGAATTCATATTTCTTATGTGAGCATCTTCTCAAACTATCATGCCTAACTTAAAGGCGTTAAAGAAAAGTACTTATTGGCAGATAACCCAAAAGTTTTAGATGAGTCTTGGAAGTTATTACCTCAGTAATAACCTCTCCTTATCCTTTTTTTTTTGCTTTTTGTGCCAAAAGTAACCTCTAATGAGAGAGAAGTAATGATTGGGAAAGTTGCTCTCCCAAAACAGATTTTTGTGCTTCACCATAAAAATTCGTGTAAAATCACTGTACGTCCTTTTGAGGCGTGAATCTTTGTGCTTCTGGCCCAGGTTGTTATCTAACTTTCATTAGTTCAACACTTTTCGATTTGAGCAACAGAAGGTCTTCAAAAAAAATCGTCTTTACCTGCTGGTCTGTTTTGACAGATTTCTGCCATTATTTGCATTTGCTTCTTGTTGCTTCCGTTTTGAGTTCTTTTGGGGAATTGAGCTTTTTGAGGGAAGTGCTACAGTAGCTTGTGTTTTAGTGAAAGTTTTATTGGTGTTGGAACTGAACCTAAAGACCTATTATCTTGAGTGCACTAATGCTGCTAATAAAGATTGTGTAAAGTTTTGTATGAAGGAAAAAATTCATGTGTATGGAAGGAATGAGTAATGAGATGAAGGATGGACTAAAGCTCAAGCTTGGGGATGCCACGCGTGTCACCCCAAGAAATATCCAAGAAGTACAAGCGTCAAAGCTTGGGGATGCCCAAGGCATCCCCCTCTTCATCACTAAAAATCCCAGGTTTCTTCCAAACACTTCATTTTTATTGTTTCATGCACAGTTGTGTTGTTCTTGGAGCGTCTTATTTTTCGTTTTCGTTTTGGTTTTTCGTTTGCTTTTTTTTGCTTAGTTTGCTGAATAAATTGGTTGGACCCCCTCTTTCATACATTGGTTTTCAAATAGTTTGGTTTGGTTTGGAAAAAGAGTAGGAAAGTTCATGCTTAAGTGGTAAAGAGAGCTTGTTTTTGACTGTGGCCTATGCTTTGTCATGCCATGCTTGATATTGTTTTGGCTTTATGCTTAGTATTCTTTCCTGTGGCATGACTTGTTATAAACAATTGAGATTGCTTAATGTGCCTTCGAAGAATCATGCGTTGTTTTAGCATATTAAAGCATAGTATTGTGGTATTCTCCTTTGAAGCTTTATTTGGGTTGACTTGGCACATGCTCACACCATGTTATGACTATACCAACTCACCATAGCCTTTATGATCCTTTAGTTTTCAACTTGTAGTATCACTTTATGCTTTGATCAATGATGTTTTGTCGCTCTGCATGATTATGGCCATTATTGCTCTCTTAGTTGGTCGCTCCCAGTCTTTTGCTAGCCTCCATAACCAAGTATGAGTTCCACTCATGCATCCAACTCCAAATAAAACCAAGTTATTCCAAAGATTCCACCATACCTACCTATTAGCATTTGCTATTCCAAGTATATTCATGTTTTTATCTACCTTCCGAATTAAACTTGTTATGAGAAAACTAGTGATTAAAGCTCTCACGAACTTGATGGCACACTTTACTTTTCTTGCCCTTAATAAACTTGAACCATTGTGTCGACTATGTTGTATATGCTTGCACTTATTTGTTGGGGATTAGCAGAACCATGCTGTCATGGGGAACGCTTTCAACATTGCACTTGTACTTTGTACCTAGTTGATATCATGCTCTTTTGTCTATGGATGTCGTCGGTGTGAAATGAAAGGGGAGCTTGTAAGTCCATGGAGTTATGTATATGTGTTAGAGAAACACCTGGCCGCTGGTCTAATCCATGCTGTCATGGTGGAAACCTGCAGCCTAACCATAATGAGCTGTCTATGAAGCATTCTTCTTATAAAAAAAGAGTCAGATATTGAGAAAAAAGAGAAAAAGAAAAAATATGAGAAAAGAGGAAAGAGAGAAAAAGCACCATATTCCCATGGTAAATAAGAAGATTGCTGAGATGCTCGTTGTCTGCTTGCCTTGTCATTTTGATATGGGGATTCTTCCGTATCATCGGGCAAGGGGTACCCCATTGGCGGTTCTCTATGATACACATGTACTTACGATGACAAGAACTTACCGGTGACTAAACTTGAGTAGCATGAGGAGCGGCCCTCGTATTCAAGGGACATGAGATTTCCAACTTATACTTTGTCAAGCATATACTCCATAGTTTGTTCACTTTAACCTTAATCACTTCAAGATTCTTATGATAGGGGCAATGAGAGCTGAAAGCTAATAAGTACCATAATTTTTGGAAGCTCTTTATGAGACTTGAATCCCTGCTTCCTTCTATGAAGGACTTTCTTTTACCTTTATGTTGAGTCTCCATCTTCTATCTTTATGCACCTATTGAGAGAGCATAGTGGCCATTCTTAGTTTAATGTGCATTGTCCCAAGACTTGTTGATTGATTCATAACTTTGATATTGCTTGTTCTTGAACTATTTGTATTTAGTCACCCTTGTGAACTTTGAAGGTGTCTTATGCATTTATGTTTGCTACTCTATGGGGGACAAGATGAATACCATTCTCATTATGTTTTCTTTATGTGAAACATACAAACATCTTTCAAAGCATTGTTATTCATGAATCCTTTGTTTGTATCCTTTCATGTTGCATGCATAGTCACTATGTCTTATTGTTAGAACTTCATCTTTCATGCTCATGTTTAGAGTACTTAGATCCAAGCTTTCAATGCTTGCAAATGATTTGATCAAGATTGTGATGGTGCATGTCACCTAAAAAAATATTCTTTCTTTTTATCACTTACCTACTCGAGGACGAGCAAGAGTTAAGCTTAGGGATGTTGATACGTTGCTAACGTATCTATAATTTTTGATGTTCCATTCTTGGTTTTTATCTACTTTCTTATGTTTTGTCCACACTTTGGAGTACTTTTCATATGTTTTCTTGGACTAACCTATTAACAAGAGCCACAGTACCAGCTGCCTGTTTTCTGCTGTTTTTGGTTCCAGGAAGTCAGAAAATCAATATTCTCGGAATTGGACCGAACAAAAGCCAAAGTCGATATTTTCACGGAAGACTCACGGAGCCAGAAGACGAGACGGAGAGGGGCCACAGGGTGGCCACACCATGTGGTGGAGCGAGCTAGCCCTGGCCGCGCCACCAGGTGGTGTGGGCCCCCTGGCTGCCCACCGACATTGCCTCTTCGCCTATAAGAAGTGTTGGGTCCGCAGCATAGAAAACAAAAAATTTCCTACGATGTGAACTACACGCCAAGATCTATGTACTAGGTACAAAGCAACGGGTGGATATACATCCAACAAGAACTTACCCTCGTAGACAACGAGCTTTGTTAACGAGTAGGAACTCGTGGTTGATGTAGTCGTACACTTGCCGATCTCAAGATCGTGATGAAGTCCAGCAGGTCCGGCTCCAGCACGTCCATCAGATCCAGCTCCAGCACCACCAAGTCTAGCACCGCAAAGCAGCGGTCCATTCGTGATCACACACACGTCCGGTACCCCGACAACCTCCGTCCCTCGCTCCAGCAAAGCAGCGGAAGCAGCAACTCCTTTCCAGATAAAGCCACCGGGAACATGTATCTCGCTAATCCGAGACCATGGGGGAATAATACTAGAGGGGGAGAGAGATCCTTCACAAGGAGGTGTGAGTATGAAGGTGTGAGAGGGGGGCCTTTTATAGGAGGAGGGGAGGGTACCCCTCCCCATGGCCGGTGCCCCAAGGGGTGACCCCTCACCTTCTCATTCATGTGGTGGTAACTCCCTCCACATAAATTTGCCCCTTCACATTCTCTTTTAAAGTCCCCACTTTAAATGCATTAAATTTCTCCAAATTTAATGCTCTCTCATTTAATAAAACTCTTTTATTATTTTTATTCAGAATTTTGTTAATTACTTTAATTAACAAACATTCACATAAAACCCCCTGCAACATTTCAATATACATGTAGAACCAATTTCAGCAATTTCACCCGAAACAGTTTTGGTGTCTATTGAAATAATTCCAGCGCTTTCTTAAATCTTTATCTGAAACATATTTGCTCCAAATGGTGTCGGTATCCCTTAAGTGTGTCACCCTACGGTTCGCGAATAATGCAGACATGATCGAGACCCCTCTCTGATCAATAATCAGCAGCGGGACCTGGAGATCCATACTGACTCCTACACATTCAACGATGACTTCTGTGATCGTGAGAACCTTTAACGCTAGTAACTAAATCCCTTTGTCCTGCGATATATTACATGTCCGAGATTCGATCATCGGTATCTCCATACCTAGTTTGATCTCGTTACCGACATGCACTCTTTTCTCATTCCCGTGATATAACATTCTAGTGATCACATCACTTGCTTGCAAGCTATTTCAATGTGATATCACCGAGAGGGCCCAGAGTATATCTATCCGTCATCGGGATTGAAAAATTCCACTCTTGATCCATGAGCCTCAACATAACACCTTCGTAGCACTGAACCCATCTTTATAGTCACCCTGTTACGGTGTGACGTTTGATGTTATCAAGATACTCTTCCGGTGTTAGCAATTAACATAATCTCATGGTCTAAGGATAAAGATTACTTCGTATGATGTTATAGCAATATAAACATAATGACTTTGATCGTAATGCTATACTTCGGATGAATGTTCATCACATCATTCCACCAATGGTGTGACCTTGTTATTAACAACATCCAATGTCCATGATCAGGAAACCTTGATCATCTTGTTAATCAACAAGCTAGTCTATAAGAGAGGCATAACTAGGAAACCTTTTTTGTTTATTAAACACACATGTATTGATGTTTCCGATCAATACAATTCTAGCATGTAAAATAAACATTTATCATAAACATGGAATAAGATAATAACCACTTTATTATTGCCTCTCGGGCATATTCCCTTCAGTCTCCCACTTGCACTAGAGTCAATAATCTAGTTTGAAAAACTTTGCGTATTGAACACCTATGGCTTTCTGGTGTTGCATATACGCTATTCCTACTGGTTAACATAATCTCTGGATCTGACAGATTCAGGTCCATGTGTATTTGCATGTCTCTGCGTCTCTACGCATCACTCATTCTCAAATGAGATGGCATTGTATAGATTTGGTCCTTTGGTGAGACCTTTAGTTCGTTCGGCTCAAAATATGTTGATATTATTGTCATACAATATATCTTCATAGTATTAGCCCACTTTGAACCACACCTAGTTTGATAACAAACTACTTAACACAAATGCCCTCCTTTGCTGCTACTATAGCAGTCATATACTTAGCCTTTTGTTGTAGTATCCGTCACAATGTATCAACTTTGGAACTCATCCAAATCCATCATGGAACATCCTTTCCATTACATTGTGCCACCCATAGTCTAAATTGAGATAAATTTAATTTGTATCTTGTGACAAAACTAGTATCAATGTAACACTTTACAATGAACTACCTTTAACTATTTGTCACTTATACATGATATATTCTTAGTTCTTCCAAAGCTCATAAGAATATCTTTACTATTGTCCAATGATCATCTTATGAATCATTCTGGTATATGCTCATAACATTTAGAGCATAGGACATTCTGGATATATACATATCATGCTATAATCAATCAAAATTTTCATGTGATTTTACTCACCAAGTGTTGAAACACTTGAATCTTGATACAATCCTTTCCATGCAGCAAGAACCTTTCTTGTTGTTTCCATATTGAACCCTTTCAATATCTTATACATGTATGTCTGGCACAACCATATTAGCGCCTTAATCTATCCATATAGATATTGATGCCTAATATTCTGGGTTTGCCCAAGTCTTTCATCGAAATCTTATTTTAATGAAATCCTTAACTTGTGTCAATTCAAGATACATCATTTCCAATCAACAATATGTCCTCTACATAATGTATTAGAAATATGTCTTAGCGCTCCCACTTAATTTCTTGCAAATGCAAGCATCTTCATCATCTCCGATGAATTTAAACTCTTTTAACAGTTTCATCATGGTGAAGATTCCAACTCCGCTATGCTTACTTCAACTATTGAAGTTTACATGCCCTTTTAGCACCCTTTGAATTAACAAACCCCTTCGGACCATGTCATGTACATGTCCTAGGCTACCGTTCTATTAGAAGAACCTTGTTTTGTTTATTCAACTACCATATACCAAATTATATGTAGTGGTTGCTACATTAATCCGTCAAGACTATATATCGCTATGAAAGATCATATCTTGTCATAGTCAACTCCTTGAACATTGTCGTAAACTTCTTTCCGACATGTCGACTATTTCATAGATGTTAAACATCCATGTCTTATTTCTTTATAGATCCAAACATGACCGATAGGCTTCACGCCTTTCCGGAGGGTCTTCCAAGTTCAGAAACTTGATTTATCGTGTATGGATACTATCACGGATTCTATGACTTCTAGTCATTTTATGGAGTCATGGCCCATCATCGCTTCTTTGCATGTAGTCGGTTCATCATTGTCAAAACAATAACGACTTGCTTATCAAATCTTACTATTTGATTCTTACCGACCCACACGGTTTTATAGGAACTCTAATCTCCGAGATCACACCTTTTGTAATCACGAGAGCCATGAGCATTGTGGCCGCCACCGGGACACTTTCCGGTGCTGCGCCACTTAGCACATATAGCTAAGGTTCAACAACCTTATCAAAGTTCTATTGTCCTCCCACTTAACTTTTCACGAAAAATTCTTTCTCAAGAAACTTGACGTTCCAAGTAACAAACTCTTTTGTCTTTGGTGTTATGGAGAAATTCCCAACAAATTCTTTGGGATAACCTACAAAGACGTGCTTATCCGACTTTGGTTGTAAACATTTTACTTATGCATAGCATACCAAAATTTAAGAAAAGACAATTCGGGTTTTATCCCAAATCATAACTCATATGGTGTCATTTCAACGGATCACGATGGTGCTCTTTTCAGTGTAAAAGCGGTAGTCTCTAAAGCTTCAATCCTTAAAACATAATGGCAGTTCTTTAAATGACACCCTTGATTACCATGTCAAACATGGTTTGATTTTATCTCTAGAATATGCCATACTCCTATGGTTTATCGGGAAACACAAATCATGGAACAATTCCTCAAGTCTTAGGTGTTTTTGCTACATATGTAACTCAAATATCTTCCTTTATGATCGAATCATAAACTCTTTATTTTCTTGTTACAATGATTTTCCACTTCATCTTGAAAGTCTTTGAACAATTTTCAAATGTTTCATACTTCTTCCTTGTTAAGTAAATATACAGATATATTCACTCAAATTTTCGGAGAAAGCTTATGAAGCAAAAAGATCCATCGCATATGGCTACACATAATGGACTATGCACATCAGCATGCACAATTTCCAATAAGCTAGTCATCCGTTCCTCTGTGGCCTATGGACGGAGTTTCAATTATCTCGAGGAAAGTCTCACATGCGTCAATTGATCAAAATCAAAGACTCCAAAAATCCATCAACATGGAGTTTCTTCATGTTTTCTTTCCAATATAATTTAAACAGCGATGTCACTTCGTAAGTGATCTTTCAATCATTTGTCTTGCGACATTTTAGCAATAGTGTTTATGGATGTGATTTCTCCAACTAGACTTGTAAAAGTTCATCCATCCTTTATGGAATACGGTAATTATTTGAACAGCCATTGTTCTCATAATACCAGAACAAAATAACAATTATTTAAACAAATCTTGAAGGCTTGGTTTGATGACAACGAAAAACACAATAACACTTTATTTGTTTTCGTGAACATCATCACTCATTCTCTTGCTGGTTACTTAGGCCATTGTAGTTCATGAATTGCGTTGTCCTGTATGACACTTCATACCAACCAATTCGGTATCCAATACCTAAGAAACACATTGTTTAACAAGCAAGGAATATAGCCATAACATGTATATCTTCTATATACCTAAGTTGGACATCTCCAACCTTTTATTTTCTGCCAAATATTTTATAGATTCTCTTTCAGCAATTCCTTTTCTTTTAAAAGAATCTATCAACATCAATAGTGGTGTCATCAACATGACACATGGTACAAAGCATATATAGTCAAATACTAATACCTTTGGACTTGCACTTTGAAGTGGATCACCATCATCAAATGTTTGGTGTTCTTTCAAAAATCCATTCTTTAGTTATCTATTAGTGTAGTAAACATTTTACTTACATCTTCTATTCATCCTTATCATGACAACTTTCATGATCAAGATACTATAGCCTATAAGGAAGAATCGTGAGTATAATATCAGTTCCCAAAACCTTTTTGGCAGATTCGGATGCCTAGCATCTCCATCCTTCACAAATTCTCATACAATATGAGAACATGTATTTTGCTATACTCTATCATAATGCAACCAAAAACATTGTTTCAGATATCACAATATCTTTCACACATGATGGTTTCTGAAACAATTTCCAGCTCCAATATAATCTTGATTTTAAAACAACTTTTTGAATATCAATAATCATGGAGGCAAACATGATACTTTAGATACTAACATTGGAATTCTTACTCTTGATTTAATACTACTTATTAAACTTCATGGAGTAAATAGAGTTTGCTAAAAGTTTGTAATAGGACTTATAAACTTTAAATTGACATTCAAAACAATACGATACTAGTTCGTAAAGTAAATATCCAGAATTCTATAGTTCTATTATCTCAATTAAAACTAAGCATAAGGTAGTGAACAGATGCCAATGACTACAACAAATTATGCAAATTCACTTTGATTTAGTTTATGACAAATTTAGTTCGACTAATCCAAATTAGAAATGACTTCCCACTCAAAAACGACATCCCTCGTGCCTTTTTGGTGATTACATGAACCAAATCCACTACACCAAGTCCGATCATCACGTGAGTCGGTGTAGCTTCAAAGGCGAGCGTCAATATGGTCATCGCATCAACTATGTGACTCATGCTTAACCTTTTGGTCCGTGTTCCAAGGCCATGTCTGTACATGCTAGGCTCGCCAAGTAAGAACCTTAGTATTCGCGTGTGTAAAACTGTCTTACACCCGTTGCATGAAAGCGTAGAGTTGAGAACACCCGATCATCACGTGATGTCTCGAAACACGATCCATAGAACGGTGCATACTTAAGGAAGAACACATTTTATCTTGATATTTAAATGAGGGATCATCTTACAATGCTACAGAAAGCGCCAAACTAGCAATATAAGATGCTAACATCTAATGTGTGAAGTGAGGTGATATGGACCATGCATTTGATCTCTATCATTTGCATCGTGGTATGATCTCTATCATTCCTTTGTGTGTAAGTCCAAGGTCTATGGAACTTACACGTTAGGTGTGTTGTAAGAGTATCTATCATACATCTACTTACAACAATACCATATCAATACACTAGCCCAACAACGATCTAAACTAGACGCCTCTAATTTATCAATTGCAAGTTTTACGTGGCTTAGGGCTTTCGGAGATAGAACCGTTCTTACCTACGAACATGAACCACAACGAGGATAACCAAATTATTAGCAACTCGTTGTAAATAAGATATTGACTATAGTAGGAGAGACAGACACCCGCCAGCCACTTATGCAAAACTAGTTGCACGCCAGTTGTGGAACCGGTCTCATGTACGATGACATGTAAGGTTGGTCCGGGCCGCTTCATCCCACTATGCCACCAATATCCAAAATACATAGAAGATGCAATAACATGATCATCATCGCCCACATATAAACATATGTGTACTACCCGTGCAAAGCACCTACGCATAGATCAGGCTCTGATACCACTGTTGGGTCCGCAGCATAGAAAACAAAAATTTTCCTACGATGTGAACTACACGCCAAGATCTATCTACTAGGTACAAAGCAACGGGTGGATATACATCCAACGAGAACTTACCCTCGTAGACAACGAGCTTTGTTAACGAGTAGGAACTCGTGGTTGATGTAGTCGTACACTTGCCGATCTCAAGATCGTGATGAAGTCCAGCAGGTCCGGCTCCAGCACGTCCATCAAATCCAGCTCTAGCACCACCAAGTCCAGCACCGCAAAGCAGCGGTGCATCCATGATCGCACACATGTCCGGTACCCCGACAACCTCCATCCCTCGCTCCAGCAAAGCAGCGGAAGCAGCAACTCCTTTCCAGATAAAGCCACCGGGAACATGTATCTCGCTAATCCGAGACCATGGGGGAATAATACTAGAGGGGGAGAGAGATCAATCACAAGGAGGTGTGAGTATGAAGGTGTGAGAGGGGGGCCTTTTATAGGAGGAGGGGAGGGTACCCCTCCCCATGGCCGGCTCCCCAAGGGGTGACCCCTCACCTTCTCATTCATGTGGTGGTAACTCCCTCCACATAAATTTGCCCCTTCACATTCTCTTTTAAAGTCCCCACTTTAAATGCATTAAATTTCTCCAAATTTAATGCTCTCTCATTTAATAAAACTCTTTTATTATTTTTATTCAGAATTTTGTTAATTAATTTAATTAACAAAGATTCACATAAAACCCCCTGCAACATTTCAATATTACATGCAGAACTAATTTCAGCAATTTCACCCGAAACAGTTTCGGTGTCTATTGAAATAATTCCAGCGCTTTCTTAAATATTTATCTGAAACATATTTGCTCCAAATGGTGTCGGTATCCCTTAAGTGTGTCACCCTACGGTTCGCGAATAATGCAGACATGATCGAGACCCCTCTCCGATCAATAATCAGCAGCGGGACCTGGAGATCCATACTGACTCCTACACATTCAACGATGACTTCTGTGATCGTGAGAACCTTTAACGCTAGTAACTAAATCCCTTTGTCCCGCGATATATTACATGTCCGAGATTCGATCATCGGTATCTCCATACCTAGTTTGATCTCGTTACCGACATGCACTCTTTTCTCATTCCCGTGATATAACATTCTAGTGATCACATCACTTGCTTGCAAGCTATTTCAATGTGATATCACCGAGAGGGCCCAGAGTATATCTATCCGTCATCGGGATTGAAAAATTCCACTCTTGATCCATGAGCCTCAACATAACACCTTCGTAGCACTGAACCCATCTTTATAGTCACCCTGTTACGGTGTGACGTTTGATGTTATCAAGATACTCTTCCGGTGTTAGCAATTAACATGATCTCATGGTCTAAGGATAAAGATTACTTCGTATGATGTTATAGCAATATAAACATAATGACTTTGATCGTAATGCTATACTTCGGATGAATGTTCATCACATCATTCTACCAATGGTGTGACCTTGTTATTAACAACATCCAATGTCCATGATCAGGAAACCTTGATCATCTTGTTAATCAACAAGCTAGTCTATAAGAGAGGCATAACTAGGAACCCTTTTTTGTTTATTAAACACACATGTATTGATGTTTCCGATCAATACAATTCTAGCATGTAAAATAAACATTTATCATAAACATGGAATAAGATAATAACCACTTTATTATTTCCTCTCGGGCATATTCCCTTCAAGAAGCCTCCCGATGCATAAACCCTAAATCCTCAATCAGAAGCCACGAAAAGTTCCGCAGCACCGCCGCCACCGAAGGGGAGATTCGGGGGACAGAAAGTCTCTGTTCCGGCACCTTGCCGGGACGGGGAAGTTCCCTCGGATCCATCTCCATCAATCTCCACCACCATCTCCATCACCATTGCTGATTCCCATGATGAGGAGGGAGTAGTTCTCTCTCGAGGCTAAGGGTTCTACTGGTAGCTATGTGTTCATCTCTCTCTCTATGCATGATCTTATTGAGATCATGAGCTTGTAATCTATAGATCTACCTTGCTACTCAAGTGCTTTAATAGATGTCCGCTCTCCCCATGTGTGTGAAAGTGACAGCGTACACACCATGGTGGCACTTAGGCTAGAGATTACAAATACTTGTTATGAGTTATATTTGGAGTTGGATGTCTTTATGAAATTGTGGTGTTTGTTTGAACCATCTAGCGCTCAAGGTGATAGTGTGGGGTTATCTAGATGGGAAAGATGAACTTTGAGGTGTGCTGTTATAGCCCTACCATGGATTAGAGTGTCCAACCGGGGAGTAGTTCAGCGTAGTATCAGATAGAAGAATATATCTATATGAGAGTGTTCACTAGTGAAAGTATGATCCATATGCCTTGTTTCAAAGCACTAAAACACCATTTTCTATTAGATCTATTACATGTTTGCTTGCTTCTATCTTTATTTCAGTACTTTAGTCTTTTCCATGCCATCAAGCTATTTTCTGGCACCGTTGTCTTATATCCATACCACTTGTATTTCACTATCTCTTCGCCGAACTAGTGCACCTATACACCTGACAAGTGTATTGGGTGTGTTGGGGACACAAGAGACTTCTTGTATCTTGATTGCAGGGTTGCTTGAGAGGGGATACCTTTGACCACTTCCTCCTTGAGTTTGATAAACCTTGGGTGATCCACTTAAGGGAAACTTGCTGCTGTTCTACAAACCTCTGCACTTGGAGGCCCAACAACTTTCTACAAGAATAGAAGTGCGTAGACATCATGCCTCATGATTTCTTATTTTGTCTATTCAAGTATGTCTAGGTGTTTGGCACATCATTTACTCGTGTGTTTTGTTTTGAGCCTCTAATGCATGTTCATGATATCTTATTTGGATCTTTTCGAGTGGTTAATGGAACATCCCATTTTGGTGAGTGATATGCCTCGCGCATCTCACAAACCTTAAAATGTGTGTACATGAGTACTACCACTTAGTATTGATACTGCAAGCTTATCTAGTCACTATGTGGTGTTTCATACTCATGAGAAATTCAAATTCTAAATGTCCATTAATTATCTCTAATTGAGGTTGTTTTTCCTCTTATTAAGAAAACATGATTATCACATTATGGGGGAGTAATATGCTTCTTTTGCATATCATAACCTAGGAAATGTGAACATATGAGGTGGTGCCACTTAGAGTTGATATTGTTGATTATCTTGTATCTAGGTGGCATGTTAGCTCAAACAAGGTCCTAATTTTTGTTAGAAGCTTTTATTGCTCGTATTTTTGGTCTTTGCTTGAGTAAGAAATTCTTGGTGTGGCCTTCCTCAAATGAATATCTCTATATCTTATTTGGGAGACCATTTCCTTCAAGTTATTCTAATCATTGCTTTGCATGATTGTGTGACTAGTTGAAGCTATCAAGAATCTCTATCTTTGAATAGTGCTTAATCTTTTTATTCCTATCCTATGCTTTTTATTATGAAGATTTATCTTTAATATCCGTGCAATATACCACCGTAAATAAATTCCAATACACTCATTGTCTTCGACAATTGATATACTTGGGTGTGGTAGCATTTGTGGATAATCTTCACCTTGGATTTCACCTATTATTGCCTTTTTTCTTTCCAAACATTGTTGTGTCTCCCATTGTATTCATTAGCCTTTGAACATCTCTTTGATGGTGTTTTTGATTATTATCAAATGTGTTTTTAGTGGAAGACAAACCTTTTCTTCTCGGAACCTTGTGCCATTGTGAAAAGTGTTAAGGGTTTGGTTTATTTGTTGAAACCTTGCTCTTTTTGGAGTTTGTTATATCATTCTTTCTTCTCTATGTTATTTGCTTGAATGGGATAAATATTTGAGCATTTGTGTTTTTCTTTTTTCTTTTATGCTCAATAGTTTTTGCTTGGTTCATTTGTTGAACTTTGTTGAACAAATCTTGTGTTGATTTGATTCTTTGATATAGTTTGGACAACAAATGTGTTTTGTCACACCTTGTATGCCTTACTGAATATTTGGTGTTTTGTCCAAATTATATCTTTGTTGGATCTTGGAAGTCTCGTGCATGCATGTTTACTAAATGTATATCTTATATCATGTTTTGCTTTCTTTAATCCAATATATAGGGAATACTCCATCAAATCCTTAAACGGCTATGATGTGCATGAAATTCAAATTTCATCTCTAAATATGCACATATTTTTATGGAGTGTGTCCTATGTGTTGTGGTTAGTCTAACCTCTTTGGACCCAATTAGTTTGGCGACAAAGATGTACTTGAATGTTGTTTTAGGTACATTGGAGATGCAATGGATGCTTGTCTCATCTATAAGAAATGTGTTGTCACCACATGATAGTTGGAGCCAAGCTAGGATGATTGAAGAATTCTTATCTACTACATCATACCATTGCTATCTCTATAAAAAGTATCTTATTCATGTATACTATTCTTCCATCCAATCTATTGCATCTCGGCATGAATTTATTTGTTTGTAAATGTTGCGGTTCTTGCAAGGATCTTTGAAAGACTTTTCTATCCTTATTGCTTATGTGAGTAATTTGAGATGATGCACATAATGGGGAGTATATAAAATCATGCTCATGATTCACCAATCCCAAATATGCCTTCTAGCAATTTATTGCATATCAATTCCTCAAGGTACTCTCATGTGCAATATTGTGGAAATTGCATTGAATCCTTCCTTTTGATACTTGTTGCCTTTCTCAAAATATCCCAACTAGCATTAGTTCCCTTAGTGTTAGTTGTGATGTTTTTGAGGTTTTTGTTTTTCTTTGGTGAAGTTCTTTGATATACCATGAGGGAAAATAGAGCCATGGGTTATATATGCACTTAAGCAAAATATCCTTTTTGGTATATCTTATGACTTCCTCTTGGATATCATGTATCCTTCAAATTTTTTTAACCTCTTATGTGTGGATGTTTCTTTGTGGATTATTCTCATGTTTTGTCCACTTAGAAACCTATATACACAAGAATGTTAATCTCTCGCCTTGATATCCTCGCCCTTATCCTCTTATTTTTATGGTATTGGTAAGGTCTTGATTCATGAGTGCTCGATTTAGTTTCATTGCATCTTCATGCACTCATATACCATATTTGGTTTCTTTTGGACTTAAGCTTGTCTTGACAAGTGTATTGATTTATATCTATACTCCTTATATCTTGGTTGTGTTCTAAATGATATAGAGGGAGTGAGGATTCCATGTTTGTGCATATTGCATTCAAATGAAACAACTAATTTATGCATGAACCTTGGGGAGCTTCCTTATTTCATTTAGAGCACTATTTGTCCATTAGATTATTTGGATCTTTTGATTGCTTGCTTCATCCGTTGAATTTTCTTCACCTTGTTATCTTTTTAGCAATATTTGATCCTCAATATAGTTTGATTTCCTCCAAGTATTCGACATTGGATATGTGCATATGATTTCACTCATATTACGAGTAATGCACACCTTGGGTAGGAACTCACACTATATTGTCCTTCTAACCTTGTCATCCATTTTGGCACTTGTTGTCAATGGGGAGAAGTTTAGAGGGTTTTAAGGGAAATGGTTTTGTACTTAAGATTGGTTTGTTCTTAAGTGTTTGCCTTTTATGCATTTCATCTTTATTATGTATTGCATGGTTGAATTTATAGTAGAAACTCTCCCAAAGGTTATGCTTGACAATGTATGCAATGAAATTCAAGTTCATCACACCTGCATATATTGTGGGGAAGTTTGCTATGTATATGTTGGTTCTACTCACATCTCTTGCATTAGTTGTAGTTTGTGTGAGTAGAATCGGTTTTGATATAGGCTAGTATCTTTGTGTTACTTAACCATATCAAATACAACCTCTTGTATACAACTTATTCTCGGATAAGTTGCATACTTGTTTCTAATATTCATTATATAAACCCTCTTGTTGTGATTGTCATCAATTACCAAAATGGGGGAGATTGAAAGGGTAATTGCCCTTATGTGTGGTTTTGGTGATTAATGACAATCCCTATGGACTAATGTTTTCATTGAGTTTTATATGAAGGAATATTCCATAGGTCACACTTGTAGTCCATATGTTGGATTCAAGTATGGATGCCATCAAGATAAAGATATACCTTGGCATCAAGATCATCGAATTGAAGAGAAGAATATGATATGTTCAAGATCTTGAGAGTGTGATCTCAATAGAAGAATTCAAGATATGGATCTAAGTCGGTGTCATGATAGCCTCATTAGTTGAGCTATGGTTGACTAAGATTTAGAGCATGTAATCAAATGAATAATTCTTTATGTACCTCAATATATTGAGATGGAGCATGAGAAGATACTTGGTTGACCAATACAAAGAGTGAAGAGTGATTTCAAGTTGGTCAACAAATGAAGCATAAAGAATGTACCACATGGATCTTGTGGTATGGTAAGCCTTGTCATTTATAAATCATGAACTAACCCATTATATATGTGCCTTTGAATTTTCTGTAACATCCTAATTTCAGCAACCCTGATTAGTTGTCCAGAATGCAAAAAATCAGGGGGAACAAAAACTTTTTCTTGTTCATTGGTGCAGTGTTTGCTTGTTGTTTGTTGGTGCCTGTGCATGTGAATGTATATCATATGCTACTCCTTACCTCACCATCAGTTGACAAAAGATATTTAACAAAACTATCCCGGCTCACTTTACATATTCTCAAATGCTCTGGCATTTCAAAAACATGAGCCAAGATGCTTGTGTAACCAAAACTAGTGTAGTAGCTTCCATTGACAAAACTATGGAGAGCTATAAACTCCTTATTTTTCATACAGGACTTTCAACTACTCTTATCCCTAGGTTTTCCACAACCTTTTTATAAAACTTTTTGAATTCTACTCTTGGTAGGGATACCAAGGAGTCTTACCTTACTCAAACTTCAACCTTTCAAAATTGCCCATCCTTACCTCAAGCTAAGCTTGATGGTAACCCTAGTAGTAGGTTTGCTTAGTTTATAAGATGAGTTGCCTTGATCTGCTGCTTGAATTGTCTGCTTAGGAGATAGTATAAGCGACTCTAGGAGCTCATCACTAGGATCAAGAGGTTTCCAAATCACCACACCCTAAGCAAGAGTACAAAGCAAGATCTAATCTCTAGATACTAGGTGATCATCTAAAACCCTTATCTAGATCAATTCTGTAGTGATCCATTCTAGAAGTTTCCAAGTCAATGAAGACCAATATCAAGCATGGATCCTTTATACTCAATCTACACTTCAACATCATCCACTTGATGATGCTTGGGTACCTTGCAACCCATCAAAAACATCCCCTCTCATGCTCTAGTCAAAAACCCTAAATCTGTCAAATTTGGCTAAGTCTGGAAAAACTATTTCCAGCATCACCTTTTTGAATGCCTCCCTTTCTCAACCCTTGTGCATTTTTTGAGAATGCATCTGAACCATATTGTTAACCATCCTGAGGACTACCAAGTTCCACTCTTGTCCTTGGTTAGATCATCCTCCAACCCACTTGTTCTTGATGGTTCTGCAGGCAAGAAAATAACTATTCCTGCAAATCTAGTCAACATGCCTACTTTGGCAGAAACTCACACTATCATCCAACCTTCTATGGACCAACTCTTTGCATGGTTTTGTTCTACTCATATAGGTCTATCAATATCTACTTCACTTGTTCCAAGTGCATCTTGGTGCCTCTTAATCCCACAAGGTTTTGAAGGCTAGTTGATAATCTGCTTTGGTAAGCTTATTTTATTCAAAGTTTGAAAGCATGTCTTGGTGAACTCAAGAAATATCAAGCTCAAACATCTATACCATGTTGATGTACATCACTTGGTCTATCCATCCATCTATCCCATTCCCCAAGGGGAGCTTTGAGCTCCAAGATCCAACAAGGTTTTGGTGGCATGAGAACAATCTTACCCAAGATCCTTAAATCTCTAGTTTTCACAAAAATCAACTTGGATTCTCCAATCCCAAGGTTGCAAATGCTTGTTACACCTTTTCCAAATCATCTACCTTGATCATCAAGATTTATCAATAATTATCCATAATTATTATGGCTCCAAATCTAATTAATCCCTTTAATAGACAAGATCTCCAAAACTTCTTCCACAAAGGAAAGTTTGGTTTTTGCCAAAACACTTCCCTAACTTTTGGCTCAATTGAGATCCATATATCATACCCTAACTCCCAACTTCAAAAATAAATATTTTTGAAGGGTTTTATTATTTCTTTTTGCCCATTTTCTTAAATGGCTGAATTGGAATAATAATTGTTTTAAATACTTTCATCTTCCAATAAATCTTGGGAAAATTACCCTTAGTGTGTATTCACATTTGGGACCATCTCAAACCAAAAACCAACCTTGTCCAATGTAAAATTATCAAATGATCTTCTAGAAACAACTTCTGCACTTTTTGAATAAATAATCTAAAGTGGACCAAAATTCATCCAATAAATCTCAATTAATTCATGGAGCTATATCTTGTCCACACCCATCTACCAGCATCTTTGCCTCATCTTGCATAGGTCAAATTTCTAGACTTCCTTCATGACCATCTATTTGATCAAATTGGGCAAACTAAGGACTCATCGAGCCAAACCAAGAATTAATCACCACCAAGGCTCACCCCCACCCTCCACAGAACCACCCCTCAGTCCTGGTCGTGTGCACTGTAGCTAAGCTACTGTAGAAACCCCTCTCCCTTGTCCCATGTTCTTAGAGGTAAGAAGGAGAGAGAGAGAGACAAGCATGTGAGGCCAATTAATTACAACAGCTGCCACTCCCTCCCTCTCTGAGCTCCAACACGACCAGATCTCTCCCTCACCCCTCTCCACCACCCCTCTAGGCCAATCACCAGCCATCCCTACTTCCCTTGCATGTCCAAAATGGACATTTCCCCTCTTAGAGCTCCCATCTCAGCTTAAATAGGCCAGAGGCCACCCCGTGCCTCCCCTGCCCCTCATTTGCATCCTCTCCCCCTCACCTACCATCCACTGCCCTTCCCTTGCTCTGGTATAGCCGAGAGAGGAAGAGAATGGCCCCTCGACCATGGTTCAAAGGATGAGCTTAGCCTCCTCCCCTCTACTCCTTCCCCTCTGCATGCCATTCTGCCGAGCTCCCCGTGTCATTTTGCATCTAACCCACCTAGATTTTTGCCCAGGAACCGCTGCCCTGAACGGCACCGTCGAGCTCCGGTGAAGCCCGTCTCGGACGCCATCGCGGGAGCAAGATCCCGGCATCAAACCCTGCCTTCCCACCCCTCGCCGGACTCGGCGCGATGCACCGCGTCGCCTCCGCGCCTCCCCCGTCGTCGCCACGGCCTCAGGTGAGCCCCTGCGTCACCCCCGCCGCCCCAAGGGTTACGTCCCTCTGTCGCCGGCGCGAGGTAGGAGACGCTGCGGGGCCGTCGATCCCGACTAGATCGAATGGCCGACGACTCCCCATACCGCTACGGCCGCCAGCGCCCACTGATGCATGGGCCCCGTTGCCAGGGATTCAAACCCCCACCCCACGCGCTGCCTCGCCCCACCGTGGGCCGAAATCACTCCAGCAGGCCCAGTAACCCCTAGATCCCAGCCCACTGACCCCCTTTTGTTTTATTCAGTTCTCCCAGATCCAGGTACCTTAGCTCTGGTCTAAATCATTTCAAAAAAGAAAACAACCATATTTTGCCCAGACCTAATTTTGTACATGTTCCCTGACAAACCCTCTAACAGGCAGTACTGAGACCTTGACCAAAATAATCTTTACTACTTACTGGAAATTCATCTCCCAAAATGTGTTCTCCTCAATCAATATATCCCTTAGGGAGATTCACATCTCCAAATGGAGTAAGACCAAATTTCCCTGAAAGGTTTTTGACTCACCTATTTGTGAGTATTTATCTCATGTCATGTTAAGCTACATTCTGCCTGTAGCAAAATAACAAAAATAGCCCTTGTTTGACTTTAAGATTTTCTCTGGGCCAAACAAAAATAGGTAATGACCTAAATCCAACTCTCATAGTTCCTAAAACATAAGGCCTACCAAAATCTAGGAGCTCAATATTTTCTGTGCTCTCTTTGATTTTTGGTGAATTAAACAATTCTGTGCATGGTTATTTCACCAATAATTTGACCACTGTAACTCTGCAGCGCCAAATAGGTTGCTTCCAATTTCTACAGAAAGGTATTCTAAATACCTACCATGTGACCCTGGAATCAAATCAAAAGCTTCTGTAGATTTAATTTGGTGAAAAAGACAAAACAGATACAGAACTAACTTTGGGAACTTCCTGAGGGCATTCTGGTAATTATTTTGGAGTGATTCCAACTCTCAGTGAGCAAGTGCAACAAACCCTACCAAACCACCCAAGGAAATATTGTTTGGAGCTCCAGAACTTTTCTGGTTAATTATTTCCTAAAACTAGAGTTTTTCCCACTAGAAAATTCATTATAAATCAATGGAAATTGATAATTTGGTGAAACCACTTTTGTTGGCGTCATATTATCACTACCTATCTGATGGTATCATTTCTATACAAAGGTATCCTACAGAACTTGGACCTTATATTTAAACCCCTTAATTAAGTAGTTTAGGCACCCAAATCATTAAAGAAAACCCACAAAGGCATCTCAAGTAATTCCACTTGCGTACACGCCAACCACTCAAAACCTATTGAATTGTAAACTTGTATTGTCCCTTGCTTGCTGTATGTATTGTTGCTTGTATGCCTTGTGTTGATTGTGCTCTTGCTTGTTTACATGTGTGCTCCCTGGCGATGATAGATGCGATTATCTCGGAGATCAAAAGAAGAGGGATATTATTGTATATTATTGGGTATTCTAAGAAGAAGTCCAGGGAAAATTATGCCATATTGCTGATCTTAGGCAAGCCACCTTCTTGCTCATAATCCTTGTCCTACTATTTTACTTATGCATGTTTTATATACTATTTATCAAAATTGCATTGTTTACTTTATGTTGATGTATTTATGGTAGTGGTTTGGCTCCTCCAAACTATTACACTTTTGTACTATTAAGTACAACCCCCTTGATGACACCTACTTGTCCCTAGTTTGGTAGATGGTGCAATACACCATACCCTTTGGAGACCCCCGATTTAGCTGAAGCAAAGCTATGGCATGGGAAGATCCCGGAAAAGTTTTACCAAATGTTTTATGATAAAACCTTGGTGAGGTGGGACCTCCCAAGAGTTGTTGAGAAAGAAAAAAGTTTTTCTTTACAAAATGCTAAAGAAAAGCTGGAAGAAAAAGGTTTACAAAAACGCACCTGGTTCTTTGCAGTTTAGCTATAATAACTTAACCCGTGCAACCACATTACTCTAGAATGGGACAGGGCTGGATTTGAGGGTTGTCTATTCTGGTATAAGATGCCTCGTAACTACTATAGGGGATTGCGATCCCTGGAGGATGGGCCTTCTCCGATAAAGGTCCATGTGGGACATCGACCTGGAGAAGGAACGAAGGGTCTGTGGGCCTCCACGCGTTACTATGAGCCCCTCATTGAAAGCGCACACTCGAAAAGTGGAAAAAGCGCTCTGGTTGGTCCTCGGTACCCGACGTCCCGGTTTTGATGGGGAATAACACTCATAGGGTAGGCACTTATATTGGAGTGGGCATCCGGAGAGTCTTGATCGGTTACTCGACCCACGATCGGTGAAGATCAGGGTAGTGTACCTGGATGGTGTGGGTAAAGTGTACAACCTCTGGAGAGTGTAAATCTATTCGAATAGCCATGTCCGCGGTTATGGACGGGTTAGACAAACTTCTGTAGAGCGGTGCTAGTTTTGTTTTCAAAAAGGATTTCAGAAAAGAAATGGTTTTGGAAATGTTTTGACCATGGGATGGTCGAAAAGGATACCTGTTTTGACCATGGGATGGTCGGAAAGGAATGAAAGGAGTTTGGTCATGGGATGACCGCAAGGAGGAACAAATGGGTGACCCAGTCCTAATGTTTATAAAACTTTTCAAAAGGTTTCCAAAATGTTTACAAAGGTTTTCAAGAAATATATGTAGATGTTATATCTACAAGAGAAACTATTTGAGAAAAGAACCTCTCTTGGAGCCCTCCTACTACCACAGCCATAATGCATATCCTCTTGTTATTATTGTTATCTTAAGGTGGTTTGGGAGAACATTCAAAGTACTCACTGGCATTGTCCCTGGCTATTAACTTGGTCAGATTTCATGAAGAAGATGATGTTGGCGGCTATGCGAGTTAGGACGTTCTCCCAGTCAGTTGCATGTAGGTTAAGGCATGGATCGGGCTCTACACTTGGTGAAGTTCCGCTGATGATTATTGATGTAGCCATGACGACATTTATGTAAGTCTTGTAATTCGGTATGTCTCGGATATTGTAATGATACTTGTCGGTTATGTTCCACGGCTCACTAATCATGGGAACGTGGTGTATGCATAATAGGGATTTCTCGGATGATTAATCCGGGGGCCCCATAGACTTGGTATCAGAGCCATCCTGACTGTAGGAGAACCTTAGTTAGCATGGTCGCTAGATAGGAACCTTATTTTGAAAAACTCGGCTTTCGAAAACTAGTTTCTCCATGAGTTTCAAAAAGTTCTACTTCTTCTCTCACTCGAAGTAAATGCCTTCGAAAATGGTTTTCTCTAACGCTCGTCCAACCTTCAAACCTACGGATTTCAAATAACTAGGACCTAGAACCCGGTAAAGACATTGAGGACAAGATGAAGACAAGCAACTACCAGCAAACACAAGGGGACTACAATATCGCTCTATTCGCGGAATCCTCACAATCAGAAGAAATCAGGTGTTGCACTATCAAGAAACGTCCAAGATACGAGAAGACTTCATCTGCAAGATAGTGACTCTGAATTGAAGAAAGACGATATCTAGGGTCAATAGTCCTAGGAATAGGATTCCCCTACATCGCGAGTAGTTAACTCCTTGGTCCCTAGCGTTGACCGTGTTTGCTTGCCTAAGTGCATCCTGTGTTGCTTGATGGGTGTTGTTTGCCGAGGACATTGCGATCCCCTCGCTCTCTTCGCCTTGTTTGTATGTTCTGGTTTGCTTTGACCTCTTTAAAAATGTGACTCGAGGAGCGATAACCCACCTAGTAACTCAGGAAACCCCTTTGTTAGCTGTCAGTAATGAGACCCAAACTAACCTCGAGAGTATATGAGAGGAAAAGCATCGCAAGAACCAGGAGTTCGACATCGTCAAGACAGAATCAACTCGGAGACATCACCTCAGCAGAACGGCATACCCGTAAAACTCACCTCGTAAGACTCGTCAATAGCACCACACTCCCTTGTTCCTCAGCCTACTACAGCAAGAATTCCGTTGAAGCCGGAAGTCGAGCACCTAAGAATCCTCAATATCCACAAGAAACCACCCAATAAGTCAACCAGAGACCAGAAGTGAAGACCTAACTATGCTAACCATCGTTATCTTAGACCCTCTAACCGCCTTAGGAGACTAACTAATCTAGTAAACCCTACTCAAAACGACAGAAGTTCCTCCCGAGAAGTCAGAAGTACCCCAGAATCTGGATGCTAAGGAAGCGTGAAGAAAACAAGTCCACTCCTCCATCAAGTAGAAGCAAGCTAGAAATTCAAGTGAAGACCGCTTACCCGACGCTGACTACGTCAACTCTGACTAACTACTAGCAAGAGAGTCGTAAACAGCTAGCTTGTCCTGAGCTAACTCCACAAGGCTTCGTTAGGAAACCACCCTCGCCAAGGTGTATAGAATAGGGTGTCACTCGAGGACCTCAACTCAAGATTCAGGTAAGATATATCCTTCCGCCAACAGCAAGTCAGCACTTCCAAGACAGAAGATTCAAACCCTTCTCGATGAACCTTAGTGAAGCTCTAAGGTGGAAAGACTTAGTCTCCAGAAGACTGTCTACTGGAAGATACTTTAGAAAAGATCCCCAGATTCGACGTCTTTTCGAAAAACCACAACCCGGGAGTTATCAGAGGAGAAACTAACTAAAGATCCTACAAAGTCCCTCTGCCCACCGGAAGGGCCACCGTATCGCTAACCGCTCAGTTCCAATCGCTTAGAGGATGTGAGACTCCAACGGCTCCAACAGACATAGTACGAATAATCGTAGTACATAAGCCTCGTAGGACCTCCCTTCACAGACATCTTCGGAAGATTCCAACTCTAGGATAAAGAGTGACGAGAGTCTTCAAAACATCCATCTGCGACTTCATGAAGGAAGGACTATGTCACCACAAAATAGAATAACCCTCTGCTAGGAGCAACCCCAGGATGTCCCGACCCTAAAAAAATCGTTAAATAGGATACGTTGCGACCCGAAGGAAGAGTTGTGAATCCTTAGACAGAGGTACTCCTAGCTGTAGATTCTATCCTCCGACGAGTACCCCGTGAAGATCAGCATCGAGATAGTCTGCCTAGTCTAAGCCCTCGAGATATAGAGTCTGAAAGGAAAAGAAGGTCATCCCCCTCAATCGGGATTAGGCTCTTCTCAACTCTCCGCGCATCCCCGAAGACTGAAGCTCAACTTCATCGATAGAGTAGTCACTTTCAAAGATGGATTCCGTATGTTAGCACGCTTGAAACCAGTAGCATTAACCTTGACTCAAATCCCCTAACCCTACTCCCCTAAATCTCGGGACGAGATTCTTTTAAGGGGGAAAGGTCTGTAACATCCCAATTTCAGCAACCCTGATTAGTTGTCCAGAATGCAAAAATCAGGGGGAACAAAAACTTTTTCTTGTTCATTGGTGCAGTGTTTGCTTGTTGTTTGTTGGTGCCTATGCATGTGAATGTATACCATATGCTACTCCTTACCTCACCATGAGTTGACAAAAGCTATTTAACAAAACTATCCTGGCTCACTTTACATATTCTCAAATGCTCTAGCATTTCAAAAACATGAGCCAAGATGCTTGTGTAACCAAAACTAGTTTAGTAGCTTCCATTGACAAAACTACGGAGAGCTATAAACTCCTTATTTTTCCAGACAGGACTTTCAACTACTCTTATCCCTAGGTTTTCCACAACCTTTTTATAAAACTTTTTGAATTCTACTCTTGGTAGGGATACCAAGGACTCTTACCTTACTCAAACTTCAACCTTTCAAAATTGCCCATCCTTACCTCAAGCTAAGCTTGATGGTAACCCTAGTAGTAGGTTTGCTTAGTTTATAAGATGAGTTGCCTTGATCTGCTGCTTGAATTGTCTGCTTAGGAGATAGTATAAGCGACTCTAGGAGCTCATCACTAGGACCAAGAGGTTTCCAAATCACCACACCCTAAGCAAGAGTACAAAGCAGGATCTAATCTCTAGATACTAGGTGATCATCTAAAACCCTTAACCAGATCAATTCGGCAGTGATCCATTCTAGAAGTTTCCAAGTCAATGAAGACCAATATCAAGCATGGATCCTTTCTACTCAATATACACTTCAACATCATCCACTTGATGATGCTTGGGTACCTTCCAACCCATCAAAAACATCCCCTCTCATGCTCTAGTCAAAAACCCTAAATCTGCCAAATTTGGCTAAGTCTAGAAAACTATTTCCAACATCACCTTTTTGAATGCCTCCCTTTCTCAACCCTTGTGCATTTTGTGAAAATGCATCTGAACCATATTGTTAACCATCCTGAGGACTACCAAGGCCCACTTTTTCCCTTGGTTAGATTATCCTCCAACCCACTTGTTCTTGATGGTTCTGCAGGCAAGAAAAATAACTATTCCTGCAAATCTAGTCAACATGCCTACTTTGGCAGAAACTCACACCATCATCCAACCTTCTATGGACCAACTCTTTGCATGGTTGTGTTCTAATCATGTAGTTCTATCAATATCTACTTAACTTGTTCCAAGTGGATCTTAGTGCCTCTTAATCCCACAAGGTTTTGAAGGCTAGTTGATAATCTGCTTTGGCAAGCTTATTTTATTCAAAGTTTGAAAGCATGTCTTGGTGAACTGAAGCAAGATCAAGCTCAAACCTCTATACCATGTTGATGTACATAACTTGGTCTATCCATCCATATATCCCATGACCCAAGGGGAGCTTTGAGCTCCAAGATCCAACAAGGTTTTGGTGGCATTAGAACAATCTTACCCAAGATCCTTAAATCTCTAGTTTTTACCAAAATCAACTTGGATTCTCCAATCCCAAGGTTGAAAATGCTTGTTACACCTTGTCCACATCATCTACCTTGATCATCAAGATTTATCAATAATTATCCATAATTATTATGGCTCCAAATCTAATTAATCCCTTTAATAGACAAGATCTCCAAAACTTCTTCCATAAAGGAAAGTTTGGTTTTTGCCTAAACACTTCCCCAACTTTTGGCTCAATTGAGATCCATATATCATACCCTAACTCCCAACTTCAAAAATAAATATTTTTGAAGGGTTTTATTATTTCTTTTTGCCTATTTTCTCAAATGGCTGAATTGGAATAATAACTGTTTTAAATACTTTCATCTTCCAATAAATCTTGGGAAAATTCCCCTAAGTGTGTATTCACATTTGGGACCACCTCAAACCAAAAACCAACCTTGTCCAATGTAAAATTATCAAATGATCTTCTAGAAACTACTTCTGCACTTTTTGAATAAATGATCTAAAGTGGACCAAAATTCATCCAATAAATCTCAATTAATTCATGGAGGTATATCTTGTCCACACCCATTTACTAGCATCTTTACCTCATCTTGGATAGGTCAAATTTCTAGACTTCCTTCATGACCATCTATTTGATCAAATTGGGCAAACTAAGTAATCATCGAGCCAAACCAAGAATCAATCACCACCAAGGCTCACCACCACCCTCCATAGCACCACCCCTCAGTCCTGGTCGTGTGCACTGTAGCTAAGCTACTATAGAAACCCCTCTCCATTGTCCCATGTGCTTGGAGGTAAGAAGGACAGAGAGAGAGAGACAAGCATGTGAGGCCAATTAATTGCAACAGCTGCCACTCCCTCCCTCTCTGAGCTCCAGCACGACCAGATCTCTCCCTCACCCCTCTCCACCACCCCTCTAGGCCAATCACCAGCCATCCCTACTTCCCTTGCATGTTCAAAATGGACATTTCCTCTCTTAGAGATCCCACCTCAGCTTAAATAGGCCAGAGGCCACCCCATGCCTCCCCTGCCCCTCATTTGCATCCTCTCCCCTCACCTACCATCTACTCCCCTTCCCTTGCTTTGGTATAGCCGAGAGAGGAAGAGAATGGCCCCTCGGCCATGGTTCAAAGGATGAGCTTAGCCTCCTCCCCTCTACTCCTCCCCCTCTGCATGCCATTCTCCCGAGATCCCCGTGTCTTTTTGCATCTAAGCCACCTAGATTTTTGCCAAGGAACCGCTGCTCCGAACGGCACCGTCGAGCTCCAGCAAAGCCTGCCTCGGACGCCATCGCGCGAGCGAGATCCCGGCGTCAAACCCTGCCTTCCTGCCCCTCTCTGGACTCGGCGCGATGCACCGCGTTGCCTCCGCGCCTCCCCCGTCGTCGGCACGGCCTCAGGTGAGCCCCCTGTGTCGCCCCCTGTGCTGCCCCCGCCGCCCCTAGAGTTACGTCCCTCTGTCGCCGGCGCGAGGTAGGAGACGCTGCGGGGCCGTCGATCCCGACTAGATCGAACGGCCCAGGGCTCCCCGTACTGCTTCGGCCGCCGGGGCCCACTGATGCGCGGGCCTTGTTGCCAGGGATTCAAACCCCCGCCCCACGCGCTGCCTCGCCCCACCATTGGCCAAAATCACTCCAGCAGGCCCAGTAACCCCTAGATCCCAGCCCACTAACCCCCTTTTGTTTTATTCATTTCTCCCAGATCCAGGTACCTTAGCTCTAGTTTAAATCATTTCAAAAATGAAAACAACCATATTTTGCCCAGACCTAATTTTGTACATGTTCCCTGACAAACCCTCTAATAGGCAGTACTGAGACCTTGACCAAAATAATCTTTACTACTTACTGGAAATTCATCTCCCAAAATGTGTTCTCCTCAATCAATATATCCCTTAGGGAGATTCACATCTCCAAATGGAGTAAGCCCAAGTTTCCCTGAAAGGTTTTTGACTCACCTATTTGTGAGTATTTATGTCATGTCATGTTAAGCTACATTCTGCCTGGAGCAAAAATAACAAAATTAGCCCCTGTTTGACTTTAAGATTTTCTCTGGGCCAAATTAAAATAGGTACTGACCTAAATCCAACTCTCCTAGTTCCTAAAACATAAGGCCTACCAAAATCTAGGAGCTCAATATTTTATGTGCTCTCTTTGATATTTGGTGAATTAAACAATTCTGTGCATGGTTATTTCACCAATAATTTGACCACTGTAACTCTGCAACCCCAAATAGGTTGCTTCCAATTTCTACAGAAATGTAGTCTAAATACCTACCATGTGACCCTGGAATCAAATCAAAAGCTTCTGTATATTTAATTTGGTGAAAAAGACAAAACAGCTACAAAACTGCCTTTGGGAACTTCCTGAGGGTATTCTGTAATTATTTTGGAGTGATTCCAACTCTTAGTGAGCAAGTGCATCAAGCCCTACCTAACCACCCAAGAAAATAATTTTTGGAGCTCCAGAACTTTTCTGGTGAATTATTCCCTAAAGCTAGAGTTTTTCCCACTAGAAAATTCATTATAAATCAATGGAAATTGATAATTTGGTGAAACCACTTTTGTTGGCTTCATATTATCACTACCTATCTGATGGTATCATTTCTATACAAAGGTATCCTACAGAACTTGGACCTTATATTTAAACCCCTTAATTAAGTAGTTTAGGCACCCAAATCATTAAAGAAAACCCACAAAGGCATCTCAAGTAATTCCACTTGCGTAGACGCCAACCACTCAAAACCTACTAAACTGTAAACTTGTATTGTCCCTTGCTTGTTGTATGTATTGTTGCTTGTATGCCTTGTGTTGATTGTGCTCTTGCTTGTTTACGTGTGTGCTCCTTGGCGATGATAGATGCGATTATCTCGAAGATCAAAAGAAGAGGGATATTATTGTATATTATTGGGTATTCTAAGAAGAAGTCTAGGGACAATTATGCTATATTGCTGATCTCAGGCAAGCCACCTGCTTCCTCATAAGCCTTGTCCTACTGTTTTACTTGTGCATGTTTTATCTACTATTTATCAAAATTGCATTATTTACTTTATGTTGATGTATTTATGGTAGTGGTTTGGCTCCTCCAAACTATTACACTTTTGTACTATTAAGTACAACCCCCTTGATGACACCTACTTGTCCCTAGTTTGGTAGATGGTGCAATACACCATACCCTTTGGAGACCCCTGATTTAGCCGAAGCAAAGCTATAGGATGGGAAGATCCCGGAAAAGTTTTACCAAATGTTTTATGATAAAATCTTGGTGGGGTGGAACCTCCCAAGAGTTGTTGAGAAAGAAAAAGGTTTTGCTTTACAAAATGCTGAAGAAAAGCTGGAGGAAAAAGGTTTACAAAAACACACCCGGTTCTTTGTAGTTTAGCTATAACAACTTAACCCGTGTAACCACATTACTCTGGAATGGGACAGGGCTAGATTTGAGGGTTGTCTATTCTGGTATAAGCTGCCTCGTAATTACTACAGGGAATTGCGATCCCTGGAGGGTGGGCCTTCTCCAATAAAGGTCCATGTGGGACATCGACCTGGAGAAGGAACGAAGGTTCTGCGGGCCTCCACACGTTACTATGAGCCCCTCATTGAAAGTGCACACTCGAAAAGTGGAAAAGCGCTCCGGTTGGTCCTCGGTACCCGATGTCCCGGTTTTGATGGGAATAACACTCATAGTGTAGGCACTTATATTGGAGTGGGCATCCAGAGAGTCTTGATCGGTTACTCGACCCACGATCGGTGAAGATCAGGGTAGTGTACCCGGATGGTGTGGGTAAAGTGTACAACCTCTGCAGAGTGTAAATCTATTCGAATAGCTGTGTCCGCGGTTATGGACGGGTTGGACAAACTTCTATAGAGCGGTGCTGGTTTTGTTTTCAAAAAGGATTTCGGAAAAAAGAAATGGTTTTGGAAATGTTTTGACCATGGGATGTTCGAAAAGGATACCTGTTTTAACCATGGGATGGTCGGAAAGGAATGAAAGGAGTTTGGTCATGGGATGACCGTAAGGAGGAACAAATGGGTGACCTAGTCCTAATGTTTATAAAACTTTTCAAAAGGTTTCCAAAATGTTTACAAAGGTTTTCAAGAAAGATATGTAGATGTTATATCTACAAGAGAAACTATTTGAGAAAGGAACCTCTCTTGGAGCCCTCCTACTACCACAGCCATAATGCATATCCTCTTGTTATTATTGTTATCTTAAGGTGGTTTGCGAGTACATTCAAAGTACTCACTGGCATTGCCCCTGGCTATTAACTTGGTCAGATTTCATGAAGAAGATGATGTTGGCGGCTACGCGAGTTAGGACGTTCTCCCAGTCAGTTGCCTGTAGGTTAAGGCATGGATCGGGCTCTATGCTTGGTGAAGTTCCGCTTATGATTATTGATGTAGCCATGATGACATTTATGTAAGTCTTGTAATTCGGTATGTCTCGGATGTTGTAATGATACTTGTCGGTTATGTTCCATGGCTCACTGATCATGGGAACGTGGTGTATGCATAACAGCGATTTCTCGGATGATTAATCCGGGGGGCCCACATTTTCTATATGGGACAGGTATCTTTCCATGAGCATGCTTCAAAAGTGAAAATCTCATGTATCCCATAAGAGGATGACATCAAGTGGTGATCGTCATCAAGGTTGAGAAGGGCAAGTTCAAGATAAGCATCTCGAGAAGATCATTTGCTTGAAGCTTGCCATCCATATTGGTGATAATGTATATGTGATGACGTGTCTTAATGAAGCAATCCCATAGTGGTGTATGGGGGATCAAATTATGAGTCTTCACGAAGCAACAATGATCAAGTGATGCATTCTGGCTTGGATGGAGCTTGAAGCGTTATCATCAAGATCAAGCGGGATGCGCAAGGCAAAGGTATGGCCTTTCTAGGTTTTCCTTTTACCGGTCTCAAGGTAGTTGTTGGGAGACGAGGTTATAGGATAGATAGCCACACTATCAAGAGGGGCTTTCGGTTGGGTAACTTGATCACATTCTCTTAGGGAGCTCAATCCTTTGCATACTTTCCAACTTCCTATTTTGTTTCTTCTTAGTGTTTCTCCATGTTAGGTTCTTGAGCTTGTTTCTAGCTCTTCAACAAGCCCAAGTTCATTGAAAATGGATTTCATATGCATCTTCTATGGCGTTTTCGAGTTTGAAGGTTTTACCGGCTCTTATCAGAGGGAGGCTTCATACCTTTCTTCATTTGGTTCTACCCTCCTTCGATGGACTATGATGTTTTCATGCACCATATTGTAGAGCTTGTTGTCCTTGTCAAAACAAGCCCAAGATCATCGAAATCGGAGTCTAGATGCAAAAGTTATTGCGTTTTTCGTGAAGCCTGTTTCATCCCGGTTGTGGGTCCAGTTCAACCGACTCCCACACCGGACGGTCCGGCGCTAGCGCCGGTTAGACTAGATCTGAAACCAGATTTTCTGGTTTTTGTGATCGAGTCTATTCTGATTTGGCAAACAGAGGTATTCCGGTTTGTAGGCCGGTCCTCCGGCCTGGGGACCGAGTTTCCCGGTTCTGGGGCCGGTCCAACCGACTTTGAAACCGAGTTTTCGCTGTTTTCTCTCCAACAGCCATATTTGCTTTTCCCTATAAAAGGGGGTTCTTCCCCTAATGTTTTTTGGATTTCTTGAGCCTGAAATTGACCTCCATTGTTGACCCTCTTGAGCTTGCTTCCTCCCCCTTCCCTCCTATGATTCTTGCATCTTTTTGAGGGATTTGGAAGAGGAGATCTAGATCTATAATCCCCACCAATCAATTCCTTCTCTAAGTGAGGGGAACCCATTGGATCTAGATCTTGGAGTCATTCGTTGACTTTCACCATTGTTCTTCCTCTCTAATTCCTCCCTAGCACTTGTTGCTTTGGTGGGATTTGAGAGTGAGGGATTTGAACGCCCTTGGTGTTCTTGCTTTGCATTCTTTCATAAGTGTTGAGATCTCCACTACGATTTGTTCGAGTGAGATACCGTGAGCTTGTTGCTCTTGGATGGTGACCTCCTAGTTGGCTTGGCAGTTGGTGCCGTGGTGTCCTCTTCGTGGAAGATTTTGAAGAGATCCGGGCTTCTCCTTTGTGGAGCTTGTGAAGTGGTTGTGGAGCTTGCCATCTCCGGAGTGGAGGAAAAGCTAGCCATAAGGAAAGGGCCTATTCCTTTGTGGGATAGACTCGGAGAAGAAGGTGAGTCTTCGTGGCGTTGGGAAATCCTTCGTGGGATCCCACACCTCTCCAACGTGACGTACCTTCTTGTAAGGGAACACAAGGAATACATCTTCGTCTCCTCGTGCCTCAGTTATCTATATACCTGAGCTTACTTTCCTTGTGATAGCCATCAAGCTTGAAGTACTTATATCTTGCTTATCACTTGTGGTATATTTATCTTGTGCTATCCTGCTTAGCTTAACTTGTTGTTGGTGCACTTAGTTGAGCCTAGTGTATTTAGGTTTTGTGCTTGTAAAATAAATGTTAGTTTAATTCCGCATTCTATCAAGCCAAAACCGTAATAGTTTTGAAATTGCCTATTCACCCCCTCTAGGCGACATCTCCATCCTTTCACTTCCTATAGTCACTATCCAACCTATAGATCTCCTAAAAGGGTTTTAATCCTAAGGTCAAAGCATATGCTCTGATACCAGCTATAGTGACCCAGCATACCAATGCAGGATGTAGTACACTATAGTCGTTGACATAACACCGATAAAAGACCGTTCACTAGTATTACATCCCTCAGAGTGGTACAACAAAAACATAACAGGTCCAAGACATGACTATATATTACAACTCGACTCTTTACAAAAGATCTAGACAAACACTCTAGGTTAAGGAGAGAAAGAAACTTCTTACAAAGAAGAACCAGAAATAATAACTCAGAACTAACTGGCTAATAAGACTAGCATCTAAACTATATGGCTTGCAATTGCTGCTAATGCAATGCTCTACAGAAGTAGGTTTTATGGCTAGAGAATCTATTCCTATCTACTCAGGAGCTTCATCTTCACTTTAGTTGATGCACAAGTTGACTTTGTTGACTTGCTTAGAGAGCTTGAGCTGTCGATGATGGTTTCTTGAACATAAGTTGGTGTTGACATCGTCTTAAACGGCTTCAGAATCTAGCAGGGGTTAAGAAGGTATGGTTGAGTACGAGCGTACTCAGCAAGTTCACTAAAAAGGAGTGTTTGATGCACTATCTATAGCCACAAACCATAGGTCGTAGGAAATGCAGGTTTTTGTAAACATTTGTTCAAAGGTTACTTTTATTCTGAAAACTATGTCTGTCAGCCTTAACAGGTTTACCAGAACTTTCGTGGAATTCCTTTCTTGCCGCGTTCGTATCTCCTTCCTGGAACAGGGAGTAACATGTCACAACTCTTACACTCTGTAGAGGTGCGTCACTTTTCCCTTGAGAGACCTTAAGCTTTCTTGCACGGCCGGGAGTATGTCCCTGTTCAAACTTCCTTGGTTCGAGGCCCAACCTAAGATCCCAGACGATCACTGCCCTCTCCGCGACCCTACATGAAGACACGATTCCCCGAGAAGGTTTACCACGAGTACAGTCTGGGTAGCCTCTCGAAGACTCTGTAAGCAGCTCTGCCTGGCAGCCACCACCAGCTATGGTCAACCTACACCACGATAGCTACGCATAGATAATCTAGACACCTAGATCGCGAGGCACTAAGGGGTCCCACCCATGTGATGGATTCTCCACGAGAAATTTGCAGCTTCACGATAAGGTCATCCATCCATGTGGAAGGGAGAAGATACAACTGACTTCTCCGTCCCATTCCAAATCTCATGGTTAACGCGTAATATATGGTGCTAGAATCACTAGCGACATTGGTTGTTAAGTCCTAGATATTATGTTCCTTTACCACTTGAACTTTATCAGTAGATTATTACCATTTGGTAAATAATCCATAATCATATTATTATGAAAATAGTGTTTTCGGACCTTTTTGAAATGCATGTGATGACAACATTTGAGTTACAAGTATTTGATAGAAAATAATCAAAGGACATGAGCAAGTGTGAACTTGCCTTTTGTGATTACAAGAATATGCAATAACGGTCTTAGGGAAAATAGAAGATCAAAATTCTGTAAACAGAATTATTGGTCCGGTAAGGGCGAATGTTTAAATAAGCAAGATGCAATTATGCATAAGTAATGTAGTACAATTTTATAAACGCTTCATATCTAATCTAGGGTTTGAAGCTTGTGACGAGTTCTTTGGAATGTGTTGCACTTTTATACCAGTTTCACACTTGTCCTTCTTATTAAGGCTTATGAGAGTGTGTGAAACAGTATGTAAATGCATGAAGTAGCATACAATATAAAGCATTCAAGTGTGAAATGTCACATAAGAGCTACTTGAATGGGATTATTAATTCATTAGAGTCTTCACAAATTTATTTTAAGGATTACATTTAATATTTTTTTAAAGAATAACCTTTGAGGAAAATATTACTTTACAAAGTAAAAGCATTTAAACTTAAAGCTAACACTTTAATGATTCCGAAAGGTAGAATACAAGTAGCATTGCTTTTATGGAATTGGTGTTTTTTTAAGGTTATGCTTCATAAGTACAAAATAGGCATTACTTCAATTACTTAAGGACTTGGTTTAAATTTAAGTAGTTTTCCAAACTAGTAGAGGAATTAGTAAATATGAGATTGATGATTTTATAAGTGAATAGAATCCTTTTGTTAAACAATATACTATTCTTGTTGATTTTATAATTGATAAAATCTTTTTAGGAAAATTAAGATACACTTAATTTGAGATAATAGTTTTAGTAAATGCATCTTAAAATGGTTAGACCAATGTTAACTTCTCTTAAATATCAATTAAACTTGTTATTTCCTTTTTTAGACTTTAAACAAATAATGCCAAAGGCAAGGTAAATATTTATGAATTTTTAATCCATTAAGATATTAGAAAATAGTTTTAATCAAGACTTATTAAAATTTTAACTTTATTTGCCTTCAAATGTGCAAGAGGATATTTTTAATGTGTAGACTTTATTTTTGTGATCATTTTGTTATATTATGTGTGTTTTTTGTGATTTTTAAATAATAAAATATGATTTTTATAAGTTTTATTATTTTATAAAGACTTAATAAACAATAACATTTAGTTAAGTGACACAAAAGTATATGATTTTTTTTGTAAATGTAGATTTTGTTTTTCTAAGAATTTGGTATAATTATACTTATTTTTCTGAATTTTAAATAATAAAATATATTTATTTCAGAGTTATCCCTAATAGGCTATTTGCTAATTATTATAATTATCTTATTTAAGTTGGAAAATTCAATATGATAATAGAATTAGAATATAGAATTTATTTTTATGAACATTTAGATATATAATATATATTTTTCTGAATTATAAAACAAAAGATATTGATTTAACAAGATTTAATCATTTTATTAAATTTCTGGAATTAGTAAAATAAACTAACTAAATGATTTGCTGCATCAGCGATGACATCAACCCCCATACTTATTCTTTTTACACTGCACCCTACTCTATCCTAAGTCACTGACTAGTGGGCCTGAGCCCACGTCACTAGCCACGTTGGCGTGGACCGGTCAACAATGACCTCACCTGACGTCAGCATGCTGGAACTTCACCAGAGCATGGCGGCGACGCCGATTTATGGCACCAGAGACCACACAGAGGGGCTCGTTCGAACGAGTGGAACAAGGCGAACCTAAATAAGGCGTTTACACTTGCTAAAGGTCATCGTAGCAATGACAACCACAGGAGACGATACAGAGCGAGAGGAAGAGAGTGAAGGGCATGGGAGATGCGCAATCTCACCGTGAGCATGTTAAACGTGACGACAAGGTGGGAGGTGGTTGGAATCAATGGAATCAACAGTAGCCAGCGTCGGATGCAGAGCTCGATTCCGGCTGATTCGGAGCACGGCTCTTGTGTGACGAGTTGGAGATGAACAAGGAGACAGTGGCAAGCACGACAGTGCCCTTGGTTGGCTCGGAGGCGGTCCATGGTGGCTAGGACAACAACTCCGGCAAGCTAGGGTTTGGTGGCCTGATGAGTGCATATTTGCATCATGTTTTACATTATTATTTTGCATTATAGATGTCGGATCTTGGTATTTTACGGTGCTCACGCGCATATTTTATGTCTGTTTTCACCAGGATTAGGACAAATGATGGAACCAATGGATACAATTCCTGGAGCAGTTGTCTTGGGGAGAAAAGGAGTCAAAAACAACGTAAATCGCTTATTTGGGAAATATCAATAATACCAGAAGAAAATCCAAAGCAATCGAGGCATACAGAAGGTTCAACAACCAACTATACGACCAGAATACTTTTTCCGGCCGTATAGTTGGCACCGCCTCCGCCTCTTCAAATAGTTTCGGCCAGTGCAACTGGATCAGGGAGACGACATACAGAATAACCAGAAATCGTGAAAACCTCACCTCCGGAAGGCATCTGGAGGGGGAACTTTCCCAAGGGATCCATCTTCACCCTACACAGATCTGGGAGGCCAAGGCATCGATCTCCATCTTCATCAACCGCTGCACCATCACCATCTCCATCCATCCCATCTCATCCATCTAGATCTTGTTATAATGTCCGAACTCGTTGTGGATCTATACAAGTACTATTCATCTATGATTGTTTCCATTACCATGCCATGATGTTGATTGCCTCTATGTCTGAGTAGATCTCTAGTTCTTGGGAAGATGGAGAAAGCCTAGCATATGATTGAGATGAGATAGAGATTATTATGTTATACATCATTATGTGTATATGTTAATTGTCTTCATCTTGATGTTGGGAGTTATGCACCTCCTTAATATTTGCCTCCTACAGGGACTCGATGAAGGGGATTACTTGTTGGTAGACGGAGGGATGATAGCACTTACTGTTACTATAAAGCTATTGCCATTCTTTACGTACTAACTTGGGGAATCAAGGAGAACTCATTAAGCCATGTCCATGGCATGGGAGAAATCCCTTAATAGCGGGATAATACGATTGATGTCGTTTATTTGTCAGCTGTGGTTATGAAGCATGATGTGAGCAGCGGTTGCTACCTATTTGTCCATATATGGAGCTCGTCCCACGTACATACATATCATGAGAATATTCGTTATAATAATCTTGATTGCTTAGCTAGTCTAAATTGCTAGCGGTGTATCCACCACTCCCTGAGAACGCCTTTCCCCTATTGCAGTTCCAAAGTTCTTTTACACACGCGATTCTTACTTTCTGCATTAAGTTTTACTTTACTCTAAATTGCCTTGTGCAACCAAAAACCCAAAAACAACTATACTATTCTTGCATCTTAAATTTATTCCTTAAGTAATTCGTTTAGTTTTTATTAAAAGCATTTTAGTCTTTTGCCTACTGCTCCCTGTGGGATCGATATCTTTATTTCAAAACTAGCTACAAATGATCTGTGCACTTGCATTCATCAAGCTATTTTTTGGTGCCATTGCCGGGGAGCTTAGCACTATAAGTCACTTTACTTTTAGTTATATACTTTCATTGTAGTAATTTTTAATTTAAGTTGTAGGACCGCAATAATGGACAACACTTAGCATTTAAACCAGCTTGAGGCAGTAAGGAAAATGGGTTCGCCCATGGATGCTTTTATAACTGACAATAAAGGCATAAATCCGGATGGAATTGAGATCCCCCCTTTATTATTTGAACTACTGCACTCTAAGAAATTTGCAGGAACCAATGAAGTGAGTCCATATGGACACTTACAATTCTCTGAAGACATTTTCAGTTCCTTTATATTCGATGACTGTAATCTTGATATGGTTAAAACCTAGTTGTTTAGACAAACTCTCTCTAATAATGTTTGCGACTGGTATAGATATTTTTGTGTAGAAGCACCAATGACTTGGAAGGAATTGACAACCAATTTTCTATCAAAATATTATTCAGAAAGCAAAGCTCATAGGATGAGAGGTATTATTATCAGTTTAAAAAATAATCCTAGTGAGGGTTTGTATGAAGGATATCTAAGGTACAAAAGTTACCTAGATAATTGCCCCCATCATCGTTTGCCTAATTGGTAACCACTCATACTTTTTATGGAGGGCTTAATATTGAAAATAGAATGAATCTAGACACTGCTTCTAATGGCAGCTTTCTATCTTATACCTACGATGAAGCCTGGAATCTAATAATAAAAATGAGGGAGGCAACTAAAAATCTTAGAAATGAGGAGAACATTACAAATAGTTTTTCTGAATATGCTTGCATTAATGATTTCCTTGCATATGAAAGGACAGGTGCAATGATTAAAACCCTCGGTATTGATGCTTACTCAGTAAATAAAATTATTGAGAATTATGCAGGACATTTGCAGGTACCAACAGAATGGGAACCCCATAAACCCCTCGAAGAGAAGAAGCGTGCAAGAGCACTAATGGAAGAATTCTCCTTAGTACCTATTCAAGAGATCATCAAGAAAAGGCAAAAAGAGGAAGAACAAATAAAGAAGAGACTGAAGAAACCAGAAAAGAACCCTGAAGCTACCAATATAAATAATGTTAAAGGATCTTATGGAAGCACGAATAGTGGATGATGAAGTGGTTATGCAAGATCACGAAACCTCATAGTTTATTGAAGGTAAGGTACGAGGTAACGAAATTTCTAAACCTATGACTCCTATATATTGTGGAGAAACTTTCTTATACAGAATTTGTGAGCTGGTTTGCACTATAAATATTATGCCTTCATCACTTTATGAGGAACTTCAGTACAATTTAAATAATCTAGATGTGGAACCGGTAGACACTACTATTAAATTATCTAATAGGACCAATATAAAACCGGAAGGTGTAATCAGAAATATCTAGGTCTTTATTGGATCACTCATGTAGCCCCTTGATTTTCATATTGTTGATATGCCTCGAGATTCTTTTTGTCCTATTTTTTTAGGCAGGACTTTTGTTTCCATAGCCAAAGCTCGAGTTGATAATAAGAAGGAGACTATTTCACTGATGTTTGGAGAACAGGAAATGACATTCCACTTTGCCAAACTAAACAAGATTCCATATGAAGTGGAAGATATCAAGGAAGAGAAAACAATTGTCGAGCTAGCCGCAATTCATTTTAGTAATCCACAAGATGAATTAGAGAGGAGCCTAATTAATTGGGAGGAAGCATCAGATGATGAGGAGAGAGAAGACATGGATGATTACCTTGATTCAGTTCCGGAAGCACAAAATCCACATGACTATGAAGAACTGGTAAGAAAAGGAGATGAAGAACCTCCACCAATTGAATTGAAACAACTTCCAGACGATATGTGGTATGAGTTTTTAGATAATGAAAATAAATGTCCTATTATTATTAGCAAAAATTTATCAGAGAATGAAACAAATAAACTCCTTTCGTTCTTGGTTAAGTATCGTGAAGCCTTTGGATATACTCTAAGTGATATATTAAAAGAATAGATCCATCTATAGTAACACATAATATTACCATGCTTGATGATGCTAAACCTATAGTGGATACGCAAAGAAGACTTACTCTAAAAATGAAGGAAGTAGTAAGAAAAGAGGTTAGACGCTTATTAGATTCTGGCATAATATATACTATCTCTGATAGTAAGTGGGTTAGCCCACCTCATTGCATACCAATACAAGGTGGTCTTGATGCTGCTATGAATGAGGATGGTGATCTAGTTCCTGTAAGGCCTGTTGTAGGATATCGTATGCGCATTGATTTTAGGAAGCTAAACCAAGAGACACAGAAAAATCATAAACCTATACCATTCATGGATAAATTTTAGAAAGACTTAGTAATAATTCTTATTTCTATTTTCTTGATCGTTATTCTGGATATTCTCAAATTACCATACATCAGGAAGATCAAGAGAAAACAACTTCACTTGACCTTATGGCACATATACTTATAGATTAATTCTGTTTGGCTTATGTAACGCAGCAGCAACTTTTCAAGAATGCTTTCAGAAAATCTTTGATTCTTTGTTGAGAAGACTATGGAAGTTCTAACAAATGATTTTGTTGTTTGTGGAACAATCTTTGATAATTTCCTCTACAATCTAACCAAAGTCTTGCAGAGATGCAGGCAATCAAATTTGGTTTTGAATTGGGAACAATGTCGTTTCATGGAAAGAGAAGGTAAATTTTTCGGGCATAAGGTTTCGTAGAAGGGAATAGAAATAGATAAAACTAATATAAATGCTATAGAAAATCTTCCAATACCTCAGGACATTAAAAACTTAAAAATGTTTCTGGGACATGCAGGTTTTTATAAGAGTTTTATAAAAGATTTTGCTAAAATATCTATGTCTTTCACCAACCTTCTTGATAAAGAAACTCCATTCTACTTAGATCATGACTGCGTTGCAGCTATTGAGAACCTTAAGAATAAATTAGTTTCAGCACCTATCATGCAATCTCCAAAATGGGATGAACCATTCAAAATCATGTGTGATGCTAGTGACTATGCTTTAGGGGTTGTGTTGGGACAGCAAGACAGAAAGAATTTAAATGTTATTTATTATGCTAGGAACTCTTAATAAGATTCAGAAACATTACGCTACTATAGAAAAAGAGTTCCTAGCTATAATTTTTGCTTGCGACAAATTTAGATCCTACATCATTAATTCTAAGGTAATGATTCATACGGATCACTGATGGCTCGAGTATTAACAAGCTCGTTGGGGAACCCCAAGAGGAAGGTATGATGAGCACAGCAGCAAGTTTCCCTCAGTTATGAAACCAAGGTTTAATCGAACCAGTAGGAGCAAGGAAACACCCCAAAGGTGTTGCTAGCTGAGCCTTGGCAGGGCGCACTACCGGTGCTACTAGCAACATGGAGACCTGCACAACACAACCACAGAACTTTGTCCCCAACTTGCGATGAGGTTGTCAATCTCACCGGTTTTGCTGAAAACAAAGGATTAAACGTATCAAATGGAAGGAAGTAATAGTTTGCAGAAAGTAAACACAAAGCAGTAAACAGTTTATAGATTGTATGTAAAGAAAAGTACTGGGATCCATAGTTCACTAGAGGTGGCTCTCCTTAAGATAGATAACATGCTGGGTGAACTAATTACAGCGGGGCAATTGACAAACATCGAGAAAGCAATACATGCATATACTAATCATCTTGACTCCTTTGAGACTTGATTGGGCCTTACAACATTATACATAGACCGCCATCCAACTGCATCTATGACTAATAGTCCACCTTCAGGTTATCATCCGAACCCCCTCGAGTATTAAGTTACAAGCAACAGATTATTGCTTTACGAATTGCGTGTAAAGTAAACAATACGATTGTTCTATGAACAAAGGATTGTTGTTTTCTCCCTAGTAGCAACATCACATCTAGTACCTTAGAGATTTCTGTCACTTCCCAAGATTACCAGAGGCATGAACCCACTATCGAGCATAAAAACTAACTCTTGGAGTTGCTAGCATCTACTTGGCCAAGATAGCTACTAACAATGTAAAGCATGCAAGATCACAAATAACAAAGACATGATAGAATCAATAATCAATCTAAAATAGCATCTCAATATCCATCGGATCCCCGCAAACACAACATGTAGAATTACAAATAGATGATCTTGATCATGAACAGAGCTCACAAGATCTAGACATGAAAGCATGAAGGAGGAGAACCAGCCATCTAGCTACTACATGGATCCGTAGTCCAGATATGAACTACTCATGCATCACATCGGATGCTTGCATGATGATGAAGAAGGCCTCTAGGGTGAATTCCCCTCTCTAGTCGGGCGCCAGGAAGAGCTTCAGGTCTCTCCCGATCTAGGGATGGAGATGACGGCGGCTACAGACTCTTTTGTGGATTTTTGATCGGGTCCTTAGTGTTTTCGTCCCAAGGGCAATATATAGACAGAAGGAGAGGCCGAGGGGGTGCTGGGGTCGGCCAGACCAACCCCTGGCGTGGGCCAGGCTTGGCCGCACGGCCAGGTGGTGTGGCCGGCCTCTAGCCCTTCTCCGTCTCGTATTATGGCATCTGATGACTTTCGGAAAAATAGGCACTTTGGCTTTTGTCTTGTCCAATTCCGAGAATATTCATTTTCTGACTTTCCTGGAACCAAAAACAGCAGAAAACAGGCAGCTGGCATTGTGGCTCTTGTTAATAGGTTAGTCCAAGAAATCATATGAAAAGTACTCCTAAGTGTGGACAAAACACAAGAAAGTGGATAAAACCAAGCATGCAACATCAAAAATTATAGATACATTTGCAATGTATCAACATCCCCAAGCTTAACTCCTGCTCGTCCTTGAGTAGATAAGTGATAAAAAGAAAGAATAATTTTTGAGGTGACATGCACCATCAAAGACTTGATCAAAGTATTTGTAAAACATTCAAAGCTGGGATCATAGTACTTCAATCATAACATGAAAGACAAAGTTTTAGCAATAAGACAAAGAAACTATGATGCAACATGAAAAGGCACAAACAAAAGATCCATGAATAACAATGCTTTGCAAGACGTTTGTTTGTTTCACATAAAGAAAACATAGCATAATAGTATTCAGCTTGTCCCTCATAGAGTAGCAAATATAAATGCATAGGACACCTTCAAAGTTCATAAGAGTGACTAGATACAAATAGTTTAAAACAAGCAGTATCAAGATATGCATCAATCAACTAGTCTTGGGACAATGCACATAGAACTAAGAATGGCCACTATGCTCTCAAAGTAGGTGCATAAAGGTAGAAGGTGGATACTCAATATAATGGTGGAAGAAAGGCCTCCATAGAAGGAAGCAGAGATTCAAGTTTCATAAAGAGCTTCCAAAAATTATGGTACTTATAGCTTTCAGCTCTCATCGCCCCCATCATAAGCATCTTGAAGTGATTAAGGTTAAAGTGAACAAACTATGGTGTACATGCTTGACGAAGTATAAGTTAGAAATCACATGTCCCTTGTATACGAGGGTCGCTCCTCATGCTACTCAAGTTTAGTCACCGGTAACTTCTTGTCATTGTAAGTACATGTGTATCATAGAGAACCGCCAACGGGGTACCCCTTGCCCGATGATACGGAAGAATCCCCATATCAAAATGACAAGGCAAGTAGACAACGAGAATCTCATCAATCTTCTTATTTACCATGGGAATATGGTGCTTTTTTCTCTCTTTCCTCTTTTCATAATCTCATTTTTTTCTTTTCTCTTTTTCTCAATATAGGACTTTTTTATAAGAAGAATGCTTCATAGACAGCTCATTATGGTTACGCTGCAGGTTTCCACCATGTCAGCATGGATTAGACTAGCGGTCCAGGCGTTTCTCTAACACATATACATAACTCCATGTACTTACAAGCTCCCTTTCATTTCACACCGACGACATCCATATACAAAAGAGCATGCTATCAACTAGGTACAAGTACCAAGTGCAATGTTGAAAGCGTTCCCCATGACAGCATGGTTCTGCTAATTCCCAACAAATAAGTGCAAGCATATACAACATAGACGACACAATGGTTCAAGTTTATTAAGGGCAAGAAAAGTAAAGTGTGCCATCATGTTCGTGAGAGCTTTAATCACTAGTTTTCTCATAAAAAGTTTAATTCGGAAGGTAAACAAAAGCATGAATATACTTGGAATAGTATAAGCTAGTAGGTAGGTATGGTGGACTCTTTGGAATAACTTTGTTTAGGCAGTTGGATGCATGAGTGGACTCATACTTGGTTGTGGAGGCTAGCAAAAGACTAGGAGCGACAAACTAGGAGAGCAATAATGGCCATAATCATGCAGAGCGACAAAACATCATTGGTCAAAGCATAAAGTGATACTACAAGTTGAAGAATAAAGGATCATAAATGCTATGGTGACTTGAGATAGTCATAACATGGTGTGAGCATGCACCAAGTCAACCCAAATAAAGCATCAAAGGAGAATACCACAATACTATGCTTTAATATGCTAAAACAACGCATGATTCATCCAAGGCACATTAAGCAATCTCAATTGTTTAAAACAAGTCATGCTACAGCAAAGAATACTAAGCATAAAGCCAAAACAATATCAAGCATGGCATGACAAAGCATAGGCCATAGTCAAAAACAAGCTTTTTTACCACATAAGCATGAACTTTCCTACTCTTTTCCAATCCAAACCAAACTATTTGCAAACCAATGTATGAAAGAGGGGGTCCAACCAATTTATTTAGAAAACTAAGAAAACCAAAGAAAACGAAAAACCAAAATGAAAGCAAAAAAGAAGACGCTCCAAGAACAACACAACTGTGCATGAAACAATAAAAATGAAGCGTTTGGAAGAAACCTGGGATTTTTATTGATGAAGAAGGGGATGCCTTGGGCATCCCCAAGCTTTGACTCTTGTACTTCTTAGATATTTGTTGGGGTGACACGCGTGGCATCCCCAAGCTTGAGCTTTAGTCCATCCTTCATCTCATTACTCATTCCTTCCATACACCTGAAATTTTTCCTTCATACAAAACTTCACACAATCTTTATTAGCAACATTAGTGCACTCAAGATAAATAAGTCTTAAGGTTCAGTTCCAACACCAAATAAAATTCCATTAGAACACTAGCTACTGAAGCACTTCCCTCAGGATGGTCAATTCCCCAAAAGAACTCAAAAAGGAACCAACAAGAAGCAAATGCAGAAAATGGCAGAAATCTGTCAAAACAGACCAGCAAGTAAAGACGAATTTTTTCGAAGACCTTCTGTTGCTCAAATAGAAAAGTGTTGAACTAACGAAAGTTATATAATAACCTGGGGAAGAAGCAAAAAATTCACGCCTCAAAAAGACGTTCAGAGATTTTACACGAATTTTTACGGTGAAGCATAGAAATCTGTTTCGGGACAACAACTTTACCAATCATTACTTCTCTCTCATTAGAGGTCACTCTTGGCACAAAAAGCAAATAAAAAGGATAAGGAGCGGTTATTACTGAAGTAATAACTTCCAAGATGGCGAGGCGAGGCGCGGTTACGGCGGAGCTTGGGGTGCCCTAAATCGCAGACGCCCTTCTTCTCCTGCTGCGGCGGCTTCGGCTCCAATTCCGGCGAGGCAGAGCTCGAGCAGCGTCGGCTAGAGGTGGGTGAGGTTCAGTGAGAGGTGGGGAGTGAGTGAGTGTGGAGAAATGAGGCTGGGGTGGTCACTTTATATAGGGTCGACGAGAGGGCAGAGCGGGCGCCGATGAGGTCATCGGTGACGACGATGCGGGGCTCGCTCGGCATGGGCGAGGGAAGCGATGTATTCTCTATCCCCCGGCGGTCCTCTGGGGCTTAAAGGCGCGACAATGCGAGGTCTCTACCGGTCGGGGGTGTGCGGTGAACTGAGCACGGGTGGCGGTATTCGACGCGGTTCCTCCGGGCTGCTAGTCGTGAGGCGGCGAATGAGGATGTCTAGGCGGCTGCTGGGCCTGCTGCGGGTGCTGCCACGCGAGGCTAGGGCAAGGCGAGGCCGGTGCTGCTCTGGCGGGCGCGGCGCTCCAGGGTGATCGGCATGGCGGACAGAGGAATGGGGGCGAGCAAATGCGGGTGGTCCTCCGCTCGATTTTGGTCGAGGGCTGGTCAAGACGGTGCGGTGTGATGGCGCCTGTCTGCCAGTGGGCGAAGTAGAGCGCGGGACGGGCTGAGGCGAGCCGTCCATGGTCGACCTGGCGCATGGCGTCGGGCGGCTTGGTACTGGAGCATCTAGGGGAGAGGGAGAGAGAGCTAGGATCGGGGTTTTAGCTAGGGGGACAAGGGGACCAAGTTAGGCCCAAATGGTGACGAAATCCACTGCTCACTATAGTGTTTTGGAATTTGCAAGATTTGTGTCTGCCACCTGTTTGATGAAATGGCCGCAAGAAGCAAAAGTTTGAATTTTGGTTTAAAATTTTTGAGTGATCTACATTAGTGCTAGGTAGTCTCTGGTTGCAAGGGTTTTGAAAGTGGAGCTCAATTTGATGGTTTTTGAAATAGGGGTGATCTAGGCATATGCATTGTATTCAATTTTCTCATGCCATTTAAAATAAGTATTTGAATGTTTTTAGTAGATCAAAAAGTGGGCCTTGGTACCTCATTATGTGTACTAGCAAGGGGTGTAAAGATCTAGAATTATTTCTGTTGAGAAATGAGTGCTAGGAACACTCAAAGTAGTGTAGTGGGTAAAGATGGCCAAAATGACCATTGCTCATCTTTAATTGTTTTTGATTTGATTTTCTTTGGGATTTGCTTGGGAAAGGTTTAGATGATGTTTAATTTACCATACAAACATTTAACAACCAAAGAATCACAGAACCATGGCAATTCAAATCAATTCCTAAATTAAATGCTCACATGAATGCTTTCATTTTTAATTTGGAATAGTTTTTGTTAACCCTAATTTTGATGATTTGGACCTTGATAAGCTTGGATTAAAGTTTTGGGATGTTACAAACCTTCCCCCCTTAAACAAAATCTCGTACCGAGATTTACAAGAAAACTAGGAACTAAAAAGAGCTGGGAACTCTCTCCTAATGTAATCTTCGTGCTCCCAAGTGGCTTCCTCCTCGGTATGGTTGCTCCACTGAATCTTGAGAAACTTGATGCTCCTGGTCCTGGTGGTTCTGTAGGTTTCTTCTAAGATACGGATGGGCACTTCCTGATAGGTCAGGTCATTGTTGATCTCTACAGCTCTGTGATGGATGTTCTTGAAAACTTCAGTCTTCTCAGGAGCTTCATCTTCACTTCACTTTAGTTGATGCACAAGTTGACTTTGTTGACTTGCTTAGAGAGCTTGAGCTGTCGATGATGGTTTCTTGAACATAAGTTGGTGTTGACATCGTCTTCAACGGCTTCAGAATCTAGCAGGGGTTAAGAAGGTATGGTTGAGTACGAGCGTACTCAGCAAGTTCACTAAAAAGGAGTGTTTGATGCACTATCTATAGCCACAAACCATAGGTCGTAGGAAATGCAGGTTTTTGTAAACATTTGTTCAAAGGTTACTTTTATTCTGAAAACTATGTCTGTCAGCCTTAACAGGTTTACCAGAACTTTCGTGGAATTCCTTTCTTGCCGCGTTCGTAGCTCCTTCCTGGAACAGGGAGTAACATGTCACAACTCTTACACTCTGTAGAGGTGCGTCACTTTTCCCTTGAGAGACCTTAAGCTTTCTTGCACGGCCGGGAGTATGTCCCTGTTCAAACTTCCTTGGTTCGAGGCCCAACCTAAGATCCCAGACGATCACTGCCCTCTCCGCGACCCTACATGAAGACACGATTCCCCGAGAAGGTTTACCACGAGTACAGTCTGGGTAGCCTCTCGAAGACTCTGTAAGCAGCTCTGCCTGGCAGCCACCACCAGCTATGGTCAACCTACACCACGATAGCTACGCATAGATAATCTAGACACCTAGATCGCGAGGCACTAAGGGGTCCCACCCATGTGATGGATTCTCCACGAGAAATTTGCAGCTTCACGATAAGGTCATCCATCCATGTGGAAGGGAGAAGATACAACTGACTTCTCCGTCCCATTCCAAATCTCATGGTTAACGCGTAATATATGGTGCTAGAATCACTAGCGACATTGGTTGTTAAGTCCTAGATATTATGTTCCTTTACCACTTGAACTGTATCAGTAGATTATTACCATTTGGTAAATAATCCATAATCATATTATTATGAAAATAGTGTTTTCGGACCTTTTTGAAATGCATGTGATGACAACATTTGAGTTACAAGTATTTGATAGAAAATAATCAAAGGACATGAGCAAGTGTGAACTTGCCTTTTGTGATTACAAGAATATGCAATAACGGTCTTAGGGAAAATAGAAGATCAAAATTCTGTAAACAGAATTATTGGTCCGGTAAGGGCGAATGTTTAAATAAGCAAGATGCAATTATGCATAAGTAATGTAGTACAATTTTATAAACGCTTCATATCTAATCTAGGGTTTGAAGCTTGTGACGAGTTCTTTGGAATGTGTTGCACTTTTATACCAGTTTCACACTTGTCCTTCTTATTAAGGCTTATGAGAGTGTGTGAAACAGTATGTAAATGCATGAAGTAGCATACAATATAAAGCATTCAAGTGTGAAATGTCACATAAGAGCTACTTGAATGGGATTATTAATTCATTAGAGTCTTCACAAATTTATTTTAAGGATTACATTTAATATTTTTTTAAAGAATAACCTTTGAGGAAAATATTACTTTACAAAGTAAAAGCATTTAAACTTAAAGCTAACACTTTAATGATTCCGAAAGGTAGAATACAAGTAGCATTGCTTTTATGGAATTGGTGTTTTCTTAAGGTTATGCTTCATAAGTACAAAATAGGCATTACTTCAATTACTTAAGGACTTGGTTTAAATTTAAGTAGTTTTCCAAACTAGTAGAGGAATTAGTAAATATGAGATTGATGATTTTATAAGTGAATAGAATCCTTTTGTTAAACAATATACTATTCTTGTTGATTTTATAATTGATAAAATCTTTTTAGGAAAATTAAGATACACTTAATTTGAGATAATAGTTTTAGTAAATGCATCTTAAAATGGTTAGACCAATGTTAACTTCTCTTAAATATCAATTAAACTTGTTATTTCCTTTTTTAGACTTTAAACAAATAATGCCAAAGGCAAGGTAAATATTTATGAATTTTTAATCCATTAAGATATTAGAAAATAGTTTTAATCAAGACTTATTAAAATTTTAACTTTATTTGCCTTCAAATGTGCAAGAGGATATTTTTAATGTGTAGACTTTATTTTTGTGATCATTTTGTTATATTATGTGTGTTTTTTGTGATTTTTAAATAATAAAATATGATTTTTATAAGTTTTATTATTTTATAAAGACTTAATAAACAATAACATTTAGTTAAGTGACACAAAAGTATATGATTTTTTTTGTAAATGTAGATTTTGTTTTTCTAAGAATTTGGTATAATTATACTTATTTTTCTGAATTTTAAATAATAAAATATATTTATTTCAGAGTTATCCCTAATAGGCTATTTGCTAATTATTATAATTATCTTATTTAAGTTGGAAAATTCAATATGATAATAGAATTAGAATATAGAATTTATTTTTATGAACATTTAGATATATAATATATATTTTTCTGAATTATAAAACAAAAGATATTGATTTAACAAGATTTAATCATTTTATTAAATTTCTGGAATTAGTAAAATAAACTAACTAAATGATTTGCTGCATCAGCGATGACATCAACCCCCATACTTATTCTTTTTACACTGCACCCTACTCTATCCTAAGTCACTGACTAGTGGGCCTGAGCCCACGTCACTAGCCACGTTGGCGTGGACCGGTCAACAATGACCTCACCTGACGTCAGCATGCTGGAACTTCACCAGAGCATGGCGGCGACGCCGATTTATGGCACCAGAGACCACACAGAGGGGCTCGTTCGAACGAGTGGAACAAGGCGAACCTAAATAAGGCGTTTACACTTGCTAAAGGTCATCGTAGCAATGACAACCACAGGAGACGATACAGAGCGAGAGGAAGAGAGTGAAGGGCATGGGAGATGCGCAATCTCACCGTGAGCATGTTAAACGTGACGACAAGGTGGGAGGTGGTTGGAATCAATGGAATCAACAGTAGCCAGCGTCGGATGCAGAGCTCGATTCCGGCTGATTCGGAGCACGGCTCTTGTGTGACGAGTTGGAGATGAACAAGGAGACAGTGGCAAGCACGACAGTGCCCTTGGTTGGCTCGGAGGCGGTCCATGGTGGCTAGGACAACAACTCCGGCAAGCTAGGGTTTGGTGGCCTGATGAGTGCATATTTGCATCATGTTTTACATTATTATTTTGCATTATAGATGTCGGATCTTGGTATTTTACGGTGCTCACGCGCATATTTTATGTCTGTTTTCACCAGGATTAGGACAAATGATGGAACCAATGGATACAATTCCTGGAGCAGTTGTCTTGGGGAGAAAAGGAGTCAAAAACAACGTAAATCGCTTATTTGGGAAATATCAATAATACCAGAAGAAAATCCAAAGCAATCGAGGCATACAGAAGGTTCAACAACCAACTATACGACCAGAATACTTTTTCCGGCCGTATAGTTGGCACCGCCTCCGCCTCTTCAAATAGTTTCGGCCAGTGCAACTGGATCAGGGAGACGACATACAGAATAACCAGAAATCGTGAAAACCTCACCTCCGGAAGGCATCTGGAGGGGGAACTTTCCCAAGGGATCCATCTTCACCCTACACAGATCTGGGAGGCCAAGGCATCGATCTCCATCTTCATCAACCGCTGCACCATCACCATCTCCATCCATCCCATCTCATCCATCTAGATCTTGTTATAATGTCCGAACTCGTTGTGGATCTATACAAGTACTATTCATCTATGATTGTTTCCATTACCATGCCATGATGTTGATTGCCTCTATGTCTGAGTAGATCTCTAGTTCTTGGGAAGATGGAGAAAGCCTAGCATATGATTGAGATGAGATAGAGATTATTATGTTATACATCATTATGTGTATATGTTAATTGTCTTCATCTTGATGTTGGGAGTTATGCACCTCCTTAATATTTGCCTCCTACAGGGACTCGATGAAGGGGATTACTTGTTGGTAGACGGAGGGATGATAGCACTTACTGTTACTATAAAGCTATTGCCATTCTTTACGTACTAACTTGGGGAATCAAGGAGAACTCATTAAGCCATGTCCATGGCATGGGAGAAATCCCTTAATAGCGGGATAATACGATTGATGTCGTTTATTTGTCAGCTGTGGTTATGAAGCATGATGTGAGCAGCGGTTGCTACCTATTTGTCCATATATGGAGCTCGTCCCACGTACATACATATCATGAGAATATTCGTTATAATAATCTTGATTGCTTAGCTAGTCTAAATTGCTAGCGGTGTATCCACCACTCCCTGAGAACGCCTTTCCCCTATTGCAGTTCCAAAGTTCTTTTACACACGCGATTCTTACTTTCTGCATTAAGTTTTACTTTACTCTAAATTGCCTTGTGCAACCAAAAACCCAAAAACAACTATACTATTCTTGCATCTTAAATTTATTCCTTAAGTAATCCGTTTAGTTTTTATTAAAAGCATTTTAGTCTTTTGCCTACTGCTCCCTGTGGGATCGATATCTTTATTTCAAAACTAGCTACAAATGATCTGTGCACTTGCATTCATCAAGCTATTTTCTGGTGCCATTGCCGGGGAGCTTAGCACTATAAGTCACTTTACTTTTAGTTATATACTTTCATTGTAGTAATTTTTAATTTAAGTTGTAGGACCGCAATAATGGACAACACTTAGCATTTAAACCAGCTTGAGGCAGTAAGGAAAATGGGTTCGCCCATGGATGCTTTTATAACTGACAATAAAGGCATAAATCCGGATGGAATTGAGATCCCCCCTTTATTATTTGAACTACTGCACTCTAAGAAATTTGCAGGAACCAATGAAGTGAGTCCATATGGACACTTACAATTCTCTGAAGACATTTTCAGTTCCTTTATATTCGATGACTGTAATCTTGATATGGTTAAAACCTAGTTGTTTAGACAAACTCTCTCTAATAATGTTTGCGACTGGTATAGATATTTTTGTGTAGAAGCACCAATGACTTGGAAGGAATTGACAACCAATTTTCTATCAAAATATTATTCAGAAAGCAAAGCTCATAGGATGAGAGGTATTATTATCAGTTTAAAAAATAATCCTAGTGAGGGTTTGTATGAAGGATATCTAAGGTACAAAAGTTACCTAGATAATTGCCCCCATCATCGTTTGCCTAATTGGTAACCACTCATACTTTTTATGGAGGGCTTAATATTGAAAATAGAATGAATCTAGACACTGCTTCTAATGGCAGCTTTCTATCTTATACCTACGATGAAGCCTGGAATCTAATAATAAAAATGAGGGAGGCAACTAAAAATCTTAGAAATGAGGAGAACATTACAAATAGTTTTTCTGAATATGCTTGCATTAATGATTTCCTTGCATATGAAAGGACAGGTGCAATGATTAAAACCCTCGGTATTGATGCTTACTCAGTAAATAAAATTATTGAGAATTATGCAGGACATTTGCAGGTACCAACAGAATGGGAACCCCATAAACCCCTCGAAGAGAAGAAGCGTGCAAGAGCACTAATGGAAGAATTCTCCTTAGTACCTATTCAAGAGATCATCAAGAAAAGGCAAAAAGAGGAAGAACAAATAAAGAAGAGACTGAAGAAACCAGAAAAGAACCCTGAAGCTACCAATATAAATAATGTTAAAGGATCTTATGGAAGCACGAATAGTGGATGATGAAGTGGTTATGCAAGATCACGAAACCTCATAGTTTATTGAAGGTAAGGTACGAGGTAACGAAATTTCTAAACCTATGACTCCTATATATTGTGGAGAAACTTTCTTATACAGAATTTGTGAGCTGGTTTGCACTATAAATATTATGCCTTCATCACTTTATGAGGAACTTCAGTACAATTTAAATAATCTAGATGTGGAACCGGTAGACACTACTATTAAATTATCTAATAGGACCAATATAAAACCGGAAGGTGTAATCAGAAATATCTAGGTCTTTATTGGATCACTCATGTAGCCCCTTGATTTTCATATTGTTGATATGCCTCGAGATTCTTTTTGTCCTATTTTTTTAGGCAGGACTTTTGTTTCCATAGCCAAAGCTCGAGTTGATAATAAGAAGGAGACTATTTCACTGATGTTTGGAGAACAGGAAATGACATTCCACTTTGCCAAACTAAACAAGATTCCATATGAAGTGGAAGATATCAAGGAAGAGAAAACAATTGTCGAGCTAGCCGCAATTCATTTTAGTAATCCACAAGATGAATTAGAGAGGAGCCTAATTAATTGGGAGGAAGCATCAGATGATGAGGAGAGAGAAGACATGGATGATTACCTTGATTCAGTTCCGGAAGCACAAAATCCACATGACTATGAAGAACTGGTAAGAAAAGGAGATGAAGAACCTCCACCAATTGAATTGAAACAACTTCCAGACGATATGTGGTATGAGTTTTTAGATAATGAAAATAAATGTCCTATTATTATTAGCAAAAATTTATCAGAGAATGAAACAAATAAACTCCTTTCGTTCTTGGTTAAGTATCGTGAAGCCTTTGGATATACTCTAAGTGATATATTAAAAGAATAGATCCATCTATAGTAACACATAATATTACCATGCTTGATGATGCTAAACCTATAGTGGATACGCAAAGAAGACTTACTCTAAAAATGAAGGAAGTAGTAAGAAAAGAGGTTAGACGCTTATTAGATTCTGGCATAATATATACTATCTCTGATAGTAAGTGGGTTAGCCCACCTCATTGCATACCAATACAAGGTGGTCTTGATGCTGCTATGAATGAGGATGGTGATCTAGTTCCTGTAAGGCCTGTTGTAGGATATCGTATGCGCATTGATTTTAGGAAGCTAAACCAAGAGACACAGAAAAATCATAAACCTATACCATTCATGGATAAATTTTAGAAAGACTTAGTAATAATTCTTATTTCTATTTTCTTGATCGTTATTCTGGATATTCTCAAATTACCATACATCAGGAAGATCAAGAGAAAACAACTTCACTTGACCTTATGGCACATATACTTATAGATTAATTCTGTTTGGCTTATGTAACGCAGCAGCAACTTTTCAAGAATGCTTTCAGAAAATCTTTGATTCTTTGTTGAGAAGACTATGGAAGTTCTAACAAATGATTTTGTTGTTTGTGGAACAATCTTTGATAATTTCCTCTACAATCTAACCAAAGTCTTGCAGAGATGCAGGCAATCAAATTTGGTTTTGAATTGGGAACAATGTCGTTTCATGGAAAGAGAAGGTAAATTTTTCGGGCATAAGGTTTCGTAGAAGGGAATAGAAATAGATAAAACTAATATAAATGCTATAGAAAATCTTCCAATACCTCAGGACATTAAAAACTTAAAAATGTTTCTGGGACATGCAGGTTTTTATAAGAGTTTTATAAAAGATTTTGCTAAAATATCTATGTCTTTCACCAACCTTCTTGATAAAGAAACTCCATTCTACTTAGATCATGACTGCGTTGCAGCTATTGAGAACCTTAAGAATAAATTAGTTTCAGCACCTATCATGCAATCTCCAAAATGGGATGAACCATTCAAAATCATGTGTGATGCTAGTGACTATGCTTTAGGGGTTGTGTTGGGACAGCAAGACAGAAAGAATTTAAATGTTATTTATTATGCTAGGAACTCTTAATAAGATTCAGAAACATTACGCTACTATAGAAAAAGAGTTCCTAGCTATAATTTTTGCTTGCGACAAATTTAGATCCTACATCATTAATTCTAAGGTAATGATTCATACGGATCACTGATGGCTCGAGTATTAACAAGCTCGTTGGGGAACCCCAAGAGGAAGGTATGATGAGCACAGCAGCAAGTTTCCCTCAGTTATGAAACCAAGGTTTAATCGAACCAGTAGGAGCAAGGAAACACCCCAAAGGTGTTGCTAGCTGAGCCTTGGCAGGGCGCACTACCGGTGCTACTAGCAACATGGAGACCTGCACAACACAACCACAGAACTTTGTCCCCAACTTGCGATGAGGTTGTCAATCTCACCGGTTTTGCTGAAAACAAAGGATTAAACGTATCAAATGGAAGGAAGTAATAGTTTGCAGAAAGTAAACACAAAGCAGTAAATAGTTTATAGATTGTATGTAAAGAAAAGTACTGGGATCCATAGTTCACTAGAGGTGGCTCTCCTTAAGATAGATAACATGCTGGGTGAACTAATTACAGCGGGGCAATTGACAAACATCGAGAAAGCAATACATGCATATACTAATCATCTTGACTCCTTTGAGACTTGATTGGGCCTTACAACATTATACATAGACCGCCATCCAACTGCATCTATGACTAATAGTCCACCTTCAGGTTATCATCCGAACCCCCTCGAGTATTAAGTTACAAGCAACAGATTATTGCTTTACGAATTGCGTGTAAAGTAAACAATACGATTGTTCTATGAACAAAGGATTGTTGTTTTCTCCCTAGTAGCAACATCACATCTAGTACCTTAGAGATTTCTGTCACTTCCCAAGATTACCAGAGGCATGAACCCACTATCGAGCATAAAAACTAACTCTTGGAGTTGCTAGCATCTACTTGGCCAAGATAGCTACTAACAATGTAAAGCATGCAAGATCACAAATAACAAAGACATGATAGAATCAATAATCAATCTAAAATAGCATCTCAATATCCATCGGATCCCCGCAAACACAACATGTAGAATTACAAATAGATGATCTTGATCATGAACAGAGCTCACAAGATCTAGACATGAAAGCATGAAGGAGGAGAACCAGCCATCTAGCTACTACATGGATCCGTAGTCCAGATATGAACTACTCATGCATCACATCGGATGCTTGCATGATGATGAAGAAGGCCTCTAGGGTGAATTCCCCTCTCTAGTCGGGCGCCAGGAAGAGCTTCAGGTCTCTCCCGATCTAGGGATGGAGATGACGGCGGCTACAGACTCTTTTGTGGATTTTTGATCGGGTCCTTAGTGTTTTCGTCCCAAGGGCAATATATAGACAGAAGGAGAGGCCGAGGGGGTGCTGGGGTCGGCCAGACCAACCCCTGGCGTGGGCCAGGCTTGGCCGCACGGCCAGGTGGTGTGGCCGGCCTCTAGCCCTTCTCCGTCTCGTATTATGGCATCTGATGACTTTCGGAAAAATAGGCACTTTGGCTTTTGTCTTGTCCAATTCCGAGAATATTCATTTTCTGACTTTCCTGGAACCAAAAACAGCAGAAAACAGGCAGCTGGCATTGTGGCTCTTGTTAATAGGTTAGTCCAAGAAATCATATGAAAAGTACTCCTAAGTGTGGACAAAACACAAGAAAGTGGATAAAACCAAGCATGCAACATCAAAAATTATAGATACATTTGCAATGTATCAACATCCCCAAGCTTAACTCCTGCTCGTCCTTGAGTAGATAAGTGATAAAAAGAAAGAATAATTTTTGAGGTGACATGCACCATCAAAGACTTGATCAAAGTATTTGTAAAACATTCAAAGCTGGGATCATAGTACTTCAATCATAACATGAAAGACAAAGTTTTAGCAATAAGACAAAGAAACTATGATGCAACATGAAAAGGCACAAACAAAAGATCCATGAATAACAATGCTTTGCAAGACGTTTGTTTGTTTCACATAAAGAAAACATAGCATAATAGTATTCAGCTTGTCCCTCATAGAGTAGCAAATATAAATGCATAGGACACCTTCAAAGTTCATAAGAGTGACTAGATACAAATAGTTTAAAACAAGCAGTATCAAGATATGCATCAATCAACTAGTCTTGGGACAATGCACATAGAACTAAGAATGGCCACTATGCTCTCAAAGTAGGTGCATAAAGGTAGAAGGTGGATACTCAATATAATGGTGGAAGAAAGGCCTCCATAGAAGGAAGCAGAGATTCAAGTTTCATAAAGAGCTTCCAAAAATTATGGTACTTATAGCTTTCAGCTCTCATCGCCCCCATCATAAGCATCTTGAAGTGATTAAGGTTAAAGTGAACAAACTATGGTGTACATGCTTGACGAAGTATAAGTTAGAAATCACATGTCCCTTGTATACGAGGGTCGCTCCTCATGCTACTCAAGTTTAGTCACCGGTAACTTCTTGTCATTGTAAGTACATGTGTATCATAGAGAACCGCCAACGGGGTACCCCTTGCCCGATGATACGGAAGAATCCCCATATCAAAATGACAAGGCAAGTAGACAACGAGAATCTCATAAATCTTCTTATTTACCATGGGAATATGGTGCTTTTTTCTCTCTTTCCTCTTTTCATAATCTCATTTTTTTCTTTTCTCTTTTTCTCAATATAGGACTTTTTTATAAGAAGAATGCTTCATAGACAGCTCATTATGGTTACGCTGCAGGTTTCCACCATGTCAGCATGGATTAGACTAGCGGTCCAGGCGTTTCTCTAACACATATACATAACTCCATGTACTTACAAGCTCCCTTTCATTTCACACCGACGACATCCATATACAAAAGAGCATGCTATCAACTAGGTACAAGTACCAAGTGCAATGTTGAAAGCGTTCCCCATGACAGCATGGTTCTGCTAATTCCCAACAAATAAGTGCAAGCATATACAACATAGACGACACAATGGTTCAAGTTTATTAAGGGCAAGAAAAGTAAAGTGTGCCATCATGTTCGTGAGAGCTTTAATCACTAGTTTTCTCATAAAAAGTTTAATTCGGAAGGTAAACAAAAGCATGAATATACTTGGAATAGTATAAGCTAGTAGGTAGGTATGGTGGACTCTTTGGAATAACTTTGTTTAGGCAGTTGGATGCATGAGTGGACTCATACTTGGTTGTGGAGGCTAGCAAAAGACTAGGAGCGACAAACTAGGAGAGCAATAATGGCCATAATCATGCAGAGCGACAAAACATCATTGGTCAAAGCATAAAGTGATACTACAAGTTGAAGAATAAAGGATCATAAATGCTATGGTGACTTGAGATAGTCATAACATGGTGTGAGCATGCACCAAGTCAACCCAAATAAAGCATCAAAGGAGAATACCACAATACTATGCTTTAATATGCTAAAACAACGCATGATTCATCCAAGGCACATTAAGCAATCTCAATTGTTTAAAACAAGTCATGCTACAGCAAAGAATACTAAGCATAAAGCCAAAACAATATCAAGCATGGCATGACAAAGCATAGGCCATAGTCAAAAACAAGCTTTTTTACCACATAAGCATGAACTTTCCTACTCTTTTCCAATCCAAACCAAACTATTTGCAAACCAATGTATGAAAGAGGGGGTCCAACCAATTTATTTAGAAAACTAAGAAAACCAAAGAAAACGAAAAACCAAAATGAAAGCAAAAAAGAAGACGCTCCAAGAACAACACAACTGTGCATGAAACAATAAAAATGAAGCGTTTGGAAGAAACCTGGGATTTTTATTGATGAAGAAGGGGATGCCTTGGGCATCCCCAAGCTTTGACTCTTGTACTTCTTAGATATTTGTTGGGGTGACACGCGTGGCATCCCCAAGCTTGAGCTTTAGTCCATCCTTCATCTCATTACTCATTCCTTCCATACACCTGAAATTTTTCCTTCATACAAAACTTCACACAATCTTTATTAGCAACATTAGTGCACTCAAGATAAATAAGTCTTAAGGTTCAGTTCCAACACCAAATAAAATTCCATTAGAACACTAGCTACTGAAGCACTTCCCTCAGGATGGTCAATTCCCCAAAAGAACTCAAAAAGGAACCAACGAGAAGCAAATGCAGAAAATGGCAGAAATCTGTCAAAACAGACCAGCAAGTAAAGACGAATTTTTTCGAAGACCTTCTGTTGCTCAAATAGAAAAGTGTTGAACTAACGAAAGTTATATAATAACCTGGGGAAGAAGCAAAAAATTCACGCCTCAAAAAGACGTTCAGAGATTTTACACGAATTTTTACGGTGAAGCATAGAAATCTGTTTCGGGACAACAACTTTACCAATCATTACTTCTCTCTCATTAGAGGTCACTCTTGGCACAAAAAGCAAATAAAAAGGATAAGGAGCGGTTATTACTGAAGTAATAACTTCCAAGATGGCGAGGCGAGGCGCGGTTACGGCGGAGCTTGGGGTGCCCTAAATCGCAGACGCCCTTCTTCTCCTGCTGCGGCGGCTTCGGCTCCAATTCCGGCGAGGCAGAGCTCGAGCAGCGTCGGCTAGAGGTGGGTGAGGTTCAGTGAGAGGTGGGGAGTGAGTGAGTGTGGAGAAATGAGGCTGGGGTGGTCACTTTATATAGGGTCGACGAGAGGGCAGAGCGGGCGCCGATGAGGTCATCGGTGACGACGATGCGGGGCTCGCTCGGCATGGGCGAGGGAAGCGATGTATTCTCTATCCCCCGGCGGTCCTCTGGGGCTTAAAGGCGCGACAATGCGAGGTCTCTACCGGTCGGGGGTGTGCGGTGAACTGAGCACGGGTGGCGGTATTCGACGCGGTTCCTCCGGGCTGCTAGTCGTGAGGCGGCGAATGAGGATGTCTAGGCGGCTGCTGGGCCTGCTGCGGGTGCTGCCACGCGAGGCTAGGGCAAGGCGAGGCCGGTGCTGCTCTGGCGGGCGCGGCGCTCCAGGGTGATCGGCATGGCGGACAGAGGAATGGGGGCGAGCAAATGCGGGTGGTCCTCCGCTCGATTTTGGTCGAGGGCTGGTCAAGACGGTGCGGTGTGATGGCGCCTGTCTGCCAGTGGGCGAAGTAGAGCGCGGGACGGGCTGAGGCGAGCCGTCCATGGTCGACCTGGCGCATGGCGTCGGGCGGCTTGGTACTGGAGCATCTAGGGGAGAGGGAGAGAGAGCTAGGATCGGGGTTTTAGCTAGGGGGACAAGGGGACCAAGTTAGGCCCAAATGGTGACGAAATCCACTGCTCACTATAGTGTTTTGGAATTTGCAAGATTTGTGTCTGCCACCTGTTTGATGAAATGGCCGCAAGAAGCAAAAGTTTGAATTTTGGTTTAAAATTTTTGAGTGATCTACATTAGTGCTAGGTAGTCTCTGGTTGCAAGGGTTTTGAAAGTGGAGCTCAATTTGATGGTTTTTGAAATAGGGGTGATCTAGGCATATGCATTGTATTCAATTTTCTCATGCCATTTAAAATAAGTATTTGAATGTTTTTAGTAGATCAAAAAGTGGGCCTTGGTACCTCATTATGTGTACTAGCAAGGGGTGTAAAGATCTAGAATTATTTCTGTTGAGAAATGAGTGCTAGGAACACTCAAAGTAGTGTAGTGGGTAAAGATGGCCAAAATGACCATTGCTCATCTTTAATTGTTTTTGATTTGATTTTCTTTGGGATTTGCTTGGGAAAGGTTTAGATGATGTTTAATTTACCATACAAACATTTAACAACCAAAGAATCACAGAACCATGGCAATTCAAATCAATTCCTAAATTAAATGCTCACATGAATGCTTTCATTTTTAATTTGGAATAGTTTTTGTTAACCCTAATTTTGATGATTTGGACCTTGATAAGCTTGGATTAAAGTTTTGGGATGTTACAAACCTTCCCCCCTTAAACAAAATCTCGTACCGAGATTTACAAGAAAACTAGGAACTAAAAAGAGCTGGGAACTCTCTCCTAATGTAATCTTCGTGCTCCCAAGTGGCTTCCTCCTCGGTATGGTTGCTCCACTGAATCTTGAGAAACTTGATGCTCCTGGTCCTGGTGGTTCTGTAGGTTTCTTCTAAGATACGGATGGGCACTTCCTGATAGGTCAGGTCATTGTTGATCTCTACAGCTCTGTGATGGATGTTCTTGAAAACTTCAGTCTTCTCCGGCACTTCTAGGCATTTGCGAAGTAACAAGATATGGAACACATTGTGGATGGCTAACATCTCTTTAGGCAGTTCGAGTTGATATGATACTTCTCCCCGACGGTTCAGAATCTTGAAGGGTCCGATATATCTGGGGGCTAACTTTCCTTTCAGACTAAAGCGTTGAGTTCCCTTCAATGGTGAAACCTTGAGATATACAAAATCTCCAACATTGAAAGTCAGGTCTCTCCTTCTCTTGTCAGCATAACTCTTCTGTCTGGATTGGGCGGTCTTGAGGTGCTCGTGGACTTTGTGAACCTTCTCTTCGGCTTCTCGGAGAATGTCGGGTCCAAAAATCTGACTCTCTCCTACTTGCAACCAATTTAAAGGGGTACGCCACTTTCTTCCGTATAGGAACTCAAATGGTGCCATTTGCAAACTAGGTTGATAACTGTTGTTATATGAGAACTCTGTGAAAGGCAGGCAGTCTTCCCATTTTGATCCGTATTCCAACACACAAGCTCTAAGCATATCCTCTAGGATCTGGTTGACTCTCTCAGTCTGTCCATCTGTTTGCGGGTGATACGCGGTACTGAAGTTCAACTTGGTTCCTAATCCTTCCTGAACTTTCTGCCAAAATCTCGATGTAAACTGGGTTCCTCGATCTGATACTATGGTCTTCGGGGTTCCATGCAGACTAACAATCCTAGCCTTTGCACTCTGGTAGGTTGTCTTGACAGGTATAAAGTGGGCTAGCTTGGACAGTCTATCAACGATGACCCAGATTGAGTCATTTCCCCTACTGGAAGTAGGTAAACCGGTGATAAAGTCCATTCCGATGGAATCCCATTTCCATTCCGGAATCTGCAATGGTTTCAACAGTCCTGCAGGTCTCTGATGCTCTGCTTTGACTCTCTGACAGATATCACACTTGGCGATGTAGCTTCCTATTTCTCTCTTCATCTTGTGCCACCAAAATTGCTCTTTCAAATCCGGATACATATTCGTTCCTCTAGGGTGGATAGAATAAATAGTATCATGAGCTTCCTTCATGATAACTTGCTTCAGTTCCAAATCGGCTGGCACACAGATACGTCCTTTGTACCACAGTACTCCTTCTTTGTCTTCGTTAAATCCAGGTACCTTTCCTGTACCAATACGACGTTTGATTCTGTCGATACTTTCATTCCCCTTCTAAGCTTCCTTGATTTAGCTAATCAAAGTGGGTTGAAGTTCAATGCTAGCTAAGAATCCTTTGCTAACTAATTCAGTCCTGAACTGCTCCAACTCTTCATACAAACTTGGCTGCTTCTCCTTGATCATGGTGTTTAGCCTACACGGCAATCTGCTAAGAGCATCCGCTACCACATTGGCTTTGCCGGGGTGATAGTGAATGTCAAGGTCATAATCCTTGATTAACTCTATCCATCTCCTTTGCCTCATATTCAGCTCCTTCTGGGTGAAAATATACTTTAAGCTCTTGTGATCTGAGTAAATCTCACAGCGGTTACCCATCAAATAATGACGCCATGTCTTCAATGCTAGAACCACAACTGCTAGCTCAAGATCATGGGTCGGATAGTTCTGCTCATGCTGCTTTAGTTGTCGAGACAAATACATGATGACTTTGCCTTCTTGCATCAATACACATCCTAGACCAATCTTGGATGCGTCACAATATACATCAAATGGCTTCTTGATGTCTGGCATGATCAAAATTGGGGCTGATATCAATCTCTTCTTCAGCTCCTAGAAACTGGCTTCACACTTGTCTGTCCATTCAAACTTCTTGTCCTTCTTCAACAATTGGGTCATGGGTTTGGCGATGCTCGAGAATCCTTCTACGAACTTGCGGTAGTATCCTGCTAATCCGAGAAATGCACGGACTTGGGTTTGAGTGGTTGGGGCTTCCCATTCTTCGACATCTTTAATCTTGGCGGGATCAACAAAGACTCCTCCGGCAGACACAATATGTCCTAGGAATCCTACTTCTTTCAGCCAAAACTCACACTTGCTGAACTTGGCATATAACTGATGCTCTCTCAGGGTTTCTAGGATGATTCTCAGATGTTGCTCATGCTCTTCTTCTGAATTGGAGTAGATAAGGATGTCGTCGATAAACACAACTACAAACTTATCTAGGAAATTCATAAAGATCTTATTCATGAGATTCATGAAATAAGCAGGAGCATTGGTTAATCCAAAAGACATAACCGTATACTCGTATAAACCATAGCGAGTAGTAAAGGCGGTCTTCGGAATATCCATTGCATGAATCTTAAGTTGGTGATAACCAGTCCTAAGATCAATCTTTGAGAATACCTGGGCTCCGGTCAATTGATCAAATAGATCCTCTATCTTTGGCAAGGGGTACTTGTTCTTGATGGTGACGTCATTCAACTTTCTGTAATCTGTACACAGGCGGTTGCCTCCATCTTTCTTGTCGACGAATAACACTGGTGATCTCCATGGTGATGCGCTTGGTTGAATCAAGCCTGTTACTAACATGACATCTAACTGCTTCTTCAGTTCCACTAACTCTGAGGGGTTCATGCTATAGGGTCTCTGGGCTATGGGTCCGGTTCCGGGGATTAGTTCGATAATGAACTCAATATCCCTATCCAGGGGCATACCTGGCAATTCATCTGGGAATACGTCGGGGTATTCACAGACTACTCTGACTTGGTCTATGGTGGGTAGGGCTAGACTCTTGTTGCACTTGAATTGACGGGGTAAGGTTTCAGATATATGCTCTACTGTTACTCCAGAACTACTGGTCATGGTGATGACTTTCTTAGCATAGTCTATCAGTCCTTTATGCCTTGACATCTAGTCCATACCTAGTACTACTCCCAATCCTTTTATTCCAAGTACAATTAGGTTGGCATAAAAATCTATCCTATGTATTCTGATAGGCACAGCTTTGCAAATTTTTCTAGCTTTTGTAGTTGAACCGGGGATTTGAACTATCATGACATGCTTCAAGTTGGTTGGGTGAATCTTACTAGTGCATGCAAATTATTCGGTGACAAATGAATGCGATGCTCCCGAATCAAACAATACTCTTGCTAAAACTGAGTTGACAGAAAACATACCCAGCACTACATCTGGCGCTTCCTGGGCTTCTTCTACGTTCATGTAGAAGAGACGACCATTGCGGTTGTGAGGGTTCCCTGGGGCAAACCTTCTTCCTGGTTGAACACGACGCTGCTGTTGAGCTGGGGCATTCACAGTGGCATTGGCGGCAGTATTCTTGGGACACTCATTGGAGTAGTGACCCTTCACTCCACACTCGAAACAAGTGATCTGGGACTTGTCCTTTGCTGCGACAGGCACAACATTGCTGCCAGTTCTGGGTGCAGTGTTGTTGTTGTTGTTGTTGCTCTTGGGAGGTGCATGGTTGAAATTGTTGGCATTGCCAGAGTTGTGATGGTTTCCTCCGGACTTCACATTGCCTCCGCTACGGTTGGGGTAGCTTGGGCGAGATATTGGGGTTCAGTTTTTCCTTGGTGCATATCCTGGCGAGGGGTTGGGACGGTACTTCTGGTGACTACTGGATCCTGATTGTTGCATCATACGACATTTGTGGTTGTCGTTTGCCTGATTAATCTTCCCTTCCATCTGAATGGCAGAGTCGACTAGCTCTTCGAGATCCTGAAAACGGATGTTGACGAGGACAGTCTGCATCTCATCATGCCGTCCGTTCAAGAATCTTTCCTTCTTCTTGGCCTCCGTGTTGATCTCATCGGGTGCATATCGAGCAAGTGACAGGAATCTGTCATGGTATTCTACCATAGTCATTCTTCCTTGCTTCAATTCGTGGAATTCATCTCTCATCCTGTTGACTAGACCTTGCGGCACGTGGGTGCGGCTGAACTTGACTTTGAATGCTTCCCATGTCATAACTTGACCATGGTTCATATTGCGGATACTATTCCACCAAGCTCTTGCATCTCTCGCCAGATAGTGGGTGGCGAAGAGAACTTTCTCGTTTTCCTGAACTCCTGCAACTTCGAGGTTCTTTTCCATCGTCTGCAACCATTCATCAGCATCTAACGGGTTTTCAGATTGGTTGAAGATTGGGGGATTGGTATTCTGAAATTTTTTGAGTTTGGATCCATGGTGATCCTGATTTCCATGCCCTTGGTTGTTGAGAGCCATCTGGGCGATCTGCTGTAGTGTTGATAAGTTGGCTTGACGTTCTGCCCTGCTTGCTTCATGGTCGGCGATGAGATTCTGCAAGATCTGCAGCATCAGGTCCTACGACGAGCTGCTCCCTCCTTGGTTTCCACGAGTCATCTGAAGATTGAGATAGATATAGGGGTAAGAGGGAAATTCTAAGGTTCATGGTTTTGGTTTCAAAGCTAAAACTTTGAGTGAGACTCAGGTTTTTCAACTAACTCCATTTCATTCATGCAAACAAACACACGGTACAACACACACCACAATAATCAAAAGAAAAACAGATGGTTTGAAGAACCATTCTGTAAGCTACGATACAATGGGATCGATACATCTCATGCTACGACAGTGCTCTAGTGCATCTACTCATCGTCGATGAAGTCGGAGTCCTCATCGTCAGTGTAGAAGTCCACGGCATCCTCCTCTAGAAAGTCATCATCTTTGCTGAGGTAAGAATCCATGTCTCCCTGGATGTCTTCACCCTCATCTTCTTCTTCCTTGGCGGCAAGCTGAGCTTCCTATTCCTTGACGGTCTTCTCGAGGTCGGCCACCTTATTGCAAAGACGAGAGATGGTGAGATCCTTCTTGGCACGCTGGCGGCAAAGAGACTGGCGATCCTAGACGAGCAGTGCGAAAGTCTAGGCCTTCTGGTCGGCAATGGCACGGTTCTGGTTGGGTAACTCCCTGGCATTGTCTAGTTCCTGCTGTCTATCATGCAGCAAGAAGTCAAGATTTTCCACTTGACGCCTCAACTCTAGGTGACATGGCATCTCCATCGGCATTCCCATGAAGTCACATCTTGCATAGTGAGCAAAACGGGTTCCTTGGATTTTGTTGACGCTGAGGGCACATAGACGTGCGAGAGCTTCATGCATTGCTCTGGCTAATCCATCTAGCCAGTTGTTCTCTCTCACGGAGAACTGAATTCTCCCAAAAGTTGGTGCTTCAATGCTTCCTCTAAGATCCGCGGTGACTAGCCACTGTTGGTCTCCTCCTGGGGGTCCTGGAAGTTGAGCTCCAAGAAACTCCGGATGTGGGCGTCCCAAGAACTTTGACAGTGAATCCAGATCCCTCTCGAACATCAGCTGACCTCCGTTTCCCAACTGGTAAAACTTGTTGAACCGAGTCTCCATCTACAAGAATTAAGGATGAGGAAATTAGTGAAGTGATCAAGTTTGTCAAATTTTAAGTAGTAATGTAAAAAATTTGAGGAACATGAGTTTTTGAGAAAGAAAGAATTCAAAAGGATAAGAGAGGAGATAGTTTTTTCGTAAATACTCACTTTGGTTTTGAAACTAAGTTTTTGTTCGGACGTCCATTCTAATTAGGGTCTCCTATGGTCAGGATGGGTCTGATACCAACTTGTCAACACTCGTATTTTTAACCCCAGATGCCCGTTATGTAATACCTCGCAATCCCAGGATTACCATTTTTGCGAGACATAACAGATTGGAAATCACAGTACATTATCCATTACAAACCATACATAAGGTCTTACACAAATAAGGATCTCATGATCCAGTCTTAATACAATAAGCAGCAGAATAAAAGATAAGTGTAGCGGTGGGGTCCATCTTCAGGGGCACAGGCAATGCTGACGAAGGCAGATAGTCCTAGTTATCATAGCCGTCCTGCTGGACATCATCTTGATAGTCTCCTTCATAGTCTGGCCATGAGAATAGCCAGGGACAAAAGCCATGAGTACTCTTTAAGTACTCGCAAACTACCACTAACAAATAATATAGTGCTAAGTTAAAGTGCTAAATCTAAGTTGAACTATAAAGTTAAGTTTGAAACCTAAGCTGAGTTCTGAAGCAAAGAAAGATAAAATAAAGTTCTAGAATCACTTAAGTTGGGAAGCTATTATCATAAACACAACCCTGTTGTGGTCAAGTCAAGATTCATCATTCATTTCATAAGTTGTTTGGAAAACATCTGACAACGAAACAGTATGGCCATTCCAACTGTCCATAACCGCGGACGTGGATATTCAAATAGTTTAACACTCTGCAGAAGTGGTACACTTTCACCACAAGATTCGATACATCTGTCTGGGATAACCCTGAATCATCATACTTAGTATGCAGATAATCAAACATAACCTTCCCTTTACACACCCTAGTATAAGCGCCTCTCCTATGAGCATGGCCTCCCAACCATGACCATCAGTCATCTTGGGCACTGCATAGGTGGACAAATATTGAGAGGTGGCCTCAGCTCAAACCTCTCCTGTGAGGCAACTAATACTAATGCATATAAATTTCCGGCTAAGCTTTACCCAATTCAGGTAGTGTGGTTGTATGGTAAATTTGGAATGGTATCGCATCCAAATCCAACCATCAGTTTTATAAAACGGCTAAGGCTCATGCCTCAACATTTTCATCATCATAAACCATTTGTGTTTCTCAACACATGTCAAAACATCTCAATAGAATGACTCATCATTCCAAGGTTTTCATATTTCATTTTCACCAATTGTTCCCATCTAAAGTGACTCAAGTTTTGATCTACTCTAAACTACTAAGTTAAGAGTGTTCACTAAGGTGGAAAGATGATGGGTTCAATCTCATGCCATAGAATGACATCTAAAGCTTATCTAAATAGGTCAAGTTTTATACTCTTTATGCTACCTTCAAAACAAGTAAGGGGCTTTGTGTAAAGTAAAGGAAGTAAAGCTTGTAAGGTAATACTTGGGGTAGTAATAGTCAAGGTGGGGTGACCAAAGCATGCATAAGGCATCTTTGCTTATTCATCTAGCTTAATTCTAGCTTGCTAACAATAGCTTGCAAGTGCTAGCTTGCATTGTTAATGGTGGCTTGCCTTGGTTGGTGCAGTGGTTGAAGTTTTCTTCTTCTTGTTCTTGGTAGCACTCATCCTCCTCGTAAGCTTGGTCGGTACTATCTTCTATAAATACATACGGAGTACACAATCACCAAACGATACTTAACTAGTCTAATTAGTACTCTAAGGCACACAATTGATGATCTATTGTCATCACAAGCATCGCAAGTTTTATTCACTAGTTTCCTCCCTTTTATTTTAGAAAAGTAATTTCTACTCATTGAAAAATTAACTAAGATTTAATATTCACCACTTAAAATATGGGATCATGTGGACACATGTCATCACCACATATTCTAACATGTGAGAATGGGATTTAAGGGTTGGATCATAATTACTTTGGTTTAGGTTCATTATTTAATGATTTAAAGTGACTAGAAATGCCTATATAGCATTATGTTGGTACTAGTCCAAATCACTGCATGTAAACCTTGATATTATTACATATTCAGATAGGCATGATGAAATGTGATTTTTGAGAGTTGAAATCAACTCAAGAGCTAACTTGGTTGATTTTATAAAAATGTTGCAAGGTGCAAATGCTTCTGTTTTATTATTTTTACTAGGAGAGATCTATAACTCTAATTAAATTAAATCCAACGGGCTTGGATAGATCATTTCAATACCTTTCTGGAAAAATTGGTTTCATGCAATTTGGATTTGTTAAACTCCCAGAATTGATTTTTAAACTAGTGGACAGAAACTAGATTAACTCTAAATAGAAAAAACTAAATTTGAAATTTTAACTCGCGCGGGAACTAACTGGGCCGGCCCATCTACGCACAGTGCACGCAACGGGCTGCCTGACATGCGGGCTCCACCAGTTAGCGGCACAAAAACACCGAAACGGTATCTAGCATCCTGGGCCACACGATCTAAAGGGGATCTAACGGTGGAGAGTCATCGTCGACGACGGATTACTCCGGCGAGAGTCTGACCTAGACGCAGCGGTGGGGGTCGACTGGGGGCATACCAGGGCTCCAGCAAGGTCGGTGAGGCGGGCAAACGGGCTGGTAGACAACGGCGAGGCGAGGTGCGGTTGTGGCGGAGCTTGGGGTGCCCTAAATCGCAGACGCCCTTCTCCTCCTGCTGCGGCGGCTTTGGCTCCAATTCCGGCAAGGCAGAGCTCGAGCACCGTCGGCTAGAGGTTGGTGAGGTTCATTGAGAGGTGGGGAGTGAGTGAGTGTGGAGAAATGAGGCTAGGGTGGTCGCTTTATATAGGGTCGACAAGTGGGCAGAGCGGGCGCTGGTGAGGTCATCGGTGACGATGATGCGGGGCTCGCTCAGCATGGGCGAGGGCGGCGATGGATTCTCTGTCCCCCGGTGATCCTCTAGGGCTTAAAGGCGCGGCAAGGCGAGGTATCTACCGGTCGAGGGCGTGCGGTGAACTGAGCGCGGGCGGCGGTGTTCGACGCGGTTCCTCCGGGCTGCTGGTCGCGAGGCGGCGAACGAGGATGTCTGGGCGGCTACTGGGCCTGCTGCGGGTGCTGCCACGCGAGGCTAGGGCTAGGCGAGGCCGGTGCTTCTCTGACGGGCGTGGCGCTCCGAGGTGATCGGCATGGCGAACAGAGGCATGGGCGCGAGCAAATGCGGCTGGTCCTCCGCTCGATTTTGGTCGGGGGCTGGTCGAGGCGGTGCAGTGTGATGGCGCCTGTCTGCCAGCGGGCGAAGGAGAGCGCGAGATGGGCTGAGGCGAGCCGTCCATGGTCGACCTGGCGCATGGCGTCGGGCGGCTTGTTACTGGAGCAGCTAGGGGAGAGGGAGAGAGAGCTAGGGCCGGGGTTTTAGCTGGGGGGACAAGGGACCAAGTTAGGCCCAAATGGTGACCAAATCCACTGCTCACTATAGTGTTTTGGAATTTGCAAGATTTGTGTCTGCCACCTGTTCGATGAAATGGCCGCAAGAAGCAAAAGTTTGAATTTTGGTTTAAAATTTTTGAGTGATCTACACTAGTGCTAGGTAGTCTCTGGTTGCAAGGGTTTTGAAAGCGGAGCTCAATTTGATGGTTTTTGAAATAGGGGTTATCTAGGCATATGCATTGAATTCTATTTTCTCATGCCATTTAAAATAAGTATTTGAATGTTTTTAGTAGATCAAAAAGTGGGCCTTGGTACCTCATTATGTGTACTAGCAAGGGGTGTAAATATCTAGAATTATTTCTGTTGAGAAATGAGTGCTAGGAACACTCAAAGTAGTGTAGTGGGTAAAGATGGCCAAAATGACCATTCCTCATCTTTAATTGTTTTTTATTTGATTTTCTTTGGGATTTCCTTGGGAAAGGTTTAGATGATGTTTAATTTACCATACAAACATTTTACAACCAAAGAATCACAGAACCATGCAATTCAAATCAATTCCTAAATTAAATGCTCATACACATGAATGCTTTCATTTTTAATTTGGAAAAGTTTTTATTAACCCTAATTTTGATGATTTGGATCTTGATAACCTTGGATTAAAGTTTTGGGATGTTACAAAAACTTTCCTCAATTCCTTGTTTAAAAGTGAAAATCATTTCCTCGGGTGACATAGTGATTGGAGCAAGGCTAGACATAGTGGCAACTTAAGAAAGGAACTATTTTTTTTGTGTTTTCAAATAAGAAAGCAAACTAGTAAAACTAATTTTTTTGTGTTTTTGATAAAAAAGACAAGCAAACAAAGCAAAAAAAAAATAACAAAGTAAAGAGATTGGTTATGAGGGACTCCCCTTGTGAAGATGTCCTTGACTCCCCAGCAACAACGCTTGAAAAGTGCTTGATGGCTCGTGTATTAACAAGCTCGTTGGGGAACCCCCAAGAGGAAGGTATGATGAGCACAGCAGCAAGTTTCCCTCAGTTATGAAACCAAGGTTTAATCGAACCAGTAGGAGCAAGGAAACACCCCAAAGGTGTTGCTAGCTGAGCCTTGGCAGGGGGCACTACCGGTGCTAGTAGCAACGTGGAGACCTACACAACACAACCACAGAACTTTGTCCCCAACTTGCGATGAGGTTGTCAATCTCACCGGTTTTGCTGAAAACAAAGGATTAAATGTATCGAATGGAAGGAAGTAATAGTTTGTAGAAAGTAAACACAAAGCAGTAAACAATTTATAGATTGTATGTAAAGAAAAGGACCAGGATCCATAGTTCACTAGAGGTGGCTCTCCTTAAAATAGATAACATGCCGGGTGAACAAATTATAGCGGGGCAATCGACAAACATCGAGAAAGCAATACATGCATATACTAATCATCTTGACTCCTTTGAGACTTGATTGGGCATTACAACATTATACATAGACCGCCATCCAACTGCATCTATGATTAATAATCCACCTTCAGGTTATCATCCAAACCCCCTCGAGTATTAAGTTGCAAGCAACAGATTATTGCTTTACGAATTGCGTGTAAAGTAAACAATACGATTGTTCTATGAACAAAGGATTGTTGTTTTCTCCCTAGTAGCAACATCACATCTAGTACCTTAGAGATTTCTGTCACTTCCCCAGATTACCAGAGGCATGAACCCACTATCGAGCATAAAAACTAACTCTTGGAGTTGCTAGCATCTACTTGGCCAAGATAGCTAGTAACAACGGAAAGCATGTGCCAACACCCGGATTTTTAATCCCAGATGCCTGTTATGTCATACATCGCAATCCTAGGATTACCATTTTTGCGAGACATAACAGATTGGATATCACAGTACATCATCCATTACAAACCATAAATAAGGTCTTACACAAATAAGGATCTCATGATCCAGTCTTAATACAACAAGCAACGGAATAAATAATAAGTGTAGCGGTGGGGTCCATCTTGAGGGGCACAGGCAATGCTGACGAAGGTAGATAGTCCTAGTTATCATAGCCGTCCTGCTGTCCGTCATCTTGGTAGTCTCCTTCATAGTCTGGCCATGAGAGTAGCCAGGGACAAAAGCCATGAGTACTCTTTAAGTACTCGCAAACTACCACTAGTAAGTAGTATAGTTCCATTGTAAATGCTAATTCTAAGTTTAACTATAAAGTTAAGTATGAAACCGAAGCTGAGTTCAGAAACAAAAAAAAAATAAGGTTCTAGAATAACTTAAGTTGGGAAGCTAGTGTCATAGTCACAACCCTGTTGTGGTCAAGTCAAGATTCATCATTCATTTCATATGTCATTTTGAAAAATATTTGACAACAAAACAGTATGGCCACTCCAACTGTCCATAACCGTGGACGCGGCTATTCGAATAGTTTGACACTCTACAGAGGTGGTACACTTTCACCACAAGATTCGATACATCTATCAGGGATAACCCTGAATCATCATACTTAGTATGCAGATAATCAAACATAACCTTTCCTTTACACACCCTAGTATAAGCACCTCTCCTATGAGCATGGCCTCCCAACCATGACCATTTGTCATCTTGGGCACTTCATAGGTGGACAACATTGAGAGGTAGCCTCAGCTCAAACCTCTCCCACGAGGGAACTAATACTAATGCATTTAAACTTTTGGCTAAGCCTTACCCAATTCAGGTATTGTGGTTGTACGGTAAATTTGGAATGGTATCGCATCCGAATCCAACCATCAGTTTTATAAAAGGGTTAAGGCTCATGCCTCATCATTTTGATCATCATAAACCAGTTGTGTTTCTCAACACATGTCAAAACATCTCAATAGAATGACTCATCATTCCAAGGTTTTCACAATTCATTTTCACCAAGTATTCCCATCTAAAGTGACTCAAGTTTTAGTTTAGCTCTAAACTACTAAGTTAAGAGTGTTCACTAATGTGGGATGCTAAGATCAATCTCATGCCATAGAATGACATCTAAGGTTATCTAGATAGGTCAAGTTTTATACTCTTTATGCTACCTTCAAAACAAGTAAAGGACTTGGTAAAGTAAAGAAAGTAAAACTTGGAAATAAAACTTGTGGTAGGTAATAGTCAAGGTGGTATAACCAGAGTATGTCTAATGTCTTTGCTTGGGTTATCTAGCTTAATATTAGCTTGCTAAGTATTATACTTGCAAGTGTTAGGTTGCCTTGGTTGGTGCAGTGGTTGAAGTTTTCTTCCTCCTCCTCTTGGTAGAACTCCTCCTCGAAAGCTTGGTCGGTACTATCGTCTATAAATACATACGGAGTACACAATCACCAAACAATACTTAACTAGTCTACTTAGCACTCTAAGGCACACATTTGATGATGTAATATCATCACAAGCATCACAAGGTTTTATTAACTAGTTTCATTCTTTTTATTTAAGAAAAGTAATTTCTACTCATTGAGAATAACTAAGATGTAATAATCTCCACTTAGAATATGGGATCATGTTGACACATGTCATCACCACATATTCTAACATATGTGATTTAAATGTTGGATCACATTTAATTAAGTTAAATTTAATATTTAATGATTTAAAGTGACTAGAAATGCCTATATAGCATTATTTTGGTACTAGTCCAAAGTCACTACATGCAAACCTTAATATTATTATATATACTCAAAAGCTATTATGGTTGATTTTATAAAAATGTTTGAATGTGTAAAAGCTTCTGTCTTGTTATTTTTACTAGGAGAGATCTCTAACTCTAAATTAATTCAATCCAACGGGCTTGAATAGATCTTTCCAGTAGCTTTCTAACAAAAATTGAATTACTCAATTTGGTTCAGTAAATCTTCCTGAATTGAATTTTGAACTAAGGGACAGAAATGAGTTCAAACTAAAATAGAAAAACCTATATTTGAATTCGTGGGCTAGCGCGGGAAAGAAAACGGGCCGGCCCAGTGGCGCTCCGCGGGGCGAATGACAACTGACAGGGGGGTCCTGCAGGTCAGCGGCACATCAAACGCGAAGTGGTACGGGGCAATCTGGGTGCTACGATTAAAAAGAAGATCTACGGCTGAGGATCGTCGTCCTCGGCAAACAGGTCGCCGACGAGAGCTAACCCTAGCGGCTCGGTGGGGGTGCAATGGGGGCATACCAGGACTCCAGCTACTGCGGCGAGGCGGGCAAACAAACTGGTGGACGACGGCGAGCTCAGGCGAGGTCGCGACAGCTCCTGGGGTGGACGCAATCGACGACGCCTCTCCTCCTCTGCTGCGGCAAGCTCTGGCTAAATTTCGGTGAACAGCGACTCGCCTTGCTCCGGGGATGGGGTGGAAGGATCAGTGGAGAGAGGGAAGTGAGATGGTGTAAGGAGTTTGTGCTGGGGTGGCCTCTATTTATAGCTCGACGAGGTGACCGAACAGGATGGGCTGGCGACTCCGGCGAGGGCTGCACAACATGCTAGCGGCGTGGCTGGAGGTAGGGGACGGTGGCCTGCCTCCTATCGGTGCTCTACGGCTTAAATGCGTGGCTAGGGGCAGTGGCGTTTGGTCGGAAGCATCCCCCGCTCTGGGAGACAGAGGCGGTGCTCGACACGGCGCACGGCGACTGTGGGTCGCGTGGCGGTGCACGACCATGTCTGGCGAGGTGCTGGGGTCGACGCGGAGCGGCGTGCGCGGTATTGTGTCAAGGGGCGGTCTGTGGCGTGCTAGCGGTGAAGGCGCTCTGGCGAGCTCGCAGAGAGAATGGGCGGCAGTGCTGGGGTGTGGTCCAGGGGCTGTGGGTGATCGAGGGGTGGACATGGAGGTGCGGTAGGGTTAGGCGGAGCTAGTGGTGGTGCTGGAACGGCGCGGCGTTGTCTGTGGCGCTTTGCCCACTTTCGGCCAGCGGTGACCAAAATGTGGTGACGTTCCACTACTGCTTCGGCTTAGGGGTAGGCCGGTGAGGTGTTGGTTGGTCTGAGGGGGGACAAGGGAGAGTAGAGAGGGTGCAAAGGGGGACAATGGTTTAAGTATAAACAGTAATACTTAGGCAGTTTAATTTCTGTCTGCAGGGTGTTCAACACAATGGCCGCATGAACTAAATTTTTGAATTTTGGGCTAAATTTTGGTGGAGTTGATGATCACATGCTTGAGCATCTCTGGTTGCTTGGGATTTAAAAATGGAGTTCATTTGAGTGGTTTTTGAATAAGTGGGATCTTCTCATATGAACTACATTCAATTTTGAAATGCCATTTAAAATTAGTGTTTGAAAGTTTTTGGTAGATCACAAAGTGGGCCTTGGTACATCACTACTTGTACTAGCAAGGGGTGCAAAGATCCACATTTGTTTCTGTTAGGTTTTGAGTTCTAGGAATAGCCAAAGTAGGCATGTTGATTAAAATGGCACAAATGACCATTTGCTTCTTTTATTCATTTTGATTTGTTTTTCTTTGGGATTTGTTTGGGAATGATCTAGATGATGTTTATTTCACCTAAGAATCATTTTACAATCAATGGATCACTTAAACGTGGCAATTCAAATCAACTCCTAAAATATATGCACACACATATGAATGCTTTAATATTTTTAATTGGAAAAGTTTTTGTTAACTCTAAATTTGTTGATTTGGATCTTGATCACTTGGATTAAAGTTTTGGGATGTTACAGCATGCAAGATCACAAATAACAAAGACATGATAGAATCAATAATCAATCTGAAATAGCATCTCAATATCCATCGGATCCCCGCAAATACAACATGCAGAATTACAAATAGATGATCTTGATCATGAACGGAGCTCACAAGATCTAGACATGAAAGCACAAAGGAGGAGAACCAGCCATGTAGCTACTACATGGATCCGTAGTCCAGAGATGAACTACTCACGCATCACACCGGAGGCTTGCATGATGATGAAGAAGGCCCCCAAGGTGAATTCCCCTCTCCGACAGGGTGCCGGGAAGAGCTTCAGATCCCTCCCGATCTAGGGATGGAGATGACGGTGGCTACCGACTCTTTCGAGGATTTTTGATCGGATCCTTAGGGTTTTCATCCCGAGGGCAATATATAGGTGGAAGGAGAGGCCGAGGGGGTTCTAGGGTCGGCCAGACCACCCCCTGGCACGGGCCAGGCCTGGCCGCACGGAAAAATAGGCACTTTGGCTTTTGTCCGGTCCAATTCCGAGAATATTCATTTTCTGACTTTCCTAGAACCAAAAATAGCAGAAAACAGGTAGCTGGCACTGTGGCTCTTGTTAATAGGTTAGTCCTAGAAATCATATGAAAAGTACTCCAAAGTGTGGACACAACACAAGAAAGTGAATAAAACCAAGCATGGAACATCAAAAATTATAGATACATTTGCAATGTATCAATCACCAAGCTTTACGTCACCTCCTTGTGAAAAAGTATGCGAAGCCCAGGTTGATTAGGTGGGTTTTATTACTACAATAATATGATTTGCAAATAGTAGATAGGAAGGGTAAAGATAATCCGGTAGCAGATCATCTCTCTAAGATGGAGGGAATAATTACTAACCCCGTACCTATAAATGAATCATTTCCAGGAGAATATTTAGCAAATGTTGAAATTGCTGATCTGTGGTATGCAGATTATGCTAATTATCTCGCAACAAAGTTTATACCTCCTGGTATGACAAGAAATCAAAGAATGAAATTCTTTAATGATCTTAAAAATTACTTTTGGGGTGATCCGTATCTATATCGGCATGGACCCGACAGAATGATTCGAAAGTGTGTTCCTAACCATGAAATGAATGCAATATTAAAAGCTTGTCATGACAGTCCGTATGGAGGACACCATGCAGGTAAGCAAACTGTAGCGAAGGTACTTCAATCCGGATCCTATTGGCCCACCTTGCTCAAGGATGCACACATGTATGTGGAATACTTCGATGCTTGCCAAAGAAGAGGTAATACAGGTAGGAGACAAGAAATGGCAATGAATTATAGTCTCATAATAGAACCCTTTGATGTATGGGGAATGGATTACATGGGACCTTTTATATAGAATCAAATGGTTATACTTATATGTTGGAAATATGCCCTAGAGACAAATAATAGTAAGGACTATTATCATATTTCATATAGTTTATGATTAAGTTTTATATCAGGCTATAACTGCATTGAGTGGAAACATCAATACACGTGTGATATACAAACAACCAGGGGTTCCCAGTGAAACACTAGTCACTGGTTCATTGGTCAATAGATGATCAAGTTTCCTGATCATGTGGCATTTATGCCAGTTGGAAATGAGGTCATCTCATTCTGAGAATGAGATGATGAACCAATACCCAACCTAAACACCATGACCCGATCATGTCACGAAGTTCAAGTTACGATGATTACAAATGGATCCTCGTAGACTATTCCTTAGACCGTGAGGCTATTTCAATCACTGTCTCCCGAGAGTGCTTAGATAGCATCAAACACCATCTGGTAATACGGTGGTTATAAAGGTGTGTTCAGGTACTCGGAGGAAACCGTAGAGGGAATATACGTCAAGAGCAGTATTTGTCCGTCCATGTGACGGGAAGATACTCAAGGGCCCACCCGGAGAAGTTATATCCAATAGCTGCGTAACGTGTGATTTGATCATGGGGATATCACTTGTTGGAACGAGTCAAGTAGCATTGTTCAGTAATGAGATTGAACATGACATGGTGATGTCATTGATCAGATCTCGGGCAACGCAAGTATCGAGAGACAAAGGGAATAAGACACGACCGTCCCAGTTCAAACGATAAAACATCTTCGTGGAACACACAGGGGTCACATGGCCATCCAGGTCCCTCTATCGATCATTGGTGCGGGAGTGTCCTGACCATGTCTGGAGTGTTCCCGAACCGTGGGGTATCACTCTTAAGGGCTTGATGATGCTTAGAGAGTGTTTATAGGATCGGTGGAATCACCAAAGAAGAGTAGGGAGAAAACCGGAAGGGTTTCGGTAAGTCCGAAGGATGTCCGGAGTGGAGGTGGAAGGTGTTCCATAGCCACGGAGATTGAATAATATGTGAATGAATGTTAAATGTTGATTTAATCACTTATTCATAATTATTTAAATAAAGAGAAAATCAATTTTAATGGTCAAAGGCTTAATGGGCCAATTCCGGAGGGAGGGGGCCCATTAGGGGAAAGGAGAGAGGGAGATGGGCCAAAGGGGTGGTCGGCTGGGCCTAGCCCCCCCACGCGGGGCCCACTAGGTGGCCGGAGGCGTCCCCTTCCCCCTCCTCTCCTTTAGTCCCACCCCGGGACTTTGAGGGAGGGTGTACCCCCTCCTCCCCCTATATATAGTGGGGTATTTGGCCAAGATAAATACACCAATAATCAATAAAGGTCTCCCCACTTTTGGGAGGACCTCTAATTGATATTTTCTCTCTCCCCTCTCTCTCGTGAACATGGTCCCAAGTCTGGACTGCACGAGCGAGAGACATCTTCACCGCGGAGCGCCATCGCGCTGCGGGATTCAGATCCGGGAGCTCTACTTCCGCAACTGCTGCTGGATCGGGGAAGCAGGAGTCATCGTCAGGCACCGAACACATGCCATTTACCTTTAGAATTGGAACACAAAGCATTTTGGGCAATCAAGAACCTAAATTATGATCTTAAAGCAGTAGGAGAAAAGTGTTTATTGGATATTCATGCTTTAGATGAGTTTAGAAGTGAGGCCTATGAAAATGGTAGGTTGTTTAAGGAAAAACTGAACAGATGGCATGATAAAAAATAGAGAATAAGACCTTTAAAAGTGGATACAAAGTGTTGCTCTATAATTCTCGTCTTAAGGTGTTTCCAGGGAAGCTCAGATCAAAGTGGGAAGGCCCACAAATAGTTGAAGAATCTTATTCATCAGGAGCAGTGAAGCTCCAGGGAAAAACACCCTCTGTTGCATGGGTGGTAAATGGACAACGCTTGAAGTTTTATCGAGTAAAAGAAGATATAAGTGCAGTCACCATAGAAGTGATCACCCCCAGAAGAAGTGATTAAGCAAATATATACAAGGAATGGCAACTGCAAGAAGAATGGACTCAAGACGGAATGAGCAGCACTACGGTCAAGCTATTGACCATAAAAGAGCGCTTCATGGGAGGAAACCCATGCAAAGTAAAGGTTTGAGTAAATTTTTAATTTTTAGCATTATGTTAAATAACGAATATTTGATGCCTTAGCGAAGAAGGAAGATTGATAATGCCAAAATTGGTCGAAAATTGAAGCTGTCATTTTTCTGTCAAAACTTGATATTTGATTAAGTTTCAGGTTAGTAAAGAATCTATGGAGAAGCAGGAAATTTTGGTGGACACAGAAGGTTTAACGACCAACTATACAACGGGAATAAAAATTCCGGCCGTATAGCTGCGGTCGTATAGTTGTTTAGACATCACCCCTTCCATCCATGAAAGGTACTGATAGTTTAACGACCAACTATATGGCTGGAATTAAAATTCCGCCCGTATAGTTGCCATCATATAGATATCGATGCCTTTGACAAAACTATTTCCCGAGTACTGATAGTTTAACAACCAACTATACGATAGGAATAAAATTCCGCCCGTATAGTTGCGGTCGTATAGATATCGACCCATCTCCAAAAATCTTATTCAGAGTCTAGAGAGTTTAACGACCAACTATACAGCGGGAATAAAAATTTCTGCCCGTATAGCTCCGGCCGTATAGTTGGTTCCACCGTATATGTAATCTATAGTCGGTTCATAACTATACGGCGTGATCTATACGGGACGCTCCCGTATAGTTGCTCGTTACGGAAGGCGGCTAGGGTTTTTGACCTCCCCTTTTAAAGCTGATTGCATCTAACCTTTTTCATTATGTTTTTGCAGAGCCCGGAGGTCAAGCCTCTCCCAAATTGGGAGGACATGTTCCCGGAATGGATGGAGATGATGAGGCAAGCTGAGTGGGGAAAGAATAGGGATGAGTATCTCCCTAATACCTATCGTCACAACATAGGATCCTATTATAAACCTGCTCTTGGTCCATCACCTCTATAAACCTAAGAAGGTATGGTAAGATGAGATTCATGATAAGATCTATGAGTTGGAAAAAACTTCGAAGGCATGTGTTGAAACAATTGGAGAAGGAATTGAATCCTACTGGATGATGAGCAAAGACCTTGAGAAGAGGGTCGATGACATCGATGATAGAGTTGGTTTCTTGATTAAAACTGTCTTTGAGTTGACAAATGTGAAGAAATTCCTCAAGAAGAAAATGTTGTAGCTTCAATACGACATGGTCGAGATCAACATCCGCCTTGCAAGCATAGTTAAAGATGGCAACACCAAAGAAGAGGGCAACACTCTTCCTACCCAGGAGGAGGAATAGGTACCAACAAGGAGTTATTTGATCCCTCCTGGCTTGATCCCAACCTTGTGGAGATCTTTAAAGACCTTGTAATCTATCTTATAAGTTTTATATCACTATTTTTGTTTTGCATTAGTTCAAACTATAAATAAAAGTTTGCATCATTAGAATTCCGTTCAGGAATAGTCAATCCCTTTTATGAAATTCCGAGTTTACTATTATATATGGAGAAATTTTGAGTTTGTGCTTGTCTTATTGGATATATGAATGGCTTGAGTACAATTTTACTTACACTTGATGGTAGCAATAGTAGTCTTCCATACCATTGGTATTAATGGAACATATAAAGATAATTTGATCAACATGTTGTAAGTCTATGGTTTGATTTACAAAGAAAATTATCTATGCAGTTAAAATGAAAAAGAAACCTTGAACCAAGGAAAATAAAAGTGCTATCAAAATAGAGTGAGAACAAGTTGAGGTAGAATCTTCAAGTCATAAGAATGCTTCATATACAATTGGAATTTGATAATAGAGATCATTAAACTTTGAATTCCTACATGAAGTGGAATGTATGGCTAGCTCCTTTGCACAACACTTAAACAAAAGTGTGTTGCATAGTCATTCGGGTCTCGTCTCATGTTGGTATCGGTCTCGGTATCTCGAAGTGCACCGGAGGTCTTGTCGGTGACTTCTGATGATCTTATCCAACTTCTCGTCCTCGTCCACCAGGAAGTTGTGGTGGAGGTTGTGGTTCTCCGCAACACCATCTTCTTATCGTTGTACCATACCCCATCTACACATTAGTTCATCTTGACATACCCGAAATACCAGATTTCCCGAGCAATGCACACACCATCTATTCATCATGAGGTCAAACCATGTACAAACAGTAACAACAACACAACATCAGGAGCACATCCGAGGCACCCAAAGGACCGAACAAAAATCATAGGAGTGCAGGCATGGCTGCTCCGCGTGCCTGAAGGCTAGGGAAGTGCTTGGCAGCAGGGTCGGCGGTTGCTTGCAATGGAGGAGAGGCTCACATTGGCCAGGCACAAACAAGGAGGCAAGGAAAACTACATGCCTGAAGATGGAACAGACACTGCAGGGGTGGTCGCGGGGCTCGGGTCGTGTCGGCGGGCGGCCGGCCGGAGGAGATTGTGAGGGGAGTTGCGGGACGAGGGACAGAGGTCATGGAGGAGGATCTCTCTAGTGGCAGGGCGAGCTTGGCTCGATGGCATGCTTGCTGAGGCGCGTAGATGCGGTTGGGGTCACGCGGGACCAGACTCGCATGGGCCGAGGAGGTTCTCAAGGCAGGGTCAACGGGGACGCGGGCACTGGGCGAGATGGTCTCATGCCATGGCAGCGGCGCTTGTTCAACGAGGCGAGGAGGGGCCAAAGAGCGGCGCGAGGTGGAGGTGATCGGAGAGGGAAAACTTGGGCCCCTGCAAGTTTGGGCTCGAGGATGATCGCGGCGAAGCGACGACCGGGCTCAGGCACGAGGAGGGTAGAGACAAGCGTAGGGCAAGGAGAGGCCGGCGATAATGGATGATGGCGGACGATGGCAGAAGGGATCGATCGCGGGGACCGTTCGCAATGCGGGGTGGTTGGGGGAAGACGCGCGAGGGTGGAGCCAGCTTTTGCGGGAGCAGGCGGCACTATGTGCGATGTACGCCAGCGGGGTAGGTGGTGTGCGCGCTGAGTAGGGATTGAAATGGGTACCCGATACCCGATAACCCGATGGGGCCCGCTCTAAATGGGGAGGGTCTGGTAAAGAAATATACCCATGGGTCTGATTATTGGTAAAATCTCACACCCATCGGGTCTGGCGGGTGCGGGTATGGAGGTGCCAGACGCAGACCCACATACCTGCATACCCAACATGACATGAGGGCCCCACTTGTAAGTGTGCAAAGAGGAAACTCTAAACCCCCACTCGGCCACTCCCCCCACTCATCCATCCCCAGTTTTCCCTCTCCCGACCCCGAGCCGCCACGATAACTCTACATCACGCCTCCCTCTCGCATCTCGCTCCAACGCCCTCCTCCCGCATCTCGCTCTGGCGCTTCCCCTCCTGCATCTCGCTCCCTCAACCGCTCTTCCACTGGCAAGCCTCCCTCCCCACGCCGCCAGCTCTCCCTTGCACAGTCTCGTCCCTCCACTGCTCTTGCATCTCGCTAATCCACCGCTCCACCGTCGGCAAGCCTCCCTCCCTGCATCGTCGGCTCTCCCTTGCATATTCGCCGGCCCCTAGCACGCCATGGAAGGCGCTCTTGTCAAGGGGGAAGAGGGAAGTGACGTCGAGGTCACACCGATGCTACCCCTACCGGGAGAGGAGACAGACACGGAAGTGGTGCATGACTAGGATTTCTCCTCGGCGAGAATCAATCCGCCTGGAGCACTAGGGGAGCAAAAGGAGGTGGCCAGGGCGCTCGTTTGCCGCTGGTGGCTAGGAGTTTTGGGATACTTGTTGTCGTTTTTTCGCGGGCCGCCGGTACCTGTCGGGTCTTGTATACCCATCGGGTGGCGGGTCTGGTAGGGATCTATACCCGACAATGTAATTGGGGCGGGTGGCGGGTGCGGGTATGGGGGGGCTGGACTCGGACCCAAACCCCGCGGGTGACATCCCTAGCGCTGAGAGATGCGTCCACGCGGGAGGTGGGGTCGGGACGCACGCATGACGTGGTGGGGGTTACGTGTGGGTGCGATGCATTTATCGAGAGCGGGGTCAGGTTGCGGGTGGTGTGCTGCAACAACGATGGGGTGGTGGCGACTACAGGGAGGAGTGTGGGGTTTGGGGTAGGATAGAGTTTTAGGACTAAGGTTAGCTAGGTTTTGGAGGAGGTCGCCTGGGTTTTTGGGCTAGGTTGGCTGCCTCCCAAAATAAATATAAGTTTTTTTTATTTCAGTTATAAAGACTATTGTAAATAGTTTTTAGACAAACAAAATATCTAGGTAGACTTGGAGTACTAATTTGCAGTAAAGACGGGGATATTTAAAAAAAGAGTAGACTATTAGGAAAATAGTTAAGGAGAAATAAATGTATGATGTTATGATGATGCTCAAATGCAATGTGGCATGATGACATGAGTATGCAATCATCATGGTGCAATAATGATGGGTAGGAAGTAGCATTATATAGACTAGGCAAGTAGCATTGTAATTGTTAGACAATTGGGATTCTACAACTCTCCCCCACTAAACAAGAATCTTGCCCCGAGATTCCTAGAAAAAAGAAAAAGGCACAAGGAGAGGCAGGTGTTCGGAACGAAGGTGATCCTCGTATTCCCAAGTTGATGAACACCGGATTGGTGCAACCGTTACACCTTGCAAAACTTGATAGACTTGTTGCGAGTCTTTTAGTTTGCTACTTAGAAACAAAGGACTTGAAGCATATGGAGGTTCGTTCACTACAAGAAAAGTTGGCTTTTACAATGGACAATTTTCGTGGTGGGAGGCTCGTTTTTCGTGGCTAAAACGTCTTCTATGACGGATGCCCTTCGTGGTAAAATCCCCATCACAAAAGTATCTACCACGATTTTTTCTGACCGTGGCGGATTGCACCCTTTAGCCACGAAAACTTGTTCCATCATAGATATGTTCGCCGGCCAAGTTCACTGCTGACGTCATGCAAAATGCCACGTGGCAAACACCATTAACGCCTAGTTACCGCTGTTAACGACCACAGAAACTGTGGTAGAAGCCAGGCCCAGCCAAGGCTTGCTAAATATTAAGTGGGCCGGCCCACTAAGAGAGCCCAATAAGATTACGACCCGTTACTGTTTCGCCCGACACTGTTTGAAATGGGCCCAAAACATTCAGCTAGCAGCGGTTCGCAAACATTAGGCTTGTTACTGTTTCAGCCTACAAAAGCCCACAATGGTCGAATACTGTGTGGCTCATTAACAGCATGCGTCAAGTCGGCCCAATACTGTCAAGGCCTACGGTTAGCCCCTCACTATTCTCACATCTCGTACTGGGACGCCCACGAACGGCCCACCTTTGACATGGTCCGATATTATTCTGGCCTTTTACTATTCTGGCCATCTACTGTTCATGTATGTTACTGTTGTGGTCCTTTACTATTCTGGTCTGTCACTATTCTGGCCCGTTACTATGCTGGGTTGCCGGTGTTCTGGCCTGCTGGTGTTCTGGCTTGTTACTGTTCTGGCATGTTACTATGCTGGGTTGCCACTGTTCAGGTCTACTGGTGTTTTCGCCAGTTACTGTTTTGGCCATTTCTATTTTGGCCAGTTACTGTTTTGGCCTGTTTTTGTTTTGGCCTGTTACTTTTTTGGCCTGTTACTGTTTTGGCCTATTACTGTTTTTGGACTTTTACTGTTTTGGCTTGTTACTGTTCTATCCAGTTATCGTTACTATTTTGGCCTTTTTGAAGCCCAGGCAAATATCATAAAAGGAGTATAATTAGCGAGCATCTTTTACTGTTCATGGAAGAGCAATATAAGAAGGGCAAATAACAAAACCCTATACCGTTACCTGATCGACATGGCAGTCACAATTATGGTACCGCCATGCATGGATGGCGTCAACTAAATGCCTACATGGCCTATGTGAGTTATCTAGATATTACATCAGTTGCAAACTTCTTAAAAAATATTACATAATATGAACAAAAGGGAAAGAAAATTCAGCATTTCAGTTGCCAATCAAGTTGATAGCAGAGTCCTCAATTTGCTTTCTCAATCCATCAACTACATCTCCCTTTGAGTGTGACAGCTACATTGGAAAACCACCTTGAGACATCATCTTGCAGTCCCCTATTTGGTGGCAATCACAATAATTGTAGTCTAGAACTAAGTGAAAACAAGTTAATACAGTGAACAAGACAAACTACTCATAGCTAAGAATGAACCAGATAGGAATTATAACTACATAATACGAACTTGTAGAGCAGGAATGCAAACCATGAATGAACTATATAGTAGAGGATAGTTATGTCATTGCCTAGGACGAACCAGAATCAGATAAGAGATATAATGGTGTGGCTTGTGAACCTGTAGAACAGGACAAACAAGCATTAGAGAGGTATGCCAACAATGAAATGAGCAATCAAACAAAGTGTTTCTTAGAATTTTAGCATCAACTAGCCAGGTCATTTCAGCAAATATATATGGAAGTAGTGGTATCTCCTGGAATGCAAGAGACGTTGGGTGACTCGGAATTTGCGGTGAGTTACACAATGGCATGCAGGTACTGTCATAGCTAAGCATGAACCACATAAAAATTATAACCGCGGGATACCACAACTTGTCGAGCAGGAATGGAAAACACGAATGAACTATATAGTAAAGAATAATTATGTCATTGATTAGAACGAACCAACACCAGATACAGAAAATATATAATGGCATCACTGGTGGACCTGTAAGCTGTGTAAACCAACATGTTCAGTGTTGCCTTTTTAAGCTCTACGCAAAGAAAAATAAAATAGTTAGTGTTCCAGCTTTTGAAGAACCAGATGGCAACAACAAAATTATAATCGAACTAGTACGAAGAGTTTCAATAGGTACTACATGATAGCAGAACTATGCCAGGGAGGAAATAATAGCAGGAACTTGGCTCCGGAATAACCAGATAGAGTCAGTAACTATGGAGCAGGGAATTCACACTAATATTTTCCACTAACATTACATTTTGCAAGAACTACAGAATAGAAGGCAATTACTGGTGTACGGAGCAGCTAAGATAAGAACATGTGCATGACAAAATAACAGACATGCGCATGACTTGAAATTTGTAGAGCAGTGAATGCAAACCAACATGTGTAATGACCTTGTATGTACTAGCAAGAAGAACAGGCGTGCCCAGTGACTTGTTGTACTAGCACGATTACAAAAATGCAGTTCACTACGACAGGCTTGAACCTGCTATACCGCTGACAAAATAAAAACGGGTTGGAGATTTGGTTACCTTGGTCGAAGAGGCGTCTAAGCATCATCGGTACCGTGCGAGTGATGTCCAGGTCACTAAGGGTGATGCGGTTGCGGTGGTTGTTGGCGTCAGGGAAGCAGATCTTGGGTGGTCGATGCCGGTGCAGTCAACGGCGACGACCGTGTAGCTGGTCTGGAGCAGTGGACATGGAACTTGTTGAACTAGATCGCATCTGGTGGACAACGGTGGAGCTGCTCCGGTACGGTTGGGTAGCTTTTGGCGGCGGGTGATACGTCCAAAAACGTATCTACTTTCCCGAACACTTTTGATATTGCTTCTTCTCTAATTCGTGTGATTTGGATACAACTAATGCGGACTAACGCTGTTTTCAGCAGAATTGCTTTGGTGTCTCATTTTTTGTGCAGGAAATCAACTTTCAGGAAAAATCCCGGAAAATATCACAAAACTCCTATTTTACCAGAAGACTCATAGAGCCAGAAGACGGGACAAAGAGGATCCACGAGGGGCCCACACCACCTAGCCGCGCGGGCTAGGCCAGGCCGTGCCAGGAGGTGATGTGGCCGCCTCGGACTCCGCCTCGACCTCTCCTTTTGCCTATAAAAGCCCTCTGACCTAAAATAGATCGGGGGGTTTCGACATTTTTCCAGATAGAGTTCTGCTGCGCCGCCACCACCAGATACCACGATTCGGAACCAGAAACTCCGTTCTGGCACCCTGCCGGGACAGGGAATTGGAGGAGATCATCGCCATCATCATCACCATTGCATCTGCATCAATCATCCATGATCCCCCATCCATGAGTGAGTAATCCCTCGCTGTAGGTTATGGGGCTGGTAGGGATTGTATGAGATCGTTCATGTAATTGCATCAGATTGTAAGGGCATGGTGCATAGTATCTATTTGTGATTTTTGACTTTGTTGTAACTTGTTATGCTTAATGCTTGTCACTAGGGCCCGAGTGTCATGATTTCAGATCTGAACATGTTATTGATTCATGAGGACATTATTGTTGATGATCTTACCTGCAAGTTGTATACACATATTATTGTCTGGAACCAAAGGCCCCGAAGTGACAAGAATCGGGATAACCGGAGGGAATGGCTATGATATGAGGATCACATGTGTTCACAGAGTGTTAATGCTTTGCTCCGGTGCTCTATTAAAAGGAGCACCTTAATTTCTAGTAGATTCCCTTGAGGCCCCGCTGCAACAGGCTGGCAGGACAAAAGATGTTGTGCAAGTTCTCATTACGAGGACATATGACTATATATGGAACACATGCCTATGATTATTTAGTACTTGGATGTTTTACCTTATTTATCTGCAAATGCCCTATGTCTTAATTGTTACATGAATTGTCTTGTCCATGCAATGTCATTCCATCCATCCCTATGTCTACCGCGCTTTAATCCTACTGTTTACTGTAATTGTTATTACTGTCTTTACTTTTATTACTGCTATCACTTTGCTATTGCTATTACAAAACTGTTGCTGCTGATAAACTACTGCGAGCAAGCCTGTTTCTAGGTGTAGCTAAATTGACAACTTAGTTGTTAAGGCTTATAAATATTCTTTAGCTCCCCTTGTGTCGAATCAATATTGGGTTTTACTTTCCCCGAAGACTATTGTGATCCCCTATACTTGTGGTATTACCAATTGATTATAAAATATATATCTAGTTGGTAGGTAGTCAACAGAAAAAAATGCAATAAAAAGTAGTACAATTTTATACATTTGCTACCATTGGAAAAATAGCTAGAGATCAGAAAAATGTGTCCCATATGCACACCATGCACTCTGTCGCATAGCCAATGTATCACCTTAGTACAATACGATTCATCTAAAAATACTAAACATCTATTCCACGTAATATAATTGATCTATTGAACCGTAGACTAAGAAATCTGGAAAATGTGCAGATTTGGAGTGGAGAACAAATCTTTCTTCGACACATATAATCTGAAACATATAAAAGGAATCATGTGAGCATAAAAGTTAACTTGCAGTAGTGTACGTTGAGGCTTAGGGTGTCCCTGTCGTTAGCTTTCTTAGCTCATGAGAAGGAAGGAATGCCTTCACTTAGGTGTCGGATTACCTCAGTGCAACCTCATTCAACAAAAGAATACGTTTATATGTATATCACACAGTAAAATTCAACTGGTGTACCATGTACTCGGAAAATGTGAAGACGTGTAGTAAGGAAATATTAACCTTCTATGCATATAATTTATAACCTATAAAAGAAATCATGTGAGTGTAAAAGTATTCTTAAAATATTTTGGAAAATCCATGATCATCTAAAACTATGGTTTTAAACACTTTTAGGTTTTTGGTTTCAACTACTAATAATATGATTTTACAAACCATGGTATTGCCAAAACTGCAATATTTGTAAAATCAATATAAAATAAAGATGTATCTACCACATTTTTTCCAAACAGAAAAATAGAAAAAATGGTGCAGTCATTTCACAAACTGTAGTATTTAGTGACTCCACAATCAAAACCCGTGGTATCGAAATAATGTAGTTTTGAAAATACTTTTCTTCCAAACACGTGTCCTGATTTCTAGCCATATTAGCTTATATGAAAATATTTTCATGTTATAATGGTTTAAAAGAAAGAAAGTATTTTTCTTAAGAAGTGTTTCTTTTAGGGAAGTGGCAAGTTGTATTTACATCATAGCAAAGCCCATCAATTTGGTTCAACTCAAGTGTCCAAAAGGTTATTCGATATCAACATATTGTTTAATAAATTTCAAAAGAATACTATTTTTGCTAGAATATTAGCATGTCCTTTTTCTTATGACTTGTAATAACAGTAAACAATTTTGTACATGTTATTGATGCACGGCTTATGCATGCATGCAAAATTAATGTGGATTAATCAATCATGTGTCCATCAAATCAAACTAAATTTGGACGATATCCTCCTCTAGCTTCCACTTGTCCGCTAAACAATTACTATGTGTCAGACGCTTGCAACTTGCTGATCAGCCAAGTAATGTAAGCACCTCATGGGAAAAGAGATTATACACATACAAAGATTAGTGGGTAGTAACTGAGCTATGAATCAATGTTTTCTTACCAATCCTATGACGATGGACAAAGCTGTATGTTCCATGTGGTGGCTGTCGTAGTGCGTCGATATCAATCTCAATCCCTTTCTCTCTTTTACGCCCTGGTGACAGCGCAGGCTAGTAGCAAGCTCGCATCTGCTAAGCAACAAAGACATGAAGAGATTAAGTACATGCTTTAGTCGAGGGCAGCAGCGAACCTTCATCCTAAATTTGCATGGGGTATATTTCTTGCATAATGGGATGAGCGTAGCCATGCGGCCTATTTCTTGCATATGGGTAATGGGTTGTGTCGAGGATGCAAGTCTTCGATCAGATGTAGCTCTTGACTGTTCAAATCTTTGATCCATCTTGCCGGCTGCATATTCTCAAGTGGTTTGGTGCAATGCATGACATAATAAAAAAAATTAAAACCTCAACCTCTTATGTGCATCACTTGGAGTACCTCATGAATACAAAGTGGACGACGGCGGCGATGATTCTTGCGAGAGGCCTTGCTTTGCTTTCCTTTCAATTAGATGGAAGAGTCTGTGACCTTATTAGCTAGATGTAGTTTCAAAGGGGTAACAGAAAATTGTGTAGAACATTGGTGGATAATTTTCTTAAACTTTCATGGCAGTAGATTATTTCTAATTACACAACCTGCCGCAACCCCTTTAGTCCCGGTTCGTATCATCAACCAGGACTACAGGGGTGACCTTTAGTCCCAGTTCGTATTACCAACCGGGACTAAAGAAAACGGGTAAAAAAATGTTATGAAAAATTCAAATGGTCATAACTTTGCATACGATGTTAGAAAAAACGTACAGCCTATCAAAACATACAGAGAAAAATTCTCTTTGATTTCAGCAGCCGTTTTGGATTCTTTTAGATTCTTAAAATTCGAAAAGAAAAAAGTATTTCAAAAATTAATTTTTTTTAATATTCTTTTATGTCATATTTGAATTCCTCACATTTTTCTGATAATAATGGATATATTATTTGTCAAATTTTGATTTACGATTTGAAAATATTATTTATGTCATATTAAATGAATAAATGGCAAAAAATGAATAAAATATTAATTTAATTAGTTTTTATTTTTATTAGAATAAAATATTATTATTACTTATTTATTATTGTTTACTTAAATAGTTGTTCATAATTTCAAACAATAAAGACGATTGACATATTGATATAAGTTAATAGGATTGATATACTAGTCTTGACAACAAGGTATAAGGTTCATTTGCGCGAGGTGGGAGAGATGGAATGAGGAAGTTAACCGTGCTGGGGGTGGAGTAGTGCTAAGATGGGTGACCGACCGGAAAGTTTGACCATAAGTGTAATTTGACATAATATTAACTATAGATAGTTTTAAAAATGAGAGATGTGAGAATTAACGAGTAAGATAATTTGAAAGTTTAAGAAAAAATTTAAAAAAAAATTGGATTTTTTTTTGAGAAATACCTTTAGTCCAGGTTCGTATTACGAACCAGGACTAAAGGTCCCGCACGCTCGACGCAACCTCGTGAGTATCTTTTGTCCTGGTTTGCAACCCAACCAGAACTAAAGGGTTGGGGCTTTAGTCCTGATTGCCCCTTTCCGGTTAGGCAACCGGACTAAAGCCCCTTAGAAACCGAGACAAAATGCTCATTTTTCACTAGTGATACATCGGCTGCCATCACCTAGTTAGTTAAATTAATGGCTAGATGTTTCTAATTTTTATGAATTTTTCTAGACTATTTCTTTTTTTTCTTGTTAGCTCGTAATTTATAAGGTGATACGAATCAACATTTTTGGCTAAAACATGTTGAATCATCCATGTGGGGATACAATAATTTTTTCATGTGATATACAAAGGAGGGCATCCTATATCTATACATCTCTGATGGCAAATTTTATACAAAACTATTGTCAAAAAAGTATCGTGTATACTAATCGTGAACTATCATGCTATCAGAGCAACCAATATATCAATCACTGATTTATCATAAATATTTCTAAATCGTGTGATTTTTTGTAATGGTCACCCGATCATCACGGTTTGCCTCCTAATGGAGAACTTTTTGGTAGTTCACACTAAGGGAGAACATTTTCGTTGGTATTGCGTTTTAGGGATCATTTTATTTAGGCTACCATCGAGTATCTAATACTAGCACACAATAAGATGCACAAACAATAAACATCAAATGTAAATGTGATGCAATATGGTCCTTCGTGTTGTGATTTCCATCCCGCGTCTCCCGGTCCGGCGCTAGGGTTCCGGTGCCATGGGCACTAGGGTACCGGCGTCTCCGGTGTTGTAGTCCACCATCATGATGACCGTTACTACCACTTAGCAACAGAAATAAAATACTTTATCTTGACTACGATCATATCACATCACAACGCCCCTGCAAAACAAAGTTAGCCGCCTCTACTTTATCTTTCCATGTTTTACGTAGCTGTTAGGGCTTGCGCGCAAGAACCGTTTCTTACCTACGAACTTCAACCACAACATTGATCAAATAATTGTCTATGGTATACCCCTTTCGGGGCCCTCCATTGCAAATGGCATACCAACTAATGCGGGAGAGACAGACACCCCCCAAAACCACTTTATATGGTACAAGCCGTATGTCAAGCGTGGACCAGTCTCACGAATTAACGCGTAAAGTCGATTGGGAGGCCACTTCATCAAGTATTAATGCGGTATGCATAAGTACACGTGGGAGGGTAAAAACTAAAAGATCAACGCCCACACGCTATAACTCGTATGTTCTATCCATACTAGCAAAACTACGCATAGATCTAGCTCTGATACCACTATAAGCGTTCGCGCCTGAAAACAATAAAATTTTCCTACGCCAAGAACCCTAATGCTAGGATCTATCTTTTAGTAATGTAGTAATGGGAGGGGCTTTTCGAAACTTACCCTTGAAGACCAAAAAGCATTGTCAATTCTCATGTGAGTGTGGATGATGTAGTCGTATCGACGTCGACCTCGGGGTCGTGTTGAAGTCCGACGGCTCCTGTAGTTCCGACGACTCCTAGTTCCCCAAGCATCGCAGCTTCGAGGGAGTTACACATGTCCGGTGCCTGATGATGACTCCCGCTCCTCCGATCCAGCAGTAATTGCAGAAGTAGACCTTCTGGATTTGAATCCCGCAACGTGACGGTGCTCCACGATGAAGAAGTCTCCTATTCATGCAGTCCAAACTTGGGACCGCGGTCACGGGAGAGAGAGAGAGGATCAACTGGAGGTCTCCCCAAAAGAGAGAAAACCTTTTATTGATTATTGGTGTATTTATTTTCTCAAGGTACCTCTCAATATATAGGGGAAAAGGCACCATGTAGCTAATTAGCTTAGCCATGTTGATGCAGCCCGTCCTACGGACGCTTCTACATCTACACCAACAAGTCCCCCAAGTGGACCCATGACTCGTGCCCGAGCCAAACTCCTCCAAGCTAAGGTGAACTCGCTCCTCTCTTCGTGCCAATTTGATACCTCCTTGGATGGCGTGCTACTTCATACCACAACTTTGTGCATCATCAGGTACGAGCCCCTGCTAGAAGGTGGTGTGGCTGCCTCGTACTCCGTCTTGACGTCTCCTTTCGCCTATAAAAGCCCTCTGACCTAAAACAGACGGGGGTTTTGACGTTTTTCCAGATAGAGTTCCAATGTGCCGCCACCACCAGATACCGTGATTCGGAACCAGAACCTCCGTTCTGGCACCCTGCCGGGACGGGGAATTGGAAGAGATCATCGCCATAATCATCGCCACCGCTTCTCCATCAATCATGCATGATTCCCCCATCCATGAGTGAATAATCCCCCGCTGTAGGCTATGGGGATGGTAGGGATTGGATGAGATCGTTCATGTAATTACATCAGATTGTTAGGGCATGGTGCCTAGTATCTATTTGTGCTTTTTGACTTTGTTGCAACTTGTTATTCTTAATGCTTGTCACTAGGGCCCGAGTGACATGATTTCAGATCTGAACATGTTATTGATTCATGAGGATATTATTGTTTATGATCTTACCTGCATGTTGTATACACATATTATTGTCCGGAACTAAAGGCCCCGAAGTGACAAGAATCGGAATAATCGGAGGGAATGCCTATGATATGAGGATCACATGTGTTCACAAAGTGTTAATGCTTTGCTCCGGTGCTCTATTAAAAGGAGCACCTTAATTGCCAGTAGATTCCCTTGAGGTCCCGCTGCAACAGGCTGACCGGACAAAAGATTTTGTGCAAGTTCTCATTACGAGCACGTATGACTATATATGGAACACATGCCTATGATTATTTAGTACCTGGATGCTTTACCTTATTTATCTACAAATGCCCTTTGTCTTAATTGTTACATGAATTGTCTTGTCCATGCAACGCCCGTCCATCCATCCCTATGCCTACCACGCTTTAATCCTACTGTTTACTGCAATTATTACTACTGCCTTTACTTTTATTACTGCTATCACTTTGCTATTGCTATTACAAAACTGTTGCTACTGATAAACTGCTATGAGCAAGACCATTTCTAGGTGCAGCTGAATTGACAACTCAGTTGTTAAGACTTATAAATATTCTTTGGCTCCCCTTGTGTCGAATCAATAAATTGGGTTTTACTTCCCTCAAAGACTATTGTGATCCCCTATACTTGTGGGTCATCAGCGGGGAAGCAGAGAGTGGGCGGTCGACGACGCCATAGGCGCGGTCAGCGAGACCGCAGCTCTGGTGGAGTGGCAGAGAGACCCGGTGAACTAAGTTCGATGGGGTGGGCATCGATGAAGCGGCTCCGGCAGCTGTGGAATTGCCGTCGGAAGGTGCACGCGGTTGATACGTCCAAAACGTATCTACTTTACCGAACACTTTTGCTATTGTTTCTCCTCTAAACTTATGTGATTTGGATGCAACTAACGCGGACTGACGCTGTTTTCAGCAGAATTGCCTTGGTGTCTAGTTTTTGTGCAGAAAATCAACTATCAGGAAAAATCCCGGAAAATATGCCAAAAATCCTATTTCACCAGAAGACTCCCGGAGCCGGAATACGAGACGGAGGGGGGCTAGGCCCAGGCCAAACCACCTGGCCTCGTGGGCTAGGCCTAGCCGCGCCAGGGGTGGTCTGGCCGCCCCAGACACCCCCTCGGTCTCCCTCTTCGCCTATAAGTTGCCTTCTGACCTAAAAACTCAGGGGGGGGTCGACGTTTTTCCAGAAGGAGTTCCGCTCTGCTGCCACCATCAGATTCCGTGAAACAGCACCAGAAACTCCGTTATGGCACCATGTCGGGACGAGGAATTGGAGGAGATCATCGCCATCATCATCACCATCGCTTCTCCATCGACCATCCATGTTTCCCCCATCTATGAGTGTGTAATACCCCGCTGTAGGCTATGGGGATGGTAGGGATTGGATGAGATTGTTCATGTAATGGCATCAGATTGTTAGGGCATGGTGCCTAGTATCTTCTATTAGTGCTTTATGACTTTGTTGCGACTTGTTATGCTTAATGTTTGTCACTAGGGCCCGAGTGCCATGATTTCAGATCTGAACATGTTATTGATTCATTATGATAGTATTGTTTATGGTCTTACCTACAAGTTGTATACACATGTTGTTGTCCAGAACCAATGGCCCCGAAGTGACAGAAATCGGGATAAACGGAGGGAATGGCTTTGATTTGAGGATCACATGTGTTCACGGAGTGTTAATGCTTTGCTCCGCTGCTCTATTAAAAGGAGCACCTTAATTGCCAGTAGTTCCCTTGAGGCCGCGCTGCAAACGGGCTGGCAGGACAAAAGATGCTGTGCAAGTTCTCATTGCAAGCATGTATGACTATATATGGGACACATGCCTAGGATTATCTAGTACTTGGATGCTTTATATTATTTATCTGCAATTGCCCTATGTTCTGATTGCTATGTGAATTGTCTTGTCCATGCAACGCCCGTCCATCCATCCCTATGCCTACCGCACTCGAATCCTACTGTTTACTGCTATTGTTACTACCGTCTTTACTTTACTATTGCTGCTACTTTACTATTCCTACTACAAAACTGTTGCTACTGATAAACTGCTGTGAGCAAGATTGTTTCCAGGTGCAGCTGAATTGACAACTTAGTTGTTAAGACTTATAAATATTCTTTGGCTCCCCTTGTGTCAAATCAATAAATTGGGTTTCACTTCCCTCGAAAATACTGCGATACACCCCCTATACTTGTGGGTCATCAAGACTATTTTCTGGCACCGTTACCGAGGAGCATAGCTTTATTTATCAAATTCACTTGGATTCTCTATTGTTCGCTGCTATCCATCCATCATGGGTAAGTCTCGTGATGGCAAGGTTCCTATTTTACCATCCACTACAAGAAGAGGTACGGTTCTGAACATCTCTATTGCTCTTGATTCACCATCTGTTATGAGTAAGCTCGTTACACCACCACATACACATGCTACACACACTGCTACTACTGCTGAATCTGAAACTTCTGATACTTATGATGCTGCTTCTACTATGCTTGCTAAGAGTGGTTCATTAGGTCCTTTCCTAGAAGCTACGATTGCTAGAACTATAGCTAGAAATACCGAAACTCCTAATGAAGACACTACTACACCTGTTAGTTCACCTGAGTCTAGTGAGAGCTATGATATTGAAGACGGTTATGTTGAGATGACCGGTGAATTTATTAAAAAATGTAAAAACACCCATGATAGGAGCGCTGCTAAGAGCCTCCTTGAGAGGCGTACTATTAGACCCAAATTGTCTCCTATTGCTAAGTTTGCTGCTTCTCCCATAAACATTAAAGATAAAGATTATTATTTCTCTCTTGATCTATCTTATATAGCTATTGTTGTGAAAGAACCTTTTTGTGGGACTAAGAATGAAAGTGCGGTAGCACATATGACTGAGCTTTCTACCATGAGTGGCTTGTTTTCTGATGATATTAAGATGCGTACTTACTTTGTTGCTAAGATTTTCCCCTTTTCACTGAAAGGAGAAGCTAAAACTTGGTTTAGCTATTTACCTCCTAGATCTATTGATAGCCCTGATTGCTTGATTAGTACTTTCCTGTAGAAATATTTTCCTCCTAGTACTAGACATGCTATTTTGCAGGAACTTTTTGATTTTAAACAGGGAGAAAAAGAGATATTGCCTGAATCATGGGCAAGGTTTTGTGCTTTGGTTCATGCACAGGCTGGAAGTCCATTACCTAAGAATGAGCTTTTTGATATATTTTATAATGGACTAACTGAAGAATCTAGGACATACCTAGATAGTTGTGCTGATTGTGTTTTGAGGAATAGGACTCCCAAGGAAGCTGAGGAATTAATGGCTAAAATAAGCAAGAATTATGAAGACTGGACTCCTCCTGAACCAGCTATACCTGAAACAATTATACCTGAACCAACTATTCCTGTGCCTATTCCAACATCAAAGAAGAGAGGAGTTATTGAATTAAATGATGAAGTGATGAAGGAAGCTAAGAAATGTCTTAAGGAGAAGGGAATTAAAGCTTCAGATGTCAAGAATTGACCTCCTATAGAAGAATTATGTAAGCCTATCCCCTACTCATCCACTATTGAGGTACACTCTCTCCAACACTTTGATGAAGGTGATATCCCTTACTCTAAACCTCCTGACCAATGCTTAGAAGAATTCGATATTTTTATTGTTAAGCAGGATAATTTTAATAAAAGGGTGCAAAATCATATAATGGAAAACACTAGAGCTATTGTTGAGTTAAAGGATATTGTGGAAAGAACCTGATGTTAAAATGATTGTTAAACACTTTCAAATGGTTGAAACTCAAATAGATCAACTTATTAAAGTGCAAAAAGACTTGCTAGTTAATGTTGCCAAAGAAAAACACGCTTATGAGATTAGAACTAGAAGTGGTGCTGCTACCCAGGATCCTCTATATCCTGAGGGGCATCCCAAAAGAATTGAGCAGGATTCTCAACAAGCTGAAAATAGTGGCTCTACTCGTAAGAAAAGAAAAAAGAAACATAAAACTATTATAGAACCCTCTGAACCTGCTATAGATCCTAATAGTATATCTGTATCTGATGTTGAAACTGAAAGTGGTAATGAAGAAAATGATGTTCCTGATAAAGAAAAGGTTGAAGAAGAACCTAAAAAACACACTAAGAATACCAAATACACTAAAGAAGATTTTGTTGCTAAGAAACATGGTAGTGAAAGAGAGCCTTGGGTCCAAAAACCTATGCCTTTCCCCGATAAGAAACACAAGTCAAAGGAAGATGAACACTATAATAAGTTTTGTGAGTGCATGAAACCTTTATTCCTGCATAATCCTTTGACTGATGCTATTAAATTGCCTCCTTACTCAAAGTATATGAAGGATATTGTCTCGAATAAAAGGAAGATCCCTAATGAAGAAATTTCTACTTTGCTTGCTAATTATTCCTTTAATGGTAAGGTTCCTAAGAAACTTGGAGACCCGGGGATTCCAACTATCCCTTGCTCTATTAAGAATAGTTATGCTAGAACTGCTTTGTGTGATTTGGGAGCTGGAGTTAGTGTTATGCCTTTCTTTCTCTATAAGAGAATTCAACTAGAAAAACTAATACCAACTGATATATATCTTTACAAATGGCTGATAAATCTACCACTATTCCCGTTGGTATATGTGAGGATGTATCTGTTCAAGTGGCTCATAATTGCTTGATATTAACTGATTTTGTTGTGCTTGAAATGCCTGAAGATGATAATATGTCTATTATTCTTGGGAGACCTTTTCTTAATACTGCAGGAGCTTTTATTAATTGTAATCAAGGAAAGGTGACTTTCAATGTTAATGACAAGGAACATACTGTCTATTTCCCCAAGAAGATTGATAGGACTGATGGTTTAAATTCAATTGAACATGTTGAGGGCATTCAAGTTGGAGAAATATATTGTCCCATACCAAGAGAAAAATTTGAAAGTATTATGATTGGGACCATTGCTATCAAAGTTGAGGTAACATAATCATTAGTGGAATACAAAGTTTTGTCTCATATGAAATTGTTTTGGTAACAAGACCTGATCAACATTGTTAAACAAAAGGATTTCATTGAACAAAACAATGTTTTCACCATGATTATCTCCGCTTACTTTTATTCTATCCATTTTAGTTTTAGCTTTCGTTTAGTTTTCTTTTTGTTGTTAGTTGCTTGCATGTTAAGGTGTGTTAGAACTTCTGAAGTTCTTGCCTTGTTTTGTCTTTGCATCATTCCAGAAAATCTTTTTCTGTCAGAAAATCATTCATTTATACCTGAAAATTGCTCAAAAATAAAGTGTCTCGAAAATTCCAGAAAATTCATATTAAATTTTTACTTGAAAAAAGGGGCGGAGGAGTGCCTGGAAGGTACCAGGGGGACCCACCAGGCAGGCACACCACCTGGTGGCGCGGCCTACCCTGGGTGGCGCCATGCCATGGTGTGGGCCACCCCTGGCCCTCCACTCACTCTCTCACTTTCCACTTTCTTCTCTCTCCCGAGTAAACTCCAGTTCCTTGCTCAAAATCGCGTTCTTGCTGTGCTTGCCCTCGATTTTTTGATCTCCTTGCTCATCCCATCTTTGCTGCTGAAATTTGGAGTATTTGTTCTCCGGTATGTGACTCCTCCGCTTGTCCAAGTAGATTTGTGTTTAGTGGTTTATATCTTGAGTATTTTGCTGCTGTAGGTGACAGGTTATGAGAGCTTGTAAGCTTGTTTGATACTTAGAGATATAGTTTTGATGCATGTTTAGGCCTCTTACAAGTCCCTATGAGTAGTGCCCTCCATTATATTCACTTTGCAATCACTTGTTTAAATAGGTGTTTAAATTTCAGAATAGAAGATGAATGAGCATCAACTAAACCAACATGAACTATGGGTGCCTGAGGTTATGAAAGTTCACCGGGAGGAGGAAGTTTTTCCTTCCATTTATCCATGCTTTGAGTTCATGAGAGCTGCAGGAATTCTCCAGGATTTCCACACTTTGGTTTCTAATGCAGGATTGGAGCACTTTTTGGAAGATGAACCTTGTCAATTTGTGAAGCTAACCATGTCAGTGGTGCAGTACTTTCAATTTAGTTGCTCTTTGCCTAACCCCATGGTCCACTACAAAATTTAAAATATTGCTGTCGACCTTTCTCTCGATGACTTCTGTGTAGCTATTAAGGTACCTCAGTGGGGATCATGTAGAAGGATTAAAGAGCGACCTGCATCACTCATGGATCTATACGCACAAATTTGCCAAGGGAGCATCTTCTCGAAGGAGAGTGGGAAAATCCGTAACATTCATCTCCCCTCCATTCGCTACTTTGCTTACTTTATTGCCAAGTGTGTTCTTGCTAGGAAAACTTTCAATAAGTTATCTTCATATGATCTAGCATTCATCTCTGCTACTCTTAAACAAGATAGGTCTTACAACTTGGGTGGTTTGATAGCTTTCCGTCTTGCCGCTAACCGCGAGAAAGGTGGAATCTGTGGGGGCCTCATTGCTTCTCGTTTACTAGCACTGCATGGTTTAGTGCCTCATCATCTAGACCTACAGTTTCCCATAGAAAGGCTTGATTTTAATTCCATGATACAACATAAATTTGTTTCTTCGTGGGCTAGTTTGAGTGAGTTGTCTTATGAAATAACTTTTCTCAAAGCTAGTTTGAGAAGAAGCAAGTCCGAGTGTGTTGTTCTTTTGCCTGCACCTGTTTTGTTTAACCTTGATAACAGGGTAGGATGGTCTCTCACAGAGAAGGAGTTTGATACGTACTTGGGAGAGCTCTCCCAACAGGAGCAGGATACTAGAATGAGGGGGAGTCTTCATATCAGCATCCTATCTACGATTGGGGGGCTTCTTCCTCCCAAGGGCCCAACTACGATCATTCTTGTCATGACCCGCCTGCCTGGAACCCTTACTCATACCTAGATTGATACCCACTTAGGCCAAAAGCCTAAGCTTGGGGGGAGGTACGCCGACATCGCACTCATCTCCATATCATTTTGCGTCGGTACTTTGTATATTCATGTTTCGTTCTCTTTTTAGTTTTCATTCTTTCTTTGCTTTAACTTTCTAAAATGCAAAAAGAACAAAAATATTTCTGTTGTTTCTCTTTGGTTTTCTTCTTCCTTTTTGCCTTGGTTTGCTTACTTTATTTGAACTATTCGAAAAACCCAAAAGATTTTGCTTTGCTTGTTTTTCCCTTTTTGGTTCTTGTTTAAAAATCGAAAACACCAAAAATATTTGTTGTTCTTCTTTGGTTTTGTGAGTTTGTTGCAGGGTTTAGTAGTCCTCAGTGGATATTGGTTTCATTATTTTATTCAAGCCACGCAAGTGAAGGGCAATAATGAGGATTAATGACAACTTGAGATGTGGTAAGAGGCTGGTAATGAACTCTATTTGTTTTCATTTTTGTACATATACTCGTCATTGTGGGCATGCTTAGCCTGTTCGTGTAGGGTGTATGTTATTTATGGATGCTTAGTAGTTCTTGCTTTCATATGATTAGTTATAGCTTGCTAATAGTTTGTAGCATGTCATATGAATGTTTGCTTGCATTACTCTATTCATAACTTGGTATGACACCGTGGTATCCTCCTCTAAATGTTTCATTTGAATTGACTTAGCACATGCTCGCGCATGCATATGACTGAAATAATCAGTTAAGCCTCAATGAATTATTTTTCCTTGATGGTCTTGAATCACTTTCATGCCATGATTAGTCCTGTTTTGTTGCAAACATGATTATGACAGCTATTGCTCTCTCGTTTGTTGCTCCCTTACTATTGCTAGCCTTGACTTACACTGAGTATGTTTTACTCATGTCTCCAACTCCCTAAAACCAGACATTGCCAAAAGTATCCACCATACCTACCTATTAGCATCATTTGTTGTTCCGTGCATATTCAATATGCCTTGTTTTCTTCCGAATAAAATGGTTGCTTGTTATAAGAAAGTTAGTTAGTAAAGCTCTCACGAACTTGATGGCACACTTTATTTTCTTGCACTTAATAAACCTGAACCATTTCGTCCTTCTTTGTTGCGTATATGCTTGTGCTTTATAAGTTGAAGTTAGCAGAACCATGTATCATGGGGAACGCTTTCGACATTGCACTGGTACTTAGTACCTCGTTGATATCATGTTCTTTTGCCTATGGATCCCAGCGGTGTGAAATAAAAGTGCAACTTGTAAGATCATGGAGTTTGTATGTGTGTTAGAGAAACGCCTAGGCCGCTAGCCTAAGCCATGCCTAATCATGGTGGAAACTTGCAGCATAACCATAATGAGCATTCTATGAAGCATCCTCAATAAAAATCTATGCACATAGTAAATAAAAAGATCGCTGAGATGCTCATTGTCTGCTTGCATTGTCATTTTGATTATGGGATAGCTCCTCTATCATGTGCAAGGGGTACCTCATTGGCTGTTCTCTATGATACGTATATACTTACAATGACAAGAGCTTACTCGTGACTGAAGTTGAGTAGCATGAGGATCGGTCTTCGTAAGTAAGGGGCATGAGACTTCGATTTATAACTTGTCAAGCATATCCTCTTAGTTGTGTCACTTTAACCTTAACCACTTAAAGATGCTTATGATAGGGGCAATGAGAGCTCAAAGCTAACGAGTACCATACTTTCAGCATTTGGAAGCCTTTCAAACATTTCAAGACCTTTTTTCGTTTTCCTTGTTGAGTCTCCACATATTCTATGAGCACCTTCTTGAGAGTATAGTTGTCATTCTTAGTGTAATATGCTTGCCTCAAAACTTGATTATTTGTGTTATGACTTTGATGCTTGTATCTTTGATATCTTTACTTCTAGTCTTCACCTGAACTTCAGAGGTGCCTTGGCATTCATAATCAAAGGCAAGCGAGATACCACTCTATCATACCTTGTTATGAGCATTCTAATGTTGCTTATGTTTATGTTTCATGCTACTTTTTATTTTTAAGTTGGAATATCTTCATAGCTTGTATTGCCTATTAAGTAAACTTAGTTGCATACTCTTTATTATGAATTGTCTAAGTAGTTGATCACATGCTGAGAATATATACATCATATGAAGCAAATGTGTTCGTGAAAGTTCTTTTATTGCACTCAGTTTTCAACTAAATTGCTTGAGGACAAGCAATAAGCTAAGCTTGGGAGAGTTGATACGTCCAAAACGTATCTACTTTTCCGAACACTTTTGCTATTGTTTCTCCTCTAAACTTGTGTGATTTGGATGCAACTAACGCGGATTGACGCTGTTTTCAGCAGAATTGCCTTGGTGTCTAGTTTTTATGCAGAAAATCAACTATCAGTAAAAATCCCAGAAAATATGCCAAAAATCCTATTTCACTAGAAGACTCTCGGAGCCAGAATATGAGACGGAGGGGGCTGGGCCCAGGCCACACCAGCTGGCCGCGTGGGCTAGTCCTGGCCACGCCAGGGGGTGGTCTGGCCACCCTAGACACCCCTCGGTCTCCCTCTTCGCATATAAGTTGCCTTCTGACCTAAAAACTCAAGGGGGTACGACGTTTTTCCAGAAGGAGTTCCGCTCCGCCGCCACCATCAGATTCCACGAAACAGCACCAGAAACTCCGTTCTGGCACCCTGCCGGGACGGGGAATTGGAGGAGATCATCGCCATCTTCATCACCATCGCTTCTCCATCGACCATCCATGTTTCCCCCATCTATGAGTGAGTAATCCCCCGCTATAGGCTATAGGGATGGTAGGGATTGGATGAGATTGTTCATGTAATGGCATCATATTGTTAGGGCTTGGTGCCTAGTATCTTCTATTAGTGCTTTATGACTTTGTTGCGACTTGTTATGCTTAATGCTTGTCACTAGGGCCCGAGTGCCATGATTTCAGATCTGAACATGTTATTGATTCATTATGATAGTATTGTTTATGGTCTTACCTGCAAGTTGTATACACACATTGTTGTCCGGAACCAATGGCCCCGAAGTGACAGAAATCGGGATAACCGGAGGGAATGTCTTTGATGTGAGGATCACATGTGTTCATGGAGTGTTAATGCTTTGCTCCGGTGCTCTATTAAAAGTAGCACCTTAATTGCCAGTAGTTCCCTTGAGGCCCCACTGCAAACGTGCTGGCAGGACAAAAGATGTTGCGCAAGTTCTCATTGCGAGCACGTATGACTATATATGGGACACATGCCTAGGATTATCTAGTAATTGGATGCTTTATCTTCTTTATCTGCAATTGCCCTATGTTCTGATTGCTATGTGAATTGTCTTGTCCATGCAACGCTCGTCCATCCATCCCTATGCCTACCGCACTCGAATCCTACTGTTTACTGCTATTGTTACTACTGTCTTTACTTTACTATTGCTGCTACTTTACTATTCCTACTACAAAACTGTTGCTACTGATAAACTGTTGTGAGCAAGATTGTTTCCAGGTGCAGCTGAATTGACAAATCAGTTGTTAAGACTTATAAATATTCTTTGGCTCCCCTTGTGTCGAATCAATAAATTGGGTTTCACTTCCCTCGAAAATACTACGATACACCCCCTATACTTGTGGGTCATCAGCGGTGGTCGTGGAGGTGAGGGTGTGGGAGAGAAGCCTGGTATTTTGGGAGGGCCAGCTAGAAAAACTGCGAAAAAACTAGAGTATGGAGGTGAACAGAAAAATAATTACGATCATGCCCCCAAGCTACCGACTTTAGCATCCCCATAGGGCATCTGAACAATGGGTAGAATGGGAATTTTAATGTCAAAAGTTTTTGAAACGGAGGGGCGTGAAATGCTTCAAAGTAGGTGTGTGATTTTGCCGCTCGATAGAGATTTTGAATTTTGCTACCGGCCAAATAATAAGAATAGAAAAGTGGTACTCCCCGGTAGGAGATTTAGCCTCAAAGTTTTTGAAACAGTGGGGCGGGAAATGCTTCAAAGTGGGTGTTTTATTTTCCCGCTCGATAGAGATTTTGAATTTGGCTACCAGCCAAATAATAATTAATAGAAAAGTGGTACTCCCTGGTGGGAGATTTTGCCTCAAAGTTTTTGAAACGGTGGGGCGAGAAATGCTTCGAAGTCGGTGTTTGATTTTGCTGCTCGACAGATATCTTGAATTTGGCTACCGGCCAAATTATAATTAATAGAAAAGTGGTACTCCCCGGTGGGAGATTTGGCCTCAAAGTTTTTGAAACGGTGGGGCAGGAAATGCTTCAAATTAGGTTTTTGATTTTTCCGCTCAACAGAGATTTTGAATTTGGCTACCAGCCAAATAATAATAATAGAAAAATGGTACTCCCCAGTGGGAGATTTGGCCTCAAAGTTTTTGAAACGATGGGGCAGGAAATGCTTCAAAGTCGGTTTTTGATTTTTCTGCTCGACGGAGATTTTGAATTTGACTACCGGCCAAATAATAATTAATAGAAAAGTGGTACTCCCCGATGGGAGATTTGGGCTCAAAGTTTTGAAATGGTGCAGCAGGAAATGCTTCAAAGTCGGTGTTTGATTTTGCCGCTCGACAGAGATTTTGAATTTGGCTACCGGCCAAATAATAATAATAGAAAAATGGTACTCCCCGGTGGGAGATTTTTCCACAAAGTTTTTGAAACGGTAGGGCAGGAAATGCTTCAAGGTTGGTATGTGATTTTGCCGCTCGATTGAGATTTTGAATTTGGCTACCGGCCAAAGAATAATAAAAAAAGCTAGTAGACCATACGCTATTTGTCCAGGAATTCAAGTCCTAGAGTCACATCAACTAATCATCCATGAGCATAATAATTGTGCAGATTGATATTTTGAATTTGGCTAGCGTCCAAGCAATATTTGGATAAAAGGTGTACTCCCTATTTAGGAATTGATGGTCGAGAGTGGCATTAATTTATCATCCATAATGAAAATTGGATAACTCCGATTCAAACAAGGTTGGCTACAGGTTTTGCTGCTCGACTGAGATTTTTTAATTTCGTTAATGGTACTCCTTCGGTATGAATTTAAGGCTGAGTCACGTCAACTGATCATCAAAATACTAACCATATTGGCAAAGAAATTGGATACATAATCTTCGATTCAAACGGGGTAGGCAGTAGGATCTGTCGATGGACTGAGATTTTGACTTTGGCGGTTGTCCAAAGAAGAAAAAACCTTTGTGAGGTTCATGAATCCAACGCTGAGAGATTGAGGTTTGGGCACAGGATTTTTTTGCATCGAGCATACGGTAAACAGATAAAAGTATGATGCGAAACAAATACTCCCTCCGTTTTTGTTACATGGCCCCAAACACAACCCATGCTCTGTAGCAGGAACCATTTCATAAGACCATTGTACTCACGTGTCATTGTCAGGGTTCATCTTCAATTTAGAAGACTCTCTTCATCTATGGGATCTCGCGAATTCTGCTGATCTTGTAACATCTTCAACTCCGCATCACTTGCTAATGCTTTCTGTCTCCACTACTAGAAAACAGCTAATCCGTGGCGCAGCTATTTTCCCCTTCCGTGGCGCACTAGGGGTGCGCCACGACTTCTACGCTACGGCTAAAAAGTGCATGCAGGTGCGCTACAGGTATCTCGACATAGTAGTGGCACACAACATAGTGCGCTACCACTGTTTTTCCTGTAGCGCATGACAAGTGCGTTGCTAGTATGTAGTTAGTAGTAGCGCACTGGCTGGTGCGCCACTACGGTTATTCATGTGGCGCATGACGTAGTGCGCTACTAGTAGCTGACCAGGTGAGCCACCAACGTGGTGCGCCACTAACAACGTATATGTGCGCCACGGCTTAGCTTTTCAAAAAACAAAAAAATACTCAATACAGATGATATTCAATACAGATTATATACAATACAGCTGATATACACAGATATACAGTACAGAAATAAATACACAGATATACAATACAGAAATAAATACACAGACAAGATAGAAACAAATACATATAGATAAGTCACATACATAAATACACAGTATAAGTTATATTATTTCGATCAAGTTACAAAGTAGCTAGTGATGACATGAATACATGTCTCAACCAAGTTAGAGCTCGTGGAAGCTCGCCTAGACATCTAAAGTAGGAACATGCATGACAGACAACCAAGGACAATAACCATCACCACGACGGAGGTATAGGTCTTCATCCGGTTCCTCGTCCTAACTCCCGCTCCGCGCGTATCTAGCTTCCGCCTCCGCCATAGTATTGTACCCTTTGTAGCTATTGTCGCTGAAACAGTGCACCTGTCTCCGGCAGTCTTCCCAATCATCATAGACTCCATGAACCCGTCCCTTGTACACGACGTACCACGTCATCTAAAAGTTGGCAATAATACTTAAATGATGGTGAAAAAACAAGTAAAAGTCGCATATAAAGATATACTTATCAAATAAGGTAACAAAGTAAGCAAAAAATACCAAGTAGTAGCATGTACATGTCGACACACACAAGTACACGTGGGGATAAAGAACTACAACTAGACCAACACATCAAGACTTCTGGCTCGGCTCAGGGAACGGGAGGACGCCTTGTTTCGTCATGAACGCCCTATAGTCACCCTGCATCTTTAGGCGATCTACTATGTCACAAGTTATTCGGGGGATTGCCTCCGTAGAAGACCCCCCTGAAGTCATGACATCACGGCTGATGATTGCCCCAAACTGTTGCTGGATGCGATACATCTCTTGTCTAATATCTGAATCATTGATCCTGGCCTTGACTTCGGCCCACCGTTTGAGATGATCTGGCAGCGTAGAATTCTGTTGCTCTAGTAGGAACGCCCTCATGTGATGGAGTGCATAGTAGGCTTCCTTCTGACTGCCTGCCGGCTGCTTCACGCAGGGGAATTCCGTCACATGGGTGAAGATGTGCCTGCCAAACTTGAGCTTCTTACGCACGAAGGTGGCGCCTTCCGCTGAGGCATAGCCGGTGAGAGCATCATCCAGAACTTCCTTGATCTTGTCGTAGTTTTTCTTCTTCTCTTGACTCCCCGAGTCAAAATACGTGGCTTGCGAATGTTTCGGCGACAAGCAGATGAGTGTGCAGTGTTGATCTCTGCGCAAAACAATTCAAACGGAATGTGTTGGAAAAAGAATAATGAAAATCTAATAAAGCATGTTATGGCGGCGAGTGAATAATGACTTACTCGGGAAAGAAAGGCACGAGAATGTATTCCTTTGTCTTGTTCGCCACCAAGATGCCTTGGAGGTACGAGGCCACGAATCGCCGTTCAATGGCGCTTCCCAAGCAGTCATCACGCATGTAGTAGGGGTCCACTGTAGTGATGCCCGGGGTGTTCTCTCTAATGATCTGAATGGCCAGGCTGAGAGAAAACAGGCGTACCATGGTATAGTGCAGCGGATACAGGTGGAACATATTGAAGATGTCGTCAAACCACATGAAGAACAGATCCGCAGGGACATTATCAACGAAGCCCAAGCCTCGTGGCACCTTAACCACGAATACCGGGTGCGAGGGATCTTTCTCCGCAAGAAGGCGTCTCTCTATCGTCAGCACACCGTCATGCACACTCCTCATTTCTGAAGTGGCGAGCCTGAGCAATTTCTTAGTTAGCATGGGCTCACCCGCCACATGCATCCTCCACATAATACCCTTTGGTCTTGGTGGCCCGTCCTGAAACCTGATCGGATTCGCAGTTGACGCCACCGGCTGGCTTGAGCTGCAAGATTTTCTTTTCCTGGTCTTCTTGCCTTTTCGGAAGTGGGTAGGCACCGCAATCTGAGCATCGATCGCCCTATGTAGTGTGTCAGCGCTTAGAACAAAGGGTCAGTTGGATGTATCCGCTGGCTCAGTGAAGGTGCAAGCTGGAGGCGTCTCCTGAGAACCAAAGAGACGTTTGTTGCAAGTGGCTTTCTCTGCGGGGCCACCAGCTGGTCTTCGTTTAGGTCGCCGGGGAAAATATTAGTGTTGATGAAATCATCGAAGTAATCTTCGTCATCCTCGTTCGGATCCTGTGCCATGATCATGTCAATATGACTAGCCGAACAATCGCGTGGAGGTGACGGTGTGGGGGTCTTGCCATGGCTTGGCGCTGTCAGGACAGACAGTGTTGTTGTCTGTGGGGTGATGGCCCCGGCCGTCCCCAAACGAATCATGCTCTTTGGCCATAGCAGGATTAAGCCAAAGCAACTTCTGAGGACAGCCGGCTCTTCTCCATCCGCTCCTAGGGGTTGAATGGGAGGCTCCAGGTCATCGCAACCCCTTAGCACCCGGATAATTTTAACCCTATGCACGCTATCTGGCATCGGCTTTGAGTGGAACGTGCGATGCAAGGGTTGAATGATGGTACCCTTGGCAACATCCCTCAACTTGTTGTTCACGAAGCTTAAGAGAGTGCATGGAACATCCGTCTGCGAACAACATGTATGGCATTAAAAAGATGCCATAAGAGTAATAAATGGCAAGACGGTAAAGTATTTGGTTTACCATGATGGCGTCGAGCTCGGCTAATGTCGAGGCACCGCATATGACGACGGGCGTGCAAGAGACGGAGGGGCTGCTTGATGGCATGGTGCTGGCCGCCGATGTATTCTCCCTATTGGTTGCATTAAGCTCCGGTGTCGCGGTGATGGCAGGGGCAGTCACGAATGCTTCCGGCGCCGCCGTGCTAGCGGGCGGAGTCACCAATGCTTCTGGCGCCGCCGTGCTAGCGGGCGGAGTCACGAACACATAATTCACCGGGATCGTCGGCGCCGCATTGTTTGAGTGGCTACTGACCATGCTTGGAATCGGGCACGGCCCTTGTCGACCACCCGCACTCCAGTTCGCTATTGACTCCACCAAGGTAGGCAGGATGGAGGTAAGGGTGATTTCTAGGTTGTCTTGGACGATCTGCGGGATCTGCGCCACTTGTTCCTTAAGTTCCTGAACCTCGCGGTTTTCCTCGTCGCTCCTTCCCTCCACACGCGTCCTCGGGGGTGGACCAAAATGATCCACCCAATTCTTAGCCCAGAAGCCGGCCAGACGGCCAGCCGACGATGGCTTATTTGTAACCGGCGTGATTTTCTTGGCCCGGTTCATCGCCCTATTAAAAGGGTTATCCCACCGGGTGGCCGCCGTCGACCCGTGGGATGAGGAACCATGGGATCCCTGACGAGCAATTTCCTCGTCCTGCAGAAGAAGTAACGTGGACCATTTAGAAATTCGACTTGGTCGATTATAATGTAATCGACTTGATCCGTGGTAATTAAATTACTTACCGCAAGAACCTCGAAGTCCTTCACCTTAGTTTCCGCAGTGAGTTCTTTGGTTTTGGTGTCCACATGGTAACGAGCCCTGATGAAGTTTCGAAGCTGCTTGTTTTCGAATTTCAAAAAGGGGTTAGGTATCCCCTTAGCTCTATACTCGTCGTCCTCCTTATCCCATTTGGGCTCCGCAGCTCTGTAACCACCAGATCCAAGATGGTGGTGACCTATATTCATCTCTTGCAATTCCTTTCCCCACCTACTCGAGGCCTTGGCTGCTTCGGAGGTGCACTTGGCCTTGAACTCCTGGAATTGATCTTCAGTGATCTGCGGGTCAATCTTCTGGATCTCCTCGAGACATTTCTCTTATTTAAATATCTTCTTCTTTATCCGGGTTCTCCAGCTGGCCAGGGCGGTGCTCATCCTCGTGAGGGCGGATTTATTTATTTCATTCCCATGATAATCTGTGTTCCGATACTAAAGGGGGAACTTGTATCTTGCGTGTAGCTTCTCGAAGAGGAGTGTGCGCAAATGGCCATTATCTTTATGCCGGAGATTCTCGGTGTTGATCGAGATGGTGGTCCGGGTGATAGCCGCCACTTTCCCACTGTACCCTTTGACCACATGGTCGGGCGCCAAAGGAACCCCTTTTGGGCTCACTTCGCTAATTTCCTCTCTGACGGTGCCGACCGTGTTCGGGCGCCTTTCCTTCTTCTTCTTAGGCGGATTACTACCACTTGTTGTGCCCTCGCCGCCATCAGTGGTTTCATCATCCGCCGTTCCTTCGGCTGCTTCTTCTTCCTCCACGTCTTCCATCTCATCGGCGTCACTCTCGGAAGGGTTGTATTCTTCATCACCCTCTGTCATTCTTTCTAGCCGCTCGACCTCCTCCCAAAATGACAAGGGTCTGTTTTGAGGTCTCACTTCTCCTTCAGCATTGATACGCTGAGAAGATCCGGCCTCGTTGTTGTCACACATGTTTGCACTAATAAAAGGCAAATAATGGTTAGTAAAGTGCGCGGAAAAATCCGGCATGACCATTGCTCATTTTTGTTAAACTAGGAGTGCCCGATTTCTGCCGAAACGGAAGTTAATCAACATTTCAACGAAAATCGGGACTCATTTCATACAAGCACCTGCATACGAATACAACTAGGCAGGGTATTTTCCTGTATATAAGCCTAACAGCAGACCTGGAGCCTTGCTGATTTAATTAACCATGTGGCACAGTCAATAAACTATAGTACAACAAGTCCCTTTTTACATCAATAGGAATATGATCCTTGAACCTTGCTGATTTAATTAACCTTGCTAACCATGGCATGTGTTAGGCTTTATAAGCCTATTAAGGCTGGCAAACAGGAACCTCTAAGAGCAAAAAATTAAGTTCTAAGATTTGCTGAATTAAGTTCTAAGAAATTAAGTACCGCAAATGCATCTCAGGTAAACTTGAAGGAATACTGTTCTATTAGCAACATCACAAGCACATAGCATCAGCTTTACACATTCAGTAACTATAGCATCGACCACCATAGCATCAGCTTTACACACTGAACAGGTCCAAGAATTAATCAAGGCACACTACAAAATAGAGTAGAAATTATTGCACTGTCTGAATGGCTGAATGACTGTTGCACTGTCTGAATGACTGAACCCTGAACCCTGAACCATAGCATCAGCACACTACAACACAGATCAACCACCATCGACCACCATAGCATCAGCACACTACAACACATCGACCACCATAGCATCAACACACTACAACACAGATCAACTATTGCACTGTCTGAATGACTGAACCCTAAACACTATCACTGAATCAAGCTAGGGTTCATGTGCTCGAAGCTATTCACTAGGTAAAACACTGTCCAATATCAGATTTGTGTTCTAGGTCATGTGCTCGGAGGAGGAAACCCTGATTAGGGTTGAAATTTTCGGAATCTATCACTGAATCAAGCTAGGGTTCATGTGCTCGGAGGAGGAAACCCTAGAGAGGGGAGAGAGGGAGAGAGGGGAGAGGGGACGCTCACCTCAAAGACGACGACGATGAAGAGCATACGGACGATGATGAAGAGCGCGGACGGAGCTCCTCCACGGACGCGCGGCGGCCTCCTCTCCTCCTCCTCGGACGCGGCGGCCTCCTCTCCTCCTCCACGGACGCGGCGGCCTCCTCTCCTCCTCCTCGGACGTGATGGCCTCCTCTCCTCCTCCACGGACGCGCGGCGGCCTCCTCTCCTCCTCCTCAGACGCGGCGGCCTCCTCTCCTCCTCCACGGACGCGGCGGACTCCTCTCCTCCTCCTCGGACGCGGTAGCCTCCTCTCCTCCTCCACGGACGCGGCGGCCTCCTCTCCTCCTCCTCGGCAGGCAGCGGGCGAGCGACGGAGGCGGTAGATCGAGCGGCGGAGGATAGATGGGAGATGACAGTGCGCAGCACAACAGACTTTTCACGACACTTAGCCGTAGCGCACCCTTACCTAGTGCGCTACAGGTAGCGCACTAGGTAAAGGTGCGCTACGGCTAAGTGTCGTGTCAAGTCAAACAAATAGCTTCCGCCCCGTTAGTTGACACTAGCACTTGCATATCCCACTGGTTCCGCCCTAGCTATGTACGCTCACTAAACCTGGAGCACCCAGGTTCGAACCCTGGTGCCCCCATTTTTTGTTTTTATTTTAAACTACTTTAAAATGTTAAAAAATATCCCAAAAATTATGTAAACTATATAAAATATATGTTATATGTTCTATATGACAAAAATGGTACATATATATCATCAAAAGTGGTACAAAAGTGATTCAAAGTAGAAAGAAATTAAATAATAATGTGTTCATTAATAATATGCCATCCATATGCATCAATACAATCTTTTTTGAGCTAGCGTTTTACAATCTTTTTTCCCTTCTTTGTCGCGGTTGAATAATTTAGCCCTAGCACTTTTATGTTTCTTCGCTCGAACGGGCTACCTTTTTTGGGTAAGGTTGTCCTTTTTCCTCTTGTGATGTATGTTTTTTCATCGTAGTCGTCGTCATCTTCAATCTTTGGATCACCGTACTGGTCGAAGTCTTGCTCGTTGGCGACTCCATCCATTCCGATGATGTTTCTTTTTCCTCTCCTTACGACAACACGGCTAGGCTTTGTCGGGTCAGTAATAAAAAAACATCGGTCCACTTTGCTAGCCAGTACCCACGGTTCATTTTTCGCGGCGACGTGCGCACCGGCGGCCTTGGATTTGGCTGCTTCGGGTATTAACATGGTTGTGAAATACCGGTCTTCTCTTTCGACGCTCTTGGCACATCTGACACGTAACTTCATCACCTTTTCTCCACAGTAGTCGAGCTCCCAGATCTCCTCGATCCTTCCGTAAAATCTTTCCTTCACGTTGTCATCGGTGTAGAATTCTGATGTTACGCCTGAGTTCTGATAGTCACACTTGTTGTCCTTTTCCTCCGTGTAGAATGTGTAGCCGTTGATATCATACGCCTGATAGGTCACCAGGTTGTGCATGGGTCCCTGTGACAAGGTGAATATGATGTTTTCCTCCGCAGAATGCGATTGCGGGGGATTATCTAGGAGCGTCTGCCTAAACCAACGCGTGAAATCTGAGTTGTGCTCTTTGATTATTTCTCCCTGCGTCCTCTGTATGCCCTGGTCACTATACTTCTTCTCGATTGACCTTTTGTGCTTTTATACCCAAGGATCGACCAGTTCTAAATGTTGTAGCGCGACTAGGTTTGCTCTATCAAAGTCTGCGCATCGACAATCGTAGTCTGCATGCAGTACACGACGACCCTCTCGGTGACCCGATCCATCGAGCTTGCCAAGGTGCCTATTGACGGGAAGACCGACAGGGTTCTCGATGCCTAGATAATTCATGCAGAAAGAGATGCACTCTTCAGCCAGAAAGCCCTTGGCTATGCTTCCATCTGGACGGGACCTATTGCGAACGTATCCTTTGATGTGTCCGTTCATCCTTTCGAATGGCATCATGCTGCGGAGGAACATCAGCCCGAGTTGGATGATATTCTCCATGATATGGACCAGCAGATGCACCATAATGTCGAAGAATGCGGGCAGGAAGTAGATCTCGAGCTCGCATAGTATCACCACGATCTCCTCTCGTAGCCTCCCGAGCTGTTTCACGCCAATTGACTTTCGAGAGACGATGTCGAAAAACTTGCAGAGCCCAAACAATGTTTCTCGGACATGCTCGTCCATTATACCTCATAGTGCAACCGGAAGTATCTGCGTCATTAGCCCGGCACAGTCGTGAGACTTCATCCCACTAAACCTCTGCTTAGCCTCATCTAGGTACCTGCTTATCTTGCCAGCATAGCCGTAAGGAAATTTGACTCCTAGAAGGCACTTGAAAAACTGTTTGATCTCATCCTGGCTTAGTGTGAAGCACGAAGGGGGGCAGTAATATTCGTTCTTCTTGACATTTTTACCATTTCTATGACCTTGTGTCACCTCCGACTGATGATCATCGTCATCTTCCTGATCATCAAGAGTAGGGCGTCCTCCGTGAAGATCCTTCCGGATGCCCATGAATATCAAGTCGTTCCTTGCTTTAGGACCATCTTTCGTCCTATATGGCATGTTGATTAGGGTGGCGACTAGACTCTCGCACACATTCTTCGTGATATGCATGACGTTAAGGCTATGAGGCGTGCGAAGAAACTTCCAGTATGGCAACTCCTAGAAAACAGACCTTGTTTTCCATACCTTCTTCAACGGCTTGTCTTGCTGCCTCTTTCGCTTCTTTCCCGGTTTAGGACACTCTTTCCAGTTTTTCAGCAATTCATCCACTTCTTCACTGCTCCTCCGCTCTGGGATTCCTCGGTTCTCGGATTTTCCATTGAACAGATCTCCACGTTTTCTCCATGCATCATTCTTTCCAATCCATCTTCGGTGCCCCATGAACACAGTTTTCAAAGACCCTGGATCTTTCTCTAGTTGGAGATAGGTCGTGTTATCCATGCACCTAACGCATGCGTAGAATCATTGGATAACCTGCCCCGAGAAATATCCGCAACCTAGACAGTCTTGCACCCTAGTGACCAGCGTGGCTCTCATAGTGAAATAATCTTGTGCGACAGCGTCATACGTATTGGCTCCGGATTCCCATAACATGGCTAGCTCCTCTTTCAACAGCCTGAGATATAGATTGATGTCGGTACCAGGTTGTTTTGGCCCTTGAATTAGCATACTCATTTGTATGTACCTCTTTTTCATGCAGAACCAGGGAGGGAGGTTGTACATCCATACAATCACGGGCCAAGTGTTGTGCGTGCTGCTCTGGCTACCGAACGGATTGAGTCCATCGGTGCTTGCACCTAGCCTGATGTTTCTCGAATCTCCACCGAATTCTGGGAATTCCAGGTCTAATGCTTTCCACTGGCTACCACCTGAAGGGTGCGTCAGCAGTTCGTCCTTTTCAGGGTCATCGTCATCTGCTGGCTTCTTTCTTTCCGCATGCCAGCGCATGAGATTTGCTTCCTTAGGGTCTGCGAAATAGCATTGCAGACGAGGAGTGATAGGAAAGTACCATACCACTTTTCGAGGAGCTTTCTTCCCTTTCTTCTTTCGACTAACGCCGCACACCGGGCATGTGGTTTTCTCCGTGTCCTCGCCCCGATAAATGATGCAATCATTGATGCAGACGTGGCATCTAATGTGCGGTAGATCAAGAGGACACATGATTTTCTTGGCGTCCTCGATACTAGTTGGACACGTGTTCCCCTCCGGGAGACGATCGTGCCAGAATGCCATCATATCGTCGAAGCTTGCGTCGGTCCATTTGTGTTTTGCCTTCATCTCCATAGCCTTGAGCGTTACATTCAACCGGGTATCATCGGGCTTGCATCCTTCATACAATGGAGTAACCACGTCTTTCTCAAGTTGCGCAAGCTTGGCTTTCTCTCTAGCGGCAGCCCTGGCGTTACTCGTTTGCTTGAGAAGTAGTTCTTGAACATAAGGGTCCCGCACCCAGCCTGACGTTGTTCCATCGTCTGCTCCGGCATCTAGATCATCATCATCCTGGTCTGCTTCCGCACCTTCACCATCTCCAGGAGACTCTTCTTCATCTCGCCCGTCCTTGCCGTGATCATGATCATGTTGCCCGCCTTCCTCATTTTCTGCCACCCCATTTACTGCCTCATCGTCTTCGTCATCACTTATCCACCGAGTGTAGCCATCCATGAAACCATGGCGGAGCAGGTGCGCCTGCAGATTTCCGGAATCTGGGTCAATCAACCAATTGAGTTTGCATCTTCTGCACGGACATCTTATCTCCGTCATGTTATTTCGTATCATGTCGGCCGTCGCGCATTTTAAAAATCTAGCCACAATGCCTTCGCTCATTATGCGGACCATGGTTGCCTGCGCGGTGTACAAGGTAGAATTAGAAGTTTATTACAACCACAGAACCAATGCATGCATGCAATGGTCGATGGAAAATTTCGGCATGACCTATCCTAAAATAAGGACCTTTGCAAAATGCCAAAGTCTTGCCAAAATGGAAATGAATCAACATTTTGGCAAAACAATGCCATTATATGAGAGAGCATACAATGCATGCTCTCCAAACACATGAGAGCATCGATCCTCTCCATAGATATGTGACCATATATCATCCATACACATAAACACATCCTCTTACATAGACAACTTACCAAGATGAGAGACCGAGAAGATCTCGAAGGAGAGGTAACAGACCGAGATATGGTGGCCGGAAGGAGAGCTTTCCTCTATTATGTATGTAGCATCTAAGGTAAGTTTTACATGCTATAAATGGTGAAAGAGTAGAGAAATTGAGGTGGAAGGAGGGGGGCGAGATCCAAGGAGGAAGGAGGGGAAAGTGAAGTGTGAGATGGTGAGATCTAGTCAAATGTGCAAAGGTGTATCTGCCAAAAAGAAGTAGCAGAACGCACATCTGTGGCGCACATGGGGGGTGCGCCACAGGAGTAAAGAACATTCATGGCGCACATACCGGTAGTGCGCCACAGACGTGTTTTCCCAGTTAACAGTACGGGTGGCCCGATCTTGCCTGTAGCGCACGGAGGCCATGTGCGCCACGACTACCGGCCACACCTGTAGCGCACTTCACCGGGGTGTGCTACGGCTATGTGGTCTACGGCCGATAGGGGCCTGGCCCACAAACGACCGTGGCGCACCAACTGCATGTGCGCCACTATTATAGTAGATAGACGTAGGGCACCTGTGGCCAGTGTGCCACGCCTATTTTAGTAAAATTATAGCTCTCTGATCATACTGATAAGAATTTTATCACTAGCACGCAATAACATGACTATGCCAACATGGCATCTGTCTATTTCTTCATCGTCGGGTGCATGATATACACAAGACAACTCTTTGTACAATTGAAAACTGAAACTCACACTTGGTGGAAATCATCTACTTAAACTAAAAAGAAAAACGAGCAGTAGTTCAGGCAGTGTTGCACATCTAACTATACATATAAATCACTGAGGGTGTGTCATCATAAAATATCAATCCAATAGAAGACTTACAATAACACTCTCAGCGGAGGGATTGAGCCCTTCTTTTTTGCTTGTCTGGCATGCCTGGAATTTTTGCTGCAGACTTACCGCACCTTTCCACAACGTGGGCAGAACACATGATGAAAATATAAGAAGCACAAAGTCTTTAGAAGATTAAAAACTAATTATTCTTACTATTTCGCTCAGGTGGCCAACCAATGAACAAGATCTAGTTTGGTTTGTTAAGCATTGTGCGGCACGGTTTCTCTTGTTTTTTTAGCGTTCATTAACAAAAGGAAACTAGTGATACATATGTGCAAATAGGAATTTCGAATATGATATGGTATCAGTCTTCACAAACCATACCATAATCTTTGGATCAAACCAGTGGTCAAGAAGATCTATCCAGTGTTGGTCAGTCATAGTGTGTTCCATAGGAGTCGTTCTTTGAATATCCTTGCTTTCCTTACCATCAAAGTATTTACTCTTTAGCCTATGGTACTGCTAGCGCAAAGAATAGGAGAACATGTCGATCAGAACATACCCTGCATCCTCATTATCCTGATAGAAGTTTAATTTTGTCTGTCGGCAAGAATGGAACATTTGATGTTTTATGTGACTTAAAATAGAACCAAGGGCAAGCTTGAATGCATGGGACAGAACACCATGACTTACATGTAACCTATAAATTAATGAATTGTAATGGTCAGGGGTCTGTTGGTGGGGCATGAACGATGCGAAGATGGGAATATCATTCCTGACAAAAACGCCTATTTCGGATGCTACAAAAGCGGATTCTTCTGGATCTTCTAGCCTTCGCTTGCCATGCCCAATAGAATTGATGCAATATCTAGATTGCATTCCAGAAATTTTAGCTTCGAGCTTTTTTCCTAACGTTGGCCCCCTTTTCTTAAATCTTCGTGTAGCTGTCAATTCAACCGCTACATCAAGCTTGCATGGTATATATAAGGAAGGATGCATCGATAATCCTTGGAACACATTCCTTGTTTAGCGACAGGCTGATCAACAGGTTGGTGATCATCGCTAGATTATTGGTGTTGTGCCAACAGTGTTAGGCAAGTAGAGGTCAAAACTGGTTCGGCTGTCAATTGTTCATGGGTTTCTTGATTGGCAATTGGTGATTGTGGAATGTGTGGGATGGTATTTGCTACGTCTACTACTGTTGGAACCTGTGGTGTGCCGCTAAGATGACACTTTTTAGCTGTATGTGAGTTTCCTGATTTTCATTTGTTGTATTTCATGGCGTGTGTTTGTGTTCGACCGGTAGCATTAGTAGGACGGCTTGTCGATGCTTCGCGTTTGGTACCTGGACATGTCTTACATGAACTAGCTGATTCCTGACACACATAAACAATACTTCAATTATTTATAGTTCTATATGTAATGAGACGCAGATGGATAGAAGAATAGTAAGGCAAAATATGCTCTATATATATATGATACATGAAGTAGGCAGAGGGCATTGCAAAATATTTGGTGGGATTAAAATACAAAGCATGGAAGATGCAACAGATATCACAATTAAAAAATAGAGCAAGCAGCTTGGGGGGTGGACAAGCGGACAGACTAGCACGGAGGTCCTCGACGGGTCCAACTTCCTAAGTCAGGTCACCCTCAAAATATTGTTCATTAACAGAAACCAATGCTGAATCAGACACTTGCCGATCATAGTTTTTCTCCCTACTGGTACCTGGAAGGTTCTTAGGTGAACCAGCTGATTCCTGACACACATAAGCGATACATTAATCTATCAAAGTCCTATGTAAAATGAGACACCGATAGAACAGAAGAACAATAAGGCAAGATATGCTAAACATATATGATAAATGAACTAATCAGATGGCATTACACAACATTTGGTGGGAACTGATGTACGAAACATGGAAGATGAAACAAATATCACAATTAAAAAATAGAGCCAACACCTTGTGGGTGGACAAGCGGGCGGACTAGCAGGGAGGTCCTCGACGGGTCCAACTTCCAGAGTCAGGTCTCCCTCGAAATATTGTTCATCAACAGAAACCAATTCTGAATCAGACACTTGACGATCATAGTTTTTCTCCCTGCTGGTACCTAGAAGGGTCTTAGGTGAACCAGCTGATTCCTAACACACATAAGCGATACATTAATCTATCAAAGTCCTATGTAAAATGAGACGTGGATAGAACAGAAGAACAGTAAGGCAAGATATGCTGAACATATATGCTGCCTGAACTAAGAAGATGGCATTGCACAACATTTGGTGGGAATTGAGGTACAGAACAAGGAAGATGAAACAAATATCACAATGACAAGACAAAGCAAGCACCTTGGGCAGTGGACAAGAAGGCGGATTAGGGAGGGGGTTCTTGACTGGTCCATCTTCCTGAGTTAGATCTCCCTCGAGGTTTTGTTGATCTTGAGGATCAAATTCTGCATCAGAATCCTAGACTTCATGATTGGTGGTGGTAGCTATGAAAGATATAACTCTCTGCGAGCCAAGCGACCTTGCATATTTGGAATTCTTTAATAATCTATCTTCCCTAATCTTCCGGTTTCCCTCATTAATCAGCCGCAAATCACCTTACATGCATCAGCAAAAAATATATCTTATGAGATTTAAGAGCGAGGTGTGTGTAGAAGAGCAAGTTAGTACAGTGCTAGCAAGCAGTTGAAAGCTCTAAAGGAACAATGATAGACATATGTGATGTCTGCAAGAGCACAGATCGTTTGTAGCTAGTTTCAAAGTTCAGATATCGATCCCACAGGGATCCCAAAGGTAAGTGTTTATTGGTGAAGTCTTTGTCACACCCGAAGTTGTCATAGGTCTTCAAGTGAATTGACTGCGAGTGTTGAAATAAGAATGGGAATTTTATTAAATGCAATAGATTTAAATAGAACTAAAATGTAAACTTCAGAAATGTAAAGCATAAAAGTAAAGAACGACTTTACTTGTTTGTTGTTTCCTACAGATGGCGAAAGAAGGCGCGTGGAGATTCAGTTCATGGTGATAGTGATTGTGCCAGGTGGATGAGTGGTAAATGTAACAATTATAATCTTATAGATATATGTGTAGGTGAGCAACCCATAATTATTCGGATCTCCTCTTGGTAGATTTCATCCCAACTTCAATAATCCTACTAGCCTTCTACCAAAACCATGGTCAGACACTAGACGATTAAGACCCTTCAGGTCGCGATTAAGCTCCTTGGATCGGACTAATGCAATAATCACAGTGGTTATTCGTTATCCTCGAGTAAACTAGCTTTCCATTGATATCCCCGTGTCACCCGGGGGTCACTGGTCCACTAGCGAACAAGATCCCATCTATGTAGAACAAAGTATCATGTTGTCTGGGCCCTTAATTGGACAACCAGCATTAGGCATCCCATAGATAGTCAAGCACACATAATATAGTAATTAGAATCAATCACAAACTAATGGAAAATATATGAAGGCACATTACATCTCACCAATCCCCTACATCTCCCACGCCCAAGGGGATTACTCATACATGAGAGAAGAATGGATCATCAATATAATCAAATAAAGGGAATTCGTCTTGGTATTACCGTGGAGATCCACAACAAGAATATAAAAATATCCAACACAATTCAAGGTGGGAAGAAACAATCTCAAACCCTAGTCTTGCAAGGTGGAGATCCCTCTCTCTCTCAAGTACAAGTAGTGACTATGGAGGTGTTGTGGCTAGGAGGTTGAAGATCGTGGAGCAAGATGAAGAACGTGTTCTCCTTCTTCTCCGAATCTCTTCTTTCTCCCTTCTGGATGGTGTGGTGGCTGTTGTTTTGTGTTTTCTGTTGGGTTCGCAGCATAGAAAACAAAAAATTGCTACGATGAGCTATACGCCAAGATCTATCTACTAGATACAGAGCAACGGGTGGATATACATCCATAGAGAACTTACCCCCGAAGACAACAGAGTTTTATTAACGAGTTGGAACTCGTGGATGATGTAGTCGTACGCTTGCCGATCTCAAGATCGTGTGGAAGTCCTAGCCCCGCAAATCAGCAGCGCATCCGTCCTCGCACACACGTTCAAGCCACCGGACAACCTCCACCTCCTTGCTCCAGCGAATCAGTGGAAGCAGCAACTCCTTCCAGACGCAAGGCCACCGGGAACATGTATCTCGCTAATCCGAGACCATGGGGGAATATCTAGAGGGGGAGAGAGATCCTTCACGAGGAGCTGTACTTTGTGAGGGAGGAGAGGGGGTGTTCCTCCCCTCCCATGGCCGGCGGCCAAGGGGGGTGCCCCCACCTGTTCCTCATTCATGTGGTGGAAGCTCCACTCACATCAATTCAAGCTCCACCCAAAATTCCACTCACATGCATTAAATTTCCACCAAATTTAATGCAACTCTCAATTAATAAAACTCTTTTATTTATTTTATTCAGAATTTTGTTAATTACTTTAATTAAAAAACATTCACATAAAACCCTTGCAACATTTCAATATCACATGCAGAACCACTTTCTGCAATTTCACCCGAAACAATTCCGGTTTCCATCGAAACAATTCCTGCGCTTTGCAATCCTTTCGTCTAAAACATATGTGCTCCAAAATGGTGTCTGGCAACCCTTAAGTGTGTCACCCTATGATTCACGAATAATGAAGACATGATTGAGACTCCTCTTAGATCAATAATCAGAAGTGGGACCTGGAGATCCATACCGACTCCTGCACATTCAACGATGACTTTTGTGATCGTGAGAACCTTTAACGCTAGTAACTTAATCCCTTTGTCTCATGATATAATACCTAGTTTGATTTTGTTACCGACATGCACTCTTTTCTTGTTCCCGTGATATAACATTCTAGTGATCACATCACTTGCTTGCAAGCTATCTTAATGTGATATCACCGAGAGGGCCTAGAGTATATCTATCCGTCATCAGGATTGACAAATTCTACTCTTGATCCATGAGCCTCAACATAACACCTTCGTAGCACTGAACCCACCTTTATAGTCACCCTGTTACGGTGTGACATTTGATGTTATCAAGATACTCTTCCGGTGTTAGCAATTACCATGATCTCATGGTCTAAGGACTAAGATTACTTCGTATCATGTTATAGCAATATAAACATAATGACTTTGATCGTAATGGTATATTTCGGATGAATGTTCATCACATCATTTCACAAATGTTGTGACCTTGTTATTAACAACATCCAATGTCCATGATCAGGAAACTTTGATCATCTTGTTAATCAACGAGCTAGTCTATAAGAGAGGCATAACTAGGAACCTTTTTGTTTATTAAACACACATGTATTGACGTTTCCTATCAATACAAGTATAGCATGCAAAATAAACATCTATCATATACAAGGAGTACATAATAACAACTTTATTATTGCCTCTCAGGGAATATTTCCTTCAGTCTCCCACTTGCACTAGAGACAATAATCTAGTTCACATAGTGATAAATCTAACACCCATGGAGTTCTGGTGTTGATCATAATTTTCCCTAGGGAGAACTTTAGTCAACAGATCTGCTACATTTAGGTCTGTGTGTACTTTACAAATCATTATATCTCCATCCTTGACATGCTCGCGGATGGAGTGAAACCGGCGCTTAATGTGCTTGGAATTCTTGTGAGACCTTGGTTCCTTAGCATTGGCTATGGCTCCATTGTTGTCCCAATAGATCACCATTGGGTCCAACGCACTAGGAACCACACCTAGTTCCGTTATGAACTCCTTCATCCAAACCTCTTCCTGCGTCGCTTCTGAAGCAACAACATATTCCGCCTCCGTCGTTGATCCAGCTACCACAGGTTATTTGGAACTCCTCCAACTAACTTCTACTCCGTTCAAGAGAAATACATATCCGGATTGAGACTTAGAGTCATCCGAATCAGTGTCAAAGCTAGCATCAACATAAAACTTAGCGACTAGCTCTTCTTCACCTCCGTATATAAGAAACATATCCTTAGTTCTTCTTAAGTACTTAAGGATATTCTTAACCGCTATCCAGTGTTCCAAACCTGGATCAGATTGGTATCTACTAGTCAAACTAATAGCATGTGCCACATCCGGTCTTGTAATAGCATGGCATACATTATAGAGCCTATGGCTAAGGCATAGGGGATCTTATCCATTATCTCTCTTTCTTCCGCTGAAGCCGGACTTTGAGTCTTACTCAATGTCTTGCCTTGAAACATAGGTAAGAACCCCTTCTTTCTTCCGTCCATATTATATTTCTTTATTATCTTATCAAGGTATGTACTTTGCGATAGCCCAATTAGGCGCCTTGATCTATCTCTATAGATTTTAAAGCCTAATATATATGAAGCTTCACCAAGGTCCTTCATCGAAAATTTGCTGTTTAGATAACTTTTAACACTATTTAAAAGATCTATATTATTTCCAATCAATAATATGTCATCCACATATAATATCAGAAATTCCACATTGCTCCCACTCACTTTCTTGTAAATACAAGCCTCTCCATAAGTTTGGACAAATACAAACTCTTTGATCACCTCATCAAATCGGAGATTCCAACTCTGGGATGCTTGCTTCAGTCCATAGATGGATCGCTGAAGCTTGGATACCTTATCAACATCCTTAGGATCAACAAAACCCTTAGGTTGTATCATATACAACTCTTCTTCAATATTACCATTGAGGAACACGGTTTTGACATCCATCTGCCATATTTCATAATCGAAATATGCAGCAATTGCTAACATAATCCTAACCGACTTTAGCATCTCTACGGGAGAGAATGTCTAATCGTAGTCAACTCCTTGAATTTGTCGAAACCCTTTTGCGACAAGTCGAGCTTTATAGATGGTCACATTACCATCAGCATCAGTTTTTCTTTTGAAAATCCATTTATTCTCAACGGCCTTTCGATCGTGAGGTAAGTCCACTAAGGTCCAAACCTGGTTTTCGTACATGGATTCCATCTCGGATTTCATGGCTTCTAGCCATTTGTTGGAATCCAGGCTCATCATCGCTTCTTCATACGTCGCAGGGTCATCTATTTCATCAATCATGAAATTCATAACAGGATTGCCGTACAGTTCAGGAGCTGCACGTGTCCTGCTTGACCTGCGAGGTTCGGTAGTATCCTCTTTCGGAGTTTCATGATCATTATCATTAGCTCTCTCTTCATCAGGTGAAGTCAACTCCGAAACAACTCCGATGCTGTGCCACTCGCCATTTCATGAAGAGAAGGTTCAATAACCTCTCCGAGTTCTACCTTCCGACTACTCACACCTTTCGTGAGAAACTCCTTCTCAAGAAAGGATCCATTCTTGGCAACAAAAACCTTGCCCTCGGATCTATGATAGAAGGTATACCCAATCGTTTCCTTAGGGTATCCTATGAAGACACATTTTTCCGCTTTGGGTTCGAGTTTATCTAGCTAAAGTTTCTTCACATAAACATCGCATCCCCAAACTTTAAGAAATGACAACTTAGGTTTGTCTCCAAACCATAATTTATACGGTGTCGTTTCAACGGATTTAGATGGTGCCCGATTTAAAGTGAATGCAGCGGTTTATAGTGCATAACCCCAAAATGATAGTGGCAAGTCAGTCTGAGACATCATAGATCGAACCATATCCAATAAAGTACGATTACAACGTTCCGACTCACCATTACGTTGTGGTGTTCCAGTAGGCGTGAGTTGTGAAACTATTCCACAGTCTTTCATATGTGTGCTAAACTCGTAACTAAGATACTCTCCTCCACTGTCGGACTACAGAAATTTGATCTTTCTGTTATGATGATTTTCCACTTCATTCTGAAATTCCTTGAACTTTTCAAAGGTTTCAGAATTATGTTTCATCAAATAGATATACCCGTATCTACTCAAATCATCTGTGAAAGTAACAAAATAACAATATCCACCTCGCGCCGACACACTCATTGATCCACAAACAACAGTATGTATGATTTCCAATAAATCTGTCGTCGTTCCATTGAACCGGAAAACGGCGTTCTAGTCATCTTGCCCATAAGGCATGTCTCACATGTATCAAATGATTCAAAATCAAGTGATTCCAAAAGTCATCAGAATGGAGTTTCTTCATGCGTTTAACGCCAATATGACCTAGACGGTAGTGCCACATATATGCAAATATATCATTATCGAGTTTAATCCTTTTAGCATCAACATTATGAATATGCGTAATATTACTATCGAGATCCAACAAAAATAAACCATTCAACATAGGTGCATGACCATAAAATATATCATTCATATAAATCGAACAACCATTGTTTCAGTTTAAAGGAATAACCACTTCGCATCAAACATGATCTGGATACAATGTTCATGCTCAGTGCAGGCACCAAATAACAATTATTTAGATTTATCACTAATCCCGACGGCATATGGAGAGGTAGTGTTCCGACGGCGATCACATCAACTCTTGATCCATTGCCGACCCGCATCGTGACCTCATCCCTTGCTAGCTGTCGCTTGTTCCGCAGCCCCTGAATCGAGTTACATATATTAGCAACCGATCCCGTATCAAATACCCAGGTGCTACTGTGAGTACTAGTCAAGTACACATCAATAGCATGTATATCACATATACCTTTGTTTGCCTTGCCGGCCTTCTTGTCCGCCAAATACTTGGGGCAGTTGCGCTTCCAATGGCCAGTCCCCTTGCAATAGTAGCACTCGGCATCAGACATAGGGCCAGCTCGGGATTTCTTTTCAAGTGCAGCAACAGATTTGCCGCCCTTCTTTCCCTTCTGCTTGCCTTTCTTATCCTTCTTGAAACCGGTGGTCTTATTGATCATCAACACTTGATGTTCTTTCCTAATCTCCACTTCTGAAGTCTTAAGCATTGACAGAAGCTCGGGAAGAGACTTCTTCATGCCCTGCATGTTATAGTTCATCACGAAGCTCTTGTAGCTAGGTGGCATAGATTGGAGAACATGATGTATGCCTAAGTCAATGGGAATCGTTATTCCCAAGGACACAAGCTTATCGGCGTACCTAGACATTTTGAGTACTTGCTCACTAACGGAGTTGTTCTCCTCCATCATGCAGCTAAAGAACTTTTCAGAAGCATTATAACTCTCTACGGCAGCATGGGTATCGAAAATCATTTTCAATTCTCCCATGGTATCAAAGGCATTGCCATTTCGAAATGCTTTCGAAGTTCTGGCTCTAGCCCATACAGTATGCCGTAATGAACTAAGTTTTGGTCCTCCTGACGAGTTATATAGACATTCTTTTCCTTGTCAGGGGCATCAGGAGCTAGTGGGGGGCCTAGCGGCGCCTCTAGCACATATTCCTTTTATGCAGCAGTGAGGAGAATCCTCAAATTCATAGCCCAGTTGGTGAAGTTGCTACCATTCGCAACAAGTTTCTCTTTCTCCATGAACACATTGAAATTAAAAACAGGTGGTGCCATCTACAACAGAATTTGCAAAGTTTATTTAGACTAAGTTTATGATAGATTGAGTTCAACTAATCCAAATTACTAATGAACTCCCACTCAAAAACGACATCCCTCGTGTCTTTTTGTTGATTACATGAACCAAATCCACTACACCAAGTCCGATCATCACGTGAGTCGGTGTAGCTTCAAAGGCGAGCATCTATATGGGCATCATATCAACTATATGACTCATCCTTAACCTTTCAGTCCGTGTTCCGAGGCCATTTCTGTACATGCTGGGCTCGCCAAGTAAGAACCTTAGTATTCGCTTGTGTAAAACTGTCTTACACCCGTTGTACGAAAGCGCGGACTCGAGTACACCCGATCATCACGTGATGTCTCAAAACATGATCCATAGAACAGAGCATACTCAAGGAAGAACACATTTTATCTTGATATCTAAATGAGGGATCATCTTAGAATGCTACTAAAAGCACCAAACTAGCAGTATAAGATGCAAACATCTAATGTGTAAAGTGAGATGATATGGTCCATGCATTTGATCTCTATCATTTGCATCATGGTATGATCTCTACCATTCCATTGTGTCTAAGGCCAAGGTCTATGGAACTTACACGTTAAGAGTGTTGTAAGAGTATCTATCATACTATACTTACAACAATACTATATCAAGACACTAGCCCAGCAACGATCTAAACTAGACGCCTCTAATTTATCCATTGCAAGTTTTATGTGGCTTAGGGCTTTCGGAGATAGAACCGGTCTTACCTACGAACATGGAACCACAATGAGGATAACCAAGTTATTAGCAACTTGTAGTAAATCAGATATTGACTATAGTAGGAGAGATAGACACCCGTCAGCCACTTATGCAAAACTAGTTGCATGCCAGTCGTGGAACCGGTCTCATGTGCGATGACATGTAAGGTTGGTCCGGGCCGATTCATCCCACTATGCCACCAATATCCAAAATACATAGAAGATGCAATAACATGATCATCATTGCCCACATATAAACATATGTGTACTACCCATGCAAAGGACCTACGCATAGATCAGTCTCTGATACCACTGTTGGGTTCGCAGCATGGAAAACAAAAAATTTCCTACGATGAGAACTATACGCCAAGATCTATCTACTAGATACAGAGCAACGGGTGGATATACATCCATAGAGAACTTTCGAAGACAACAGAGTTTTGTTAACGAGTTGGAACTCGTGGATGATGTAGTCGTACGCTTGCTGATCTCAAGATTGTGTGGAAGTCCTAGCACCGCAAATCAGCAGCGCATCCGTCCTCGCACACACGTTCAAGACACTGGACAACCTCCACCTCCTCGCTCTAGTGAATCAACAGAAGCAGCAACTCCTTCTAGACGCAAGGCCACCGGGAACATGTTTCTCGCTAATCCAAGACCATGGGGGAATATCTAGAGGGAGAGAGAGATCCTTCACGAGGAGGTGTACTTTGTGAGGGAGGAGAGGGGGGGCTCCTCCCCTCCCATGGCCGGCGGCCAAGGGGGGTGCCCCCACCTCTTCCTCATTCATGTGGTGGAAGCTCCACTCACATCAATTCAAGCTCCACCCAAAATTCCACTCACATGCATTAAATTTCCACCAAATTTAATGCAACTCTCAATTAATAAAACTCTTTTATTTATTTTATTCAGAATTTTGTTAATTACTTTAATTAACAAACATTCACATAAAACCCTTGCAACATTTCAATATCACATGCAGAACCACTTTCTGCAATTTCACCCGAAACAATTCTGGTTTCCATCGAAACAATTCCTGCGCTTTGCAATCCTTTCGTCTGAAACATATGTGCTCCAAAATGGTGTCCGGCAACCCTTAAGTGTGTCACCCTACGTTTCACGAATAATGCAGACATGATTGAGACTCCTCTTAGATCAATAATCAGAAGCGGGACCTGGAGATCCATATTGACTCCTGCACATTCAACGATGACTTCTGTGATTGTGAGAACCTTTAACGCTAGTAACTTAATCCCTTTGTCTCGTGATATAATACATGTATGAGATTCGATCATCGATATCCAAATACCTAGTTTGATCTCGTTACCGACATGCACTCTTTTCTCGTTCCCCTGATATAACATTCTAGTGATCACATCACTTGCTTGCAAACTATCTTAATGTGATATCACCGAGAGGGCCTAGAGTATATCTATCTGTCATCAGGATTGACAAATTCCACTCTTGATCCATGAGCCTCAACATAACACCTTCGTAGCACTGAACCCACCTTTATAGTCACCCTGTTACGGTGTGACATTTGATGTTATCAAGATACTCTTCCGGTGTTAGCAATTAACATGATCTCATGGTCTAAGGACTAAGATTACTTTGTATGATGTTATACCAATATAAACATAATGACTTTGATCGTAATGTTATACTTCGTATGAATGTTCATCACATCATTTCACAAATGTTGTGACCTTGTTAGTAACAACATCCAATGTCCATGATCAGGAAACTTTGATCATCTTGTTAATCAACGAGCTAGTCTATAAGAGAGGCATAACTAGGAACCTTTTTGTTTATTAAACACACATGTATTGATGTTTCCTATCAATATAATTATAGCATGCAAAATAAACATCTATCATATACAAGGAATACATAATAACAACTTTATTATTGCCTCTCAGGGCATATTTCCTTCATTTTCGCCCCAGGTCCCTTCATGGAAGTTATCCCTTTTGACAAGACAGAGGCGACGGCAACTATACGATGGGAACTATACGGCCGGAAAAATATTCCCACCATATAGTGTCTCGTTAAAGATTCTGTGAGCTCCCCTTGCGTGCTTCCGAAGTGAGACTTGCTTGTTTTCTCCAAAATATTGTATTTCTCTAGTTAAAACCTTTTGTTGATGTTCAGAACCTAAAACACACATTAAAAACCATGTTTTCTTCGCTACCGAAGTATTAGCGTTAGGTAAAACCAGAAAATGATCAAATCCGGGAGAAAACCATCAATAAAAGCCATCAAATATGTGTGGAATCTCATAGCTATCAACTCCCCCAAGCTTAGATCTTGCTCGCCCTCGAGTGACAAGGAAATAAGGAAGAATAGCAGAGATTCGAGACTGATAATAAAGGAACACACAAGTTTGAATTGGTGTCAAATTCTTTTCTTCACAATTCCTGCAATCTTAAATATGATCATACAAGTATTCACAAGATTGCACTGATTCCACTTCGTAACCACATATATCTTGTTAGCAAATAAATCATATGCCCAAGCAAGTGTCGAAAGTTTAGCTAGGAAAGTGAGATAAATTCTTTTGGTGCCTCTCTTTGTTGAGAGATGAAAACTATTTGTTCTTGTTCATTTAACCAATTAAGAGTACTCAAGTTGGCATCAAAACATTTAATTTAAGAACAACTCATATACTCCCATGTCAAAATTTCAAGGCTCACAAAGCACCTTTTTCTTTCTTTTGTCTTTCAAAAACTTCAGCTCTTTCATAGAGAAATCATGCCACTATTTTTTAACATGTTAATTGGGGCTATCTTTTTCACTCGTGACCATGCCAATAAATAATTGTTGAGCAATAATAGGCTAGAGGAGAACTACAAATTCACTTGGAACATGAAGCCATGAGGAAACTAAAAAATTTACACAACATAGCATTGCTACTACAGACGTTTTCATAACTCAATAGCCGAAATCAAGTGGTTTCTCACATTTAGATCGTTCGTTGGCTAGCGGAGTTAATAGTTCCCCATGGAGCACGACAGAGTTATAATAACATGTTTAAAGCAATATCTTATGATAATTATTAGAACAAGTAGTGGCATAATTTCTACTACTTCGAAGCATCCATTTAATCAAACAATTTCAATCAAGGGTACCATCGAGTCTATTTATATTAAGCTCAAATAGGATGGAGTAGTTCTAAAATCAAATTCTTTGTGCTAAGCATGGACTCAAGTCATCTTTCAAATGCTTTTTCTTGTTGTAAAAATGTAGGAAATATGTTTAACAAAGTTCATTGCTCATTGTTTCAAAGCTAAAAACGAGACACTAGCAAAGGAATAAAATTTGTAGGATAACAAGCTAGGTGCGGAGTGACTCCAGTGCAAGCAAGTAAATAATTGTAGGATCAATTTAAGGTTGCAAAGAGTGTGATGAAAGGAATGTGATACCTCCTCTTGCTTGCTTCGTTCTTGTATTTGAGTCGAACCTCTCCTATATGTCCATATTGCCAAATCACCTGAAATTAAGCAATCTCCGAGAGAAACAAAGAAGCGAACTTACAAATAAAGCTTATAACTAATTTTTTTGTATTTTTTGGTTTAGTCATGCAAAGCTGAAAATAAACATGCAGATTTGAAGTAATAAAATAAATCAAAAGAAGAAAATAAAAATATGAATGCAAGGTTTGGAGGTTTTCAAACCTCCCCCAAGCTTAGGCGATTGCCAGGCTTAGTTGTTGCTGTATTGGCGGCTGGTGCAGATACTGCTGGTAGAAGTCGGGGAAGTGGGTCATCAAGTGACTGAAGTTATGAGTCAAAGTGTTCACATCTTCATTCACATCCTGAAGAGTGTGGTCGATCTCCCCACGCGCTGGTTGAGCTGTTGGAACTCCTGATAGGGGACGTAGCCGTACCCCTGTTGTGGCTGGTTGGGCCACGGTTCCCAGGCTCCTCCTGGCTGTTGTTGTTGCTGTCCTTCCCAAGAAGGGTTGTGTCCCTGCTCTTCCTCCTGCTCATCCTGCTGCCCTCCTTCTTCACCTTCCTCTTCATCAGGCTGGAGCTCGGCCAGGATCCCCATAAGTTGGTCCTTGGTGAGGATCCAAGCATCCTTCTCCACAATCAAGAAGGCTTGGGGGCATGGAAACTGAACCTGCTCTCCATGTGCATTACCAAGATAATTGAATTGATATGCTCGGAGCCTCCGGTTAGCATGGTAAACACCAAGGAAGCCACAAGTAGTCAAATACTTGACGTCCATAAGTTTGGAGCCGTCAACAGGTTCCATAATAGGTAGTACAATATTTAATGCATAGGCAAGGTGGGTTACCAATCCACCAATGCAAATATCCCCTTTGGTCTTGTTGCTCTAGTGGCGAAAGTGCTGGATGAGTAGATCTCCAGGACTGGGGCTTTGCGGTGCAGTGGAGAAGAGAGCATTGGTGATCATTGCCATGTCCGCATTGGCCATGGAGCCTGTGTCACCTCTCCCAAGTAATGTGTTGGCGACGAACATAGCATAGTAGCGAATGGTTGGGTTCTGGATGGTGGACATCTTCTTCTGATTAAAGTGACTGCCACGATTAACAGAAATAATCTCCCAAGTCTCTCCACGTGTGATGCTATAGTGGTTAGTAACATTGGGCTCCCTAGTATGAGGGAAGCCGAAAGCATTGCAAAATTGTTCGAAATTTATTTCATAGTGCTCCCGGTTCATGGTGAAGCTTATCATGCACATGTTACCTTTCTCCATGTGGTCGTCGTAGAAGGAGGCAAGGAACTCATGGGTGAGCTTGGCATAGGTGTCGTGGCTTGAGAAGCCAAGTACTGCGAACCCCGACCTGTTGCACATGATGTCGAAGTCCGCCTTCAACCCTGCCGTGGTGAGAAAGTTGTGGTCAGCCCAACATGTGGGCAGCACCCTCCTCGATGAGACAATGTCCAACTTGTAGTTGTGCTTGCTCGAACGAAAGAGGTTACCGATTTTGTTCATCGTGATGCACTAAAAAATTTCACCATAAAACTTTAGGCATATAGTTTCTATATGATATATGAACGATTCTACGTAGAAAAATTTAATCCTAACATGAGAAATTAATAGGAAAAACAAAATAAGCTTGAGTTCATCCACTAGATCAACGTGAGAGTGTCAACCATGGAAATCTAAAAATATAGCATGGATAGGGAGAAAAACATACCGATATGTTGATTCCCCGACTCAAACAAACAAAATCCGCGAAGAATCAAGAGTTCTAGGTGGATTTTGAGAGGTTTGGAGAGAGAATATGAGAGAAATAATGAGGAGAGGAGGAAGACCTAGCCACCCCGGTGCGATTTTGTGGTCGCACCGAACTATATGGCGGGAACTATACGGGCGGGTGATGTTGCTCCGCCCGTATAGTTGCGATGGCACCGCCAACAAGGGTTTCTTTATACAGAAAACAGCTATACGGATGCAACTATACGGTCGGATCACAATGATCCCGCCATATAGTTGGTCGTTAAACTGTTTGTCTCTCGAGATAAATTTCTAAAACTGGCATCGATATCTATACGGCCGGAATTTTTATTCCCACCGTATAGTTGGTCGTTAAACTCCCAGTACTTTTGGGATGAAATTCTACGAAGGTATCGATATCTATACGACCGGAACTATATGGCCAGAATTTTTATTCCCGCCGTATAGTTGGTCGTTAAACTCTTAGTACCTTTCAGAAATTTTTGTACGAAGGCATCGATATCTATACGACCAGAGCTATACGACCGGAGCTATACGGCCGGAATTTTTATTCCCGCTGTATAGTTGGTTGTTAATCTCTTTGTGCCTTCGAAGAAAATTTGATGATGGCAAAGATAACTATACAACCAGAACTATACGGCTAGAATCTTTATTCCCGTTGTATAGTTGGTCGTTAAACTATCAATAGTCATCAAAAAATTTCTATTTCTTCGAGGATACCTTATTATCCCATAACTTAGCGAAATACCAAGTTTTTAACAGAAAATTGATAGTAAAACCTATCGACCAACATTAGCATATTAAAAGAAAAAATTTAGCTTCTGTAAATAGAAAACTCAAACTTTTATTCTTATTATTATTCTCTACTCATTCAATCGATGTTTCTACTACTTTTTGACAGATGTATCTTCACGGGCGCGCTTCCGCAAGAATGTCTGTGAAAAAGTGGTGGGAGTGCGATGAACTTCTTATTCGCTATTCTACTAACTTGATGAAAATAGGTGGACTCCCATTAAGTATTTATTAAGAATGGTTGAATAACTCAACCTCTTCTCTCTTCTCAAATTCTTACATTTGGTTGCCCCTTATCAATGACACTTACCACATGAACTCGTTTTTCCGGTGGAACATATCTTTCTCCTTCTTCTAGATTCTTTGGAAAATACCGGATGATTTCAGCATCACAAACATTGAAAATTATCTTCCCTTCTACACAATCTACTGACGCACCTACAGTACTGAGGAAGGGTCTTCCGAGTATTATAGATAATCTTTCATCTTCTGGCATTTCAAGAATAATAAAATCAGTGGGAATAACATGCTCATCTATCCTAAGTAAGACATCCTCAATCATACCAACGGGTTGTTTAGTGGACTTGTCAGCTATCTATAAAGTGATAGTAGTAGGAGAATACTCCCCTAATCCTAACCTTTTATAGAGGGAGTATAGCATTACACTAACTCCTTCTCCTAGATCACATAAGGCATTGTGAATATCTATTTTACCTATTAAGCATGAAATAGTTGGTATTCTAGGATCTCCAGACTTAGACAACATCTTTCCGTTAGTAGGATATCTAGTTACCATGGCAACAGTTTCAGTTATTTTTATCTTTCTACTAAGAATATCACGAAGGAATTTACCATAAGTGGGAACTTTGATTGCATCCGCAAATGGAATTTCCAGACGAAAGTCACTAAGTGCCTTTGTAAAAGAATTATAAATTACCTCATCCGGTGCTTTCTTTTTTTTGATCTGGATAAGGAAGCTTTTTCTCACCTAACTTACTCTTGTCTTTTACCTTTTTTGGGGGGTCAGGCTCTTTTGTTGCTTTCTTTTGTTGTTGCTTATTGCTTTTCTTCTTTTCCAGTACAACAACTTCATCTTCCCTACTTTTTTTATCTTCTCTTGGATCAACCGTCTCTGCATCAGAGTCATAATGATCATCTTGTGCATCATTTTGGTCCTCCTTGGTTTTCTCTTGCGTCTCAGTTCCATCTTGAGGATCCACCAACATATCATCTTCTTGGCTTGCTTCGAGCAAGGCTTTTTTCCTTTCGCTCTTTTTCAGCTTCGTATTCCGGTGGTCCTAAGGGTCCTGTAACAACTGCATCCCTTCTTGGGACAACATTAGTAGAAACAAAAATATCTTTATCATCACAAAGAAAAATTTGATAACCAGATGCTAATTGTTCACACTGGGTTTCAATCATACTAAGATACTAGTGAAATAGTTTTATTTCTTGGCCAATCTCATCATAATTTTCAATGAGTTCCGCCAAAAAATGTCTTTCTGGAAATGCTTATGCAAGTTATTATGAGATTTTACTTGTCGATGTTTTAATTCTTGAAAAACTGTTCTAGTTTCGTCTTCTTCAGTTAAAACTTGTAAAAAATCCTCTTTGTTTTCCTTAGCAAGTTCAGAAGGTATACCTTTTTCTTTCATAGTTTTGCGTACCTCGGGCATAAGATCAGGAGTTATCCGAAGTATCCCTTTTTCCGGCTTAGTGCCAAAATCAGGATTATATAAAGAATCATTCTTAGCCCTAGTAGACATTAATTCCAAACATTCTTTAATAATTAAAGTATTTATTGATCATGGTAAAATAAATGGCAGATTGTTAGTTCATAATAGCCATGATTAGAAATACTATTGATCATTCCAAAGAATCTTTCCCAGGCTTGTGGGTAGTTTTCTCCCATGTTCGGACTAAAGTTGCCTATGTTCTTTCTTAGTTCAGTTACCTTTTTAAAAGGATTAAACCTGTTTATGAATTTAGTAATGCAGTTTTCCCAGCATTTAATGTGATGGTGAGGGAGAGAGTATGACCAGTTTAGAGCTTTACCTTTAAGAGACCATCGAAATAATTTAAGACGAGAAAAGTCTCTCGGCAAACCTTTTGGTCCAAGCGATGTTATCACATCATCAAATCCTCTTATATGTCTTCCTGGGTCTTCATCTTCCCTTCCACTGAAAGCTTTTTCTTGCAAAATTTTAATAATTCCACCATCAAATCAATATTCTCTAACTCTAGGATTAGGGAACTCTATTGGGTGTTTAAGAAATTTAGAACTTGGAGCACTGTATTCCCTAAGAGTTTTCTCAGGTTTCATAGGAGTTGTTGTAACATCCCAATTTCGGCAACCCTGATTAGTTGTCCAGAATGCAAAAATCAGGGGGAACAAAAACTTTTTCTTGTTTAATGCTGAAGTGTTTGCTTGTTGTTTGGATATGCTTATGCATATGAATGTGTATTAGATGATATACTCCTTACCTCAACATCAGTTGTCAAAAGGCTATTTAACAAAACTATCTTGGCTCATTTTACATATTCTCAAATGTTCTGGCATTGCAAAATATGAGCCAAGATGCTTATGTAACCAAAACTATTTTAGTAGCTTCTATTGACAAAACTATGGAGCGATATATAATATAATCTCCTTATGTTCTCAAGACAGAACCTTCAACTCCTCCTACCCCTAGGATTCTCAAAACCTTGTATAAAACTTTTGAATTCTACTCTTGGTAGGGAGACCGAGGACTCTTACCTTACTCAAACTCCAACCTTTCAAAAGTGCCCAACCTTCCCTCAAGTAAGACTTGATGGTAACCCCAGTAGTGGATTTTCTTAGTTTATAAGATGATTTGCCTTGAACTGCTGTCTAATGAATTGCCCTGATCTGCTTGACTTGTCTGCTTAGGAGATAGTATGAGACACCATAGGAGCTCATCACTAGGATCAAGATGCTTCCAAATCATCACACCCTAAGCAAGAATACAAATCTGGATCTGATCTCTAGCTACTAGGTGATCATCTAAAACCACTAACCAGACCCCTTCTGAAGTGATCCCTTCTAGAAGCTTCCAAGTCAATGAAGACCAATATCAAGAAAGGATCCTTCCTACTACATCCACACTTCAACATAATCCACTTGATGATGCTTTGGTACCTTGCAACCCATCAAAATCATCACCACCCGCATTCTAGTCAAAAACCCTAAGTCTGCCAAATTTGGCTAAGTCTGGAAAACTATTTCCACCATCACCTTTTTGAATGCCTCCTTTTCTCAACCCTTGTGCATTTTTGAAAATGCATTTGAACCATATTGTTAACCATCCTAAGGACTACCAAGGCCCACTCTTTACCTTGGTTATATCATCCTCTAACCTACTTGTTCTTGATGGTTTTGTAGGCAAGAAAATAACTATTCCTGCGAATCTAGTCAACATGCCTACTTTGACAGAAGCTCACACCACCATCCAACCTTCTATGGACCAACTCTTGGCAGGCTTATTTTATTCAAAGTTTGAAAGCCTATCTTGGTGAGCTTAAGCCAGATCAAGCTCAAAACTATACACCATGGTGATCTACATCACTAGGCCTATCCATCCATCTATTCCATGCCCCAAGGGGAGATCTGAGCTCCAAGATCCAACAAGGTTTTGGTGGTATGAAAATAACATCACCCTAGATCCTCAATTCCTTGTTTTCCCATCTAATTCAAGTTGGACTTACAATTCCCAAGGTTGCAAATTCTTGCTACACCTTGTCTACATCATCTACCTTGATCATCAAGATTTATAAAATATTATCCTTTATTATTATGGCTCCAAATCTAATTAATCTCTTTAATAGACAAAATCTCCAAAACTTATTCCATAAAGGAAAGTTTGGTTTTTGCCATAACACTTCCCCAACTTTTGGCTCAAATGAGGTCCACATATCATACCCCATATTCCCACTTCAAAAATTAATAAATATTTTTGAAGAGATTTATTATTTCTTTTGCCCATTTTCTTAAATGGCTGAATTGGAATAATAATTGTTTTAAATACTTTTATCTTCCAATAAATCTTGGGAAAATTCCCCTAAGTGTGTATTCACACTTGGGAGAATCACACATCAAAAACTCAACTTGTCCAATTCAAAAATATCATATAAATTCCTAAAAACCCTCTTTGCACTATTTGAATAATTGATATAAAGTGCATCCAAAATTCTCTGAAAATTCCAAATAAATCCTAGTGATGCATCTCAACCTTACCCATCTACCAGCAGCATTGGATCATCTGGACCTGGTACAAATCTAAGAAGTTCTTCATAAGCAATCATATGACCAAGACTTGATATAAATCAAGCTCATAACCTAAACTCTCTCCAACCTTCATAAAAACTTGCTCAGTACCTCTCCTCAGCACCAGGACACACCCAGGTCGACCAACACTGTAGAATCACTGTTCATCTTGTCCTCTTATGCTTGGAAGTGTGAGAGAGAGACAAGCATGTGAGGCCAATTAATTGCAGCAGTTGCCACTCCCTCCCTCTCTGAGCTACAACACGACAAGGGCACCCCACCTCTCTCCTCAGTATTGCCCAACCCGACCAATCCCCTGCCTGGCTACCTCCATGTCCTCTCCATGGAACAAGTCCATCATGGAACTCTCCTCTCGGGTTAAATAGGCTAGAGGCCACCCTGTGCCTCCCCTGCCCCTCATTTGCTTCCTCTCCCTTCTTCTTACCACCCCAGCACCCCCTCTCCCTCTCCACTACTTTGTGCGGCCCAAGAGAAGGAGGAGAAAGAGCCTTGGCCCTTTTCTAAAAATCGAGCAAGGCCCCCTCTCCCGAGCTCCCCCCCCCCCTCTCTGCATGTAAGCTTGCTGAGATCCCCTAGTCGTGATGCATCTAATCATCTTCTCCCCTTTGCTCAAGACCCCCTCTACTGGCGTCGTCGTTGACCACCGACGAGCTCCCGTACGAACGTTGTCGCGTGAGGTCTCTCCCGTCGCCAGAACCAGCCGTGTCGCCCCTCCCCGAGCTCGCCGGCGAGTACCGCGTCGCCCTACAGCCTTGCCATCCCCTCCCAGTGACCCCAGGTGAGCATCCCCGCGAAATCCCGCCACCAGCTAGGGTTCTTGCCCCGGCACCCTGATCGCGGGGTGGAAGACGGCCGTGAGCCGTCGATCTCGATCTAATCGAGTGGCTCCCATCGCTCCATACCCCTTTGTCCCGCTGCCCCACTGACCGTTGGGCCCCGCCCTGCGGGGTTTGAATGCTGCTCTCGCCTGTGGCCATGGTGTTTGTTGGGCCGGCCCGCGGATGTGCGGCCCACGACTGTGCAGATCTGGCCCAGATGCCCAACACCCATTTGCTTTTTCCATTTCCTCACAGCAGCATAATTCCAGTTTGGTTTAAATCGATTTAAAAATGGAAAATGGGGTATTTTGTCCGAATAGAATTTTTACCATGGTCATGTGTGTTTTGTGCAACATGAAGAACTAGTCTTTTGCCAAAAATAATTTTCATTATTTATTGGCAATTATTCCACTAAAAGTTGTCTTTTGCACTAAATAAATTCCTCAGGTAGTTGTACATATCCATTTGGGATGAATCAAAGTTTTCCTGAAAGGTAATTTCTATACCAATCAATTAGCATATGCCTTATGCCAAGGTGGACAGTAGTTTTTCTATAGTAAAAATAACAAAAACTATTAGTTTCTGCATTTAGAAATTTCTCTAGGCCAAACCTTAAATGGTATGGACCTCATTCCAACTCTCTATGATGTGTTATATCTAGTTATATCTAAATCCAGGAGAGCAAGAATTTTTTTGAGCTTCTGAGGATTTATAATGAATTAAACATTTCTATCCATAGTGTTATCACTAGATAAATCATCACAGTAAGTACGCAACTCCAAAAAGGTTGATTCCAATTTATACAGAAAGCTATTCTAAATACCTACCATGTGTCCTTGGAATCAAATCAAAAGCCTCTGTAGATTAAATCTGTTGAAAAAGACAAAATAGCTACAAAACTGCCTTTGGGAATTTCTTAAGGGCATTCTTGTAATTATCTTGACCTGATTCCAAATCTCTGTGAATCAGTACATCAAATTCTACCTAACCATCCAAGTAAATAATTTTTGGACATATAGAACATTTCTGGTGAATTAATTCCTAAAATTAGAGTTTTAATCACTAGAAAATGCTTTATAAATCAAGGGAGATTGATAAAATAGTGAAACCACTTTGGCTGGCTTCTTTTTATCAATACTTATCTGATGGTACCATTTTTATACAATGAGATCATACAGGATATGGTCTTGGTCCAAAACATATCTCTTAGGTAGTTTCTAGACTATAAATCCTAAGGGATTTTCTTCCATGTTTCCAAGACAAGGCTAATCTTATTAAATCCATTTTTCTTAAGACCTACTGATTTGTAAACTGGGATTGTTCATTGCTTGCTGTATGTATTGATGTTTGTATGCCTGGTGTTGATTGTGACATTTGTTTGCTTGCATGTGATCCGTATCGACGATAGATGCGATTATATCGGAGACTAGAAGAAGTTGCTTATTATTATTGGTATTATTGGGTATTCTAAGAAGAAGTCCAGGGACATATTGCCATATTGCTAATCATCAGGAAAGCCACCTTCTTGCTCATTATCCTTGTCCTATTATTTTACTTATGCATGTTTTATCTACTATTTATGAAACTGCATTATTTTATTATATGATGATGGATATCTGGTAGTGGCTTGGCTCCTCCAAACCATTACACAATGGTACTATTAAGTACAACCCCCTTGATGACACCTACTGGTCCCTAGTATGGTAGTTGGTGTATTACACCATATCCCTTTGGAGACCCTGTTTTAGCCGAAGCAAAACTAGAGGATGGGAAGACCCCTGAAAAAGTTTTACCAAAAGTTTTATGATAAAACCTTGGTGAGGTGGGACCTCCCAAGAGATGTTGAGAAAGAAAAAGGTTTTGTTTTACAAAATGATGAAGGAAAGATGGAGGAAAAAGGTTTACAAAAACGCACCCGGTTCTTTGCAGTTTTGCTAGAACAATTAACCCGTGCAACCACATTACTCTTGAATGGGACAGGGCTGGATTTGATGTTTGTCTATTCTGGTATAAGCTGCCTCGCAACTACTACAGGGGATCGCGATCCCCGGAGGTTGGGCCTTCTCCCTTAAAGGTCCATGTGGGACATTGACCTGGAGAAGGAACGAACTATCTGCGGGCAGCCAGGCATTACTATGATCCCCTCATTGAAAGTGCCCACTATGTAAAGTGTAAAATGTGCTCCGGTTGGTCCTCGATACCCGACGTCCCGGTTTTGAGGGGAGTAACACTCATAGGGTAGAAACTTATATTGGAGTGGGCATCTGGAGAGTCTTGATCAGTTACTCGACCCACGATAGGTGTAGATCAGGGTAGTGTACCCGGATGATGTGGGGAAAGTGTACAACCTCTGCAGAGTGTAAATCTATTCGAATAGCCGTGTCCGCGGTCATGGACGGTTGGGAAGGTTGCTGTAGAGAGGTGCTAGTTTTGGTTTCAAAAAGGATTTAGGAAAAGGAATGTTTTGGAAATGTTTTGACCATGGGATGGTCGTAAAGGAGAAAGGTTTTGACCATGGGATGGTCGGAAGGGGGAGAAAGGAGTTTGGTCATGGGACGACCTGAAGACGGGAACAAATGGGTACCCCAATCCTAGTGTTTACAAAACTTTTCAAAAGGTTTCCAAAATGTTTACAAAGGTTTTTAACAAAGATATGTAGATGATATATCTACAAGAGAAACTAATTGAGAAAAGAACCACCCTTGGAGCCCTCCTACTACCACAGCCATAATGCATATCCTCTTGTTATTATTGTTATCTTAAGGTGGTTTGCGAGTACATTCAAAGTACTCATTGTCATTGTCCCTGGCTATTAACTTGGTTCAGATATCAAGAAGAGGATGAAGTTGACGGCTATGCAGGATAGGACGTTCTCCTAGTTAGTTGCCTGTAGGTTAAGGCATGGCTCGAGCTCTACGCTTAATGAAGTTTCGCTGATGATTGATCGATGTAGCCATAATGGAAAATAAGGTATCACATGTATTCATTATGTATTGGATGTTTACTTTGATACTTGTCTGTTATATGCCACAACTAACTGATCATGGGATCGTGGTTGTATGCATAACAGGGATTCTCGGAGGATTAATCCGGGGCCCCCACATACTTGGTATCAGAGCCATCCTGACTATAGGAGAACCTTAGTTAGCATGGTCGTTAGACGGGAACCTTTTTTTGAAAACCCCGGCTTTCGAAAACTAGTTTCCCAATGAGTTTCAAAAAGTTCTACTTCTTCTCTTACTCTAAGTAAATGCTTTCGAAAATGGTTTCCTCTAACTCTCGTCCAAACTTCAAACCTATGGATTTTAAAAAACTAGGAACTAGAACCCGGTGAAGACAATGAGTACAAGTTGAAGACAAGCAACTACCAGCAAACACAAGGAGACTACAATATCGCCCTACCAGCGGAATCCTCACAATCAGAAGACATCGGGTGCTGCACTATCAATAGGTGTCCAAGATACGATGAAGGCTTCATCTGCAAGATAGTGACTTCGACTTGAAGAAAGACGATATCTAGGGTCGATAGTCCTAAGAATAGGATTCCCCTACATCGCGAGTAGTTAACTCCTTGGTCCCTAGTGTTGACTGTGTTTGCTTGCCTAAGTGCATCCTGTGTTTCTTGATGTGTGTTGTTTACCGAGGACATTGCGATCCCCTCGCTCTGTTCGCCTTGTTTGTATGTTCTGGTTTGCTTTGACCTCGTTAAAAATGTGACTCGAGGAGCGATAACCCACCTAGTAACTCAGGAAACCCCTGTGTTAGCTGTCGATAATGAGACCCAGACTAACCGCGGTAGTATATGAGAGGAAAAGCATCACAAGAACCAGGAGTTCGACATCATCAAGTCAGAATCAACTCAAAGATTTCACCTCAACAGGACGACATACCTCGTCAAACTCACCTCGCAAGACTCGTCAATAGCACCACACTCCCTTATTCCTTGATATATTACAGCAAGAATCCCGTTGAAGCCGGAAGTCGACCACTGAAGGGTCCTCAATATCCATAAGAAACCACCCGATAAGTCAACCAAGACAAGAAGTGAAGACCTAATCACACTAACCTTTAGTGTATTAGAGCTTCTTACCACCTCAGGAGACTAACTAATCTAGTCGACCCTACCCAAACTAACAGAATGATCCTCCCTAGAAGGTCAGAACCACCCCTGAAGTCAGATGCTAAGGAAGCGTGAAGATAACGAGTCCACTCCGCCATCCAACAGAAGAAACACAAGAAATGGAAATGATGACCGCTTACCCGACGCTAACTGCTTCAACCCTGACTAACTACTAGCAAGAAGAGTCGTAAACCGCTAAATTACCTTGAGCTAACCCCTTAAAGGCTGCGTTATGAAACCATCCCGCCAAGGTTGATAAAGTAGGGCGTCACTCGAAGATCTCAGCTCAAGATTCAGGTAAGATATATCCTTCCGCTAACAGCAAGTCAGCCTTCCAAGACAGAAGATCCAAACCCTTCTCGGTGAACCTTAGTGAAGCTCTAAGGTGGAAAGACTACGTCTTTCCACTCAATCTCCAGGAGACTATCTACCGGAAGATACTTCAGGAAAGATCCCCAGATTCGATGTCTTTTTGCCAAGTAGCAATTCGCGGTTCATTAGAGGAAAAACAAAGCAAAGATTCTACAAAATCCCTTCGCTACATTAGCTGAAAACTCATCCGAAGGACCACAGGATCGCTAACCGCTCAGTTCCAATCGCTTAGAAGACATGAGGCTCCAATGGCTCCAACAGACTAAGTACGAATAATCGTAGTATATAAGCCCCGTAGGACCTATCTTCGTGGACGTCATCGGAAGATTCCAACTCTAGGAGAAAGAGTGATGACACTCATTAAAATATCAATCCACGACTCCAAGAAGGAAGGACTATGTCAACTCTCCGATCTACCCCAGTTTAATCCTAAGTGGGAATGACTGTGTCTTCCCCACCAAAATAGAGTAACCCTTCCCTAGAAGCAAACCCAGGAGTAGCAACCGTAAAATCGTTAATTAGGATACGCTACGACCCTAAGGAAGAGCTATGAATCCTTAGAGAGAGGTACTCCTAGCTGTAGATTCTATCCTCCAACGAGTACTCCGTGAAGTTCAGAATCGAGGTAGTCTGCCTAGCCTAATCCCTTGAAATATAGAGCCCCGAAGGAATATAATATCATCCCTCGCAACCAGGACTGGACTTTGCTCAACTCTTCGTGCATCCAAGAAGACCAAAGTTCAAACTCCCCCGACATAGTAACCAATTTCAAAGACGGAGCCTGTAAGATAGCACGCTCGAAACCAGTAGCGCTAACCTTGACTTAAAATCCCCTAACCCTAGCCTCTAGAATCTCGGGACGAGTTTCTTTTAAGAGGGAAAGGTTTGTAACATCCCAATTTCAGCAACCCTGATTAGTTGTCCAGAATGCGAAAATCAGGGGGAACAAAAACTTTTTCCTGTTTAATGCTGAAGTGTTTGCTTGTTGTTTGGATATGCTTATGCATATGAATGTGTATTAGATGATATACTCCTTACCTCAACATCAGTTGTCAAAAAGCTATTTAACAAAACTATCTTGGCTCATTTTACATATTCTCAAATGTTCTGGCATTGCAAAATATGAGCCAAGATGCTTATGTAACCAAAACTATTTTAGTAGCTTCTATTGACAAAACTATGGAGCGATATATAATATAATCTCCTTATGTTCTCAAGACAGAACCTTCAACTCCTCCTACCCCTAGGATTCTCAAAACCTTGTATAGAACTTTTGAATTCTACTCTTGGTAGGGAGACCAATGACTCTTACCTTACTCAAACTCCAACCTTTCAAAAGTGCCCAACCTTCCCTCAAGTAAGACTTGATGGTAACCCCAGTAGTGGATTTTCTTAGTTTATAAGATGATTTGCCTTGAACTATTGTCTGATGAATTGCCCTGATCTGCTTGACTTGTCTACTTAGGAGATAGTATGATCCACCATAGGAGCTCATCACTAGGATCAATATGCTTCAAAATAATCACACCCTAAGCAAGAATACAAATCTAGATCTGATCTCTAGCTACTAGGTGATCATCTAAAACCACTAACCAGACCCCTTCTGAAGTGATCCCTTCTAGAAGCTTCCAAGTCAATGAAGACCAATATCAAGAAAGGATCCTTCCTAATACATCTACACTACAACATCATCCACTTTATGATGCTTTGGTACCTTGCAACCCATCAAAATCATCACCACCCGCATTCTAGTCAAAAACCCTAAGTCTGGAAAACTATTTCCAACATCACCTTTTTGAATGCCTCCTTTTCTCAACCCTTGTGCATTTTTGAAAATGCATTTGAACCATATTGTTAACCATCCTAAGGACTACTAAGGACCACTCTTTCCCTTGGTTATATCATCCTCCAACCCACTTGTTCTTGATGGTTTTGCAGACAAGAAAATAACTATTCATCCGAATCTAGTCAACATGCCTACTTTGACAGAAGCTCACACCACCATCCAACCTTCTATGGACCAACTCTTTGCATGGTTGTGTTCTACTCATATAGTTCTATAAATATCTACTCCACTTGTTCCAAGTGGATCTTTGTGCTTCTTAAACCCACAAGGTTTTGAAGGCTAGTTGATAATCTGCTTTGGCTGGCTTATTTTATTCAAAGTTCGAAAGCCTGTCTTGGTGAGCTCAAGCCGGATCAAGCTCAAACCTATACAACATGGTGATCTACATCACTAGGCCTATCCATCCATCTATCACATTCCCCAAGGGGAGATCTGAGCTCCAAGATCCAACAAGGTTTCGGTGGTACGAAAATAACATCACCCTAGATCCTCAATTCCTTGTTTTCCCATCTAATTCAAGTTGGACTTACAATTCCCAAGGTTTCAAATTCTTGCTACACCCTGTCTACATCATCTACCTTGATCATCAAGACTTATCAAATATTATCCATAATTATTATGGCTCCAAATCTAATTAATCTATTTAATAGACAAAATCTCCAAAACTTCTTCCATAAAGGAAAGTTTGGTTTTTGCCAAAACACTTCCCCAACTTTTGGCTCAAATGAGGTCCACATATCATACCCCATCTTCCCACTTCAAAAATAAATATTTTTGAAGAGCTTTATTATTTCTTTTTGCCCATTTTCTTAAATTGTTGAATTGGAATAATAATTGTTTTAAATACTTTTATCTTCCAATAAATCTTGGCAAAATTCCCCTAAGTGTGTACTCACACTTGGGACCATCACACATAAAAAACTCAATTTGTCCAATTCAAAAATATCATATAAATTCCTAAAAACCCTCTCTGCACTATTTGAATAATTGATATAAAGTGCATCCAGAATTCTCTGAAAATTCCAAATAAATCCTAGTGATGCATCTCAACCTTACCCATCTACCAGAAGCATTGCATCATCTGGACCTGGTACAAATCTAAGAAGTTCTTCATAAGCAATCATATGACCAAGACTTGATATAAATCAAGCTCATAACCTAAACTCTCTCCAACCTTCATAAAAACTTGCTCAGTACCTCTCCTCAGCACCAGGACACACCCAGGTCGACTAGCACTGTAGCATCACTGTTCATCTTGTCCTCTTATGCTTGGAAGTGAGAGAGAGAGAGAGACAAGCATGTGAGGCCAATTAATTGCAGCAGCTGCCACTCCCTCCCTCTCTGAGCTACAACACGACCAGGGCACCCCACCTCTCTCCTCAGCACCGCCCAACCCGACCAATCCCCTGCCTGGCCACCTCCATGTCCTCCCCATGGAAAAAGTCCATCATGGACCTCTCCTCTTGGGTTAAATAGGCCAGAGGCCACCCCGTGCCTCCCCTACCCCTCATTTGCTTCCTCTCCCTTCTTCTTACCACCCCAGCACCCCCTCTCCCTCTCCACTGCTCTGTGCTTCCCAAGAGAAGGAGGAGAAGGAGACTCGGCCCTTTTTAAAAAATCAAGCAAGGCCCCTCTCCTAAGCTTCCCCCTCTCTGCATGTAAGCTTGCTGAGATCCCCTGGTCGTTATGCATCTAATCATATTCTCCCCTTTTGCTCAGGCCCCCCTCTAATGGCATCGCCGTTGACCACCGACGAGCTCATGTACGGACGCCAAAACCAGCCGTGTCGCCCCTCCCCGAGCTCGACGGCGAGTATCGTGTCGCCCTACAGCCTCGCCATCCCCTCCCAGCGACCCCAGGTGAGCCTCCCCATGAAATCCCACCGCCAGCTAGGGTTCCTGCCCCGGCACCCTGACCGCAGGGTAGAAGACGACCGGGATCCGTCGATCTCGATCTAATCGAGCGGCTCCCGTCGCTCCATACCCCTTTGCCCCGCCTTCCCACGGACCGCTGGGCCCCGCCCTGTGGGATTTGAGCACCGCTCCCGCCCACGGCCGTGGTGTTTGTTGGGCCGGCCCGCGGATGTGAGGCCCACGGCCATGCAGATCTGGCCCAGATGCCCAGCACCCATTTTCTTTTTCCATTTCCTCACAGCAGCATAAGTCTAGTTTAGTTTAAATCAATTTGAAAATGGAAAATGGGGTATTTTGTCCGAATAGAATTTTTACCATGTTCATGTGTGTTTTGTGCAACATGAAGAACTAGTCTTTTGCCAAAAAAAAATTTCATTATTTATTGGCAATTATTCCACTAAAACTTGTCTTTTGCACTAAATAAATTCCTCAGGGGGTTGTACATATCCATTTGGGATGAATCAAAGTTCTCCTGGAAGGTAATTGCTATACCAATCAATTAGAATATGCCTTATGCCAAGGTGAATAGTAGTTTGTCTATAGTAAAACTAACAAAAACTATTAATTTCTGCCTTTAGAAATTTCTCTAGGCCAAACCTTAAATGGTATGGACCTCATTCCAACTCTCTGTGATGTGTTATATCCAGTTATATCTAAATAAAGGAGATCAAGAATTTTTTTGAGCTTGTGAGGATTTATAATGAATTAAACATTTATGTCCATATTGTTATCACTAGATAAATCATCACAGTAAGGCCACAACTCCAAAAAGGTTGATTCCAATTTCTACAGAAAGGTATTCAAAATACCTACCATGTGTCCTTGTAATCAAATGAAAATCCTCTGTAGATTAAATCTGGTGAAAAAGACAAAACAGCTACAGAACTGCCTTTGGGAATTTCTTAAGGGCATTCTGGTAATTATCTTGACCTGATTCCAAATCTCTGTGAATCAGTACATCAAACTCTACCTAACCATCCAAGGAAATAATTTTTGGACATATAGAACATTTCTGGTGAATTAATTCCTAAAACTAGAGTTTTAATCACTAGAAAATGCTTTATAAATCAAGGGAGATTGATAAAATAGTGAAACCACTTTTGTTGGCTTCATTTTATCAATACCTGTGTGATGGTAACTTTTTTATACAATGAGATCATACAGGATATGGTCTTGGTCCAAAACCCATCTCTTAGGTAGTTTCTAGACAATAAATCCTAAGGGATTTTCTTCCATGTTTCCAAGACAAGGCCAATCTTATTAAATCCATTCTTCCTAAGACCTACTGATTTGTAAACTGGGATTGTTCATTGCTTGTTGTATGTATTGATGTATGTATGCATGGTGTTGATTGTGTCATTTGTTTGCTTGCATGTGATCTGTATCGATGATAGATGTGATTATATCAGAGACCAAAAGAAGTTGGTTATTATTATTCGTATTATTGGGTATTCTAAGAAGAAGTCTAGGGACATATTGCCATATTGTTGATCATCAGGCAAGCCACCTTCTTGCTCATTATCCTTGTCCTATTATTTTACTTATGCATGTTTTATCTACTATTTATGAAACTGCATTGTTTTATTATATGATGATGGATATCTGGTAGTGGCTTGGCTCCTCCAAACCATTACACAATTGTACTATTAAGTACAACCCCCTTGATGACACCTACTAGTCCCTAGTATGACAGTTGGTGTATTACACCATATCCCTTTGGAGACCCTGTTTTAGCCGAAGCAAAACTAGAGGATGGGAAGACCCCCGAAAAAGTTTTACCAAAAGTTTTATGATAAAACCTTGGTGAGGTGTAAAAGTGCCCACTATGTAAAGTGTAAAATGTGCTCCGGTTGGTCCTCGATACCCGACGTCCCGGTTTTGAGGGGAGTAACACTCATAGGGTAGGCACTTATATTGGAGTGGGCATCTGGAGAGTCTTGATCGGTTACTCGACCCACGATCGGTGTAGATTAGGGTAGTGTACCTAGATGATGTGGGGAAAGTGTACAACCTCTGCAGAGTGTAAATCTATTCGAATATCCATGTATATGGTCATGGATGGTTAGGAAGGTTGCTGTAGAGCGGTGATGGTTTTGTTTTCAAAAAGGATTTAGGAAAAGAAATGGTTTTGGAAATGTTTTGACCATTGGATGGTCGTAAAGGAGAAAGGTTTTGACCATGGGATGGTCGGAAGGGGGAGAAAGGAGTTTGGTCGTGGGACGACCTGAAGACGGGAACAAATGGGTACCCAAATCCTAGTGTTTACAAAACTTTTCAAAAGGTTTCCAAAATGTTTACAAAGGTTTTTAACAAAGATATGTAGATGATATATCTACAAGAGAAACTAATTGAGAAAAGAACCACCCTTGGAGTCCTCCTACTACCACAGCCATAATGCATATCCTCTTGTTATTATTGTTATCTTAAGGTGGTTTGCGAGTACATTCAAAGTACTCACCGGCATTGTCCCTGGCTATTAACTTGGTCAGATATCAAGAAGAGGATGAAGTTGACGGCTCTGCGGGCTAGGACGTTCTCCCAGTCAGTTGCCTGTAGGTTAAAGCATGGCTCGGGCTCTACACTTAATGAAGCTCCACTGATGATTGATGATGTAGCCATAATGGCAAATAAGGTATGACAGGTATTCGTTATGTATTGGATGTTTACTTTGATACTTGTCTGTTATATGCCATGACTAACTGATCATGGGATCGTGGTTGTATGCATAACATGGATTCTCGGAGGATTAATCCGGGGGCCCCATAGTTGTCTTGTAAATAGACATGATTTCCATAATATCACTCAGGTTTTCAACTTCAACTTTATTTGATCTTAAAAGTTTTTCAATAATTTCTTCGCGGCTCTGAGCAGGCACGTGCTCAATATAATCCGGCAGGTAGGTCCTACCAGAGCGTGTAGACCCTTTGTCTCCTAAGGAGAACATTTTGTAGTAACAACACCTGAAATGTCAAAAGACAAACACTTGGCGCTTAGCTCCGTGGCAACGGCACCAGAAAATAGCTTGATGTCTGCAAGAGCACAGATCATTTGTAGCTAGTTTCGAAGTTCAGATATCGATCCCACAGGAAGCCCAAAGGTAAGTGTTTATTGGTGAAGTCTTTGTCACACCCGAAGTTGTCATAGGTCTTCAAGTGAATTGACTGCGAGTGTTGAAATAAGAATGGGATTTTGATTAAATGCAATAGATTTAAATAGAACTAAAATGTGAACTTCAGAAATGTAAAGCATAAAGGTAAAGAACGACTTTGCTTGTTTATTGTTTCCTGTAGATGGCGAAAGAAGGCGCGGGGAGATTCAGTTCATGGTGATAGTGACTGTGCCAGGTGAAAAAGTGGTAAATGTAACAATTATAATCTTATAGATATATGTGTAGGTGAGCAATCCATAATTAGTCGGAACTCCTCTTGGTAAATTTCATCCCAACTTCAATAATCCTACTAGCCTGCTACCAAAACCATGGTCAGACACTAGACGATTAAGACCCTTCAGGTCGCTTAGCGATTAAGCTCCTTGGATCGGACTAATGCAATAAGCACAGTGGTTACTCGTTTTGCTCGAGTCAACTAGCTTTCTATTGATATCCCCGTGTCACCCGGGGGTCACCGGTCCACTAGCGAACAAGATCTCATCTATGTAGAACAAAGTATCATGTTAATTGGGCCCTTAATTGGACAACAAGCATTAGGCATCCCACAGATAGTCAAGCACACATAATATAGTAATTACAATCAATCACAAACTAATGGAAAATATATGAAGGCACATCACATCTCACCAATCCCCTACATCTCCCACGCCCAAGGGGATATTACTCACACATGAGAGAAGAACGGATCATCAATATAATCAAATGAAGGGAATTCATCTTGGTATTACCGTGGAGATCCACAACAAGAATAGAAAAATATCCAACACAATTCAAGGTGGGAAGAAACAATCTAAAACCCTATTCTTGCAAGGTGGAGATCCCTCTCTCTCTCAAGTACAAGTAGTGGCTATGGAGGTGTTGTGGCTAGGAGGTTGAAGATCGTGGAGCAAGATGAAGAACGTCTTCTCCTTCTTCTCCGGATCTCTTCTTTCTCCCTTCTGGATGGTGTGGCGGATGCTGCGTTGTGTTTTCACCACCGGTCCCTTCACAGAAGTTGTCCCTTTTAACAAGATCTAGGCGGCGGCAACTATGAGGTGGGAACTATACGGCCAGAAAATATTCCCGCCGTATAGTTGCTCGTTAAAGCTTCTGTGAGCTCCCCTCACGTGCTTCCAATGTGAGACTTGCTTGTTTTCTCCAGAATATTGTATTTCTCTAGTTAAAACCTTTTGTTGACGTCCAGAACCTGAAACACACATTAAAAACCATATTTTCTTTGCAACCGAAGTATTAGCGTTAGGTAAAACCATAAAACGATCAAATCTGGGAGAAAACCATCAATAAAAGCCATCAAAAATGTGTCGAATCTCACAACTATCAATATTCATATACGATGCCTCGACAAGAAATGTCGGAGTACAAGATAAAAAACTCAGTGTGAGAATGCAGTGAAACAAGCGATGAACTACTTTCACACATCAAATGTGTAAAGAGCATATGAAGTGTATGGCAGCAACTTTTGTGATTGTGATTACGTGATTTCATTCTCGTGCCTTTGCCGGACTTATGGTGAGCTATGACCTTGCCATTCTCCCTTGAGCGGATTTGCCTCCCCATCTCTCTGACGCCATTGACAAGGTCGAGGAAGAAGATCCGATGTCGTGGAGTCAGGGAAGTGGATCCAATGAAGCTACAACGGTGTTGCTGAGCCGGCTCCGGCAACGTGGACCTCATGTACAGAGTAGCTGATCTGGTGCCAGCCGGTGTCAAGAGCTCGTAAAACATCTTCGGACCCTATGGTGGCATGCCAATGGAGAGGCTGTGAAGGGGAGATGGGACAGAAGGAGAACGGCAGTGGTCGTGCAGGGTGATCTTGAGGGATTCGGCCCGAAGGGAGCAGGTGGTACTAGTATGTTTGAAACTTTGAATTGTGTGGCGTGTGGGAATTTACAAGAGAAACTATTTTGAGGAATGGCCTTTGGCGCATTGTTTTTGGACCGAAGGGGGAGATGCAAATTTCGTACCGTTTGAATTTTGGATGCAGGAGCCCATTGCGGCGGGTGTTTCTAGCACACAGCTTGGTGGAAGAGGTGATTTCGGCTTGTGGTTTGTCGCTCAGTTGATTTTTTATACTCGATCTACTACTACAGTCTAAAAGTTTGACTTTAGGGCCCCACAAGTATATAGTGCACGAATTTATTCACGATAATGGGCACATGGACATGGTCATTCTCGAACAACCTTTCATGGTAATGTGTTAATTTTTGGCAAAATGTGGGACTACAGATCTAAACGAAAGTGCAAAATAAGATTTCAAGTTTATCACAGGAAAATGTAGTTTTTCCATTTTCTGAATGGCTAGAACGAGACCGGGATACATTGTCCAGATGCAGCAAGTAGGTCTAGTACAGTTTCATACAACGTGCAAAAGAAAATATCAGGCTGACAACATAAGGAAAATCATCCTCATTATTCGAAATAACAATCTATTCGCATGGCGGCTCTTTCATCACCCTTCGAAAATCATCTGCCTGCAAAGATGCACGGAGAATCTCTGCTCATGCTTTCACTTGTTCCAAAACCGTCACGTTGATCTCATTGAAATCTGTATCAGCCAAATTGGGAACACGATTTTTAGCGACTAACTTCTGAAGATCAGCAGCAGCATCAAGGCCATATTCAATAGCAGAAATCCATCCTCGGTTCAATTCTCAGATCCACCGAGTGTCTATGTCCAAATCCTTTTGGAGAAGCCTAATCTTAGCTTCGGCCATGCACAATACTTCGGTTTGGTTCCTAGAAATGGCTGTATCACTGACACGCTGAATATCTATGATGCGAACCTCCTTGGAAGGGACATGATCATGCACTTGCTTTTGCAAATTCAATGTAGCAAATCAATCAGTAAATAACACAAGCAAGATGCAACAAATAGCCATGTTTAGGGTACTCGACCAGGCCATGTTTTTGTACTAGTTGTGTTGTGCCGAGCGGGGCTAGATCCGCATGTCCAAAAATCTTCAGGATTCGTTGGCATCGAGTCTCTGTGTACTCATTTAGCAGTACATCATCTTCCATGCCTTACAAAAAATATATACTAGTATGACAATACAGGGCAAGCAAAGGCTGAACTACTCTCGAAAATAAAATGCATAACGACAGCACGCATATATGCAAAATGGAGGCAAACCATTGTCTGGGGAGGATTGTTGGGGGTTATCATTGGGCTAGCGAGGCTTCATACTAGTGCGAGATAACCAATTTGGCTTGACGACTAGCAGTTGCCTTCTTTTCTCTTTGAACCGATCACGCAGTACTGCAACTAGCATGCATTACAAATAATTGGTAACGAGAAGGCACAACAAGGAAGCGATGAACTACATTCAGAAGTAGTAGTAAAGTGCAAGGAAAGCGGGCATAGGAAGTGTGCAACAACCTTCATCTCGGTTGTATGGAGTTTTAACCATTGCCCTAGTGAGGGGTCCGTGTGGCGTACGCATCTCTTAGTTGTGGTGGTGGGGAAGCTGACACTCTGATTGGGGGAAGCAGGTGCGACAAAGCAACGACGGTAGCGTGGATGACGGCGTTGCTGAGTAGACTCCGGTGACCTAGAAGTCGGCTAAGGAGGGATGGGATAGAGGATGATGTGAGATGGATTGTGGAGTCGGCGGGCGAGCGAGTGAGAGGCCCCGTCAGTATGGAGGTAGCTAGCGTTTGTCGAGAAGTGAAGGAAGGATTAAATTTTGTGAAAGGTAAAAGGGAGGGTCCCGCCAATAATCCTCTAAAATTTTGAACTAGAAGATCCCGCTAATATCACATGAAAATTTAGTGATGAATCGCGCTTGGCTCACCTCCCGAGTAGTATTAAAAGGAAGGCTCGAAAAGCAGCACGCATCGAATGTGATGGGACGGTGGTGTGTGCAGCTTGTGAAGAAAGGTGGGAGTCTATTACGGTGGCGGATAGATGAAAAAAATGGGGTGGTGCTGGATGCCAGACGTGGCCCTCATAAAATAAATAAATATTTCAAATTCATGTAAATACATCAAATAATTGATCCAACAGTCAGCTTTCAAAGTTATTCGTATGAATGGGGCCCATATACTGTAGTGAGCTCAATGGCTGAGTGAACTTGAGCTTCTTAGATAAACGGTGCGCATATGCATATGCCAACTCATTTGAACTAATTTAGGCATACAGTATTGTAATTTAAGTGGTTTAATTTAGCTACTAACCTTAAAAACTAATAGAACCTAGGAATCACAAGGAAAACATGCATGATCCCAATGTCTGGAAACATGGCGTGCTTGTCGCATTCCGAGCCAAATTCTTCTAATTTTCTTTACTAGTACGAAACATCCCCGTAATCACTTGGAAAAGTGAAAAATGTTCTTTCATAATTGTTTGAAACTCCCATGGTCAACATTGTTTACTACGCCAAGACACACCCAGCTATCCGATGTGAGAACCGTATCACAAAGTGTAGCTAGGGTATCGATATATGTGGCCATGACCTTATTGGTCGTTCGGACTGAAACCCAAGAATGTTCATATATTATAGGCTACTAGTAAATTGCACGTGCCATGCACGTGAGACTTAGATAATAGACATCTGACATATCATCATTATATAAAATTATAATAGGTAAAGCACAAAAAATATAAATTTGATCAACGTATAAAGTATGGGTGTATATTTGGTTCTTGTACTTTGTATCATCATGTAGAAGTCAAAGATTATTAGCTACCTAACACTTGAAATTTTTGGTGACATGGTCTAGAGAAACAAGGGAGAGGATTCTAGGAGTATGATGGAGAAGTGTGTTTTGAGGTTTGTGTATAGCATTCATTATGTTGAAGACTATCTATAGAATCTTCTTAATGCTGGAATGGAAAGGAAGATCCAACGGTTGGAAATATTGGGATTCGCGAGTCTTGATCCAACGGTCAGCATTCAAAGTTATTCGTATCTTACCACTATTAGTAAATTGCACGTGCCCTGCACGTGAGACTCAGATAATAGTCGTCTGATGTGACATCCCCGGGATCAGGGTTAAACAAATCTAGACCTTAGTCTGATATAAGCTTAATCTAGAGCTCGAGGATATCCAGTGAGAAATCAGTAACCCTGCAACACAAAAATTATTACAGCAAGCTCATAATTGAGCGAAGAACCAAAATATTACAAGCAGCGGTCACTGACCACAAACATGAAACAACGGAAGGCAAATTATGCTATTAATATAGCAAACTTAACAAATGGCCTAAGAGGCCTGAAGCATAACGATGACGTCCCATCCCATAGATTCCAGGCTGTCGGCCGGGAACCCCAAGCTACTCGTCGGTGTCGATGACGTACCAAACTCGTCTTCAGGGGAACACTTACTCTACTACAAAAGTATCAACAAAGCAAGGGTGAGTACAAGGTGTACTCCGTAAGACTTATGGCTGGTGGGGTTATTTTGCATAAAGCCATCTTTGTTTACAAAACAAGAGGGAGAAGAAGCTCGTCTAATCAGAATATTTTAAAAGGGGATAAGAGAGTGACATCTCCAAAGCTTATCATCATCTTGATATCCACCAAAGTAATCCTCATCTCACAAATAGGATCACCCCTTCGTACCCATGAGGAAGCATCCTTAACCACACGTTGAACTACCAAGTTTGACGATTAGGTTAAAGTTCTCTATGATCTTAGAATTCGGTCACCAAGCGTTCATAACCGTGAACACGGATTTTTGAAAAGATTTAACCCTGCAGGGGTGTACAACTTTACCCACACGTACCAACCGACTCTTAATGCCACTAGATAAGCCCTCTTCCTTGGAAGGCCGGCAGAGGGTGGTTGGACACGACCTTTACCTTGCTTTTGTCGAGACCATGAGTCACGCCCTAAGGATGGTTCCGCCGTAACGGGTCGAATCCCGAAGTTGTTCCCTAGAGATGTGGGCGAGGTTGTTTTACCAGGGGCGCCATCTACCCCAAGCAACCCCGTCCAGGCTTACCTACATGTATGAATGCACCTCCTTCACCTCCTCTTTCGAAAACATTTTCTATGCATAGGTTGAATGGAACGCCGAACTATGTGACTCATGGAATCTACTAGGCAAGTTAGTTACTCGTGAGGTTTTCCAGGCCCCGTGTGGCTGTACGCTCGTCTCGGTTCCAAAGGCAAGAACTCGGTTCCTAGTGGTGGCGAGCATGGGACTACAAAAACCACATCCCATCGTGGCCTCCCATACAAGCCTTGGCATGTTTAACCTTTACCACTGATCTTACCTCATTAGTATACCTCGTTATCCTATCATACTAGATTCTTTACAAATGGTACATCATCTGGATGAACCAGAACTGATAGCTAAGCATGGCTAAGAAAGACACAGATAAGCTCTAGTAGTGCACACAAGCCAAACCTAGTTATGCTAGGAGCAGTGGATCAGGTAATACAAGCTCAAGGGAGTAATGCAATAGATAGGATACTCTATCTATCAATAAAAGACCATAGTAGAATCGTATGCATCATGGCAAGAATGAAATGCTTTCAAAATCATAGGATTCTTTTATGTGTGGGGCTATGCTTGCCTTGTTTGTTGATACCCAGAAAGCAGATCTTCGGATATCTTGTACTTGACTTGATTACAATTGGTCAAGTATTGTTCGTCGATCTTCGATGGTGTTGATCTCGGTCTTCGATCTTGATCTCAATATCGTATTCTACCGGAAAGAACCAAACACCCAAAAGAAAGGGAAATAAACAATCAACACATGGCATCGATGCAATGCTCAAGCAAGGATGATGCTATGACGACTTTAACATCATTGAAATAAGACCCTAAAGCATGCTTGGCAATTTAAGCGGTGTCCGAGGAGTGTAAACCCTAGGATACGGGAAACCTCGGAATCACCTCCGGGGGTTCATCTGTTCTTCTAGTTAAACTTGTAATAAAAGTTATTGAACGATGCATGATTTTGATGCTATAGGATAGATCTCATTTTTCTGAACATTTTGATATATTATACACATTTTTCTGACTTATAAATATTAAGTTATTGAGTTTACTAGATTTATTCAATTTTTGAAATTATTAAACTATATAAAGGCTTTACTATGTCATTATGACGTCAGAGGGGGCAGTTAAAGCTTTTTACACAGCAGCAGGGACTAGCCACGTCGGTCTCACCGGAGACCACGACGGGCGGCGGCGAGGACAACGCGGGGCGGCGATCTAGGACACACGAATGGTCAGGCTAGACGCAGTGCAATGCGGGGAACCTAACTGTGGTGGTGCCGCTCCTATTTGGCAACCGGAGCATCACCGGCGGCCATATACTGCGGCGGTGCGCGGCGGTGCACGGCGCGAGCGTGAAACAAAGCAAGAGGGAGAGGGTGGGGAGGTCCATGACGACCAGAAGCTCACCACGAAGCGAACGGAGGCGACGGCAAGGCACGAGGAGGCCGGAGGAGCAAGGATTGGCGGTGGAGAGCTTCGTCGGGGTCGGGGAAGACGAGACCAGCGTCGGTGATTAAGGGAACCCCTCCTTGATTCCATTGGTGGGGAAGCAGAGGGCGACAAGGCGGAGCCAATGGCGTCGTCAGATGGCTTCAGCGAGGCTTCAAACGGCGACGGTCATCGGCCCTAGTGGAGCTAGGGTTTCAGCATGTAAAGGGGAACCAAGAGGGAGCTCACAGGAGGGAGAGAGGGAACCAGGAGGAGAGAGACGTGCTCAGTGTGGTCTTATCCACCCCTAGAGCTCGGCGGATGGCGGGATGCAGACGACACCCAGCTGCTTCCTCTCCGCGAGGAAGACGACAGCGAAGGGGTATTTGGGCTGGGCCTCTACTGGGCTTCGGCTGGGCGACGGGCTGCTGCGCTGTGCGGCAGAGAAGCAGGGGGAGAAGGAGAGATGGACTGGGCCGGCCTAGGGAGCTCGCTGGCTTCTTTTTTTAGAAAACCTTTTTCTTTATGTTTTTCTATTTTCCCTTTTGTATATTCATTTCAAATCTGTTTTTGATAATTTCAAAAATACCAGAGGGTTTACAAAATATGGAAAATATTGTAGGGGCCCTTGAAACCATTTGGGCTCCAACATTTTTGTAGCTTTCAAAATATTCAAAACATTTTGAATTGATTTGAGAGGAAGTTTGAAACTAGGGTTTTGCTTTATTTTTGTTTGCATGCATTTTTAAATATGATGCTCATGAATGCACAAACAACCCTAATTAAGATTAGCTAAAACTAGGGTGTTACAGCTCTATCCCCCTTACGATAATCTCAACCCGAGATTCCAAAGGTAGGAAGAGAGACAGAGGGAGAAATAAACAGGGTCACTTCTAAGGATAAGAGGGAAACACACTAATAACACACAGAGTATCTCATGGCCAACTCATGAAAGGAGTGTTCAAAACAACTCTGAGATGACGAACATGAAACATGTCGAAGTAAAAGAGGAAACAAGAGGAGATGGTTTCAAGTTGTTAGACAACTGGTCTTCATAAGGATTGAGACAATGGAGTTTCAGAAGGGTTTAAGCTTCTAAAAAGAAAAGCTTCCAACGGAAAGAACATGACCATAGACTTCGAAAGATGAACCTCTACTAGACAGCTTAAGTAGGGCTTCCAAGGATACAAAGATACGGATAACCAAGTTGTTGATCTACTTTTGATACAGAAGGATCACTCTCTGTTCAACAAAAGGTTAAGACGGAAAGGTGTTTTGTAGAGAGGACTTGTAAGAGTCACAAGGAACATGTAACAAGAGAAACTTTTGATTACCGAAATCATCGTCACTCTTGAACATGATCGAGAAGCAAAGGAAACTCTTTATTCATCGAGGGTTATAAAAATCTTTGTCAAAGATTGTGATATCACTTTACTCTACCAGATAAATAGGTAGGAAGATTCCTGATGACACGAGGAAAAAGAAACTTCATTCTCAGACTTTAGTTACTTGGCACAAGGGAAGGCTTGCCAACATAAAAGGGTCTGGAAGATTGACCGGGAGACATTTAGCAATGCTACTTTAAATGTTCTCCTTGATGTTCGAGAAAGCAGACATCAAGTAAAGGTCGGACTTCGGATACAAAGGAAACCATAAGAACAACTCCTATAATAAATCATGGAAGAAGCCTCATGAAGATTGGTTGTTACTGCTGATTCAAGAGAATATGATAATAAGCCTTCCGACTAATTGTGCCAACCATTACATCAATCTTGCCGAATTTTCAGAGAGACCCATGTTAATTCCTTGAAGAACACCAACCATTATTACTGCTTGGGATTCAGCTTTGGTTAGGTGAAATGATATTTCAGACTCAGCATGTCCGAATAGAAAGTTTGCAACATTTACCACGAAGGTAAAGTTACTGGATTCTCAAGACATGGACTACAGTGTCAAGCTCCAGAAGAATGAGCTAGATTGCTAGACCCATATATTTAACAACTTGTCGAAGGACAACTGCTCATACATCGAGTACTTGTAACAAAATACAGTTGTGTCCTTAAGGAAACATAGATAACTCTACTCGAATCCATGGCGACATCTTTCAACATTTGCACGTGAATCAGAGAAGGTCACTTCTAACATCCAGAACACATACTTCGAGATGACCCGAAGGCAGTTCTTATAAAGTTTTCCAACATTAATGCCAAATGTTTCATATGAGTCTGTTCTAGTATGGAGAAGATAAGGATATTGTTGATGGGCTCAACAACAAACTTATCGAGATACTCCAAGATGATGAATTCACATGTTACATGAACAAGGCAGAGTATTGGTCAGACCAAAGAACATGAGGATGTACTCAAGTAAAACATCACAAGTAACAACATCATCAAGATTGTCCTTGGAACTGAGTTTGAATTGACGATAACCCAAATCAAATCAAAGGTGGGGTAAGATAACTTATCCACGACGGAATACTATCTTTCTTCAGCAAGAACAAAACTAGACAACCCTTTAAGATAAACTAAGTCAGATAGAACTTTTGTCTTACAACTCTCCAAGTTGTTGTTTAAGCTCAACCAACTAGTTCAGGGGTATCCAGTATGGATCCTTGGAGAAGGAGCAGTTCAGAGAACTTACTTGCTTAAGAACTTGACAAAAACAGTCATGTGGCAACATGGCGACACTTCTAGAAGACATCTAGAATATCACGAACCACCGTTATGTCACTTGGTTCAAGAGAAAATTTCCTTTGTGAGGCAAGAAGACATAGTCTCAAAGTTTCGGCACGAGCCTAACTCCTTGACTAAAGAGAGCGTACTAGCAGACTTGGTAGCACAATCATCCTTTGCTTAGTGACAAGGTTAACCAGTCATGCTAAGAATAACTAAAATGTCCTTGGAGATCAAAGCAATAAGAATTGCTCAAAATCTCAGATGACCACATTAGTACGCACACACAACATTCCCGAGCACGAAAGCTCGAAAGAAGGGTGGGTAATAATATGTAAGAGCATCACTTCATTAAGGGGTCTAATACATTGCAAATGTATCTATAATTTTTGATGTTCCATGCTTGGTCTTATCTACTTTGTTGTGTTTTGTCCACACTTTGGAGTACTTTTCATATGATTTCTTGGACTAACCTATTAACAAGAGCCACAGTGCCAGCTGCCTGTTTTCTGCTGTTTTTGGTTTTAGGAAGTCAGAAAATGAATATTCTCGGAATTGGACGGGACAAAAGCCAAAGTCACTATTTTACCGGGGGACACTTGGAGCTAGAATACAAGACGGAGAGGGGCTGGGGCATGGCCACACCACCTAGCCGCGCGGCCAGCGCCAGGGGTGGTCTCGCCGGCCCAGGCACCCCCTCGGCCTCTCCTTCTGCCTATATATTGCCTCTAATACAGAAACCCTAAGTACCCGATCAAAAATCCACGAAAGAGTTTGTAGCTACCGTCATCTCCATCCCTAGATCGGGAGGGATCTGAAGCTCTTCCCGGCACCCTGCCGAAGAGGGGAATTCACCCTGGAGGCCTTCTTCATGATCATGCAAGCGTCCGGTGTGATGCGTGAGTAGTTCATCTCTATACTACGGGTCCATGTAGTAGCTAGATGGCTGGTTCTCCTCCTTTGTGCTTTCATGTCTAGATCTTGTGAGCTCCGTTCATGATCAAGATCATCTATTTGTAATTCCGCATGTTGTGTTTGCGGGGATCCGATGGATATTGAGATGCTATTTCAGATTGATTATTGATTCTATCATGTCTTTGTTATTTGTGATCTTGCATGCTTTTCGTTGTTAGTAGCTATCTTGGCCAAGTAGATGCTAGCAACTCCAAGAGTTAGTATTTATGCTCGATAGTGGGTTCATGCCTCTGGTAATCTGGGGAAGTGACAGAAATCTCTAAGGTACTAGATGTGCTGTTGTTACTAGGGAGAAAACAACAATCCTTTGTTCATAGAACAATCGTATTGTTTACTTTACACGCAATTTGTAATGCAATAATTTGTTGCTTGCAACTTAATACTGGAGGGGGCTCGGATGATAACCTGAAGGTGGATTCTTAGTCATAGATGAAGTTGGATGACGGTCTATGTATAATGTTGTAATGCCCAATCAAGTCTCAAAGGAGTAAAGATGATTAGTATATGATTGTATGCTTTCTTGATGTTTGTCAATTGCCCCGCTGTAATTTCTTCACCCAACATGTTATCTATCTTAAGGATAGCCACCTCTAGTGAACTATGGACCCCGATCCTTTCTTTTACTTCCAATCTACAATAAACAGTTTACTTCTGTAACATCCCAAAACTTCAATCCAAGGTTATCAAGATCTAAATCATCAAATTTGGGGTTAACAAAAACTTTGCCAAATTTAAAATGAAAGCATTCATATGTGTGTGCATTTAAAATAGGAGTTGTTTGAATTGCCATGATTGAATGATCCAATGCTTGTGATTTAAACATCATCTACATCATTCCCAAACTTTTCCTAAAGAAAATAAAATCAAAAAGAATTAAAAAGGAGGAATGGCCATTTTGGAAAATTTAACTCCCATGCCTACTTTGGCTATTGCTAGTACTCAAAACTTAACAGAAACAATTCTTGATCTTTGCACCCCTTGCTAGTACACATAATGAGGTACCAAGGCCCACCTTTGGATCTGCTAAAAACATTCTGTTAACTATTTTAAATGACAGTTTAAAATTGAATCTAATGCATATGCATAGATCACCCCTATTTCAAAAACCATCTATTTGAGCTCCACTTTCAAAACCCTTGCAACCAGAGACTACCTATCACTAGTGGAGATCACTCAAAAATTTTGAAATCAAAATTCAAAACTTTCTTTCATGCGGCCATTTCATCAAACACTTGGCATGCATAATCTCTACTCTAATCCTAGCTCACTGTTTACTATAGGGTTTTGCCCCCAATTGATCTTCATTTATCTCCCATGTCCCCTCTTGATCTAACCAGAGTCTAACCACCCACTCCCCTAGCCCCTAGTGGCACGGCCATGCCATGTCGAGCCCTCTCTCGTCGGCCAACCGTGCACTCGTAGCAGCAGCCCTCTCCAACTCCTCTCGCCATGTCTAGTACACTGCAAGTGGTCCACCTCCACCGCCCAACCAGCCCCAGGCCAGAGACAGAGGGCAGAGCGGCCAGGAACCGCCGTGCCCGGAGCTTGTCGAGCATGCGGACGCCGCCCCTAGAGCGTGCTCTGTCCCCGCTCGTACAGACCGCCCCTTGGCAGCAGCCCGCGCCCGCCACTCCGCCTCGACCTGGAGAACACCCCAGACACCCCCGCTGGCCGCCCAATGCCTCACAGCCACCGGTCGCTGTGGACACCGCCGCCTCTGCCTCTCAGAGCGCCACCTCGCCCAGACCGCGTGCCACCGCCCCTATGGCTGCATTCAAGTTGTAGAGCACCGCCAGGGAACCGCCCATCGATCGCCACCCCCAGCCATGCCTCTACCCCGCCGTAGCCATGTCGCCATCGTTGCCTGCCCATCCCGCTTGGTCTCACCGTCGGGCCTATAAAAGGAGCCCTCCCCAGCCTTTTCTCTCCACACCATTCCACTCCCCTCACCTCTCTGAACCTCACCCACCTCTAGCTGGAGCAAGACGAGCTCTGCCTCGCCGGAATTGGAGCCGGAGCAGCCGCGGCAGGAGGAGAAGGGCGTCGTTGATTGCGACCACCTCAAGCCCCGCCGCAACCACGCCTCGCCTTGACATCGTCTTCCACGTTGTTTGCCCGCCTGGCCGACCCTGCTGGAGCCCTGGTACGCCCCCAGTAGACCCCCACCGAGCCGCTAGGGTTCGAGCTCGCCGGCGACCTGTTCGTCGTCGACGACGACCCTCAGCCGTAGATTCCTATTCTAATCGCACGACCCACAGCGCGCGTACCGTTTCGCGTTTTAAGTGCCGCTAACACATGGGACCCCCCTGTCAGTTGAGCCCCGCGCCGCGGAGCGCCACTGGACCGGCCCATTTCTTTTCCCGCGCTAGCCCACCCATTCAAATCTGGATTTTTCTTTTTAGTTAAATCTAGTTTCTATCCCCTAGTTTGAAAATCAGTTCAGAGAGTTTTAGAAATCCAAATTGCATGAAACCAATTTTGTCTGAAAGGTATTAAAATGATCTATCCAAGCCCGTTGGATTTAATTCAATTAGAGTTATAGATCTCTCCTAATAAAAATAAGAAGACAGAAGCTTTCGCAACTTGCAACATTTTTTTAAAATCAACCAAGTTAGCTTTTGAGTTGATTCCAACTCTCAAAAATCACATTTCATCATATCTATCCAAATATGTAATAATATTAAGGTTTAAATGCAGTGACTTTGGACTAGTACCAAAATAATGATATATAGGCATTTCTAGTCATTTTAAATCATTAAATAATGAACTTAAACCAAAGGAATATTGATCCAACCCTTAAATCTCATTCCCACATGTTAGAATATGTGGTGAGGACATGTGTCCACATGATCCCATATTTTGGTGGTGAATATTAAATGTTGGTTAATTTTTCAATGAGTAGAAATTACTTTTCTAAAATAAAAAGAAAGAAACTATTGAATTAAACTTATGATGCTTGTGATGATAATAGATCATCAATTGTGTGTCTTAGAATGCTATCTAGCCTAGTTAAGTATTGTTTGGTGATTGTCTACTCCGTATGTATTATTATAGAAGATACTACCGACCAAGCTTACGAGGAGGAGGAGTGCTACCAAGAAGAAGAAGAAGAAGAAGAAGAAGAAGAAGAAGAAGAAGAAAACTTCAACCACTGCACCAACCAAGGCAAGCTATTGTTAGCAAGCTAGAATTAAGCTAGATGAATGAGCAAGGATGCTTTAGGCATGATTTGATCACACCATTTTAACTATTAGTACCCCAAGTCTTACTTACAAGTTTTACTCCCCCTTAGTACACAAAGTTCTTTACTTGTTTTGAAGGTAGCATAAAAGTATAAAACTTGACCTACTTAGAAACCTTTAGATGTCATTCTATGGCATGAGATTGATCCCATCCTTCCACCTTAGTGAACACTCTTAACTTAGTCTTTTAGAGTAGATCAAAAACTTGAGTCACTTTAGATGGGAACAAGTGGTGAAAATGAATTGTGAAAACCTTGGAATGATGAGTCATTCTATTGAGATGTTTTGACATGTGTTGAGAAACACAACTGGTTTATGATGATGAAAATGATGAGGCATGAGCCTTAACCCTTTTATAAAACTGATGGTTGGATTCGGATGCGATACCATTCCAAATTTACCGTACAACCACATTACCTGAATTGGGTAAGGCTTAGTTGGAAATTTATGTGCATTAGTATTAGTTCCCTCACGGGAGAGGTTTGAGCTGAGGCTACCTCTCAATGTTGTCCACCTATGCAGTGCCCAAGATGACTGATGGTCATGGTTGGGAGGCCATGCTCATAGGAGAGGTGCTTATACTAGGGTGTGTAAAAGGAAGGTTATGTTTGATTATCTGCATACTAAGTATGATGATTCAGGGTTATCCCTGACAGATGTATCGAATCTTGTGGTGAAAGTGTACCACCTCTGCAGAGTGTCAAACTATTCGAATAGCCGCGTCCGTGGTTATGAACAGTTGGAATGGCCATACTGTTTCGTTGTCAAATGTTTTCTAAATAACTGGAAATGAATGATGAACTTTGACTTGACCACAACAGGGTTGTGTTTATGGTAATAGCTTCCCAACTTAAGTGATTCTAGAACTTTACTTTATCTTTCTTTGCTTCAGAACTCAGCTTAGGTTTCAAACTTAACTTTATAGTTAAACCTAGCTCTAGCACTTTAACTTAGATTTATACTACTTTCTAGTGGTAGTTTGCGAGTACTTAAAGACATGGCTTTTGTCCCTGGATATTATCATGGCCAGACTATGAAGGAGATTATCAAGAGGATGGTCAGCAGGACGACTATGATAACTAGGACTATCTGCCTTCGTCAGCATTGCCTGTGCCCCTGAAGATGGACCCCACCGCTACGCTTATCTTTTATTTCCGTTGCTTGTTGTATTAAGACTGGATCATGAGATCCTTATTTGTGTAAAACCTTATGTATGGTTTGTAATGGATGCTGTACTGTGATATCCAATCCGTTATGTCTCGCAAAAATGGTAATCCTAGGATTGCGAGGTATGGCATAACGGGCATCTGGGATTAAAAATCCGGGTGTTGACAAGTTGGTATCAGAGCCATCCTGACCATAGGAGACCCTAGTTAGAATGGACGTTCAAACAAAAACTTAGTTTCAAAACCAAAGTGAGTATTTCTAAAAAACTATTTCCCCTCTTACCCTTGTGAACGGATTCTTTCTCAAAAATTGAGCCTAAAATGACTCAAAGCTTGTTCCTTAGCAGTTTTTACCTTGGAATTGCTCTTTGCTATAGATATGCTTTAGATGTTGTTGTGAGAGGAGATTTCCTCCAATGCAATGAGGATGATGTTGTTAATGCTATAAATAAATTGGTCTTTACTTACAACTTGCCTAGTAAAACTGATATTTCTTTCACAAACATATTTGCTAGGTTGAACACTGTTGAGACCAGCACTCCTAGTTTGAAAGATTGCTATAATACACTTAGGGAGCATCATAATTATGTCCCAATAAATTCCGAACTATTAAAGTGGCTCCCCATAGTAAATATTGATATAAATAATGAAACTTTTTAAGCTCGCTGTGATATCATGTCTGAATTTTGTCTTATGCCCAAAGATATTTATGAATCTTTGAATCTTTGGGGGCTTTCTGAAGGAGGAAAAGAAATATCTCTTGCTAATAATGCTACAATATTACCTATTGGAATAGATGAAGGAGTGTTTACAAAGATCCTTGGGAAAATGATTTCTACTGATTATCTTGTTATTGAATGTGCAGGAAAAGGACAAATTAATACTTGGAAGGTCCCTATTAAAACGCCTACTCCTTGGAGCAATAATAGATGTGGAAAAGGGGACCATGCACCTTGCTTATCCACCAAACAATCATATTTTCCCCAAGGTTAAGAATAAAATTAAGAGAGGTAAGGGCAAGAAATTTGGTTTAAATGCTTCTTCATTTGAGAACACTTGATTCTTTTTCTTGCTTCTTATGCCTAACTTAAAGGCGTTAAAGAAAAGTACTTATTGGGAGATAACCCAAAAGTTTTAGATGAGTGTTGGAAGTTATTACTTTAGTAATAACCGCCTCTTATCCTTTTTATTTTATTTTTGTGCCAAGAGTAACCTCTAATGAGAGAGAAGTAATGATTGGGAAAGTTGCTGTCCCGAAACAGATTTCTGTGTTTCACCATAAAAATTCGTGTAAAATCTCTATACGTCCTTTTGAGGCGTGAATTTTTGTGCTTCTGCCCCAGGTTGTTATTTAACTTTCGTTAGTTCAATACTTTTTTATTTGAGCAGGATAAGGTCTTCGAAAAAAATCGTCTTTACTTGCTGGTCTGTTTTGACAGATTTCTGCCATTTTCTGCATTTGCTTCTTATTGGTTCTTTTTTGAGTTCTTTTGGGGAATTGAGTTTTTTTAGGGAAGTACTACAGTATCTAGTATTTTAATTGAAGTTTTATTGGTATTATAACTGAATCTAAAGACTTATTATCTTGAGTGCACTAATGTTGCTAATAAAGATTGTGTGAAGTTTTGTATGAAGGAAAAAATTTGGGTGTATGGAAGGAATGAGTAATGAGATGAAGGATGGACTAAAGCTCAAGCTTGGGGATGCCAGGCGTGTCACCCCAAGAAATATCCAAGAAGTACAAGCGTCAAAGCTTGGGGATGCCGAAGGCATCCCCTTCTTCATCAATAAAAATTCTAGGTTTCTTCCAAACGCTTCATTTTTATTGTTTCATGCACAGTTGTGTTGTTCTTGGAGCGTCTTCTTTTGTCATTTTTGTTTTGATTTTTTGTTTGCTTTGTTTGCTTTGTTTGCTGAATAAATTGTTTGGACCCCCTCTTTCATACATTGGTTTTCAAATAGTTTGGTTTGGTTTGTTAAAGAGTAGGAAAGTTCATGCTTAAGTGTTAAAGAGAGCTTGTTTTTAACTGTGGTCTATGCTTTGTCATGCCATGCTTGATATTGTTTTGGCTTTTTGCTTAGTATTCTTTGTTGTAGCATGACTTGTTATAAACAATTGAGATTGCTTAATGTCCCTTGGATGAATCATGAGTTGTTTTAGCATATTAAAGCATAGTATAGTGGTATTCTCCTTTGATGCTTTATTTGGGTTGACTTGGCACATGCTCACACCATGTTATGACTATCCAAAGTCACCATAGCCTTTATGATCCTTTAGTTTTCAACTTGTAGTATCACTTTATGCTTTGATCAATGATGTTTTGTCGCTCTGCATGATTATGGCCATTATTGCTCTCTTAGTTTGTCGCTCCTAGTCTTTTGCTAGCCTCCGTAATCAAGTATGAGTTCCACTCATGCATCCAAGTCCCTAAACCAAGTTATTCCAAAGAGTCCACCATACCTACCTATTAGCATATGCTATTCCAAGTATATTCATGTTTTTGTTTACCTTCCAAATTAAACTTGTTATGAGAAAACTAGTGATTAAAGCTCTCGCGAACTTGATGGCACACTTTACTTTTCTTGCCCTTAATAAACTTGAACCATTGTGTCGTCTATGTTGTATAGGCTTGCACTTATTTGTTGGGGATTAGCAGAACCATGCTGTCATGGGGAACGCTTTCAACATTGCACTGGTACTTTGTACCTAGTTGATATCATGCTCTTTTGTATATGGATGTCATCGGTGTGAAATGAAAGGGGAGCTTGTAAGTCCATGGAGTTATGTATATGTGTTAGAGAAACGTCTGGGCTGCAAGTCTAATCCATGCTGACATGGTGGAAACCTGCAGCATAACCATAATGAGCTGTCTATGAAGCATTCTTCTTATAAAAAAGAGTCCTATATTGAAAAAAAAGAGAAAAGGAGAAAAAAAAAGAGATTATGAAAAGAGGAAAGAGAGAAAAAAGCACCATATTCCCATGGTAAATAAGAAGATTGTTGAGATGCTCGTTGTCTGCTTGCCTTGTCATTTTGATATGGGGATTCTTCCATATCATCGGGCAAGGGGTACCCCCTTGGCGGTTCTCTATGATACACATGTACTTACGATGACAAGAACTTACCTGTGACTAAACTTGAGTAGCATGAGGAGCGGCCCTCGTATTCAAGGGACATGAGATTCCTGACTTATACTTCGTCAAGCATGTACACCATAGTTTGTTCAATTTAACCTTAATCACTTCAAGATGCTTATGGTAGGGGCAATGAGAGCTGAAAGCTATTAAGTACCATAATTTTTTGAAACTCTTTATGAAACTTGAATCTCTGCTTCCTTCTATGAAGGCCTTTCTTCCACCATTATATTGAGTCTCCACCTTCTATCTTTATGCACCTACTTTGAGAGCATAGTGGCCATTCTTAGTTCTATGTGCATTGTCCCAAGACTTGTTGATTGATGCATACCTTGATATTGCTTGTTTTAAACTATTTGTATCTAGTCACTCTTATAAACTTTGAAGGTGTCCTATGCATTTACATTTGCTACTCTATGAGGGACAAGCTGAATACTATTATGCTATGTTTTCTTTATGTGAAACAAACAAACGTCTTGCAAAGCATTGTTATTCATGAATCTTTTGTTTGTGACTTTTCATGTTGCATCATAGCTTATTTGTCTTATTGCTAGAACTTTGTCTTTCATGTTATGATTGAAGTACTATGATCCCAGCTTCGAATGTTTTACAAATACTTTGATCAAGTTTATGATGGTGCGTGTCACCTCAAAAATTATTCTTTCTTTTTATCACTTACCTACTCAAGGACGATCAGGAGTTAAGCTTGGGGATGTTGATACATTGCAAATGTATCTATAATATTTGATGTTCCATGCTTGGTCTTATCTACTTTCTTGGGTTTTGTCCACAATTTGGAGTACTTTTCATATGATTTCTTGGACTAACCTATTAACAAGAGCCACAGTGCCAGCTGCCTGTTTTTTGCTATTTTTGGTTTCAGGAAGTCAGAAAATGAATATTCTCGGAATTGGACGGGACAAAAGCCAAAGTCACTATTTTACCGGTGGACACTTGGAGCCAGAATACGAGACGGAGAGGGGCTGGGGCCTGGCCACACCACCTGGCCGCGCGGCCAGGCCTGGCCCGGGCTAGGGGTGGTCTGGCCGCCCCAGGGACCCCATCGGCCTATCCTTCTGCCTATATATTCTGATACGAAAACCCTAAGTACCTGATCAAAAATCCACGAAAGAGTCTGTAGCCGTCATCAGCTCCATCCCTAAATCGGGAGGGATCTGAAGCTCTTCCCGGCATCCTGCCGAAGAGGGGAATTCACCCTGGAGGCCTTCTTCATCATCATGCAAGCCTCCGGTGTGATGCGTGAGTAGTTCATCTCTGGACTACGGGTCCATGTAGTAGCTAGATGGCTGGTTCTCCTCCTTTGTGCTTTCATGTCTAGATCTTGTGAGCTCCGTTAATGATCAAGATCATCTGTTTGTAATTCTGCATGTTGTGTTTGTGGGGATCCGATGGATATTGAGATGCTATTTCAGATTGATTATTGATTCTATCATGTCTTCGTTATTTGTGATCTTGCAAGCTTTCCGTTGTTAGTAGCTATCTTGGCCAAGTAGATGCTAGCAACTCCAAGAGTTAGTATTTATGCTCGATAGTGGGTTCATGCCTCTGGTAATCTGGGGAAGTGACAGAAATCTCTAAGTACTAGATGTGCTGTTGCTACTAGGGAGAAAACAATAATCCTTTGTTCATAGAACAATCGTATTGTTTACTTTACACGAAATTCGTAATGCAATAATCTGTTGCTTGTAACTTAATACTGGAGGGGGTTCGGATGATAACCTGAAGGTGGATTATTAGCCATAGATGCAGTTGGATGACGGTCTATGTATAATGTTGTAATGCCCAATCAAGTCTCAAAGGAGTCAAGATGATTAATATATGCTTGTATGCTTTCTTGATGTTTGTCAATTGCCCCGCTGTAATTTGTTCACCTAGCATGTTATCTATCTTAAGGAGAGCTACCTCTAGTGAACTATGGACCCCGGTCCTTTCTTTTACTTTCAATCGACAATAAACTGTTTACTGCTTTGTGTTTACTTTCTGCAAACTATTACTTCCTTCCATTCGATACGGTTAATACTTTGTTTTCAGCAAAACCGGTGAGATTGACAACTTTATCACAAGTTGGGGACAGAGTTCTGTGGTTGTGTTGTGAAGGTCTCCACGTTGCTGCTAGCACCGGTAGTGCGCCCTGCCAACGTTTAGCTAGCAACACCTTTGGGGTGTTTCCTTGCTCCTACTGGATTGATAACCTTGGTTTCATAATTGAGGGAAATTTACTGTTGTGCTCATCATACCTTCCTCTTAGGGTTCCCCAACGAGCTCGATATAAACCACGAGCCAGCAGGGTCATGAAACTCAACACAACCTCTTAGTGTATAAGGGTGTGATACTCTAAGGTGGAACAGACAGAAGCTAATCATTGCTTCTTAATCTGCGGACTACAACACTTTGACCTAGTCCTAGATATGACAAGGTACTGGAGTTTGTTCCTCTTGACATTCTGAAATGGTTTGTCTTGACAGACCACAAGTGTATCTTGCTTCGGAGGACACCAATGCAAATTACTACTTGGCTACCAACTGATAGACAGAGGTCGGAAACAACAAGGGAGAAAGAACATGCTCAGGATGGAATCCCGAGATGTGGATGCATAGATTATCAATCTTCCGAAAGCCAATGCATAGAAGGGAGGGTGTGGCAGAGTCACGAATATAGATGCGAGACTCACGAGGAATACTTTTATCATGATCTATTTGGTTCCATTAAAGAACATCTGCTTTAAATAGTGGTAGGGAAAGTCCTTAATTGTCACAATTCAATCGCGACAAAGACCACGAGCTTGAAGGCTAGAATTGTAATACCAGCCATCCTGAGGTAATGTTTGAACATTAACAACAGGGATCAATAAAATGGATCTTGGGTTAAAGGTCAGCTTCATGTACAAGATTCACAATACCGTAATCTAGCACAATCAGGGATCTTCGGTTCAAGTCCAAGGCTTAAAACCCGAGAAACAAGTAACTACTACTTGAGTGACACAACATACACTACAAGATAGTAATCATGAGGTAGCTTCCAAGAGAAGAAACGACTTCTGAAGTACCCAAACACATAAAAAAGGAGGCACACGAGGAAAAAGGAAACCTCGAAGCCTAGAATAGAACACTATGGATCCTACAATATAATATTTTGGGCCCATAATACGAAGAGATCATGATGGAAAGGAATCTCTCGGACGAAGCAGAGCAAAAGGGACACAAGGAATTCACAACGCATGCAACTCTAGAGAACTCAACACTAGGTCAACTGGCTGAGAAACGACATGCCTAGAAGGCACCTAAGTTTTGAAAGACTAGAAGAGATATCAAAACTTTTCCAAATCAACACAAGGTAAGATGACCCAGAGTTAGAGCGAAACTGGATAAGGAGAAAAAGAAGCATACCAGAGTTTTCGCAAATACTTTTCATCTTTGAAATAGTTTTCACAAACACTAGACTCAACATCGACCAATAGCAAGGTTTTCCTATGGTCAGTACTACTCTGATACCAAGAACTGTGACACCCCCGGGATCAGGGTTAAACAAATCCAGACCTTAATCTGATATAAGCTTAACCTAGAGCTCGAGGATATCTAGTGAGAAATCGGTAACACAATAGTAACCCTGCGACACAAAAATTATTACAGCAAGCTCATAATTGAGCGAAGAACCAAAATATTACAAGCAGAGGTCACTGACCACAAACATCAAACAACAGAAAGCAAATTATTCTATTAAGTGTAGCAAACTTAACAAATGGCCTAAGAGGCCTGAAGCATAACGATGACGTCCCAGCCCATAGATTCCAGGCTGCCGGCCGGGAACCCCAAGCTACTCGTCGGTGTCGATGTCGTATGATATGTTGCAAACGTATCCTTAATTTTTGATGTTCCATGCTTGGTTTTATCTACTTTCTTGTGTTTTGTCCACACTTTGGAGTACTTTTCATATGATTTCTTGGACTAACCTATTAACAAGAGCCACAGTGCCATCTGCCTATTTTCTGCTGTTTTTGGTTCTAGGAAAATCAAAAACTGAATATTCTCAGAATTGGACGGGATGAAAGCCAAAGTCGTTTTTTCACCGAGGGACACCTGGAGCAGAATACGAGACGGAGAGGGGCTAGGGCCCGGCCACACCACCTAGCCTCGCGGCCAGGCCTGGCTCGTGCCAGGGGGTGGTCTGGCGCCCCAGGCACCCCCTCGGCCTCTCCTTCCGCCTATTTATTGCCTCCGATACAGAGACCCTAAGTACCCGATCAAAATTCCACGAAAGAGTCTGTAGCCGTCGTCATCTCCATCCCTAGACTGGGAGGGATCTGAAGCTCTTCCTGGCACCCTGCTAGAGAAGGGAATTCACCCTGGAGGCCTTCTTCATCATCATGCAAGCCTCCGGTGTGATGCGTGAGTAGTTCATCTCTAGACTACGGGTCCATGTAGTAGCTAGATGTCTAGTTCTCCTCCTTTGTGCTATCATGTTTAGATCTTGCGAGCTCCGTTCATGATCAAGATCATCTATTTGTAATTCTGCATGTTGTGTTTGCGGGAATCCGATGGATATTGAGATGTTATTTCAGATTGATTATTGATTCTATCATGTCTTTGTTATTTGTGATCTTGCATGCTTTCCTTTGTTAGTAGCTATCTTGGCCAAGTAGATGCTAGCAACTCCAAGAGTTAGTATTTATGCTCGATAGTGGGTTCATGCCTCTAGTAATCTGGGGAAGTGACAGAAATCTCTAAGGTACTAGATGTAATGTTGCTACTAGGGAGAAAACAACAATCCTTTGTTCATAGAATAATAGTATTGTTTACTTTACACGCAATTCATAATGCAATTATCCGTTGCTTGCAACTTAATACTGGAGGGGGTTTGGATGATAACCTAAAGGTGGATTATTAGTCATAGATGCAGTTGGATGGCGGTCTATGTATAATGTTGTAATGCCCAATCGAATCTCAAAGGAGTCAAGATGATTAGTATATGCTTGTATGCTTTCTCGATGTTTGTCAGTTGCCCCACTATAATTTGTTCACCCAACATGTCATCTATCTTAAGGAGAGCCACCTCTAGTGAACTATGGACCCCGGTCCTTTCTTTTACTATCAATCTGCAATCAACTGTTTACTGCTTTGTGTTTACTTTCTGCAAACTATTACTTTCTTCCACTCGATACGTTTAATCCTTTGTTTTCAGCAAAATCGGTGAGATTGACAACCTCATCGCAAGTTGGGGACATAGTTCTGTGGTTGTGTTGTGCAGGTCTCCACGTTGCTGCTGGCACCGGTAGTGCGCCCTGCCAAAGTTCAGCTAGGTACACCTTTGGGGTGTTTCCTTTCTCCTACTGGATTGATAACCTTGGTTTCATAACTGAGAGAAAACTTACTGTTGTGCTCATCATACCTTCCTCTTGGGGTTCCCCAATGAGCTCGTTAATACACGAGTTAGCATCGTACCAAACTCGTCTTCAGGGGAACACTTACTCTACTACAAAAGTATCAACAAAGAAAGGGTGAGTACAGGGTATACTCCGCAAGACTTATGGCTGGTGGGGTTGTTTTGCATAAAGCCTTCTTTTTATATAAAATAAGAGGGAGAAGAAGCTCGTCTAATCAGAATATTTTAAAAGGGGATAAGAAAGCGACATCTCCAAAGAATTGATCATCATCTTGATATCCACCAAAGTAATCCTCATCTCACAACTAGGATCACCCCCTCGTACCCATGAGGAAGCATCCTTAAGCACACGTTGAACTACCAAGTTTTACGATTAGGTTAAAGTTCTCTATGATCTTAGAATTCGGTCACCAAGTGTTCATAACCGTGAACACGGCTTTTCGAACAGATTTAACCCTGCAGGGGTGTACAACTTTACCCACACGTACCAACCGACTCTTAATGCCACTAGATAAGCCCTCTTCCTTGGAAGGCCGGCAGAGGGTGGTTGGACACGACCTTTACCTTGCTTTCACCGAGACCATGAGTCACGCCCTAAGGATGGTTCCACCATAACGGGTCAAATCCCGAAGTCGGTCCCTAGAGATGTGGGCGAGGTTGGTTTACCAGGGGCGCCATCTACCCCAAGCAACCCCGGCCACGCTTACCTACCTATATGAATGCACCTCCTTCACCTCCTCTTACGAAAAGATTTTCTATGCATATGTCAAATGGAACGCCGAACTATGTGACTCATGGAATCTACTAGGCAAGTTAGTTACTCGTGAGGTTTTCTAGACGCCATGTGGCTGTACGCTCGTCTCGGTTCCAAAGGAAAGAACTCGGTTCCTAGTGGTGGCGAGCATGGGACTATAAAAACCACATCCCACCGTGGCCTCCTATACAAGCCTTAGCATGTTTAACCTCTACCACTGATCTTACTTCATTAGTATACCTCGTTCTCCTATCATACTAGATTCTCTACAAATGGTACATCATCTGGATGAACCAAAACTGATAGCTAAGCATGGCTAAGCAAGACATAGATAAGCTCTAGCAGTGCACACAAGCCAAACCTAGTTATGCTAGGAGCAGTGGATCAGGTAATATAAGCTCAAGGGAGTAATGCAACAGATAGGATACTCTATCTATCGATAGTAGAATCATATGCATCATGGCAAGAATGAAATGCTTCTGAAATCATAGGATTCTTTTATGTGTGGGGCTATGCTTGCCTTGTTTGTTGATACCCAGAAAGAAGATCTTCGGATATCTTGTACTTGACTTGATTACAGTTGGTCAAGTATTGTTCGTCGATCTTCGATGGTGTTGATCTCGGTCTTCGATCTTGATCTCGATATCGTATTCTACCGGAAAGAACCAAACACCGGAAAGAAAGGGAAAACAACAATCAACACATGGCATTGATGCAATGCTCAAGCAAGGATGATGATATGACAAGTTTAATAGCATTGAAATAAGAACCTAAAGCATGCTTGGCAATTTAAGCGGTGTCCGAGGGGTGCAAACCCTAGGATAGGGGAAACCTCGGAATCACCTGCAGGGGTTCATCTGTTCTTCTAGTTAAACTTGTAATTAAAGTTGTTGAACGATGCATGATTTTGATGCTATGGGATAGATCTCATTTTTCTGAACATTTTGATATATTATACACATTTTTATGACTTATAAATATTAAGTTATTGAGTTTACCTGATTTATTCAATTTCTAAAATTATTAAACTATACAAAGGCTTTAGTGCGTCATTATGAAGTCAGAGGGGGCAATTAAAGCTTTTTACACCGCATCAGGGACTAGCCACTATGGCTGACGAGTGGGACCTGGGCCACGCGGGCACCACGACGGGCGGCGGCGAGGACAACACGGGGCGGCGATCTGGGACACACGAATGGTCGGGCTAGACACAGTGCAACGTGGGGAACATAATTGTGGTCGTGCCGCTCCTATTTGGCAGCTGGAGCATCACCGGCAGCCATGTACTACGGCGGTGCATGGCGGCGCACGGCGCAAGCGCGAAACAGAGCAAGAGGGAGAGGGTGGGGAGGTCCATGACGACCAGAAGCTCACCACGAAGCGAACTGAGGCAACGGCGAGGCACGAGGAGGCCAGAGGAGCGAGGATTAGCGGCGAAGAGCTTTGTCGGGGCCGGGGAAGACGAGACCGGCGTCGGTAATTAAGGGCGCCCCTCCTCGATTCTGTTGGCGGGGAAGCAGAGGGTGACGAGGCGGAGCCGATGGCGTCGTCAGATGGCTTCGGCGAGGCTTCAAACGGCGACGGTCGTCGGTCCTAGTGGAGCTAGGGTTTCAACATGTAAAGGGGAACAGAGAGGGAGCTCGCAGGAGGGAGAGAGGGAACCAGGAGGAGAGAGACGTTCTCAGGGTGGTCTTATCCACCCCTGGAGCTCGACGGACAGCGGGATGCAGGTGGCGGGGATCGACGGCGACACCGGTGACACCCAGCTGCTTCCTCTCCGCGAGGAAGATGGCAGCGAAGGGGTATTTGGGTTGGGCCTCTACTGGGCTTCGGCTGGGCGACAGGCCGCTGCGCTACGCGATAGAGAAGCAGGGGGAGAAGGAGAGATGGACTGGGCCGGCCTAGGGAGCTCGCTGGCTTATTTTTAAAAAAAACGTTTTTCTTTATGTTTTTCTCTTTTCCCTTTTGTATATTCATTTCAAATCTGTTTTTGATCATTTCAAAAATACCAGAGGGTTTACAAAACATGAAAAATATTGTAGGGGCCCTTGAAACCATTTGGGCTCCAACATTTTTGTAGCTTTCAAAATATTCAAAACATTTTGAACTGATTTGAGAGGAAGATTGAAACTAGGGTTTTGCTTTATTTTTGTTTGCACGCATTTTTAAATATGATGCTCATGAATGCACAAACAACCCTAATTAAGATTAGCTAAAACTGGGGTGTTACATCTGACATATCATCACTATATAAAATTATATAATAGGTAAAGCAGAAAAAATATAAATTTGATCAACATCTATAAAGTATGGGTGTATATTTGGTTCTTATACTTTGTATATCATGTAGAAGTCAACGATTATTAGCTATCTAAAACTTGAAAATTTTGGTAACATGGTCTAGAGAAACGAGGGAGAGGATTCTAGAATGATGGAGAAGTGTGTTTTGAGTTTTCTGCATAGCATTCATTGTGATGAAGACTATCAATAGAATCTTCTAGATGCTAGAATGGAAAAGAAGATCCAACGGCTGGAAATGTTGAAATTCACGAGTCTTGATCCAACGGTCAATATTCAAAGTTATTCGTACACTATATAGTGGTAAGACTAGTAAGTTGCACGTGTCCTGCACGTGAGACTGAGATAATAGACGTCTGACATATCATCACCATATATGTGAGGACCGGAATTTAACCTCCAGACCTCCCTGTGCATCTCGTCAATCCCAAGATCAAGTTGATGACACAGCGAAATGAATACCATTGCATAACGTTCAAAAAGTAATTATTACAAAGTTTGAATAGCAATAGCCACATAGTATAATGTCTTGTTACATTTATTACAACCAGAAACACAGCAAAAATAAAATACGCAGCGACTCCATCTCAGCCACAGGCAGTCGATGTAGTCCATGAGACCTCACTCCTCAGCGTCATCATAGTAGTCGTAGTCCTCTCCTTCGTAGTACTCTGAATTTCAACAAAAGTATTGCCATGAGTACATAAAGTACTCAACATACCCCCTTATGCAAAACCTAATATAGCTGCATGTGGCTTTATGTGGAGGTCATATGGTTCTTTTGCATAAAAGCCAATTTTATTTGCAACTGATAGAAGTTTTGATAAAAGCATGTTTAGACAAAAACATGTTTTATCATCAATGTGATGTTTCTCATCATTATGGTTGTCCTCGACAACTCACCTACATCATCAGATTCCAAGGGAAGGATAAAGGCAAAGAGGGAAATAGCAAGACATGTTCCTATATGTCAAGAAGGATTCATGTGTCGTCCATGACCATGGACACGGCTATTCGAATAGTTTTAACTCTGCAAAGGTTGTACACTTTTCCCACACGACACAACCCCGTCCTGTTGCCCACCAGTGGTCGCTGGTTTAGTACATACCATTTGGTGTACCGGCAGATCGAGATCGTGACAAGGTCTTTTAGCTAGATCCCCCAAAGATGTGACGAGCCCATAGGAACTGAGAGTATGTCCCCAAACCGGTCCCCCATCTGTGCTGAAGGCTCCCCAGTAGGCAGACACCTCATCAGCGGTACGGCGACATCTACACCTAAGGCTGACTAACCTACTTAACCAAGCCAGTGCCCATTATAGCATGTGGCTGTACGGTGGTCACAATCTTTAAATCCAAGATTTATTAGGCCCTCATGTGGCACGGACGACGGATTGCTCCCTCCATCCAGCGAAGGGCAGTCAATCGCTCCTTCCTTATGATCCAGCTGTCGCCCGCGCCAGTGTTTAGACGGTAAGTTTCAGTCAGAGTAGAGTAGAGTAGAAGATAGCAACAACAGCTAGCTCAACGAGCTCAACAAGTTTCAATAGTGTGTATCTGACCGAGGGTCATCCAATTCCTCTGAAGAGGGAAGATCAAGGATCCTAAATATTATTTAGCATGGCTAAGCAATTCTATTCTACAAGATTAATATATAATCTCTACTCAGGGTAGTGTATGGCGACAGGTGTATCAAGATATGTGTGTAACCAAAATAGCAGCATATTTGGTAAACAATAAAAACATGCACGTGTAAAACATGGGATAGTTATGAAAGGGGCATGCCTTCGTTGTTGTTGTACTGCTCGTCTTCGTAGTTTTGATTCTGCTCGAACTTGTCACTCCATACTCGTCACAACGATAACCACACATAAGTACAAACATAGAATAACCACGAATAAGATCCAAATAGAAAGATCAAGATAAAAAGAATCAAACAGGCTGACAAGGTTCGAACGGTTCGGTATAGGGATCGGTATACCGTTCTCGACGAATAATAATATATACATAATAAGGTCACTATAGGTGACACGGTTTTTAGTATATGATGCACTAAAATAAAAACAAACTATCTACGAGTTGGGCATGTAATTGAGCATACATGACTAATGAATAAGAACATGCACAAAGTTACTGAATTGCACACATGAAATAACCAGCTATTGTACCTTGCACATGCATGCATGCAGAAATTAAGATGAACACACTACACATACACACGCATTAGTAGTACACACGAGCTAAACTAAGATTAGACTATTTTTACATGTAATAATACGCACAAAATTGACCATAGTATAGCAAGCATCATGTCATCAATGTAACAACCAGTGTCACTCTACTATTTTACCCGATGCTCTAAAATAACAGCCACGATTATTCTCGTTTAATAAGCAAAGTGAGCAAACTATACTACTCTATATTTACCAGTGACCTGACCTGACTAGCTATCAGACTAGGCATGCATGTGCGATGGATTTACAACAGCTAATGCACAACTGACAAGAACCAACGAGCAAGGCACACTGATTCAAAGTGATGTACACAATCTAACTAGACAAAGATAAAATACCCAATTACCTAGCAGTAGTACACTACGACAAATAATCGCAGCAGCTACACTTTTATTCTATCAACCAGGGAAATATATCAAACATCGATTGGTATAATCACAGTAATCTATGTCTAGTAGAACACATGCAGCATCAATGCATATGCGAGCTACAGGAAACATATCAACATGCATCCGATTCAGAGTACTGCAAAAAATTCAAACTAGACACATAAATCCTAAATAGCTAGAGCGATACACTTGGCCAAATTTAAAAAAACTCAAACACTCACCATAGGCTGTCAACGTATGCTCACAGCAAAAGTCCCGAATTCAATCCAACCTCAAAACAGATTGAAAAACATCGCATATAATCATATCTACAAACACTCGTGGGTTCCTAGACTTAATTAGCACGTTTCCTACGTGAAGCTTGATCAAATCCATGGTGTGAAAGTCTGTCTGCACGTCCATGCCATCGATCGACATTCGGTTCACTGGAAACCGCACAATCTACCAAATTAGGAGCAGCGACTACGTCTAGGAGGTAGCCATGAACATAGGTAGTAGCTAGGTGCAAGGCTTTTAGCTGGTTCTCACCGAGTCGATGGCAATCTACGTGCCCAAATGGTGATCTCGAGCTGCGGACGTGGTCGCATGCGTCTCCGGCGATCAGCGGCTCGTCCTTCTGGTTCCACGCACTAGTAGAAATCAGGCCATTTGCCCCGGTTCGTAAGGGCCTTTAGCCCCGGATTGCGAACCGGGACTGCAAAAGCGAGACTAAAGGTCCAAGCTTTAGCTCCGGTTCTGTTATGAACCGGGGCTAGAGGTCCAACCACGTGGCCTGCGAGGCACGCTGGACGGCAGGCCATTTAGCCTCGGGTCGTGTTACGAACCGGGACTAAAGGTTCCTTGTCGCGGCAGCATTTTGGGCCATTTGGCTGCCGCGGTAGCGGATGGGGTTTTAGGGTTTTGTGTTTTTCTTTTCATTTTGTGTTTTATGTTCAATTATTTTTCATTCTGTGTTTTCATTAGAAACAAGTTTTCGTATATATACAAAACGCTACTACACAGTACTTGTACACATTGACGCAATATATAATATAATTTCTCTTACAAGCATACATGGAGTCCCAACTGGGTCCAGAGCATATCTATTTGATTACATGGAGATCATTACATGGATGCTTTAGGGTCTACGTATAGAGTATTCTCCGCATGGGTCTATTACCTCGTCGACAAAAAATGCAGCAAATTCCTCTTGGATTGCTATTAGGCGGTCCTCTGGTAGGAGCTTGTCCCGCATCACGTCCAACTATATAAAAAGGAGACCGTATGAATTAGACTCAACACAACATTTTGTAATAAAAATAAAGGATGAATATATTGTTTACTTACTCGAACATTTTCCGAGCGCTTCTTAATACTGATGCGAATGAACTCGCACACGTAGAATCCACATAGATTAGTTCACTGTGGCTGCCTCGCGCACTTTACAAGAATAGAATTCAATCAAATAATAACTCTAGCATGATAAATGCACATAAACTAGAATTAAATAGATGCGTGGACTTAGCTCATACTACTTACCGAGAGTGATTTAAAAAATAGCTCCTCACGCCATTGACCGCGGACATGGTTCTTGAACTGTGTCCAAACCCTACCCAACAAAGAAAATTAATGTATGAGTTAATAACTACTTGATATCCTAGAAAATAAACGAAAGAAACCGATATAGTGCGATAATGGTTGAAATTACCTTTGGAGCGCATCGATAATGTTGCGGTGGTTTTCAATGTCTTTGTTTAGTGAGTCCATGATGTGAACTCTTTCCAAGTCAAGTGAAATGCTTAGAAGAATTCGGTGATACCTACGCAAGGTTTACATACGTCAGTAACTCATCATTTACACTGAACATCGAGTAAGCAAAAGTTAATGTGTACAAAAACTCACTTGCCGTCGTGGTAAGGAAATAGTATTTCATTACAGAAATGTTGTTTCGTGAGAAACCGCAACAAGTTGTGCTCGGTCTCCAGTGGTTTATCCTTTAGTATAGCTCCATGAACTTGATGTGGGTCAATGAACCCAAATCCATTGATAGCCTTTCTTTTACAATCGAGCATCTTCATTCTGCATCATTATATATAGCGTACAAAATAATATAGTGAGTATACTTACCGTCAATGAATTGAACAAGCTGAGATAGAGACCTAATTACATAAATAAAGTAATCACTTACAGACAATACGAACTGATGATAGTTTTGTCGAGTTCCTTTAGATTGAATAACTGAAATAATTCTGTAAATTCAATAAGGACCTCGTCTTCAGTGAAGTAATGCGATTTTCGAACTTTCAGTAAGAGCCAATTTCGCTGTTCTTTTGATGCTTTCATGTACCATTCATGGAATCGTCGCATTTGTGTTGGCATATCCCAAAGCCTCTCAGAACTGACCAGAGGCTCCCCGTTAACAAATTTGGGTGCTACCTCAGCCTTGGGCATATCACCGTTAATAATTTCATGAATAGGCATACCAGATTGCTCGGCCAATATCCTAGCCGTTTCCGGATCCATAGGTTCTACCTCATATAGTTGAGGTTCGGGTATGTTCATCTGGAGTGGGGGGGCGATTGGTTTGCTTGTTTCCCCAGCTGGGGAACATCTCTTTGGTTCTTCGGCTACCACTCGATTGTTTTGCTTGTTTCTCCAGCTGGGGGACGTCTGTTCTGATGCTTCCGCTACCACTCGATTCTTTTGCTTGCTCCCCCTGCTAGGGAACCTCTTTTGTGATGCTTCCTCTACCGCTTGATCTCTTCTGTTTCAGTGTCTTCTGAAGACATCGTGTATAGTCATCTGGCGCATTTAACTGAGCTTGGGATGGCTGCGTCAGTAATTTCCTAAAGTGCTCCTTGGTTTCCGGTTTTATTTGGACATCTGGCTCAGGTTGTTTCTTTTTAAAATGATCATCCACTTTGGCCCGTACGACCTCATCGGTCTCCTCATCGGTCAGGTCGTAAGCCCTCTTGGGAGGAACCCTCGGTCCTCTTGGGAGGGGCGACAACTATCGCTTTGGGCGTCGGTTATCGCTCGACGGAGCGGTGGTATTCTTCCGCTTTTGGCCCTTAGTGGGTGGAGGCGGCTGCGTAGATTGAGATGGACTCGTGTTGGGGTCATGGATTGGACTATTACTAGGAGGAGACGGTGCACTTGGAGGTGGACTTGGAGGAGACAGTGCACTAGGAGGAGATGGTTGCCTTGGAGGTGATGGATTGTTTCTCGGTGGAGAAGGTGGCCTTGATGTCGAGCCTGGAAACTTGATGTATTCTTTTTTCCAAAGAATGAAGCCACTCGTGACTTCTCCCAGTGTCGTCTCCCCTTCACCTCTAGGGATGTCAAGCTGTAGTGACTAACACATAGGTAGAATTTCATCCACACCGACACGAGCATAGCCAGCTGGAATCGGATTGCAATGGTAGGTCGCTCCCGGTGCAGAAGGTAAAGCAAAGCCGACCGCCACCTTCATGGAAATATTCTTCACTTCAACATGCAGCTCACAACTAGTCTTCTCCTTAATTGCATCCACGGGGTACACATCCATCGTTGCATCATTACCGTGGCCCTCCGTGGAAGCCACGCTGCTTTTTCGTTGTGATGGGCCGACCGTACTGTTCGGTGCAGGATCTTGTTGTCGGAGTCCTTTAAGTTCATTAAGCTCCTGGCGATGCTCCTGCAGCATGGCTTCAAACCTCGCGAACCGCTGCGTATCCTCCTATTTTTGCCACTTTGGTTCTTCTCGATCGGCTTCTGTACGTGTCATGGTGCTCAGGAAACCCGATAACCCATGGATAAGAAGGTCCGAACCCTCTTGTTCGTCCAGCCTTTTCAGGATTCCCGAGAGCCTTTGTTAGCTCATCGTTCTCTCTGTCGGGAACAAACGTTCCCTCTTCAACCTCTTTTATCACTTTAATAAGTTCTTTCTTGGGTGAAGAAATTTCTTCGGCTGCAACAATCTCGCATGTTTCTGGGTCTAATGATGCCCCATGCCCGAATACCCAATTTCTTGACCTCAAGGGCCAACTAGACGTAGCTAGAGTGACCCCTTTAGCCTCCAGGTCAGCCTCAGCTTTATCCCACTTAGGCATGGCACTCCTGTAGCCACCTGTGCCCATATGATGGTGATATTTCTTTTTGGCTGCATTTAACTTATTTTTTGCTGATATTGCCTTAGCTGGTTCCGAGGTCTTGTATTCCACAAATGCGGCCCAGTTATCCTGCTACAACTCTAGTGGGCCAGTGAATGGAAGAGTTTTTTTCTTCAAGACATACTTGTGGTACAATCTTTTTTTCCATTCCTTGAATAGTTCGGCCATCTTCTTAAGAGCAAAGTGCTTGACTTTTCTCGTCATTTGCTGTGTGAGCTCATCAGTCTCCAAGACTGGTAGGGTGAAATGTGTCATGAGAGAATTCCACATCGTATCTTTCGCTCTGTCATCTACATAACTAGCCCCAGCTGGATCCTTTTTCTTTCCTGGCTTGTTCCAATTTCGCGTGGTGATCGGGACTTTGTCTCTAATAATCACTCCGCATTGACTTGTAAATGCATTCGCAGATTCTTTGGGCTCTAGCGGTTGACCCTGTGGAGAGACTAAGTCAATGCTGAAACGGACATCAGCGGGCAACTTGTGTGTCGGGCCTCTTGTCCTTGTAGAAGATTGGCTGGAAGCGGAGGTATAAGAGAAGAAACATTCGTCAGTACATATATACGAATCAATTAGTGCATCTATACTAGTAAATGATCGATAGAGGCTTTATATACCTTGACGGAGTTTGTCATTATTATGGTGTCTTCACCATGGTCTCCACCATGGTCAGCACCACCGTCTCCACTATTTTCTCCACCATCGTCTCCTCCAGACAAATTAAGATATTCGGAGCCATCATAATAAGACTCCCCCAGTACCCTCATCTATAATGTTGAGAAGCTCCTCTTCATTCTGTCTACCGTCCATAGCTTAACTAATACGGAGAAAGAATATTGCATTAAGTAAAAGAATATTACAACTGCGACAACTCGGATACAGTACTTAGTGATTAAGATAAAGTACAATAATATAAGATAAAGTACATTATTAATACATCTCGCTCATAATATAAAGTACATTATTAATACATCTCGCTCATATCAAACTAGCGAACGCGGCTGCCGCGTTCTGTGCTACGGGAGCTCTGCAGCCACAGAAGAGGAACCATCACCGGAGAATAGCTCGGGTGAGATCCGTGAACCTGCCAGATATTGGAGAACCTAGTCTCCAAAAGATACATGTATCGTCGTACATGCTCGTCCTCCTCCCTGATACGACGACGTACCACCTCCTTGGGGGTCGGCTCCCTCGGCACAGCTCCTGGACCTCGTGGACGCCACCAAAGAAGCTCCGGGTTGACGATGATATCCGGATTCCTCACCAAGGTACGAGTCTCGACAGGTAGCACCTCCCAGTGCCAACCCGGCGGAGCCCAGACTCGGACATCCCCAACGGAGTCCAGTAGGCTCGGACGAGGTGGACGCGACATAACTAAATAATAGCAATAAACAATCATAAAACATAAACAGTAACTAAATTACTAAGTATTGCCTGATAACACTAACCCTAAACCTAACACTAATTAAACTAAACCTAATTAACTAAGTATTCTAACTAACCCTAGATAAATACTAATAGTAATATTAATACTATCTAAATACTAATACTACTAACACTAACCCTAAACCTAACACTAACTAAACTAAACCTAATTAACTAAGTATTCTAACTAACCCTACATAAATACTAATATTAATAACTAATACTACTAACTAACACTAACCAAAATACTAATACTACTAACACTAACACTAACACTAACTAAATACTAATACTACTAATAACACTAACACTAACACACTAACTAAAATACTAATACTACTAACTAACACTAACCAAAATTCTAATACTACTAATTTACAAACACTAACACTACCACTAACCAAAATTAACTAATAACACTAACTAACCAAAATACTAATACTATTAACACTAACACTAACACTAACTAAATACTAATACTACTAATAACACTAACACTAACACTAACTAAAATACTAATACTACTAACTAACACTAACCAAAATCCTAATATACTACTAATTTACACTACTAGTAATACACTACTACTAACCAAAATTAACCCTAACTAATAACCCTAATTAACCAATACTAATAACACTAATTAACACTAACCTGAAGACGGAGAGGCGGCGCGGGGCGGAGACGACGGTGAGGCGGCGGCTCGGGGCAGGGCGGCGCGACGGCTCGACGCGGGTGGGGCGGGGCGGCGCAAAGACGCGGCGTAGGGCGGAGACGAGCACGGGCGGCGGCACAGCGGCGGCGCGGGGCTCCTTCTCACGGGCACGGGCGGCGGTGCGACGGACGGCGTGGGCGCGGTGCTGGGAAGAATGACGATCTCTGGGTCGTGCCACGACCCAGGGTGGGGGGTGGGGTATTTATACCACCCCCCCCCCCTTTAGCCCGGGGTTGTAATACGAACCGGGGGCTAAAGGTTCCCCTTTAACCCCGGTTCGTATTACAACCCAGGGCTAAAGGTGTTTTCGGCCCGCCGCACTTCCCGCGCGCCACAACCCTTTAGCCCCGGTTTGTATTACAAACCGGGGATAAAGGTTATTTTTTGGCGCTAAAACCAAAAATGGTTTATAGTTTCTGAAAATTATGTATTATATATCAAAATTTTCAGAAAAAGAAGATCTATAATTTAAATCTATTATCATACTTTATTATACAACTTAAATGAAATTATCTATTGTCTAACAAGTATTATATTTAGTACAATTGTTGGAAAAATATAGTTTTCCGCCATTTCCCCGCTTCCTGCCATTTCCCCCGCTTCCCGTCATGTTCTCCCGCCATTTCCCCCGCTTCCCGCCATGTTCCTCCCCGCCATGTCCCCTCTATATCTAGGCCGACCGCCATGTCCATCCACACATCCACACCTTCTCTCTCACAAACAATGGACACCGCTTACTGGGCCTTTCTGACGCTCGAGGAGACCGAGGCACTATGCGCCTCCAGCTACCATGCTCGCCGGGGTACCGGCTGCCCGCTGGCTGGATGCTGAGCGCTGGAGGGGTTCATGTTCCTCCTGTGCCTCAAGGTTTGGCCCGCAAGGCGGCCATCACGAACCACTTCTACCTCGAGCTCCTGCTGGAGCAACGGAAGGATCCCCATTGAGATCCCGACAACCTCGACACCTGGAATGCCTTCTTCGCAAGACGGCGGGAAATGAGCTTGCCAGGTACGAGGGTGATGGCCCGCCCCCAGTGAACCACAACGAGGCTGGTCGCCGCCTGTGGTGGGCGAACCGGACTATCGCCAGTGTGATGCGCTACATTGCCATGGGAGACCATCCATGCCTGAGGTACCCGCACTTTCACCAGCAGCATAGCCACAAGAATGGTGGTGGTGGTGAAGGCCTAGGGCGTACTGGGGTCGTCATCCGGGAGCCCCGTCCCCCGCGCGTCGTGAATCCAAGGCCGGAGGTTCCATCCTCGTGCTACGAGGAAGGGCTGAGGATCCATCCGCGTGCTACGAGCGACGACGATGACGATGACGATTCCGAAGACGACCCAGAAGCTGTGTACTACAAGGCTAGATATGATTATGACTATTTTTTACGTTTTAATATTAATAAATGTCTATCCACAACAAGTTGCAATACTACCTATTGAGATCGAGATAGTTCATATCCATATACATATAAGAAGATCATTAAAAATAAAGGTTTAATAATATTGTACATCACCAACATCCACACATGTTAGGGTTTTCTTCTAATATGTAACCATAGAGCATCTTCCTTACTTAACGGGATGCTTGGGTCATCCTTCACAGCAAAGGGCGGAATTTCATGAAACTTATCATAATCGTCTGACATGTCTGTCTTATCCTCCACCCCACGATGTTTCTTTTTTCTGAAAGAACTATGTGGCGCTTTGGCTCATCGGATGCTGTATTCTTTTGCTTATCTTTCCTTTTTCTCGGTTTGGTAGACATGTCCTTCACATAAAAAACCTGAGCCACATCATTGGCTAGGACAAATGGTTCATCTCTATACGCAAGGTTGTTGAGATCCACTATTGTCATTCTGTATTTCTTGTCTACCTCAACCCCGCCTCCTGTCAGCTTGACCCATTTGCACCGAAACAAAGGAACCTTAAAAAAGGTCCATAGTCAAGTTCTCATATCTCCTCTATGTAACCATAATATGTATCCTTTTGCCCATTCTCGTCTGTTGCATCAAATCGGACACCACTATTTTGATTGGTGCTCTTTTTATCTTGGGTGATCGTGTAAAATGTATTCCCATTTATCTCGTACCCTTGGAAAGTAAATATAGTCGAAGATGGTGCCCTTGCCAACAAGTACAACTGCTCTCCAACATTTATGTCATTCATGAGATGTGTCTGCAACCAACCGTCGAAAGTCCTCATCTGTTCATCTCTAATCCAGGAGCCAGGCTTCCCCGGGTTGTTGGAGTGTACAATATTCTTGTGTTCCTCGATATACGGAGCCACCAAGGTGGAACTTTGCAGAACTGTGTAGTGTGCTTTAGTGAGAGAATGTCCGTCCATATATATCCTTGCTTTCTTTCCTAGCGTGTCTTTTCCACTAATTCTACCCTCATGCCGTGATTCAGGAATACCGATGGGCTTAAGGTCAGGAATAAAGTCAACACAAAACTCAATGACCTCCTCTGTTCCATATCCCTTTGAGATGCTTCCTTCTGGCCTAGCACGGTTATGAACATATTTCTTTAACACTCCCATGAACCCTCTCAAAGGGGAACATATTGTTTAGAAATACAGGACCAAGAATGTTAATCTCATCAACTAGGTGAACTAGGAGGTAAGTCATAATATTGAAGAAGGATGGTGGGAACACCAACTCGAAGCTGACAAGACATTGGACCACATCTTTCTGTAACCTTAGTAGCTATCTAGACTGATTACCTTCTGAGAAATTGCATTGAGAAACACACATAGCTTCACAATGGGTACTCGAACATTTTCCGGCAGGAGTCCCCTCAATGCAATCGAAGCAACTGGGTCATAAGCATGTGGCAGTCATGAGACTTTAGGTTTTGAAATTTTTTCTCTGTCATATTATTATTCCCTTTATGTTCGACGAGAAATCAGACGGGACCTTGATACTGTAAAGGACTTCAAAAAAGATTTCCTTCTCTTCTTTGGTAAGAGCGTAGCTAGCAGGTACCTTCAAACAGCTCTGGATGCATGCCGTCTCGGTCTTTTATACGTTGTTGGTCCTGCCGTGCTTCAGGTGTATCTTTGCTCTTCCCATACACCGCCCAAGAAGCCTAGCAGCGTCACGCAAAGATTCTTTGTCAGGTGCATCACGTCAATTGCAGAGCGGACCTCTAGGACTTTCCAATAGGGTAGCTCCTAAAATATAGATTTCTTTTTCCACATGGTGCGTGTCCGACATCGTCCTTCGGAACAGATTGTCTACCAGGACCCTTTTCAAAGATTACTTTTAAATCCTTTACCATGTCAAATACATCATCACCAGTACGGTGGATAGGCTTACACCGGCTGTCTGCCTCACCATTGAAATGCTTACCTTTCTTTCTTAGGATGTGCGTGGGCGAAGAAAACGACGATT